>CM060613.1:31983309-33452090 GCA_030578255.1 Tiaroga cobitis
GATAGAGTACAGTGGAGCACAGTAGAAGTAGAGTACAGTGGAGTACAGTAGAGGTAGAGTACAGTGGAGTACAGTAGAGGTAGAGTACAGTGGAGTACAGTGGAGCACATTAGAGGTGGATTACAGTGGAGCACAGTAGAGGTACAGTACAGTGGAGCAAAGTAGAGGTAGAGAACAGTACAGTACAGTAGAGGTAGAGTACAGTGGAGTAGAGTAGAGAGAGAGTACAGTGGAGCACAGTAGAGATAGACTACAGTGGAGTACAGTAGAGGTAGAGAACAGTACAGTACAGTAGAGGTAGAGTACAGTAGAGTACAGTAGAGATAGTGTACAGTGGAGCACAGTAGAGATAGAGTACAGTGGAGTACAGTAGAGGTAGAGTACAGTGGAGTACAGTAGAGGTAGAGTACAGTGGAGCACATTAGAGGTGGATTACAGTAGAGTACAGTAGAGATAGAGTACAGTAGAGTACAGTAGAGGTAGAGTACAGTGGAGTACAGTAGAGATAGAGTACAGTGGAGCACAGTAGAAGTAGAGTACAGTGGAGTACAGTAGAGGTAGAGTACAGTGGAGTACAGTAGAGGTAGAGTACAGTGGAGTACAGTGGAGCACATTAGAGGTGGCTTACAGTGGAGCACAGTAGAGGTACAGTACAGTGGAGCAAAGTAGAGGTAGAGTACAGTGGAGTAGAGTAGAGGTAGAGTACAGTGGAGTACAGTAGAGTAGAGTAGAGTACAGTAGAGCACAGTAGAGGTAGAGTACAGTGGAGCACAGTAGAGTAGAGTACAGTGGAGTACAGTAGAGGTAGAGTACAGTGGAGTACAGTAGACATAGAGTACAGTGGAGTACAGTAGAGGTAGAGTAAAGAGGAGCACAGTAGAGATAGAGTACAGTGGAGCACAGTAGAGGTAGAGTACAGTGGAGTACAGTAGAGTAGAGTACAGTGGAGCACAGTAGAGGTAGAGTACAGTGGAGCACAGTAGAGGTAGAGTACAGTGGAGTACAGTAGAGATAGAGTACAGTGGAGTACAGTAGAGATAGAGTACAGTGGAGCACAGTAGAGATAGAGTACAGTGGAGCACAGTAGAGGTAGAGTACAGTGGAGTACAGTAGAGTAGAGTACAGTAGAGCACAGTAGAGGTAGAGTACAGTGGAGCACAGTAGAGGTAGAGTACAGAGGAGCACAGTAGAGATAGAGTACAGTGGAGCACAGTAGAGGTAGAGTACAGTGGAGCACAGTAGAGTAGAGTACAGTAGAGCACATTAGAGGTAGAGTACAGTGGAGCACAGTAGAGGTAGAGTACAGTGGAGTACAGTAGAGATAGAGTACAATGGAGTACAGTAGAGATAGAGTACAGTGGAGTACAGTAGAGGTAGAGTACAGTGGAGTACAGTAGAGGTAGAGTACAGTGGAGCACATTAGAGGTGGATTACAGTAGAGTACAGTAGAGGTAGAGTACAGAGGAGCACAGTAGAGATAGAGTACAGTGGAGCACAGTAGAGGTAGAGTACAGTGGAGTACAGTAAAGTAGAGTACAGTAGAGGTAGAGTACAGTGGAGCACAGTAAAGGTAGAGTACAGTGGAGCACAGTAGAGATAGAGTACAGTGGAATACAGTAGAGGTAGAGTACAGTGGAGTACAGTAGATGTAGAGTACAGAGGAGCACATTAGAGGTAGAGTACAGTGGAGTACAGTAGAGGTAGAATACAGTGGAGTACAGTAGAGATAGAGTACAGTGGAGTACAGTAGAAGTAGAGTACAGTGGAGCACAGTAGAGATAGAGTACAGTGGAGTACAGTAGAGGTAGAGAACAGTGCAGTACAGTAGTGGTAGAGTAGAGTGGAGTACAGTACAGATAGACTACAATGGAGCACAGTAGAGATAGAGTACAGTGGAGTACAGTAGAGGTAGAGTACAGTGGAGTACAGTAGAGGTAGAGTACAGTGGAGTACAGTGGAGCACATTAGAGGTGGAGTACAGTGGAGCACAGTAGAGGTAGAGTACAGTGGAGCACAGTAGAGGTAGAGTACAGTGGAGCAGAGTAGAGGTAGAGTACAGTGGAGTACAGTAGAGGTAGCGTACAGTGGAGTACAGTAGAGTAGAGTACAGTAGAGCACAGTAGAGGTAGAGTACAGTGGAGCACAGTAGAGATAGAGTACAGTGGAGTACAGTAGAGGTAGAGTAAAGTGGAGTACAGTAGAGGTAGAATACAGTGGAGCACAGTAGAGGTAGAGTACAGTGGAGCACAGAAGAGGTAGAGTACAGTGGAACACAGTAGAGGTAGAGTACAGAGGAGCACAGTAGAGGTAGAGTAAAGAGGAGCACAGTAGAGATAGAGTACAGTGGAGCACAGTAGAGGTAGAGTACAGTGGAGTACAGTAGAGTAGAGTGCAGTGGAGCACAGTAGAGGTAGAGTACAGTGGAGCACAGTAGAGGTAGAGTACAGTGGAGTACAGTAGAGATAGAGTACAGTGGAGTACAGTAGAGATAGAGTACAGTGGAGCACAGTAGAGATAGAGTACAGTGGAGCACAGTAGAGGTAGAGTACAGTGGAGTACAGTAGAGTAGAGTACAGTAGAGCACAGTAGAGGTAGAGTACAGTGGAGCACAGTAGAGGTAGAGTACAGAGGAGCACAGTAGAGATAGAGTACAGTGGAGCACAGTAGAGGTAGAGTACAGTGGAGCACAGTAGAGTAGAGTACAGTAGAGCACATTAGAGGTAGAGTACAGTGGAGCACAGTAGAGGTAGAGTACAGTGGAGTACAGTAGAGATAGAGTACAGTGGAGTACAGTAGAGATAGAGTACAGTGGAGTACAGTAGAGGTAGAGTACAGTGGAGTACAGTAGAGGTAGAGTACAGTGGAGCACATTAGAGGTGGATTACAGTAGAGTACAGTAGAGATAGAGTACAGTAGAGTACAGTAGAGGTAGAGTACAGTGGAGTACAGTAGAGATAGAGTACAGTGGAGCACAGTAGAAGTAGAGTACAGTGGAGTACAGTAGAAGTAGAGTACAGTGGAGTACAGTAGAGGTAGAGTACAGTGGAGTACAGTAGAGGTAGAGTACAGTGGAGTACAGTAGAGGTAGAGTACAGAGGAGCACAGTAGAGATAGAGTACAGTGGAGCACAGTAGAGGTAGAGTACAGTGGAGTACAGTAGAGTACAGTAGAGGTAGAGTACAGTGGAGCACAGTAAAGGTAGAGTACAGTGGAGCACAGTAGAGATAGAGTACAGTGGAATACAGTAGAGGTAGAGTACAGTGGAGTACAGTAGATGTAGAGTACAGAGGAGCACATTAGAGGTAGAGTACAGTGGAGTACAGTAGAGTAGAGTACAGTGGAGCACAGTAGAGGTAGAGTACAGTGGAGTACAGTAGAGGTAGAATACAGTGGAGTACAGTAGAGATAGAGTACAGTGGAGTACAGTAGAAGTAGAGTACAGTGGAGCACAGTAGAGATAGAGTACAGTGGAGTACAGTAGAGGTAGAGAACAGTGCAGTACAGTAGTGGTAGAGTAGAGTGGAGTACAGTACAGATAGACTACAATGGAGCACAGTAGAGATAGAGTACAGTGGAGTACAGTAGAGGTAGAGTACAGTGGAGTACAGTAGAGGTAGAGTACAGTGGAGTACAGTAGAGGTAGAGTACAGTGGAGTACAGTGGAGCACATTAGAGGTGGAGTACAATGGAGCACATTAGAGGTAGAGTACAGTGGAGCACAGAAGAGGTAGAGTGCAATGGAACACAGTAGAGGTAGAGTACAGAGGAGCACAGTAGAGGTAGAGTAAATAGGAGCACAGTAGAGATAGAGTACAGTGGAGCACAGTAGAGGTAGAGTACAGTGGAGTACAGTAGAGTAGAGTACAGTGGAGCACAGTAGAGGTAGAGTACAGTGGAGCACAGTATAGGTAGAGTACAGTGGAGTACAGTAGAGATAGAGTACAGTGGAGTACAGTAGAGATAGAGTACAGTGGAGCACAGTAGAGATAGAGTACAGTGGAGTACAGTAGAGGTAGAGTACAGTGGAGTACAGTAGAGGTAGAGTACAGTGGAGCACATTAGAGGTGGATTACAGTAGAGTACAGTAGAGATAGAGTACAGTAGAGTACAGTAGAGGTAGAGTACAGTGGAGTACAGTAGAGATAGAGTACAGTGGAGCACAGTAGAAGTAGAGTACAGTGGAGTACAGTAGAGGTAGAGTACAGTGGAGTACAGTAGAGGTAGAGTACAGTGGAGTACAGTGGAGCACATTAGAGGTGGCTTACAGTGGAGCACAGTAGAGGTACAGTACAGTGGAGCAAAGTAGAGGTAGAGTACAGTGGAGCACAGTAGAGGTAGAGTACAGTGGAGTACAGTAGAGGTAGAGTACAGTGGAGTACAGTAGAGTAAAGTAGAGTACAGTAGAGCACAGTAGAGGTAGAGTAAAGTGGAGCAAAGTAGAGATAGAGTACAGTGGAGTACAGTAGAGGTAGAGTACAGTGGAGTACAGTAGAGGTAGAGTACAGTGGAGTACAGTAGCGGTAGAGTACAGTGGAGTACAGTAGAGGTAGAGTACAGTGGAGTACAGTAGAGGTAGAGTACAGTGGAGTACAGTAGAGGTAGAGTACAGTGGAGTACGATAGAGTAGAGTAGAGTAGATCACAGTAGAGGTAGAGTACAGTGGAGCACAGTAGAGATAGAGTACAGTGGAGTACAGTAGAGGTAGAGTACAGTGGAGTACAGTTGAGGTGGAGTACAGTAGAGTACAGTAGAGGTAGAGAACAGTACAGTACAGTAGAGTAAAGTAGAGTACAGTAGAGCACAGTAGAGGTAGAGTACAGTGGAGCAAAGTAGAGATAGAGTACAGTGGAGTACAGTAGAGGTAGAGTACAGTGGAGTACAGTAGAGGTAGAGTACAGTGGATCACAGTAGAGGTAGAGTACAGTGGAGTACAGTAGAGATAGAGTACAGTGGAGTACAGTAGAGATAGAGTACAGTGGAGCACAGTAGAGATAGAGTACAGTGGAGCACAGTAGAGGTAGAGTACAGTGGAGTACAGTAGAGTAGAGTACAGTAGAGCACAGTAGAGGTAGAGTACTGTGGAGCACAGTAGAGGTAGAGTACAGAGGAGCACAGTAGAGATAGAGTACAGTGGAGCACAGTAGAGGTAGAGTACAGTGGAGCACAGTAGAGTAGAGTACAGTAGAGCACATTAGAGGTAGAGTACAGTGGAGCACAGTAGAGGTAGAGTACAGTGGAGTACAGTAGAGATAGAGTACAGTGGAGTACAGTAGAGATAGAGTACAGTGGAGTACAGTAGAGGTAGAGTACAGTGGAGTACAGTAGAGGTAGAGTACAGTGGAGCACATTAGAGGTGGATTACAGTAGAGTACAGTAGAGATAGAGTACAGTAGAGTACAGTAGAGGTAGAGTACAGTGGAGTACAGTAGAGATAGAGTACAGTGGAGCACAGTAGAAGTAGAGTACAGTGGAGTACAGTAGAGGTAGAGTACAGTGGAGTACAGTAGAGGTAGAGTACAGTGGAGTACAGTGGAGCACATTAGAGGTGGATTACAGTGGAGCACAGTAGAGGTACAGTACAGTGGAGCAAAGTAGAGGTAGAGAACAGTACAGTACAGTAGAGGTAGAGTACAGTGGAGTAGAGTAGAGAGAGAGTACAGTGGAGCACAGTAGAGATAGACTACAGTGGAGTACAGTAGAGGTAGAGAACAGTACAGTACAGTAGAGGTAGAGTACAGTAGAGTACAGTAGAGATAGTGTACAGTGGAGCACAGTAGAGATAGAGTACAGTGGAGTACAGTAGAGGTAGAGTACAGTGGAGTACAGTAGACATAGAGTACAGTGGAGTACAGTAGAGGTAGAGTACAGTGGAGTACAGTAGAGGTAGAGTACAGAGGAGTACAGTAGAGATAGAGTACAGTGGAGCACATTAGAGGTAGAGTACAGTGGAGCACAGTAGAGGTAGAGTACAGTGGAGTACAGTAGAGATAGAGTACAATGGAGTACAGTAGAGATAGAGTACAGTGGAGTACAGTAGAGGTAGAGTACAGTGGAGTACAGTAGAGGTAGAGTACAGTGGAGCACATTAGAGGTGGATTACAGTAGAGTACAGTAGAGATAGAGTACAGTAGAGTACAGTAGAGGTAGAGTACAGTGGAGTACAGTAGAGATAGAGTACAGTGGAGCACAGTAGAAGTAGAGTACAGTGGAGTACAGAAGAGGTAGAGTACAATGGAACACAGTAGAGGTAGAGTACAGAGGAGCACAGTAGAGGTAGAGTAAAGAGGAGCACAGTAGAGATAGAGTACAGTGGAGCACAGTAGAGGTAGAGTACAGTGGAGTACAGTAGAGTAGAGTACAGTGGAGCACAGTAGAGGTAGAGTACAGTGGAGCACAGTAGAGGTAGAGTACAGTGGAGTACAGTAGAGATAGAGTACAGTGGAGTACAGTAGAGATAGAGTACAGTGGAGCACAGTAGAGATAGAGTACAGTGGAGCACAGTAGAGGTAGAGTACAGTGGAGTACAGTAGAGTAGAGTACAGTAGAGCACAGTAGAGGTAGAGTACAGTGGAGCACAGTAGAGGTAGAGTACAGAGGAGCACAGTAGAGATAGAGTACAGTGGAGCACAGTAGAGGTAGAGTACAGTGGAGCACAGTAGAGTAGAGTACAGTAGAGCACATTAGAGGTAGAGTACAGTGGAGCACAGTAGAGGTAGAGTACAGTGGAGTACAGTAGAGATAGAGTACAATGGAGTACAGTAGAGATAGAGTACAGTGGAGTACAGTAGAGGTAGAGTACAGTGGAGTACAGTAGAGGTAGAGTACAGTGGAGCACATTAGAGGTGGATTACAGTAGAGTACAGTAGAGATAGAGTACAGTAGAGTACAGTAGAGGTAGAGTACAGTGGAGTACAGTAGAGATAGAGTACAGTGGAGCACAGTAGAAGTAGAGTACAGTGGAGTACAGTAGAGGTAGAGTACAGTGGAGTACAGTAGAGGTAGAGTACAGTGGAGTACAGTGGAGCACATTAGAGGTGGATTACAGTGGAGCACAGTAGAGGTACAGTACAGTGGAGCAAAGTAGAGGTAGAGAACAGTACAGTACAGTAGAGGTAGAGTACAGTGGAGTAGAGTAGAGAGAGAGTACAGTGGAGCACAGTAGAGATAGACTACAGTGGAGTACAGTAGAGGTAGAGAACAGTACAGTACAGTAGAGGTAGAGTACAGTAGAGTACAGTAGAGATAGTGTACAGTGGAGCACAGTAGAGATAGAGTACAGTGGAGTACAGTAGAGGTAGAGTACAGTGGAGTACAGTAGAGGTAGAGTACAGTGGAGCACATTAGAGGTGGATTACAGTAGAGTACAATAGAGATAGAGTACAGTAGAGTACAGTAGAGGTAGAGTACAGTGGAGTACAGTAGAGATAGAGTACAGTGGAGCACAGTAGAAGTAGAGTACAGTGGAGTACAGTAGAGGTAGAGTACAGTGGAGTACAGTAGAGGTAGAGTACAGTGGAGTACAGTGGAGCACATTAGAGGTGGCTTACAGTGGAGCACAGTAGAGGTACAGTACAGTGGAGCAAAGTAGAGGTAGAGTACAGTGGAGTAGAGTAGAGGTAGAGTACAGTGGAGTACAGTAGAGTAGAGTAGAGTACAGTAGAGCACAGTAGAGGTAGAGTACAGTGGAGCACAGTAGAGTAGAGTACAGTGGAGTACAGTAGAGGTAGAGTACAGTGGAGTACAGTAGACATAGAGTACAGTGGAGTACAGTAGAGGTAGAGTACAGAGGAGCACAGTAGAGATAGAGTACAGTGGAGCACAGTAGAGGTAGAGTACAGTGGAGTACAGTAAAGTAGAGTACAGTAGAGGTAGAGTACAGTGGAGCACAGTAAAGGTAGAGTACAGTGGAGCACAGTAGAGATAGAGTACAGTGGAATACAGTAGAGGTAGAGTACAGTGGAGTACAGTAGATGTAGAGTACAGAGGAGCACATTAGAGGTAGAGTACAGTGGAGTACAGTAGAGGTAGAATACAGTGGAGTACAGTAGAGATAGAGTACAGTGGAGTACAGTAGAAGTAGAGTACAGAGGAGCACAGTAGAGATAGAGTACAGTGGAGTACAGTAGAGGTAGAGAACAGTGCAGTACAGTAGTGGTAGAGTAGAGTGGAGTACAGTACAGATAGACTACAATGGAGCACAGTAGAGATAGAGTACAGTGGAGTACAGTAGAGGTAGAGTACAGTGGAGTACAGTAGAAGTAGAGTACAGTGGAGCACAGTAGAGATAGAGTACAGTGGAGTACAGTAGAGGTAGAGAACAGTGCAGTACAGTAGTGGTAGAGTAGAGTGGAGTACAGTACAGATAGACTACAATGGAGCACAGTAGAGATAGAGTACAATGGAGTACAGTAGAGGTAGAGAACAGTGCAGTACAGTAGTGGTAGAGTAGAGTGGAGTACAGTACAGATAGACTACAATGGAGCACAGTAGAGATAGAGTACAGTGGAGTACAGTAGAGGTAGAGTACAGTGGAGTACAGTAGAGGTAGAGTACAGTGGAGTACAGTGGAGCACATTAGAGGTGGAGTACAATGGAGCACATTAGAGGTAGAGTACAGTGGAGCACAGAAGAGGTAGAGTGCAGTGGAACACAGTAGAGGTAGAGTACAGAGGAGCACAGTAGAGGTAGAGTAAATAGGAGCACAGTAGAGATAGAGTACAGTGGAGCACAGTAGAGGTAGAGTACAGTTGAGTACAGTAGAGTAGAGTACAGTGGAGCACAGTAGAGGTAGAGTACAGTGGAGCACAGTAGAGGTAGAGTACAGTGGAGTACAGTAGAGATAGAGTACAGTGGAGTACAGTAGAGATAGAGTACAGTGGAGCACAGTAGAGATAGAGTACAGTGGAGTACAGTAGAGGTAGAGTACAGTGGAGTACAGTAGAGGTAGAGTACAGTGGAGCACATTAGAGGTGGATTACAGTAGAGTACAGTAGAGATAGAGTACAGTAGAGTACAGTAGAGGTAGAGTACAGTGGAGTACAGTAGAGATAGAGTACAGTGGAGTACAGTAGAAGTAGAGTACAGTGGAGTACAGTAGAGGTAGAGTACAGTGGAGTACAGTAGAGGTAGAGTACAGTGGAGTACAGTAGAGATAGTGTACAGTGGAGCACAGTAGAGATAGAGTACAGTGGAGTACAGTAGAGGTAGAGTACAGTGGAGTACAGTAGAGGTAGAGTACAGTGGAGCACATTAGAGGTGGATTACAGTAGAGTACAGTAGAGATAGAGTACAGTAGAGTACAGTAGAGGTAGAGTACAGTGGAGTACAGTAGAGATAGAGTACAGTGGAGCACAGTAGAAGTAGAGTACAGTGGAGTACAGTAGAGGTAGAGTACAGTGGAGTACAGTAGAGGTAGAGTACAGTGGAGTACAGTGGAGCACATTAGAGGTGGCTTACAGTGGAGCACAGTAGAGGTACAGTACAGTGGAGCAAAGTAGAGGTAGAGTACAGTGGAGTAGAGTAGAGGTAGAGTACAGTGGAGTACAGTAGAGTAGAGTAGAGTACAGTAGAGCACAGTAGAGGTAGAGTACAGTGGAGCACAGTAGAGTAGAGTACAGTGGAGTACAGTAGAGGTAGAGTACAGTGGAGTACAGTAGACATAGAGTACAGTGGAGTACAGTAGAGGTAGAGTAAAGAGGAGCACAGTAGAGATAGAGTACAGTGGAGCACAGTAGAGGTAGAGTACAGTGGAGTACAGTAGAGTAGAGTACAGTGGAGCACAGTAGAGGTAGAGTACAGTGGAGCACAGTAGAGGTAGAGTACAGTGGAGTACAGTAGAGATAGAGTACAGTGGAGTACAGTAGAGATAGAGTACAGTGGAGCACAGTAGAGATAGAGTACAGTGGAGCACAGTAGAGGTAGAGTACAGTGGAGTACAGTAGAGTAGAGTACAGTAGAGCACAGTAGAGGTAGAGTACAGTGGAGCACAGTAGAGGTAGAGTACAGAGGAGCACAGTAGAGATAGAGTACAGTGGAGCACAGTAGAGGTAGAGTACAGTGGAGCACAGTAGAGTAGAGTACAGTAGAGCACATTAGAGGTAGAGTACAGTGGAGCACAGTAGAGGTAGAGTACAGTGGAGTACAGTAGAGATAGAGTACAATGGAGTACAGTAGAGATAGAGTACAGTGGAGTACAGTAGAGGTAGAGTACAGTGGAGTACAGTAGAGGTAGAGTACAGTGGAGCACATTAGAGGTGGATTACAGTAGAGTACAGTAGAGGTAGAGTACAGTGGAGTACAGTAGAGGTAGAGTACAGTGGAGCACATTAGAGGTGGATTACAGTAGAGTACAGTAGAGGTAGAGTACAGTGGAGCACAGTAGAGGTAGAGTACAGTGGAGTACAGTAAAGTAGAGTACAGTAGAGGTAGAGTACAGTGGAGCACAGTAAAGGTAGAGTACAGTGGAGCACAGTAGAGATAGAGTACAGTGGAATACAGTAGAGGTAGAGTACAGTGGAGTACAGTAGATGTAGAGTACAGAGGAGCACATTAGAGGTAGAGTACAGTGGAGTACAGTAGAGGTAGAATACAGTGGAGTACAGTAGAGATAGAGTACAGTGGAGTACAGTAGAAGTAGAGTACAGTGGAGCACAGTAGAGATAGAGTACAGTGGAGTACAGTAGAGGTAGAGAACAGTGCAGTACAGTAGTGGTAGAGTAGAGTGGAGTACAGTACAGATAGACTACAATGGAGCACAGTAGAGATAGAGTACAGTGGAGTACAGTAGAGGTAGAGTACAGTGGAGTACAGTAGAGGTAGAGTACAGTGGAGTACAGTGGAGCACATTAGAGGTGGAGTACAGTGGAGCACAGTAGAGGTAGAGTACAGTGGAGCACAGTAGAGGTAGAGTACAGTGGAGCAGAGTAGAGGTAGAGTACAGTGGAGTACAGTAGAGGTAGCGTACAGTGGAGTACAGTAGAGTAGAGTACAGTAGAGCACAGTAGAGGTAGAGTACAGTGGAGCACAGTAGAGATAGAGTACAGTGGAGTACAGTAGAGGTAGAGTAAAGTGGAGTACAGTAGAGGTAGAATACAGTGGAGCACAGTAGAGGTAGAGTACAGTGGAGCACAGAAGAGGTAGAGTACAGTGGAACACAGTAGAGGTAGAGTACAGAGGAGCACAGTAGAGGTAGAGTAAAGAGGAGCACAGTAGAGATAGAGTACAGTGGAGCACAGTAGAGGTAGAGTACAGTGGAGTACAGTAGAGTAGAGTGCAGTGGAGCACAGTAGAGGTAGAGTACAGTGGAGCACAGTAGAGGTAGAGTACAGTGGAGTACAGTAGAGATAGAGTACAGTGGAGTACAGTAGAGATAGAGTACAGTGGAGCACAGTAGAGATAGAGTACAGTGGAGCACAGTAGAGGTAGAGTACAGTGGAGTACAGTAGAGTAGAGTACAGTAGAGCACAGTAGAGGTAGAGTACAGTGGAGCACAGTAGAGGTAGAGTACAGAGGAGCACAGTAGAGATAGAGTACAGTGGAGCACAGTAGAGGTAGAGTACAGTGGAGCACAGTAGAGTAGAGTACAGTAGAGCACATTAGAGGTAGAGTACAGTGGAGCACAGTAGAGGTAGAGTACAGTGGAGTACAGTAGAGATAGAGTACAGTGGAGTACAGTAGAGATAGAGTACAGTGGAGTACAGTAGAGGTAGAGTACAGTGGAGTACAGTAGAGGTAGAGTACAGTGGAGCACATTAGAGGTGGATTACAGTAGAGTACAGTAGAGATAGAGTACAGTAGAGTACAGTAGAGGTAGAGTACAGTGGAGTACAGTAGAGATAGAGTACAGTGGAGCACAGTAGAAGTAGAGTACAGTGGAGTACAGTAGAAGTAGAGTACAGTGGAGTACAGTAGAGGTGGAGTACAGTGGAGTACAGTAGAGGTAGAGTACAGTGGAGTACAGTAGAGGTAGAGTACAGAGGAGCACAGTAGAGATAGAGTACAGTAGAGTACAGTAGAGGTAGAGTACAGTGGAGTACAGTAGAGATAGAGTACAGTGGAGCACAGTAGAAGTAGAGTACAGTGGAGTACAGAAGAGGTAGAGTACAATGGAACACAGTAGAGGTAGAGTACAGAGGAGCACAGTAGAGGTAGAGTAAAGAGGAGCACAGTAGAGATAGAGTACAGTGGAGCACAGTAGAGGTAGAGTACAGTGGAGTACAGTAGAGTAGAGTACAGTGGAGCACAGTAGAGGTAGAGTACAGTGGAGCACAGTAGAGGTAGAGTACAGTGGAGTACAGTAGAGATAGAGTACAGTGGAGTACAGTAGAGATAGAGTACAGTGGAGCACAGTAGAGATAGAGTACAGTGGAGCACAGTAGAGGTAGAGTACAGTGGAGTACAGTAGAGTAGAGTACAGTAGAGCACAGTAGAGGTAGAGTACAGTGGAGCACAGTAGAGGTAGAGTACAGAGGAGCACAGTAGAGATAGAGTACAGTGGAGCACAGTAGAGGTAGAGTACAGTGGAGCACAGTAGAGTAGAGTACAGTAGAGCACATTAGAGGTAGAGTACAGTGGAGCACAGTAGAGGTAGAGTACAGTGGAGTACAGTAGAGATAGAGTACAATGGAGTACAGTAGAGATAGAGTACAGTGGAGTACAGTAGAGGTAGAGTACAGTGGAGTACAGTAGAGGTAGAGTACAGTGGAGCACATTAGAGGTGGATTACAGTAGAGTACAGTAGAGATAGAGTACAGTAGAGTACAGTAGAGGTAGAGTACAGTGGAGTACAGTAGAGATAGAGTACAGTGGAGCACAGTAGAAGTAGAGTACAGTGGAGTACAGTAGAGGTAGAGTACAGTGGAGTACAGTAGAGGTAGAGTACAGTGGAGTACAGTGGAGCACATTAGAGGTGGATTACAGTGGAGCACAGTAGAGGTACAGTACAGTGGAGCAAAGTAGAGGTAGAGAACAGTACAGTACAGTAGAGGTAGAGTACAGTGGAGTAGAGTAGAGAGAGAGTACAGTGGAGCACAGTAGAGATAGACTACAGTGGAGTACAGTAGAGGTAGAGAACAGTACAGTACAGTAGAGGTAGAGTACAGTAGAGTACAGTAGAGATAGTGTACAGTGGAGCACAGTAGAGATAGAGTACAGTGGAGTACAGTAGAGGTAGAGTACAGTGGAGTACAGTAGAGGTAGAGTACAGTGGAGCACATTAGAGGTGGATTACAGTAGAGTACAGTAGAGATAGAGTACAGTAGAGTACAGTAGAGGTAGAGTACAGTGGAGTACAGTAGAGATAGAGTACAGTGGAGCACAGTAGAAGTAGAGTACAGTGGAGTACAGTAGAGGTAGAGTACAGTGGAGTACAGTAGAGGTAGAGTACAGTGGAGTACAGTGGAGCACATTAGAGGTGGCTTACAGTGGAGCACAGTAGAGGTACAGTACAGTGGAGCAAAGTAGAGGTAGAGTACAGTGGAGTAGAGTAGAGGTAGAGTACAGTGGAGTACAGTAGAGTAGAGTAGAGTACAGTAGAGCACAGTAGAGGTAGAGTACAGTGGAGCACAGTAGAGTAGAGTACAGTGGAGTACAGTAGAGGTAGAGTACAGTGGAGTACAGTAGACATAGAGTACAGTGGAGTACAGTAGAGGTAGAGTACAGAGGAGCACAGTAGAGATAGAGTACAGTGGAGCACAGTAGAGGTAGAGTACAGTGGAGTACAGTAAAGTAGAGTACAGTAGAGGTAGAGTACAGTGGAGCACAGTAAAGGTAGAGTACAGTGGAGCACAGTAGAGATAGAGTACAGTGGAATACAGTAGAGGTAGAGTACAGTGGAGTACAGTAGATGTAGAGTACAGAGGAGCACATTAGAGGTAGAGTACAGTGGAGTACAGTAGAGGTAGAATACAGTGGAGTACAGTAGAGATAGAGTACAGTGGAGTACAGTAGAAGTAGAGTACAGAGGAGCACAGTAGAGATAGAGTACAGTGGAGTACAGTAGAGGTAGAGAACAGTGCAGTACAGTAGTGGTAGAGTAGAGTGGAGTACAGTACAGATAGACTACAATGGAGCACAGTAGAGATAGAGTACAGTGGAGTACAGTAGAGGTAGAGTACAGTGGAGTACAGTAGAAGTAGAGTACAGTGGAGCACAGTAGAGATAGAGTACAGTGGAGTACAGTAGAGGTAGAGAACAGTGCAGTACAGTAGTGGTAGAGTAGAGTGGAGTACAGTACAGATAGACTACAATGGAGCACAGTAGAGATAGAGTACAATGGAGTACAGTAGAGGTAGAGAACAGTGCAGTACAGTAGTGGTAGAGTAGAGTGGAGTACAGTACAGATAGACTACAATGGAGCACAGTAGAGATAGAGTACAGTGGAGTACAGTAGAGGTAGAGTACAGTGGAGTACAGTAGAGGTAGAGTACAGTGGAGTACAGTGGAGCACATTAGAGGTGGAGTACAATGGAGCACATTAGAGGTAGAGTACAGTGGAGCACAGAAGAGGTAGAGTGCAGTGGAACACAGTAGAGGTAGAGTACAGAGGAGCACAGTAGAGGTAGAGTAAATAGGAGCACAGTAGAGATAGAGTACAGTGGAGCACAGTAGAGGTAGAGTACAGTTGAGTACAGTAGAGTAGAGTACAGTGGAGCACAGTAGAGGTAGAGTACAGTGGAGCACAGTAGAGGTAGAGTACAGTGGAGTACAGTAGAGATAGAGTACAGTGGAGTACAGTAGAGATAGAGTACAGTGGAGCACAGTAGAGATAGAGTACAGTGGAGTACAGTAGAGGTAGAGTACAGTGGAGTACAGTAGAGGTAGAGTACAGTGGAGCACATTAGAGGTGGATTACAGTAGAGTACAGTAGAGATAGAGTACAGTAGAGTACAGTAGAGGTAGAGTACAGTGGAGTACAGTAGAGATAGAGTACAGTGGAGTACAGTAGAAGTAGAGTACAGTGGAGTACAGTAGAGGTAGAGTACAGTGGAGTACAGTAGAGGTAGAGTACAGTGGAGTACAGTGGAGCACATTAGAGGTGGCTTACAGTGGAGCACAGTAGAGGTACAGTACAGTGGAGCAAAGTAGAGGTAGAGTACAGTGGAGCACAGTAGAGGTAGAGTACAGTGGAGTACAGTAGAGGTAGAGTACAGTAGAGCACAGTAGAGGTAGAGTACAGTGGAGCAAAGTAGAGATAGAGTACAGTGGAGTACAGTAGAGGTAGAGTACAGTGGAGTACAGTAGAGGTAGAGTACAGTGGAGCACATTAGAGGTAGAGTACAGTGGAGTACAGTAGAGGTAGAGTACAGTGGAGTACAGTAGCGGTAGAGTACAGTGGAGTACAGTAGAGAGAGAGTACAGTGGAGCACAGTAGAGATAGACTACAGTGGAGTACAGTAGAGGTAGAGAACATTACAGTACAGTAGAGGTAGAGTACAGTAGAGTACAGTAGAGATAGTGTACAGTGGAGCACAGTAGAGATAGAGTACAGTGGAGTACAGTAGAGGTAGAGTACAGTGGAGTACAGTAGAGGTAGAGTACAGTGGAGCACATTAGAGGTGGATTACAGTAGAGTACAGTAGAGATAGAGTACAGTAGAGTACAGTAGAGGTAGAGTACAGTGAAGTACAGTAGAGATAGAGTACAGTGGAGCACAGTAGAAGTAGAGTACAGTGGAGTACAGTAGAGGTAGAGTACAGTGGAGTACAGTAGAGGTAGAGTACAGTGGAGTACAGTGGAGCACATTAGAGGTGGCTTACAGTGGAGCACAGTAGAGGTACAGTACAGTGGAGCAAAGTAGAGGTAGAGTACAGTGGAGTAGAGTAGAGGTAGAGTACAGTGGAGTACAGTAGAGTAGAGTAGAGTACAGTAGAGCACAGTAGAGGTAGAGTACAGTGGAGCACAGTAGAGTAGAGTACAGTGGAGTACAGTAGAGGTAGAGTACAGTGGAGTACAGTAGACATAGAGTACAGTGGAGTACAGTAGAGGTAGAGTACAGTGGAGTACAGTAGAGGTAGAGTACAGAGGAGCACAGTACAGGTAGAGTACAGTGGAGTACAGTAGAGTAGAGTACAGTAGAGGTAGAGTACAGTGGAGCACAGTAAAGGTAGAGTACAGTGGAGCACAGTAGAGATAGAGTACAGTGGAATACAGTAGAGGTAGAGTACAGTGGAGTACAGTAGATGTAGAGTACAGAGGAGCACATTAGAGGTAGAGTACAGTGGAGTACAGTAGAGGTAGAATACAGTGGAGTACAGTAGAGATAGAGTACAGTGGAGTACAGTAGAGTAGAGTACAGTGGAGCACAGTAGAGGTAGAGTACAGTGGAGCACAGTAGAGGTAGAGTACAGTGGAGTACAGTAGAGATAGAGTACAGTGGAGTACAGTAGAGATAGAGTACAGTGGAGCACAGTAGAGTAGAGTACAGTAGAGCACATTAGAGGTAGAGTACAGTGGAGCACAGTAGAGGTAGAGTACAGTGGAGTACAGTAGAGATAGAGTACAGTGGAGTACAGTAGAGATAGAGTACAGTGGAGTACAGTAGAGGTAGAGTACAGTGGAGTACAGTAGAGGTAGAGTACAGTGGAGCACATTAGAGGTGGATTACAGTAGAGTACAGTAGAGATAGAGTACAGTAGAGTACAGTAGAGGTAGAGTACAGTGGAGTACAGTAGAGATAGAGTACAGTGGAGCACAGTAGAAGTAGAGTACAGTGGAGTACAGTAGAGGTAGAGTACAGTGGAGTACAGTAGAGGTAGAGTACAGTGGAGTACAGTGGAGCACATTAGAGGTGGATTACAGTGGAGCACAGTAGAGGTACAGTACAGTGGAGCAAAGTAGAGGTAGAGAACAGTACAGTACAGTAGAGGTAGAGTACAGTGGAGTAGAGTAGAGAGAGAGTACAGTGGAGCACAGTAGAGATAGACTACAGTGGAGTACAGTAGAGGTAGAGAACAGTACAGTACAGTAGAGGTAGAGTACAGTAGAGTACAGTAGAGATAGTGTACAGTGGAGCACAGTAGAGATAGAGTACAGTGGAGTACAGTAGAGGTAGAGTACAGTGGAGTACAGTAGAGGTAGAGTACAGTGGAGCACATTAGAGGTGGATTACAGTAGAGTACAGTAGAGATAGAGTACAGTAGAGTACAGTAGAGGTAGAGTACAGTGGAGTACAGTAGAGATAGAGTACAGTGGAGCACAGTAGAAGTAGAGTACAGTGGAGTACAGTAGAGGTAGAGTACAGTGGAGTACAGTAGAGGTAGCGTACAGTGGAGTACAGTAGAGGTAGAGAACAGTGCAGTACAGTAGTGGTAGAGTAGAGTGGAGTACAGTACAGATAGACTACAATGGAGCACAGTAGAGATAGAGTACAGTGGAGTACAGTAGAGGTAGAGTACAGTGGAGTACAGTAGAGGTAGAGTACAGTGGAGTACAGTGGAGCACATTAGAGGTGGAGTACAGTGGAGCACAGTAGAGGTAGAGTACAGTGGAGCACAGTAGAGGTAGAGTACAGTGGAGCACAGTAGAGGTAGAGTACAGTGGAGTACAGTAGAGGTAGCGTACAGTGGAGTACAGTAGAGTAGAGTACAGTAGAGCACAGTAGAGGTAGAGTACAGTGGAGCACAGTAGAGATAGAGTACAGTGGAGTACAGTAGAGGTAGAGTAAAGTGGAGTACAGTAGAGGTAGAGTACAGTGGAGCACATTAGAGGTAGAGTACAGTGGAGCACAGAAGAGGTAGAGTACAGTGGAACACAGTAGAGGTAGAGTACAGAGGAGCACAGTAGAGGTAGAGTAAAGAGGAGCACAGTAGAGATAGAGTACAGTGGAGCACAGTAGAGGTAGAGTACAGTGGAGTACACTAGAGTAGAGTACAGTGGAGCACAGTAGAGGTAGAGTACAGTGGAGTACAGTAGAGTAGAGTACAGTAGAGGTAGAGTACAGTGGAGCACAGTAAAGGTAGAGTACAGTGGAGCACAGTAGAGATAGAGTACAGTGGAGCACAGTAGAGGTAGAGTACAGTGGAGTACAGTAGAGTAGAGTACAGTGGAGCACAGTAGAGGTAGAGTACAGTGGAGCACAGTAGAGGTGGATTACAGTTGAGTACAGTAGAGATAGAGTACAGTAGAGTACAGTAGAGGTAGAGTACAGTGGAGTACAGTAGAGATAGAGTACAGTGGAGCACAGTAGAAGTAGAGTACAGTGGAGTACAGTAGAGGTAGAGTACAGTGGAGTACAGTAGAGGTAGCGTACAGTGGAGTACAGTAGAGGTAGAGAACAGTGCAGTACAGTAGTGGTAGAGTAGAGTGGAGTACAGTACAGATAGACTACAATGGAGCACAGTAGAGATAGAGTACAGTGGAGTACAGTAGAGGTAGAGTACAGTCGAGTACAGTAGAGGTAGAGTACAGTGGAGTACAGTGGAGCACATTAGAGGTGGAGTACAGTGGAGCACAGTAGAGGTAGAGTACAGTGGAGCACAGTAGAGGTAGAGTACAGTGGAGCACAGTAGAGGTAGAGTACAGTGGAGTACAGTAGAGGTAGCGTACAGTGGAGTACAGTAGAGTAGAGTACAGTAGAGCACAGTAGAGGTAGAGTACAGTGGAGCACAGTAGAGATAGAGTACAGTGGAGTACAGTAGATGTAGAGTAAAGTGGAGTACAGTAGAGGTAGAGTACAGTGGAGCACATTAGAGGTAGAGTACAGTGGAGCACAGAAGAGGTAGAGTACAGTGGAACACAGTAGAGGTAGAGTACAGAGGAGCACAGTAGAGGTAGAGTAAAGAGGAGCACAGTAGAGATAGAGTACAGTGGAGCACAGTAGAGGTAGAGTACAGTGGAGTACAGTAGAGTAGAGTACAGTGGAGCACAGTAGAGGTAGAGTACAGTGGAGTACAGTAGAGTAGAGTACAGTAGAGGTAGAGTACAGTGGAGCACAGTAAAGGTAGAGTACAGAGGAGCACAGTAGAGATAGAGTACAGTGGAGCACAGTAGAGGTAGAGTACAGTGGAGTACAGTAGAGTAGAGTACAGTGGAGCACAGTAGAGGTAGAGTACAGTGGAGCACAGTAGAGGTAGAGTACAGTGGAGTACAGTAGAGATAGAGTACAGTGGAGTACAGTAGAGATAGAGTACAGTGGAGCACAGTAGAGATAGAGTACAGTGGAGCACAGTAGAGGTAGAGTACAGTGGAGTACATTAGAGTAGAGTACAGTAGAGCACAGTAGAGGTAGAGTACAGTGGAGCACGGTAGAGGTAGAGTACAGTGGAGCACAGTAGAAGTAGAGTACAGTGGAGCACAGTAGAGGTAGAGTACAGTGGAGCACAGTAGAGATAGAGTACATTGGAGTACAGTAGAGGTAGAGTACAGTGGAGTACAGTAGAGGTAGAGTACAGTGGAGTACAGTGGAGCACATTAGAGGTGGAGTACAGTGGAGCACAGTAGAGGTAGAGTACAGTGGAGCACAGTAGAGATAGAGTACATTGGAGTACAGTAGAGGTAGAGTACAGTGGAGCACAGTAGAGATAGAGTACAGTGGAGTACAGTAGAGGTAGAGTACAGTGGAGTACAGTAGAGGTAGAGTACAGTGGAGCACATTAGAGGTGGATTACAGTAGAGTACAGTAGAGATAGAGTACAGTAGAGTACAGTAGAGGTAGAGTACAGTGGAGTACAGTAGAGATAGAGTACAGTGGAGCACAGTAGAAGTAGAGTACAGTGGAGTACAGTAGAGGTAGAGTACAGTGGAGTACAGTAGAGGTAGAGTACAGTGGAGTACAGTGGAGCACATTAGAGGTGGATTACAGTGGAGCACAGTAGAGGTACAGTACAGTGGAGCAAAGTAGAGGTAGAGAACAGTACAGTACAGTAGAGGTAGAGTACAGTGGAGTAGAGTAGAGAGAGAGTACAGTGGAGCACAGTAGAGATAGACTACAGTGGAGTACAGTAGAGGTAGAGAACAGTACAGTACAGTAGAGGTAGAGTACAGTAGAGTACAGTAGAGATAGTGTACAGTGGAGCACAGTAGAGATAGAGTACAGTGGAGTACAGTAGAGGTAGAGTACAGTGGAGTACAGTAGAGGTAGAGTACAGTGGAGCACATTAGAGGTGGATTACAGTAGAGTACAGTAGAGATAGAGTACAGTAGAGTACAGTAGAGGTAGAGTACAGTGGAGTACAGTAGAGATAGAGTACAGTGGAGCACAGTAGAAGTAGAGTACAGTGGAGTACAGTAGAGGTAGAGTACAGTGGAGTACAGTAGAGGTAGCGTACAGTGGAGTACAGTAGAGGTAGAGAACAGTGCAGTACAGTAGTGGTAGAGTAGAGTGGAGTACAGTACAGATAGACTACAATGGAGCACAGTAGAGATAGAGTACAGTGGAGTACAGTAGAGGTAGAGTACAGTGGAGTACAGTAGAGGTAGAGTACAGTGGAGTACAGTGGAGCACATTAGAGGTGGAGTACAGTGGAGCACAGTAGAGGTAGAGTACAGTGGAGCACAGTAGAGGTAGAGTACAGTGGAGCACAGTAGAGGTAGAGTACAGTGGAGTACAGTAGAGGTAGCGTACAGTGGAGTACAGTAGAGTAGAGTACAGTAGAGCACAGTAGAGGTAGAGTACAGTGGAGCACAGTAGAGATAGAGTACAGTGGAGTACAGTAGAGGTAGAGTAAAGTGGAGTACAGTAGAGGTAGAGTACAGTGGAGCACATTAGAGGTAGAGTACAGTGGAGCACAGAAGAGGTAGAGTACAGTGGAACACAGTAGAGGTAGAGTACAGAGGAGCACAGTAGAGGTAGAGTAAAGAGGAGCACAGTAGAGATAGAGTACAGTGGAGCACAGTAGAGGTAGAGTACAGTGGAGTACAGTAGAGTAGAGTACAGTGGAGCACAGTAGAGGTAGAGTACAGTGGAGTACAGTAGAGTAGAGTACAGTAGAGGTAGAGTACAGTGGAGCACAGTAAAGGTAGAGTACAGTGGAGCACAGTAGAGATAGAGTACAGTGGAGCACAGTAGAGGTAGAGTACAGTGGAGTACAGTAGAGTAGAGTACAGTGGAGCACAGTAGAGGTAGAGTACAGTGGAGCACAGTAGAGGTGGATTACAGTTGAGTACAGTAGAGATAGAGTACAGTAGAGTACAGTAGAGGTAGAGTACAGTGGAGTACAGTAGAGATAGAGTACAGTGGAGCACAGTAGAAGTAGAGTACAGTGGAGTACAGTAGAGGTAGAGTACAGTGGAGTACAGTAGAGGTAGCGTACAGTGGAGTACAGTAGAGGTAGAGAACAGTGCAGTACAGTAGTGGTAGAGTAGAGTGGAGTACAGTACAGATAGACTACAATGGAGCACAGTAGAGATAGAGTACAGTGGAGTACAGTAGAGGTAGAGTACAGTCGAGTACAGTAGAGGTAGAGTACAGTGGAGTACAGTGGAGCACATTAGAGGTGGAGTACAGTGGAGCACAGTAGAGGTAGAGTACAGTGGAGCACAGTAGAGGTAGAGTACAGTGGAGCACAGTAGAGGTAGAGTACAGTGGAGTACAGTAGAGGTAGCGTACAGTGGAGTACAGTAGAGTAGAGTACAGTAGAGCACAGTAGAGGTAGAGTACAGTGGAGCACAGTAGAGATAGAGTACAGTGGAGTACAGTAGATGTAGAGTAAAGTGGAGTACAGTAGAGGTAGAGTACAGTGGAGCACATTAGAGGTAGAGTACAGTGGAGCACAGAAGAGGTAGAGTACAGTGGAACACAGTAGAGGTAGAGTACAGAGGAGCACAGTAGAGGTAGAGTAAAGAGGAGCACAGTAGAGATAGAGTACAGTGGAGCACAGTAGAGGTAGAGTACAGTGGAGTACAGTAGAGTAGAGTACAGTGGAGCACAGTAGAGGTAGAGTACAGTGGAGTACAGTAGAGTAGAGTACAGTAGAGGTAGAGTACAGTGGAGCACAGTAAAGGTAGAGTACAGAGGAGCACAGTAGAGATAGAGTACAGTGGAGCACAGTAGAGGTAGAGTACAGTGGAGTACAGTAGAGTAGAGTACAGTGGAGCACAGTAGAGGTAGAGTACAGTGGAGCACAGTAGAGGTAGAGTACAGTGGAGTACAGTAGAGATAGAGTACAGTGGAGTACAGTAGAGATAGAGTACAGTGGAGCACAGTAGAGATAGAGTACAGTGGAGCACAGTAGAGGTAGAGTACAGTGGAGTACATTAGAGTAGAGTACAGTAGAGCACAGTAGAGGTAGAGTACAGTGGAGCACGGTAGAGGTAGAGTACAGTGGAGCACAGTAGAAGTAGAGTACAGTGGAGCACAGTAGAGGTAGAGTACAGTGGAGCACAGTAGAGATAGAGTACATTGGAGTACAGTAGAGGTAGAGTACAGTGGAGTACAGTAGAGGTAGAGTACAGTGGAGTACAGTGGAGCACATTAGAGGTGGAGTACAGTGGAGCACAGTAGAGGTAGAGTACAGTGGAGCACAGTAGAGGTAGAGTACAGTGGAGCACAGTAGAGGTAGAGTACAGTGGAGTACAGTAGAGGTAGAGTACAGTGGAGTACAGTAGAGTAGAGTAGAGTAGAGCACAGTAGAGGTAGAGTACAGTGGAGCACAGTAGAGATAGAGTACAGTGGAGTACAGTAGAGGTAGAGTAAAGTGGAGTACAGTAGAGGTAGAGTACAGTGGAGCACATTAGAGGTAGAGTACAGTGGAGCACAGAAGAGGTAGAGTACAATGGAACACAGTAGAGGTAGAGTACAGAGGAGCACAGTAGAGGTAGAGTAAAGAGGAGCACAGTAGAGATAGAGTACAGTGGAGCACAGTAGAGGTAGAGTACAGTGGAGTACAGTAGAGATAGAGTACAATGGAGTACAGTAGAGATAGAGTACAGTGGAGTACAGTAGAGGTAGAGTACAGTGGAGTACAGTAGAGGTAGAGTACAGTGGAGCACATTAGAGGTGGATTACAGTAGAGTACAGTAGAGATAGAGTACAGTAGAGTACAGTAGAGGTAGAGTACAGTGGAGTACAGTAGAGATAGAGTACAGTGGAGCACAGTAGAAGTAGAGTACAGTGGAGTACAGAAGAGGTAGAGTACAATGGAACACAGTAGAGGTAGAGTACAGAGGAGCACAGTAGAGGTAGAGTAAAGAGGAGCACAGTAGAGATAGAGTACAGTGGAGCACAGTAGAGGTAGAGTACAGTGGAGTACAGTAGAGTAGAGTACAGTGGAGCACAGTAGAGGTAGAGTACAGTGGAGCACAGTAGAGGTAGAGTACAGTGGAGTACAGTAGAGGTAGAGTACAGTGGAGCACATTAGAGGTGGATTACAGTAGAGTACAGTAGAGATAGAGTACAGTAGAGTACAGTAGAGGTAGAGTACAGTGGAGTACAGTAGAGATAGAGTACAGTGGAGCACAGTAGAAGTAGAGTACAGTGGAGTACAGTAGAGGTAGAGTACAGTGGAGTACAGTAGAGGTAGAGTACAGTGGAGTACAGTGGAGCACATTAGAGGTGGATTACAGTGGAGCACAGTAGAGGTACAGTACAGTGGAGCAAAGTAGAGGTAGAGAACAGTACAGTACAGTAGAGGTAGAGTACAGTGGAGTAGAGTAGAGAGAGAGTACAGTGGAGCACAGTAGAGATAGACTACAGTGGAGTACAGTAGAGGTAGAGAACAGTACAGTACAGTAGAGGTAGAGTACAGTAGAGTACAGTAGAGATAGTGTACAGTGGAGCACAGTAGAGATAGAGTACAGTGGAGTACAGTAGAGGTAGAGTACAGTGGAGTACAGTAGAGGTAGAGTACAGTGGAGCACATTAGAGGTGGATTACAGTAGAGTACAGTAGAGATAGAGTACAGTAGAGTACAGTAGAGGTAGAGTACAGTGGAGTACAGTAGAGATAGAGTACAGTGGAGCACAGTAGAAGTAGAGTACAGTGGAGTACAGTAGAGGTAGAGTACAGTGGAGTACAGTAGAGGTAGAGTACAGTGGAGTACAGTGGAGCACATTAGAGGTGGCTTACAGTGGAGCACAGTAGAGGTACAGTACAGTGGAGCAAAGTAGAGGTAGAGTACAGTGGAGTAGAGTAGAGGTAGAGTACAGTGGAGTACAGTAGAGTAGAGTAGAGTACAGTAGAGCACAGTAGAGGTAGAGTACAGTGGAGCACAGTAGAGTAGAGTACAGTGGAGTACAGTAGAGGTAGAGTACAGTGGAGTACAGTAGACATAGAGTACAGTGGAGTACAGTAGAGGTAGAGTACAGAGGAGCACAGTAGAGATAGAGTACAGTGGAGCACAGTAGAGGTAGAGTACAGTGGAGTACAGTAAAGTAGAGTACAGTAGAGGTAGAGTACAGTGGAGCACAGTAAAGGTAGAGTACAGTGGAGCACAGTAGAGATAGAGTACAGTGGAATACAGTAGAGGTAGAGTACAGTGGAGTACAGTAGATGTAGAGTACAGAGGAGCACATTAGAGGTAGAGTACAGTGGAGTACAGTAGAGGTAGAATACAGTGGAGTACAGTAGAGATAGAGTACAGTGGAGTACAGTAGAAGTAGAGTACAGAGGAGCACAGTAGAGATAGAGTACAGTGGAGTACAGTAGAGGTAGAGAACAGTGCAGTACAGTAGTGGTAGAGTAGAGTGGAGTACAGTACAGATAGACTACAATGGAGCACAGTAGAGATAGAGTACAGTGGAGTACAGTAGAGGTAGAGTACAGTGGAGTACAGTAGAAGTAGAGTACAGTGGAGCACAGTAGAGATAGAGTACAGTGGAGTACAGTAGAGGTAGAGAACAGTGCAGTACAGTAGTGGTAGAGTAGAGTGGAGTACAGTACAGATAGACTACAATGGAGCACAGTAGAGATAGAGTACAATGGAGTACAGTAGAGGTAGAGAACAGTGCAGTACAGTAGTGGTAGAGTAGAGTGGAGTACAGTACAGATAGACTACAATGGAGCACAGTAGAGATAGAGTACAGTGGAGTACAGTAGAGGTAGAGTACAGTGGAGTACAGTAGAGGTAGAGTACAGTGGAGTACAGTGGAGCACATTAGAGGTGGAGTACAATGGAGCACATTAGAGGTAGAGTACAGTGGAGCACAGAAGAGGTAGAGTGCAGTGGAACACAGTAGAGGTAGAGTACAGAGGAGCACAGTAGAGGTAGAGTAAATAGGAGCACAGTAGAGATAGAGTACAGTGGAGCACAGTAGAGGTAGAGTACAGTTGAGTACAGTAGAGTAGAGTACAGTGGAGCACAGTAGAGGTAGAGTACAGTGGAGCACAGTAGAGGTAGAGTACAGTGGAGTACAGTAGAGATAGAGTACAGTGGAGTACAGTAGAGATAGAGTACAGTGGAGCACAGTAGAGATAGAGTACAGTGGAGTACAGTAGAGGTAGAGTACAGTGGAGTACAGTAGAGGTAGAGTACAGTGGAGCACATTAGAGGTGGATTACAGTAGAGTACAGTAGAGATAGAGTACAGTAGAGTACAGTAGAGGTAGAGTACAGTGGAGTACAGTAGAGATAGAGTACAGTGGAGTACAGTAGAAGTAGAGTACAGTGGAGTACAGTAGAGGTAGAGTACAGTGGAGTACAGTAGAGGTAGAGTACAGTGGAGTACAGTGGAGCACATTAGAGGTGGCTTACAGTGGAGCACAGTAGAGGTACAGTACAGTGGAGCAAAGTAGAGGTAGAGTACAGTGGAGCACAGTAGAGGTAGAGTACAGTGGAGTACAGTAGAGGTAGAGTACAGTAGAGCACAGTAGAGGTAGAGTACAGTGGAGCAAAGTAGAGATAGAGTACAGTGGAGTACAGTAGAGGTAGAGTACAGTGGAGTACAGTAGAGGTAGAGTACAGTGGAGCACATTAGAGGTAGAGTACAGTGGAGTACAGTAGAGGTAGAGTACAGTGGAGTACAGTAGCGGTAGAGTACAGTGGAGTACAGTAGAGAGAGAGTACAGTGGAGCACAGTAGAGATAGACTACAGTGGAGTACAGTAGAGGTAGAGAACATTACAGTACAGTAGAGGTAGAGTACAGTAGAGTACAGTAGAGATAGTGTACAGTGGAGCACAGTAGAGATAGAGTACAGTGGAGTACAGTAGAGGTAGAGTACAGTGGAGTACAGTAGAGGTAGAGTACAGTGGAGCACATTAGAGGTGGATTACAGTAGAGTACAGTAGAGATAGAGTACAGTAGAGTACAGTAGAGGTAGAGTACAGTGAAGTACAGTAGAGATAGAGTACAGTGGAGCACAGTAGAAGTAGAGTACAGTGGAGTACAGTAGAGGTAGAGTACAGTGGAGTACAGTAGAGGTAGAGTACAGTGGAGTACAGTGGAGCACATTAGAGGTGGCTTACAGTGGAGCACAGTAGAGGTATAGTACAGTGGAGCAAAGTAGAGGTAGAGTACAGTGGAGTAGAGTAGAGGTAGAGTACAGTGGAGTACAGTAGAGTAGAGTAGAGTGGAGTACAGTAGAGGTAGAGTACAGTGGAGTACAGTAGACATAGAGTACAGTGGAGTACAGTAGAGGTAGAGTACAGTGGAGTACAGTAGAGGTAGAGTACAGAGGAGCACAGTACAGGTAGAGTACAGTGGAGTACAGTAGAGTAGAGTACAGTAGAGGTAGAGTACAGTGGAGCACAGTAAAGGTAGAGTACAGTGGAGCACAGTAGAGATAGAGTACAGTGGAATACAGTAGAGGTAGAGTACAGTGGAGTACAGTAGATGTAGAGTACAGAGGAGCACATTAGAGGTAGAGTACAGTGGAGTACAGTAGAGGTAGAATACAGTGGAGTACAGTAGAGATAGAGTACAGTGGAGTACAGTAGAGTAGAGTACAGTGGAGCACAGTAGAGGTAGAGTACAGTGGAGCACAGTAGAGGTAGAGTACAGTGGAGTACAGTAGAGATAGAGTACAGTGGAGTACAGTAGAGATAGAGTACAGTGGAGCACAGTAGAGTAGAGTACAGTAGAGCACATTAGAGGTAGAGTACAGTGGAGCACAGTAGAGGTAGAGTACAGTGGAGTACAGTAGAGATAGAGTACAGTGGAGTACAGTAGAGATAGAGTACAGTGGAGTACAGTAGAGGTAGAGTACAGTGGAGTACAGTAGAGGTAGAGTACAGTGGAGCACATTAGAGGTGGATTACAGTAGAGTACAGTAGAGATAGAGTACAGTAGAGTACAGTAGAGGTAGAGTACAGTGGAGTACAGTAGAGATAGAGTACAGTGGAGCACAGTAGAAGTAGAGTACAGTGGAGTACAGTAGAGGTAGAGTACAGTGGAGTACAGTAGAGGTAGAGTACAGTGGAGTACAGTGGAGCACATTAGAGGTGGATTACAGTGGAGCACAGTAGAGGTACAGTACAGTGGAGCAAAGTAGAGGTAGAGAACAGTACAGTACAGTAGAGGTAGAGTACAGTGGAGTAGAGTAGAGAGAGAGTACAGTGGAGCACAGTAGAGATAGACTACAGTGGAGTACAGTAGAGGTAGAGAACAGTACAGTACAGTAGAGGTAGAGTACAGTAGAGTACAGTAGAGATAGTGTACAGTGGAGCACAGTAGAGATAGAGTACAGTGGAGTACAGTAGAGGTAGAGTACAGTGGAGTACAGTAGAGGTAGAGTACAGTGGAGCACATTAGAGGTGGATTACAGTAGAGTACAGTAGAGATAGAGTACAGTAGAGTACAGTAGAGGTAGAGTACAGTGGAGTACAGTAGAGATAGAGTACAGTGGAGCACAGTAGAAGTAGAGTACAGTGGAGTACAGTAGAGGTAGAGTACAGTGGAGTACAGTAGAGGTAGCGTACAGTGGAGTACAGTAGAGGTAGAGAACAGTGCAGTACAGTAGTGGTAGAGTAGAGTGGAGTACAGTACAGATAGACTACAATGGAGCACAGTAGAGATAGAGTACAGTGGAGTACAGTAGAGGTAGAGTACAGTGGAGTACAGTAGAGGTAGAGTACAGTGGAGTACAGTGGAGCACATTAGAGGTGGAGTACAGTGGAGCACAGTAGAGGTAGAGTACAGTGGAGCACAGTAGAGGTAGAGTACAGTGGAGCACAGTAGAGGTAGAGTACAGTGGAGTACAGTAGAGGTAGCGTACAGTGGAGTACAGTAGAGTAGAGTACAGTAGAGCACAGTAGAGGTAGAGTACAGTGGAGCACAGTAGAGATAGAGTACAGTGGAGTACAGTAGAGGTAGAGTAAAGTGGAGTACAGTAGAGGTAGAGTACAGTGGAGCACATTAGAGGTAGAGTACAGTGGAGCACAGAAGAGGTAGAGTACAGTGGAACACAGTAGAGGTAGAGTACAGAGGAGCACAGTAGAGGTAGAGTAAAGAGGAGCACAGTAGAGATAGAGTACAGTGGAGCACAGTAGAGGTAGAGTACAGTGGAGTACAGTAGAGTAGAGTACAGTGGAGCACAGTAGAGGTAGAGTACAGTGGAGTACAGTAGAGTAGAGTACAGTAGAGGTAGAGTACAGTGGAGCACAGTAAAGGTAGAGTACAGTGGAGCACAGTAGAGATAGAGTACAGTGGAGCACAGTAGAGGTAGAGTACAGTGGAGTACAGTAGAGTAGAGTACAGTGGAGCACAGTAGAGGTAGAGTACAGTGGAGCACAGTAGAGGTGGATTACAGTTGAGTACAGTAGAGATAGAGTACAGTAGAGTACAGTAGAGGTAGAGTACAGTGGAGTACAGTAGAGATAGAGTACAGTGGAGCACAGTAGAAGTAGAGTACAGTGGAGTACAGTAGAGGTAGAGTACAGTGGAGTACAGTAGAGGTAGCGTACAGTGGAGTACAGTAGAGGTAGAGAACAGTGCAGTACAGTAGTGGTAGAGTAGAGTGGAGTACAGTACAGATAGACTACAATGGAGCACAGTAGAGATAGAGTACAGTGGAGTACAGTAGAGGTAGAGTACAGTCGAGTACAGTAGAGGTAGAGTACAGTGGAGTACAGTGGAGCACATTAGAGGTGGAGTACAGTGGAGCACAGTAGAGGTAGAGTACAGTGGAGCACAGTAGAGGTAGAGTACAGTGGAGCACAGTAGAGGTAGAGTACAGTGGAGTACAGTAGAGGTAGCGTACAGTGGAGTACAGTAGAGTAGAGTACAGTAGAGCACAGTAGAGGTAGAGTACAGTGGAGCACAGTAGAGATAGAGTACAGTGGAGTACAGTAGATGTAGAGTAAAGTGGAGTACAGTAGAGGTAGAGTACAGTGGAGCACATTAGAGGTAGAGTACAGTGGAGCACAGAAGAGGTAGAGTACAGTGGAACACAGTAGAGGTAGAGTACAGAGGAGCACAGTAGAGGTAGAGTAAAGAGGAGCACAGTAGAGATAGAGTACAGTGGAGCACAGTAGAGGTAGAGTACAGTGGAGTACAGTAGAGTAGAGTACAGTGGAGCACAGTAGAGGTAGAGTACAGTGGAGTACAGTAGAGTAGAGTACAGTAGAGGTAGAGTACAGTGGAGCACAGTAAAGGTAGAGTACAGAGGAGCACAGTAGAGATAGAGTACAGTGGAGCACAGTAGAGGTAGAGTACAGTGGAGTACAGTAGAGTAGAGTACAGTGGAGCACAGTAGAGGTAGAGTACAGTGGAGCACAGTAGAGGTAGAGTACAGTGGAGTACAGTAGAGATAGAGTACAGTGGAGTACAGTAGAGATAGAGTACAGTGGAGCACAGTAGAGATAGAGTACAGTGGAGCACAGTAGAGGTAGAGTACAGTGGAGTACATTAGAGTAGAGTACAGTAGAGCACAGTAGAGGTAGAGTACAGTGGAGCACGGTAGAGGTAGAGTACAGTGGAGCACAGTAGAAGTAGAGTACAGTGGAGCACAGTAGAGGTAGAGTACAGTGGAGCACAGTAGAGATAGAGTACATTGGAGTACAGTAGAGGTAGAGTACAGTGGAGTACAGTAGAGGTAGAGTACAGTGGAGTACAGTGGAGCACATTAGAGGTGGAGTACAGTGGAGCACAGTAGAGGTAGAGTACAGTGGAGCACAGTAGAGATAGAGTACATTGGAGTACAGTAGAGGTAGAGTACAGTGGAGCACAGTAGAGATAGAGTACAGTGGAGTACAGTAGAGGTAGAGTACAGTGGAGTACAGTAGAGGTAGAGTACAGTGGAGCACATTAGAGGTGGATTACAGTAGAGTACAGTAGAGATAGAGTACAGTAGAGTACAGTAGAGGTAGAGTACAGTGGAGTACAGTAGAGATAGAGTACAGTGGAGCACAGTAGAAGTAGAGTACAGTGGAGTACAGTAGAGGTAGAGTACAGTGGAGTACAGTAGAGGTAGAGTACAGTGGAGTACAGTGGAGCACATTAGAGGTGGATTACAGTGGAGCACAGTAGAGGTACAGTACAGTGGAGCAAAGTAGAGGTAGAGAACAGTACAGTACAGTAGAGGTAGAGTACAGTGGAGTAGAGTAGAGAGAGAGTACAGTGGAGCACAGTAGAGATAGACTACAGTGGAGTACAGTAGAGGTAGAGAACAGTACAGTACAGTAGAGGTAGAGTACAGTAGAGTACAGTAGAGATAGTGTACAGTGGAGCACAGTAGAGATAGAGTACAGTGGAGTACAGTAGAGGTAGAGTACAGTGGAGTACAGTAGAGGTAGAGTACAGTGGAGCACATTAGAGGTGGATTACAGTAGAGTACAGTAGAGATAGAGTACAGTAGAGTACAGTAGAGGTAGAGTACAGTGGAGTACAGTAGAGATAGAGTACAGTGGAGCACAGTAGAAGTAGAGTACAGTGGAGTACAGTAGAGGTAGAGTACAGTGGAGTACAGTAGAGGTAGCGTACAGTGGAGTACAGTAGAGGTAGAGAACAGTGCAGTACAGTAGTGGTAGAGTAGAGTGGAGTACAGTACAGATAGACTACAATGGAGCACAGTAGAGATAGAGTACAGTGGAGTACAGTAGAGGTAGAGTACAGTGGAGTACAGTAGAGGTAGAGTACAGTGGAGTACAGTGGAGCACATTAGAGGTGGAGTACAGTGGAGCACAGTAGAGGTAGAGTACAGTGGAGCACAGTAGAGGTAGAGTACAGTGGAGCACAGTAGAGGTAGAGTACAGTGGAGTACAGTAGAGGTAGCGTACAGTGGAGTACAGTAGAGTAGAGTACAGTAGAGCACAGTAGAGGTAGAGTACAGTGGAGCACAGTAGAGATAGAGTACAGTGGAGTACAGTAGAGGTAGAGTAAAGTGGAGTACAGTAGAGGTAGAGTACAGTGGAGCACATTAGAGGTAGAGTACAGTGGAGCACAGAAGAGGTAGAGTACAGTGGAACACAGTAGAGGTAGAGTACAGAGGAGCACAGTAGAGGTAGAGTAAAGAGGAGCACAGTAGAGATAGAGTACAGTGGAGCACAGTAGAGGTAGAGTACAGTGGAGTACAGTAGAGTAGAGTACAGTGGAGCACAGTAGAGGTAGAGTACAGTGGAGTACAGTAGAGTAGAGTACAGTAGAGGTAGAGTACAGTGGAGCACAGTAAAGGTAGAGTACAGTGGAGCACAGTAGAGATAGAGTACAGTGGAGCACAGTAGAGGTAGAGTACAGTGGAGTACAGTAGAGTAGAGTACAGTGGAGCACAGTAGAGGTAGAGTACAGTGGAGCACAGTAGAGGTGGATTACAGTTGAGTACAGTAGAGATAGAGTACAGTAGAGTACAGTAGAGGTAGAGTACAGTGGAGTACAGTAGAGATAGAGTACAGTGGAGCACAGTAGAAGTAGAGTACAGTGGAGTACAGTAGAGGTAGAGTACAGTGGAGTACAGTAGAGGTAGCGTACAGTGGAGTACAGTAGAGGTAGAGAACAGTGCAGTACAGTAGTGGTAGAGTAGAGTGGAGTACAGTACAGATAGACTACAATGGAGCACAGTAGAGATAGAGTACAGTGGAGTACAGTAGAGGTAGAGTACAGTCGAGTACAGTAGAGGTAGAGTACAGTGGAGTACAGTGGAGCACATTAGAGGTGGAGTACAGTGGAGCACAGTAGAGGTAGAGTACAGTGGAGCACAGTAGAGGTAGAGTACAGTGGAGCACAGTAGAGGTAGAGTACAGTGGAGTACAGTAGAGGTAGCGTACAGTGGAGTACAGTAGAGTAGAGTACAGTAGAGCACAGTAGAGGTAGAGTACAGTGGAGCACAGTAGAGATAGAGTACAGTGGAGTACAGTAGATGTAGAGTAAAGTGGAGTACAGTAGAGGTAGAGTACAGTGGAGCACATTAGAGGTAGAGTACAGTGGAGCACAGAAGAGGTAGAGTACAGTGGAACACAGTAGAGGTAGAGTACAGAGGAGCACAGTAGAGGTAGAGTAAAGAGGAGCACAGTAGAGATAGAGTACAGTGGAGCACAGTAGAGGTAGAGTACAGTGGAGTACAGTAGAGTAGAGTACAGTGGAGCACAGTAGAGGTAGAGTACAGTGGAGTACAGTAGAGTAGAGTACAGTAGAGGTAGAGTACAGTGGAGCACAGTAAAGGTAGAGTACAGAGGAGCACAGTAGAGATAGAGTACAGTGGAGCACAGTAGAGGTAGAGTACAGTGGAGTACAGTAGAGTAGAGTACAGTGGAGCACAGTAGAGGTAGAGTACAGTGGAGCACAGTAGAGGTAGAGTACAGTGGAGTACAGTAGAGATAGAGTACAGTGGAGTACAGTAGAGATAGAGTACAGTGGAGCACAGTAGAGATAGAGTACAGTGGAGCACAGTAGAGGTAGAGTACAGTGGAGTACATTAGAGTAGAGTACAGTAGAGCACAGTAGAGGTAGAGTACAGTGGAGCACGGTAGAGGTAGAGTACAGTGGAGCACAGTAGAAGTAGAGTACAGTGGAGCACAGTAGAGGTAGAGTACAGTGGAGCACAGTAGAGATAGAGTACATTGGAGTACAGTAGAGGTAGAGTACAGTGGAGTACAGTAGAGGTAGAGTACAGTGGAGTACAGTGGAGCACATTAGAGGTGGAGTACAGTGGAGCACAGTAGAGGTAGAGTACAGTGGAGCACAGTAGAGGTAGAGTACAGTGGAGCACAGTAGAGGTAGAGTACAGTGGAGTACAGTAGAGGTAGAGTACAGTGGAGTACAGTAGAGTAGAGTAGAGTAGAGCACAGTAGAGGTAGAGTACAGTGGAGCACAGTAGAGATAGAGTACAGTGGAGTACAGTAGAGGTAGAGTAAAGTGGAGTACAGTAGAGGTAGAGTACAGTGGAGCACATTAGAGGTAGAGTACAGTGGAGCACAGAAGAGGTAGAGTACAATGGAACACAGTAGAGGTAGAGTACAGAGGAGCACAGTAGAGGTAGAGTAAAGAGGAGCACAGTAGAGATAGAGTACAGTGGAGCACAGTAGAGGTAGAGTACAGTGGAGTACAGTAGAGATAGAGTACAATGGAGTACAGTAGAGATAGAGTACAGTGGAGTACAGTAGAGGTAGAGTACAGTGGAGTACAGTAGAGGTAGAGTACAGTGGAGCACATTAGAGGTGGATTACAGTAGAGTACAGTAGAGATAGAGTACAGTAGAGTACAGTAGAGGTAGAGTACAGTGGAGTACAGTAGAGATAGAGTACAGTGGAGCACAGTAGAAGTAGAGTACAGTGGAGTACAGAAGAGGTAGAGTACAATGGAACACAGTAGAGGTAGAGTACAGAGGAGCACAGTAGAGGTAGAGTAAAGAGGAGCACAGTAGAGATAGAGTACAGTGGAGCACAGTAGAGGTAGAGTACAGTGGAGTACAGTAGAGTAGAGTACAGTGGAGCACAGTAGAGGTAGAGTACAGTGGAGCACAGTAGAGGTAGAGTACAGTGGAGTACAGTAGAGATAGAGTACAGTGGAGTACAGTAGAGATAGAGTACAGTGGAGCACAGTAGAGATAGAGTACAGTGGAGCACAGTAGAGGTAGAGTACAGTGGAGTACAGTAGAGTAGAGTACAGTAGAGCACAGTAGAGGTAGAGTACAGTGGAGCACAGTAGAGGTAGAGTACAGAGGAGCACAGTAGAGATAGAGTACAGTGGAGCACAGTAGAGGTAGAATACAGTGGAGCACAGTAGAGTAGAGTACAGTAGAGCACATTAGAGGTAGAGTACAGTGGAGCACAGTAGAGGTAGAGTACAGTGGAGTACAGTAGAGATAGAGTACAATGGAGTACAGTAGAGATAGAGTACAGTGGAGTACAGTAGAGGTAGAGTACAGTGGAGTACAGTAGAGGTAGAGTACAGTGGAGCACATTAGAGGTGGATTACAGTAGAGTACAGTAGAGATAGAGTACAGTAGAGTACAGTAGAGGTAGAGTACAGTGGAGTACAGTAGAGATAGAGTACAGTGGAGCACAGTAGAAGTAGAGTACAGTGGAGTACAGTAGAGGTAGAGTACAGTGGAGTACAGTAGAGGTAGAGTACAGTGGAGTACAGTGGAGCACATTAGAGGTGGATTACAGTGGAGCACAGTAGAGGTACAGTACAGTGGAGCAAAGTAGAGGTAGAGAACAGTACAGTACAGTAGAGGTAGAGTACAGTGGAGTAGAGTAGAGAGAGAGTACAGTGGAGCACAGTAGAGATAGACTACAGTGGAGTACAGTAGAGGTAGAGAACAGTACAGTACAGTAGAGGTAGAGTACAGTAGAGTACAGTAGAGATAGTGTACAGTGGAGCACAGTAGAGATAGAGTACAGTGGAGTACAGTAGAGGTAGAGTACAGTGGAGTACAGTAGAGGTAGAGTACAGTGGAGCACATTAGAGGTGGATTACAGTAGAGTACAGTAGAGATAGAGTACAGTAGAGTACAGTAGAGGTAGAGTACAGTGGAGTACAGTAGAGATAGAGTACAGTGGAGCACAGTAGAAGTAGAGTACAGTGGAGTACAGTAGAGGTAGAGTACAGTGGAGTACAGTAGAGGTAGCGTACAGTGGAGTACAGTAGAGGTAGAGAACAGTGCAGTACAGTAGTGGTAGAGTAGAGTGGAGTACAGTACAGATAGACTACAATGGAGCACAGTAGAGATAGAGTACAGTGGAGTACAGTAGAGGTAGAGTACAGTGGAGTACAGTAGAGGTAGAGTACAGTGGAGTACAGTGGAGCACATTAGAGGTGGAGTACAGTGGAGCACAGTAGAGGTAGAGTACAGTGGAGCACAGTAGAGGTAGAGTACAGTGGAGCACAGTAGAGGTAGAGTACAGTGGAGTACAGTAGAGGTAGCGTACAGTGGAGTACAGTAGAGTAGAGTACAGTAGAGCACAGTAGAGGTAGAGTACAGTGGAGCACAGTAGAGATAGAGTACAGTGGAGTACAGTAGAGGTAGAGTAAAGTGGAGTACAGTAGAGGTAGAGTACAGTGGAGCACATTAGAGGTAGAGTACAGTGGAGCACAGAAGAGGTAGAGTACAGTGGAACACAGTAGAGGTAGAGTACAGAGGAGCACAGTAGAGGTAGAGTAAAGAGGAGCACAGTAGAGATAGAGTACAGTGGAGCACAGTAGAGGTAGAGTACAGTGGAGTACAGTAGAGTAGAGTACAGTGGAGCACAGTAGAGGTAGAGTACAGTGGAGTACAGTAGAGTAGAGTACAGTAGAGGTAGAGTACAGTGGAGCACAGTAAAGGTAGAGTACAGTGGAGCACAGTAGAGATAGAGTACAGTGGAGCACAGTAGAGGTAGAGTACAGTGGAGTACAGTAGAGTAGAGTACAGTGGAGCACAGTAGAGGTAGAGTACAGTGGAGCACAGTAGAGGTGGATTACAGTTGAGTACAGTAGAGATAGAGTACAGTAGAGTACAGTAGAGGTAGAGTACAGTGGAGTACAGTAGAGATAGAGTACAGTGGAGCACAGTAAAAGTAGAGTACAGTGGAGTACAGTAGAGGTAGAGTACAGTGGAGTACAGTAGAGGTAGCGTACAGTGGAGTACAGTAGAGGTAGAGAACAGTGCAGTACAGTAGTGGTAGAGTAGAGTGGAGTACAGTACAGATAGACTACAATGGAGCACAGTAGAGATAGAGTACAGTGGAGTACAGTAGAGGTAGAGTACAGTCGAGTACAGTAGAGGTAGAGTACAGTGGAGTACAGTGGAGCACATTAGAGGTGGAGTACAGTGGAGCACAGTAGAGGTAGAGTACAGTGGAGCACAGTAGAGGTAGAGTACAGTGGAGCACAGTAGAGGTAGAGTACAGTGGAGTACAGTAGAGGTAGCGTACAGTGGAGTACAGTAGAGTAGAGTACAGTAGAGCACAGTAGAGGTAGAGTACAGTGGAGCACAGTAGAGATAGAGTACAGTGGAGTACAGTAGATGTAGAGTAAAGTGGAGTACAGTAGAGGTAGAGTACAGTGGAGCACATTAGAGGTAGAGTACAGTGGAGCACAGAAGAGGTAGAGTACAGTGGAACACAGTAGAGGTAGAGTACAGAGGAGCACAGTAGAGGTAGAGTAAAGAGGAGCACAGTAGAGATAGAGTACAGTGGAGCACAGTAGAGGTAGAGTACAGTGGAGTACAGTAGAGTAGAGTACAGTGGAGCACAGTAGAGGTAGATTACAGTGGAGTACAGTAGAGTAGAGTACAGTAGAGGTAGAGTACAGTGGAGCACAGTAAAGGTAGAGTACAGAGGAGCACAGTAGAGATAGAGTACAGTGGAGCACAGTAGAGGTAGAGTACAGTGGAGTACAGTAGAGTAGAGTACAGTGGAGCACAGTAGAGGTAGAGTACAGTGGAGCACAGTAGAGGTAGAGTACAGTGGAGTACAGTAGAGATAGAGTACAGTGGAGTACAGTAGAGATAGAGTACAGTGGAGCACAGTAGAGATAGAGTACAGTGGAGCACAGTAGAGGTAGAGTACAGTGGAGTACATTAGAGTAGAGTACAGTAGAGCACAGTAGAGGTAGAGTACAGTGGAGCACGGTAGAGGTAGAGTACAGTGGAGCACAGTAGAAGTAGAGTACAGTGGAGCACAGTAGAGGTAGAGTACAGTGGAGCACAGTAGAGATAGAGTACATTGGAGTACAGTAGAGGTAGAGTACAGTGGAGTACAGTAGAGGTAGAGTACAGTGGAGTACAGTGGAGCACATTAGAGGTGGAGTACAGTGGAGCACAGTAGAGGTAGAGTACAGTGGAGCACAGTAGAGGTAGAGTACAGTGGAGCACAGTAGAGGTAGAGTACAGTGGAGTACAGTAGAGGTAGAGTACAGTGGAGTACAGTAGAGTAGAGTAGAGTAGAGCACAGTAGAGGTAGAGTACAGTGGAGCACAGTAGAGATAGAGTACAGTGGAGTACAGTAGAGGTAGAGTAAAGTGGAGTACAGTAGAGGTAGAGTACAGTGGAGCACATTAGAGGTAGAGTACAGTGGAGCACAGAAGAGGTAGAGTACAATGGAACACAGTAGAGGTAGAGTACAGAGGAGCACAGTAGAGGTAGAGTAAAGAGGAGCACAGTAGAGATAGAGTACAGTGGAGCACAGTAGAGGTAGAGTACAGTGGAGTACAGTAGAGTAGAGTACAGTGGAGCACAGTAGAGGTAGAGTACAGTGGAGCACAGTAGAGGTAGAGTACAGTGGAGTACAGTAGAGATAGAGTACAGTGGAGTACAGTAGAGATAGAGTACAGTGGAGCACAGTAGAGATAGAGTACAGTGGAGCACAGTAGAGGTAGAGTACAGTGGAGTACAGTAGAGTAGAGTACAGTAGAGCACAGTAGAGGTAGAGTACAGTGGAGCACAGTAGAGGTAGAGTACAGAGGAGCACAGTAGAGATAGAGTACAGTGGAGCACAGTAGAGGTAGAGTACAGTGGAGCACAGTAGAGTAGAGTACAGTAGAGCACATTAGAGGTAGAGTACAGTGGAGCACAGTAGAGGTAGAGTACAGTGGAGTACAGTAGAGATAGAGTACAATGGAGTACAGTAGAGATAGAGTACAGTGGAGTACAGTAGAGGTAGAGTACAGTGGAGTACAGTAGAGGTAGAGTACAGTGGAGCACATTAGAGGTGGATTACAGTAGAGTACAGTAGAGATAGAGTACAGTAGAGTACAGTAGAGGTAGAGTACAGTGGAGTACAGTAGAGATAGAGTACAGTGGAGCACAGTAGAAGTAGAGTACAGTGGAGTACAGAAGAGGTAGAGTACAATGGAACACAGTAGAGGTAGAGTACAGAGGAGCACAGTAGAGGTAGAGTAAAGAGGAGCACAGTAGAGATAGAGTACAGTGGAGCACAGTAGAGGTAGAGTACAGTGGAGTACAGTAGAGTAGAGTACAGTGGAGCACAGTAGAGGTAGAGTACAGTGGAGCACAGTAGAGGTAGAGTACAGTGGAGTACAGTAGAGATAGAGTACAGTGGAGTACAGTAGAGATAGAGTACAGTGGAGCACAGTAGAGATAGAGTACAGTGGAGCACAGTAGAGGTAGAGTACAGTGGAGTACAGTAGAGTAGAGTACAGTAGAGCACAGTAGAGGTAGAGTACAGTGGAGCACAGTAGAGGTAGAGTACAGAGGAGCACAGTAGAGATAGAGTACAGTGGAGCACAGTAGAGGTAGAGTACAGTGGAGCACAGTAGAGTAGAGTACAGTAGAGCACATTAGAGGTAGAGTACAGTGGAGCACAGTAGAGGTAGAGTACAGTGGAGTACAGTAGAGATAGAGTACAATGGAGTACAGTAGAGATAGAGTACAGTGGAGTACAGTAGAGGTAGAGTACAGTGGAGTACAGTAGAGGTAGAGTACAGTGGAGCACATTAGAGGTGGATTACAGTAGAGTACAGTAGAGATAGAGTACAGTAGAGTACAGTAGAGGTAGAGTACAGTGGAGTACAGTAGAGATAGAGTACAGTGGAGCACAGTAGAAGTAGAGTACAGTGGAGTACAGTAGAGGTAGAGTACAGTGGAGTACAGTAGAGGTAGAGTACAGTGGAGTACAGTGGAGCACATTAGAGGTGGATTACAGTGGAGCACAGTAGAGGTACAGTACAGTGGAGCAAAGTAGAGGTAGAGAACAGTACAGTACAGTAGAGGTAGAGTACAGTGGAGTAGAGTAGAGAGAGACTACAGTGGAGCACAGTAGAGATAGACTACAGTGGAGTACAGTAGAGGTAGAGAACAGTACAGTACAGTAGAGGTAGAGTACAGTAGAGTACAGTAGAGATAGTGTACAGTGGAGCACAGTAGAGATAGAGTACAGTGGAGTACAGTAGAGGTAGAGTACAGTGGAGTACAGTAGAGGTAGAGTACAGTGGAGCACATTAGAGGTGGATTACAGTAGAGTACAGTAGAGATAGAGTACAGTAGAGTACAGTAGAGGTAGAGTACAGTGGAGTACAGTAGAGATAGAGTACAGTGGAGCACAGTAGAAGTAGAGTACAGTGGAGTACAGTAGAGGTAGAGTACAGTGGAGTACAGTAGAGGTAGAGTACAGTGGAGTACAGTGGAGCACATTAGAGGTGGCTTACAGTGGAGCACAGTAGAGGTACAGTACAGTGGAGCAAAGTAGAGGTAGAGTACAGTGGAGTAGAGTAGAGGTAGAGTACAGTGGAGTACAGTAGAGTAGAGTAGAGTACAGTAGAGCACAGTAGAGGTAGAGTACAGTGGAGCACAGTAGAGTAGAGTACAGTGGAGTACAGTAGAGGTAGAGTACAGTGGAGTACAGTAGACATAGAGTACAGTGGAGTACAGTAGAGGTAGAGTAAAGAGGAGCACAGTAGAGATAGAGTACAGTGGAGCACAGTAGAGGTAGAGTACAGTGGAGTACAGTAGAGTAGAGTACAGTGGAGCACAGTAGAGGTAGAGTACAGTGGAGCACAGTAGAGGTAGAGTACAGTGGAGTACAGTAGAGATAGAGTACAGTGGAGTACAGTAGAGATAGAGTACAGTGGAGCACAGTAGAGATAGAGTACAGTGGAGCACAGTAGAGGTAGAGTACAGTGGAGTACAGTAGAGTAGAGTACAGTAGAGCACAGTAGAGGTAGAGTACAGTGGAGCACAGTAGAGGTAGAGTACAGAGGAGCACAGTAGAGATAGAGTACAGTGGAGCACAGTAGAGGTAGAGTACAGTGGAGCACAGTAGAGTAGAGTACAGTAGAGCACATTAGAGGTAGAGTACAGTGGAGCACAGTAGAGGTAGAGTACAGTGGAGTACAGTAGAGATAGAGTACAATGGAGTACAGTAGAGATAGAGTACAGTGGAGTACAGTAGAGGTAGAGTACAGTGGAGTACAGTAGAGGTAGAGTACAGTGGAGCACATTAGAGGTGGATTACAGTAGAGTACAGTAGAGGTAGAGTACAGAGGAGCACAGTAGAGATAGAGTACAGTGGAGCACAGTAGAGGTAGAGTACAGTGGAGTACAGTAAAGTAGAGTACAGTAGAGGTAGAGTACAGTGGAGCACAGTAAAGGTAGAGTACAGTGGAGCACAGTAGAGATAGAGTACAGTGGAATACAGTAGAGGTAGAGTACAGTGGAGTACAGTAGATGTAGAGTACAGAGGAGCACATTAGAGGTAGAGTACAGTGGAGTACAGTAGAGGTAGAATACAGTGGAGTACAGTAGAGATAGAGTACAGTGGAGTACAGTAGAAGTAGAGTACAGTGGAGCACAGTAGAGATAGAGTACAGTGGAGTACAGTAGAGGTAGAGAACAGTGCAGTACAGTAGTGGTAGAGTAGAGTGGAGTACAGTACAGATAGACTACAATGGAGCACAGTAGAGATAGAGTACAGTGGAGTACAGTAGAGGTAGAGTACAGTGGAGTACAGTAGAGGTAGAGTACAGTGGAGTACAGTGGAGCACATTAGAGGTGGAGTACAGTGGAGCACAGTAGAGGTAGAGTACAGTGGAGCACAGTAGAGGTAGAGTACAGTGGAGCAGAGTAGAGGTAGAGTACAGTGGAGTACAGTAGAGGTAGCGTACAGTGGAGTACAGTAGAGTAGAGTACAGTAGAGCACAGTAGAGGTAGAGTACAGTGGAGCACAGTAGAGATAGAGTACAGTGGAGTACAGTAGAGGTAGAGTAAAGTGGAGTACAGTAGAGGTAGAATACAGTGGAGCACAGTAGAGGTAGAGTACAGTGGAGCACAGAAGAGGTAGAGTACAGTGGAACACAGTAGAGGTAGAGTACAGAGGAGCACAGTAGAGGTAGAGTAAAGAGGAGCACAGTAGAGATAGAGTACAGTGGAGCACAGTAGAGGTAGAGTACAGTGGAGTACAGTAGAGTAGAGTGCAGTGGAGCACAGTAGAGGTAGAGTACAGTGGAGCACAGTAGAGGTAGAGTACAGTGGAGTACAGTAGAGATAGAGTACAGTGGAGTACAGTAGAGATAGAGTACAGTGGAGCACAGTAGAGATAGAGTACAGTGGAGCACAGTAGAGGTAGAGTACAGTGGAGTACAGTAGAGTAGAGTACAGTAGAGCACAGTAGAGGTAGAGTACAGTGGAGCACAGTAGAGGTAGAGTACAGAGGAGCACAGTAGAGATAGAGTACAGTGGAGCACAGTAGAGGTAGAGTACAGTGGAGCACAGTAGAGTAGAGTACAGTAGAGCACATTAGAGGTAGAGTACAGTGGAGCACAGTAGAGGTAGAGTACAGTGGAGTACAGTAGATATAGAGTACAGTGGAGTACAGTAGAGATAGAGTACAGTGGAGTACAGTAGAGGTAGAGTACAGTGGAGTACAGTAGAGGTAGAGTACAGTGGAGCACATTAGAGGTGGATTACAGTAGAGTACAGTAGAGATAGAGTACAGTAGAGTACAGTAGAGGTAGAGTACAGTGGAGTACAGTAGAGATAGAGTACAGTGGAGCACAGTAGAAGTAGAGTACAGTGGAGTACAGTAGAAGTAGAGTACAGTGGAGTACAGTAGAGGTAGAGTACAGTGGAGTACAGTAGAGGTAGAGTACAGTGGAGTACAGTAGAGGTAGAGTACAGAGGAGCACAGTAGAGATAGAGTACAGTGGAGCACAGTAGAGGTAGAGTACAGTGGAGTACAGTAGAGTACAGTAGAGGTAGAGTACAGTGGAGCACAGTAAAGGTAGAGTACAGTGGAGCACAGTAGAGATAGAGTACAGTGGAATACAGTAGAGGTAGAGTACAGTGGAGTACAGTAGATGTAGAGTACAGAGGAGCACATTAGAGGTAGAGTACAGTGGAGTACAGTAGAGTAGAGTACAGTGGAGCACAGTAGAGGTAGAGTACAGTGGAGTACAGTAGAGGTAGAATACAGTGGAGTACAGTAGAGATAGAGTACAGTGGAGTACAGTAGAAGTAGAGTACAGTGGAGCACAGTAGAGATAGAGTACAGTGGAGTACAGTAGAGGTAGAGAACAGTGCAGTACAGTAGTGGTAGAGTAGAGTGGAGTACAGTACAGATAGACTACAATGGAGCACAGTAGAGATAGAGTACAGTGGAGTACAGTAGAGGTAGAGTACAGTGGAGTACAGTAGAGGTAGAGTACAGTGGAGTACAGTAGAGGTAGAGTACAGTGGAGTACAGTGGAGCACATTAGAGGTGGAGTACAATGGAGCACATTAGAGGTAGAGTACAGTGGAGCACAGAAGAGGTAGAGTGCAATGGAACACAGTAGAGGTAGAGTACAGAGGAGCACAGTAGAGGTAGAGTAAATAGGAGCACAGTAGAGATAGAGTACAGTGGAGCACAGTAGAGGTAGAGTACAGTGGAGTACAGTAGAGTAGAGTACAGTGGAGCACAGTAGAGGTAGAGTACAGTGGAGCACAGTATAGGTAGAGTACAGTGGAGTACAGTAGAGATAGAGTACAGTGGAGTACAGTAGAGATAGAGTACAGTGGAGCACAGTAGAGATAGAGTACAGTGGAGTACAGTAGAGGTAGAGTACAGTGGAGTACAGTAGAGGTAGAGTACAGTGGAGCACATTAGAGGTGGATTACAGTAGAGTACAGTAGAGATAGAGTACAGTAGAGTACAGTAGAGGTAGAGTACAGTGGAGTACAGTAGAGATAGAGTACAGTGGAGCACAGTAGAAGTAGAGTACAGTGGAGTACAGTAGAGGTAGAGTACAGTGGAGTACAGTAGAGGTAGAGTACAGTGGAGTACAGTGGAGCACATTAGAGGTGGCTTACAGTGGAGCACAGTAGAGGTACAGTACAGTGGAGCAAAGTAGAGGTAGAGTACAGTGGAGCACAGTAGAGGTAGAGTACAGTGGAGTACAGTAGAGGTAGAGTACAGTGGAGTACAGTAGAGTAAAGTAGAGTACAGTAGAGCACAGTAGAGGTAGAGTAAAGTGGAGCAAAGTAGAGATAGAGTACAGTGGAGTACAGTAGAGGTAGAGTACAGTGGAGTACAGTAGAGGTAGAGTACAGTGGAGTACAGTAGCGGTAGAGTACAGTGGAGTACAGTAGAGGTAGAGTACAGTGGAGTACAGTAGAGGTAGAGTACAGTGGAGTACAGTAGAGGTAGAGTACAGTGGAGTACGATAGAGTAGAGTAGAGTAGATCACAGTAGAGGTAGAGTACAGTGGAGCACAGTAGAGATAGAGTACAGTGGAGTACAGTAGAGGTAGAGTACAGTGGAGTACAGTTGAGGTGGAGTACAGTAGAGTACAGTAGAGGTAGAGAACAGTACAGTACAGTAGAGTAAAGTAGAGTACAGTAGAGCACAGTAGAGGTAGAGTACAGTGGAGCAAAGTAGAGATAGAGTACAGTGGAGTACAGTAGAGGTAGAGTACAGTGGAGTACAGTAGAGGTAGAGTACAGTGGATCACAGTAGAGGTAGAGTACAGTGGAGTACAGTAGAGATAGAGTACAGTGGAGTACAGTAGAGATAGAGTACAGTGGAGCACAGTAGAGATAGAGTACAGTGGAGCACAGTAGAGGTAGAGTACAGTGGAGTACAGTAGAGTAGAGTACAGTAGAGCACAGTAGAGGTAGAGTACTGTGGAGCACAGTAGAGGTAGAGTACAGAGGAGCACAGTAGAGATAGAGTACAGTGGAGCACAGTAGAGGTAGAGTACAGTGGAGCACAGTAGAGTAGAGTACAGTAGAGCACATTAGAGGTAGAGTACAGTGGAGCACAGTAGAGGTAGAGTACAGTGGAGTACAGTAGAGATAGAGTACAGTGGAGTACAGTAGAGATAGAGTACAGTGGAGTACAGTAGAGGTAGAGTACAGTGGAGTACAGTAGAGGTAGAGTACAGTGGAGCACATTAGAGGTGGATTACAGTAGAGTACAGTAGAGATAGAGTACAGTAGAGTACAGTAGAGGTAGAGTACAGTGGAGTACAGTAGAGATAGAGTACAGTGGAGCACAGTAGAAGTAGAGTACAGTGGAGTACAGTAGAGGTAGAGTACAGTGGAGTACAGTAGAGGTAGAGTACAGTGGAGTACAGTGGAGCACATTAGAGGTGGATTACAGTGGAGCACAGTAGAGGTACAGTACAGTGGAGCAAAGTAGAGGTAGAGAACAGTACAGTACAGTAGAGGTAGAGTACAGTGGAGTAGAGTAGAGAGAGAGTACAGTGGAGCACATTAGAGGTGGATTACAGTAGAGTACAGTAGAGATAGAGTACAGTGGAGTACAGTAGAGGTAGAGTACAGTGGAGTACAGTAGAGGTAGAGTACAGTGGAGCACATTAGAGGTGGATTACAGTAGAGTACAGTAGAGATAGAGTACAGTAGAGTACAGTAGAGGTAGAGTACAGTGGAGTACAGTAGAGATAGAGTACAGTGGAGCACAGTAGAAGTAGAGTACAGTGGAGTACAGAAGAGGTAGAGTACAATGGAACACAGTAGAGGTAGAGTACAGAGGAGCACAGTAGAGGTAGAGTAAAGAGGAGCACAGTAGAGATAGAGTACAGTGGAGCACAGTAGAGGTAGAGTACAGTGGAGTACAGTAGAGTAGAGTACAGTGGAGCACAGTAGAGGTAGAGTACAGTGGAGCACAGTAGAGGTAGAGTACAGTGGAGTACAGTAGAGATAGAGTACAGTGGAGTACAGTAGAGATAGAGTACAGTGGAGCACAGTAGAGATAGAGTACAGTGGAGCACAGTAGAGGTAGAGTACAGTGGAGTACAGTAGAGTAGAGTACAGTAGAGCACAGTAGAGGTAGAGTACAGTGGAGCACAGTAGAGGTAGAGTACAGAGGAGCACAGTAGAGATAGAGTACAGTGGAGCACAGTAGAGGTAGAGTACAGTGGAGCACAGTAGAGTAGAGTACAGTAGAGCACATTAGAGGTAGAGTACAGTGGAGCACAGTAGAGGTAGAGTACAGTGGAGTACAGTAGAGATAGAGTACAATGGAGTACAGTAGAGATAGAGTACAGTGGAGTACAGTAGAGGTAGAGTACAGTGGAGTACAGTAGAGGTAGAGTACAGTGGAGCACATTAGAGGTGGATTACAGTAGAGTACAGTAGAGATAGAGTACAGTAGAGTACAGTAGAGGTAGAGTACAGTGGAGTACAGTAGAGATAGAGTACAGTGGAGCACAGTAGAAGTAGAGTACAGTGGAGTACAGTAGAGGTAGAGTACAGTGGAGTACAGTAGAGGTAGAGTACAGTGGAGTACAGTGGAGCACATTAGAGGTGGATTACAGTGGAGCACAGTAGAGGTACAGTACAGTGGAGCAAAGTAGAGGTAGAGAACAGTACAGTACAGTAGAGGTAGAGTACAGTGGAGTAGAGTAGAGAGAGAGTACAGTGGAGCACAGTAGAGATAGACTACAGTGGAGTACAGTAGAGGTAGAGAACAGTACAGTACAGTAGAGGTAGAGTACAGTAGAGTACAGTAGAGATAGTGTACAGTGGAGCACAGTAGAGATAGAGTACAGTGGAGTACAGTAGAGGTAGAGTACAGTGGAGTACAGTAGAGGTAGAGTACAGTGGAGCACATTAGAGGTGGATTACAGTAGAGTACAGTAGAGATAGAGTACAGTAGAGTACAGTAGAGGTAGAGTACAGTGGAGTACAGTAGAGATAGAGTACAGTGGAGCACAGTAGAAGTAGAGTACAGTGGAGTACAGTAGAGGTAGAGTACAGTGGAGTACAGTAGAGGTAGAGTACAGTGGAGTACAGTGGAGCACATTAGAGGTGGCTTACAGTGGAGCACAGTAGAGGTACAGTACAGTGGAGCAAAGTAGAGGTAGAGTACAGTGGAGTAGAGTAGAGGTAGAGTACAGTGGAGTACAGTAGAGTAGAGTAGAGTACAGTAGAGCACAGTAGAGGTAGAGTACAGTGGAGCACAGTAGAGTAGAGTACAGTGGAGTACAGTAGAGGTAGAGTACAGTGGAGTACAGTAGACATAGAGTACAGTGGAGTACAGTAGAGGTAGAGTACAGAGGAGCACAGTAGAGATAGAGTACAGTGGAGCACAGTAGAGGTAGAGTACAGTGGAGTACAGTAAAGTAGAGTACAGTAGAGGTAGAGTACAGTGGAGCACAGTAAAGGTAGAGTACAGTGGAGCACAGTAGAGATAGAGTACAGTGGAATACAGTAGAGGTAGAGTACAGTGGAGTACAGTAGATGTAGAGTACAGAGGAGCACATTAGAGGTAGAGTACAGTGGAGTACAGTAGAGGTAGAATACAGTGGAGTACAGTAGAGATATAGTACAGTGGAGTACAGTAGAAGTAGAGTACAGAGGAGCACAGTAGAGATAGAGTACAGTGGAGTACAGTAGAGGTAGAGAACAGTGCAGTACAGTAGTGGTAGAGTAGAGTGGAGTACAGTACAGATAGACTACAATGGAGCACAGTAGAGATAGAGTACAGTGGAGTACAGTAGAGGTAGAGTACAGTGGAGTACAGTAGAGGTAGAGTACAGTGGAGTACAGTGGAGCACATTAGAGGTGGAGTACAGTGGAGCACAGTAGAGGTAGAGTACAGTGGAGCACAGTAGAGGTAGAGTACAGTGGAGCAGAGTAGAGGTAGAGTACAGTGGAGTACAGTAGAGGTAGCGTACAGTGGAGTACAGTAGAGTAGAGTACAGTAGAGCACAGTAGAGGTAGAGTACAGTGGAGCACAGTAGAGATAGAGTACAGTGGAGTACAGTAGAGGTAGAGTAAAGTGGAGTACAGTAGAGGTAGAATACAGTGGAGCACATTAGAGGTAGAGTACAGTGGAGCACAGAAGAGGTAGAGTACAGTGGAACACAGTAGAGGTAGAGTACAGAGGAGCACAGTAGAGGTAGAGTAAAGAGGAGCACAGTAGAGATAGAGTACAGTGGAGCACAGTAGAGGTAGAGTACAGTGGAGTACAGTAGAGTAGAGTGCAGTGGAGCACAGTAGAGGTAGAGTACAGTGGAGCACAGTAGAGGTAGAGTACAGTGGAGTACAGTAGAGATAGAGTACAGTGGAGTACAGTAGAGATAGAGTACAGTGGAGCACAGTAGAGATAGAGTACAGTGGAGCACAGTAGAGGTAGAGTACAGTGGAGTACAGTAGAGTAGAGTACAGTAGAGCACAGTAGAGGTAGAGTACAGTGGAGCACAGTAGAGGTAGAGTACAGAGGAGCACAGTAGAGATAGAGTACAGTGGAGCACAGTAGAGGTAGAGTACAGTGGAGCACAGTAGAGTAGAGTACAGTAGAGCACATTAGAGGTAGAGTACAGTGGAGCACAGTAGAGGTAGAGTACAGTGGAGTACAGTAGAGATAGAGTACAGTGGAGTACAGTAGAGATAGAGTACAGTGGAGTACAGTAGAGGTAGAGTACAGTGGAGTACAGTAGAGGTAGAGTACAGTGGAGCACATTAGAGGTGGATTACAGTAGAGTACAGTAGAGATAGAGTACAGTAGAGTACAGTAGAGGTAGAGTACAGTGGAGTACAGTAGAGATAGAGTACAGTGGAGCACAGTAGAAGTAGAGTACAGTGGAGTACAGTAGAAGTAGAGTACAGTGGAGTACAGTAGAGGTAGAGTACAGTGGAGTACAGTAGAGGTAGAGTACAGTGGAGTACAGTAGAGGTAGAGTACAGAGGAGCACAGTAGAGATAGAGTACAGTGGAGCACAGTAGAGGTAGAGTACAGTGGAGTACAGTAGAGTACAGTAGAGGTAGAGTACAGTGGAGCACAGTAAAGGTAGAGTACAGTGGAGCACAGTAGAGATAGAGTACAGTGGAATACAGTAGAGGTAGAGTACAGTGGAGTACAGTAGATGTAGAGTACAGAGGAGCACATTAGAGGTAGAGTACAGTGGAGTACAGTAGAGTAGAGTACAGTGGAGCACAGTAGAGGTAGAGTACAGTGGAGTACAGTAGAGGTAGAATACAGTGGAGTACAGTAGAGATAGAGTACAGTGGAGTACAGTAGAAGTAGAGTACAGTGGAGCACAGTAGAGATAGAGTACAGTGGAGTACAGTAGAGGTAGAGAACAGTGCAGTACAGTAGTGGTAGAGTAGAGTGGAGTACAGTACAGATAGACTACAATGGAGCACAGTAGAGATAGAGTACAGTGGAGTACAGTAGAGGTAGAGTACAGTGGAGTACAGTAGAGGTAGAGTACAGTGGAGTACAGTAGAGGTAGAGTACAGTGGAGTACAGTGGAGCACATTAGAGGTGGAGTACAATGGAGCACATTAGAGGTAGAGTACAGTGGAGCACAGAAGAGGTAGAGTGCAATGGAACACAGTAGAGGTAGAGTACAGAGGAGCACAGTAGAGGTAGAGTAAATAGGAGCACAGTAGAGATAGAGTACAGTGGAACACAGTAGAGGTAGAGTACAGTGGAGTACAGTAGAGTAGAGTACAGTGGAGCACAGTAGAGGTAGAGTACAGTGGAGCACAGTATAGGTAGAGTACAGTGGAGTACAGTAGAGATAGAGTACAGTGGAGTACAGTAGAGATAGAGTACAGTGAAGCACAGTAGAGATAGAGTACAGTGGAGTACAGTAGAGGTAGCGTACAGTGGAGTACAGTAGAGTAGAGTACAGTAGAGCACAGTAGAGGTAGAGTACAGTGGAGCACAGTAGAGATAGAGTACAGTGGAGTACAGTAGAGGTAGAGTAAAGTGGAGTACAGTAGAGGTAGAATACAGTGGAGCACATTAGAGGTAGAGTACAGTGGAGCACAGAAGAGGTAGAGTACAGTGGAACACAGTAGAGGTAGAGTACAGAGGAGCACAGTAGAGGTAGAGTAAAGAGGAGCACAGTAGAGATAGAGTACAGTGGAGCACAGTAGAGGTAGAGTACAGTGGAGTACAGTAGAGTAGAGTGCAGTGGAGCACAGTAGAGGTAGAGTACAGTGGAGCACAGTAGAGGTAGAGTACAGTGGAGTACAGTAGAGATAGAGTACAGTGGAGTACAGTAGAGATAGAGTACAGTGGAGCACAGTAGAGATAGAGTACAGTGGAGCACAGTAGAGGTAGAGTACAGTGGAGTACAGTAGAGTAGAGTACAGTAGAGCACAGTAGAGGTAGAGTACAGTGGAGCACAGTAGAGGTAGAGTACAGAGGAGCACAGTAGAGATAGAGTACAGTGGAGCACAGTAGAGGTAGAGTACAGTGGAGCACAGTAGAGTAGAGTACAGTAGAGCACATTAGAGGTAGAGTACAGTGGAGCACAGTAGAGGTAGAGTACAGTGGAGTACAGTAGAGATAGAGTACAGTGGAGTACAGTAGAGATAGAGTACAGTGGAGTACAGTAGAGGTAGAGTACAGTGGAGTACAGTAGAGGTAGAGTACAGTGGAGCACATTAGAGGTGGATTACAGTAGAGTACAGTAGAGATAGAGTACAGTAGAGTACAGTAGAGGTAGAGTACAGTGGAGTACAGTAGAGATAGAGTACAGTGGAGCACAGTAGAAGTAGAGTACAGTGGAGTACAATAGAGGTAGAGTACAGTGGAGTACAGTGGAGCACATTAGAGGTGGCTTACAGTGGAGCACAGTAGAGGTACAGTACAGTGGAGCAAAGTAGAGGTAGAGTACAGTGGATCACAGTAGAGGTAGAGTACAGTGGAGTACAGTAGAGGTAGAGTACAGTGGAGTACAGTAGAGTAAAGTAGAGTACAGTAGAGCACAGTAGAGGTAGAGTAAAGTGGAGCAAAGTAGAGATAGAGTACAGTGGAGTACAGTAGAGGTAGAGTACAGTGGAGTACAGTAGAGGTAGAGTACAGTGGAGTACAGTAGCGGTAGAGTACAGTGGAGTACAGTAGAGGTAGAGTACAGTGGAGTACAGTAGAGGTAGAGTACAGTGGAGTACAGTAGAGGTAGAGTACAGTGGAGTACGATAGAGTAGAGTAGAGTAGATCACAGTAGAGGTAGAGTACAGTGGAGCACAGTAGAGATAGAGTACAGTGGAGTACAGTAGAGGTAGAGTACAGTGGAGTACAGTTGAGGTGGAGTACAGTAGAGTACAGTAGAGGTAGAGAACAGTACAGTACAGTAGAGTAAAGTAGAGTACAGTAGAGCACAGTAGAGGTAGAGTACAGTGGAGCAAAGTAGAGATAGAGTACAGTGGAGTACAGTAGAGGTAGAGTACAGTGGAGTACAGTAGAGGTAGAGTACAGTGGATCACAGTAGAGGTAGAGTACAGTGGAGTACAGTAGAGATAGAGTACAGTGGAGTACAGTAGAGATAGAGTACAGTGGAGCACAGTAGAGATAGAGTACAGTGGAGCACAGTAGAGGTAGAGTACAGTGGAGTACAGTAGAGTAGAGTACAGTAGAGCACAGTAGAGGTAGAGTACTGTGGAGCACAGTAGAGGTAGAGTACAGAGGAGCACAGTAGAGATAGAGTACAGTGGAGCACAGTAGAGGTAGAGTACAGTGGAGCACAGTAGAGTAGAGTACAGTAGAGCACATTAGAGGTAGAGTACAGTGGAGCACAGTAGAGGTAGAGTACAGTGGAGTACAGTAGAGATAGAGTACAGTGGAGTACAGTAGAGATAGAGTACAGTGGAGTACAGTAGAGGTAGAGTACAGTGGAGTACAGTAGAGGTAGAGTACAGTGGAGCACATTAGAGGTGGATTACAGTAGAGTACAGTAGAGATAGAGTACAGTAGAGTACAGTAGAGGTAGAGTACAGTGGAGTACAGTAGAGATAGAGTACAGTGGAGCACAGTAGAAGTAGAGTACAGTGGAGTACAGTAGAGGTAGAGTACAGTGGAGTACAGTAGAGGTAGAGTACAGTGGAGTACAGTGGAGCACATTAGAGGTGGATTACAGTGGAGCACAGTAGAGGTACAGTACAGTGGAGCAAAGTAGAGGTAGAGAACAGTACAGTACAGTAGAGGTAGAGTACAGTGGAGTAGAGTAGAGAGAGAGTACAGTGGAGCACAGTAGAGATAGACTACAGTGGAGTACAGTAGAGGTAGAGAACAGTACAGTACAGTAGAGGTAGAGTACAGTAGAGTACAGTAGAGATAGTGTACAGTGGAGCACAGTAGAGATAGAGTACAGTGGAGTACAGTAGAGGTAGAGTACAGTGGAGTACAGTAGACATAGAGTACAGTGGAGTACAGTAGAGGTAGAGTACAGTGGAGTACAGTAGAGGTAGAGTACAGAGGAGTACAGTAGAGATAGAGTACAGTGGAGCACAGTAGAGGTAGAGTACAGTGGAGTACAGTAGAGTAGAGTACAGTAGAGGTAGAGTACAGTGGAGCACAGTAAAGGTAGAGTACAGTGGAGCACAGTAGAGATAGAGTACAGTGGAATACAGTAGAGGTAGAGTACAGTTGAGTACAGTAGATGTAGAGTACAGAGGAGCACATTAGAGGTAGAGTACAGTGGAGTACAGTAGAGGTAGAATACAGTGGAGTACAGTAGAGATAGAGCACAGTGGAGTACAGTAGAAGTAGAGTACAGTGGAGCACAGTAGAGATAGAGTACAGTGGAGTACAGTAGAGGTAGAGAACAGTGCAGTACAGTAGTGGTAGAGTAGAGTGGAGTACAGTACAGATAGACTACAATGGAGCACAGTAGAGATAGAGTACAGTGGAGTACAGTAGAGGTAGAGTACAGTGGAGTACAGTAGAGGTAGAGTACAGTGGAGTACAGTGGAGCACATTAGAGGTGGAGTACAGTGGAGCACAGTAGAGGTAGAGTACAGTGGAGCACAGTAGAGGTAGAGTACAGTGGAGCAGAGTAGAGGTAGAGTACAGTGGAGTACAGTAGAGGTAGCGTACAGTGGAGTACAGTAGAGTAGAGTACAGTAGAGCACAGTAGAGGTAGAGTACAGTGGAGCACAGTAGAGATAGAGTACAGTGGAGTACAGTAGAGGTAAAGTAAAGTGGAGTACAGTAGAGGTAGAGTACAGTGGAGCACATTAGAGGTAGAGTACAGTGGAGCACAGAAGAGGTAGAGTACAGTGGAACACAGTAGAGGTAGAGTACAGAGGAGCACAGTAGAGGTAGAGTAAAGAGGAGCACAGTAGAGATAGAGTACAGTGGAGCACAGTAGAGGTAGAGTACAGCGGAGTACAGTAGAGTAGAGTACAGTGGAGCACAGTAGAGGTAGAGTACAGTGGAGCACAGTAGAGGTAGAGTACAGTGGAGTACAGTAGAGATAGAGTACAGTGGAGTACAGTAGAGATAGAGTACAATGGAGCGCAGTAGAGATAGAGTACAGTGGAGCACAGTAGAGGTAGAGTACAGTGGAGTACAGTAGAGTAGAGTACAGTAGAGCACAGTAGAGGTAGAGTACAGTGGAGCACAGTAGAGGTAGAGTACAGAGGAGCACAGTAGAGATAGAGTACAGTGGAGCACAGTAGAGGTAGAGTACAGTGGAGCACAGTAGAGTAGAGTACAGTATAGCACATTAGAGGTAGAGTACAGTGGAGCACAGTAGAGGTAGAGTACAGTGGAGTACAGTAGAGATAGAGTACAGTGGAGTACAGTAGAGATAGAGTACAGTGGAGTACAGTAGAGGTAGAGTACAGTGGAGTACAGTAGAGGTAGAGTACAGTGGAGCACATTAGAGGTGGATTACAGTAGAGTACAGTAGAGATAGAGTACAGTAGAGTACAGTAGAGGTAGAGTACAGTGGAGTACAGTAGAGATAGAGTACAGTGGAGCACAGTAGAAGTAGAGTACAGTGGAGTACAGTAGAGGTAGAGTACAGTGGAGCACAGTAAAGGTAGAGTACAGTGGAGCACAGTAGAGATAGAGTACAGTGGAATACAGTAGAGGTAGAGTACAGTGGAGTACAGTAGATGTAGAGTACAGAGGAGCACATTAGAGGTAGAGTACAGTGGAGTACAGTAGAGTAGAGTACAGTGGAGCACAGTAGAGGTAGAGTACAGTGGAGTACAGTAGAGGTAGAATACAGTGGAGTACAGTAGAGATAGAGTACAGTGGAGTACAGTAGAAGTAGAGTACAGTGGAGCACAGTAGAGATAGAGTACAGTGGAGTACAGTAGAGGTAGAGAACAGTGCAGTACAGTAGTGGTAGAGTAGAGTGGAGTACAGTACAGATAGACTACAATGGAGCACAGTAGAGATAGAGTACAGTGGAGTACAGTAGAGGTAGAGTACAGTAGAGTACAGTAGAGGTAGAGAACTGTACAGTACAGTAGAGGTAGAGTACAGTGGAGTAGAGTAGAGAGAGAGTACAGTGGAGTACAGTAGAGATAGACTACAGTGGAGTACAGTAGAGGTAGAGAACAGTACAGTACAGTAGAGGTAGAGTACAGTAGAGTACAGTAGAGATAGTGTACAGTGGAGCACAGTAGAGATAGAGTAGAGTGGAGTACACTAGAGGTAGAGTACAGTGGAGTACAGTAGAGGTAGAGTACAGTGAAGCACATTAGAGGTGGATTACAGTAGAGTACAGTAGAGATAGAGTACAGTAGAGTACAGTAGAGGTAGAGTACAGTGGAGTACAGTAGAGATAGAGTACAGTGGAGCACAGCAGAAGTAGAGTACAGTGGAGTACAGTAGAGGTAGAGTACAGTGGAGTACAGTAGAGGTAGAGTACAGTGGAGTACAGTGGAGCACATTAGAGGTGGATTACAGTGGAGCACAGCAGAGGTACAGTACAGTGGAGCAAAGTAGAGGTAGAGTACAGTGGAGTAGAGTAGAGGTAGAGTACAGTGGGGTACAGTAGAGTAGAGTAGAGTACAGTAGAGCACAGTAGAGGTAGAGTACAGTGGAGCACAGTAGAGTAGAGTACAGTGGAGTACAGTAGAGGTAGAGTACAGTGGAGTACAGTAGAGATAGAGTACAGTGGAGTACAGTAGAGGTAGAGTACAGTGGAGTACAGTAGAGGTAGAGTACAGAGGAGCACAGTAGAGATAGAGTACAGTGGAGCACAGTAGAGGTAGAGTACAGTGGAGTACAGTAGAGTAGAGTACAGTAGAGGTAGAGTACAGTGGAGCACAGTAAAGGTAGAGTACAGTGGAGCACAGTAGAGATAGAGTACAGTGGAGCACAGTAGAGGTAGAGTACAGTAGAATACAGTAGATGTAGAGTACAGAGGAGCACATTAGAGGTAGAGTACAGTGGAGTACAGTAGAGGTAGAATACAGTGGAGTACAGTAGAGATAGAGTACAGTGGAGTACAGTAGAAGTAGAGTACAGTGGAGAACAGTAGAGATAGAGTACAGTGGAGTACAGTAGAGGTAGAGAACAGTGCAGTACAGTAGTGGTAGAGTAGAGTGGAGTACAGTACAGATAGACTACAATGGAGCACAGTAGAGATAGAGTACAGTGGAGTACAGTAGAGGTAGAGTACAGTGGAGTACAGTAGAGGTAGAGTACAGTGGAGTACAGTGGAGCACATTAGAGGTGGAGTACAGTGGAGCATAGTAGAGGTAGAGTACAGTGGAGCACAGTAGAGGTAGAGTACAGTGGAGCACAGTAGAGGTAGAGTACAGTGGAGTACAGTAGAGGTAGCGTACAGTGGAGTACAGTACAGTAGAGTAGAGTACAGTAGAGGTAGAGTACAGTGGAGCACAGTAAAGGTAGAGTACAGTGGAGCACAGTAGAGATAGAGTACAGTGGAGCACAGTAGAGGTAGAGTACAGTAGAATACAGTAGATGTAGAGTACAGAGGAGCACATTAGAGGTAGAGTACAGTGGAGTACAGTAGAGGTAGAATACAGTGGAGTACAGTAGAGATAGAGTACAGTGGAGTACAGTAGAAGTAGAGTACAGTGGAGAACAGTAGAGATAGAGTACAGTGGAGTACAGTAGAGGTAGAGAACAGTGCAGTACAGTAGTGGTAGAGTAGAGTGGAGTACAGTACAGATAGACTACAATGGAGCACAGTAGAGATAGAGTACAGTGGAGTACAGTAGAGGTAGAGTACAGTGGAGTACAGTAGAGGTAGAGTACAGTGGAGTACAGTGGAGCACATTAGAGGTGGAGTACAGTGGAGCATAGTAGAGGTAGAGTACAGTGGAGCACAGTAGAGGTAGAGTACAGTGGAGCACAGTAGAGGTAGAGTACAGTGGAGTACAGTAGAGGTAGCGTACAGTGGAGTACAGTAGAGTAGAGTACAGTAGAGCACAGTAGAGGTAGAGTACAGTGGAGCACAGTAGAGATAGAGTACAGTGGAGTACAGTAGAGGTAGAGTAAAGTGGAGTACAGTAGAGGTAGAGTACAGTGGAGCACATTAGAGGTAGAGTACAGTGGAGCACAGAAGAGGTAGAGTACAGTGGAACACAGTAGAGGTAGAGTACAGAGGAGCACAGTAGAGGTAGAGTAAAGAGGAGCACAGTAGAGATAGAGTACAGTGGAGCACAGTAGAGGTAGAGTACAGTGGAGTACAGTAGAGTAGAGTACAGTGGAGTACAGTAGAGGTAGAGTACAGTGGAGTACAGTAGAGATAGAGTACAGTGGAGTACAGTAGAGGTAGAGTACAGTGGAGTACAGTAGAGGTAGAGTACAGAGGAGCACAGTAGAGATAGAGTACAGTGGAGCACAGTAGAGGTAGAGTACAGTGGAGTACAGTAGAGTAGAGTACAGTAGAGGTAGAGTACAGTGGAGCACAGTAAAGGTAGAGTACAGTGGAGCACAGTAGAGATAGAGTACAGTGGAGCACAGTAGAGGTAGAGTACAGTAGAATACAGTAGATGTAGAGTACAGAGGAGCACATTAGAGGTAGAGTACAGTGGAGTACAGTAGAGGTAGAATACAGTGGAGTACAGTAGAGATAGAGTACAGTGGAGTACAGTAGAAGTAGAGTACAGTGGAGAACAGTAGAGATAGAGTACAGTGGAGTACAGTAGAGGTAGAGAACAGTACAGTACAGTAGAGGTAGAGTACAGTGGAGTAGAGTAGAGAGAGAGTACAGTGGAGCACAGTAGAGATAGACTACAGTGGAGTACAGTAGAGGTAGAGAACAGTACAGTACAGTAGAGGTAGAGTACAGTAGAGTACAGTAGAGATAGTGTACAGTGGAGCACAGTAGAGATAGAGTACAGTGGAGTACAGTAGAGGTAGAGTACAGTGGAGTACAGTAGAGGTAGAGTACAGTGGAGCACATTAGAGGTGGATTACAGTAGAGTACAGTAGAGATAGAGTACAGTAGAGTACAGTAGAGGTAGAGTACAGTGGAGTACAGTAGAGATAGAGTACAGTGGAGCACAGTAGAAGTAGAGTACAGTGGAGTACAGTAGAGGTAGAGTACAGTGGAGTACAGTAGAGGTAGCGTACAGTGGAGTAGAGTAGAGGTAGAGAACAGTGCAGTACAGTAGTGGTAGAGTAGAGTGGAGTACAGTACAGATAGACTAAAATGGAGCACAGTAGAGATAGAGTACAGTGGAGTACAGTAGAGGTAGAGTACAGTGGAGTACAGTAGAGGTAGAGTACAGTGGAGTACAGTGGACCACATTAGAGGTGGAGTACAGTGGAGCACAGTAGAGGTAGAGTACAGTGGAGTACAGTGGAGCACATTAGAGGTGGATTACAGTGGAGCACAGTAGAGGTACAGTACAGTGGAGCAAAGTAGAGGTAGAGAACAGTACAGTACAGTAGAGGTAGAGTACAGTGGAGTAGAGTAGAGAGAGAGTACAGTGGAGCACAGTAGAGATAGACTACAGTGGAGTACAGTAGAGGTAGAGAACAGTACAGTACAGTAGAGGTAGAGTACAGTAGAGTACAGTAGAGATAGGGTACAGTGGAGCACAGTAGAGATAGAGTACAGTGGAGTACGGTAGAGGTAGAGTACAGTGGAGTACAGTAGAGGTAGAGTACAGTGGAGCACATTAGAGGTGGATTACAGTAGAGTACAGTAGAGATAGAGTACAGTAGAGTACAGTAGAGGTAGAGTACAGTGGAGTACAGTAGAGATAGAGTACAGTGGAGCACAGTAGAAGTAGAGTACAGTGGAGTACAGTAGAGGTAGAGTACAGTGGAGCACAGTAGAGTAGAGTACAGTAGAGCACAGTAGAGGTAGAGTACAGTGGAGCACAGTAGAGGTAGAGTACAGAGGAGCACAGTAGAGATAGAGTACAGTGGAGCACAGTAGAGGTAGAGTACAGTGGATCACAGTAGAGTAGAGTACAGTAGAGCACATTAGAGGTAGAGTACAGTGGAGCACAGTAGAGGTAGAGTACAGTGGAGTACAGTAGAGATAGAGTACAGTGGAGTACAGTAGAGGTAGAGTACAGAGGAGTACAGTAGAGGTAGAGTACAGAGGAGCACAGTAGAGATAGAGTACAGTGGAGCACAGTAGAGGTAGAGTACAGTGGAGTACAGTAGAGTAGAGTACAGTAGAGGTAGAGTACAGTGGAGCACAGTAAAGGTAGAGTACAGTGGAGCACAGTAGAGATAGAGTACAGTGGAGTACAGTAGAGGTAGAGTACAGTGGAGTACAGTAGATGTAGAGTACAGAGGACCACATTAGAGGTAGAGTACAGTGGAGTACAGTAGAGGTAGAATACAGTGGAGTACAGTAGAGATAGAGTACAGTGGAGTACACTTGAAGTAGAGTATAGTGGAGCACAGTAGAGATAGAGTACAGTGGAGTACAGTAGAGGTAGAGAACAGTGCAGGACAGTAGAGGTAGAGTACAGTGGAGTACAGTAGAGATAGAGTAGAGTGGAGCACAGTAGAGATAGAGTACAGTGGAGTACAGTAGAGGTAGAGTACAGTGGAGTAAAGTAGAGGTAGAGTACAGTGGAGTACAGTAGAGGTGGAGTACAGTGGAGTACATTAGAGGTGGAGTACAGAAGAGTACTGTAGAGGTAGAGTACAGTAGAGATAGAGTACAGTGGAGCACAGTAGAGATAGAGTACAGTGGAGCACAGTAGAGGTAGAGTACAGTGGAGTACAGTTGAGATAGAGTACAGTGGAGTACAGTAGAGGTAGAGTACAATGGAGTACAGTAGAGATAGAGTACAGTGGAGTACAGTAGAGGTAGAGTACAGTAGAGTACAGTAGAGGTAGAGTACAGTGGAGTACAGTAGAGATAGAGTACAGTGGAGCACAGTAGTGGTAGAGTACAGTGGAGTACAGTACAGATAGACTACAGTGGAGCACAGTAGAGATAGAGTACAGTGGAGTACAGTAGAGGTACAGTACAGTGGAGTACAGTAGAGGTAGAGTACAATGGAGTACAGTGGAGCACATTAGAGGTGGAGTACAATGGAGCACAGTAGAGGTAGAGTACAGTGGAGCACAGTAGAGGTAGAGTACAGTGGAGCACAGTAGAGGTAGAGTACAGTGGAGTACAGTAGAGGTAGAGTACAGTGGAGTACAGTAGAGGTAGAGTACAGTGGAGTACAGTAGCGGTAGAGTACAGTGGAGTACAGTAGAGGTAGAGTACAGTGGAGTACAGTAGAGGTAGAGTACAGTGGAGTACAGTAGACGTAGAGTACAGTGGAGTACAATAGAGTAGAGTACAGTAGATCACAGTAGAGGTAGAGTACAGTGGAGCACAGTAGAGATAGAGTACAGTGGAGTACAGTAGAGGTAGAGTACAGTGGAGTACAGTTGAGGTGGAGTACAGTAGAGTACAGTAGAGGTAGAGAACAGTACAGTACAGTAGAGGTAGAGTACAGTGGAGTAGAGTAGAGAGAGAGTACAGTGGAGCACAGTAGAGATAGACTACAGTGGAGTACAGTAGAGGTAGAGAACAGTACAGTACAGTAGAGGTAGAGTACAGTAGAGTACAGTAGAGATAATGTACAGTGGAGCACAGTAGAGATAGAGTAGAGTGGAGTACAGTAGAGGTAGAGTACAGTGGAGTACAGTAGAGGTAGAGTACAGTGAAGCACATTAGAGGTGGATTACAGTAGAGTACAGTAGAGATAGAGTACAGTAGAGTACAGTAGAGGTAGAGTACAGTGGAGTACAGTAGAGATAGAGTACAGTGGAGCACATTAGAAGTAGAGTACAGTGGAGTACAGTAGAGGTAGAGTACAGTGGAGTACAGTAGAGGTAGAGTACAGTGGAGTACAGTGGAGCACATTAGAGGTGGATTACAGTGGAGCACAGCAGAGGTACAGTACAGTGGAGCAAAGTAGAGGTAGAGTACAGTGGAGTAGAGTAGAGGTAGAGTACAGTGGGGTACACTAGAGTAGAGTAGAGTACAGTAGAGCACAGTAGAGGTAGAGTACAGTGGAGCACAGTAGAGTAGAGTACAGTGGAGTACAGTAGAGGTAGAGTACAGTGGAGTACAGTAGAGATAGAGTACAGTGGAGTACAGTAGAGGTAGAGTACAGTGGAGTACAGTAGAGGTAGAGTACAGAGGAGCACAGTAGAGATAGAGTACAGTGGAGCACAGTAGAGGTAGAGTACAGTGGAGTACAGTAGAGTAGAGTACAGTAGAGGTAGAGTACAGTGGAGCACAGTAAAGGTAGAGTACAGTGGAGCACAGTAGATATAGAGTACAGTGGAATACAGTAGAGGTAGAGTACAGTGGAGTACAGTAGATGTAGAGTACAGAGGAGCACATTAGAGGTAGAGTACAGTGGAGTACAGTAGAGGTATAATACAGAGGAGTACAGTAGAGATAGAGTACAGTGGAGTACAGTTGAAGTAGAGTATAGTGGAGCACAGTAGAGATAGAGTACAGTGGAGTACAGTAGAGGTAGAGAACAGTGCAGGACAGTAGAGGTAGAGTACAGTGGAGTACAGTAGAGATAGAGTAGAGTGGAGCACAGTAGAGATAGAGTACAGTGGAGTACAGTAGAGGTAGAGTACAGTGGAGTAAAGTAGAGGTAGAGTACAGTGGAGTACAGTAGAGGTGGAGTACAGTGGAGTACATTAGAGGTGGAGTACAGAAGAGTACTGTAGAGGCAGAGTACAGTAGAGATAGAGTACAGTGGAGCACAGTAGAGATAGAGTACAGTGGAGCACAGTAGAGGTAGAGTACAGTGGAGTACAGTTGAGATAGAGTACAGTGGAGTACAGTAGAGGTAGAGTACAGTGGAGTACAGTAGAGATAGAGTACAGTGGAGCACAGTAGTGGTAGAGTACAGTGGAGTACAGTACAGATAGACTACAGTGGAGCACAGTAGAGATAGAGTACAGTGGAGTACAGTAGAGGTACAGTACAGTGGAGTACAGTAGAGGTAGAGTACAATGGTGTACAGTGGAGCACATTAGAGGTGGAGTACAGTGGAGCACAGTAGAGGTAGAGTACAGTGGAGCACAGTAGAGGTAGAGTACAGTGGAGCACAGTAGAGGTAGAGTACAGTGGAGTACAGTAGAGGTAGAGTACAGTGGAGTACAGTAGAGGTAGAGTACAGTGGAGTACAGTAGCGGTAGAGTACAGTGGAGTACAGTAGAGGTAGAGTACAGTGGAGTACAGTAGAGGTAGAGTACAGTGGAGTACAGTAGACGTAGAGTACAGTGGAGTACAATAGAGTAGAGTACAGTAGATCACAGTAGAGGTAGAGTACAGTGGAGCACAGTAGAGATAGAGTACAGTGGAGTACAGTAGAGGTAGAGTACAGTGGAGTACAGTTGAGGTGGAGTACAGTAGAGTACAGTAGAGGTAGAGAACAGTAGAGTACAGTAGAGGTAGAGTACAGTGGAGTAGAGTAGAGAGAGAGTACAGTGGAGCACAGTAGAGATAGACTACAGTGGAGTACAGTAGAGGTAGAGAACAGTACAGTACAGTAGAGGTAGAGTACAGTAGAGTACAGTAGAGATAATGTACTGTGGAGCACAGTAGAGATAGAGTAGAGTGGAGTACAGTAGAGGTAGAGTACAGTGGAGTACAGTAGAGGTAGAGTACAGTGAAGCACATTAGAGGTGGATTACAGTAGAGTACAGTAGAGATAGAGTACAGTAGAGTACAGTAGACGTAGAGTACAGTGGAGTACAGTAGAGATAGAGTACAGTGGAGCACAGTAGAAGTAGAGTACAGTGGAGTACAGTAGAGGTAGAGTACAGTGGAGTACAGTAGAGGTAGAGTACAGTGGAGTACAGTGGAGCACATTAGAGGTGGATTACAGTGGAGCACAGCAGAGGTACAGTACAGTGGAGCAAAGTAGAGGTAGAGTACAGTGGAGTAGAGTAGAGGTAGAGTACAGTGGGGTACAGTAGAGTAGAGTAGAGTACAGTAGAGCACAGTAGAGGTAGAGTACAGTGGAGCAAAGTAGAGATAGAGTACAGTGGAGTACAGTAGAGGTAGAGTACAGTGGAGTACAGTAGAGGTAGAGTACAGTAGAGCACATAACAGGTAGAGTACAGTAGAGGTAGAGTACAGTGGAGTACAGTAGCGGTAGAGTACAGTGGAGTACAGTAGAGGTAGAGTACAGTGGAGTACAGTAGAGGTAGAGTACAGTGGAATACAGTAGAGGTAGAGTACAGTGGAGTACGATAGAGTAGAGTACAGTAGATCACAGTAGAGGTAGAGTACAGTGGAGCACAGTAGAGATAGAGTACAGTGGAGTACAGTAGAGGTAGAGTACAGTGGAGTACAGTTGAGGTGGAGTACAGTAGAGTACAGTAGAGGTAGAGAACAGTACAGTACAGTAGAGGTAGAGTACAGTGGAGTAGAGTAGAGAGAGAGTACAGTGGAGCACAGTAGAGATAGACTACAGTGGAGTACAGTAGAGGTAGAGAACAGTACAGTACAGTAGAGGTAGAGTACAGTAGAGTACAGTAGAGATAGTGTACTGTGGAGGACAGTAGAGATAGAGTACAGTGGAGTACAGTAGAGGTAGAGTACAGTGGAGTACAGTAGAGGTAGAGTACAGTGGAGCACATTAGAGGTGGATTACAGTAGAGTACAGTAGAGATAGAGTACAGTAGAGTACAGTAGAGGTAGAGTACAGTGAAGTACAGTGGAGCACATTAGAGGTGGCTTACAGTGGAGCACAGTAGAAGAAGAGTACAGTGGAGTACAGTGGAGGTAGAGTACAGTGGAGTACAGTAGAGGTAGAGTACAGTGGAGTACAGTGGAGCACATTAGAGGTGGCTTACAGTGGAGCACAGTAGAGGTACAGTACAGTGGAGCAAAGTAGAGGTAGAGTACAGTGGAGTACAGTAGAGTAGAGTAGAGTACAGTAGAGCACAGTAGAGGTAGAGTACAGTGGAGCACAGTAGAGTAGAGTACAGTGGAGTACAGTAGAGGTAGAGTACAGTGGAGTACAGTAGACATAGAGTACAGTGGAGTACAGTAGAGGTAGAGTACAGTGGAGTACAGTAGAGGTAGAGTACAGAGGAGCACAGTAGAGATAGAGTACAGTGGAGCACAGTAGAGGTAGAGTACAGTGGAGTACAGTAGAGTAGAGTACAGTAGAGGTAGAGTACAGTGGAGCACAGTAAAGGTAGAGTACAGTGGAGCACAGTAGAGATAGAGTACAGTGGAATACAGTAGAGGTAGAGTACAGTGGAGTACAGTAGATGTAGAGTACAGAGGAGCACATTAGAGGTAGAGTACAGTGGAGTACAGTAGAGGTAGAATACAGTGGAGTACAGTAGAGATAGAGTACAGTGGAGTACAGTAGAGTAGAGTACAGTGGAGCACAGTAGAGGTAGAGTACAGTGGAGCACAGTAGAGGTAGAGTACAGTGGAGTACAGTAGAGATAGAGTACAGTGGAGTACAGTAGAGATAGAGTACAGTGGAGCACAGTAGAGATAGAGTACAGTGGAGTACAGTAGAGGTAGAGTACAGTGGAGTACAGTAGAGGTAGAGTACAGTGGAGCACATTAGAGGTGGATTACAGTAGAGTACAGTAGAGATAGAGTACAGTAGAGTACAGTAGAGATAGAGTACAGTGGAGCACAGTAGAAGTAGAGTACAGTGGAGTACAGTAGAGGTAGAGTACAGTGGAGTACAGTAGAGGTAGAGTACAGTGGAGTACAGTGGAGCACATTAGAGGTGGCTTACAGTGGAGCACAGTAGAGGTACAGTACAGTGGAGCACAGTAGAGGTAGAGTACAGTGGAGCACAGTAGAGGTAGAGTACAGTGGAGTACAGTAGAGGTAGCGTACAGTGGAGTACAGTAGAGTAGAGTACAGTAGAGCACAGTAGAGGTAGAGTACAGTGGAGTACAGTAGAGGTAGAGTAAAGTGGAGTACAGTAGAGGTAGAGTACAGTGGAGCACATTAGAGGTAGAGTACAGTGGAGCACAGAAGAGGTAGAGTACAGTGAAACACAGTAGATGTAGAGTACAGAGGAGCACAATAGAGGTAGAGTAAAGAGGAGCACAGTAGAGATAGAGTACAGTGGAGCACAGTAGAGGTAGAGTACAGTGGAGCACAGTAGAGATAGAGTACAGTGGAGTACAGTAGAGGTAGAGTACAGTGGAGTACAGTTGAGGTGGAGTACAGTAGAGTACAGTAGAGGTAGAGAACAGTACAGTACAGTAGAGGTAGAGTACAGTGGAGTAGAGTAGAGAGAGAGTACAGTGGAGCACAGTAGAGATAGACTACAGTGGAGTACAGTAGAGGTAGAGAACAGTACAGTACAGTAGAGGTAGAGTACAGTAGAGTACAGTAGAGATAATGTACAGTGGAGCACAGTAGAGATAGAGTAGAGTGGAGTACAGTAGAGGTAGAGTACAGTGGAGTACAGTAGAGGTAGAGTACAGTGAAGCACATTAGAGGTGGATTACAGTAGAGTACAGTAGAGATAGAGTACAGTAGAGTACAGTAGACGTAGAGTACAGTGGAGTACAGTAGAGATAGAGTACAGTGGAGCACAGTAGAAGTAGAGTACAGTGGAGTACAGTAGAGGTAGAGTACAGTGGAGTACAGTAGAGGTAGAGTACAGTGGAGTACAGTGGAGCACATTAGAGGTGGATTACAGTGGAGCACAGCAGAGGTACAGTACAGTGGAGCAAAGTAGAGGTAGAGTACAGTGGAGTAGAGTAGAGGTAGAGTACAGTGGGGTACAGTAGAGTAGAGTAGAGTACAGTGGAGTACAGTAGAGATAGAGTACAGTGGAGTACAGTAGAGGTAGAGTACAGTGGAGTACAGTAGAGGTAGAGTACAGTGGAGCACATTAGAGGTGGATTACAGTAGAGTACAGTAGAGATAGAGTACAGTAGAGTACAGTAGAGGTAGAGTACAGTGGAGTACAGTAGAGATAGAGTACAGTGGAGCACAGTAGAAGTAGAGTACAGTGGAGTACAGTAGAGGTAGAGTACAGTGGAGTACAGTAGAGTAGAGTACAGTAGAGGTAGAGTACAGTGGAGCACAGTAAAGGTAGAGTACAGTGGAGCACAGTAGAGATAGAGTACAGTGGAGTACAGTAGAGGTAGAGTACAGTGGAGTACAGTTGAGGTGGAGTACAGTAGAGTACAGTAGAGGTAGAGAACAGTACAGTACAGTAGAGGTAGAGTACAGTGGAGTAGAGTAGAGAGAGAGTACAGTGGAGCACAGTAGAGATAGACTACAGTGGAGTACAGTAGAGGTAGAGAACAGTACAGTACAGTAGATGTAGAGTACAGTAGAGTACAGTAGAGATAGTGTACTGTGGAGCACAGTAGAGATAGAGTACAGTGGAGTACAGTAGAGGTAGAGTACAGTGGAGTACAGTAGAGGTAGAGTACAGTGGAGCACATTAGAGGTAAATTACAGTAGAGTACAGTAGAGATAGAGTACAGTAGAGTACAGTAGAGGTAGAGTACAGTGAAGTACAGTAGAGATAGAGTACAGTGGAGCACAGTAGAAGAAGAGTACAGTGGAGTACAGTAGAGGTAGAGTACAGTGGAGTACAGTAGAGGTAGAGTACAGTGGAGTACAGTGGAGCACATTAGAGGTGGCTTACAGTGGAGCACAGTAGAGGTACAGTACAGTGGAGCAAAGTAGAGGTAGAGTACAGTGGAGTACAGTAGAGTAGAGTAGAGTACAGTAGAGCAGAGTAGAGGTAGAGTACAGTGGAGCACAGTAGAGTAGAGTACAGTGGAGTACAGTAGAGGTAGAGTACAGTGGAGTACAGTAGACATAGAGTACAGTGGAGTACAGTAGAGGTAGAGTACAGTGGAGTACAGTAGAGGTAGAGTACAGAGGAGCACAGTAGAGATAGAGTACAGTGGAGCACAGTAGAGGTAGAGTACAGTGGAGTACAGTAGAGTAGAGTACAGTAGAGGTAGAGTACAGTGGAGCACAGTAAAGGTAGAGTACAGTGGAGCACCGTAGAGATAGAGTACAGTGGAGCACAGTAGAGGTAGAGTACAGTAGAATACAGTAGATGTAGAGTACAGAGGAGCACATTAGAGGTAGAGTACAGTGGAGTACAGTAGATGTAGAGTACAGAGGAGCACATTAGAGGTAGAGTACAGTGGAGTACAGTAGAGGTAGAATACAGTGGAGTACAGTAGAGATAGAGTACAGTGGAGTACAGTAGAGTAGAGTACAGTGGAGCACAGTAGAGGTAGAGTACAGTGGAGCACAGTAGAGGTAGAGTACAGTGGAGTACAGTAGAGATAGAGTACAGTAGAGTACAGTAGAGATAGTGTACTGTGGAGCACAGTAGAGATAGAGTACAGTGGAGTACAGTAGAGGTAGAGTACAGTGGAGTACAGTAGAGGTAGAGTACAGTGGAGCACATTAGAGGTAAATTACAGTAGAGTACAGTAGAGATAGAGTACAGTAGAGTACAGTAGAGGTAGAGTACAGTGAAGTACAGTAGAGATAGAGTACAGTGGAGCACAGTAGAAGAAGAGTACAGTGGAGTACAGTAGAGGTAGAGTACAGTGGAGTACAGTAGAGGTAGAGTACAGTGGAGTACAGTGGAGCACATTAGAGGTGGCTTACAGTGGAGCACAGTAGAGGTACAGTACAGTGGAGCAAAGTAGAGGTAGAGTACAGTGGAGTACAGTAGAGTAGAGTAGAGTACAGTAGAGCACAGTAGAGGTAGAGTACAGTGGAGCACAGTAGAGTAGAGTACAGTGGAGTACAGTAGAGGTAGAGTACAGTGGAGTACAGTAGACATAGAGTACAGTGGAGTACAGTAGAGGTAGAGTACAGTGGAGTACAGTAGAGGTAGAGTACAGAGGAGCACAGTAGAGATAGAGTACAGTGGAGCACAGTAGAGGTAGAGTACAGTGGAGTACAGTAGAGTAGAGTACAGTAGAGGTAGAGTACAGTGGAGCACAGTAAAGGTAGAGTACAGTGGAGCACAGTAGAGATAGAGTACAGTGGAATACAGTAGAGGTAGAGTACAGTGGAGTACAGTAGATGTAGAGTACAGAGGAGCACATTAGAGGTAGAGTACAGTGGAGTACAGTAGAGGTAGAATACAGTGGAGTACAGTAGAGATAGAGTACAGTGGAGTACAGTAGAGTAGAGTACAGTGGAGCACAGTAGAGGTAGAGTACAGTGGAGCACAGTAGAGGTAGAGTACAGTGGAGTACAGTAGAGATAGAGTACAGTGGAGTACAGTAGAGATAGAGTACAGTGGAGCACAGTAGAGATAGAGTACAGTGGAGTACAGTAGAGGTAGAGTACAGTGGAGTACAGTAGAGGTAGAGTACAGTGGAGCACATTAGAGGTGGATTACAGTAGAGTACAGTAGAGATAGAGTACAGTAGAGTACAGTAGAGGTAGAGTACAGTGGAGTACAGTAGAGATAGAGTACAGTGGAGCACAGTAGAAGTAGAGTACAGTGGAGTACAGTAGAGGTAGAGTACAGTGGAGTACAGTAGAGGTAGAGTACAGTGGAGTACAGTGGAGCACATTAGAGGTGGCTTACAGTGGAGCACAGTAGAGGTACAGTACAGTGGAGCACAGTAGAGGTAGAGTACAGTGGAGCACAGTAGAGGTAGAGTACAGTGGAGTACAGTAGAGGTAGCGTACAGTGGAGTACAGTAGAGTAGAGTACAGTAGAGCACAGTAGAGGTAGAGTACAGTGGAGTACAGTAGAGGTAGAGTAAAGTGGAGTACAGTAGAGGTAGAGTACAGTGGAGCACATTAGAGGTAGAGTACAGTGGAGCACAGAAGAGGTAGAGTACAGTGAAACACAGTAGATGTAGAGTACAGAGGAGCACAATAGAGGTAGAGTAAAGAGGAGCACAGTAGAGATAGAGTACAGTGGAGCACAGTAGAGGTAGAGTACAGTGGAGCACAGTAGAGATAGAGTACAGTGGAGTACAGTAGAGGTAGAGTACAGTGGAGTACAGTTGAGGTGGAGTACAGTAGAGTACAGTAGAGGTAGAGAACAGTACAGTACAGTAGAGGTAGAGTACAGTGGAGTAGAGTAGAGAGAGAGTACAGTGGAGCACAGTAGAGATAGACTACAGTGGAGTACAGTAGAGGTAGAGAACAGTACAGTACAGTAGAGGTAGAGTACAGTAGAGTACAGTAGAGATAATGTACAGTGGAGCACAGTAGAGATAGAGTAGAGTGGAGTACAGTAGAGGTAGAGTACAGTGGAGTACAGTAGAGGTAGAGTACAGTGAAGCACATTAGAGGTGGATTACAGTAGAGTACAGTAGAGATAGAGTACAGTAGAGTACAGTAGACGTAGAGTACAGTGGAGTACAGTAGAGATAGAGTACAGTGGAGCACAGTAGAGGTAGAGTACAGTGGAGTACAGTGGAGCACATTAGAGGTGGATTACAGTGGAGCACAGCAGAGGTACAGTACAGTGGAGCAAAGTAGAGGTAGAGTACAGTGGAGTAGAGTAGAGGTAGAGTACAGTGGGGTACAGTAGAGTAGAGTAGAGTACAGTGGAGTACAGTAGAGATAGAGTACAGTGGAGTACAGTAGAGGTAGAGTACAGTGGAGTACAGTAGAGGTAGAGTACAGTGGAGCACATTAGAGGTGGATTACAGTAGAGTACAGTAGAGATAGAGTACAGTAGAGTACAGTAGAGGTAGAGTACAGTGGAGTACAGTAGAGATAGAGTACAGTGGAGCACAGTAGAAGTAGAGTACAGTGGAGTACAGTAGAGGTAGAGTACAGTGGAGTACAGTAGAGTAGAGTACAGTAGAGGTAGAGTACAGTGGAGCACAGTAAAGGTAGAGTACAGTGGAGCACAGTAGAGATAGAGTACAGTGGAGTACAGTAGAGGTAGAGTACAGTGGAGTACAGTTGAGGTGGAGTACAGTAGAGTACAGTAGAGGTAGAGAACAGTACAGTACAGTAGAGGTAGAGTACAGTGGAGTAGAGTAGAGAGAGAGTACAGTGGAGCACAGTAGAGATAGACTACAGTGGAGTACAGTAGAGATAGAGTACAGTGGAGCACAGTAGAGATAGAGTACAGTGGAGCACAGTAGAGGTAGAGTACAGTGGAGTACAGTAGAGTAGAGTACAGTAGAGCACAGTAGAGGTAGAGTACAGTGGAGCACAGTAGAGGTAGAGTACAGAGGAGCACAGTAGAGATAGAGTACAGTGGAGCACAGTAGAGGTAGAGTACAGTGGAGCACAGTAGAGTAGAGTACAGTAGAGCACATTAGAGGTAGAGTACAGTGGAGCACAGTAGAGGTAGAGTACAGTGGAGTACAGTAGAGATAGAGTACAGTGGAGTACAGTAGAGATAGAGTACAGTGGAGTACAGTAGAGGTAGAGTACAGTGGAGTACAGTAGAGGTAGAGTACAGTGGAGCACATTAGAGGTGGATTACAGTAGAGTACAGTAGAGATAGAGTACAGTAGAGTACAGTAGAGGTAGAGTACAGTGGAGTACAGTAGAGATAGAGTACAGTGGAGCACAGTAGAAGTAGAGTACAGTGGAGTACAGTAGAAGTAGAGTACAGTGGAGTACAGTAGAGGTAGAGTACAGTGGAGTACAGTAGAGGTAGAGTACAGTGGAGTACAGTAGAGGTAGAGTACAGAGGAGCACAGTAGAGATAGAGTACAGTGGAGCACAGTAGAGGTAGAGTACAGTGGAGTACAGTAGAGTACAGTAGAGGTAGAGTACAGTGGAGCACAGTAAAGGTAGAGTACAGTGGAGCACAGTAGAGATAGAGTACAGTGGAATACAGTAGAGGTAGAGTACAGTGGAGTACAGTAGATGTAGAGTACAGAGGAGCACATTAGAGGTAGAGTACAGTGGAGTACAGTAGAGTAGAGTACAGTGGAGCACAGTAGAGGTAGAGTACAGTGGAGTACAGTAGAGGTAGAATACAGTGGAGTACAGTAGAGATAGAGTACAGTGGAGTACAGTAGAAGTAGAGTACAGTGGAGCACAGTAGAGATAGAGTACAGTGGAGTACAGTAGAGGTAGAGAACAGTGCAGTACAGTAGTGGTACAGTAGAGTGGAGTACAGTACAGATAGACTACAATGGAGCACAGTAGAGATAGAGTACAGTGGAGTACAGTAGAGGTAGAGTACAGTGGAGTACAGTAGAGGTAGAGTACAGTGGAGTACAGTAGAGGTAGAGTACAGTGGAGTACAGTGGAGCACATTAGAGGTGGAGTACAATGGAGCACATTAGAGGTAGAGTACAGTGGAGCACAGAAGAGGTAGAGTGCAATGGAACACAGTAGAGGTAGAGTACAGAGGAGCACAGTAGAGGTAGAGTAAATAGGAGCACAGTAGAGATAGAGTACAGTGGAGCACAGTAGAGGTAGAGTACAGTGGAGTACAGTAGAGTAGAGTACAGTGGAGCACAGTAGAGGTAGAGTACAGTGGAGCACAGTATAGGTAGAGTACAGTGGAGTACAGTAGAGATAGAGTACAGTGGAGTACAGTAGAGATAGAGTACAGTGGAGCACAGTAGAGATAGAGTACAGTGGAGTACAGTAGAGGTAGAGTACAGTGGAGTACAGTAGAGGTAGAGTACAGTGGAGCACATTAGAGGTGGATTACAGTAGAGTACAGTAGAGATAGAGTACAGTAGAGTACAGTAGAGGTAGAGTACAGTGGAGTACAGTAGAGATAGAGTACAGTGGAGCACAGTAGAAGTAGAGTACAGTGGAGTACAGTAGAGGTAGAGTACAGTGGAGTACAGTAGAGGTAGAGTACAGTGGAGTACAGTGGAGCACATTAGAGGTGGCTTACAGTGGAGCACAGTAGAGGTACAGTACAGTGGAGCAAAGTAGAGGTAGAGTACAGTGGATCACAGTAGAGGTAGAGTACAGTGGAGTACAGTAGAGGTAGAGTACAGTGGAGTACAGTAGAGTAAAGTAGAGTACAGTAGAGCACAGTAGAGGTAGAGTAAAGTGGAGCAAAGTAGAGATAGAGTACAGTGGAGTACAGTAGAGGTAGAGTACAGTGGAGTACAGTAGAGGTAGAGTACAGTGGAGTACAGTAGCGGTAGAGTACAGTGGAGTACAGTAGAGGTAGAGTACAGTGGAGTACAGTAGAGGTAGAGTACAGTGGAGTACAGTAGAGGTAGAGTACAGTGGAGTACGATAGAGTAGAGTAGAGTAGATCACAGTAGAGGTAGAGTACAGTGGAGCACAGTAGAGATAGAGTACAGTGGAGTACAGTAGAGGTAGAGTACAGTGGAGTACAGTTGAGGTGGAGTACAGTAGAGTACAGTAGAGGTAGAGAACAGTACAGTACAGTAGAGTAAAGTAGAGTACATTAGAGCACAGTAGAGGTAGAGTACAGTGGAGCAAAGTAGAGATAGAGTACAGTGGAGTACAGTAGAGGTAGAGTACAGTGGAGTACAGTAGAGGTAGAGTACAGTGGATCACAGTAGAGGTAGAGTACAGTGGAGTACAGTAGAGATAGAGTACAGTGGAGTACAGTAGAGATAGAGTACAGTGGAGCACAGTAGAGATAGAGTACAGTGGAGCACAGTAGAGGTAGAGTACAGTGGAGTACAGTAGAGTAGAGTACAGTAGAGCACAGTAGAGGTAGAGTACTGTGGAGCACAGTAGAGGTAGAGTACAGAGGAGCACAGTAGAGATAGAGTACAGTGGAGCACAGTAGAGGTAGAGTACAGTGGAGCACAGTAGAGTAGAGTACAGTAGAGCACATTAGAGGTAGAGTACAGTGGAGCACAGTAGAGGTAGAGTACAGTGGAGTACAGTAGAGATAGAGTACAGTGGAGTACAGTAGAGATAGAGTACAGTGGAGTACAGTAGAGGTAGAGTACAGTGGAGTACAGTAGAGGTAGAGTACAGTGGAGCACATTAGAGGTGGATTACAGTAGAGTACAGTAGAGATAGAGTACAGTAGAGTACAGTAGAGGTAGAGTACAGTGGAGTACAGTAGAGATAGAGTACAGTGGAGCACAGTAGAAGTAGAGTACAGTGGAGTACAGTAGAGGTAGAGTACAGTGGAGTACAGTAGAGGTAGAGTACAGTGGAGTACAGTGGAGCACATTAGAGGTGGATTACAGTGGAGCACAGTAGAGGTACAGTACAGTGGAGCAAAGTAGAGGTAGAGAACAGTACAGTACAGTAGAGGTAGAGTACAGTGGAGTAGAGTAGAGAGAGAGTACAGTGGAGCACAGTAGAGATAGACTACAGTGGAGTACAGTAGAGGTAGAGAACAGTACAGTACAGTAGAGGTAGAGTACAGTAGAGTACAGTAGAGATAGTGTACAGTGGAGCACAGTAGAGATAGAGTACAGTGGAGTACAGTAGAGGTAGAGTACAGTGGAGTACAGTAGACATAGAGTACAGTGGAGTACAGTAGAGGTAGAGTACAGTGGAGTACAGTAGAGGTAGAGTACAGAGGAGTACAGTAGAGATAGAGTACAGTGGAGCACAGTAGAGGTAGAGTACAGTGGAGTACAGTAGAGTAGAGTACAGTAGAGGTAGAGTACAGTGGAGCACAGTAAAGGTAGAGTACAGTGGAGCACAGTAGAGATAGAGTACAGTGGAATACAGTAGAGGTAGAGTACAGTGGAGTACAGTAGATGTAGAGTACAGAGGAGCACATTAGAGGTAGAGTACAGTGGAGTACAGTAGAGGTAGAATACAGTGGAGTACAGTAGAGATAGAGCACAGTGGAGTACAGTAGAAGTAGAGTACAGTGGAGCACAGTAGAGATAGAGTACAGTGGAGTACAGTAGAGGTAGAGAACAGTGCAGTACAGTAGTGGTAGAGTAGAGTGGAGTACAGTACAGATAGACTACAATGGAGCACAGTAGAGATAGAGTACAGTGGAGTACAGTAGAGGTAGAGTACAGTGGAGTACAGTAGAGGTAGAGTACAGTGGAGTACAGTGGAGCACATTAGAGGTGGAGTACAGTGGAGCACAGTAGAGGTAGAGTACAGTGGAGCACAGTAGAGGTAGAGTACAGTGGAGCTGAGTAGAGGTAGAGTACAGTGGAGTACAGTAGAGGTAGCGTACAGTGGAGTACAGTAGAGTAGAGTACAGTAGAGCACAGTAGAGGTAGAGTACAGTGGAGCACAGTAGAGATAGAGTACAGTGGAGTACAGTAGAGGTAAAGTAAAGTGGAGTACAGTAGAGGTAGAGTACAGTGGAGCACATTAGAGGTAGAGTACAGTGGAGCACAGAAGAGGTAGAGTACAGTGGAACACAGTAGAGGTAGAGTACAGAGGAGCACAGTAGAGGTAGAGTAAAGAGGAGCACAGTAGAGATAGAGTACAGTGGAGCACAGTAGAGGTAGAGTACAGCGGAGTACAGTAGAGTAGAGTACAGTGGAGCACAGTAGAGGTAGAGTACAGTGGAGCACAGTAGAGGTAGAGTACAGTGGAGTACAGTAGAGATAGAGTACAGTGGAGTACAGTAGAGATAGAGTACAATGGAGCACAGTAGAGATAGAGTACAGTGGAGCACAGTAGAGGTAGAGTACAGTGGAGTACAGTAGAGTAGAGTACAGTAGAGCACAGTAGAGGTAGAGTACAGTGGAGCACAGTAGAGGTAGAGTACAGAGGAGCACAGTAGAGATAGAGTACAGTGGAGCACAGTAGAGGTAGAGTACAGTGGAGCACAGTAGAGTAGAGTACAGTAGAGCACATTAGAGGTAGAGTACAGTGGAGCACAGTAGAGGTAGAGTACAGTGGAGTACAGTAGAGATAGAGTACAGTGGAGTACAGTAGAGATAGAGTACAGTGGAGTACAGTAGAGGTAGAGTACAGTGGAGTACAGTAGAGGTAGAGTACAGTGGAGCACATTAGAGGTGGATTACAGTAGAGTACAGTAGAGATAGAGTACAGTAGAGTACAGTAGAGGTAGAGTACAGTGGAGTACAGTAGAGATAGAGTACAGTGGAGCACAGTAGAAGTAGAGTACAGTGGAGTACAGTAGAGGTAGAGTACAGTGGAGCACAGTAAAGGTAGAGTACAGTGGAGCACAGTAGAGATAGAGTACAGTGGAATACAGTAGAGGTAGAGTACAGTGGAGTACAGTAGATGTAGAGTACAGAGGAGCACATTAGAGGTAGAGTACAGTGGAGTACAGTAGAGTAGAGTACAGTGGAGCACAGTAGAGGTAGAGTACAGTGGAGTACAGTAGAGGTAGAATACAGTGGAGTACAGTAGAGATAGAGTACAGTGGAGTACAGTAGAAGTAGAGTACAGTGGAGCACAGTAGAGATAGAGTACAGTGGAGTACAGTAGAGGTAGAGAACAGTGCAGTACAGTAGTGGTAGAGTAGAGTGGAGTACAGTACAGATAGACTACAATGGAGCACAGTAGAGATAGAGTACAGTGGAGTACAGTAGAGGTAGAGTACAGTAGAGTACAGTAGAGGTAGAGAACTGTACAGTACAGTAGAGGTAGAGTACAGTGGAGTAGAGTAGAGAGAGAGTACAGTGGAGTACAGTAGAGATAGACTACAGTGGAGTACAGTAGAGGTAGAGAACAGTACAGTACAGTAGAGGTAGAGTACAGTAGAGTACAGTAGAGATAGTGTACAGTGGAGCACAGTAGAGATAGAGTAGAGTGGAGTACACTAGAGGTAGAGTACAGTGGAGTACAGTAGAGGTAGAGTACAGTGAAGCACATTAGAGGTGGATTACAGTAGAGTACAGTAGAGATAGAGTACAGTAGAGTACAGTAGAGGTAGAGTACAGTGGAGTACAGTAGAGATAGAGTACAGTGGAGCACAGCAGAAGTAGAGTACAGTGGAGTACAGTAGAGGTAGAGTACAGTGGAGTACAGTAGAGGTAGAGTACAGTGGAGTACAGTGGAGCACATTAGAGGTGGATTACAGTGGAGCACAGCAGAGGTACAGTACAGTGGAGCAAAGTAGAGGTAGAGTACAGTGGAGTAGAGTAGAGGTAGAGTACAGTGGGGTACAGTAGAGTAGAGTAGAGTACAGTAGAGCACAGTAGAGGTAGAGTACAGTGGAGCACAGTAGAGTAGAGTACAGTGGAGTACAGTAGAGGTAGAGTACAGTGGAGTACAGTAGAGATAGAGTACAGTGGAGTACAGTAGAGGTAGAGTACAGTGGAGTACAGTAGAGGTAGAGTACAGAGGAGCACAGTAGAGATAGAGTACAGTGGAGCACAGTAGAGGTAGAGTACAGTGGAGTACAGTAGAGTAGAGTACAGTAGAGGTAGAGTACAGTGGAGCACAGTAAAGGTAGAGTACAGTGGAGCACAGTAGAGATAGAGTACAGTGGAGCACAGTAGAGGTAGAGTACAGTAGAATACAGTAGATGTAGAGTACAGAGGAGCACATTAGAGGTAGAGTACAGTGGAGTACAGTAGAGGTAGAATACAGTGGAGTACAGTAGAGATAGAGTACAGTGGAGTACAGTAGAAGTAGAGTACAGTGGAGAACAGTAGAGATAGAGTACAGTGGAGTACAGTAGAGGTAGAGAACAGTGCAGTACAGTAGTGGTAGAGTAGAGTGGAGTACAGTACAGATAGACTACAATGGAGCACAGTAGAGATAGAGTACAGTGGAGTACAGTAGAGGTAGAGTACAGTGGAGTACAGTAGAGGTAGAGTACAGTGGAGTACAGTGGAGCACATTAGAGGTGGAGTACAGTGGAGCACAGTAGAGGTAGAGTACAGTGGAGCACAGTAGAGGTAGAGTACAGTGGAGCACAGTAGAGGTAGAGTACAGTGGAGTACAGTAGAGGTAGCGTACAGTGGAGTACAGTAGAGTAGAGTACAGTAGAGCACAGTAGAGGTAGAGTACAGTGGAGCACAGTAGAGATAGAGTACAGTGGAGTACAGTAGAGGTAGAGTAAAGTGGAGTACAGTAGAGGTAGAGTACAGTGGAGCACATTAGAGGTAGAGTACAGTGGAGCACAGAAGAGGTAGAGTACAGTGGAACACAGTAGAGGTAGAGTACAGAGGAGCACAGTAGAGGTAGAGTAAAGAGGAGCACAGTAGAGATAGAGTACAGTGGAGCACAGTAGAGGTAGAGTACAGTGGAGTACAGTAGAGTAGAGTACAGTGGAGTACAGTAGAGGTAGAGTACAGTGGAGTACAGTAGAGATAGAGTACAGTGGAGTACAGTAGAGGTAGAGTACAGTGGAGTACAGTAGAGGTAGAGTACAGAGGAGCACAGTAGAGATAGAGTACAGTGGAGCACAGTAGAGTAGAGTACAGTAGAGGTAGAGTACAGTGGAGCACAGTAAAGGTAGAGTACAGTGGAGCACAGTAGAGATAGAGTACAGTGGAGCACAGTAGAGGTAGAGTACAGTAGAATACAGTAGATGTAGAGTACAGAGGAGCACATTAGAGGTAGAGTACAGTGGAGTACAGTAGAGGTAGAATACAGTGGAGTACAGTAGAGATAGAGTACAGTGGAGTACAGTAGAAGTAGAGTACAGTGGAGAACAGTAGAGATAGAGTACAGTGGAGTACAGTAGAGGTAGAGAACAGTACAGTACAGTAGAGGTAGAGTACAGTGGAGTAGAGTAGAGAGAGAGTACAGTGGAGCACAGTAGAGATAGACTACAGTGGAGTACAGTAGAGGTAGAGAACAGTACAGTACAGTAGAGGTAGAGTACAGTAGAGTACAGTAGAGATAGTGTACAGTGGAGCACAGTAGAGATAGAGTACAGTGGAGTACAGTAGAGGTAGAGTACAGTGGAGTACAGTAGAGGTAGAGTACAGTGGAGCACATTAGAGGTGGATTACAGTAGAGTACAGTAGAGATAGAGTACAGTAGAGTACAGTAGAGGTAGAGTACAGTGGAGTACAGTAGAGATAGAGTACAGTGGAGCACAGTAGAAGTAGAGTACAGTGGAGTACAGTAGAGGTAGAGTACAGTGGAGTACAGTAGAGGTAGCGTACAGTGGAGTAGAGTAGAGGTAGAGAACAGTGCAGTACAGTAGTGGTAGAGTAGAGTGGAGTACAGTACAGATAGACTAAAATGGAGCACAGTAGAGATAGAGTACAGTGGAGTACAGTAGAGGTAGAGTACAGTGGAGTACAGTAGAGGTAGAGTACAGTGGAGTACAGTGGACCACATTAGAGGTGGAGTACAGTGGAGCACAGTAGAGGTAGAGTACAGTGGAGTACAGTGGAGCACATTAGAGGTGGATTACAGTGGAGCACAGTAGAGGTACAGTACAGTGGAGCAAAGTAGAGGTAGAGAACAGTACAGTACAGTAGAGGTAGAGTACAGTGGAGTAGAGTAGAGAGAGAGTACAGTGGAGCACAGTAGAGATAGACTACAGTGGAGTACAGTAGAGGTAGAGAACAGTACAGTACAGTAGAGGTAGAGTACAGTAGAGTACAGTAGAGATAGGGTACAGTGGAGCACAGTAGAGATAGAGTACAGTGGAGTACGGTAGAGGTAGAGTACAGTGGAGTACAGTAGAGGTAGAGTACAGTGGAGCACATTAGAGGTGGATTACAGTAGAGTACAGTAGAGATAGAGTACAGTAGAGTACAGTAGAGGTAGAGTACAGTGGAGTACAGTAGAGATAGAGTACAGTGGAGCACAGTAGAAGTAGAGTACAGTGGAGTACAGTAGAGGTAGAGTACAGTGGAGCACAGTAGAGTAGAGTACAGTAGAGCACAGTAGAGGTAGAGTACAGTGGAGCACAGTAGAGGTAGAGTACAGAGGAGCACAGTAGAGATAGAGTACAGTGGAGCACAGTAGAGGTAGAGTACAGTGGAGCACAGTAGAGTAGAGTACAGTAGAGCACATTAGAGGTAGAGTACAGTGGAGCACAGTAGAGGTAGAGTACAGTGGAGTACAGTAGAGATAGAGTACAGTGGAGTACAGTAGAGGTAGAGTACAGAGGAGTACAGTAGAGGTAGAGTACAGAGGAGCACAGTAGAGATAGAGTACAGTGGAGCAAAGTAGAGGTAGAGTACAGTGGAGTACAGTAGAGTAGAGTACAGTAGAGGTAGAGTACAGTGGAGCACAGTAAAGGTAGAGTACAGTGGAGCACAGTAGAGATAGAGTACAGTGGAGTACAGTAGAGGTAGAGTACAGTGGAGTACAGTAGATGTAGAGTACAGAGGACCACATTAGAGGTAGAGTACAGTGGAGTACAGTAGAGGTAGAATACAGTGGAGTACAGTAGAGATAGAGTACAGTGGAGTACAGTTGAAGTAGAGTATAGTGGAGCACAGTAGAGATAGAGTACAGTGGAGTACAGTAGAGGTAGAGAACAGTGCAGGACAGTAGAGGTAGAGTACAGTGGAGTACAGTAGAGATAGAGTAGAGTGGAGCACAGTAGAGATAGAGTACAGTGGAGTACAGTAGAGGTAGAGTACAGTGGAGTAAAGTAGAGGTAGAGTACAGTGGAGTACAGTAGAGGTGGAGTACAGTGGAGTACATTAGAGGTGGAGTACAGAAGAGTACTGTAGAGGTAGAGTACAGTAGAGATAGAGTACAGTGGAGCACAGTAGAGATAGAGTACAGTGGAGCACAGTAGAGGTAGAGTACAGTGGAGTACAGTTGAGATAGAGTACAGTGGAGTACAGTAGAGGTAGAGTACAATGGAGTACAGTAGAGATAGAGTACAGTGGAGTACAGTAGAGGTAGAGTACAGTAGAGTACAGTAGAGGTAGAGTACAGTGGAGTACAGTAGAGATAGAGTACAGTGGAGCACAGTAGTGGTAGAGTACAGTGGAGTACAGTACAGATAGACTACAGTGGAGCACAGTAGAGATAGAGTACAGTGGAGTACAGTAGAGGTACAGTACAGTGGAGTACAGTAGAGGTAGAGTACAATGGAGTACAGTGGAGCACATTAGAGGTGGAGTACAATGGAGCACAGTAGAGGTAGAGTACAGTGGAGCACAGTAGAGGTAGAGTACAGTGGAGCACAGTAGAGGTAGAGTACAGTGGAGTACAGTAGAGGTAGAGTACAGTGGAGTACAGTAGAGGTAGAGTACAGTGGAGTACAGTAGCGGTAGAGTACAGTGGAGTACAGTAGAGGTAGAGTACAGTGGAGTACAGTAGAGGTAGAGTACAGTGGAGTACAGTAGACGTAGAGTACAGTGGAGTACAATAGAGTAGAGTACAGTAGATCACAGTAGAGGTAGAGTACAGTGGAGCACAGTAGAGATAGAGTACAGTGGAGTACAGTAGAGGTAGAGTACAGTGGAGTACAGTTGAGGTGGAGTACAGTAGAGTACAGTAGAGGTAGAGAACAGTACAGTACAGTAGAGGTAGAGTACAGTGGAGTAGAGTAGAGAGAGAGTACAGTGGAGCACAGTAGAGATAGACTAGAGTGGAGTACAGTAGAGGTAGAGAACAGTACAGTACAGTAGAGGTAGAGTACAGTAGAGTACAGTAGAGATAATGTACAGTGGAGCACAGTAGAGATAGAGTAGAGTGGAGTACAGTAGAGGTAGAGTACAGTGGAGTACAGTAGAGGTAGAGTACAGTGAAGCACATTAGAGGTGGATTACAGTAGAGTACAGTAGAGATAGAGTACAGTAGAGTACAGTAGAGGTAGAGTACAGTGGAGTACAGTAGAGATAGAGTACAGTGGAGCACATTAGAAGTAGAGTACAGTGGAGTACAGTAGAGGTAGAGTACAGTGGAGTACAGTAGAGGTAGAGTACAGTGGAGTACAGTGGAGCACATTAGAGGTGGATTACAGTGGAGCACAGCAGAGGTACAGTACAGTGGAGCAAAGTAGAGGTAGAGTACAGTGGAGTAGAGTAGAGGTAGAGTACAGTGGGGTACACTAGAGTAGAGTAGAGTACAGTAGAGCACAGTAGAGGTAGAGTACAGTGGAGCACAGTAGAGTAGAGTACAGTGGAGTACAGTAGAGGTAGAGTACAGTGGAGTACAGTAGAGATAGAGTACAGTGGAGTACAGTAGAGGTAGAGTACAGTGGAGTACAGTAGAGGTAGAGTACAGAGGAGCACAGTAGAGATAGAGTACAGTGGAGCACAGTAGAGGTAGAGTACAGTGGAGTACAGTAGAGTAGAGTACAGTAGAGGTAGAGTACAGTGGAGCACAGTAAAGGTAGAGTACAGTGGAGCACAGTAGATATAGAGTACAGTGGAATACAGTAGAGGTAGAGTACAGTGGAGTACAGTAGATGTAGAGTACAGAGGAGCACATTAGAGGTAGAGTACAGTGGAGTACAGTAGAGGTAGAATACAGAGGAGTACAGTAGAGATAGAGTACAGTGGAGTACAGTTGAAGTAGAGTATAGTGGAGCACAGTAGAGATAGAGTACAGTGGAGTACAGTAGAGGTAGAGAACAGTGCAGGACAGTAGAGGTAGAGTACAGTGGAGTACAGTAGAGATAGAGTAGAGTGGAGCACAGTAGAGATAGAGTACAGTGGAGTACAGTAGAGGTAGAGTACAGTGGAGTAAAGTAGAGGTAGAGTACAGTGGAGTACAGTAGAGGTGGAGTACAGTGGAGTACATTAGAAGTGGAGTACAGAAGAGTACTGTAGAGGCATAGTACAGTAGAGATAGAGTACAGTGGAGCACAGTAGAGATAGAGTACAGTGGAGCACAGTAGAGGTAGAGTACAGTGGAGTACAGTTGAGATAGAGTACAGTGGAGTACAGTAGAGGTAGAGTACAGTGGAGTACAGTAGAGATAGAGTACAGTGGAGCACAGTAGTGGTAGAGTACAGTGGAGTACAGTACAGATAGACTACAGTGGAGCACAGTAGAGATAGAGTACAGTGGAGTACAGTAGAGGTACAGTACAGTGGAGTACAGTAGAGGTAGAGTACAATGGAGTACAGTGGAGCACATTAGAGGTGGAGTACAGTGGAGCACAGTAGAGGTAGAGTACAGTGGAGCACAGTAGAGGTAGAGTACAGTGGAGCACAGTAGAGGTAGAGTACAGTGGAGTACAGTAGAGGTAGAGTACAGTGGAGTACAGTAGAGGTAGAGTACAGTGGAGTACAGTAGCGGTAGAGTACAGTGGAGTACAGTAGAGGTAGAGTACAGTGGAGTACAGTAGAGGTAGAGTACAGTGGAGTACAGTAGACGTAGAGTACAGTGGAGTACAATAGAGTAGAGTACAGTAGATCACAGTAGAGGTAGAGTACAGTGGAGCACAGTAGAGATAGAGTACAGTGGAGTACAGTAGAGGTAGAGTACAGTGGAGTACAGTTGAGGTGGAGTACAGTAGAGTACAGTAGAGGTAGAGAACAGTAGAGTACAGTAGAGGTAGAGTACAGTGGAGTAGAGTAGAGAGAGAGTACAGTGGAGCACAGTAGAGATAGACTACAGTGGAGTACAGTAGAGGTAGAGAACAGTACAGTACAGTAGAGGTAGAGTACAGTAGAGTACAGTAGAGATAATGTACTGTGGAGCACAGTAGAGATAGAGTAGAGTGGAGTAGAGTAGAGGTAGAGTACAGTGGAGTACAGTAGAGGTAGAGTACAGTGAAGCACATTAGAGGTGGATTACAGTAGAGTACAGTAGAGATAGAGTACAGTAGAGTACAGTAGACGTAGAGTACAGTGGAGTACAGTAGAGATAGAGTACAGTGGAGCACAGTAGAAGTAGAGTACAGTGGAGTACAGTAGAGGTAGAGTACAGTGGAGTACAGTAGAGGTAGAGTACAGTGGAGTACAGTGGAGCACATTAGAGGTGGATTACAGTGGAGCACAGCAGAGGTACAGTACAGTGGAGCAAAGTAGAGGTAGAGTACAGTGGAGTAGAGTAGAGGTAGAGTACAGTGGGGTACAGTAGAGTAGAGTAGAGTACAGTAGAGCACAGTAGAGGTAGAGTACAGTGGAGCAAAGTAGAGATAGAGTACAGTGGAGTACAGTAGAGGTAGAGTACAGTGGAGTACAGTAGAGGTAGAGTACAGTAGAGCACATAACAGGTAGAGTACAGTAGAGGTAGAGTACAGTGGAGTACAGTAGCGGTAGAGTACAGTGGAGTACAGTAGAGGTAGAGTACAGTGGAGTACAGTAGAGGTAGAGTACAGTGGAATACAGTAGAGGTAGAGTACAGTGGAGTACGATAGAGTAGAGTACAGTAGATCACAGTAGAGGTAGAGTACAGTGGAGCACAGTAGAGATAGAGTACAGTGGAGTACAGTAGAGGTAGAGTACAGTGGAGTACAGTTGAGGTGGAGTACAGTAGAGTACAGTAGAGGTAGAGAACAGTACAGTACAGTAGAGGTAGAGTACAGTGGAGTAGAGTAGAGAGAGAGTACAGTGGAGCACAGTAGAGATAGACTACAGTGGAGTACAGTAGAGGTAGAGAACAGTACAGTACAGTAGAGGTAGAGTACAGTAGAGTACAGTAGAGATAGTGTACTGTGGAGGACAGTAGAGATAGAGTACAGTGGAGTACAGTAGAGGTAGAGTACAGTGGAGTACAGTAGAGGTAGAGTACAGTGGAGCACATTAGAGGTGGATTACAGTAGAGTACAGTAGAGATAGAGTACAGTAGAGTACAGTAGAGGTAGAGTACAGTGAAGTACAGTGGAGCACATTAGAGGTGGCTTACAGTGGAGCACAGTAGAAGAAGAGTACAGTGGAGTACAGTGGAGGTAGAGTACAGTGGAGTACAGTAGAGGTAGAGTACAGTGGAGTACAGTGGAGCACATTAGAGGTGGCTTACAGTGGAGCACAGTAGAGGTACAGTACAGTGGAGCAAAGTAGAGGTAGAGTACAGTGGAGTACAGTAGAGTAGAGTAGAGTACAGTAGAGCACAGTAGAGGTAGAGTACAGTGGAGCACAGTAGAGTAGAGTACAGTGGAGTACAGTAGAGGTAGAGTACAGTGGAGTACAGTAGACATAGAGTACAGTGGAGTACAGTAGAGGTAGAGTACAGTGGAGTACAGTAGAGGTAGAGTACAGAGGAGCACAGTAGAGATAGAGTACAGTGGAGCACAGTAGAGGTAGAGTACAGTGGAGTACAGTAGAGTAGAGTACAGTAGAGGTAGAGTACAGTGGAGCACAGTAAAGGTAGAGTACAGTGGAGCACAGTAGAGATAGAGTACAGTGGAATACAGTAGAGGTAGAGTACAGTGGAGTACAGTAGATGTAGAGTACAGAGGAGCACATTAGAGGTAGAGTACAGTGGAGTACAGTAGAGGTAGAATACAGTGGAGTAAAGTAGAGATAGAGTACAGTGGAGTACAGTAGAGTAGAGTACAGTGGAGCACAGTAGAGGTAGAGTACAGTGGAGCACAGTAGAGGTAGAGTACAGTGGAGTACAGTAGAGATAGAGTACAGTGGAGTACAGTAGAGATAGAGTACAGTGGAGCACAGTAGAGATAGAGTACAGTGGAGTACAGTAGAGGTAGAGTACAGTGGAGTACAGTAGAGGTAGAGTACAGTGGAGCACATTAGAGGTGGATTACAGTAGAGTACAGTAGAGATAGAGTACAGTAGAGTACAGTAGAGGTAGAGTACAGTGGAGTACAGTAGAGATAGAGTACAGTGGAGCACAGTAGAAGTAGAGTACAGTGGAGTACAGTAGAGGTAGAGTACAGTGGAGTACAGTAGAGGTAGAGTACAGTGGAGTACAGTGGAGCACATTAGAGGTGGCTTACAGTGGAGCACAGTAGAGGTACAGTACAGTGGAGCACAGTAGAGGTAGAGTACAGTGGAGCACAGTAGAGGTAGAGTACAGTGGAGTACAGTAGAGGTAGCGTACAGTGGAGTACAGTAGAGTAGAGTACAGTAGAGCACAGTAGAGGTAGAGTACAGTGGAGTACAGTAGAGGTAGAGTAAAGTGGAGTACAGTAGAGGTAGAGTACAGTGGAGCACATTAGAGGTAGAGTACAGTGGAGCACAGAAGAGGTAGAGTACAGTGAAACACAGTAGATGTAGAGTACAGAGGAGCACAAAAGAGGTAGAGTAAAGAGGAGCACAGTAGAGATAGAGTACAGTGGAGCACAGTAGAGGTAGAGTATAGTGGAGCACAGTAGAGATAGAGTACAGTGGAGTACAGTAGAGGTAGAGTACAGTGGAGTACAGTTGAGGTGGAGTACAGTAGAGTACAGTAGAGGTAGAGAACAGTACAGTACAGTAGAGGTAGAGTACAGTGGAGTAGAGTAGAGAGAGAGTACAGTGGAGCACAGTAGAGATAGACTACAGTGGAGTACAGTAGAGGTAGAGAACAGTACAGTACAGTAGAGGTAGAGTACAGTAGAGTACAGTAGAGATAATGTACAGTGGAGCACAGTAGAGATAGAGTAGAGTGGAGTACAGTAGAGGTAGAGTACAGTGGAGTACAGTAGAGGTAGAGTACAGTGAAGCACATTAGAGGTGGATTACAGTAGAGTACAGTAGAGATAGAGTACAGTAGAGTACAGTAGACGTAGAGTACAGTGGAGTACAGTAGAGATAGAGTACAGTGGAGCACAGTAGAAGTAGAGTACAGTGGAGTACAGTAGAGGTAGAGTACAGTGGAGTACAGTAGAGGTAGAGTACAGTGGAGTACATTAGAGGTGGATTACAGTGGAGCACAGCAGAGGTACAGTACAGTGGAGCAAAGTAGAGGTAGAGTACAGTGGAGTAGAGTAGAGGTAGAGTACAGTGGGGTACAGTAGAGTAGAGTAGAGTACAGTGGAGTACAGTAGAGATAGAGTACAGTGGAGTACAGTAGAGGTAGAGTACAGTGGAGTACAGTAGAGGTAGAGTACAGTGGAGCACATTAGAGGTGGATTACAGTAGAGTACAGTAGAGATAGAGTACAGTAGAGTACAGTAGAGGTAGAGTACAGTGGAGTACAGTAGAGATAGAGTACAGTGGAGCACAGTAGAAGTAGAGTACAGTGGAGTACAGTAGAGGTAGAGTACAGTGGAGTACAGTAGAGTAGAGTACAGTAGAGGTAGAGTACAGTGGAGCACAGTAGAGGTAGAGTACAGTGGAATACATTAGAGGTGGATTACAGTGGAGCACAGCAGAGGTACAGTACAGTGGAGCAAAGTAGAGGTAGAGTACAGTGGAGTAGAGTAGAGGTAGAGTACAGTGGGGTACAGTAGAGTAGAGTAGAGTACAGTGGAGTACAGTAGAGATAGAGTACAGTGGAGTACAGTAGAGGTAGAGTACAGTGGAGTACAGTAGAGGTAGAGTACAGTGGAGCACATTAGAGGTGGATTACAGTAGAGTACAGTAGAGATAGAGTACAGTAGAGTACAGTAGAGGTAGAGTACAGTGGAGTACAGTAGAGATAGAGTACAGTGGAGCACAGTAGAAGTAGAGTACAGTGGAGTACAGTAGAGGTAGAGTACAGTGGAGTACAGTAGAGTAGAGTACAGTAGAGGTAGAGTACAGTGGAGCACAGTAAAGGTAGAGTACAGTGGAGCACAGTAGAGATAGAGTACAGTGGAGTACAGTAGAGGTAGAGTACAGTGGAGTACAGTTGAGGTGGAGTACAGTAGAGTACAGTAGAGGTAGAGAACAGTACAGTACAGTAGAGGTAGAGTACAGTGGAGTAGAGTAGAGAGAGAGTACAGTGGAGCACAGTAGAGATAGACTACAGTGGAGTACAGTAGAGGTAGAGAACAGTACAGTACAGTAGATGTAGAGTACAGTAGAGTACAGTAGAGATAGTGTACTGTGGAGCACAGTAGAGATAGAGTACAGTGGAGTACAGTAGAGGTAGAGTACAGTGGAGTACAGTAGAGGTAGAGTACAGTGGAGCACATTAGAGGTAAATTACAGTAGAGTACAGTAGAGATAGAGTACAGTAGAGTACAGTAGAGGTAGAGTACAGTGAAGTACAGTAGAGATAGAGTACAGTGGAGCACAGTAGAAGAAGAGTACAGTGGAGTACAGTAGAGGTAGAGTACAGTGGAGTACAGTAGAGGTAGAGTACAGTGGAGTACAGTGGAGCACATTAGAGGTGGCTTACAGTGGAGCACAGTAGAGGTACAGTACAGTGGAGCAAAGTAGAGGTAGAGTACAGTGGAGTACAGTAGAGTAGAGTAGAGTACAGTAGAGCAGAGTAGAGGTAGAGTACAGTGGAGCACAGTAGAGTAGAGTACAGTGGAGTACAGTAGAGGTAGAGTACAGTGGAGTACAGTAGACATAGAGTACAGTGGAGTACAGTAGAGGTAGAGTACAGTGGAGTACAGTAGAGGTAGAGTACAGAGGAGCACAGTAGAGATAGAGTACAGTGGAGCACAGTAGAGGTAGAGTACAGTGGAGTACAGTAGAGTAGAGTACAGTAGAGGTAGAGTACAGTGGAGCACAGTAAAGGTAGAGTACAGTGGAGCACCGTAGAGATAGAGTACAGTGGAGCACAGTAGAGGTAGAGTACAGTAGAATACAGTAGATGTAGAGTACAGAGGAGCACATTAGAGGTAGAGTACAGTGGAGTACAGTAGATGTAGAGTACAGAGGAGCACATTAGAGGTAGAGTACAGTGGAGTACAGTAGAGGTAGAATACAGTGGAGTACAGTAGAGATAGAGTACAGTGGAGTACAGTAGAGTAGAGTACAGTGGAGCACAGTAGAGGTAGAGTACAGTGGAGCACAGTAGAGGTAGAGTACAGTGGAGTACAGTAGAGATAGAGTACAGTAGAGTACAGTAGAGATAGTGTACTGTGGAGCACAGTAGAGATAGAGTACAGTGGAGTACAGTAGAGGTAGAGTACAGTGGAGTACAGTAGAGGTAGAGTACAGTGGAGCACATTAGAGGTAAATTACAGTAGAGTACAGTAGAGATAGAGTACAGTAGAGTACAGTAGAGGTAGAGTACAGTGAAGTACAGTAGAGATAGAGTACAGTGGAGCACAGTAGAAGAAGAGTACAGTGGAGTACAGTAGAGGTAGAGTACAGTGGAGTACAGTAGAGGTAGAGTACAGTGGAGTACAGTGGAGCACATTAGAGGTGGCTTACAGTGGAGCACAGTAGAGGTACAGTACAGTGGAGCAAAGTAGAGGTAGAGTACAGTGGAGTACAGTAGAGTAGAGTAGAGTACAGTAGAGCACAGTAGAGGTAGAGTACAGTGGAGCACAGTAGAGTAGAGTACAGTGGAGTACAGTAGAGGTAGAGTACAGTGGAGTACAGTAGACATAGAGTACAGTGGAGTACAGTAGAGGTAGAGTACAGTGGAGTACAGTAGAGGTAGAGTACAGAGGAGCACAGTAGAGATAGAGTACAGTGGAGCACAGTAGAGGTAGAGTACAGTGGAGTACAGTAGAGTAGAGTACAGTAGAGGTAGAGTACAGTGGAGCACAGTAAAGGTAGAGTACAGTGGAGCACAGTAGAGATAGAGTACAGTGGAATACAGTAGAGGTAGAGTACAGTGGAGTACAGTAGATGTAGAGTACAGAGGAGCACATTAGAGGTAGAGTACAGTGGAGTACAGTAGAGGTAGAATACAGTGGAGTACAGTAGAGATAGAGTACAGTGGAGTACAGTAGAGTAGAGTACAGTGGAGCACAGTAGAGGTAGAGTACAGTGGAGCACAGTAGAGGTAGAGTACAGTGGAGTACAGTAGAGATAGAGTACAGTGGAGTACAGTAGAGATAGAGTACAGTGGAGCACAGTAGAGATAGAGTACAGTGGAGTACAGTAGAGGTAGAGTACAGTGGAGTACAGTAGAGGTAGAGTACAGTGGAGCACATTAGAGGTGGATTACAGTAGAGTACAGTAGAGATAGAGTACAGTAGAGTACAGTAGAGGTAGAGTACAGTGGAGTACAGTAGAGATAGAGTACAGTGGAGCACAGTAGAAGTAGAGTACAGTGGAGTACAGTAGAGGTAGAGTACAGTGGAGTACAGTAGAGGTAGAGTACAGTGGAGTACAGTGGAGCACATTAGAGGTGGCTTACAGTGGAGCACAGTAGAGGTACAGTACAGTGGAGCACAGTAGAGGTAGAGTACAGTGGAGCACAGTAGAGGTAGAGTACAGTGGAGTACAGTAGAGGTAGCGTACAGTGGAGTACAGTAGAGTAGAGTACAGTAGAGCACAGTAGAGGTAGAGTACAGTGGAGTACAGTAGAGGTAGAGTAAAGTGGAGTACAGTAGAGGTAGAGTACAGTGGAGCACATTAGAGGTAGAGTACAGTGGAGCACAGAAGAGGTAGAGTACAGTGAAACACAGTAGATGTAGAGTACAGAGGAGCACAATAGAGGTAGAGTAAAGAGGAGCACAGTAGAGATAGAGTACAGTGGAGCACAGTAGAGGTAGAGTACAGTGGAGCACAGTAGAGATAGAGTACAGTGGAGTACAGTAGAGGTAGAGTACAGTGGAGTACAGTTGAGGTGGAGTACAGTAGAGTACAGTAGAGGTAGAGAACAGTACAGTACAGTAGAGGTAGAGTACAGTGGAGTAGAGTAGAGAGAGAGTACAGTGGAGCACAGTAGAGATAGACTACAGTGGAGTACAGTAGAGGTAGAGAACAGTACAGTACAGTAGAGGTAGAGTACAGTAGAGTACAGTAGAGATAATGTACAGTGGAGCACAGTAGAGATAGAGTAGAGTGGAGTACAGTAGAGGTAGAGTACAGTGGAGTACAGTAGAGGTAGAGTACAGTGAAGCACATTAGAGGTGGATTACAGTAGAGTACAGTAGAGATAGAGTACAGTAGAGTACAGTAGACGTAGAGTACAGTGGAGTACAGTAGAGATAGAGTACAGTGGAGCACAGTAGAAGTAGAGTACAGTGGAGTACAGTAGAGGTAGAGTACAGTGGAGTACAGTAGAGGTAGAGTACAGTGGAGTACAGTGGAGCACATTAGAGGTGGATTACAGTGGAGCACAGCAGAGGTACAGTACAGTGGAGCAAAGTAGAGGTAGAGTACAGTGGAGTAGAGTAGAGGTAGAGTACAGTGGGGTACAGTAGAGTAGAGTAGAGTACAGTAGAGTACAGTAGAGGTAGAGTACAGTGGAGCACAGTAAAGGTAGAGTACAGTGGAGTACAGTAGAGATAGAGTACAGTGGAGCACAGTAGAAGTAGAGTACAGTGGAGTACAGTAGAGGTAGAGTACAGTGGAGTACAGTAGAGGTAGAGTACAGTGGAGTACAGTGGAGCACATTAGAGGTGGCTTACAGTGGAGCACAGTAGAGGTACAGTACAGTGGAGCACAGTAGAGGTAGAGTACAGTGGAGCACAGTAGAGGTAGAGTACAGTGGAGTACAGTAGAGGTAGCGTACAGTGGAGTACAGTAGAGTAGAGTACAGTAGAGCACAGTAGAGGTAGAGTACAGTGGAGTACAGTAGAGGTAGAGTAAAGTGGAGTACAGTAGAGGTAGAGTACAGTGGAGCACATTAGAGGTAGAGTACAGTGGAGCACAGAAGAGGTAGAGTACAGTGAAACACAGTAGATGTAGAGTACAGAGGAGCACAATAGAGGTAGAGTAAAGAGGAGCACAGTAGAGATAGAGTACAGTGGAGCACAGTAGAGGTAGAGTACAGTGGAGCACAGTAGAGATAGAGTACAGTGGAGTACAGTAGAGGTAGAGTACAGTGGAGTACAGTTGAGGTGGAGTACAGTAGAGTACAGTAGAGGTAGAGAACAGTACAGTACAGTAGAGGTAGAGTACAGTGGAGTAGAGTAGAGAGAGAGTACAGTGGAGCACAGTAGAGATAGACTACAGTGGAGTACAGTAGAGGTAGAGAACAGTACAGTACAGTAGAGGTAGAGTACAGTAGAGTACAGTAGAGATAATGTACAGTGGAGCACAGTAGAGATAGAGTAGAGTGGAGTACAGTAGAGGTAGAGTACAGTGGAGTACAGTAGAGGTAGAGTACAGTGAAGCACATTAGAGGTGGATTACAGTAGAGTACAGTAGAGATAGAGTACAGTAGAGTACAGTAGACGTAGAGTACAGTGGAGTACAGTAGAGATAGAGTACAGTGGAGCACAGTAGAAGTAGAGTACAGTGGAGTACAGTAGAGGTAGAGTACAGTGGAGTACAGTAGAGGTAGAGTACAGTGGAGTACAGTGGAGCACATTAGAGGTGGATTACAGTGGAGCACAGCAGAGGTACAGTACAGTGGAGCAAAGTAGAGGTAGAGTACAGTGGAGTAGAGTAAAGGTAGAGTACAGTGGGGTACAGTAGAGTAGAGTAGAGTACAGTGGAGTACAGTAGAGATAGAGTACAGTGGAGTACAGTAGAGGTAGAGTACAGTGGAGTACAGTAGAGGTAGAGTACAGTGGAGCACATTAGAGGTGGATTACAGTAGAGTACAGTAGAGATAGAGTACAGTAGAGTACAGTAGAGGTAGAGTACAGTGGAGTACAGTAGAGATAGAGTACAGTGGAGCACAGTAGAAGTAGAGTACAGTGGAGTACAGTAGAGGTAGAGTACAGTGGAGTACAGTAGAGTAGAGTACAGTAGAGGTAGAGTACAGTGGAGCACAGTAAAGGTAGAGTACAGTGGAGCACAGTAGAGATAGAGTACAGTGGAGTACAGTAGAGGTAGAGTACAGTGGAGTACAGTTGAGGTGGAGTACAGTAGAGTACAGTAGAGGTAGAGAACAGTACAGTACAGTAGAGGTAGAGTACAGTGGAGTAGAGTAGAGAGAGAGTACAGTGGAGCACAGTAGAGATAGACTACAGTGGAGTACAGTAGAGGTAGAGAACAGTACAGTACAGTAGATGTAGAGTACAGTAGAGTACAGTAGAGATAGTGTACTGTGGAGCACAGTAGAGATAGAGTACAGTGGAGTACAGTAGAGGTAGAGTACAGTGGAGTACAGTAGAGGTAGAGTACAGTGGAGCACATTAGAGGTAAATTACAGTAGAGTACAGTAGAGATAGAGTACAGTAGAGTACAGTAGAGGTAGAGTACAGTGAAGTACAGTAGAGATAGAGTACAGTGGAGCACAGTAGAAGAAGAGTACAGTGGAGTACAGTAGAGGTAGAGTACAGTGGAGTACAGTAGAGGTAGAGTACAGTGGAGTACAGTGGAGCACATTAGAGGTGGCTTACAGTGGAGCACAGTAGAGGTACAGTACAGTGGAGCAAAGTAGAGGTAGAGTACAGTGGAGTACAGTAGAGTAGAGTAGAGTACAGTAGAGCAGAGTAGAGGTAGAGTACAGTGGAGCACAGTAGAGTAGAGTACAGTGGAGTACAGTAGAGGTAGAGTACAGTGGAGTACAGTAGACATAGAGTACAGTGGAGTACAGTAGAGGTAGAGTACAGTGGAGTACAGTAGAGGTAGAGTACAGAGGAGCACAGTAGAGATAGAGTACAGTGGAGCACAGTAGAGGTAGAGTACAGTGGAGTACAGTAGAGTAGAGTACAGTAGAGGTAGAGTACAGTGGAGCACAGTAAAGGTAGAGTACAGTGGAGCACCGTAGAGATAGAGTACAGTGGAGCACAGTAGAGGTAGAGTACAGTAGAATACAGTAGATGTAGAGTACAGAGGAGCACATTAGAGGTAGAGTACAGTGGAGTACAGTAGATGTAGAGTACAGAGGAGCACATTAGAGGTAGAGTACAGTGGAGTACAGTAGAGGTAGAATACAGTGGAGTACAGTAGAGATAGAGTACAGTGGAGTACAGTAGAGTAGAGTACAGTGGAGCACAGTAGAGGTAGAGTACAGTGGAGCACAGTAGAGGTAGAGTACAGTGGAGTACAGTAGAGATAGAGTACAGTAGAGTACAGTAGAGATAGTGTACTGTGGAGCACAGTAGAGATAGAGTACAGTGGAGTACAGTAGAGGTAGAGTACAGTGGAGTACAGTAGAGGTAGAGTACAGTGGAGCACATTAGAGGTAAATTACAGTAGAGTACAGTAGAGATAGAGTACAGTAGAGTACAGTAGAGGTAGAGTACAGTGAAGTACAGTAGAGATAGAGTACAGTGGAGCACAGTAGAAGAAGAGTACAGTGGAGTACAGTAGAGGTAGAGTACAGTGGAGTACAGTAGAGGTAGAGTACAGTGGAGTACAGTGGAGCACATTAGAGGTGGCTTACAGTGGAGCACAGTAGAGGTACAGTACAGTGGAGCAAAGTAGAGGTAGAGTACAGTGGAGTACAGTAGAGTAGAGTAGAGTACAGTAGAGCACAGTAGAGGTAGAGTACAGTGGAGCACAGTAGAGTAGAGTACAGTGGAGTACAGTAGAGGTAGAGTACAGTGGAGTACAGTAGACATAGAGTACAGTGGAGTACAGTAGAGGTAGAGTACAGTGGAGTACAGTAGAGGTAGAGTACAGAGGAGCACAGTAGAGATAGAGTACAGTGGAGCACAGTAGAGGTAGAGTACAGTGGAGTACAGTAGAGTAGAGTACAGTAGAGGTAGAGTACAGTGGAGCACAGTAAAGGTAGAGTACAGTGGAGCACAGTAGAGATAGAGTACAGTGGAATACAGTAGAGGTAGAGTACAGTGGAGTACAGTAGATGTAGAGTACAGAGGAGCACATTAGAGGTAGAGTACAGTGGAGTACAGTAGAGGTAGAATACAGTGGAGTACAGTAGAGATAGAGTACAGTGGAGTACAGTAGAGTAGAGTACAGTGGAGCACAGTAGAGGTAGAGTACAGTGGAGCACAGTAGAGGTAGAGTACAGTGGAGTACAGTAGAGATAGAGTACAGTGGAGTACAGTAGAGATAGAGTACAGTGGAGCACAGTAGAGATAGAGTACAGTGGAGTACAGTAGAGGTAGAGTACAGTGGAGTACAGTAGAGGTAGAGTACAGTGGAGCACATTAGAGGTGGATTACAGTAGAGTACAGTAGAGATAGAGTACAGTAGAGTACAGTAGAGGTAGAGTACAGTGGAGTACAGTAGAGATAGAGTACAGTGGAGCACAGTAGAAGTAGAGTACAGTGGAGTACAGTAGAGGTAGAGTACAGTGGAGTACAGTAGAGGTAGAGTACAGTGGAGTACAGTGGAGCACATTAGAGGTGGCTTACAGTGGAGCACAGTAGAGGTACAGTACAGTGGAGCACAGTAGAGGTAGAGTACAGTGGAGCACAGTAGAGGTAGAGTACAGTGGAGTACAGTAGAGGTAGCGTACAGTGGAGTACAGTAGAGTAGAGTACAGTAGAGCACAGTAGAGGTAGAGTACAGTGGAGTACAGTAGAGGTAGAGTAAAGTGGAGTACAGTAGAGGTAGAGTACAGTGGAGCACATTAGAGGTAGAGTACAGTGGAGCACAGAAGAGGTAGAGTACAGTGAAACACAGTAGATGTAGAGTACAGAGGAGCACAATAGAGGTAGAGTAAAGAGGAGCACAGTAGAGATAGAGTACAGTGGAGCACAGTAGAGGTAGAGTACAGTGGAGCACAGTAGAGATAGAGTACAGTGGAGTACAGTAGAGGTAGAGTACAGTGGAGTACAGTTGAGGTGGAGTACAGTAGAGTACAGTAGAGGTAGAGAACAGTACAGTACAGTAGAGGTAGAGTACAGTGGAGTAGAGTAGAGAGAGAGTACAGTGGAGCACAGTAGAGATAGACTACAGTGGAGTACAGTAGAGGTAGAGAACAGTACAGTACAGTAGAGGTAGAGTACAGTAGAGTACAGTAGAGATAATGTACAGTGGAGCACAGTAGAGATAGAGTAGAGTGGAGTACAGTAGAGGTAGAGTACAGTGGAGTACAGTAGAGGTAGAGTACAGTGAAGCACATTAGAGGTGGATTACAGTAGAGTACAGTAGAGATAGAGTACAGTAGAGTACAGTAGACGTAGAGTACAGTGGAGTACAGTAGAGATAGAGTACAGTGGAGCACAGTAGAAGTAGAGTACAGTGGAGTACAGTAGAGGTAGAGTACAGTGGAGTACAGTAGAGGTAGAGTACAGTGGAGTACAGTGGAGCACATTAGAGGTGGATTACAGTGGAGCACAGCAGAGGTACAGTACAGTGGAGCAAAGTAGAGGTAGAGTACAGTGGAGTAGAGTAGAGGTAGAGTACAGTGGGGTACAGTAGAGTAGAGTAGAGTACAGTGGAGTACAGTAGAGATAGAGTACAGTGGAGTACAGTAGAGGTAGAGTACAGTGGAGTACAGTAGAGGTAGAGTACAGTGGAGCACATTAGAGGTGGATTACAGTAGAGTACAGTAGAGATAGAGTACAGTAGAGTACAGTAGAGGTAGAGTACAGTGGAGTACAGTAGAGATAGAGTACAGTGGAGCACAGTAGAAGTAGAGTACAGTGGAGTACAGTAGAGGTAGAGTACAGTGGAGTACAGTAGAGTAGAGTACAGTAGAGGTAGAGTACAGTGGAGCACAGTAAAGGTAGAGTACAGTGGAGCACAGTAGAGATAGAGTACAGTGGAGTACAGTAGAGGTAGAGTACAGTGGAGTACAGTTGAGGTGGAGTACAGTAGAGTACAGTAGAGGTAGAGAACAGTACAGTACAGTAGAGGTAGAGTACAGTGGAGTAGAGTAGAGAGAGAGTACAGTGGAGCACAGTAGAGATAGACTACAGTGGAGTACAGTAGAGGTAGAGAACAGTACAGTACAGTAGATGTAGAGTACAGTAGAGTACAGTAGAGATAGTGTACTGTGGAGCACAGTAGAGATAGAGTACAGTGGAGTACAGTAGAGGTAGAGTACAGTGGAGTACAGTAGAGGTAGAGTACAGTGGAGCACATTAGAGGTAAATTACAGTAGAGTACAGTAGAGATAGAGTACAGTAGAGTACAGTAGAGGTAGAGTACAGTGAAGTACAGTAGAGATAGAGTACAGTGGAGCACAGTAGAAGAAGAGTACAGTGGAGTACAGTAGAGGTAGAGTACAGTGGAGTACAGTAGAGGTAGAGTACAGTGGAGTACAGTGGAGCACATTAGAGGTGGCTTACAGTGGAGCACAGTAGAGGTACAGTACAGTGGAGCAAAGTAGAGGTAGAGTACAGTGGAGTACAGTAGAGTAGAGTAGAGTACAGTAGAGCAGAGTAGAGGTAGAGTACAGTGGAGCACAGTAGAGTAGAGTACAGTGGAGTACAGTAGAGGTAGAGTACAGTGGAGTACAGTAGACATAGAGTACAGTGGAGTACAGTAGAGGTAGAGTACAGTGGAGTACAGTAGAGGTAGAGTACAGAGGAGCACAGTAGAGATAGAGTACAGTGGAGCACAGTAGAGGTAGAGTACAGTGGAGTACAGTAGAGTAGAGTACAGTAGAGGTAGAGTACAGTGGAGCACAGTAAAGGTAGAGTACAGTGGAGCACCGTAGAGATAGAGTACAGTGGAGCACAGTAGAGGTAGAGTACAGTAGAATACAGTAGATGTAGAGTACAGAGGAGCACATTAGAGGTAGAGTACAGTGGAGTACAGTAGATGTAGAGTACAGAGGAGCACATTAGAGGTAGAGTACAGTGGAGTACAGTAGAGGTAGAATACAGTGGAGTACAGTAGAGATAGAGTACAGTGGAGTACAGTAGAGTAGAGTACAGTGGAGCACAGTAGAGGTAGAGTACAGTGGAGCACAGTAGAGGTAGAGTACAGTGGAGTACAGTAGAGATAGAGTACAGTAGAGTACAGTAGAGATAGTGTACTGTGGAGCACAGTAGAGATAGAGTACAGTGGAGTACAGTAGAGGTAGAGTACAGTGGAGTACAGTAGAGGTAGAGTACAGTGGAGCACATTAGAGGTAAATTACAGTAGAGTACAGTAGAGATAGAGTACAGTAGAGTACAGTAGAGGTAGAGTACAGTGAAGTACAGTAGAGATAGAGTACAGTGGAGCACAGTAGAAGAAGAGTACAGTGGAGTACAGTAGAGGTAGAGTACAGTGGAGTACAGTAGAGGTAGAGTACAGTGGAGTACAGTGGAGCACATTAGAGGTGGCTTACAGTGGAGCACAGTAGAGGTACAGTACAGTGGAGCAAAGTAGAGGTAGAGTACAGTGGAGTACAGTAGAGTAGAGTAGAGTACAGTAGAGCACAGTAGAGGTAGAGTACAGTGGAGCACAGTAGAGTAGAGTACAGTGGAGTACAGTAGAGGTAGAGTACAGTGGAGTACAGTAGACATAGAGTACAGTGGAGTACAGTAGAGGTAGAGTACAGTGGAGTACAGTAGAGGTAGAGTACAGAGGAGCACAGTAGAGATAGAGTACAGTGGAGCACAGTAGAGGTAGAGTACAGTGGAGTACAGTAGAGTAGAGTACAGTAGAGGTAGAGTACAGTGGAGCACAGTAAAGGTAGAGTACAGTGGAGCACAGTAGAGATAGAGTACAGTGGAATACAGTAGAGGTAGAGTACAGTGGAGTACAGTAGATGTAGAGTACAGAGGAGCACATTAGAGGTAGAGTACAGTGGAGTACAGTAGAGGTAGAATACAGTGGATTACAGTAGAGATAGAGTACAGTGGAGTACAGTAGAGTAGAGTACAGTGGAGCACAGTAGAGGTAGAGTACAGTGGAGCACAGTAGAGGTAGAGTACAGTGGAGTACAGTAGAGATAGAGTACAGTGGAGTACAGTAGAGATAGAGTACAGTGGAGCACAGTAGAGATAGAGTACAGTGGAGTACAGTAGAGGTAGAGTACAGTGGAGTACAGTAGAGGTAGAGTACAGTGGAGCACATTAGAGGTGGATTACAGTAGAGTACAGTAGAGATAGAGTACAGTAGAGTACAGTAGAGGTAGAGTACAGTGGAGTACAGTAGAGATAGAGTACAGTGGAGCACAGTAGAAGTAGAGTACAGTGGAGTACAGTAGAGGTAGAGTACAGTGGAGTACAGTAGAGGTAGAGTACAGTGGAGTACAGTGGAGCACATTAGAGGTGGCTTACAGTGGAGCACAGTAGAGGTACAGTACAGTGGAGCACAGTAGAGGTAGAGTACAGTGGAGCACAGTAGAGGTAGAGTACAGTGGAGTACAGTAGAGGTAGCGTACAGTGGAGTACAGTAGAGTAGAGTACAGTAGAGCACAGTAGAGGTAGAGTACAGTGGAGTACAGTAGAGGTAGAGTAAAGTGGAGTACAGTAGAGGTAGAGTACAGTGGAGCACATTAGAGGTAGAGTACAGTGGAGCACAGAAGAGGTAGAGTACAGTGAAACACAGTAGATGTAGAGTACAGAGGAGCACAATAGAGGTAGAGTAAAGAGGAGCACAGTAGAGATAGAGTACAGTGGAGCACAGTAGAGGTAGAGTACAGTGGAGCACAGTAGAGATAGAGTACAGTGGAGTACAGTAGAGGTAGAGTACAGTGGAGTACAGTTGAGGTGGAGTACAGTAGAGTACAGTAGAGGTAGAGAACAGTACAGTACAGTAGAGGTAGAGTACAGTGGAGTAGAGTAGAGAGAGAGTACAGTGGAGCACAGTAGAGATAGACTACAGTGGAGTACAGTAGAGGTAGAGAACAGTACAGTACAGTAGAGGTAGAGTACAGTAGAGTACAGTAGAGATAATGTACAGTGGAGCACAGTAGAGATAGAGTAGAGTGGAGTACAGTAGAGGTAGAGTACAGTGGAGTACAGTAGAGGTAGAGTACAGTGAAGCACATTAGAGGTGGATTACAGTAGAGTACAGTAGAGATAGAGTACAGTAGAGTACAGTAGACGTAGAGTACAGTGGAGTACAGTAGAGATAGAGTACAGTGGAGCACAGTAGAAGTAGAGTACAGTGGAGTACAGTAGAGGTAGAGTACAGTGGAGTACAGTAGAGGTAGAGTACAGTGGAGTACAGTGGAGCACATTAGAGGTGGATTACAGTGGAGCACAGCAGAGGTACAGTACAGTGGAGCAAAGTAGAGGTAGAGTACAGTGGAGTAGAGTAGAGGTAGAGTACAGTGGGGTACAGTAGAGTAGAGTAGAGTACAGTGGAGTACAGTAGAGATAGAGTACAGTGGAGTACAGTAGAGGTAGAGTACAGTGGAGTACAGTAGAGGTAGAGTACAGTGGAGCACATTAGAGGTGGATTACAGTAGAGTACAGTAGAGATAGAGTACAGTAGAGTACAGTAGAGGTAGAGTACAGTGGAGTACAGTAGAGATAGAGTACAGTGGAGCACAGTAGAAGTAGAGTACAGTGGAGTACAGTAGAGGTAGAGTACAGTGGAGTAGAGTAGAGTAGAGTACAGTAGAGATAGAGTACAGTGGAGCACAGTAAAGGTAGAGTACAGTGGAGCACAGTAGAGATAGAGTACAGTGGAGTACAGTAGAGGTAGAGTACAGTGGAGTACAGTTGAGGTGGAGTACAGTAGAGTACAGTAGAGGTAGAGAACAGTACAGTACAGTAGAGGTAGAGTACAGTGGAGTAGAGTAGAGAGAGAGTACAGTGGAGCACAGTAGAGATAGACTACAGTGGAGTACAGTAGAGGTAGAGAACAGTACAGTACAGTAGATGTAGAGTACAGTAGAGTACAGTAGAGATAGTGTACTGTGGAGCACAGTAGAGATAGAGTACAGTGGAGTACAGTAGAGGTAGAGTACAGTGGAGTACAGTAGAGGTAGAGTACAGTGGAGCACATTAGAGGTAAATTACAGTAGAGTACAGTAGAGATAGAGTACAGTAGAGTACAGTAGAGGTAGAGTACAGTGAAGTACAGTAGAGATAGAGTACAGTGGAGCACAGTAGAAGAAGAGTACAGTGGAGTACAGTAGAGGTAGAGTACAGTGGAGTACAGTAGAGGTAGAGTACAGTGGAGTACAGTGGAGCACATTAGAGGTGGCTTACAGTGGAGCACAGTAGAGGTACAGTACAGTGGAGCAAAGTAGAGGTAGAGTACAGTGGAGTACAGTAGAGTAGAGTAGAGTACAGTAGAGCAGAGTAGAGGTAGAGTACAGTGGAGCACAGTAGAGTAGAGTACAGTGGAGTACAGTAGAGGTAGAGTACAGTGGAGTACAGTAGACATAGAGTACAGTGGAGTACAGTAGAGGTAGAGTACAGTGGAGTACAGTAGAGGTAGAGTACAGAGGAGCACAGTAGAGATAGAGTACAGTGGAGCACAGTAGAGGTAGAGTACAGTGGAGTACAGTAGAGTAGAGTACAGTAGAGATAGAGTACAGTGGAGCACAGTAAAGGTAGAGTACAGTGGAGCACCGTAGAGATAGAGTACAGTGGAGCACAGTAGAGGTAGAGTACAGTAGAATACAGTAGATGTAGAGTACAGAGGAGCACATTAGAGGTAGAGTACAGTGGAGTACAGTAGATGTAGAGTACAGAGGAGCACATTAGAGGTAGAGTACAGTGGAGTACAGTAGAGGTAGATTCAGTGGAGTACAGTAGAGATAGAGTACAGTGGAGTACAGTAGAGTAGAGTACAGTGGAGCACAGTAGAGGTAGAGTACAGTGGAGCACAGTAGAGGTAGAGTACAGTGGAGTACAGTAGAGATAGAGTACAGTAGAGTACAGTAGAGATAGTGTACTGTGGAGCACAGTAGAGATAGAGTACAGTGGAGTACAGTAGAGGTAGAGTACAGTGGAGTACAGTAGAGGTAGAGTACAGTGGAGCACATTAGAGGTAAATTACAGTAGAGTACAGTAGAGATAGAGTACAGTAGAGTACAGTAGAGGTAGAGTACAGTGAAGTACAGTAGAGATAGAGTACAGTGGAGCACAGTAGAAGAAGAGTACAGTGGAGTACAGTAGAGGTAGAGTACAGTGGAGTACAGTAGAGGTAGAGTACAGTGGAGTACAGTGGAGCACATTAGAGGTGGCTTACAGTGGAGCACAGTAGAGGTACAGTACAGTGGAGCAAAGTAGAGGTAGAGTACAGTGGAGTACAGTAGAGTAGAGTAGAGTACAGTAGAGCAGAGTAGAGGTAGAGTACAGTGGAGCACAGTAGAGTAGAGTACAGTGGAGTACAGTAGAGGTAGAGTACAGTGGAGTACAGTAGACATAGAGTACAGTGGAGTACAGTAGAGGTAGAGTACAGTGGAGTACAGTAGAGGTAGAGTACAGAGGAGCACAGTAGAGATAGAGTACAGTGGAGCACAGTAGAGGTAGAGTACAGTGGAGTACAGTAGAGTAGAGTACAGTAGAGGTAGAGTACAGTGGAGCACAGTAAAGGTAGAGTACAGTGGAGCACCGTAGAGATAGAGTACAGTGGAGCACAGTAGAGGTAGAGTACAGTAGAATACAGTAGATGTAGAGTACAGAGGAGCACATTAGAGGTAGAGTACAGTGGAGTACAGTAGATGTAGAGTACAGAGGAGCACATTAGAGGTAGAGTACAGTGGAGTACAGTAGAGGTAGAATACAGTGGAGTACAGTAGAGATAGAGTACAGTGGAGTACAGTAGAGTAGAGTACAGTGGAGCACAGTAGAGGTAGAGTACAGTGGAGCACAGTAGAGGTAGAGTACAGTGGAGTACAGTAGAGATAGAGTACAGTGGAGTACAGTAGAGATAGAGTACAGTGGAGCACAGTAGAGATAGAGTACAGTGGAGTACAGTAGAGGTAGAGTACAGTGGAGTACAGTAGAGGTAGAGTACAGTGGAGCACATTAGAGGTGGATTACAGTAGAGTCCAGTAGAGATAGAGTACAGTAGAGTACAGTAGAGGTAGAGTACAGTGGAGTACAGTAGAGATAGAGTACAGTGGAGCACAGTAGAAGTAGAGTACAGTGGAGTACAGTAGAGGTAGAGTACAGTGGAGTACAGTAGAGGTAGAGTACAGTGGAGTACAGTGGAGCACATTAGAGGTGGCTTACAGTGGAGCACAGTAGAGGTACAGTACAGTGGAGCACAGTAGAGGTAGAGTACAGTGGAGCACAGTAGAGGTAGAGTACAGTGGAGTACAGTAGAGGTAGCGTACAGTGGAGTACAGTAGAGTAGAGTACAGTAGAGCACAGTAGAGGTAGAGTACAGTGGAGTACAGTAGAGGTAGAGTAAAGTGGAGTACAGTAGAGGTAGAGTACAGTGGAGCACATTAGAGGTAGAGTACAGTGGAGCACAGAAGAGGTAGAGTACAGTGAAACACAGTAGATGTAGAGTACAGAGGAGCACAGTAGAGGTAGAGTAAAGAGGAGCATAGTAGAGATAGAGTACAGTGGAGCACAGTAGAGGTAGAGTACAGTGGAGTACAGTAGAGTAGAGTACAGTGGAGCACAGTAGAGGTAGAGTACAGTGGAGCACAGTAGAGGTAGAGTACAGTGGAGTACAGTAGAGATAGAGTACAGTGGAGTACAGTAGAGATAGAGTACAGTGGAGCACAGTAGAGATAGAGTACAGTGGAGCACAGTAGAGGTAGAGTACAGTGGAGTACAGTAGAGTAGAGTACAGTAGAGCACAGTAGAGGTAGAGTACAGTGGAGCACAGTAGAGGTAGAGTACAGAGGAGCACAGTAGAGATAGAGTACAGTGGAGCACAGTAGAGGTAGAGTACAGTGGAGCACAGTAGAGTAGAGTACAGTAGAGCACATTAGAGGTAGAGTACAGTGGAGCACAGTAGAGATAGAGTACAGTGGAGTACAGTAGAGATAGAGTACAGTGGAGTACAGTAGAGGTAGAGTACAGTGGAGTACAGTAGAGGTAGAGTACAGTGGAGCACATTAGAGGTGGATTACAGTAGAGTACAGTAGAGATAGAGTACAGTAGAGTACAGTAGAGGTAGAGTACAGTGGAGTACAGTAGAGATAGAGTACAGTGGAGCACAGTAGAAGTAGAGTACAGTGGAGTACAGTAGAGGTAGAGTACAGTGGAGTACAGTAGAGGTAGAGTACAGTGGAGTACAGTGGAGCACATTAGAGGTGGATTACAGTGGAGCACAGTAGAGGTACAGTACAGTGGAGCAAAGTAGAGGTAGAGAACAGTACAGTACAGTAGAGGTAGAGTACAGTGGAGTAGAGTAGAGAGAGAGTACAGTGGAGCACAGTAGAGATAGACTACAGTGGAGTACAGTAGAGGTAGAGAACAGTACAGTACAGTAGAGGTATAGTACAGTAGAGTACAGTAGAGATAGTGTACAGTGGAGCACAGTAGAGATAGAGTACAGTGGAGTACAGTAGAGGTAGAGTACAGTGGAGTACAGTAGAGGTAGAGTACAGTGGAGCACATTAGAGGTGGATTACAGTAGAGTACAGTAGAGATAGAGTACAGTAGAGTACAGTAGAGGTAGAGTACAGTGGAGTACAGTAGAGATAGAGTACAGTGGAGCACAGTAGAAGTAGAGTACAGTGGAGTACAGTAGAGGTAGAGTACAGTGGAGCACAGTAGAAATAGAGTAAAGTGGAGCACAGTAGAGGTAGAGTACAGTGGAGTACAGTAGAGTAGAGTACAGTAGAGCACAGTAGAGGTAGAGTACAGTGGAGCACAGTAGAGGTAGAGTACAGAGGAGCACAGTAGAGATAGAGTACAGTGGAGCACAGTAGAGGTAGAGTACAGTGGAGCACAGTAGAAGTAGAGTACAGTGGAGTACAGTAGAGGTAGAGTACAGTGGAGCACAGTAGAAATAGAGTAAAGTGGAGCACAGTAGAGGTAGAGTACAGTGGAGTACAGTAGAGTAGAGTACAGTAGAGCACAGTAGAGGTAGAGTACAGTGGAGCACAGTAGAGGTAGAGTACAGAGGAGCACAGTAGAGATAGAGTACAGTGGAGCACAGTAGAGGTAGAGTACAGTGGAGCACAGTAGAGTAGAGTACAGTAGAGCACATTAGAGGTAGAGTACAGTGGAGCACAGTAAAGGTAGAGTACAGTGGAGCACAGTAGAGATAGAGTACAGTGGAGCACAGTAGAGGTAGAGTACAGTAGAATACAGTAGATGTAGAGTACAGAGGAGCACATTAGAGGTAGAGTACAGTGGAGTACAGTAGAGGTAGAATACAGTGGAGTACAGTAGAGATAGAGTACAGTGGAGTACAGTAGAAGTAGAGTACAGTGGAGAACAGTAGAGATAGAGTACAGTGGAGTACAGTAGAGGTAGAGAACAGTACAGTACAGTAGAGGTAGAGTACAGTGGAGTAGAGTAGAGAGAGAGTACAGTGGAGCACAGTAGAGATAGACTACAGTGGAGTACAGTAGAGGTAGAGAACAGTACAGTACAGTAGAGGTAGAGTACAGTAGAGTACAGTAGAGATAGTGTACAGTGGAGCACAGTAGAGATAGAGTACAGTGGAGTACAGTAGAGGTAGAGTACAGTGGAGTACAGTAGAGGTAGAGTACAGTGGAGCACATTAGAGGTGGATTACAGTAGAGTACAGTAGAGATAGAGTACAGTAGAGTACAGTAGAGGTAGAGTACAGTGGAGTACAGTAGAGATAGAGTACAGTGGAGCACAGTAGAAGTAGAGTACAGTGGAGTACAGTAGAGGTAGAGTACAGTGGAGTACAGTAGAGGTAGCGTACAGTGGAGTAGAGTAGAGGTAGAGAACAGTGCAGTACAGTAGTGGTAGAGTAGAGTGGAGTACAGTACAGATAGACTAAAATGGAGCACAGTAGAGATAGAGTACAGTGGAGTACAGTAGAGGTAGAGTACAGTGGAGTACAGTAGAGGTAGAGTACAGTGGAGTACAGTGGAGCACATTAGAGGTGGAGTACAGTGGAGCACAGTAGAGGTAGAGTACAGTGGAGTACAGTGGAGCACATTAGAGGTGGATTACAGTGGAGCACAGTAGAGGTACAGTACAGTGGAGCAAAGTAGAGGTAGAGAACAGTACAGTACAGTAGAGGTAGAGTACAGTGGAGTAGAGTAGAGAGAGAGTACAGTGGAGCACAGTAGAGATAGACTACAGTGGAGTACAGTAGAGGTAGAGAACAGTACAGTACAGTAGAGGTAGAGTACAGTAGATTACAGTAGAGATAGGGTACAGTGGAGCACAGTAGAGATAGAGTACAGTGGAGTACGGTAGAGGTAGAGTACAGTGGAGTACAGTAGAGGTAGAGTACAGTGGAGCACATTAGAGGTGGATTACAGTAGAGTACAGTAGAGATAGAGTACAGTAGAGTACAGTAGAGGTAGAGTACAGTGGAGTACAGTAGAGATAGAGTACAGTGGAGCACAGTAGAAGTAGAGTACAGTGGAGTACAGTAGAGGTAGAGTACAGTGGAGCACAGTAGAAATAGAGTAAAGTGGAGCACAGTAGAGGTAGAGTACAGTGGAGTACAGTAGAGTAGAGTACAGTAGAGCACAGTAGAGGTAGAGTACAGTGGAGCACAGTAGAGGTAGAGTACAGAGGAGCACAGTAGAGATAGAGTACAGTGGAGCACAGTAGAGGTAGAGTACAGTGGAGCACAGTAGAGTAGAGTACAGTAGAGCACATTAGAGGTAGAGTACAGTGGAGCACAGTAGAGGTAGAGTACAGTGGAGTACAGTAGAGATAGAGTACAGTGGAGTACAGTAGAGGTAGAGTACAGAGGAGTACAGTAGAGGTAGAGTACAGAGGAGCACAGTAGAGATAGAGTACAGTGGAGCACAGTAGAGGTAGAGTACAGTGGAGTACAGTAGAGTAGAGTACAGTAGAGGTAGAGTACAGTGGAGCACAGTAAAGGTAGAGTACAGTGGAGCACAGTAGAGATAGAGTACAGTGGAGTACAGTAGAGGTAGAGTACAGTGGAGTACAGTAGATGTAGAGTACAGAGGACCACATTAGAGGTAGAGTACAGTGGAGTACAGTAGAGGTAGAATACAGTGGAGTACAGTAGAGATAGAGTACAGTGGAGTACAGTTGAAGTAGAGTATAGTGGAGCACAGTAGAGATAGAGTACAGTGGAGTACAGTAGAGGTAGAGAACAGTGCAGGACAGTAGAGGTAGAGTACAGTGGAGTACAGTAGAGATAGAGTAGAGTGGAGCACAGTAGAGATAGAGTACAGTGGAGTACAGTAGAGGTAGAGTACAGTGGAGTAAAGTAGAGGTAGAGTACAGTGGAGTACAGTAGAGGTGGAGTACAGTGGAGTACATTAGAGGTGGAGTACAGAAGAGTACTGTAGAGGTAGAGTACAGTAGAGATAGAGTACAGTGGAGCACAGTAGAGATAGAGTACAGTGGAGCACAGTAGAGGTAGAGTACAGTGGAGTACAGTTGAGATAGAGTACAGTGGAGTACAGTAGAGGTAGAGTACAATGGAGTACAGTAGAGATAGAGTACAGTGGAGTACAGTAGAGGTAGAGTACAGTAGAGTACAGTAGAGGTAGAGTACAGTGGAGTACAGTAGAGATAGAGTACAGTGGAGCACAGTAGTGGTAGAGTACAGTGGAGTACAGTACAGATAGACTACAGTGGAGCACAGTAGAGATAGAGTACAGTGGAGTACAGTAGAGGTACAGTACAGTGGAGTACAGTAGAGGTAGAGTACAATGGAGTACAGTGGAGCACATTAGAGGTGGAGTACAATGGAGCACAGTAGAGGTAGAGTACAGTGGAGCACAGTAGAGGTAGAGTACAGTGGAGCACAGTAGAGGTAGAGTACAGTGGAGTACAGTAGAGGTAGAGTACAGTGGAGTACAGTAGAGGTAGAGTACAGTGGAGTACAGTAGCGGTAGAGTACAGTGGAGTACAGTAGAGGTAGAGTACAGTGGAGTACAGTAGAGGTAGAGTACAGTGGAGTACAGTAGACGTAGAGTACAGTGGAGTACAATAGAGTAGAGTACAGTAGATCACAGTAGAGGTAGAGTACAGTGGAGCACAGTAGAGATAGAGTACAGTGGAGTACAGTAGAGGTAGAGTACAGTGGAGTACAGTTGAGGTGGAGTACAGTAGAGTACAGTAGAGGTAGAGAACAGTACAGTACAGTAGAGGTAGAGTACAGTGGAGTAGAGTAGAGAGAGAGTACAGTGGAGCACAGTAGAGATAGACTAGAGTGGAGTACAGTAGAGGTAGAGAACAGTACAGTACAGTAGAGGTAGAGTACAGTAGAGTACAGTAGAGATAATGTACAGTGGAGCACAGTAGAGATAGAGTAGAGTGGAGTACAGTAGAGGTAGAGTACAGTGGAGTACAGTAGAGGTAGAGTACAGTGAAGCACATTAGAGGTGGATTACAGTAGAGTACAGTAGAGATAGAGTACAGTAGAGTACAGTAGAGGTAGAGTACAGTGGAGTACAGTAGAGATAGAGTACAGTGGAGCACATTAGAAGTAGAGTACAGTGGAGTACAGTAGAGGTAGAGTACAGTGGAGTACAGTAGAGGTAGAGTACAGTGGAGTACAGTGGAGCACATTAGAGGTGGATTACAGTGGAGCACAGCAGAGGTACAGTACAGTGGAGCAAAGTAGAGGTAGAGTACAGTGGAGTAGAGTAGAGGTAGAGTACAGTGGGGTACACTAGAGTAGAGTAGAGTACAGTAGAGCACAGTAGAGGTAGAGTACAGTGGAGCACAGTAGAGTAGAGTACAGTGGAGTACAGTAGAGGTAGAGTACAGTGGAGTACAGTAGAGATAGAGTACAGTGGAGTACAGTAGAGGTAGAGTACAGTGGAGTACAGTAGAGGTAGAGTACAGAGGAGCACAGTAGAGATAGAGTACAGTGGAGCACAGTAGAGGTAGAGTACAGTGGAGTACAGTAGAGTAGAGTACAGTAGAGGTAGAGTACAGTGGAGCACAGTAAAGGTAGAGTACAGTGGAGCACAGTAGATATAGAGTACAGTGGAATACAGTAGAGGTAGAGTACAGTGGAGTACAGTAGATGTAGAGTACAGAGGAGCACATTAGAGGTAGAGTACAGTGGAGTACAGTAGAGGTAGAATACAGAGGAGTACAGTAGAGATAGAGTACAGTGGAGTACAGTTGAAGTAGAGTATAGTGGAGCACAGTAGAGATAGAGTACAGTGGAGTACAGTAGAGGTAGAGAACAGTGCAGGACAGTAGAGGTAGAGTACAGTGGAGTACAGTAGAGATAGAGTAGAGTGGAGCACAGTAGAGATAGAGTACAGTGGAGTACAGTAGAGGTAGAGTACAGTGGAGTAAAGTAGAGGTAGAGTACAGTGGAGTACAGTAGAGGTGGAGTACAGTGGAGTACATTAGAAGTGGAGTACAGAAGAGTACTGTAGAGGCAGAGTACAGTAGAGATAGAGTACAGTGGAGCACAGTAGAGATAGAGTACAGTGGAGCACAGTAGAGGTAGAGTACAGTGGAGTACAGTTGAGATAGAGTACAGTGGAGTACAGTAGAGGTAGAGTACAGTGGAGTACAGTAGAGATAGAGTACAGTGGAGCACAGTAGTGGTAGAGTACAGTGGAGTACAGTACAGATAGACTACAGTGGAGCACAGTAGAGATAGAGTACAGTGGAGTACAGTAGAGGTACAGTACAGTGGAGTACAGTAGAGGTAGAGTACAATGGAGTACAGTGGAGCACATTAGAGGTGGAGTACAGTGGAGCACAGTAGAGGTAGAGTACAGTGGAGCACAGTAGAGGTAGAGTACAGTGGAGCACAGTAGAGGTAGAGTACAGTGGAGTACAGTAGAGGTAGAGTACAGTGGAGTACAGTAGAGGTAGAGTACAGTGGAGTACAGTAGCGGTAGAGTACAGTGGAGTACAGTAGAGGTAGAGTACAGTGGAGTACAGTAGAGGTAGAGTACAGTGGAGTACAGTAGACGTAGAGTACAGTGGAGTACAATAGAGTAGAGTACAGTAGATCACAGTAGAGGTAGAGTACAGTGGAGCACAGTAGAGATAGAGTACAGTGGAGTACAGTAGAGGTAGAGTACAGTGGAGTACAGTTGAGGTGGAGTACAGTAGAGTACAGTAGAGGTAGAGAACAGTAGAGTACAGTAGAGGTAGAGTACAGTGGAGTAGAGTAGAGAGAGAGTACAGTGGAGCACAGTAGAGATAGACTACAGTGGAGTACAGTAGAGGTAGAGAACAGTACAGTACAGTAGAGGTAGAGTACAGTAGAGTACAGTAGAGATAATGTACTGTGGAGCACAGTAGAGATAGAGTAGAGTGGAGTAGAGTAGAGGTAGAGTACAGTGGAGTACAGTAGAGGTAGAGTACAGTGAAGCACATTAGAGGTGGATTACAGTAGAGTACAGTAGAGATAGAGTACAGTAGAGTACAGTAGACGTAGAGTACAGTGGAGTACAGTAGAGATAGAGTACAGTGGAGCACAGTAGAAGTAGAGTACAGTGGAGTACAGTAGAGGTAGAGTACAGTGGAGTACAGTAGAGGTAGAGTACAGTGGAGTACAGTGGAGCACATTAGAGGTGGATTACAGTGGAGCACAGCAGAGGTACAGTACAGTGGAGCAAAGTAGAGGTAGAGTACAGTGGAGTAGAGTAGAGGTAGAGTACAGTGGGGTACAGTAGAGTAGAGTAGAGTACAGTAGAGCACAGTAGAGGTAGAGTACAGTGGAGCAAAGTAGAGATAGAGTACAGTGGAGTACAGTAGAGGTAGAGTACAGTGGAGTACAGTAGAGGTAGAGTACAGTAGAGCACATAACAGGTAGAGTACAGTAGAGGTAGAGTACAGTGGAGTACAGTAGCGGTAGAGTACAGTGGAGTACAGTAGAGGTAGAGTACAGTGGAGTACAGTAGAGGTAGAGTACAGTGGAATACAGTAGAGGTAGAGTACAGTGGAGTACGATAGAGTAGAGTACAGTAGATCACAGTAGAGGTAGAGTACAGTGGAGCACAGTAGAGATAGAGTACAGTGGAGTACAGTAGAGGTAGAGTACAGTGGAGTACAGTTGAGGTGGAGTACAGTAGAGTACAGTAGAGGTAGAGAACAGTACAGTACAGTAGAGGTAGAGTACAGTGGAGTAGAGTAGAGAGAGAGTACAGTGGAGCACAGTAGAGATAGACTACAGTGGAGTACAGTAGAGGTAGAGAACAGTACAGTACAGTAGAGGTAGAGTACAGTAGAGTACAGTAGAGATAGTGTACTGTGGAGGACAGTAGAGATAGAGTACAGTGGAGTACAGTAGAGGTAGAGTACAGTGGAGTACAGTAGAGGTAGAGTACAGTGGAGCACATTAGAGGTGGATTACAGTAGAGTACAGTAGAGATAGAGTACAGTAGAGTACAGTAGAGGTAGAGTACAGTGAAGTACAGTGGAGCACATTAGAGGTGGCTTACAGTGGAGCACAGTAGAAGAAGAGTACAGTGGAGTACAGTGGAGGTAGAGTACAGTGGAGTACAGTAGAGGTAGAGTACAGTGGAGTACAGTGGAGCACATTAGAGGTGGCTTACAGTGGAGCACAGTAGAGGTACAGTACAGTGGAGCAAAGTAGAGGTAGAGTACAGTGGAGTACAGTAGAGTAGAGTAGAGTACAGTAGAGCACAGTAGAGGTAGAGTACAGTGGAGCACAGTAGAGTAGAGTACAGTGGAGTACAGTAGAGGTAGAGTACAGTGGAGTACAGTAGACATAGAGTACAGTGGAGTACAGTAGAGGTAGAGTACAGTGGAGTACAGTAGAGGTAGAGTACAGAGGAGCACAGTAGAGATAGAGTACAGTGGAGCACAGTAGAGGTAGAGTACAGTGGAGTACAGTAGAGTAGAGTACAGTAGAGGTAGAGTACAGTGGAGCACAGTAAAGGTAGAGTACAGTGGAGCACAGTAGAGATAGAGTACAGTGGAATACAGTAGAGGTAGAGTACAGTGGAGTACAGTAGATGTAGAGTACAGAGGAGCACATTAGAGGTAGAGTACAGTGGAGTACAGTAGAGGTAGAATACAGTGGAGTACAGTAGAGATAGAGTACAGTGGAGTACAGTAGAGTAGAGTACAGTGGAGCACAGTAGAGGTAGAGTACAGTGGAGCACAGTAGAGGTAGAGTACAGTGGAGTACAGTAGAGATAGAGTACAGTGGAGTACAGTAGAGATAGAGTACAGTGGAGCACAGTAGAGATAGAGTACAGTGGAGTACAGTAGAGGTAGAGTACAGTGGAGTACAGTAGAGGTAGAGTACAGTGGAGCACATTAGAGGTGGATTACAGTAGAGTACAGTAGAGATAGAGTACAGTAGAGTACAGTAGAGGTAGAGTACAGTGGAGTACAGTAGAGATAGAGTACAGTGGAGCACAGTAGAAGTAGAGTACAGTGGAGTACAGTAGAGGTAGAGTACAGTGGAGTACAGTAGAGGTAGAGTACAGTGGAGTACAGTGGAGCACATTAGAGGTGGCTTACAGTGGAGCACAGTAGAGGTACAGTACAGTGGAGCACAGTAGAGGTAGAGTACAGTGGAGCACAGTAGAGGTAGAGTACAGTGGAGTACAGTAGAGGTAGCGTACAGTGGAGTACAGTAGAGTAGAGTACAGTAGAGCACAGTAGAGGTAGAGTACAGTGGAGTACAGTAGAGGTAGAGTAAAGTGGAGTACAGTAGAGGTAGAGTACAGTGGAGCACATTAGAGGTAGAGTACAGTGGAGCACAGAAGAGGTAGAGTACAGTGAAACACAGTAGATGTAGAGTACAGAGGAGCACAAAAGAGGTAGAGTAAAGAGGAGCACAGTAGAGATAGAGTACAGTGGAGCACAGTAGAGGTAGAGTATAGTGGAGCACAGTAGAGATAGAGTACAGTGGAGTACAGTAGAGGTAGAGTACAGTGGAGTACAGTTGAGGTGGAGTACAGTAGAGTACAGTAGAGGTAGAGAACAGTACAGTACAGTAGAGGTAGAGTACAGTGGAGTAGAGTAGAGAGAGAGTACAGTGGAGCACAGTAGAGATAGACTACAGTGGAGTACAGTAGAGGTAGAGAACAGTACAGTACAGTAGAGGTAGAGTACAGTAGAGTACAGTAGAGATAATGTACAGTGGAGCACAGTAGAGATAGAGTAGAGTGGAGTACAGTAGAGGTAGAGTACAGTGGAGTACAGTAGAGGTAGAGTACAGTGAAGCACATTAGAGGTGGATTACAGTAGAGTACAGTAGAGATAGAGTACAGTAGAGTACAGTAGACGTAGAGTACAGTGGAGTACAGTAGAGATAGAGTACAGTGGAGCACAGTAGAAGTAGAGTACAGTGGAGTACAGTAGAGGTAGAGTACAGTGGAGTACAGTAGAGGTAGAGTACAGTGGAGTACAGTGGAGCACATTAGAGGTGGATTACAGTGGAGCACAGCAGAGGTACAGTACAGTGGAGCAAAGTAGAGGTAGAGTACAGTGGAGTAGAGTAGAGGTAGAGTACAGTGGGGTACAGTAGAGTAGAGTAGAGTACAGTGGAGTACAGTAGAGATAGAGTACAGTGGAGTACAGTAGAGGTAGAGTACAGTGGAGTACAGTAGAGGTAGAGTACAGTGGAGCACATTAGAGGTGGATTACAGTAGAGTACAGTAGAGATAGAGTACAGTAGAGTACAGTAGAGGTAGAGTACAGTGGAGTACAGTAGAGATAGAGTACAGTGGAGCACAGTAGAAGTAGAGTACAGTGGAGTACAGTAGAGGTAGAGTACAGTGGAGTACAGTAGAGTAGAGTACAGTAGAGGTAGAGTACAGTGGAGCACAGTAAAGGTAGAGTACAGTGGAGCACAGTAGAGATAGAGTACAGTGGAGTACAGTAGAGGTAGAGTACAGTGGAGTACAGTTGAGGTGGAGTACAGTAGAGTACAGTAGAGGTAGAGAACAGTACAGTACAGTAGAGGTAGAGTACAGTGGAGTAGAGTAGAGAGAGAGTACAGTGGAGCACAGTAGAGATAGACTACAGTGGAGTACAGTAGAGGTAGAGAACAGTACAGTACAGTAGATGTAGAGTACAGTAGAGTACAGTAGAGATAGTGTACTGTGGAGCACAGTAGAGATAGAGTACAGTGGAGTACAGTAGAGGTAGAGTACAGTGGAGTACAGTAGAGGTAGAGTACAGTGGAGCACATTAGAGGTAAATTACAGTAGAGTACAGTAGAGATAGAGTACAGTAGAGTACAGTAGAGGTAGAGTACAGTGAAGTACAGTAGAGATAGAGTACAGTGGAGCACAGTAGAAGAAGAGTACAGTGGAGTACAGTAGAGGTAGAGTACAGTGGAGTACAGTAGAGGTAGAGTACAGTGGAGTACAGTGGAGCACATTAGAGGTGGCTTACAGTGGAGCACAGTAGAGGTACAGTACAGTGGAGCAAAGTAGAGGTAGAGTACAGTGGAGTACAGTAGAGTAGAGTAGAGTACAGTAGAGCAGAGTAGAGGTAGAGTACAGTGGAGCACAGTAGAGTAGAGTACAGTGGAGTACAGTAGAGGTAGAGTACAGTGGAGTACAGTAGACATAGAGTACAGTGGAGTACAGTAGAGGTAGAGTACAGTGGAGTACAGTAGAGGTAGAGTACAGAGGAGCACAGTAGAGATAGAGTACAGTGGAGCACAGTAGAGGTAGAGTACAGTGGAGTACAGTAGAGTAGAGTACAGTAGAGGTAGAGTACAGTGGAGCACAGTAAAGGTAGAGTACAGTGGAGCACCGTAGAGATAGAGTACAGTGGAGCACAGTAGAGGTAGAGTACAGTAGAATACAGTAGATGTAGAGTACAGAGGAGCACATTAGAGGTAGAGTACAGTGGAGTACAGTAGATGTAGAGTACAGAGGAGCACATTAGAGGTAGAGTACAGTGGAGTACAGTAGAGGTAGAATACAGTGGAGTACAGTAGAGATAGAGTACAGTGGAGTACAGTAGAGTAGAGTACAGTGGAGCACAGTAGAGGTAGAGTACAGTGGAGCACAGTAGAGGTAGAGTACAGTGGAGTACAGTAGAGATAGAGTACAGTAGAGTACAGTAGAGATAGTGTACTGTGGAGCACAGTAGAGATAGAGTACAGTGGAGTACAGTAGAGGTAGAGTACAGTGGAGTACAGTAGAGGTAGAGTACAGTGGAGCACATTAGAGGTAAATTACAGTAGAGTACAGTAGAGATAGAGTACAGTAGAGTACAGTAGAGGTAGAGTACAGTGAAGTACAGTAGAGATAGAGTACAGTGGAGCACAGTAGAAGAAGAGTACAGTGGAGTACAGTAGAGGTAGAGTACAGTGGAGTACAGTAGAGGTAGAGTACAGTGGAGTACAGTGGAGCACATTAGAGGTGGCTTACAGTGGAGCACAGTAGAGGTACAGTACAGTGGAGCAAAGTAGAGGTAGAGTACAGTGGAGTACAGTAGAGTAGAGTAGAGTACAGTAGAGCACAGTAGAGGTAGAGTACAGTGGAGCACAGTAGAGTAGAGTACAGTGGAGTACAGTAGAGGTAGAGTACAGTGGAGTACAGTAGACATAGAGTACAGTGGAGTACAGTAGAGGTAGAGTACAGTGGAGTACAGTAGAGGTAGAGTACAGAGGAGCACAGTAGAGATAGAGTACAGTGGAGCACAGTAGAGGTAGAGTACAGTGGAGTACAGTAGAGTAGAGTACAGTAGAGGTAGAGTACAGTGGAGCACAGTAAAGGTAGAGTACAGTGGAGCACAGTAGAGATAGAGTACAGTGGAATACAGTAGAGGTAGAGTACAGTGGAGTACAGTAGATGTAGAGTACAGAGGAGCACATTAGAGGTAGAGTACAGTGGAGTACAGTAGAGGTAGAATACAGTGGAGTACAGTAGAGATAGAGTACAGTGGAGTACAGTAGAGTAGAGTACAGTGGAGCACAGTAGAGGTAGAGTACAGTGGAGCACAGTAGAGGTAGAGTACAGTGGAGTACAGTAGAGATAGAGTACAGTGGAGTACAGTAGAGATAGAGTACAGTGGAGCACAGTAGAGATAGAGTACAGTGGAGTACAGTAGAGGTAGAGTACAGTGGAGTACAGTAGAGGTAGAGTACAGTGGAGCACATTAGAGGTGGATTACAGTAGAGTACAGTAGAGATAGAGTACAGTAGAGTACAGTAGAGGTAGAGTACAGTGGAGTACAGTAGAGATAGAGTACAGTGGAGCACAGTAGAAGTAGAGTACAGTGGAGTACAGTAGAGGTAGAGTACAGTGGAGTACAGTAGAGGTAGAGTACAGTGGAGTACAGTGGAGCACATTAGAGGTGGCTTACAGTGGAGCACAGTAGAGGTACAGTACAGTGGAGCACAGTAGAGGTAGAGTACAGTGGAGCACAGTAGAGGTAGAGTACAGTGGAGTACAGTAGAGGTAGCGTACAGTGGAGTACAGTAGAGTAGAGTACAGTAGAGCACAGTAGAGGTAGAGTACAGTGGAGTACAGTAGAGGTAGAGTAAAGTGGAGTACAGTAGAGGTAGAGTACAGTGGAGCACATTAGAGGTAGAGTACAGTGGAGCACAGAAGAGGTAGAGTACAGTGAAACACAGTAGATGTAGAGTACAGAGGAGCACAATAGAGGTAGAGTAAAGAGGAGCACAGTAGAGATAGAGTACAGTGGAGCACAGTAGAGGTAGAGTACAGTGGAGCACAGTAGAGATAGAGTACAGTGGAGTACAGTAGAGGTAGAGTACAGTGGAGTACAGTTGAGGTGGAGTACAGTAGAGTACAGTAGAGGTAGAGAACAGTACAGTACAGTAGAGGTAGAGTACAGTGGAGTAGAGTAGAGAGAGAGTACAGTGGAGCACAGTAGAGATAGACTACAGTGGAGTACAGTAGAGGTAGAGAACAGTACAGTACAGTAGAGGTAGAGTACAGTAGAGTACAGTAGAGATAATGTACAGTGGAGCACAGTAGAGATAGAGTAGAGTGGAGTACAGTAGAGGTAGAGTACAGTGGAGTACAGTAGAGGTAGAGTACAGTGAAGCACATTAGAGGTGGATTACAGTAGAGTACAGTAGAGATAGAGTACAGTAGAGTACAGTAGACGTAGAGTACAGTGGAGTACAGTAGAGATAGAGTACAGTGGAGCACAGTAGAAGTAGAGTACAGTGGAGTACAGTAGAGGTAGAGTACAGTGGAGTACAGTAGAGGTAGAGTACAGTGGAGTACAGTGGAGCACATTAGAGGTGGATTACAGTGGAGCACAGCAGAGGTACAGTACAGTGGAGCAAAGTAGAGGTAGAGTACAGTGGAGTAGAGTAGAGGTAGAGTACAGTGGGGTACAGTAGAGTAGAGTAGAGTACAGTAGAGTACAGTAGAGGTAGAGTACAGTGGAGCACAGTAAAGGTAGAGTACAGTGGAGTACAGTAGAGATAGAGTACAGTGGAGCACAGTAGAAGTAGAGTACAGTGGAGTACAGTAGAGGTAGAGTACAGTGGAGTACAGTAGAGGTAGAGTACAGTGGAGTACAGTGGAGCACATTAGAGGTGGCTTACAGTGGAGCACAGTAGAGGTACAGTACAGTGGAGCACAGTAGAGGTAGAGTACAGTGGAGCACAGTAGAGGTAGAGTACAGTGGAGTACAGTAGAGGTAGCGTACAGTGGAGTACAGTAGAGTAGAGTACAGTAGAGCACAGTAGAGGTAGAGTACAGTGGAGTACAGTAGAGGTAGAGTAAAGTGGAGTACAGTAGAGGTAGAGTACAGTGGAGCACATTAGAGGTAGAGTACAGTGGAGCACAGAAGAGGTAGAGTACAGTGAAACACAGTAGATGTAGAGTACAGAGGAGCACAATAGAGGTAGAGTAAAGAGGAGCACAGTAGAGATAGAGTACAGTGGAGCACAGTAGAGGTAGAGTACAGTGGAGCACAGTAGAGATAGAGTACAGTGGAGTACAGTAGAGGTAGAGTACAGTGGAGTACAGTTGAGGTGGAGTACAGTAGAGTACAGTAGAGGTAGAGAACAGTACAGTACAGTAGAGGTAGAGTACAGTGGAGTAGAGTAGAGAGAGAGTACAGTGGAGCACAGTAGAGATAGACTACAGTGGAGTACAGTAGAGGTAGAGAACAGTACAGTACAGTAGAGGTAGAGTACAGTAGAGTACAGTAGAGATAATGTACAGTGGAGCACAGTAGAGATAGAGTAGAGTGGAGTACAGTAGAGGTAGAGTACAGTGGAGTACAGTAGAGGTAGAGTACAGTGAAGCACATTAGAGGTGGATTACAGTAGAGTACAGTAGAGATAGAGTACAGTAGAGTACAGTAGACGTAGAGTACAGTGGAGTACAGTAGAGATAGAGTACAGTGGAGCACAGTAGAAGTAGAGTACAGTGGAGTACAGTAGAGGTAGAGTACAGTGGAGTACAGTAGAGGTAGAGTACAGTGGAGTACAGTGGAGCACATTAGAGGTGGATTACAGTGGAGCACAGCAGAGGTACAGTACAGTGGAGCAAAGTAGAGGTAGAGTACAGTGGAGTAGAGTAAAGGTAGAGTACAGTGGGGTACAGTAGAGTAGAGTAGAGTACAGTGGAGTACAGTAGAGATAGAGTACAGTGGAGTACAGTAGAGGTAGAGTACAGTGGAGTACAGTAGAGGTAGAGTACAGTGGAGCACATTAGAGGTGGATTACAGTAGAGTACAGTAGAGATAGAGTACAGTAGAGTACAGTAGAGGTAGAGTACAGTGGAGTACAGTAGAGATAGAGTACAGTGGAGCACAGTAGAAGTAGAGTACAGTGGAGTACAGTAGAGGTAGAGTACAGTGGAGTACAGTAGAGTAGAGTACAGTAGAGGTAGAGTACAGTGGAGCACAGTAAAGGTAGAGTACAGTGGAGCACAGTAGAGATAGAGTACAGTGGAGTACAGTAGAGGTAGAGTACAGTGGAGTACAGTTGAGGTGGAGTACAGTAGAGTACAGTAGAGGTAGAGAACAGTACAGTACAGTAGAGGTAGAGTACAGTGGAGTAGAGTAGAGAGAGAGTACAGTGGAGCACAGTAGAGATAGACTACAGTGGAGTACAGTAGAGGTAGAGAACAGTACAGTACAGTAGATGTAGAGTACAGTAGAGTACAGTAGAGATAGTGTACTGTGGAGCACAGTAGAGATAGAGTACAGTGGAGTACAGTAGAGGTAGAGTACAGTGGAGTACAGTAGAGGTAGAGTACAGTGGAGCACATTAGAGGTAAATTACAGTAGAGTACAGTAGAGATAGAGTACAGTAGAGTACAGTAGAGGTAGAGTACAGTGAAGTACAGTAGAGATAGAGTACAGTGGAGCACAGTAGAAGAAGAGTACAGTGGAGTACAGTAGAGGTAGAGTACAGTGGAGTACAGTAGAGGTAGAGTACAGTGGAGTACAGTGGAGCACATTAGAGGTGGCTTACAGTGGAGCACAGTAGAGGTACAGTACAGTGGAGCAAAGTAGAGGTAGAGTACAGTGGAGTACAGTAGAGTAGAGTAGAGTACAGTAGAGCAGAGTAGAGGTAGAGTACAGTGGAGCACAGTAGAGTAGAGTACAGTGGAGTACAGTAGAGGTAGAGTACAGTGGAGTACAGTAGACATAGAGTACAGTGGAGTACAGTAGAGGTAGAGTACAGTGGAGTACAGTAGAGGTAGAGTACAGAGGAGCACAGTAGAGATAGAGTACAGTGGAGCACAGTAGAGGTAGAGTACAGTGGAGTACAGTAGAGTAGAGTACAGTAGAGGTAGAGTACAGTGGAGCACAGTAAAGGTAGAGTACAGTGGAGCACCGTAGAGATAGAGTACAGTGGAGCACAGTAGAGGTAGAGTACAGTAGAATACAGTAGATGTAGAGTACAGAGGAGCACATTAGAGGTAGAGTACAGTGGAGTACAGTAGATGTAGAGTACAGAGGAGCACATTAGAGGTAGAGTACAGTGGAGTACAGTAGAGGTAGAATACAGTGGAGTACAGTAGAGATAGAGTACAGTGGAGTACAGTAGAGTAGAGTACAGTGGAGCACAGTAGAGGTAGAGTACAGTGGAGCACAGTAGAGGTAGAGTACAGTGGAGTACAGTAGAGATAGAGTACAGTAGAGTACAGTAGAGATAGTGTACTGTGGAGCACAGTAGAGATAGAGTACAGTGGAGTACAGTAGAGGTAGAGTACAGTGGAGTACAGTAGAGGTAGAGTACAGTGGAGCACATTAGAGGTAAATTACAGTAGAGTACAGTAGAGATAGAGTACAGTAGAGTACAGTAGAGGTAGAGTACAGTGAAGTACAGTAGAGATAGAGTACAGTGGAGCACAGTAGAAGAAGAGTACAGTGGAGTACAGTAGAGGTAGAGTACAGTGGAGTACAGTAGAGGTAGAGTACAGTGGAGTACAGTGGAGCACATTAGAGGTGGCTTACAGTGGAGCACAGTAGAGGTACAGTACAGTGGAGCAAAGTAGAGGTAGAGTACAGTGGAGTACAGTAGAGTAGAGTAGAGTACAGTAGAGCACAGTAGAGGTAGAGTACAGTGGAGCACAGTAGAGTAGAGTACAGTGGAGTACAGTAGAGGTAGAGTACAGTGGAGTACAGTAGACATAGAGTACAGTGGAGTACAGTAGAGGTAGAGTACAGTGGAGTACAGTAGAGGTAGAGTACAGAGGAGCACAGTAGAGATAGAGTACAGTGGAGCACAGTAGAGGTAGAGTACAGTGGAGTACAGTAGAGTAGAGTACAGTAGAGGTAGAGTACAGTGGAGCACAGTAAAGGTAGAGTACAGTGGAGCACAGTAGAGATAGAGTACAGTGGAATACAGTAGAGGTAGAGTACAGTGGAGTACAGTAGATGTAGAGTACAGAGGAGCACATTAGAGGTAGAGTACAGTGGAGTACAGTAGAGGTAGAATACAGTGGAGTACAGTAGAGATAGAGTACAGTGGAGTACAGTAGAGTAGAGTACAGTGGAGCACAGTAGAGGTAGAGTACAGTGGAGCACAGTAGAGGTAGAGTACAGTGGAGTACAGTAGAGATAGAGTACAGTGGAGTACAGTAGAGATAGAGTACAGTGGAGCACAGTAGACATAGAGTACAGTGGAGTACAGTAGAGGTAGAGTACAGTGGAGTACAGTAGAGGTAGAGTACAGAGGAGCACAGTAGAGATAGAGTACAGTGGAGCACAGTAGAGGTAGAGTACAGTGGAGTACAGTAGAGTAGAGTACAGTAGAGGTAGAGTACAGTGGAGCACAGTAAAGGTAGAGTAGAGTGGAGCACCGTAGAGATAGAGTACAGTGGAGCACAGTAGAGGTAGAGTACAGTAGAATACAGTAGATGTAGAGTACAGAGGAGTACATTAGAGGTAGAGTACAGTGGAGTACAGTAGATGTAGAGTACAGAGGAGCACATTAGAGGTAGAGTACAGTGGAGTACAGTAGAGGTAGAATACAGTGGAGTACAGTAGAGATAGAGTACAGTGGAGTACAGTAGAGTAGAGTACAGTGGAGCACAGTAGAGGTAGAGTACAGTGGAGCACAGTAGAGGTAGAGTACAGTGGAGTACAGTAGAGATAGAGTACAGTGGAGTACAGTAGAGATAGAGTACAGTGGAGCACAGTAGAGATAGAGTACAGTGGAGTACAGTAGAGGTAGAGTACAGTGGAGTACAGTAGAGGTAGAGTACAGTGGAGCACATTAGAGGTGGATTACAGTAGAGTCCAGTAGAGATAGAGTACAGTAGAGTACAGTAGAGGTAGAGTACAGTGGAGTACAGTAGAGATAGAGTACAGTGGAGCACAGTAGAAGTAGAGTACAGTGGAGTACAGTAGAGGTAGAGTACAGTGGAGTACAGTAGAGGTAGAGTACAGTGGAGTACAGTGGAGCACATTAGAGGTGGCTTACAGTGGAGCACAGTAGAGGTACAGTACAGTGGAGCACAGTAGAGGTAGAGTACAGTGGAGCACAGTAGAGGTAGAGTACAGTGGAGTACAGTAGAGGTAGCGTACAGTGGAGTACAGTAGAGTAGAGTACAGTAGAGCACAGTAGAGGTAGAGTACAGTGGAGTACAGTAGAGGTAGAGTAAAGTGGAGTACAGTAGAGGTAGAGTACAGTGGAGCACATTAGAGGTAGAGTACAGTGGAGCACAGAAGAGGTAGAGTACAGTGAAACACAGTAGATGTAGAGTACAGAGGAGCACAGTAGAGGTAGAGTAAAGAGGAGCATAGTAGAGATAGAGTACAGTGGAGCACAGTAGAGGTAGAGTACAGTGGAGTACAGTAGAGTAGAGTACAGTGGAGCACAGTAGAGGTAGAGTACAGTGGAGCACAGTAGAGGTAGAGTACAGTGGAGTACAGTAGAGATAGAGTACAGTGGAGTACAGTAGAGATAGAGTACAGTGGAGCACAGTAGAGATAGAGTACAGTGGAGCACAGTAGAGGTAGAGTACAGTGGAGTACAGTAGAGTAGAGTACAGTAGAGCACAGTAGAGGTAGAGTACAGTGGAGCACAGTAGAGGTAGAGTACAGAGGAGCACAGTAGAGATAGAGTACAGTGGAGCACAGTAGAGGTAGAGTACAGTGGAGCACAGTAGAGTAGAGTACAGTAGAGCACATTAGAGGTAGAGTACAGTGGAGCACAGTAGAGATAGAGTACAGTGGAGTACAGTAGAGATAGAGTACAGTGGAGTACAGTAGAGGTAGAGTACAGTGGAGTACAGTAGAGGTAGAGTACAGTGGAGCACATTAGAGGTGGATTACAGTAGAGTACAGTAGAGATAGAGTACAGTAGAGTACAGTAGAGGTAGAGTACAGTGGAGTACAGTAGAGATAGAGTACAGTGGAGCACAGTAGAAGTAGAGTACAGTGGAGTACAGTAGAGGTAGAGTACAGTGGAGTACAGTAGAGGTAGAGTACAGTGGAGTACAGTGGAGCACATTAGAGGTGGATTACAGTGGAGCACAGTAGAGGTACAGTACAGTGGAGCAAAGTAGAGGTAGAGAACAGTACAGTACAGTAGAGGTAGAGTACAGTGGAGTAGAGTAGAGAGAGAGTACAGTGGAGCACAGTAGAGATAGACTACAGTGGAGTACAGTAGAGGTAGAGAACAGTACAGTACAGTAGAGGTATAGTACAGTAGAGTACAGTAGAGATAGTGTACAGTGGAGCACAGTAGAGATAGAGTACAGTGGAGTACAGTAGAGGTAGAGTACAGTGGAGTACAGTAGAGGTAGAGTACAGTGGAGCACATTAGAGGTGGATTACAGTAGAGTACAGTAGAGATAGAGTACAGTAGAGTACAGTAGAGGTAGAGTACAGTGGAGTACAGTAGAGATAGAGTACAGTGGAGCACAGTAGAAGTAGAGTACAGTGGAGTACAGTAGAGGTAGAGTACAGTGGAGCACAGTAGAAATAGAGTAAAGTGGAGCACAGTAGAGGTAGAGTACAGTGGAGTACAGTAGAGTAGAGTACAGTAGAGCACAGTAGAGGTAGAGTACAGTGGAGCACAGTAGAGGTAGAGTACAGTAGAGCACATTAGAGGTAGAGTACAGTGGAGCACAGTAAAGGTAGAGTACAGTGGAGCACAGTAGAGATAGAGTACAGTGGAGCACAGTAGAGGTAGAGTACAGTAGAATACAGTAGATGTAGAGTACAGAGGAGCACATTAGAGGTAGAGTACAGTGGAGTACAGTAGAGGTAGAATACAGTGGAGTACAGTAGAGATAGAGTACAGTGGAGTACAGTAGAAGTAGAGTACAGTGGAGAACAGTAGAGATAGAGTACAGTGGAGTACAGTAGAGGTAGAGAACAGTACAGTACAGTAGAGGTAGAGTACAGTGGAGTAGAGTAGAGAGAGAGTACAGTGGAGCACAGTAGAGATAGACTACAGTGGAGTACAGTAGAGGTAGAGAACAGTACAGTACAGTAGAGGTAGAGTACAGTAGAGTACAGTAGAGATAGTGTACAGTGGAGCACAGTAGAGATAGAGTACAGTGGAGTACAGTAGAGGTAGAGTACAGTGGAGTACAGTAGAGGTAGAGTACAGTGGAGCACATTAGAGGTGGATTACAGTAGAGTACAGTAGAGATAGAGTACAGTAGAGTACAGTAGAGGTAGAGTACAGTGGAGTACAGTAGAGATAGAGTACAGTGGAGCACAGTAGAAGTAGAGTACAGTGGAGTACAGTAGAGGTAGAGTACAGTGGAGTACAGTAGAGGTAGCGTACAGTGGAGTAGAGTAGAGGTAGAGAACAGTGCAGTACAGTAGTGGTAGAGTAGAGTGGAGTACAGTACAGATAGACTAAAATGGAGCACAGTAGAGATAGAGTACAGTGGAGTACAGTAGAGGTAGAGTACAGTGGAGTACAGTAGAGGTAGAGTACAGTGGAGTACAGTGGAGCACATTAGAGGTGGAGTACAGTGGAGCACAGTAGAGGTAGAGTACAGTGGAGTACAGTGGAGCACATTAGAGGTGGATTACAGTGGAGCACAGTAGAGGTACAGTACAGTGGAGCAAAGTAGAGGTAGAGAACAGTACAGTACAGTAGAGGTAGAGTACAGTGGAGTAGAGTAGAGAGAGAGTACAGTGGAGCACAGTAGAGATAGACTACAGTGGAGTACAGTAGAGGTAGAGAACAGTACAGTACAGTAGAGGTAGAGTACAGTAGATTACAGTAGAGATAGGGTACAGTGGAGCACAGTAGAGATAGAGTACAGTGGAGTACGGTAGAGGTAGAGTACAGTGGAGTACAGTAGAGGTAGAGTACAGTGGAGCACATTAGAGGTGGATTACAGTAGAGTACAGTAGAGATAGAGTACAGTAGAGTACAGTAGAGGTAGAGTACAGTGGAGTACAGTAGAGATAGAGTACAGTGGAGCACAGTAGAAGTAGAGTACAGTGGAGTACAGTAGAGGTAGAGTACAGTGGAGCACAGTAGAAATAGAGTAAAGTGGAGCACAGTAGAGGTAGAGTACAGTGGAGTACAGTAGAGTAGAGTACAGTAGAGCACAGTAGAGGTAGAGTACAGTGGAGCACAGTAGAGGTAGAGTACAGAGGAGCACAGTAGAGATAGAGTACAGTGGAGCACAGTAGAGGTAGAGTACAGTGGAGCACAGTAGAGTAGAGTACAGTAGAGCACATTAGAGGTAGAGTACAGTGGAGCACAGTAGAGGTAGAGTACAGTGGAGTACAGTAGAGATAGAGTACAGTGGAGTACAGTAGAGGTAGAGTACAGAGGAGTACAGTAGAGGTAGAGTACAGAGGAGCACAGTAGAGATAGAGTACAGTGGAGCACAGTAGAGGTAGAGTACAGTGGAGTACAGTAGAGTAGAGTACAGTAGAGGTAGAGTACAGTGGAGCACAGTAAAGGTAGAGTACAGTGGAGTACAGTAGAGGTAGAGTACAGTGGAGTACAGTAGATGTAGAGTACAGAGGACCACATTAGAGGTAGAGTACAGTGGAGTACAGTAGAGGTAGAATACAGTGGAGTACAGTAGAGATAGAGTACAGTGGAGTACAGTTGAAGTAGAGTATAGTGGAGCACAGTAGAGATAGAGTACAGTGGAGTACAGTAGAGGTAGAGAACAGTGCAGGACAGTAGAGGTAGAGTACAGTGGAGTACAGTAGAGATAGAGTAGAGTGGAGCACAGTAGAGATAGAGTACAGTGGAGTACAGTAGAGGTAGAGTACAGTGGAGTAAAGTAGAGGTAGAGTACAGTGGAGTACAGTAGAGGTGGAGTACAGTGGAGTACATTAGAGGTGGAGTACAGAAGAGTACTGTAGAGGTAGAGTACAGTAGAGATAGAGTACAGTGGAGCACAGTAGAGATAGAGTACAGTGGAGCACAGTAGAGGTAGAGTACAGTGGAGTACAGTTGAGATAGAGTACAGTGGAGTACAGTAGAGGTAGAGTACAATGGAGTACAGTAGAGATAGAGTACAGTGGAGTACAGTAGAGGTAGAGTACAGTAGAGTACAGTAGAGGTAGAGTACAGTGGAGTACAGTAGAGATAGAGTACAGTGGAGCACAGTAGTGGTAGAGTACAGTGGAGTACAGTACAGATAGACTACAGTGGAGCACAGTAGAGATAGAGTACAGTGGAGTACAGTAGAGGTACAGTACAGTGGAGTACAGTAGAGGTAGAGTACAATGGAGTACAGTGGAGCACATTAGAGGTGGAGTACAATGGAGCACAGTAGAGGTAGAGTACAGTGGAGCACAGTAGAGGTAGAGTACAGTGGAGCACAGTAGAGGTAGAGTACAGTGGAGTACAGTAGAGGTAGAGTACAGTGGAGTACAGTAGAGGTAGAGTACAGTGGAGTACAGTAGCGGTAGAGTACAGTGGAGTACAGTAGAGGTAGAGTACAGTGGAGTACAGTAGAGGTAGAGTACAGTGGAGTACAGTAGACGTAGAGTACAGTGGAGTACAATAGAGTAGAGTACAGTAGATCACAGTAGAGGTAGAGTACAGTGGAGCACAGTAGAGATAGAGTACAGTGGAGTACAGTAGAGGTAGAGTACAGTGGAGTACAGTTGAGGTGGAGTACAGTAGAGTACAGTAGAGGTAGAGAACAGTACAGTACAGTAGAGGTAGAGTACAGTGGAGTAGAGTAGAGAGAGAATACAGTGGAGCACAGTAGAGATAGACTACAGTGGAGTACAGTAGAGGTAGAGAACAGTACAGTACAGTAGAGGTAGAGTACAGTAGAGTACAGTAGAGATAATGTACAGTGGAGCACAGTAGAGATAGAGTAGAGTGGAGTACAGTAGAGGTAGAGTACAGTGGAGTACAGTAGAGGTAGAGTACAGTGAAGCACATTAGAGGTGGATTACAGTAGAGTACAGTAGAGATAGAGTACAGTAGAGTACAGTAGAGGTAGAGTACAGTGGAGTACAGTAGAGATAGAGTACAGTGGAGCACAGTAGAAGTAGAGTACAGTGGAGTACAGTAGAGGTAGAGTACAGTGGAGTACAGTAGAGGTAGAGTACAGTGGAGTACAGTGGAGCACATTAGAGGTGGATTACAGTGGAGCACAGCAGAGGTACAGTACATTGGAGCAAAGTAGAGGTAGAGTACAGTGGAGTAGAGTAGAGGTAGAGTACAGTGGGGTACAGTAGAGTAGAGTAGAGTACAGTAGAGCACAGTGGAGGTAGAGTACAGTGGAGCACAGTAGAGTAGAGTACAGTGGAGTACAGTAGAGGTAGAGTACAGTGGAGTACAGTAGAGATAGAGTACAGTGGAGTACAGTAGAGGTAGAGTACAGTGGAGTACAGTAGAGGTAGAGTACAGAGGAGCACAGTAGAGATAGAGTACAGTGGAGCACAGTAGAGGTAGAGTACAGTGGAGTACAGTAGAGTAGAGTACAGTAGAGGTAGAGTACAGTGGAGCACAGTAAAGGTAGAGTACAGTGGAGCACAGTAGATATAGAGTACAGTGGAATACAGTAGAGGTAGAGTACAGTGGAGTACAGTAGATGTAGAGTACAGAGGAGCACATTAGAGGTAGAGTACAGTGGAGTACAGTAGAGGTAGAATACAGAGGAGTACAGTAGAGATAGAGTACAGTGGAGTACAGTTGAAGTAGAGTATAGTGGAGCACAGTAGAGATAGAGTACAGTGGAGTACAGTAGAGGTAGAGAACAGTGCAGGACAGTAGAGGTAGAGTACAGTGGAGTACAGTAGAGATAGAGTAGAGTGGAGCACAGTAGAGATAGAGTACAGTGGAGTACAGTAGAGGTAGAGTACAGTGGAGTAAAGTAGAGGTAGAGTACAGTGGAGTACAGTAGAGGTGGAGTACAGTGGAGTACATTAGAGGTGGAGTACAGAAGAGTACTGTAGAGGCAGAGTACAGTAGAGATAGAGTACAGTGGAGCACAGTAGAGATAGAGTACAGTGGAGCACAGTAGAGGTAGAGTACAGTGGAGTACAGTTGAGATAGAGTACAGTGGAGTACAGTAGAGGTAGAGTACAATGGAGTACAGTAGAGATAGAGTACAGTGGAGTACAGTAGAGGTAGAGTACAGTAGAGTACAGTAGAGGTAGAGTACAGTGGAGTACAGTAGAGATAGAGTACAGTGGAGCACAGTAGTGGTAGAGTACAGTGGAGTACAGTACAGATAGACTACAGTGGAGCACAGTAGAGATAGAGTACAGTGGAGTACAGTAGAGGTACAGTACAGTGGAGTACAGTAGAGGTAGAGTACAATGGAGTACAGTGGAGCACATTAGAGGTGGAGTACAGTGGAGCACAGTAGAGGTAGAGTACAGTGGAGCACAGTAGAGGTAGAGTACAGTGGAGCACAGTAGAGGTAGAGTACAGTGGAGTACAGTAGAGGTAGAGTACAGTGGAGTACAGTAGAGGTAGAGTACAGTGGAGTACAGTAGCGGTAGAGTACAGTGGAGTACAGTAGAGGTAGAGTACAGTGGAGTACAGTAGAGGTAGAGTACAGTGGAGTACAGTAGACGTAGAGTACAGTGGAGTACAATAGAGTAGAGTACAGTAGATCACAGTAGAGGTAGAGTACAGTGGAGCACAGTAGAGATAGAGTACAGTGGAGTACAGTAGAGGTAGAGTACAGTGGAGTACAGTTGAGGTGGAGTACAGTAGAGTACAGTAGAGGTAGAGAACAGTACAGTACAGTAGAGGTAGAGTACAGTGGAGTAGAGTAGAGAGAGAGTACAGTGGAGCACAGTAGAGATAGACTACAGTGGAGTACAGTAGAGGTAGAGAACAGTACAGTACAGTAGAGGTAGAGTACAGTGGAGCACATTAGAGGTGGATTACAGTAGAGTACAGTAGAGATAGAGTACAGTAGAGTACAGTAGAGGTAGAGTACAGTGGAGTACAGTAGAGATAGAGTACAGTGGAGCACAGTAGAAGTAGAGTACAGTGGAGTACAGTAGAGGTAGAGTACAGTGGAGTACAGTAGAGGTAGAGTACAGTGGAGTACAGTGGAGCACATTAGAGGTGGATTACAGTGGAGCACAGTAGAGGTACAGTACAGTGGAGCAAAGTAGAGGTAGAGAACAGTACAGTACAGTAGAGGTAGAGTACAGTGGAGTAGAGTAGAGAGAGAGTACAGTGGAGCACAGTAGAGATAGACTACAGTGGAGTACAGTAGAGGTAGAGAACAGTACAGTACAGTAGAGGTAGAGTACAGTAGAGTACAGTAGAGATAGTGTACAGTGGAGCACAGTAGAGATAGAGTACAGTGGAGTACAGTAGAGGTAGAGTACAGTGGAGTACAGTAGAGGTAGAGTACAGTGGAGCACATTAGAGGTGGATTACAGTAGAGTACAGTACAGATAGAGTACAGTAGAGTACAGTAGAGGTAGAGTACAGTGGAGTACAGTAGAGATAGAGTACAGTGGAGCAGAGTAGAAGTAGAGTACAGTGGAGTACAGTAGAGGTAGAGTACAGTGGAGTACAGTAGAGGTAGAGTACAGTGGAGTACAGTGGAGTACAGTGGAGCACATTAGAGGTGGATTACAGTGGAGCACAGTAGAGGTACAGTACAGTGGAGCAAAGTAGAGGTAGAGTACAGTGGAGTAGAGTAGAGGTAGATTACAGTGGAGTACAGTAGAGTAGAGTAGAGTAGAGTAGAGTAGAGTAGAGTAGAGTACAGTAGAGCACAGTAGAGGTAGATTACAGTGGAGCACAGTAGAGTAGAGTACAGTGGAGTACAGTAGAGGTAGAATACAGTGGAGTACAGTAGAGATAGAGTAGAGTGGAGTACAGTAGAGGTAGAGTACAGTGGAGTACTGTAGAGGTAGAGTACAGAGGAGCACAGTAGAGATAGAGTACAGTGGAGCACAGTAGAGGTAGAGTACAGTGGAGTACAGTAGAATAGAGTACAGTAGAGGTAGAGTACAGTGGAGCACAGTAAAGGTAGAGTACAGTGGAGCACAGTAGAGATAGAGTACAGTGGAATACAGTAGAGGTAGAGTAGAGTGGAGTACAGTAGATGTAGAGTACAGAGGAGCACATTAGAGGTAGAGTACAGTGGAGTACAGTAGAGGTAGAATACAGTGGAGTACAGTAGAGATAGAGTACAGTGGAGTACAGTAGAAGTAGAGTACAGTGGAGCACAGTAGAGATAGAGTACAGTGGAGTACAGTAGAGGTAGAGAACAGTGCAGTACAGTAGTGGTAGAGTAGAGTGGAGTACAGTACAGATAGACTACAATGGAGCACAGTAGAGATAGAGTACAGTGGAGTACAGTAGAGGTAGAGTACAGTGGAGTACAGTAGAGGTAGAGTACAGTGGAGTACAGTGGAGCACATTAGAGGTGGAGTACAGTGGAGCACAGTAGAGGTAGAGTACAGTGGAGCACAGTAGAGGTAGAGTACAGTGGAGCACAGTAGAGGTAGAGTACAGTGGAGTACAGTAGAGGTAGAGTACAGTGGAGTACAGTAGAGTAGAGTACAGTAGAGCACAGTAGAGGTAGAGTACAGTGGAGCACAGTAGAGATAGAGTACAGTGGAGTAAAGTAGAGGTAGAGTACAGTGGAGTACAGTAGAGGTGGAGTACAGTGGAGTACATTAGAGGTGGAGTACAGAAGAGTACTGTAGAGGTAGAGTACAGTAGAGATAGAGTACAGTGGAGCACAGTAGAGATAGAGTACAGTGGAGCACAGTAGAGGTAGAGTACAGTGGAGTACAGTTGAGATAGAGTACAGTGGAGTACAGTAGAGGTAGAGTACAATGGAGTACAGTAGAGATAGAGTACAGTGGAGTACAGTAGAAGTAGAGTACAGTAGAGTACAGTAGAGGTAGAGTACAGTGGAGCACAGTAGAGGTAGAGTACAGTGGAGCACAGTAGAGGTAGAGTACAGTGGAGTACAGTAGAGGTAGAGTACAGTGGAGTACAGTAGAGTAGAGTAGAGTACAGTAGAGCACAGTAGAGGTAGAGTACAGTGGAGCAAAGTAGAGATAGAGTATAGTGGAGTACAGTAGAGGTAGAGTACAGTGGAGTACAGTAGAGGTAGAGTACAGTGGAGCACATTAGAGGTAGAGTACAGTGGAGTACAGTAGAGGTAGAGTACAGTGGAGTACAGTAGCGGTAGAGTACAGTGGAGTACAGTAGAGGTAGAGTACAGTGGAGTACAGTAGAGGTAGAGTACAGTGGAGTACAGTAGAGGTAGAGTACAGTGGAGTACAATAGAGTAGAGTACAGTAGATCACAGTAGAGGTAGAGTAAAGTGGAGCACAGTAGAGATAGAGTACAGTGGAGTACAGTAGAGGTAGAGTACAGTGGAGTACAGTTGAGGTGGAGTACAGTAGAGTACAGTAGAGGTAGAGAACAGTACAGTACAGTAGAGGTAGAGTACAGTGGAGTAGAGTAGAGAGAGAGTACAGTGGAGCACAGTAGATATAGACTAGAGTGGAGTACAGTAGAGGTAGAGAACAGTACAGTACAGTAGAGGTAGAGTACAGTAGAGTACAGTAGAGATAGTGTACAGTGGAGCACAGTAGAGATAGAGTAGAGTGGAGTACAGTAGAGGTAGAGTACAGTGGAGTACAGTAGAGGTAGAGTACAGTGAAGCACATTAGAGGTGGATTACAGTAGAGTACAGTAGAGATAGAGTACAGTAGAGTACAGTAGAGGTAGAGTACAGTGGAGTACAGTAGAGATAGAGTACAGTGGAGCACAGTAGAAGTAGAGTACAGTGGAGTACAGTAGAGGTAGAGTACAGTGGAGTACAGTAGAGGTAGAGTACAGTGGAGTACAGTGGAGCACATTAGAGGTGGATTACAGTGGAGCACAGCAGAGGTACAGTACAGTGGAGCAAAGTAGAGGTAGAGTACAGTGGAGTAGAGTAGAGGTAGAGTACAGTGGAGTAGAGTAGAGGTAGAGTACAGTGGGGTACAGTAGAGTAGAGTAGAGTACAGTAGAGCACAGTAGAGGTAGAGTACAGTGGAGCACAGTAGAGTAGAGTACAGTGGAGTACAGTAGAGGTAGAGTACAGTGGAGTACAGTAGAGATAGAGTACAGAGGAGCACAGTAGAGATAGAGTACAGTGGAGCACAGTAGAGGTAGAGTACAGTGGAGCACAGTAGAGTAGAGTACAGTGGAGCACAGTAGAGGTAGAGTACAGTGGAACACAGTAGAGGTAGAGTACAGAGGAGCACAGTAGAGATAGAGTACAGTGGAGCACAGTAGAGGTAGAGTACAGTGGAGCACAGTAGAGTAGAATACAGTAGAGCACATTAGAGGTAGAGTACAGTGGAGCACAGTAGAGGTAGAGTACAGTGGAGTACAGTAGAGATAGAGTACAGTGGAGTACAGTAGAGATAGAGTACAGTGGAGTACAGTAGAGGTAGAGTACAGTGGAGTACAGTAGAGGTAGAGTACAGTGGAGCACATTAGAGGTGGATTACAGTAGAGTACAGTAGAGATAGAGTACAGTAGAGTACAGTAGAGGTAGAGTACAGTGGAGTACAGTAGAGATAGAGTACAGTGGAGCACAGTAGAAGTAGAGTACAGTGGAGTACAGTAGAAGTAGAGTACAGTGGAGTACAGTAGAGGTAGAGTACAGTGGAGTACAGTAGAGGTAGAGTACAGTGGAGTACAGTAGAGGTAGAGTACAGAGGAGCAGAGTAGAGATAGAGTACAGTGGAGCACAGTAGAGGTAGAATACAGTGGAGTACAGTAGAGTAGAGTACAGTAGAGGTAGAGTACAGTGGAGCACAGTAAAGGTAGAGTACAGTGGAGCACAGTAGAGATAGAGTACAGTGGAATACAGTAGAGGTAGAGTACAGTGGAGTACAGTAGATGTAGAGTACAGAGGAGCACATTAGAGGTAGAGTACAGTGGAGTACAGTAGAGTAGAGTACAGTGGAGCACAGTAGAGGTAGAGTACAGTGGAGTACAGTAGAGGTAGAATACAGTGGAGTACAGTAGAGATAGAGTACAGTGGAGTACAGTAGAAGTAGAGTACAGTGGAGCACAGTAGAGATAGAGTACAGTGGAGTACAGTAGAGGTAGAGAACAGTGCAGTACAGTAGTGGTAGAGTAGAGTGGAGTACAGTACAGATAGACTACAATGGAGCACAGTAGAGATAGAGTACAGTGGAGTACAGTAGAGGTAGAGTACAGTGGAGTACAGTAGAGGTAGAGTACAGTGGAGTACAGTAGAGTAGAGTAGAGTACAGTAGAGCACAGTAGAGGTAGAGTACAGTGGAGCAAAGTAGAGATAGAGTATAGTGGAGTACAGTAGAGGTAGAGTACAGTGGAGTACAGTAGAGGTAGAGTACAGTGGAGCACATTAGAGGTAGAGTACAGTGGAGTACAGTAGAGGTAGAGTACAGTGGAGTACAGTAGCGGTAGAGTACAGTGGAGTACAGTAGAGGTAGAGTACAGTGGAGTACAGTAGAGGTAGAGTACAGTGGAGTACAGTAGAGGTAGAGTACAGTGGAGTACAATAGAGTAGAGTACAGTAGATCACAGTAGAGGTAGAGTAAAGTGGAGCACAGTAGAGATAGAGTACAGTGGAGTACAGTAGAGGTAGAGTACAGTGGAGTACAGTTGAGGTGGAGTACAGTAGAGTACAGTAGAGGTAGAGAACAGTACAGTACAGTAGAGGTAGAGTACAGTGGAGTAGAGTAGAGAGAGAGTACAGTGGAGCACAGTAGATATAGACTAGAGTGGAGTACAGTAGAGGTAGAGAACAGTACAGTACAGTAGAGGTAGAGTACAGTAGAGTACAGTAGAGATAGTGTACAGTGGAGCACAGTAGAGATAGAGTAGAGTGGAGTACAGTAGAGGTAGAGTACAGTGGAGTACAGTAGAGGTAGAGTACAGTGAAGCACATTAGAGGTGGATTACAGTAGAGTACAGTAGAGATAGAGTACAGTAGAGTACAGTAGAGGTAGAGTACAGTGGAGTACAGTAGAGATAGAATACAGTGGAGCACAGTAGAAGTAGAGTACAGTGGAGTACAGTAGAGGTAGAGTACAGTGGAGTACAGTAGAGGTAGAGTACAGTGGAGTACAGTGGAGCACATTAGAGGTGGATTACAGTGGAGCACAGCAGAGGTACAGTACAGTGGAGCAAAGTAGAGGTAGAGTACAGTGGAGTAGAGTAGAGGTAGAGTACAGTGGAGTAGAGTAGAGGTAGAGTACAGTGGGGTACAGTAGAGTAGAGTAGAGTACAGTAGAGCACAGTAGAGGTAGAGTACAGTGGAGCACAGTAGAGTAGAGTACAGTGGAGTACAGTAGAGGTAGAGTACAGTGGAGTACAGTAGAGATAGAGTACAGAGGAGCACAGTAGAGATAGAGTACAGTGGAGCACAGTAGAGGTAGAGTACAGTGGAGCACAGTAGAGTAGAGTACAGTGGAGCACAGTAGAGGTAGAGTACAGTGGAACACAGTAGAGGTAGAGTACAGAGGAGCACAGTAGAGATAGAGTACAGTGGAGCACAGTAAAGGTAGAGTACAGTGGAGCACAGTAGAGATAGAGTACAGTGGAATACAGTAGAGGTAGAGTAGAGTGGAGTACAGTAGATGTAGAGTACAGAGGAGCACATTAGAGGTAGAGTACAGTGGAGTACAGTAGAGGTAGAATACAGTGGAGTACAGTAGAGATAGAGTACAGTGGAGTACAGTAGAAGTAGAGTACAGTGGAGCACAGTAGAGATAGAGTACAGTGGAGTACAGTAGAGGTAGAGAACAGTGCAGTACAGTAGTGGTAGAGTAGAGTGGAGTACAGTACAGATAGACTACAATGGAGCACAGTAGAGATAGAGTACAGTGGAGTACAGTAGAGGTAGAGTACAGTGGAGTACAGTAGAGGTAGAGTACAGTGGAGTACAGTGGAGCACATTAGAGGTGGAGTACAGTGGAGCACAGTAGAGGTAGAGTACAGTGGAGCACAGTAGAGGTAGAGTACAGTGGAGCACAGTAGAGGTAGAGTACAGTGGAGTACAGTAGAGGTAGAGTACAGTGGAGTACAGTAGAGTAGAGTACAGTAGAGCACAGTAGAGGTAGAGTACAGTGGAGCACAGTAGAGATAGAGTACAGTGGAGTAAAGTAGAGGTAGAGTACAGTGGAGTACAGTAGAGGTGGAGTACAGTGGAGTACATTAGAGGTGGAGTACAGAAGAGTACTGTAGAGGTAGAGTACAGTAGAGATAGAGTACAGTGGAGCACAGTAGAGATAGAGTACAGTGGAGCACAGTAGAGGTAGAGTACAGTGGAGTACAGTTGAGATAGAGTACAGTGGAGTACAGTAGAGGTAGAGTACAATGGAGTACAGTAGAGATAGAGTACAGTGGAGTACAGTAGAAGTAGAGTACAGTAGAGTACAGTAGAGGTAGAGTACAGTGGAGCACAGTAGAGGTAGAGTACAGTGGAGCACAGTAGAGGTAGAGTACAGTGGAGTACAGTAGAGGTAGAGTACAGTGGAGTACAGTAGAGTAGAGTAGAGTACAGTAGAGCACAGTAGAGGTAGAGTACAGTGGAGCAAAGTAGAGATAGAGTATAGTGGAGTACAGTAGAGGTAGAGTACAGTGGAGTACAGTAGAGGTAGAGTACAGTGGAGCACATTAGAGGTAGAGTACAGTGGAGTACAGTAGAGGTAGAGTACAGTGGAGTACAGTAGCGGTAGAGTACAGTGGAGTACAGTAGAGGTAGAGTACAGTGGAGTACAGTAGAGGTAGAGTACAGTGGAGTACAGTAGAGGTAGAGTACAGTGGAGTACAATAGAGTAGAGTACAGTAGATCACAGTAGAGGTAGAGTAAAGTGGAGCACAGTAGAGATAGAGTACAGTGGAGTACAGTAGAGGTAGAGTACAGTGGAGTACAGTTGAGGTGGAGTACAGTAGAGTACAGTAGAGGTAGAGAACAGTACAGTACAGTAGAGGTAGAGTACAGTGGAGTAGAGTAGAGAGAGAGTACAGTGGAGCACAGTAGATATAGACTAGAGTGGAGTACAGTAGAGGTAGAGAACAGTACAGTACAGTAGAGGTAGAGTACAGTAGAGTACAGTAGAGATAGTGTACAGTGGAGCACAGTAGAGATAGAGTAGAGTGGAGTACAGTAGAGGTAGAGTACAGTGGAGTACAGTAGAGGTAGAGTACAGTGAAGCACATTAGAGGTGGATTACAGTAGAGTACAGTAGAGATAGAGTACAGTAGAGTACAGTAGAGGTAGAGTACAGTGGAGTACAGTAGAGATAGAGTACAGTGGAGCACAGTAGAAGTAGAGTACAGTGGAGTACAGTAGAGGTAGAGTACAGTGGAGTACAGTAGAGGTAGAGTACAGTGGAGTACAGTGGAGCACATTAGAGGTGGATTACAGTGGAGCACAGCAGAGGTACAGTACAGTGGAGCAAAGTAGAGGTAGAGTACAGTGGAGTAGAGTAGAGGTAGAGTACAGTGGAGTAGAGTAGAGGTAGAGTACAGTGGGGTACAGTAGAGTAGAGTAGAGTACAGTAGAGCACAGTAGAGGTAGAGTACAGTGGAGCACAGTAGAGTAGAGTACAGTGGAGTACAGTAGAGGTAGAGTACAGTGGAGTACAGTAGAGATAGAGTACAGAGGAGCACAGTAGAGATAGAGTACAGTGGAGCACAGTAGAGGTAGAGTACAGTGGAGCACAGTAGAGTAGAGTACAGTGGAGCACAGTAGAGGTAGAGTACAGTGGAACACAGTAGAGGTAGAGTACAGAGGAGCACAGTAGAGATAGAGTACAGTGGAGCACAGTAGAGGTAGAGTACAGTGGAGCACAGTAGAGTAGAATACAGTAGAGCACATTAGAGGTAGAGTACAGTGGAGCACAGTAGAGGTAGAGTACAGTGGAGTACAGTAGAGATAGAGTACAGTGGAGTACAGTAGAGATAGAGTACAGTGGAGTACAGTAGAGGTAGAGTACAGTGGAGTACAGTAGAGGTAGAGTACAGTGGAGCACATTAGAGGTGGATTACAGTAGAGTACAGTAGAGATAGAGTACAGTAGAGTACAGTAGAGGTAGAGTACAGTGGAGTACAGTAGAGATAGAGTACAGTGGAGCACAGTAGAAGTAGAGTACAGTGGAGTACAGTAGAAGTAGAGTACAGTGGAGTACAGTAGAGGTAGAGTACAGTGGAGTACAGTAGAGGTAGAGTACAGTGGAGTACAGTAGAGGTAGAGTACAGAGGAGCAGAGTAGAGATAGAGTACAGTGGAGCACAGTAGAGGTAGAATACAGTGGAGTACAGTAGAGTAGAGTACAGTAGAGGTAGAGTACAGTGGAGCACAGTAAAGGTAGAGTACAGTGGAGCACAGTAGAGATAGAGTACAGTGGAATACAGTAGAGGTAGAGTACAGTGGAGTACAGTAGATGTAGAGTACAGAGGAGCACATTAGAGGTAGAGTACAGTGGAGTACAGTAGAGTAGAGTACAGTGGAGCACAGTAGAGGTAGAGTACAGTGGAGTACAGTAGAGGTAGAATACAGTGGAGTACAGTAGAGATAGAGTACAGTGGAGTACAGTAGAAGTAGAGTACAGTGGAGCACAGTAGAGATAGAGTACAGTGGAGTACAGTAGAGGTAGAGAACAGTGCAGTACAGTAGTGGTAGAGTAGAGTGGAGTACAGTACAGATAGACTACAATGGAGCACAGTAGAGATAGAGTACAGTGGAGTACAGTAGAGGTAGAGTACAGTGGAGTACAGTAGAGGTAGAGTACAGTGGAGTACAGTAGAGTAGAGTAGAGTACAGTAGAGCACAGTAGAGGTAGAGTACAGTGGAGCAAAGTAGAGATAGAGTATAGTGGAGTACAGTAGAGGTAGAGTACAGTGGAGTACAGTAGAGGTAGAGTACAGTGGAGCACATTAGAGGTAGAGTACAGTGGAGTACAGTAGAGGTAGAGTACAGTGGAGTACAGTAGCGGTAGAGTACAGTGGAGTACAGTAGAGGTAGAGTACAGTGGAGTACAGTAGAGGTAGAGTACAGTGGAGTACAGTAGAGGTAGAGTACAGTGGAGTACAATAGAGTAGAGTACAGTAGATCACAGTAGAGGTAGAGTAAAGTGGAGCACAGTAGAGATAGAGTACAGTGGAGTACAGTAGAGGTAGAGTACAGTGGAGTACAGTTGAGGTGGAGTACAGTAGAGTACAGTAGAGGTAGAGAACAGTACAGTACAGTAGAGGTAGAGTACAGTGGAGTAGAGTAGAGAGAGAGTACAGTGGAGCACAGTAGATATAGACTAGAGTGGAGTACAGTAGAGGTAGAGAACAGTACAGTACAGTAGAGGTAGAGTACAGTAGAGTACAGTAGAGATAGTGTACAGTGGAGCACAGTAGAGATAGAGTAGAGTGGAGTACAGTAGAGGTAGAGTACAGTGGAGTACAGTAGAGGTAGAGTACAGTGAAGCACATTAGAGGTGGATTACAGTAGAGTACAGTAGAGATAGAGTACAGTAGAGTACAGTAGAGGTAGAGTACAGTGGAGTACAGTAGAGATAGAGTACAGTGGAGCACAGTAGAAGTAGAGTACAGTGGAGTACAGTAGAGGTAGAGTACAGTGGAGTACAGTAGAGGTAGAGTACAGTGGAGTACAGTGGAGCACATTAGAGGTGGATTACAGTGGAGCACAGCAGAGGTACAGTACAGTGGAGCAAAGTAGAGGTAGAGTACAGTGGAGTAGAGTAGAGGTAGAGTACAGTGGAGTAGAGTAGAGGTAGAGTACAGTGGGGTACAGTAGAGTAGAGTAGAGTACAGTAGAGCACAGTAGAGGTAGAGTACAGTGGAGCACAGTAGAGTAGAGTACAGTGGAGTACAGTAGAGGTAGAGTACAGTGGAGTACAGTAGAGATAGAGTACAGAGGAGCACAGTAGAGATAGAGTACAGTGGAGCACAGTAGAGGTAGAGTACAGTGGAGCACAGTAGAGTAGAGTACAGTGGAGCACAGTAGAGGTAGAGTACAGTGGAACACAGTAGAGGTAGAGTACAGAGGAGCACAGTAGAGATAGAGTACAGTGGAGCACAGTAGAGGTAGAGTACAGTGGAGCACAGTAGAGTAGAATACAGTAGAGCACATTAGAGGTAGAGTACAGTGGAGCACAGTAGAGGTAGAGTACAGTGGAGTACAGTAGAGATAGAGTACAGTGGAGTACAGTAGAGATAGAGTACAGTGGAGTACAGTAGAGGTAGAGTACAGTGGAGTACAGTAGAGGTAGAGTACAGTGGAGCACATTAGAGGTGGATTACAGTAGAGTACAGTAGAGATAGAGTACAGTAGAGTACAGTAGAGGTAGAGTACAGTGGAGTACAGTAGAGATAGAGTACAGTGGAGCACAGTAGAAGTAGAGTACAGTGGAGTACAGTAGAAGTAGAGTACAGTGGAGTACAGTAGAGGTAGAGTACAGTGGAGTACAGTAGAGGTAGAGTACAGTGGAGTACAGTAGAGGTAGAGTACAGAGGAGCAGAGTAGAGATAGAGTACAGTGGAGCACAGTAGAGGTAGAATACAGTGGAGTACAGTAGAGTAGAGTACAGTAGAGGTAGAGTACAGTGGAGCACAGTAAAGGTAGAGTACAGTGGAGCACAGTAGAGATAGAGTACAGTGGAATACAGTAGAGGTAGAGTACAGTGGAGTACAGTAGATGTAGAGTACAGAGGAGCACATTAGAGGTAGAGTACAGTGGAGTACAGTAGAGTAGAGTACAGTGGAGCACAGTAGAGGTAGAGTACAGTGGAGTACAGTAGAGGTAGAATACAGTGGAGTACAGTAGAGATAGAGTACAGTGGAGTACAGTAGAAGTAGAGTACAGTGGAGCACAGTAGAGATAGAGTACAGTGGAGTACAGTAGAGGTAGAGAACAGTGCAGTACAGTAGTGGTAGAGTAGAGTGGAGTACAGTACAGATAGACTACAATGGAGCACAGTAGAGATAGAGTACAGTGGAGTACAGTAGAGGTAGAGTACAGTGGAGTACAGTAGAGGTAGAGTACAGTGGAGTACAGTAGAGGTAGAGTACAGTGGAGTACAGTGGAGCACATTAGAGGTGGCTTACAGTGGAGCACAGTAGAGGTACAGTACAGTGGAGCAAAGTAGAGGTAGAGTACAGTGGAGCACAGTAGAGGTAGAGTACAGTGGAGTACAGTAGAGGTAGAGTACAGTGGAGTACAGTAGAGGTAGAGTACAGTGGAGTACAGTGGAGCACATTAGAGGTGGATTACAGTGGAGCACAGCAGAGGTACAGTACAGTGGAGCAAAGTAGAGGTAGAGTACAGTGGAGCACAGTAGAGTAGAGTACAGTGGAGTACAGTAGAGGTAGAGTACAGTGGAGTACAGTAGAGATAGAGTACAGAGGAGCACAGTAGAGATAGAGTACAGTGGAGCACAGTAGAGGTAGAGTACAGTGGAGCACAGTAGAGTAGAGTACAGTGGAGCACAGTAGAGGTAGAGTACAGTGGAGCACAGTAGAGGTAGAGTACAGAGGAGCACAGTAGAGATAGAGTACAGTGGAGCACAGTAGAGGTAGAGTACAGTGGAGCACAGTAGAGTAGAATACAGTAGAGCACATTAGAGGTAGAGTACAGTGGAGCACAGTAGAGGTAGAGTACAGTGGAGTACAGTAGAGATAGAGTACAGTGGAGTACAGTAGAGATAGAGTACAGTGGAGTACAGTAGAGGTAGAGTACAGTGGAGTACAGTAGAGGTAGAGTACAGTGGAGCACATTAGAGGTGGATTACAGTAGAGTACAGTAGAGATAGAGTACAGTAGAGTACAGTAGAGGTAGAGTACAGTGGAGTACAGTAGAGATAGAGTACAGTGGAGCACAGTAGAAGTAGAGTACAGTGGAGTACAGTAGAAGTAGAGTACAGTGGAGTACAGTAGAGGTAGAGTACAGTGGAGTACAGTAGAGGTAGAGTACAGTGGAGTACAGTAGAGGTAGAGTACAGAGGAGCAGAGTAGAGATAGAGTACAGTGGAGCACAGTAGAGGTAGAATACAGTGGAGTACAGTAGAGTAGAGTACAGTAGAGGTAGAGTACAGTGGAGCACAGTAAAGGTAGAGTACAGTGGAGCACAGTAGAGATAGAGTACAGTGGAATACAGTAGAGGTAGAGTACAGTGGAGTACAGTAGATGTAGAGTACAGAGGAGCACATTAGAGGTAGAGTACAGTGGAGTACAGTAGAGTAGAGTACAGTGGAGCACAGTAGAGGTAGAGTACAGTGGAGTACAGTAGAGGTAGAATACAGTGGAGTACAGTAGAGATAGAGTACAGTGGAGTACAGTAGAAGTAGAGTACAGTGGAGCACAGTAGAGATAGAGTACAGTGGAGTACAGTAGAGGTAGAGAACAGTGCAGTACAGTAGTGGTAGAGTAGAGTGGAGTACAGTACAGATAGACTACAATGGAGCACAGTAGAGATAGAGTACAGTGGAGTACAGTAGAGGTAGAGTACAGTGGAGTACAGTAGAGGTAGAGTACAGTGGAGTACAGTGGAGGTAGAGTACAGTGGAGTACAGTGGAGCACATTAGAGGTGGCTTACAGTGGAGCACAGTAGAGGTACAGTACAGTGGAGCAAAGTAGAGGTAGAGTACAGTGGAGCACAGTAGAGGTAGAGTACAGTGGAGCACAGTAGAGATAGACTACAGTGGAGTACAGTAGAGGTAGAGAACAGTACAGTACAGTAGAGGTAGAGTACAGTAGAGTACAGTAGAGATAGTGTACAGTGGAGCACAGTAGAGATAGAGTACAGTGGAGTACAGTAGAGGTAGAGTACAGTGGAGTACAGTAGAGGTAGAGTACAGTGGAGCACATTAGAGGTGGATTACAGTAGAGTACAGTAGAGATAGAGTACAGTAGAGTACAGTAGAGGTAGAGTACAGTGAAGTACAGTAGAGATAGAGTACAGTGGAGCACAGTAGAAGTAGAGTACAGTGGAGTACAGTAGAGGTAGAGTACAGTGGAGTACAGTAGAGGTAGAGTACAGTGGAGTACAGTGGAGCACATTAGAGGTGGCTTACAGTGGAGCACAGTAGAGGTACAGTACAGTGGAGCAAAGTAGAGGTAGAGTACAGTGGAGTAGAGTAGAGGTAGAGTACAGTGGAGTACAGTAGAGTAGAGTAGAGTACAGTAGAGCACAGTAGAGGTAGAGTACAGTGGAGCACAGTAGAGTAGAGTACAGTGGAGTACAGTAGAGGTAGAGTACAGTGGAGTACAGTAGACATAGAGTACAGTGGAGTACAGTAGAGGTAGAGTATAGTGGAGTACAGTAGAGGTAGAGTACAGAGGAGCACAGTAGAGATAGAGTGCAGTGGAGCACAGTAGAGGTAGAGTACAGTGGAGTACAGTAGAGTAGAGTACAGTAGAGGTAGAGTACAGTGGAGCACAGTAAAGGTAGAGTACAGTGGAGCACAGTAGAGATAGAGTACAGTGGAATACAGTAGAGGTAGAGTACAGTGGAGTACAGTAGATGTAGATTACAGAGGAGCACATTAGAGGTAGAGTACAGTGGAGTACAGTAGAGGTAGAATACAGTGGAGTACAGTAGAGATAGAGTACAGTGGAGTACAGTAGAAGTAGAGTACAGTGGAGCACAGTAGAGATAGAGTACAGTGGAGTACAGTAGAGGTAGAGAACAGTGCAGTACAGTAGTGGTACAGTAGAGTGGAGTACAGTACAGATAGACTACAATGGAGCACAGTAGAGATAGAGTACAGTGGAGTTCAGTAGAGGTAGAGTACAGTGGAGTAGAGTAGAGGTAGAGTACAGTGGAGTACAGTGGAGCACATTAGAGGTGGAGTACAGTGGAGCACAGTAGAGGTAGAGTACAGTGGAGCACAGTAGAGGTAGAGTACAGTGGAGCACAGTAGAGGTAGAGTACAGTGGAGTACAGTAGAGGTAGAGTACAGTGGAGTACAGTAGAGTAGAGTACAGTAGAGCACAGTAGAGGTAGAGTACAGTGGAGCACAGTAGAGATAGAGTACAGTGGAGTACAGTAGAGGTAGAGTAAAGTGGAGTACAGTAGAGGTAGAGTACAGTGGAGCACATTAGAGGTAGAGTACAGTGGAGCAGAGAAGAGGTAGAGTACAATGGAAAACAGTAGAGGTAGAGTACAGAGGAGCACAGTAGAGGTAGAGTAAAGAGGAGCACAGTAGAGATAGAGTACAGTGGAGCACAGTAGAGGTAGAGTACAGTGGAGTACAGTAGAGTAGAGTACAGTGGAGCACAGTAGAGGTAGAGTACAGTGGAGCACAGTTGAGGTAGAGTACAGTGGAGTACAGTACAGATAGAGTACAGTGGAGTACAGTAGAGATAGAGTACAGTGGAGCACAGTAGAGATAGAGTACAGTGGAGCACAGTAGAGGTAGAGTACAGTGGAGTACAGTAGAGTAGAGTACAGTAGAGCACAGTAGAGGTAGAGTACAGTGGAGCACAGTAGAGGTAGAGTACAGAGGAGCACAGTAGAGATAGAGTACAGTGGAGCACAGTAGAGGTAGAGTACAGTGGAGCACAGTAGAGTAGAGTACAGTAGAGTACATTAGAGGTAGAGTACAGTGGAGCACAGTAGAGGTAGAGTACAGTGGAGTACAGTAGAGATAGAGTACAATGGAGTACAGTAGAGATAGAGTACAGTGGAGTACAGTAGAGGTAGAGTACAGTGGAGTACAGTAGAGGTAGAGTACAGTGGAGCACATTAGAGGTGGATTACAGTAGAGTACAGTAGAGATAGAGTACAGTAGAGTACAGTAGAGGTAGAGTACAGTGGAGTACAGTAGAGATAGAGTACAGTGGAGCACAGTAGAAGTAGAGTACAGTGGAGTACAGTAGAGGTAGAGTACAGTGGAGTACAGTAGAGGTAGAGTACAGTGGAGTACAGTGGAGCACATTAGAGGTGGATTACAGTGGAGCACAGTAGAGGTACAGTACAGTGGAGCAAAGTAGAGGTAGAGAACAGTACAGTACAGTAGAGGTAGAGTACAGTGGAGTAGAGTAGAGAGAGAGTACAGTGGAGCACAGTAGAGATAGACTACAGTGGAGTACAGTAGAGGTAGAGTACAGTGGAGCACATTAGAGGTGGATTACAGTAGAGTACAGTAGAGATAGAGTACAGTAGAGTACAGTAGAGGTAGAGTACAGTGGAGTACAGTAGAGATAGAGTACAGTGGAGCACAGTAGAAGTAGAGTACAGTGGAGTACAGTAGAAGTAGAGTACAGTGGAGTACAGTAGAGGTAGAGTACAGTGGAGTACAGTAGAGGTAGAGTACAGTGGAGTACAGTAGAGGTAGAGTACAGAGGAGCAGAGTAGAGATAGAGTACAGTGGAGCACAGTAGAGGTAGAATACAGTGGAGTACAGTAGAGTAGAGTACAGTAGAGGTAGAGTACAGTGGAGCACAGTAAAGGTAGAGTACAGTGGAGCACAGTAGAGATAGAGTACAGTGGAATACAGTAGAGGTAGAGTACAGTGGAGTACAGTAGATGTAGAGTACAGAGGAGCACATTAGAGGTAGAGTACAGTGGAGTACAGTAGAGTAGAGTACAGTGGAGCACAGTAGAGGTAGAGTACAGTGGAGTACAGTAGAGGTAGAATACAGTGGAGTACAGTAGAGATAGAGTACAGTGGAGTACAGTAGAAGTAGAGTACAGTGGAGCACAGTAGAGATAGAGTACAGTGGAGTACAGTAGAGGTAGAGAACAGTGCAGTACAGTAGTGGTAGAGTAGAGTGGAGTACAGTACAGATAGACTACAATGGAGCACAGTAGAGATAGAGTACAGTGGAGTACAGTAGAGGTAGAGTACAGTGGAGTACAGTAGAGGTAGAGTACAGTGGAGTACAGTGGAGGTAGAGTACAGTGGAGTACAGTGGAGCACATTAGAGGTGGCTTACAGTGGAGCACAGTAGAGGTACAGTACAGTGGAGCAAAGTAGAGGTAGAGTACAGTGGAGCACAGTAGAGGTAGAGTACAGTGGAGCACAGTAGAGATAGACTACAGTGGAGTACAGTAGAGGTAGAGAACAGTACAGTACAGTAGAGGTAGAGTACAGTAGAGTACAGTAGAGATAGTGTACAGTGGAGCACAGTAGAGATAGAGTACAGTGGAGTACAGTAGAGGTAGAGTACAGTGGAGTACAGTAGAGGTAGAGTACAGTGGAGCACATTAGAGGTGGATTACAGTAGAGTACAGTAGAGATAGAGTACAGTAGAGTACAGTAGAGGTAGAGTACAGTGAAGTACAGTAGAGATAGAGTACAGTGGAGCACAGTAGAAGTAGAGTACAGTGGAGTACAGTAGAGGTAGAGTACAGTGGAGTACAGTAGAGGTAGAGTACAGTGGAGTACAGTGGAGCACATTAGAGGTGGCTTACAGTGGAGCACAGTAGAGGTACAGTACAGTGGAGCAAAGTAGAGGTAGAGTACAGTGGAGTAGAGTAGAGGTAGAGTACAGTGGAGTACAGTAGAGTAGAGTAGAGTACAGTAGAGCACAGTAGAGGTAGAGTACAGTGGAGCACAGTAGAGTAGAGTACAGTGGAGTACAGTAGAGGTAGAGTACAGTGGAGTACAGTAGACATAGAGTACAGTGGAGTACAGTAGAGGTAGAGTATAGTGGAGTACAGTAGAGGTAGAGTACAGAGGAGCACAGTAGAGATAGAGTGCAGTGGAGCACAGTAGAGGTAGAGTACAGTGGAGTACAGTAGAGTAGAGTACAGTAGAGGTAGAGTACAGTGGAGCACAGTAAAGGTAGAGTACAGTGGAGCACAGTAGAGATAGAGTACAGTGGAATACAGTAGAGGTAGAGTACAGTGGAGTACAGTAGATGTAGATTACAGAGGAGCACATTAGAGGTAGAGTACAGTGGAGTACAGTAGAGGTAGAATACAGTGGAGTACAGTAGAGATAGAGTACAGTGGAGTACAGTAGAAGTAGAGTACAGTGGAGCACAGTAGAGATAGAGTACAGTGGAGTACAGTAGAGGTAGAGAACAGTGCAGTACAGTAGTGGTACAGTAGAGTGGAGTACAGTACAGATAGACTACAATGGAGCACAGTAGAGATAGAGTACAGTGGAGTTCAGTAGAGGTAGAGTACAGTGGAGTAGAGTAGAGGTAGAGTACAGTGGAGTACAGTGGAGCACATTAGAGGTGGAGTACAGTGGAGCACAGTAGAGGTAGAGTACAGTGGAGCACAGTAGAGGTAGAGTACAGTGGAGCACAGTAGAGGTAGAGTACAGTGGAGTACAGTAGAGGTAGAGTACAGTGGAGTACAGTAGAGTAGAGTACAGTAGAGCACAGTAGAGGTAGAGTACAGTGGAGCACAGTAGAGATAGAGTACAGTGGAGTACAGTAGAGGTAGAGTAAAGTGGAGTACAGTAGAGGTAGAGTACAGTGGAGCACATTAGAGGTAGAGTACAGTGGAGCAGAGAAGAGGTAGAGTACAATGGAAAACAGTAGAGGTAGAGTACAGAGGAGCACAGTAGAGGTAGAGTAAAGAGGAGCACAGTAGAGATAGAGTACAGTGGAGCACAGTAGAGGTAGAGTACAGTGGAGTACAGTAGAGTAGAGTACAGTGGAGCACAGTAGAGGTAGAGTACAGTGGAGCACAGTTGAGGTAGAGTACAGTGGAGTACAGTACAGATAGAGTACAGTGGAGTACAGTAGAGATAGAGTACAGTGGAGCACAGTAGAGATAGAGTACAGTGGAGCACAGTAGAGGTAGAGTACAGTGGAGTACAGTAGAGTAGAGTACAGTAGAGCACAGTAGAGGTAGAGTACAGTGGAGCACAGTAGAGGTAGAGTACAGAGGAGCACAGTAGAGATAGAGTACAGTGGAGCACAGTAGAGGTAGAGTACAGTGGAGCACAGTAGAGTAGAGTACAGTAGAGTACATTAGAGGTAGAGTACAGTGGAGCACAGTAGAGGTAGAGTACAGTGGAGTACAGTAGAGATAGAGTACAATGGAGTACAGTAGAGATAGAGTACAGTGGAGTACAGTAGAGGTAGAGTACAGTGGAGTACAGTAGAGGTAGAGTACAGTGGAGCACATTAGAGGTGGATTACAGTAGAGTACAGTAGAGATAGAGTACAGTAGAGTACAGTAGAGGTAGAGTACAGTGGAGTACAGTAGAGATAGAGTACAGTGGAGCACAGTAGAAGTAGAGTACAGTGGAGTACAGTAGAGGTAGAGTACAGTGGAGTACAGTAGAGGTAGAGTACAGTGGAGTACAGTGGAGCACATTAGAGGTGGATTACAGTGGAGCACAGTAGAGGTACAGTACAGTGGAGCAAAGTAGAGGTAGAGAACAGTACAGTACAGTAGAGGTAGAGTACAGTGGAGTAGAGTAGAGAGAGAGTACAGTGGAGCACAGTAGAGATAGACTACAGTGGAGTACAGTAGAGGTAGAGAACAGTGGAGTACAGTAGAGTAGAGTAGAGTACAGTAGAGCAAAGTAGAGGTAGAGTACAGTGGAGCACAGTAGAGTAGAGTACAGTGGAGTACAGTAGAGGTAGAATACAGTGGAGTACAGTAGAGATAGAGTAGAGTGGAGTACAGTAGAGGTAGAGTACAGTGGAGTACTGTAGAGGTAGAGTACAGAGGAGCACAGTAGAGATAGAGTACAGTGGAGCACAGTAGAGGTAGAGTACAGTGGAGTAGAGTAGAATAGAGTACAGTAGAGGCAGAGTACAGTGGAGCACAGTAAAGGTAGAGTACAGTGGAGCACAGTAGTGATAGAGTACAGTGGAATACAGTAGAGGTAGAGTACAGTGGAGTACAGTAGATGTAGAGTACAGAGGAGCACATTAGAGGTAGAGTACAGTGGAGTACAGTAGAGGTAGAATACTGTGGAGTACAGTAGAGATAGAGTACAGTGGAGTACAGTAGAAGTAGAGTACAGTGGAGCACAGCAGAGATAGAGTACAGTGGAGTACAGTAGAGGTAGAGAACAGTGCAGTACAGTAGTGGTAGAGTAGAGTGGAGTACAGTACAGATAGACTACAATGGAGCACAGTAGAGATAGAGTACAGTGGAGTAGAGTAGAGGTAGAGTACAGTGGAGTACAGTAGAGGTAGAGTACAGTGGAGTACAGTCGAGCACATTAGAGGTGGAGTACAGTGGAGCACAGTAGAGGTAGAGTACAGTGGAGCACAGTAGAGGTAGAGTACAGTGGAGCACAGTAGAGGTAGAGTACAGTGGAGTACAGTAGAGGTAGAGTACAGTGGAGTACAGTAGAGTAGAGTACAGTAGAGCACAGTAGAGGTAGAGTACATTGGAGCACAGTAGAGATAGAGTACAGTGGAGTACAGTAGAGGTAGAGTACAGTGGAGTACAGTAGAGGTAGAGTACAGTGGAGTACAGTAGAGGTAGAGTACAGTGGAGTACAGTGGAGCACATTAGAGGTGGAGTACAGTGGAGCACAGTAGAGGTAGAGTACAGTGGAGCACAGTAGAGGTAGAGTACAGTGGAGCACAGTAGAGGTAGAGTACAGTGGAGTACAGTAGAGGTAGAGTACAGTGGAGTACAGTAGAGTAGAGTAGAGTACAGTAGAGCAAAGTAGAGGTAGAGTACAGTGGAGCACAGTAGAGATAGAGTACAGTGGAGTACAGTAGAGTTAGAGTAAAGTGGAGTACAGTAGAGGTAGAGTACAGTGGAGCACATTAGAGGTAGAGTACAGTGGAGCACAGAAGAGGTAGAGTACAGTGGAACACAGTAGAGGTAGAGTACAGAGGAGCACAGAAGAGGTAGAGTAAAGAGGAGCACAGTAGAGATCGAGTACAGTGGAGCACAGTAGAGGTAGAGTACAGTGGAGTACAGTAGAGTAGAGTACAGTGGAGCACAGTAGAGGTAGAGTACAGTGGAGCACAGTAGAGGTAGAGTACAGTGGAGTACAGTAGAGATAGAGTACAGTGGAGTACAGTAGAGATAGAGTACAGTGGAGCACAGTAGAAATAGAGTAAAGTGGAGCACAGTAGAGGTAGAGTACAGTGGAGTACAGTAGAGTAGAGTACAGTAGAGCACAGTAGAGGTAGAGTACAGTGGAGCACAGTAGAGGTAGAGTACAGTGGAGCACAGTAGAGGTAGAGTACAGAGGAGCACAGTAGAGATAGAGTACAGTGGAGCACAGTAGAGGTAGAGTAAAGTGGAGCACAGTAGAGGTAGAGTACAGTGGAGTACAGTAGAGTAGAGTACAGTGGAGCACAGTAGACGTAGAGTACAGTGGAGCACAGTAGAGGTAGAGTACAGTGGAGTACAGTAGAGATAGAGTACAATGGAGTACAGTAGAAATAGAGTACAGTGGAGCACAGTAGAGATAGAGTACAGTGGAGCACAGTAGAGGTAGAGTACAGTGGAGTACAGTAGAGTAGAGTACAGTAGAGCACAGTAGAGGTAGAGTACAGTGGAGCACAGTAGAGGTAGAGTACAGAGGAGCACAGTAGAGATAGAGTTCAGTGGAGCACAGTAGAGGTAGAGTACAGTGGAGCACAGTAGAGTAGAGTACAGTAGAGCACATTAGAGGTAGAGTACAGTGGAGCAAAGTAGAGGTAGAGTACAGTGGAGTACAGTAGAGATAGAGTACAGTGGAGTACAGTAGAGGTAGAGTACAGTGGAGTACAGTAGAGGTAGAGTACAGAGGAGCACAGTAGAGATAGAGTACAGTGGAGCACAGTAGAGGTAGAGTACAGTGGAGTACAGTAGAGTAGAGTACAGTAGAGGTAGAGTACAGTGGAGCACAGTAAAGGTAGAGTACAGTGGAGCACAGTAGAGATAGAGTACAGTGGAGTACAGTAGAGGTAGAGTACAGTGGAGTACAGTAGATGTAGAGTACAGAGGACCACATTAGAGGTAGAGTACAGTGGAGTACAGTAGAGGTAGAATACAGTGGAGTACAGTAGAGATAGAGTACAGTGGAGTACAGTTGAAATAGAGTATAGTGGAGCACAGTAGAGATAGAGTACAGTGGAGTACAGTAGAGGTAGAGAACAGTGCAGTACAGTAGAGGTAGAGTACAGTGGAGTACAGTATAGATAGAGTACAGTGGAGCACAGTAGAGATAGAGTACAGTGGAGTACAGTAGAGGTAGAGTACAGTGGAGTAAAGTAGAGGTAGAGTACAGTGGAGTACAGTAGAGGTGGAGTACAGTGGAGTACATTAGAGGTGGAGTAGAGAAGAGTACTGTAGAGGTAGAGTAAAGTAGAGATAGAGTCGAGTGGAGCACAGTAGAGATAGAGTACAGTGGAGCACAGTAGAGGTAGAGTACAGTGGAGTACAGTTGAGATAGAGTACAGTGGAGTACAGTAGAGGTAGAGTACAGTGGAGTACAGTAGAGATAGAGTACAGTGGAGTACATTAGAGGTAGAGTATAGTAGAGTACAGCAGAGATAGAGTACAGTGGAGCACAGTAGAGATAGAGTACAGTGGAGCACAGTAGTGGTAGAGTACAGTGGAGTACAGTACAGATAGACTACAGTGGAGCACAGTAGAGATAGAGTACAGTGGAGTACAGTAGAGGTAGAGTACAGTGGAGTACAGTAGAGGTAGAGTACAGTGGAGTACAGTGGAGCACATTAGAGGTGGAGTAGAGTGGAGCACAGTAGAGGTAGAGTACAGTGGAGCACAGTAGAGGTAGAGTACAGTGGAGCACAGTAGAGGTAGAGTACAGTGGAGTACAGTAGAGGTAGAGTGGAGTACAGTAGAGCACAGTAGAGGTAGAGTACAGTTGAGCACAGTAGAGATAGAGTACAGTGGAGTACAGTACAGGTAGAGTACAGTGGAGCACAGTAGAGGTAGAGTACAGTGGAGTACAGTAGAGGTAGAATACAGTGGAGTACAGTAGAGATAGAGTACAGTGGAGTACAGTAGAAGTAGAGTACAGTGGAGTACAGTAGAGGTAGAGTACAGTGGAGTACAGTAGAGGTAGAATACAGTGGAGTACAGTAGAGGTAGAGTACAGTGGAGTACAGTGGAGCACATTAGAGGTGGAGTACAGTGGAGCACAGTAGAGGTAGAGTACAGTGGAGTACAGTAGAGGTAGAGTACAGTGGAGCACATTAGAGATGGATTACAGTAGAGTACAGTAGAGATAGAGTACAGTAGAGTACAGTAGAGGTAGAGTACAGTGGAGTACAGTAGAGATAGAGTACAGTGGAGCACAGTAGAAGTAGAGTACAGTGGAGTACAGTAGAGGTAGAGTACAGTGGAGTACAGTAGAGGTAGAGTACAGTGGAGTACAGTGGAGCACATTAGAGGTGGCTTACAGTGGAGCACAGTAGAGGTACAGTACAGTGGAGCACAGTAGAGGTAGAGTACAGTGGAGCACAGTAGAGGTGGAGTAGAGTGGAGCACAGTAGAGGTAGAGTACAGTGGAGCACAGTAGAGGTAGAGTACAGTGGAGCACAGTAGAGGTAGAGTACAGTGGAGTACAGTAGAGGTAGAGTGGAGTACAGTAGAGCACAGTAGAGGTAGAGTACAGTGGAGCACAGTAGAGATAGAGTACAGTGGAGTACAGTACAGGTAGAGTACAGTGGAGCACAGTAGAGGTAGAGTACAGTGGAGTACAGTAGAGGTAGAATACAGTGGAGTACAGTAGAGATAGAGTACAGTGGAGTACAGTAGAAGTAGAGTACAGTGGAGTACAGTAGAGGTAGAGTACAGTGGAGTACAGTAGAGGTAGAGTACAGTGGAGTACAGTAGAGGTAGAGTACAGTGGAGTACAGTGGAGCACATTAGAGGTGGAGTACAGTGGAGCACAGTAGAGGTAGAGTACAGTGGAGTACAGTAGAGGTAGAGTACAGTGGAGCACATTAGAGGTGGATTACAGTAGAGTACAGTAGAGATAGAGTACAGTAGAGTACAGTAGAGGTAGAGTACAGTGGAGTACAGTAGAGATAGAGTACAGTGGAGCACAGTAGAAGTAGAGTACAGTGGAGTACAGTAGAGGTAGAGTACAGTGGAGTACAGTAGAGGTAGAGTACAGTGGAGTACAGTGGAGCACATTAGAGGTGGCTTACAGTGGAGCACAGTAGAGGTACAGTACAGTGGAGCACGGTAGAGGTAGAGTACAGTGGAGCACAGTAGAGGTAGAGTACAGTGGAGTACAGTAGAGGTAGCGTACAGTGGAGTACAGTAGAGTAGAGTACAGTAGAGCACAGTAGAGGTAGAGTACAGTGGAGTACAGTAGAGGTAGAGTAAAGTGGAGTACAGTAGAGGTAGAGTACAGTGGAGCACATTAGAGGTAGAGTACAGTGGAGCACAGAAGAGGTAGAGTACAGTGAAACACAGTAGAGGTAGAGTACAGAGGAGCACAGTAGAGGTAGAGTAAAGAGGAGCACAGTAGAGATAGAGTACAGTGGAGCACAGTAGAGGTAGAGTACAGTGGAGTACAGTAGAGTAGAGTACAGTGGAGCACAGTAGAGGTAGAGTACAGTGGAGCACAGTAGAGGTAGAGTACAGTGGAGTACAGTAGAGATAGAGTACAGTGGAGTACAGTAGAGATAGAGTACAGTGGAGCACAGTAGAGTAGAGTACAGTGGAGCACAGTAGAGGTAGAGTACAGTGGAGCACAGTAGAGGTAGAGTACAGTGGAGTACAGTAGAGATAGAGTACAGTGGAGTACAGTAGAGATAGAGTACAGTGGAGCACAGTAGAGATAGAGTACAGTGGAGCACAGTAGAGGTAGAGTACAGTGGAGTACAGTAGAGTAGAGTACAGTAGAGCACAGTAGAGGTAGAGTACAGTGGAGCACAGTAGAGGTAGAGTACAGAGGAGCACAGTAGAGATAGAGTACAGTGGAGCACAGTAGAGGTAGAGTACAGTGGAGCACAGTAGAGTAGAGTACAGTAGAGCACATTAGAGGTAGAGTACAGTGGAGCACAGTAGAGGTAGAGTACAGTGGAGTACAGTAGAGGTAGAGTACAGTGGAGCACATTAGAGGTGGATTACAGTAGAGTACAGTAGAGATAGAGTACAGTAGAGTACAGTAGAGGTAGAGTACAGTGGAGTACAGTAGAGATAGAGTACAGTGGAGCACAGTAGAAGTAGAGTACAGTGGAGTACAATAGAGGTAGAGTACAGTGGAGTACAGTAGAGGTAGAGTACAGTGGAGTACAGTGGAGCACATTAGAGGTGGATTACAGTGGAGCACAGTAGAGGTACAGTACAGTGGAGCAAAGTAGAGGTAGAAAACAATACAGTACAGTAGAGGTAGAGTACAGTGGAGTAGAGTAGAGAGAGAGTACAGTGGAGCACAGTAGAGATAGACTACAGTGGAGTACAGTAGAGGTAGAGTACAGTGGAGTACAGTAGATGTAGAGTACAGTAGAGTACAGTAGAGATAGTGTACAGTGGAGCACAGTAGACGTAGAGTACAGTGGAGCACAGTAGAGGTAGAGTACAGTGGAGTACAGTAGAGATAGAGTACAATGGAGTACAGTAGAAATAGAGTACAGTGGAGCACAGTAGAGATAGAGTACAGTGGAGCACAGTAGAGGTAGAGTACAGTGGAGTACAGTAGAGTAGAGTACAGTAGAGCACAGTAGAGGTAGAGTACAGTGGAGCACAGTAGAGGTAGAGTACAGAGGAGCACAGTAGAGATAGAGTTCAGTGGAGCACAGTAGAGGTAGAGTACAGTGGAGCACAGTAGAGTAGAGTACAGTAGAGCACATTAGAGGTAGAGTACAGTGGAGCACAGTAGAGGTAGAGTACAGTGGAGTACAGTAGAGATAGAGTACAGTGGAGTACAGTAGAGGTAGAGTACAGTGGAGTACAGTAGAGGTAGAGTACAGAGGAGCACAGTAGAGATAGAGTACAGTGGAGCACAGTAGAGGTAGAGTACAGTGGAGTACAGTAGAGTAGAGTACAGTAGAGGTAGAGTACAGTGGAGCACAGTAAAGGTAGAGTACAGTGGAGCACAGTAGAGATAGAGTACAGTGGAGTACAGTAGAGGTAGAGTACAGTGGAGTACAGTAGATGTAGAGTACAGAGGACCACATTAGAGGTAGAGTACAGTGGAGTACAGTAGAGGTAGAATACAGTGGAGTACAGTAGAGATAGAGTACAGTGGAGTACAGTTGAAATAGAGTATAGTGGAGCACAGTAGAGATAGAGTACAGTGGAGTACAGTAGAGGTAGAGAACAGTGCAGTACAGTAGAGGTAGAGTACAGTGGAGTACAGTATAGATAGAGTACAGTGGAGCACAGTAGAGATAGAGTACAGTGGAGTACAGTAGAGGTAGAGTACAGTGGAGTAAAGTAGAGGTAGAGTACAGTGGAGTACAGTAGAGGTGGAGTACAGTGGAGTACATTAGAGGTGGAGTAGAGAAGAGTACTGTAGAGGTAGAGTAAAGTAGAGATAGAGTCGAGTGGAGCACAGTAGAGATAGAGTACAGTGGAGCACAGTAGAGGTAGAGTACAGTGGAGTACAGTTGAGATAGAGTACAGTGGAGTACAGTAGAGGTAGAGTACAGTGGAGTACAGTAGATGTAGAGTACAGAGGACCACATTAGAGGTAGAGTACAGTGGAGTACAGTAGAGGTAGAATACAGTGGAGTACAGTAGAGATAGAGTACAGTGGAGTACAGTTGAAGTAGAGTATAGTGGAGCACAGTAGAGATAGAGTACAGTGGAGTACAGTAGAAGTAGAGAACAGTGCAGGACAGTAGAGGTAGAGTACAGTGGAGTACAGTAGAGATAGAGTAGAGTGGAGCACAGTAGAGATAGAGTACAGTGGAGTACAGTAGAGGTAGAGTACAGTGGAGTAAAGTAGAGGTAGAGTACAGTGGAGTACAGTAGAGGTGGAGTACAGTGGAGTACATTAGAGGTGGAGTACAGAAGAGTACTGTAGAGGTAGAGTACAGTAGAGATAGAGTACAGTGGAGCACAGTAGAGATAGAGTACAGTGGAGCACAGTAGAGGTAGAGTACAGTGGAGTACAGTTGAGATAGAGTACAGTGGAGTACAGTAGAGGTAGAGTACAATGGAGTACAGTAGAGATAGAGTACAGTGGAGTACAGTAGAGGTAGAGTACAGTAGAGTACAGTAGAGGTAGAGTACAGTGGAGTACAGTAGAGATAGAGTACAGTGGAGCACAGTAGTGGTAGAGTACAGTGGAGTACAGTACAGATAGACTACAGTGGAGCACAGTAGAGATAGAGTACAGTGGAGTACAGTAGAGGTACAGTACAGTGGAGTACAGTAGAGGTAGAGTACAATGGAGTACAGTGGAGCACATTAGAGGTGGAGTACAATGGAGCACAGTAGAGGTAGAGTACAGTGGAGCACAGTAGAGGTAGAGTACAGTGGAGCACAGTAGAGGTAGAGTACAGTGGAGTACAGTAGAGGTAGAGTACAGTGGAGTACAGTAGAGGTAGAGTACAGTGGAGTACAGTAGCGGTAGAGTACAGTGGAGTACAGTAGAGGTAGAGTACAGTGGAGTACAGTAGAGGTAGAGTACAGTGGAGTACAGTAGACGTAGAGTACAGTGGAGTACAATAGAGTAGAGTACAGTGGAGCACAGTAGAGGTAGAGTACAGTGGAGTACAGTAGAGTAGAGTACAGTAGAGCACAGTAGAGGTAGAGTACAGTGGAGCACAGTAGAGGTAGAGTACAGAGGAGCACAGTAGAGATAGAGTTCAGTGGAGCACAGTAGAGGTAGAGTACAGTGGAGCACAGTAGAGTAGAGTACAGTAGAGCACATTAGAGGTAGAGTACAGTGGAGCACAGTAGAGGTAGAGTACAGTGGAGTACAGTAGAGATAGAGTACAGTGGAGTACAGTAGAGGTAGAGTACAGTGGAGTACAGTAGAGGTAGAGTACAGAGGAGCACAGTAGAGATAGAGTACAGTGGAGCACAGTAGAGGTAGAGTACAGTGGAGTACAGTAGAGTAGAGTACAGTAGAGGTAGAGTACAGTGGAGCACAGTAAAGGTAGAGTACAGTGGAGCACAGTAGAGATAGAGTACAGTGGAGTACAGTAGAGGTAGAGTACAGTGGAGTACAGTAGATGTAGAGTACAGAGGACCACATTAGAGGTAGAGTACAGTGGAGTACAGTAGAGGTAGAATACAGTGGAGTACAGTAGAGATAGAGTACAGTGGAGTACAGTTGAAATAGAGTATAGTGGAGCACAGTAGAGATAGAGTACAGTGGAGTACAGTAGAGGTAGAGAACAGTGCAGTACAGTAGAGGTAGAGTACAGTGGAGTACAGTATAGATAGAGTACAGTGGAGCACAGTAGAGATAGAGTACAGTGGAGTACAGTAGAGGTAGAGTACAGTGGAGTAAAGTAGAGGTAGAGTACAGTGGAGTACAGTAGAGGTGGAGTACAGTGGAGTACATTAGAGGTGGAGTAGAGAAGAGTACTGTAGAGGTAGAGTAAAGTAGAGATAGAGTCGAGTGGAGCACAGTAGAGATAGAGTACAGTGGAGCACAGTAGAGGTAGAGTACAGTGGAGTACAGTTGAGATAGAGTACAGTGGAGTACAGTAGAGGTAGAGTACAGTGGAGTACAGTAGATGTAGAGTACAGAGGACCACATTAGAGGTAGAGTACAGTGGAGTACAGTAGAGGTAGAATACAGTGGAGTACAGTAGAGATAGAGTACAGTGGAGTACAGTTGAAGTAGAGTATAGTGGAGCACAGTAGAGATAGAGTACAGTGGAGTACAGTAGAAGTAGAGAACAGTGCAGGACAGTAGAGGTAGAGTACAGTGGAGTACAGTAGAGATAGAGTAGAGTGGAGCACAGTAGAGATAGAGTACAGTGGAGTACAGTAGAGGTAGAGTACAGTGGAGTAAAGTAGAGGTAGAGTACAGTGGAGTACAGTAGAGGTGGAGTACAGTGGAGTACATTAGAGGTGGAGTACAGAAGAGTACTGTAGAGGTAGAGTACAGTAGAGATAGAGTACAGTGGAGCACAGTAGAGATAGAGTACAGTGGAGCACAGTAGAGGTAGAGTACAGTGGAGTACAGTTGAGATAGAGTACAGTGGAGTACAGTAGAGGTAGAGTACAATGGAGTACAGTAGAGATAGAGTACAGTGGAGTACAGTAGAGGTAGAGTACAGTAGAGTACAGTAGAGGTAGAGTACAGTGGAGTACAGTAGAGATAGAGTACAGTGGAGCACAGTAGTGGTAGAGTACAGTGGAGTACAGTACAGATAGACTACAGTGGAGCACAGTAGAGATAGAGTACAGTGGAGTACAGTAGAGGTACAGTACAGTGGAGTACAGTAGAGGTAGAGTACAATGGAGTACAGTGGAGCACATTAGAGGTGGAGTACAATGGAGCACAGTAGAGGTAGAGTACAGTGGAGCACAGTAGAGGTAGAGTACAGTGGAGCACAGTAGAGGTAGAGTACAGTGGAGTACAGTAGAGGTAGAGTACAGTGGAGTACAGTAGAGGTAGAGTACAGTGGAGTACAGTAGCGGTAGAGTACAGTGGAGTACAGTAGAGGTAGAGTACAGTGGAGTACAGTAGAGGTAGAGTACAGTGGAGTACAGTAGACGTAGAGTACAGTGGAGTACAATAGAGTAGAGTACAGTAGATCACAGTAGAGGTAGAGTACAGTGGAGCACAGTAGAGATAGAGTACAGTGGAGTACAGTAGAGGTAGAGTACAGTGGAGTACAGTTGAGGTGGAGTACAGTAGAGTACAGTAGAGGTAGAGAACAGTACAGTGCAGTAGAGGTAGAGTACAGTGGAGTAGAGTAGAGAGAGAGTACAGTGGAGCACAGTAGAGATAGACTACAGTGGAGTACAGTAGAGGTAGAGAACAGTACAGTACAGTAGAGGTAGAGTACAGTAGAGTACAGTAGAGATAATGTACAGTGGAGCACAGTAGAGATAGAGTAGAGTGGAGTACAGTAGAGGTAGAGTACAGTGGAGTACAGTAGAGGTAGAGTACAGTGAAGCACATTAGAGGTGGATTACAGTAGAGTACAGTAGAGATAGAGTACAGTAGAGTACAGTAGAGGTAGAGTACAGTGGAGTACAGTAGAGATAGAGTACAGTGGAGCACAGTAGAAGTAGAGTACAGTGGAGTACAGTAGAGGTAGAGTACAGTGGAGTACAGTAGAGGTAGAGTACAGTGGAGTACAGTGGAGCACATTAGAGGTGGATTACAGTGGTGCACAGCAGAGGTACAGTACAGTGGAGCAAAGTAGAGGTAGAGTACAGTGGAGTAGAGTAGAGGTAGAGTACAGTGGGGTACAGTAGAGTAGAGTAGAGTACAGTAGAGCACAGTAGAGGTAGAGTACAGTGGAGCACAGTAGAGTAGAGTACAGTGGAGTACAGTAGAGGTAGAGTACAGTGGAGTACAGTAGAGATAGAGTACAGTGGAGTACAGTAGAGGTAGAGTACAGTGGAGTACAGTAGAGGTAGAGTACAGAGGAGCACAGTAGAGATAGAGTACAGTGGAGCACAGTAGAGGTAGAGTACAGTGGAGTACAGTAGAGTAGAGTACAGTAGAGGTAGAGTACAGTGGAGCACAGTAAAGGTAGAGTACAGTGGAGCACAGTAGATATAGAGTACAGTGGAGTACAGTAGATGTAGAGTACAGAGGAGCACATTAGAGGTAGAGTACAGTGGAGTACAGTAGAGGTAGAATACAGAGGAGTACAGTAGAGATAGAGTACAGTGGAGTACAGTTGAAGTAGAGTATAGTGGAGCACAGTAGAGATAGAGTACAGTGGAGTACAGTAGAGGTAGAGAACAGTGCAGGACAGTAGAGGTAGAGTACAGTGGAGTACAGTAGAGATAGAGTAGAGTGGAGCACAGTAGAGATAGAGTACAGTGGAGTACAGTAGAGGTAGAGTACAGTGGAGTAAAGTAGAGGTAGAGTACAGTGGAGTACAGTAGAGGTGGAGTACAGTGGAGTACATTAGAGGTGGAGTACAGAAGAGTACTGTAGAGGCAGAGTACAGTAGAGATAGAGTACAGTGGAGCACAGTAGAGATAGAATACAGTGGAGCACAGTAGAGGTTGAGTACAGTGGAGTACAGTTGAGATAGAGTACAGTGGAGTACAGTAGAGGTAGAGTACAATGGAGTACAGTAGAGATAGAGTACAGTGGAGTACAGTAGAGGTAGAGTACAGTAGAGTACAGTAGAGGTAGAGTACAGTGGAGTACAGTAGAGATAGAGTACAGTGGAGCACAGTAGTGGTAGAGTACAGTGGAGTACAGTACAGATAGACTACAGTGGAGCACAGTAGAGATAGAGTACAGTGGAGTACAGTAGAGGTACAGTACAGTGGAGTACAGTAGAGGTAGAGTACAATGGAGTACAGTGGAGCACATTAGAGGTGGAGTACAGTGGAGCACAGTAGAGGTAGAGTACAGTGGAGCACAGTAGAGGTAGAGTACAGTGGAGCACAGTAGAGGTAGAGTACAGTGGAGTACAGTAGAGGTAGAGTACAGTGGAGTACAGTAGAGGTAGAGTACAGTGGAGTACAGTAGCGGTAGAGTACAGTGGAGTACAGTAGAGGTAGAGTACAGTGGAGTACAGTAGAGGTAGAGTACAGTGGAGTACAGTAGACGTAGAGTACAGTGGAGTACAATAGAGTAGAGTACAGTAGATCACAGTAGAGGTAGAGTACAGTGGAGCACAGTAGAGATAGAGTACAGTGGAGTACAGTAGAGGTAGAGTACAGTGGAGTACAGTTGAGGTGGAGTACAGTAGAGTACAGTAGAGGTAGAGAACAGTACAGTACAGTAGAGGTAGAGTACAGTGGAGTAGAGTAGAGAGAGAGTGCAGTGGAGCACAGTAGAGATAGACTACAGTGGAGTACAGTAGAGGTAGAGAACAGTACAGTACAGTAGAGGTAGAGTACAGTAGAGTACAGTAGAGATAATGTACAGTGGAGCACAGTAGAGATAGAGTAGAGTGGAGTACAGTAGAGGTAGAGTACAGTGGAGTACAGTAGAGGTAGAGTACAGTGAAGCACATTAGAGGTGGATTACAGTAGAGTACAGAAGAGATAGAGTACAGTAGAGTACAGTAGACGTAGAGTACAGTGGAGTACAGTAGAGATAGAGTACAGTGGAGCACAGTAGAAGTAGAGTACAGTGGAGTACAGTAGAGGTAGAGTACAGTGGAGTACAGTAGAGGTAGAGTACAGTGGAGTACAGTGGAGCACATTAGAGGTGGATTACAGTGGAGCACAGCAGAGGTACAGTACAGTGGAGCAAAGTAGAGGTAGAGTACAGTGGAGTAGAGTAGAGGTAGAGTACAGTGGGGAACAGTAGAGTAGAGTAGAGTACAGTAGAGCACAGTAGAGGTAGAGTACAGTGGAGCACAGTAGAGTAGAGTACAGTAGAGTACAGTAGAGGTAGAGTACAGTGGAGTACAGTAGAGATAGAGTACAGTGGAGTACAGTAGAGGTAGAGTACAGTGGAGTACAGTAGAGGTAGAGTACAGAGGAGCACAGTAGAGATAGAGTACAGTGGAGCACAGTAGAGGTAGAGTACAGTGGAGTACAGTAGAGTAGAGTACAGTAGAGGTAGAGTACAGTGGAGCACAGTAAAGGTAGAGTACAGTGGAGCACAGTAGATATAGAGTACAGTGGAATACAGTAGAGGTAGAGTACAGTGGAGTACAGTAGATGTAGAGTACAGAGGAGCACATTAGAGGTAGAGTACAGTGGAGTACAGTAGAGGTAGAATACAGAGGAGTACAGTAGAGATAGAGTACAGTGGAGTACAGTAGAAGTAGAGTACAGTGGAGCACAGTAGAGATAGAGTACAGTGGAGTACAGTATAGATAGAGAACAGTGCAGTACAGTAGTGGTAGAGTAGAGTGGAGTACAGTACAGATAGACTACAATGGAGCACAGTAGAGATAAAGTACATTGGAGTACAGTAGAGGTAGAGTACAGTGGAGTACAGTAGAGGTAGAGTACAGTGGAGTGCAGTGGAGCACATTAGAGGTGGAGTACAGTGGAGCACAGTAGAGGTAGAGTACAGTGGAGCACAGTAGAGGTAGAGTACAGTGGAGCACAGTAGAGGTAGAGTACAGTGGAGTACAGTAGAGGTAGAGTACAGTGGAGTACAGTAGAGTAGAGTACAGTAGAGCACAGTAGAGGTAGAGTACAGTGGAGCACAGTAGAGATAGAGTACAGTGGAGTACAGTAGTGGTAGAGTAAAGTGGAGTACAGTAGAGGTAGAGTACAGTGGAGCACATTAGAGGTAGAGTACAGTGGAGCACAGAAGAGGTAGAGTACAATGGAACACAGTAGAGGTAGAGTACAGAGGAGCACAGTAGAGGTAGAGTAAAGAGGAGCACAGTAGAGATAGAGTACAGTGGAGCACAGTAGAGGTAGAGTACAGTGGAGTACAGTAGAGTAGAGTACAGTGGAGCACAGTAGAGGTAGAGTACAGTGGAGCACAGTAGAGGAAGAGTACAGTGGAGTACAGTAGAGATAGAGTACAGTGGAGTACAGTAGAGATAGAGTACAGTGGAGTACAGTAGAGATAGAGTACAGTGGAGTACAGTAGAGGTAGAGTACAGTGGAGTACAGTAGAGTAGAGTACAGTAGAGCACAGTAGAGGTAGAGTACAGTGGAGCACAGTAGAGTAGAGTACAGTGGAGTACAGTAGAGGTAGAGTACAGTGGAGTACAGTAGAGATAGAGTACAGTGGAGTACAGTAGAGGTAGAGTACAGTGGAGTACAGTAGAGGTAGAGTACAGAGGAGCACAGTAGAGATAGAGTACAGTGGAGCACAGTAGAGGTAGAGTACAGTGGAGTACAGTAGAGTAGAGTACAGTAGAGGTAGAGTACAGTGGAGCACAGTAAAGGTAGAGTACAGTGGAGCACAGTAGAGATAGAGTACAGTGGAATACAGTAGAGGTAGAGTACAGTGGAGTACAGTAGATGTAGAGTACAGAGGAGCACATTAGAGGTAGAGTACAGTGGAGTACAGTAGAGGTAGAATACAGTGGAGTACAGTAGAGATAGAGTACAGTGGAGTACAGTAGAAGTAGAGTACAGTGGAGCACAGTAGAGATAGAGTACAGTGGAGTACAGTAGAGATAGAGAACAGTGCAGTACAGTAGTGGTAGAGTAGAGTGGAGTACAGTACAGATAGACTACAATGGAGCACAGTAGAGATAAAGTACATTGGAGTACAGTAGAGGTAGAGTACAGTGGAGTACAATAGAGGTAGAGTACAGTGGAGTACAGTGGAGCACATTAGAAGTGGAGTACAGTGGAGCACAGTAGAGGTAGAGTACAGTGGAGCACAGTAGAGGTAGAGTACAGTGGAGCACAGTAGAGGTAGAGTACAGTGGAGTACAGTAGAGGTAGAGTACAGTGGAGTACAGTAGAGTAGAGTACAGTAGAGCACAGTAGAGGTAGAGTACAGTGGAGCACAGTAGAGATAGAGTACAGTGGAGTACAGTAGAGGTAGAGTAAAGTGGAGTACAGTAGAGGTAGAGTACAGTGGAGCACATTAGAGGTAGAGTACAGTGGAGCACAGAAGAGGTAGAGTACAATGGAACACAGTAGAGGTAGAGTACAGAGGAGCACAGTAGAGGTAGAGTAAAGAGGAGCACAGTAGAGATAGAGTACAGTGGAGCACAGTAGAGGTAGAGTACAGTGGAGTACAGTAGAGTAGAGTACAGTGGAGCACAGTAGAGGTAGAGTACAGTGGAGCACAGTAGAGGAAGAGTACAGTGGAGTACAGTAGAGATAGAGTACAGTGGAGTACAGTAGAGATAGAGTACAGTGGAGCACAGTAGAGATAGAGTACAGTGGAGCACAGTAGAGGTAGAGTACAGTGGAGTACAGTAGAGTACAGTACAGTAGAGCACAGTAGAGGTAGAGTACAGTGGAGCACAGTAGAGGTAGAGTACAGAGGAGCACAGTAGAGATAGAGTACAGTGGAGCACAGTAGAGGTAGAGTACAGTGGAGCACAGTAGAGTAGAGTACAGTAGAGCACATTAGAGGTAGAGTACAGTGGAGCACAGTAGAGGTAGAGTACAGTGGAGTACAGTAGATATAGAGTACAATGGAGTACAGTAGAGATAGAGTACAGTGGAGCACAGTAGAGGTAGAGTACAGTGGAGTACAGTAGAGGTAGAGTACAGTGGAGCACATTAGAGGTGGATTACAGTAGAGTACAGTAGAGATAGAGTACAGTAGAGTACAGTAGAGGTAGAGTACAGTGGAGTACAGTAGAGATAGAGTACAGTGGAGCAGAGTAGAAGTAGAGTACAGTGGAGTACAGTAGAGGTAGAGTACAGTGGAGTACAGTAGAGGTAGAGTACAGTGGAGTACAGTGGAGCACATTAGAGGTGGATTACAGTGGAGCACAGTAGAGGTACAGTACAGTGGAGCGAAGTAGATGTAGAGTACAGTGGAGTAGAGTAGAGGTAGATTACAGTGGAGTACAGTAGAGTAGAGTAGAGTAGAGTACAGTAGAGCACAGTAGAGGTAGAGTAAAGTGGAGCACAGTAGAGTAGAGTACAGTGGAGTACAGTAGAGGTAGAATACAGTGGAGTACAGTAGAGATAGAGTAGAGTGGAGTACAGTAGAGGTAGAGTACAGTGGAGTACTGTAGAGGTAGAGTACAGAGGAGCACAGTAGAGATTGAGTACAGTGGAGCACAGTAGAGGTAGAGTACAGTGGAGTACAGTAGAATAGAGTACAGTAGAGGTAGAGTACAGTGGAGCACAGTAAAGGTAGAGTACAGTGGAGCACAGTAGAGATTGAGTACAGTGGAATACAGTAGAGGTAGAGTACAGTGGAGTACAGTAGATGTAGAGTACAGAGGAGCACATTAGAGGTAGAGTACAGTGGAGTACAGTAGAGGTAAAATACAGTGGAGTACAGTAGAGATAGAGTACAGTGGAGTACAGTAGAAGTAGAGTACAGTGGAGCACAGTAGAGATAGAGTACAGTGGAGTACAGTAGAGGTAGAGAACAGTGCAGTACAGTAGTGGTAGAGTAGAGTGGAGTACAGTACAGATAGACTACAATGGAGCACAGTAGAGATAGAGTACAGTGGAGTACAGTAGAGGTAGAGTACAGTGGAGTACAGTAGAGGTAGAGTACAGTGGAGTACAGTGGAGCACATTAGAGGTGGAGTACAGTGGAGCACAGTAGAGGTAGAGTACAGTGGAGCACAGTAGAGGTAGAGTACAGTGGAGCACAGTAGAGGTAGAGTACAGTGGAGTACAGTAGAGGTAGAGTACAGTGGAGTACAGTAGAGTAGAGTACAGTAGAGCACAGTAGAGGTAGAGTACAGTGGAGCACAGTAGAGATAGAGTACAGTAGAGTAAAGTAGAGGTAGAGTACAGTGGAGTACAGTAGAAGTGGAGTACAGTGGAGTACATTAGAGGTGGAGTACAGAAGAGTACTGTAGAGGTAGAGTACAGTAGAGATAGAGTACAGTGGAGCACAGTAGAGATAGAGTACAGTGGAGCACAGTAGAGGTAGAGTACAGTGGAGTACAGTTGAGATAGAGTACAGTGGAGTACAGTAGAGGTAGAGTACAATGGAGTACAGTAGAGATAGAGTACAGTGGAGTACAGTAGAGGTAGAGTACAGTAGAGTACAGTAGAGGTAGAGTACAGTGGAGTACAATAGAGATAGAGTACAGTGGAGCACAGTAGTGGTAGAGTACAGTGGAGTACAGTACAGATAGACTACAGTGGAGCACAGTAGAGATAGAGTACAGTGGAGTACAGTAGAGGTACAGTACAGTGGAGTACAGTAGAGGTAGAGTACAATGGAGTACAGTGGAGCACATTAGAGGTGGAGTACAGTGGAGCACAGTCGAGGTAGAGTACAGTGGAGCACAGTAGAGGTAGAGTACAGTGGAGCACAGTAGAGGTAGAGTACAGTGGAGTAAAGTAGAGGTAGAGTACAGTGGAGTACAGTAGAGTAGAGTAGAGTACAGTAGAGCACAGTAGAGGTAGAGTACAGTGGAGCAAAGTAGAGATAGAGTACAGTGGAGTACAGTAGAGGTAGAGTACAGTGGAGTACAGTAGAGGTAGAGTACAGTGGAGCACATTAGAGGTAGAGTACAGTGGAGTACAGTAGAGGTAGAGTACAGTGGAGTACAGTAGCGGTAGAGTACATTGGAGTACAGTAGAGGTAGAGTACAGTGGAGTACAGTAGAGGTAGAGTACAGTGGAGTACAATAGAGTAGAGTACAGTAGATCACAGTAGAGGTAGAGTACAGTGGAGCACAGTAGAGATAGAGTACAGTGGAGTACAGTAGAGGTAGAGTACAGTGGAGTACAGTTGAGGTGGAGTACAGTAGAGTACAGTAGAGGTAGAGAACTGTACAGTACATTAGAGGTAGAGTACAGTGGAGTAGAGTAGAGAGAGAGTACAGTGGAGCAAAGTAGAGATAGACTACAGTGGAGTACAGTAGAGGTAGAGAACAGTACAGTACAGTAGAGGTAGAGTACAGTAGAGTACAGTAGAGATAGTGTACAGTGGAGCACAGTAGAGATAGAGTAGAGTGGAGTACAGTAGAGGTAGAGTACAGTGGAGTACAGTAGAGGTAGAGTACAGTGAAGCACATTAGAGGTGGATTACAGTAGAGTACAGTAGAGATAGAGTACAGTAGAGTACAGTAGAGGTAGAGTACAGTGGAGTACAGTAGAGATAGAGTACAGTGGAGCACAGTAGAAGTAGAGTACAGTGGAGTACAGTAGAGGTAGAGTACAGTGGAGTACAGTAGAGGTAGAGTACAGTGGAGTACAGTGGAGCACATTAGAGGTGGATTACAGTGGAGCACAGCAGAGGTACAGTACAGTGGAGCAAAGTAGAGGTAGAGTACAGTGGAGTAGAGTAGAGGTAGAGTACAGTGGGGTAAAGTAGAGTAGAGTAGAGTACAGTGGAGCACAGTAGAGTAGAGTACAGTGGAGTACAGTAGAGGTAGAGTACAGTGGAGTACAGTAGAGATAGAGTACAGTGGAGCACAGTAGAGGTAGAGTACAGTGGAGTACAGTAGAGTAGAGTACAGTAGAGGTAGAGTACAGTGGAGCACAGTAAAGGTAGAATACAGTGGAGCACAGTAGAGATAGAGTACAGTGGAGCACAGTAGAGGTAGAGTACAGTAGAATACAGTAGATGTAGAGTACAGAGGAGCACATTAGAGGTAGAGTACAGTGGAACACAGTAGAGGTAGAATACAGTGGAGTACAGTAGAGATAGAGTACAGTGGAGTACAGTAGAAGTAGAGTACAGTGGAGAACAGTAGAGATAGAGTACAGTGGAGTACAGTAGAGGTAGAGAATAGTGCAGTACAGTAGTGGTAGAGTAGAGTGGAGTACAGTACAGATAGACTACAATGGAGCACAGTAGAGATAGAGTACAGTGGAGTAAAGTAGAGGTAGAGTACAGTGGAGTACAGTAGAGGTAGAGTACAGTGGAGTACAGTGGAGCACATTAGAGGTGGAGTACAGTGGAGCACAGTAGAGGTAGAGTACAGTGGAGCACAGTAGAGGTAGAGTACAGTGGAGTACAGTAGAGGTAGCGTACAGTGGAGTACAGTAGAGTAGAGTACAGTAGAGCACAGTAGAGGTAGAGTACAGTGGAGCACAGTAGAGATAGAGTACAGTGGAGTACAGTAGAGGTAGAGTAAAGTGGAGTACAGTAGAGGTAGAGTACAGTGGAGCACATTAGAGGTAGAGTACAGTGGAGCACAGAAGAGGTAGAGTACAGTGGAACACAGTAGTACAGTAGTGGTAGAGTAGAGTGGAGTACAGTACAGATAGACTACAATGGAGCACAGTAGAGATAGAGTACAGTGGAGTAAAGTAGAGGTAGAGTACAGTGGAGTACAGTAGAGGTAGAGTACAGTGGAGTACAGTGGAGCACATTAGAGGTGGAGTACAGTGGAGCACAGTAGAGGTAGAGTACAGTGGAGCACAGTAGAGGTAGAGTACAGTGGAGTACAGTAGAGGTAGCGTACAGTGGAGTACAGTAGAGTAGAGTACAGTAGAGCACAGTAGAGGTAGAGTACAGTGGAGCACAGTAGAGATAGAGTACAGTGGAGTACAGTAGAGGTAGAGTAAAGTGGAGTACAGTAGAGGTAGAGTACAGTGGAGCACATTAGAGGTAGAGTACAGTGGAGCACAGAAGAGGTAGAGTACAGTGGAACACAGTAGAGGTAGAGTACAGAGGAGCACAGTAGAGGTAGAGTAAAGAGGAGCACAGTAGAGATAGAGTACAGTGGAGCACAGTAGAGGTAGAGTACAGTGGAGTACAGTAGAGTAGAGTACAGTGGAGCACAGTAGAGGTAGAGTACAGAGGAGCACAGTAGAGATAGAGTACAGTGGAGCACAGTAGAGGTAGAGTACAGTGGAGCACAGTAGAGTAGAGTACAGTAGAGCACATTAGAGGTAGAGTACAGTGGAGCACAGTAGAGGTAGAGTACAGTGGAGTACAGTAGAGATAGAGTACAGTGGAGTACAGTAGAGATAGAGTACAGTGGAGTACAGTAGAGGTAGAGTACAGTGGAGTACAGTAGAGGTAGAGTACAGTGGAGCACATTAGAGGTGGATTACAGTAGAGTACAGTAGAGATAGAGTACAGTAGAGTACAGTAGAGGTAGAGTACATTGGAGTACAGTAGAGGTAGAGTACAGTGGAGTACAATAGAGGTAGAGTACAGTGGAGTACAGTGGAGCACATTAGAGGTGGAGTACAGTGGAGCACAGTAGAGGTAGAGTACAGTGGAGCACAGTAGAGGTAGAGTACAGTGGAGCACAGTAGAGGTAGAGTACAGTGGAGTACAGTAGAGGTAGAGTACAGTGGAGTACAGTAGAGTAGAGTACAGTAGAGCACAGTAGAGGTAGAGTACAGTGGAGCACAGTAGAGATAGAGTACAGTGGAGTACAGTAGAGGTAGAGTAAAGTGGAGTACAGTAGAGGTAGAGTACAGTGGAGCACATTAGAGGTAGAGTACAGTGGAGCACAGAAGAGGTAGAGTACAATGGAACACAGTAGAGGTAGAGTACAGAGGAGCACAGTAGAGGTAGAGTAAAGAGGAGCACAGTAGAGATAGAGTACAGTGGAGCACAGTAGAGGTAGAGTACAGTGGAGTACAGTAGAGTAGAGTACAGTGGAGCACAGTAGAGGTAGAGTACAGTGGAGCACAGTAGAGGAAGAGTACAGTGGAGTACAGTAGAGATAGAGTACAGTGGAGTACAGTAGAGATAGAGTACAGTGGAGCACAGTAGAGATAGAGTACAGTGGAGCACAGTAGAGGTAGAGTATAGTGGAGTACAGTAGAGTACAGTACAGTAGAGCACAGTAGAGGTAGAGTACAGTGGAGCACAGTAGAGGTAGAGTACAGAGGAGCACAGTAGAGATAGAGTACAGTGGAGCACAGTAGAGGTAGAGTACAGTGGAGCACAGTAGAGTAGAGTACAGTAGAGCACATTAGAGGTAGAGTACAGTGGAGCACAGTAGAGGTAGAGTACAGTGGAGTACAGTAGATATAGAGTACAATGGAGTACAGTAGAGATAGAGTACAGTGGAGTACAGTAGAGGTAGAGTACAGTGGAGTACAGTAGAGGTAGAGTACAGTGGAGCACATTAGAGGTGGATTACAGTAGAGTACAGTAGAGATAGAGTACAGTAGAGTACAGTAGAGGTAGAGTACAGTGGAGTACAGTAGAGATAGAGTACAGTGGAGCACAGTAGAAGTAGAGTACAATGGAGTACAGTAGAGGTAGAGTACAGTGGAGTACAGTAGAGGTAGAGTACAGTGGAGTACAGTGGAGCACATTAGAGGTGGATTACAGTGGAGCACAGTAGAGGTACAGTACAGTGGAGCAAAGTAGAGGTAGAGAACAGTACAGTACAGTAGAGGTAGAGTACAGTGGAGTAGAGTAGAGAGAGAGTACAGTGGAGCACAGTAGAGATAGACTACAGTGGAGTACAGTAGAGGTAGAGAACAGTGCAGTACAGTAGAGGTAGAGTACAGTAGAGTACAGTAGAGATAGTGTACAGTGGAGCACAGTAGAGATAGAGTACAGTGGAGCACAGTAGAGGTAGAGTACAGTGGAGTACAGTAGAGGTAGAGTACAGTGGAGCACATTAGAGGTGGATTACAGTAGAGTACAGTAGAGATAGAGTACAGTAGAGTACAGTAGAGGTAGAATACAGTGGAGTACAGTAGAGATAGAGTACAGTGGAGCAGAGTAGAAGTAGAGTACAGTGGAGTACAGTAGAGGTAGAGTACAGTGGAGTACAGTAGAGGTAGAGTACAGTGGAGTACAGTGGAGCACATTAGAGGTGGATTACAGTGGAGCACAGTAGAGGTACAGTACAGTGGAGCGAAGTAGATGTAGAGTACAGTGGAGTAGAGTAGAGGTAGATTACAGTGGAGTACAGTAGAGTAGAGTAGAGTAGAGTACAGTAGAGCACAGTAGAGGTAGAGTAAAGTGGAGCACAGTAGAGTAGAGTACAGTGGAGTACAGTAGAGGTAGAATACAGTGGAGTACAGTAGAGATAGAGTAGAGTGGAGTACAGTAGAGGTAGAGTACAGTGGAGTACTGTAGAGGTAGAGTACAGAGGAGCACAGTAGAGATTGAGTACAGTGGAGCACAGTAGAGGTAGAGTACAGTGGAGTACAGTAGAATAGAGTACAGTAGAGGTAGAGTACAGTGGAGCACAGTAAAGGTAGAGTACAGTGGAGCACAGTAGAGATTGAGTACAGTGGAATACAGTAGAGGTAGAGTACAGTGGAGTACAGTAGATGTAGAGTACAGAGGAGCACATTAGAGGTAGAGTACAGTGGAGTACAGTAGAGGTAGAATACAGTGGAGTACAGTAGAGATAGAGTACAGTGGAGTACAGTAGAAGTAGAGTACAGTGGAGCACAGTAGAGATAGAGTACAGTGGAGTACAGTAGAGGTAGAGAACAGTGCAGTACAGTAGTGGTAGAGTAGAGTGGAGTACAGTACAGATAGACTACAATGGAGCACAGTAGAGATAGAGTACAGTGGAGTACAGTAGAGGTAGAGTACAGTGGAGTACAGTAGAGGTAGAGTACAGTGGAGTACAGTGGAGCACATTAGAGGTGGAGTACAGTGGAGCACAGTAGAGGTAGAGTACAGTGGAGCACAGTAGAGGTAGAGTACAGTGGAGCACAGTAGAGGTAGAGTACAGTGGAGTACAGTAGAGGTAGAGTACAGTGGAGTACAGTAGAGTAGAGTACAGTAGAGCACAGTAGAGGTAGAGTACAGTGGAGCACAGTAGAGATAGAGTACAGTAGAGTAAAGTAGAGGTAGAGTACAGTGGAGTACAGTAGAAGTGGAGTACAGTGGAGTACATTAGAGGTGGAGTACAGAAGAGTACTGTAGAGGTAGAGTACAGTAGAGATAGAGTACAGTGGAGCACAGTAGAGATAGAGTACAGTGGAGCACAGTAGAGGTAGAGTACAGTGGAGTACAGTTGAGATAGAGTACAGTGGAGTACAGTAGAGGTAGAGTACAATGGAGTACAGTAGAGATAGAGTACAGTGGAGTACAGTAGAGGTAGAGTACAGTAGAGTACAGTAGAGGTAGAGTACAGTGGAGTACAATAGAGATAGAGTACAGTGGAGCACAGTAGTGGTAGAGTACAGTGGAGTACAGTACAGATAGACTACAGTGGAGCACAGTAGAGATAGAGTACAGTGGAGTACAGTAGAGGTACAGTACAGTGGAGTACAGTAGAGGTAGAGTACAATGGAGTACAGTGGAGCACATTAGAGGTGGAGTACAGTGGAGCACAGTAGAGGTAGAGTACAGTGGAGCACAGTAGAGGTAGAGTACAGTGGAGCACAGTAGAGGTAGAGTACAGTGGAGTACAGTAGAGGTAGAGTACAGTGGAGTACAGTAGAGTAGAGTAGAGTACAGTAGAGCACAGTAGAGGTAGAGTACAGTGGAGCAAAGTAGAGATAGAGTACAGTGGAGTACAGTAGAGGTAGAGTACAGTGGAGTACAGTAGAGGTAGAGTACAGTGGAGCACATTAGAGGTAGAGTACAGTGGAGTACAGTAGAGGTAGAGTACAGTGGAGTACAGTAGCGGTAGAGTACAGTGGAGTACAGTAGAGGTAGAGTACAGTGGAGTACAGTAGAGGTAGAGTACAGTGGAGTACAGTAGAGGTAGAGTACAGTGGAGTACAATAGAGTAGAGTACAGTAGATCACAGTAGAGGTAGAGTACAGTGGAGCACAGTAGAGATAGAGTACAGTGGAGTACAGTAGAGGTAGAGTACAGTGGAGTACAGTTGAGGTGGAGTACAGTAGAGTACAGTAGAGGTAGAGAACTGTACAGTACAGTAGAGGTAGAGTACAGTGGAGTAGAGTAGAGAGAGAGTACAGTGGAGCAAAGTAGAGATAGACTACAGTGGAGTACAGTAGAGGTAGAGAACAGTACAGTACAGTAGAGGTAGAGTACAGTAGAGTACAGTAGAGATAGTGTACAGTGGAGCACAGTAGAGATAGAGTAGAGTGGAGTACAGTAGAGGTAGAGTACAGTGGAGTACAGTAGAGGTAGAGTACAGTGAAGCACATTAGAGGTGGATTACAGTAGAGTACAGTAGAGATAGAGTACAGTAGAGTACAGTAGATGTAGAGTACAGTGGAGTACAGTAGAGATAGAGTACAGTGGAGCACAGTAGAAGTAGAGTACAGTGGAGTACAGTAGAGGTAGAGTACAGTGGAGTACAGTAGAGGTAGAGTACAGTGGAGTACAGTGGAGCACATTAGAGGTGGATTACAGTGGAGCACAGCAGAGGTACAGTACAGTGGAGCAAAGTAGAGGTAGAGTACAGTGGAGTAGAGTAGAGGTAGAGTACAGTGGGGTAAAGTAGAGTAGAGTAGAGTACAGTAGAGCACAGTAGAGGTAGAGTACAGTGGAGCACAGTAGAGTAGAGTACAGTGGAGTACAGTAGAGGTAGAGTACAGTGGAGTACAGTAGAGATAGAGTACAGTGGAGCACAGTAGAGGTAGAGTACAGTGGAGTACAGTAGAGTAGAGTACAGTAGAGGTAGAGTACAGTGGAGCACAGTAAAGGTAGAATACAGTGGAGCACAGTAGAGATAGAGTACAGTGGAGCACAGTAGAGGTAGAGTACAGTAGAATACAGTAGATGTAGAGTACAGAGGAGCACATTAGAGGTAGAGTACAGTGGAACACAGTAGAGGTAGAATACAGTGGAGTACAGTAGAGATAGAGTACAGTGGAGTACAGTAGAAGTAGAGTACAGTGGAGAACAGTAGAGATAGAGTACAGTGGAGTACAGTAGAGGTAGAGTACAGTGGAGTACAGTAGAGGTAGAGTACAGTGGAGTACAGTGGAGCACATTAGAGGTGGATTACAGTGGAGCACAGTAGAGGTACAGTACAGTGGAGCAAAGTAGAGGTAGAGAACAGTACAGTACAGTAGAGGTAGAGTACAGTGGAGTAGAGTAGAGAGAGAGTACAGTGGAGCACAGTAGAGATAGACTACAGTGGAGTACAGTAGAGGTAGAGAACAGTGCAGTACAGTAGAGGTAGAGTACAGTAGAGTACAGTAGAGATAGTGTACAGTGGAGCACAGTAGAGATAGAGTACAGTGGAGCACAGTAGAGGTAGAGTACAGTGGAGTACAGTAGAGGTAGAGTACAGTGGAGCACATTAGAGGTGGATTACAGTAGAGTACAGTAGAGATAGAGTACAGTAGAGTACAGTAGAGGTAGAATACAGTGGAGTACAGTAGAGATAGAGTACAGTGGAGCAGAGTAGAAGTAGAGTACAGTGGAGTACAGTAGAGGTAGAGTACAGTGGAGTACAGTAGAGGTAGAGTACAGTGGAGTACAGTGGAGCACATTAGAGGTGGATTACAGTGGAGCACAGTAGAGGTACAGTACAGTGGAGCGAAGTAGATGTAGAGTACAGTGGAGTAGAGTAGAGGTAGATTACAGTGGAGTACAGTAGAGTAGAGTAGAGTAGAGTACAGTAGAGCACAGTAGAGGTAGAGTAAAGTGGAGCACAGTAGAGTAGAGTACAGTGGAGTACAGTAGAGGTAGAATACAGTGGAGTACAGTAGAGATAGAGTAGAGTGGAGTACAGTAGAGGTAGAGTACAGTGGAGTACTGTAGAGGTAGAGTACAGAGGAGCACAGTAGAGATTGAGTACAGTGGAGCACAGTAGAGGTAGAGTACAGTGGAGTACAGTAGAATAGAGTACAGTAGAGGTAGAGTACAGTGGAGCACAGTAAAGGTAGAGTACAGTGGAGCACAGTAGAGATTGAGTACAGTGGAATACAGTAGAGGTAGAGTACAGTGGAGTACAGTAGATGTAGAGTACAGAGGAGCACATTAGAGGTAGAGTACAGTGGAGTACAGTAGAGGTAGAATACAGTGGAGTACAGTAGAGATAGAGTACAGTGGAGTACAGTAGAAGTAGAGTACAGTGGAGCACAGTAGAGATAGAGTACAGTGGAGTACAGTAGAGGTAGAGAACAGTGCAGTACAGTAGTGGTAGAGTAGAGTGGAGTACAGTACAGATAGACTACAATGGAGCACAGTAGAGATAGAGTACAGTGGAGTACAGTAGAGGTAGAGTACAGTGGAGTACAGTAGAGGTAGAGTACAGTGGAGTACAGTGGAGCACATTAGAGGTGGAGTACAGTGGAGCACAGTAGAGGTAGAGTACAGTGGAGCACAGTAGAGGTAGAGTACAGTGGAGCACAGTAGAGGTAGAGTACAGTGGAGTACAGTAGAGGTAGAGTACAGTGGAGTACAGTAGAGTAGAGTACAGTAGAGCACAGTAGAGGTAGAGTACAGTGGAGCACAGTAGAGATAGAGTACAGTAGAGTAAAGTAGAGGTAGAGTACAGTGGAGTACAGTAGAAGTGGAGTACAGTGGAGTACATTAGAGGTGGAGTACAGAAGAGTACTGTAGAGGTAGAGTACAGTAGAGATAGAGTACAGTGGAGCACAGTAGAGATAGAGTACAGTGGAGCACAGTAGAGGTAGAGTACAGTGGAGTACAGTTGAGATAGAGTACAGTGGAGTACAGTAGAGGTAGAGTACAATGGAGTACAGTAGAGATAGAGTACAGTGGAGTACAGTAGAGGTAGAGTACAGTAGAGTACAGTAGAGGTAGAGTACAGTGGAGTACAATAGAGATAGAGTACAGTGGAGCACAGTAGTGGTAGAGTACAGTGGAGTACAGTACAGATAGACTACAGTGGAGCACAGTAGAGATAGAGTACAGTGGAGTACAGTAGAGGTACAGTACAGTGGAGTACAGTAGAGGTAGAGTACAATGGAGTACAGTGGAGCACATTAGAGGTGGAGTACAGTGGAGCACAGTAGAGGTAGAGTACAGTGGAGCACAGTAGAGGTAGAGTACAGTGGAGCACAGTAGAGGTAGAGTACAGTGGAGTACAGTAGAGGTAGAGTACAGTGGAGTACAGTAGAGTAGAGTAGAGTACAGTAGAGCACAGTAGAGGTAGAGTACAGTGGAGCAAAGTAGAGATAGAGTACAGTGGAGTACAGTAGAGGTAGAGTACAGTGGAGTACAGTAGAGGTAGAGTACAGTGGAGCACATTAGAGGTAGAGTACAGTGGAGTACAGTAGAGGTAGAGTACAGTGGAGTACAGTAGCGGTAGAGTACAGTGGAGTACAGTAGAGGTAGAGTACAGTGGAGTACAGTAGAGGTAGAGTACAGTGGAGTACAGTAGAGGTAGAGTACAGTGGAGTACAATAGAGTAGAGTACAGTAGATCACAGTAGAGGTAGAGTACAGTGGAGCACAGTAGAGATAGAGTACAGTGGAGTACAGTAGAGGTAGAGTACAGTGGAGTACAGTTGAGGTGGAGTACAGTAGAGTACAGTAGAGGTAGAGAACTGTACAGTACAGTAGAGGTAGAGTACAGTGGAGTAGAGTAGAGAGAGAGTACAGTGGAGCAAAGTAGAGATAGACTACAGTGGAGTACAGTAGAGGTAGAGAACAGTACAGTACAGTAGAGGTAGAGTACAGTAGAGTACAGTAGAGATAGTGTACAGTGGAGCACAGTAGAGATAGAGTAGAGTGGAGTACAGTAGAGGTAGAGTACAGTGGAGTACAGTAGAGGTAGAGTACAGTGAAGCACATTAGAGGTGGATTACAGTAGAGTACAGTAGAGATAGAGTACAGTAGAGTACAGTAGATGTAGAGTACAGTGGAGTACAGTAGAGATAGAGTACAGTGGAGCACAGTAGAAGTAGAGTACAGTGGAGTACAGTAGAGGTAGAGTACAGTGGAGTACAGTAGAGGTAGAGTACAGTGGAGTACAGTGGAGCACATTAGAGGTGGATTACAGTGGAGCACAGCAGAGGTACAGTACAGTGGAGCAAAGTAGAGGTAGAGTACAGTGGAGTAGAGTAGAGGTAGAGTACAGTGGGGTAAAGTAGAGTAGAGTAGAGTACAGTAGAGCACAGTAGAGGTAGAGTACAGTGGAGCACAGTAGAGTAGAGTACAGTGGAGTACAGTAGAGGTAGAGTACAGTGGAGTACAGTAGAGATAGAGTACAGTGGAGCACAGTAGAGGTAGAGTACAGTGGAGTACAGTAGAGTAGAGTACAGTAGAGGTAGAGTACAGTGGAGCACAGTAAAGGTAGAATACAGTGGAGCACAGTAGAGATAGAGTACAGTGGAGCACAGTAGAGGTAGAGTACAGTAGAATACAGTAGATGTAGAGTACAGAGGAGCACATTAGAGGTAGAGTACAGTGGAACACAGTAGAGGTAGAATACAGTGGAGTACAGTAGAGATAGAGTACAGTGGAGTACAGTAGAAGTAGAGTACAGTGGAGAACAGTAGAGATAGAGTACAGTGGAGTACAGTAGAGGTAGAGAATAGTGCAGTACAGTAGTGGTAGAGTAGAGTGGAGTACAGTACAGATAGACTACAATGGAGCACAGTAGAGATAGAGTACAGTGGAGTACAGTAGAGGTAGAGTACAGTGGAGTACAGTAGAGGTAGAGTACAGTGGAGTACAGTGGAGCACATTAGAGGTGGAGTACAGTGGAGCACAGTAGAGGTAGAGTACAGTGGAGCACAGTAGAGGTACAGTACAGTGGAGTACAGTAGAGGTAGCGTACAGTGGAGTACAGTAGAGTAGAGTACAGTAGAGCACAGTAGAGGTAGAGTACAGTGGAGCACAGTAGAGATAGAGTACAGTGGAGTACAGTAGAGGTAGAGTAAAGTGGAGTACAGTAGAGGTAGAGTACAGTGGAGCACATTAGAGGTAGAGTACAGTGGAGCACAGAAGAGGTAGAGTACAGTGGAACACAGTAGAGGTAGAGTACAGAGGAGCACAGTAGAGGTAGAGTAAAGAGGAGCACAGTAGAGATAGAGTACAGTGGAGCACAGTAGAGGTAGAGTACAGTGGAGTACAGTAGAGTAGAGTACAGTGGAGCACAGTAGAGGTAGAGTACAGAGGAGCACAGTAGAGATAGAGTACAGTGGAGCACAGTAGAGGTAGAGTACAGTGGAGCACAGTAGAGTAGAGTACAGTAGAGCACATTAGAGGTAGAGTACAGTGGAGCACAGTAGAGGTAGAGTACAGTGGAGTACAGTAGAGATAGAGTACAGTGGAGTACAGTAGAGATAGAGTACAGTGGAGTACAGTAGAGGTAGAGTACAGTGGAGTACAGTAGAGGTAGAGTACAGTGGAGCACATTAGAGGTGGATTACAGTAGAGTACAGTAGAGATAGAGTACAGTAGAGTACAGTAGAGGTAGAGTACAGTGGAGTACAGTAGAGGTAGAGTACAGTGGAGTACAGTGGAGCACATTAGAGGTGGATTACAGTGGAGCACAGTAGAGGTACAGTACAGTGGAGCAAAGTAGAGGTAGAGAACAGTACAGTACAGTAGAGGTAGAGTACAGTGGAGTAGAGTAGAGAGAGAGTACAGTGGAGCACAGTAGAGATAGACTACAGTGGAGTACAGTAGAGGTAGAGAACAGTACAGTACAGTAGAGGTAGAGTACAGTAGAGTACAGTAGAGATAGTGTACAGTGGAGCACAGTAGAGATAGAGTACAGTGGAGCACATTAGAGGTGGATTACAGTAGAGTACAGTAGAGATAGAGTACAGTAGAGTACAGTAGAGGTAGAGTACAGTGGAGTACAGTAGAGATAGAGTACAGTGGAGTACAGTAGAGGTAGAGTACAGTGGAGTACAGTAGAGATAGAGTACAGTGGAGTACAGTAGAGGTAGAGTACAGTGGAGTACAGTAGAGGTAGAGTACAGAGGAGCACAGTAGAGATAGAGTACAGTGGAGCACAGTAGAGGTAGAGTACAGTGGAGTACAGTAGAGTAGAGTACAGTAGAGGTAGAGTACAGTGGAGCACAGTAAAGGTAGAGTACAGTGGAGCACAGTAGAGATAGAGTACAGTGGAGCACAGTAGAGGTAGAGTACAGTAGAATACAGTAGATGTAGAGTACAGAGGAGCACATTAGAGGTAGAGTACAGTGGAGTACAGTAGAGGTAGAATACAGTGGAGTACAGTAGAGATAGAGTACAGTGGAGTACAGTAGAAGTAGAGTACAGTGGAGAACAGTAGAGATAGAGCACAGTGGAGTACAGTAGAGGTAGAGAACAGTGCAGTACAGTAGTGGTAGAGTAGAGTGGAGTACAGTACAGATAGACTACAATGGAGCACAGTAGAGATAGAGTACAGTGGAGTACAGTAGAGGTAGAGTACAGTGGAGTACAGTAGAGGTAGAGTACAGTGGAGTACAGTGGAGCACATTAGAGGTGGAGTACAGTGGAGCACAGTAGAGGTAGAGTACAGTGGAGCACAGTAGAGGTAGAGTACAGTGGAGCACAGTAGAGGTAGAGTACAGTGGAGTACAGTAGAGGTAGCGTACAGTGGAGTACAGTAGAGTAGAGTACAGTAGAGCACAGTAGAGGTAGAGTACAGTGGAGCACAGTAGAGATAGAGTACAGTGGAGTACAGTAGAGGTAGAGTAAAGTGGAGTACAGTAGAGGTAGAGTACAGTGGAGCACATTAGAGGTAGAGTACAGTGGAGCACAGAAGAGGTAGAGTACAGTGGAACACAGTAGAGGTAGAGTACAGAGGAGCACAGTAGAGGTAGAGTAAAGAGAAGCACAGTAGAGATAGAGTACAGTGGAGCACAGTAGAGGTAGAGTACAGTGGAGTACAGTAGAGTAGAGTACAGTGGAGCACAGTAGAGGTAGAGTACAGAGGAGCACAGTAGAGATAGAGTACAGTGGAGCACAGTAGAGGTAGAGTACAGTGGAGCACAGTAGAGTAGAGTACAGTAGAGCACATTAGAGGTAGAGTACAGTGGAGCACAGTAGAGGTAGAGTACAGTGGAGTACAGTAGAGATAGAGTACAGTGGAGTACAGTAGAGATAGAGTACAGTGGAGTACAGTAGAGGTAGAGTACAGTGGAGTACAGTAGAGGTAGAGTACAGTGGAGCACATTAGAGGTGGATTACAGTAGAGTACAGTAGAGATAGAGTACAGTAGAGTACAGTAGAGGTAGAGTACAGTGGAGTACAGTAGAGATAGAGTACAGTGGAGCACAGTAGAAGTAGAGTACAGTGGAGAACAGTAGAGGTAGAGTACAGTGGAGTACAGTAGAGGTAGAGTACAGTGGAGTACAGTGGAGCACATTAGAGGTGGATTACAGTGGAGCACAGTAGAGGTACAGTACAGTGGAGCAAAGTAGAGGTAGAGAACAGTACAGTACAGTAGAGGTAGAGTACAGTGGAGTAGAGTAGAGAGAGAGTACAGTGGAGCACAGTAGAGATAGACTACAGTGGAGTACAGTAGAGGTAGAGAACAGTACAGTACAGTAGAGGTAGAGTACAGTAAAGTACAGTAGAGATAGTGTACAGTGGAGCACAGTAGAGATAGAGTACAGTGGAGTACAGTAGAGGTAGAGTACAGTGGAGTACAGTAGAGGTAGAGTACAGTGGAGCACATTAGAGGTGGATTACAGTAGAGTACAGTAGAGATAGAGTACAGTAGAGTACAGTAGAGGTAGAGTACAGTGGAGTACAGTAGAGATAGAGTACAGTGGAGCGCAGTAGAAGTAGAGTACAGTGGAGTACAGTAGAGGTAGAGTACAGTGGAGTACAGTAGAGGTAGCGTACAGTGGAGTAGAGTAGAGGTAGAGAACAGTGCAGTACAGTAGTGGTAGAGTAGAGTGGAGTACAGTACAGATAGACTACAATGGAGCACAGTAGAGATAGAGTACAGTGGAGTACAGTAGAGGTAGAGTACAGTGGAGTACAGTAGAGGTAGAGTACAGTGGAGTACAGTGGAGCACATTAGAGGTGGAGTACAGTGGAGCACAGTAGAGGTAGAGTACAGTGGAGCACAGTAGAGGTAGAGTACAGTGGAGCACAGTAGAGGTAGAGTACAGTGGAGTACAGTAGAGGTAGCGTACAGTGGAGTACAGTAGAGTAGAGTACAGTAGAGCACAGTAGAGGTAGAGTACAGTGGAGCACAGTAGAGATAGAGTACAGTGGAGTACAGTAGAGGTAGAGTAAAGTGGAGTACAGTAGAGGTAGAGTACAGTGGAGCACATTAGAGGTAGAGTACAGTGGAGCACAGAAGAGGTAGAGTACAGTGGAACACAGTAGAGGTAGAGTACAGAGGAGCACAGTAGAGGTAGAGTAAAGAGGAGCACAGTAGAGATAGAGTACAGTGGAGCACAGTAGAGGTAGAGTACAGTGGAGTACAGTAGAGTAGAGTACAGTGGAGCACAGTAGAGGTAGAGTACAGTGGAGTACAGTAGAGTAGAGTACAGTAGAGGTAGAGTACAGTGGAGCACAGTAAAGGTAGAGTACAGTGGAGCACAGTAGAGATAGAGTACAGTGGAGCACAGTAGAGGTAGAGTACAGTGGAGCACAGTAGAGGTAGAGTACAGTGGAGTACAGTAGAGATAGAGTACAGTGGAGTACAGTAGAGATAGAGTACAGTGGAGCACAGTAGAGATAGAGTACAGTGGAGCACAGTAGAGGTAGAGTACAGTGGAGTACAGTAGAGTAGAGTACAGTAGAGCACAGTAGAGGTAGAGTACTGTGGAGCACAGTAGAGGTAGAGTACAGAGGAGCACAGTAGAGATAGAGTACAGTGGAGCACAGTAGAGGTAGAGTACAGTGGAGTACAGTAGAGTAGAGTACAGTAGAGCACATTAGAGGTAGAGTACAGTGGAGCACAGTAGAGGTAGAGTACAGTGGAGTACTGTAGAGATAGAGTACAGTGGAGTACAGTAGAGATAGAGTACAGTGGAGTACAGTAGAGGTAGAGTACAGTGGAGTACAGTAGAGGTAGAGTACAGTGGAGCACATTAGAGGTGGATTACAGTAGAGTACAGTAGAGATAGAGTACAGTAGAGTACAGTAGAGGTAGAGTACAGTGGAGTACAGTAGAGATAGAGTACAGTGGAGCACAGTAGAAGTAGAGTACAGTGGAGTACAGTAGAGGTAGAGTACAGTGGAGTACAGTAGAGGTAGAGTACAGTGGAGTACAGTGGAGCACATTAGAGGTGGATTACAGTGGAGCAGAGTAGAGGTACAGTACAGTGGAGCAAAGTAGAGGTAGAGAACAGTACAGTACAGTAGAGGTAGAGTACAGTGGAGTAGAGTAGAGAGAGAGTACAGTGGAGCACAGTAGAGATAGACTACAGTGGAGTACAGTAGAGGTAGAGAACAGTACAGTACAGTAGAGGTAGAGTACAGTAGAGTACAGTAGAGATAGTGTACAGTGGAGCACAGTAGAGATAGAGTACAGTGGAGTACAGTAGAGGTAGAGTACAGTGGAGTACAGTATAGGTAGAGTACAGTGGAGCACATTAGAGGTGGATTACAGTAGAGTACAGTGGAGATAGAGTACAGTAGAGTACAGTAGAGGTAGAGTACAGTGGAGTAGAGTAGAGATAGAGTACAGTGGAGCACAGTAGAAGTAGAGTACAGTGGAGTACAGTAGAGGTAGAGTACAGTGGAGCACAGTAGAAATAGAGTAAAGTGGAGCACAGTAGAGGTAGAGTACAGTGGAGTACAGTAGAGTAGAGTACAGTAGAGCACAGTAGAGGTAGAGTACAGTGGAGCACAGTAGAGGTAGAGTACAGAGGAGCACAGTAGAGATAGAGTACAGTGGAGCACAGTAGAGGTAGAGTACAGTGGAGCACAGTAGAGTAGAGTACAGTAGAGCATATTAGAGGTAGAGTACAGTGGAGCACAGTAGAGGTAGAGTACAGTGGAGTACAGTAGAGATAGAGTACAGTGGAGTACAGTAGAGGTAGAGTACAGAGGAGTACAGTAGAGGTAGAGTACAGAGGAGCACAGTAGAGATAGAGTACAGTGGAGCAGAGTAGAGGTAGAGTACAGTGGAGTACAGTAGAGTAGAGTACAGTAGAGGTAGAGTACAGTGGAGCACAGTAAAGGTAGAGTACAGTGGAGCACAGTAGAGATAGAGTACAGTGGAGTACAGTAGAGGTAGAGTACAGTGGAGTACAGTAGATGTAGAGTACAGAGGACCACATTAGAGGTAGAGTACAGTAGAGTACAGTAGAGGTAGAGTACAGTGGAGTACAGTAGAGATAGAGTACAGTGGAGCACAGTAGTGGTAGAGTACAGTGGAGTAGAGTACAGATAGACTACAGTGGAGCACAGTAGAGATAGAGTACAGTGGAGTACAGTAGAGGTACAGTACAGTGGAGTACAGTAGAGGTAGAGTACAATGGAGTACAGTGGAGCACATTAGAGGTGGAGTACAGTGGAGCACAGTAGAGGTAGAGTACAGTGGAGCACAGTAGAGGTAGAGTACAGTGGAGCACAGTAGAGGTAGAGTACAGTGGAGTACAGTAGAGGTAGAGTACAGTGGAGTACAGTAGAGTAGAGTAGAGTACAGTAGAGCAAAGTAGAGGTAGAGTACAGTGGAGCAAAGTAGAGATAGAGTACAGTGGAGTACAGTAGAGGTAGAGTACAGTGGAGTACAGTAGAGGTAGAGTACAGTGGAGCACATTAGAGGTAGAGTACAGTGGAGTACAGTAGAGGTAGAGTACAGTGGAGTACAGTAGCGGTAGAGTACAGTGGAGTACAGTAGAGGTAGAGTACAGTGGAGTACAGTAGAGGCAGAGTACAGTGGAGTACAGTAGAGGTAGAGTACAGTGGAGTACAATAGAGCAGAGTACAGTAGATCACAGTAGAGGTAGAGTACAGTGGAGCACAGTAGAGATAGAGTACAGTGGAGTACAGTAGAGGTAGAGTACAGTGGAGTACAGTTGAGGTGGAGTACAGTAGAGTACAGTAGAGGTAGAGAACAGTACAGTACAGTAGAGGTAGAGTACAGTGGAGTAGAGTAGAGAGAGAGTACAGTGGAGCACAGTAGAGATAGACTACAGTGGAGTACAGTAGAGGTAGAGAACAGTACAGTACAGTAGAGGTAGAGTACAGTAGAGTACAGTAGAGATAGTGTACAGTGGAGCACAGTAGAGATAGAGTAGAGTGGAGTACAGTAGAGGTAGAGTACAGTGGAGTACAGTAGAGGTAGAGTACAGTGAAGCACATTAGAGGTGGATTACAGTAGAGTACAGTAGAGATAGAGTACAGTAGAGTACAGTAGAGGTAGAGTACAGTGGAGTACAGTAGAGATAGAGTACAGTAGAGCATAGCAGAAGTAGAGTACAGTGGAGTACAGTAGAGGTAGAGTACAGTGGAGTACAGTAGAGGTAGAGTACAGTGGAGTACAGTGGAGCACATTAGAGGTGGATTACAGTGGAGCACAGCAGAGGTACAGTACAGTGGAGCAAAGTAGAGGTAGAGTACAGTGGAGTAGAGTAGAGGTAGAGTACAGTGGGGTACAGTAGAGTAGAGTAGAGTACAGTAGAGCACAGTAGAGGTAGAGTACAGTGGAGCACAGTAGAGTAGAGTACAGTGGAGTACAGTAGAGGTAGAGTACAGTGGAGTACAGTAGAGATAGAGTACAGTGGAGTACAGTAGAGGTAGAGTACAGTGGAGTACAGTAGAGGTAGAGTACAGAGGAGCACAGTAGAGATAGAGTACAGTGGAGCACAGTAGAGGTAGAGTACAGTGGAGTACAGTAGAGTAGAGTACAGTAGAGGTAGAGTACAGTGGAGCACAGTAAAGGTAGAGTACAGTGGAGCACAGTAGAGATAGAGTACAGTGGAGCACAGTAGAGGTAGAGTACAGTAGAATACAGTAGATGTAGAGTACAGAGGAGCACATTAGAGGTAGAGTACAGTGGAGTACAGTAGAGGTAGAATACAGTGGAGTATAGTAGAGATAGAGTACAGTGGAGTACAGTAGAAGTAGAGTACAGTGGAGCACAGTAGAGATAGAGTACAATGGAGTACAGTAGAGGTAGAGAACAGTGCAGTACAGTAGTGGTAGAGTAGAGTGGAGTACAGTACAGATAGACTACAATGGAGCACAGTAGAGATAGAGTACAGTGGAGTACAGTAGAGGTAGAGTACAGTGGAGTACAGTAGAGGTAGAGTACAGTGGAGTACAGTGGAGCACATTAGAGGTGGAGTACAGTGGAGCACAGTAGAGGTAGAGTACAGTGGAGCACAGTAGAGGTAGAGTACAGTGGAGCACAGTAGAGGTAGAGTACAGTGGAGTACAGTAGAGGTAGCGTACAGTGAAGTACAGTAGAGTAGAGTACAGTAGAGCACAGTAGAGGTAGAGTACAGTGGAGCACAGTAGAGATAAAGTACAGTGGAGTACAGTAGAGGTAGAGTAAAGTGGAGTACAGTAGAGGTAGAGTACAGTGGAGCACATTAGAGGTAGAGTACAGTGGAGCACAGAAGAGGTAGAGTACAGTGGAACACAGTAGAGGTAGAGTACAGAGGAGCACAGTAGAGGTAGAGTAAAGAGGAGCACAGTAGAGATAGAGTACAGTGGAGCACAGTAGAGGTAGAGTACAGTGGAGTACAGTAGAGTAGAGTACAGTGGAGCACAGTAGAGGTAGAGTACAGTGGAGTACAGTAGAGTAGAGTACAGTAGAGGTAGAGTGCAGTGGAGCACAGTAAAGGTAGAGTACAGTGGAGCACAGTAGAGATAGAGTACAGTGGAGCACAGTAGAGGTAGAGTACAGTGGAGCACAGTAGAGGTAGAGTACAGTGGAGTACAGTAGAGATAGAGTACAGTGGAGTACAGTAGAGATAGAGTACAGTGGAGCACAGTAGAGATAGAGTACAGTGGAGCACAGTAGAGGTAGAGTACAGTGGAGTACAGTAGAGTAGAGTACAGTAGAGCACAGTAGAGGTAGAGTACTGTGGAGCACAGTAGAGGTAGAGTACAGAGGAGCACAGTAGAGATAGAGTACAGTGGAGCACAGTAGAGGTAGAGTACAGTGGAGCACAGTAGAGTAGAGTACAGTAGAGCACATTAGAGGTAGAGTACAGTGGAGCACAGTAGAGGTAGAGTACAGTGGAGTACAGTAGAGATAGAGTACAGTGGAGTACAGTAGAGATAGAGTACAGTGGAGTACAGTAGAGGTAGAGTACAGTGGAGTACAGTAGAGGTAGAGTACAGTGGAGCACATTAGAGGTGGATTACAGTAGAGTACAGTAGAGATAGAGTACAGTAGAGTACAGTAGAGGTAGAGTACAGTGGAGTACAGTAGAGATAGAGTACAGTGGAGCACAGTAGAAGTAGAGTACAGTGGAGTACAGTAGAGGTAGAGTACAGTCGAGTACAGTAGAGGTAGAGTACAGTGGAGTACAGTGGAGCACATTAGAGGTGGATTACAGTGGTGCACAGTAGAGGTACAGTACAGTGGAGCAAAGTAGAGGTAGAGTACAGTGGAGTACAGTAGAGATAGAGTACAGTGGAGCACAGTAGAAGTAGAGTACAGTGGAGTACAGTAGAGGTAGAGTACAGTGGAGTACAGTAGAGGTAGAGTACAGTGGAGTACAGTTGAGATAGAGTACAGTGGAGTACAGTAGAGGTAGAGTATAATGGAGTACAGTAGAGATAGAGTACAGTGGAGTACAGTAGAGGTAGAGTACAGTAGAGTACAGTAGAGGTAGAGTACAGTGGAGTACAGTAGAGATAGAGTACAGTGGAGCACAGTAGTGGTAGAGTACAGTGGAGTACAGTACAGATAGACTACAGTGGAGCACAGTAGAGATAGAGTACAGTGGAGTACAGTAGAGGTACAGTACAGTGGAGTACAGTAGAGGTAGAGTACAATGGAGTACAGTGGAGCACATTAGAGGTGGAGTACAGTGGAGCACAGTAGAGGTAGAGTACAGTGGAGCACAGTAGAGGTAGAGTACAGTGGAGCACAGTAGAGGTAGAGTACAGTGGAGTACAGTAGAGGTAGAGTACAGTGGAGTACAGTAGAGATAGAGTACAGTGGAGTACAGTAGCGGTAGAGTACAGTGGAGTACAGTAGAGATAGAGTACAGTGGAGTACAGTAGAGGTAGAGTACAGTGGAGTACAGTAGACGTAGAGTACAGTGGAGCACATTAGAGGTAGAGTACAGTGGAGCACAGAAGAGGTAGAGTACAATGGAACACAGTAGAGGTAGAGTACAGAGGAGCACAGTAGAGGTAGAGTAAAGAGGAGCACAGTAGAGATAGAGTACAGTGGAGCACAGTAGAGGTAGAGTACAGTGGAGTACAGTAGAGTAGAGTACAGTGGAGCACAGTAGAGGTAGAGTACAGTGGAGCACAGTAGAGGTAGAGTACAGTGGAGTACAGTAGAGATAGAGTACAGTGGAGTACAGTAGAGATAGAGTACAGTGGAGCACAGTAGAGATAGAGTACAGTGGAGCACAGTAGAGGTAGAGTACAGTGGAGTACAGTAGAGTAGAGTACAGTAGAGCACAGTAGAGGTAGAGTACAGTGGAGCACAGCAGAGGTAGAGTACAGAGGACCACAGTAGAGATAGAGTACAGTGGAGCACAGTAGAGGTAGAGTACAGTGGAGCACAGTAGAGTAGAGTACAGTAGAGCACATTAGAGGTAGAGTACAGTGGAGCACAGTAGAGGTAGAGTACAGTGGAGTACAGTAGAGATAGAGTACAATGGAGTACAGTAGAGATAGAGTACAGTGGAGTACAGTAGAGGTAGAGTACAGTGGAGTACAGTAGAGGTAGAGTACAGTGGAGCACATTAGAGGTGGATTACAGTAGAGTACAGTAGAGATAGAGTACAGTAGAGTACAGTAGAGGTAGAGTACAGTGGAGTACAGTAGAGATAGAGTACAGTGGAGCACAGTAGAAGTAGAGTACAGTGGAGTACAGTAGAGGTAGAGTACAGTGGAGTACAGTAGAGGTAGAGTACAGTGGAGTACAGTGGAGCACATTAGAGGTGGATTACAGTGGAGCACAGTAGAGGTACAGTACAGTGGAGCAAAGTAGAGGTAGAGAACAGTACAGTACAGTAGAGGTAGAGTACAGTGGAGTAGAGTAGAGAGAGAGTACAGTGGAGCACAGTAGAGATAGACTACAGTGGAGTACAGTAGAGGTAGAGAACAGTACAGTACAGTAGAGGTAGAGTACAGTAGAGTACAGTAGAGATAGTGTACAGTGGAGCACAGTAGAGATAGAGTACAGTGGAGTACAGTAGAGGTAGAGTACAGTGGAGTACAGTAGAGGTAGAGTACAGTGGAGCACATTAGAGGTGGATTACAGTAGAGTACAGTAGAGATAGAGTACAGTAGAGTACAGTAGAGGTAGAGTACAGTGGAGTACAGTAGAGATAGAGTACAGTGGAGCAGAGTAGAAGTAGAGTACAGTGGAGTACAGTAGAGGTAGAGTACAGTGGAGTACAGTAGAGGTAGAGTACAGTGGAGTACAGTGGAGCACATTAGAGGTGGATTACAGTGGAGCACAGTAGAGGTACAGTACAGTGGAGCAAAGTAGAGGTAGAGTACAGTGGAGTAGAGTAGAGGTAGATTACAGTGGAGTACAGTAGAGTAGAGTAGAGTACAGTAGAGCACAGTAGAGGTAGATTACAGTGGAGCACAGTAGAGTAGAGTACAGTGGAGTACAGTAGAGGTAGAATACAGTGGAGTACAGTAGAGATAGAGTAGAGTGGAGTACAGTAGAGGTAGAGTACAGTGGAGTACTGTAGAGGTAGAGTACAGAGGAGCACAGTAGAGATAGAGTACAGTGGAGCACAGTAGAGGTAGAGTACAGTGGAGTACAGTAGAATAGAGTACAGTAGAGGTAGAGTACAGTGGAGCAGAGTAAAGGTAGAGTACAGTGGAGCACAGTAGAGATAGAGTACAGTGGAATACAGTAGAGGTAGAGTAGAGTGGAGTACAGTAGATGTAGAGTACAGAGGAGCACATTAGAGGTAGAGTACAGTGGAGTACAGTAGAGGTAGAAGACAGTGGAGTACAGTAGAGATAGAGTACAGTGGAGTACAGTAGAAGTAGAGTACAGTGGAGCACAGTAGAGATAGAGTACAGTGGAGTACAGTAGAGGTAGAGAACAGTGCAGTACAGTAGTGGTAGAGTAGAGTGGAGTACAGTACAGATAGACTACAATGGAGCACAGTAGAGATAGAGTACAGTGGAGTACAGTAGAGGTAGAGTACAGTGGAGTACAGTAGAGGTAGAGTACAGTGGAGTACAGTGGAGCACATTAGAGGTGGAGTACAGTGGAGCACAGTAGAGGTAGAGTACAGTGGAGCACAGTAGAGGTAGAGTACAGTGGAGCACAGTAGAGGTAGAGTACAGTGGAGTACAGTAGAGGTAGAGTACAGTGGAGTACAGTAGAGTAGAGTACAGTAGAGCACAGTAGAGGTAGAGTACAGTGGAGCACAGTAGAGATAGAGTACAGTGGAGTAAAGTAGAGGTAGAGTACAGTGGAGTACAGTAGAGGTGGAGTACAGTGGAGTACATTAGAGGTGGAGTACAGAAGAGTACTGTAGAGGTAGAGTACAGTAGAGATAGAGTACAGTGGAGCACAGTAGAGATAGAGTACAGTGGAGCACAGTAGAGGTAGAGTACAGTGGAGTACAGTTGAGATAGAGTACAGTGGAGTACAGTAGAGGTAGAGTACAATGGAGTACAGTAGAGATAGAGTACAGTGGAGTACAGTAGAGGTAGAGTACAGTAGAGTACAGTAGAGGTAGAGTACAGTGGAGTACAGTAGAGATAGAGTACAGTGGAGCACAGTAGTGGTAGAGTACAGTGGAGTACAGTACAGATAGACTACAGTGGAGCACAGTAGAGATAGAGTACAGTGGAGTACAGTAGAGGTACAGTACAATGGAGCACAGTAGTGGTAGAGTACAGTGGAGTACAGTACAGATAGACTACAGTGAGGCACAGTAGAGATAGAGTACAGTGGAGTACAGTAGAGGTGGAGTACAGTGGAGTACATTAGAGGTGGAGTACAGAAGAGTACTGTAGAGGTAGAGTACAGTAGAGATAGAGTACAGTGGAGCACAGTAGAGATAGAGTACAGTGGAGCACAGTAGAGGTAGAGTACAGTGAAGTACAGTTGAGATAGAGTACAGTGGAGTACAGTAGAGGTAGAGTACAATGGAGTACAGTAGAGATAGAGTACAGTGGAGTACAGTAGAGGTAGAGTACAGTAGAGTACAGTAGAGGTAGAGTACAGTGGAGTACAGTAGAGATAGAGTACAGTGGAGCACAGTAGTGGTAGAGTACAGTGGAGTACAGTACAGATTGACTACAGTGGAGCACAGTAGAGATAGAGTACAGTGGAGTACAGTAGAGGTACAGTACAATGGAGCACAGTAGTGGTAGAGTACAGTGGAGTACAGTACAGATAGACTACAGTGAGGCACAGTAGAGATAGAGTACAGTGGAGTACAGTAGAGGTACAGTACAGTGGAGTACAGTAGAGGTAGAGTACAGTGGAGCACAGTAGAGGTAGAGTACAGTGGAGCACAGTAGAGGTAGAGTACAGTGGAGTACAGTAGAGGTAGAGTACAGTGGAGTACAGTACAGATAGACTACAGTGGAGCACAGTAGAGATAGAGTACAGTGGAGTACAGTAGAGGTACAGTACAATGGAGCACAGTAGTGGTAGAGTACAGTGGAGTACAGTACAGATAGACTACAGTGAGGCACAGTAGAGATAGAGTACAGTGGAGTACAGTAGAGGTACAGTACAGTGGAGTACAGTAGAGGTAGAGTACAGTGGAGCACAGTAGAGGTAGAGTACAGTGGAGCACAGTAGAGGTAGAGTACAGTGGAGTACAGTAGAGGTAGAGTACAGTGGAGTACAGTAGAGTAGAGTAGAGTACAGTAGAGCACAGTAGAGGTAGAGTACAGTGGAGCAAAGTAGAGATAGAGTACAGTGGAGTACAGTAGAGGTAGAATACAGTGGAGTACAGTAGAGATAGAGTAGAGTGGAGTACAGTAGAGGTAGAGTACAGTGGAGTACTGTAGAGGTAGAGTAGAGAGGAGCACAGTAGAGATAGAGTACAGTGGAGCACAGTAGAGGTAGAGTACAGTGGAGTACAGTAGAATAGAGTACAGTAGAGGTAGAGTACAGTGGAGCAGAGTAAAGGTAGAGTACAGTGGAGCACAGTAGAGATAGAGTACAGTGGAATACAGTAGAGGTAGAGTAGAGTGGAGTACAGTAGATGTAGAGTACAGAGGAGCACATTAGAGGTAGAGTACAGTGGAGTACAGTAGAGGTAGAAGACAGTGGAGTACAGTAGAGATAGAGTACAGTGGAGTACAGTAGAAGTAGAGTACAGTGGAGCACAGTAGAGATAGAGTACAGTGGAGTACAGTAGAGGTAGAGAACAGTGCAGTACAGTAGTGGTAGAGTAGAGTGGAGTACAGTACAGATAGACTACAATGGAGCACAGTAGAGATAGAGTACAGTGGAGTACAGTAGAGGTAGAGTACAGTGGAGTACAGTAGAGGTAGAGTACAGTGGAGTACAGTGGAGCACATTAGAGGTGGAGTACAGTGGAGCACAGTAGAGGTAGAGTACAGTGGAGCACAGTAGAGGTAGAGTACAGTGGAGCACAGTAGAGGTAGAGTACAGTGGAGTACAGTAGAGGTAGAGTACAGTGGAGTACAGTAGAGTAGAGTACAGTAGAGCACAGTAGAGGTAGAGTACAGTGGAGCACAGTAGAGATAGAGTACAGTGGAGTAAAGTAGAGGTAGAGTACAGTGGAGTACAGTAGAGGTGGAGTACAGTGGAGTACATTAGAGGTGGAGTACAGAAGAGTACTGTAGAGGTAGAGTACAGTAGAGATAGAGTACAGTGGAGCACAGTAGAGATAGAGTACAGTGGAGCACAGTAGAGGTAGAGTACAGTGGAGTACAGTTGAGATAGAGTACAGTGGAGTACAGTAGAGGTAGAGTACAATGGAGTACAGTAGAGATAGAGTACAGTGGAGTACAGTAGAGGTAGAGTACAGTAGAGTACAGTAGAGGTAGAGTACAGTGGAGTACAGTAGAGATAGAGTACAGTGGAGCACAGTAGTGGTAGAGTACAGTGGAGTACAGTACAGATAGACTACAGTGGAGCAAAGTAGAGATAGAGTACAGTGGAGTACAGTAGAGGTACAGTACAATGGAGCACAGTAGTGGTAGAGTACAGTGGAGTACAGTACAGATAGACTACAGTGGAGCACAGTAGAGATAGAGTACAGTGGAGTACAGTAGAGGTACAGTACAGTGGAGTACAGTAGAGGTAGAGTACAGTGGAGCACAGTAGAGGTAGAGTACAGTGGAGCACAGTAGAGGTAGAGTACAGTGGAGTACAGTAGAGGTAGAGTACAGTGGAGTACAGTAGAGTAGAGTAGAGTACAGTAGAGCACAGTAGATGTAGAGTACAGTGGAGCACAGTAGAGTAGAGTACAGTGGAGTACAGTAGAGGTAGAGTACAGTGGAGTACAGTAGAGATAGAGTACAGTGGAGTACAGTAGAGGTAGAGTACAGTGGAGTACAGTAGAGGTAGAGTACAGAGGAGCACAGTAGAGATAGAGTACAGTGGAGCACAGTAGAGGTAGAGTACAGTGGAGTACAGTAGAGTAGAGTACAGTAGAGGTAGATTACAGTAGAGGTAGAGAACAGTGCAGTACAGTAGACGTAGAGTACAGTGGAGTACAATAGAGTAGAGTACAGTAGATCACAGTAGAGGTAGAGTACAGTGGAGCACAGTAGAGTAGAGTACAGTGGAGTACAGTAGAGGTAGAGTACAGTGGAGTACAGTAGAGATAGAGTACAGTGGAGTACAGTGGAGCAGAGTAGAGGTAGAGTACAGTGGAGTACAGTAGAGGTAGAGTACAGTGGAGTACAGTAGAGTAGAGTAGAGTACAGTAGAGCACAGTAGAGGTAGAGTACAGTGGAGCAAAGTAGAGATAGAGTACAGTGGAGTACAGTAGAGGTAGAGTACAGTGGAGTACAGTAGAGGTAGAGTACAGTGGAGCACATTAGAGGTAGAGTACAGTGGAGTACAGTAGAGGTAGAGTACAGTGGAGTACAGTAGCGGTAGAGTACAGTGGAGTACAGTAGAGGTAGAGTACAGTGGAGTACAGTAGAGGTAGAGTACAGTGGAGTACAGTAGAGGTAGAGTACAGTGGAGTACAATAGAGTAGAGTACAGTAGATCACAGTAGAGGTAGAGTACAGTGGAGCACAGTAGAGATAGAGTACAGTGGAGTACAGTAGAGGTAGAGTACAGTGGAGTACAGTTGAGGTGGAGTACAGTAGAGTACAGTAGAGATAGAGAACAGTACAGTACAGTAGAGGTAGAGTACAGTGGAGCACAGTAGAGGTAGAGTACAGTGGAGTACTGTAGAGATAGAGTACAGTGGAGTACAGTAGAGATAGAGTACAGTGGAGTACAGTAGAGGTAGAGTACAGTGGAGTACAGTAGAGGTAGAGTACAGTGGAGCACATTAGAGGTGGATTACAGTAGAGTACAGTAGAGATAGAGTACAGTAGAGTACAGTAGAGGTAGAGTACAGTGGAGTACAGTAGAGATAGAGTACAGTGGAGCACAGTAGAAGTAGAGTACAGTGGAGTACAGTAGAGGTAGAGTACAGTGGAGTACAGTAGAGGTAGAGTACAGTGGAGTACAGTGGAGCACATTAGAGGTGGATTACAGTGGAGCAGAGTAGAGGTACAGTACAGTGGAGCAAAGTAGAGGTAGAGAACAGTACAGTACAGTAGAGGTAGAGTACAGTGGAGTAGAGTAGAGAGAGAGTACAGTGGAGCACAGTAGAGATAGACTACAGTGGAGTACAGTAGAGGTAGAGAACAGTACAGTACAGTAGAGGTAGAGTACAGTAGAGTACAGTAGAGATAGTGTACAGTGGAGCACAGTAGAGATAGAGTACAGTGGAGTACAGTAGAGGTAGAGTACAGTGGAGTACAGTAGAGGTAGAGTACAGTGGAGCACATTAGAGGTGGATTACAGTAGAGTACAGTGGAGATAGAGTACAGTAGAGTACAGTAGAGGTAGAGTACAGTGGAGTAGAGTAGAGATAGAGTACAGTGGAGCACAGTAGAAGTAGAGTACAGTGGAGTACAGTAGAGGTAGAGTACAGTGGAGCACAGTAGAAATAGAGTAAAGTGGAGCACAGTAGAGGTAGAGTACAGTGGAGTACAGTAGAGTAGAGTACAGTAGAGCACAGTAGAGGTAGAGTACAGTGGAGCACAGTAGAGGTAGAGTACAGAGGAGCACAGTAGAGATAGAGTACAGTGGAGCACAGTAGAGGTAGAGTACAGTGGAGCACAGTAGAGTAGAGTACAGTAGAGCATATTAGAGGTAGAGTACAGTGGAGCACAGTAGAGGTAGAGTACAGTGGAGTACAGTAGAGATAGAGTACAGTGGAGTACAGTAGAGGTAGAGTACAGAGGAGTACAGTAGAGGTAGAGTACAGAGGAGCACAGTAGAGATAGAGTACAGTGGAGCAGAGTAGAGGTAGAGTACAGTGGAGTACAGTAGAGTAGAGTACAGTAGAGGTAGAGTACAGTGGAGCACAGTAAAGGTAGAGTACAGTGGAGCACAGTAGAGATAGAGTACAGTGGAGTACAGTAGAGGTAGAGTACAGTGGAGTACAGTAGATGTAGAGTACAGAGGACCACATTAGAGGTAGAGTACAGTAGAGTACAGTAGAGGTAGAGTACAGTGGAGTACAGTAGAGATAGAGTACAGTGGAGCACAGTAGTGGTAGAGTACAGTGGAGTAGAGTACAGATAGACTACAGTGGAGCACAGTAGAGATAGAGTACAGTGGAGTACAGTAGAGGTACAGTACAGTGGAGTACAGTAGAGGTAGAGTACAATGGAGTACAGTGGAGCACATTAGAGGTGGAGTACAGTGGAGCACAGTAGAGGTAGAGTACAGTGGAGCACAGTAGAGGTAGAGTACAGTGGAGCACAGTAGAGGTAGAGTACAGTGGAGTACAGTAGAGGTAGAGTACAGTGGAGTACAGTAGAGTAGAGTAGAGTACAGTAGAGCACAGTAGAGGTAGAGTACAGTGGAGCAAAGTAGAGATAGAGTACAGTGGAGTACAGTAGAGGTAGAGTACAGTGGAGTACAGTAGAGGTAGAGTACAGTGGAGCACATTAGAGGTAGAGTACAGTGGAGTACAGTAGAGGTAGAGTACAGTGGAGTACAGTAGCGGTAGAGTACAGTGGAGTACAGTAGAGGTAGAGTACAGTGGAGTACAGTAGAGGCAGAGTACAGTGGAGTACAGTAGAGGTAGAGTACAGTGGAGTACAATAGAGTAGAGTACAGTAGATCACAGTAGAGGTAGAGTACAGTGGAGCACAGTAGAGATAGAGTACAGTGGAGTACAGTAGAGGTAGAGTACAGTGGAGTACAGTTGAGGTGGAGTACAGTAGAGTACAGTAGAGGTAGAGAACAGTACAGTACAGTAGAGGTAGAGTACAGTGGAGTAGAGTAGAGAGAGAGTACAGTGGAGCACAGTAGAGATAGACTACAGTGGAGTACAGTAGAGGTAGAGAACAGTACAGTACAGTAGAGGTAGAGTACAGTAGAGTACAGTAGAGATAGTGTACAGTGGAGCACAGTAGAGATAGAGTAGAGTGGAGTACAGTAGAGGTAGAGTACAGTGGAGTACAGTAGAGGTAGAGTACAGTGAAGCACATTAGAGGTGGATTACAGTAGAGTACAGTAGAGATAGAGTACAGTAGAGTACAGTAGAGGTAGAGTACAGTGGAGTACAGTAGAGATAGAGTACAGTAGAGCACAGTAGAAGTAGAGTACAGTGGAGTACAGTAGAGGTAGAGTACAGTGGAGTACAGTAGAGGTAGAGTACAGTGGAGTACAGTGGAGCACATTAGAGGTGGATTACAGTGGAGCACAGCAGAGGTACAGTACAGTGGAGCAAAGTAGAGGTAGAGTACAGTGGAGCACAGTAGAGGTAGAGTACAGTGGAGCACAGTAGAGGTAGAGTACAGTGGAGTACAGTAGAGGTAGAGTACAGTGGAGTACAGTAGAGTAGAGTACAGTAGAGCACAGTAGAGGTAGAGTACAGTGGAGCACAGTAGAGATAGAGTACAGTGGAGTAAAGTAGAGGTAGAGTACAGTGGAGTACAGTAGAGGTGGAGTACAGTGGAGTACATTAGAGGTGGAGTACAGAAGAGTACTGTAGAGGTAGAGTACAGTAGAGATAGAGTACAGTGGAGCACAGTAGAGATAGAGTACAGTGGAGCACAGTAGAGGTAGAGTACAGTGGAGTACAGTTGAGATAGAGTACAGTGGAGTACAGTAGAGGTAGAGTACAATGGAGTACAGTAGAGATAGAGTACAGTGGAGTACAGTAGAGGTAGAGTACAGTAGAGTACAGTAGAGGTAGAGTACAGTGGAGTACAGTAGAGATAGAGTACAGTGGAGCACAGTAGTGGTAGAGTACAGTGGAGTACAGTACAGATAGACTACAGTGGAGCACAGTAGAGATAGAGTACAGTGGAGTACAGTAGAGGTACAGTACAATGGAGCACAGTAGTGGTAGAGTACAGTGGAGTACAGTACAGATACACTACAGTGGAGCACAGTAGAGATAGAGTACAGTGGAGTACAGTAGAGGTACAGTACAGTGGAGTACAGTAGAGGTAGAGTACAGTGGAGCACAGTAGAGGTAGAGTACAGTGGAGCACAGTAGAGGTAGAGTACAGTGGAGTACAGTAGAGGTAGAGTACAGTGGAGTACAGTAGAGTAGAGTAGAGTACAGTAGAGCACAGTAGAGGTAGAGTACAGTGGAGCAAAGTAGAGATAGAGTACAGTGGAGTACAGTAGAGGTAGAATACAGTGGAGTACAGTAGAGATAGAGTAGAGTGGAGTACAGTAGAGGTAGAGTACAGTGGAGTACTGTAGAGGTAGAGTACAGAGGAGCACAGTAGAGATAGAGTACAGTGGAGCACAGTAGAGGTAGAGTACAGTGGAGTACAGTAGAATAGAGTACAGTAGAGGTAGAGTACAGTGGAGCAGAGTAAAGGTAGAGTACAGTGGAGCACAGTAGAGATAGAGTACAGTGGAATACAGTAGAGGTAGAGTAGAGTGGAGTACAGTAGATGTAGAGTACAGAGGAGCACATTAGAGGTAGAGTACAGTGGAGTACAGTAGAGGTAGAAGACAGTGGAGTACAGTAGAGATAGAGTACAGTGGAGTACAGTAGAAGTAGAGTACAGTGGAGCACAGTAGAGATAGAGTACAGTGGAGTACAGTAGAGGTAGAGAACAGTGCAGTACAGTAGTGGTAGAGTAGAGTGGAGTACAGTACAGATAGACTACAATGGAGCACAGTAGAGATAGAGTACAGTGGAGTACAGTAGAGGTAGAGTACAGTGGAGTACAGTAGAGGTAGAGTACAGTGGAGTACAGTGGAGCACATTAGAGGTGGAGTACAGTGGAGCACAGTAGAGGTAGAGTACAGTGGAGCACAGTAGAGGTAGAGTACAGTGGAGCACAGTAGAGGTAGAGTACAGTGGAGTACAGTAGAGGTAGAGTACAGTGGAGTACAGTAGAGTAGAGTACAGTAGAGCACAGTAGAGGTAGAGTACAGTGGAGCACAGTAGAGATAGAGTACAGTGGAGTAAAGTAGAGGTAGAGTACAGTGGAGTACAGTAGAGGTGGAGTACAGTGGAGTACATTAGAGGTGGAGTACAGAAGAGTACTGTAGAGGTAGAGTACAGTAGAGATAGAGTACAGTGGAGCACAGTAGAGATAGAGTACAGTGGAGCACAGTAGAGGTAGAGTACAGTGGAGTACAGTTGATATAGAGTACAGTGGAGTACAGTAGAGGTAGAGTACAATGGAGTACAGTAGAGATAGAGTACAGTGGAGTACAGTAGAGGTAGAGTACAGTAGAGTACAGTAGAGGTAGAGTACAGTGGAGTACAGTAGAGATAGAGTACAGTGGAGCACAGTAGTGGTAGAGTACAGTGGAGTACAGTACAGATAGACTACAGTGGAGCACAGTAGAGATAGAGTACAGTGGAGTACAGTAGAGGTACAGTACAATGGAGCACAGTAGTGGTAGAGTACAGTGGAGTACAGTACAGATAGACTACAGTGGAGCACAGTAGAGATAGAGTACAGTGGAGTACAGTAGAGGTACAGTACAGTGGAGTACAGTAGAGGTAGAGTACAGTGGAGCACAGTAGAGGTAGAGTACAGTGGAGCACAGTAGAGGTAGAGTACAGTGGAGTACAGTAGAGGTAGAGTACAGTGGAGTACAGTAGAGTAGAGTAGAGTACAGTAGAGCACAGTAGAGGTAGAGTACAGTGGAGCAAAGTAGAGATAGAGTACAGTGGAGTACAGTAGAGGTAGAGTACAGTGGAGTACAGTAGAGGTAGAGTACAGTGGAGCACATTAGAGGTAGAGTACAGTGGAGTACAGTAGAGGTAGAGTACAGTGGAGTACAGTAGCGGTAGAGTACAGTGGAGTACAGTAGAGGTAGAGTACAGTGGAGTACAGTAGAGGTAGAGTACAGTGGAGTACAGTAGAGGTAGAGTACAGTGGAGTACAATAGAGTAGAGTACAGTAGATCACAGTAGAGGTAGAGTACAGTGGAGCACAGTAGAGATAGAGTACAGTGGAGTACAGTAGAGGTAGAGTACAGTGGAGTACAGTTGAGGTGGAGTACAGTAGAGTACAGTAGAGGTAGAGAACAGTACAGTACAGTAGAGGTAGAGTACAGTGGAGTAGAGTAGAGAGAGAGTACAGTGGAGCACAGTAGATATAGACTACAGTGGAGTACAGTAGAGGTAGAGAACAGTACAGTACAGTAGAGGTAGAGTACAGTAGAGTACAGTAGAGATAGTGTACAGTGGAGCACAGTAGAGATAGAGTAGAGTGGAGTACAGTAGAGGTAGAGTACAGTGGAGTACAGTAGAGGTAGAGTACAGTGAAGCACATTAGAGGTGGATTACAGTAGAGTACAGTAGAGATAGAGTACAGTAGAGTACAGTAGAGGTAGAGTACAGTGGAGTACAGTAGAGATAGAGTACAGTGGAGCACAGTAGAAGTAGAGTACAGTGGAGTACAGTAGAGGTAGAGTACAGTGGAGTACAGTAGAGGTAGAGTACAGTGGAGTACAGAGGAGCACATTAGAGGTGGATTACAGTGGAGCACAGCAGAGGTACAGTACAGTGGAGCAAAGTAGAGGTAGAGTACAGTGGAGTAGAGTAGAGGTAGAGTACAGTGGAGTAGAGTAGAGGTAGAGTACAGTGGGGTACAGTAGAGTAGAGTAGAGTACAGTAGAGCACAGTAGAGGTAGAGTACAGTGGAGCACAGTAGAGTAGAGTACAGTGGAGTACAGTAGAGGTAGAGTACAGTGGAGTACAGTAGAGATAGAGTACAGTGGAGTACAGTAGAGGTAGAGTACAGTGGAGTACAGTAGAGGTAGAGTACAGAGGAGCACAGTAGAGATAGAGTACAGTGGAGCACAGTAGAGGTAGAGTACAGTGGAGTACAGTAGAGTAGAGTACAGTAGAGGTAGATTACAGTGGAGCACAGTAAAGGTAGAGTACAGTGGAGCACAGTAGAGATAGAGTACAGTGGAGCACATTAGAGGTAGAGTACAGTGGAGTACAGTAGAGGTAGAATACAGTGGAGTACAGTAGAGATAGAGTACAGTGGAGTACAGTAGAAGTAGAGTACAGTGGAGCACAGTAGAGATAGAGTACAGTGGAGTACAGTAGAGGTAGAGAACAGTGCAGTACAGTAGACGTAGAGTACAGTGGAGTACAATAGAGTAGAGTACAGTAGATCACAGTAGAGGTAGAGTACAGTGGAGCACAGTAGAGATAGAGTACAGTGGAGTACAGTAGAGGTAGAGTACAGTGGAGTACAGTAGAGGTAGAGTACAGTGGAGTACAGTGGAGCACATTAGAGGTGGAGTACAGTGGAGCACAGTAGAGGTAGAGTACAGTGGAGCACAGTAGAGGTAGAGTACAGTGGAGCACAGTAGAGGTAGAGTACAGTGGAGTACAGTAGAGGTAGAGTACAGTGGAGTACAGTAGAGCACAGTAGAGGTAGAGTACAGTGGAGCACAGTAGAGATAGAGTACAGTGGAGTAAAGTAGAGGTAGAGTACAGTGGAGTACAGTAGAGGTGGAGTACAGTGGAGTACATTAGAGGTGGAGTACAGAAGAGTACTGTAGAGGTAGAGTACAGTAGAGATAGAGTACAGTGGAGCACAGTAGAGATAGAGTACAGTGGAGCACAGTAGAGGTAGAGTACAGTGGAGTACAGTTGAGATAGAGTACAGTGGAGTACAGTAGAGGTAGAGTACAATGGAGTAAAGTAGAGATAGAGTACAGTGGAGTACAGTAGAGGTAGAGTACAGTGGAGTACAGTAGAGGTAGAGTACAGTGGAGCACATTAGAGGTGGATTACAGTAGAGTACAGTGGAGATAGAGTACAGTAGAGTACAGTAGAGGTAGAGTACAGTGGAGTAGAGTAGAGATAGAGTACAGTGGAGCACAGTAGAAGTAGAGTACAGTGGAGTACAGTAGAGGTAGAGTACAGTGGAGCACAGTAGAAATAGAGTAAAGTGGAGCACAGTAGAGGTAAAGTACAGTGGAGTACAGTAGAGTAGAGTACAGTAGAGCACAGTAGAGGTAGAGTACAGTGGAGCACAGTAGAGGTAGAGTACAGAGGAGCACAGTAGAGATAGAGTACAGTGGAGCACAGTAGAGGTAGAGTACAGTGGAGCACAGTAGAGTAGAGTACAGTAGAGCATATTAGAGGTAGAGTACAGTGGAGCACAGTAGAGGTAGAGTACAGTGGAGTACAGTAGAGATAGAGTACAGTGGAGTACAGTAGAGGTAGAGTACAGAGGAGTACAGTAGAGGTAGAGTACAGAGGAGCACAGTAGAGATAGAGTACAGTGGAGCAGAGTAGAGGTAGAGTACAGTGGAGTACAGTAGAGTAGAGTACAGTAGAGGTAGAGTACAGTGGAGCACAGTAAAGGTAGAGTACAGTGGAGCACAGTAGAGATAGAGTACAGTGGAGTACAGTAGAGGTAGAGTACAGTGGAGTACAGTAGAGGTAGAGTACAGTGGAGTACAGTAGAGGTAGAGTACAGTGGAGTACAGTAGAGGTAGAGTACAGTGGAGTACAATAGAGTAGAGTACAGTAGATCACAGTAGAGGTAGAGTACAGTGGAGCACAGTAGAGATAGAGTACAGTGGAGTACAGTAGAGGTAGAGTACAGTGGAGTACAGTTGAGGTGGAGTAAAGTAGAGTACAGTAGAGATAGAGAACAGTACAGTACAGTAGAGGTAGAGTACAGTGGAGCACAGTAGAGGTAGAGTACAGTGGAGTACTGTAGAGATAGAGTACAGTGGAGTACAGTAGAGATAGAGTACAGTGGAGTACAGTAGAGGTAGAGTACAGTGGAGTACAGTAGAGGTAGAGTACAGTGGAGCACATTAGAGGTGGATTACAGTAGAGTACAGTAGAGATAGAGTACAGTAGAGTACAGTAGAGGTAGAGTACAGTGGAGTACAGTAGAGATAGAGTACAGTGGAGCACAGTAGAAGTAGAGTACAGTGGAGTACAGTAGAGGTAGAGTACAGTGGAGTACAGTAGAGGTAGAGTACAGTGGAGTACAGTGGAGCACATTAGAGGTGGATTACAGTGGAGCAGAGTAGAGGTACAGTACAGTGGAGCAAAGTAGAGGTAGAGAACAGTACAGTACAGTAGAGGTAGAGTACAGTGGAGTAGAGTAGAGAGAGAGTACAGTGGAGCACAGTAGAGATAGACTACAGTGGAGTACAGTAGAGGTAGAGAACAGTACAGTACAGTAGAGGTAGAGTACAGTAGAGTACAGTAGAGATAGTGTACAGTGGAGCACAGTAGAGATAGAGTACAGTGGAGTACAGTAGAGGTAGAGTACAGTGGAGCACATTAGAGGTGGATTACAGTAGAGTACAGTGGAGATAGAGTACAGTAGAGTACAGTAGAGGTAGAGTACAGTGGAGTAGAGTAGAGATAGAGTACAGTGGAGCACAGTAGAAGTAGAGTACAGTGGAGTACAGTAGAGGTAGAGTACAGTGGAGCACAGTAGAAATAGAGTAAAGTGGAGCACAGTAGAGGTAGAGTACAGTGGAGTACAGTAGAGTAGAGTACAGTAGAGCACAGTAGAGGTAGAGTACAGTGGAGCACAGTAGAGGTAGAGTACAGAGGAGCACAGTAGAGATAGAGTACAGTGGAGCACAGTAGAGGTAGAGTACAGTGGAGCACAGTAGAGTAGAGTACAGTAGAGCATATTAGAGGTAGAGTACAGTGGAGCACAGTAGAGGTAGAGTACAGTGGAGTACAGTAGAGATAGAGTACAGTGGAGTACAGTAGAGGTAGAGTACAGAGGAGTACAGTAGAGGTAGAGTACAGAGGAGCACAGTAGAGATAGAGTACAGTGGAGCAGAGTAGAGGTAGAGTACAGTGGAGTACAGTAGAGTAGAGTACAGTAGAGGTAGAGTACAGTGGAGCACAGTAAAGGTAGAGTACAGTGGAGCACAGTAGAGATAGAGTACAGTGGAGTACAGTAGAGGTAGAGTACAGTGGAGTACAGTAGATGTAGAGTACAGAGGACCACATTAGAGGTAGAGTACAGTAGAGTACAGTAGAGGTAGAGTACAGTGGAGTACAGTAGAGATAGAGTACAGTGGAGCACAGTAGTGGTAGAGTACAGTGGAGTAGAGTACAGATAGACTACAGTGGAGCACAGTAGAGATAGAGTACAGTGGAGTACAGTAGAGGTACAGTACAGTGGAGTACAGTAGAGGTAGAGTACAATGGAGTACAGTGGAGCACATTAGAGGTGGAGTACAGTGGAGCACAGTAGAGGTAGAGTACAGTGGAGCACAGTAGAGGTAGAGTACAGTGGAGCACAGTAGAGGTAGAGTACAGTGGAGTACAGTAGAGGTAGAGTACAGTGGAGTACAGTAGAGTAGAGTAGAGTACAGTAGAGCACAGTAGAGGTAGAGTACAGTGGAGCAAAGTAGAGATAGAGTACAGTGGAGTACAGTAGAGGTAGAGTACAGTGGAGTACAGTAGAGGTAGAGTACAGTGGAGCACATTAGAGGTAGAGTACAGTGGAGTACAGTAGAGGTAGAGTACAGTGGAGTACAGTAGCGGTAGAGTACAGTGGAGTACAGTAGAGGTAGAGTACAGTGGAGTACAGTAGAGGCAGAGTACAGTGGAGTACAGTAGAGGTAGAGTACAGTGGAGTACAATAGAGTAGAGTACAGTAGATCACAGTAGAGGTAGAGTACAGTGGAGCACAGTAGAGATAGAGTACAGTGGAGTACAGTAGAGGTAGAGTACAGTGGAGTACAGTTGAGGTGGAGTACAGTAGAGTACAGTAGAGGTAGAGAACAGTACAGTACAGTAGAGGTAGAGTACAGTGGAGTAGAGTAGAGAGAGAGTACAGTGGAGCACAGTAGAGATAGACTACAGTGGAGTACAGTAGAGGTAGAGAACAGTAGAGTACAGTAGAGGTAGAGTACAGTAGAGTACAGTAGAGATAGTGTACAGTGGAGCACAGTAGAGATAGAGTAGAGTGGAGTACAGTAGAGGTAGAGTACAGTGGAGTACAGTAGAGGTAGAGTACAGTGAAGCACATTAGAGGTGGATTACAGTAGAGTACAGTAGAGATAGAGTACAGTAGAGTACAGTAGAGGTAGAGTACAGTGGAGTACAGTAGAGATAGAGTACAGTAGAGCACAGTAGAAGTACAGTACAGTGGAGTACAGTAGAGGTAGAGTACAGTGGAGTACAGTAGAGGTAGAGTACAGTGGAGTACAGTGGAGCACATTAGAGGTGGATTACAGTGGAGCACAGCAGAGGTACAGTACAGTGGAGCAAAGTAGAGGTAGAGTACAGTGGAGCACAGTAGAGGTAGAGTACAGTGGAGCACAGTAGAGGTAGAGTACAGTGGAGTACAGTAGAGGTAGAGTACAGTGGAGTACAGTAGAGTAGAGTACAGTAGAGCACAGTAGAGGTAGAGTACAGTGGAGCACAGTAGAGATAGAGTACAGTGGAGTAAAGTAGAGGTAGAGTACAGTGGAGTACAGTAGAGGTGGAGTACAGTGGAGTACATTAGAGGTGGAGTACAGAAGAGTACTGTAGAGGTAGAGTACAGTAGAGATAGAGTACAGTGGAGCACAGTAGAGATAGAGTACAGTGGAGCACAGTAGAGGTAGAGTACAGTGGAGTACAGTTGAGATAGAGTACAGTGGAGTACAGTAGAGGTAGAGTACAATGGAGTACAGTAGAGATAGAGTACAGTGGAGTACAGTAGAGGTAGAGTACAGTAGAGTACAGTAGAGGTAGAGTACAGTGGAGTACAGTAGAGATAGAGTACAGTGGAGCACAGTAGTGGTAGAGTACAGTGGAGTACAGTACAGATAGACTACAGTGGAGCACAGTAGAGATAGAGTACAGTGGAGTACAGTAGAGGTACAGTACAATGGAGCACAGTAGTGGTAGAGTACAGTGGAGTACAGTACAGATACACTACAGTGGAGCACAGTAGAGATAGAGTACAGTGGAGTACAGTAGAGGTACAGTACAGTGGAGTACAGTAGAGGTAGAGTACAGTGGAGCACAGTAGAGGTAAAGTACAGTGGAGCACAGTAGAGGTAGAGTACAGTGGAGTACAGTAGAGGTAGAGTACAGTGGAGTACAGTAGAGTAGAGTAGAGTACAGTAGAGCACAGTAGAGGTAGAGTACAGTGGAGCAAAGTAGAGATAGAGTACAGTGGAGTACAGTAGAGGTAGAATACAGTGGAGTACAGTAGAGATAGAGTAGAGTGGAGTACAGTAGAGGTAGAGTACAGTGGAGTACTGTAGAGGTAGAGTACAGAGGAGCACAGTAGAGATAGAGTACAGTGGAGCACAGTAGAGGTAGAGTACAGTGGAGTACAGTAGAATAGAGTACAGTAGAGGTAGAGTACAGTGGAGCAGAGTAAAGGTAGAGTACAGTGGAGCACAGTAGAGATAGAGTACAGTGGAATACAGTAGAGGTAGAGTAGAGTGGAGTACAGTAGATGTAGAGTACAGAGGAGCACATTAGAGGTAGAGTACAGTGGAGTACAGTAGAGGTAGAAGACAGTGGAGTACAGTAGAGATAGAGTACAGTGGAGTACAGTAGAAGTAGAGTACAGTGGAGCACAGTAGAGATAGAGTACAGTGGAGTACAGTAGAGGTAGAGAACAGTGCAGTACAGTAGTGGTAGAGTAGAGTGGAGTACAGTACAGATAGACTACAATGGAGCACAGTAGAGATAGAGTACAGTGGAGTACAGTAGAGGTAGAGTACAGTGGAGTACAGTAGAGGTAGAGTACAGTGGAGTACAGTGGAGCACATTAGAGGTGGAGTACAGTGGAGCACAGTAGAGGTAGAGTACAGTGGAGCACAGTAGAGGTAGAGTACAGTGGAGCACAGTAGAGGTAGAGTACAGTGGAGTACAGTAGAGGTAGAGTACAGTGGAGTACAGTAGAGTAGAGTACAGTAGAGCACAGTAGAGGTAGAGTACAGTGGAGCACAGTAGAGATAGAGTACAGTGGAGTAAAGTAGAGGTAGAGTACAGTGGAGTACAGTAGAGGTGGAGTACAGTGGAGTACATTAGAGGTGGAGTACAGAAGAGTACTGTAGAGGTAGAGTACAGTAGAGATAGAGTACAGTGGAGCACAGTAGAGATAGAGTACAGTGGAGCACAGTAGAGGTAGAGTACAGTGGAGTACAGTTGATATAGAGTACAGTGGAGTACAGTAGAGGTAGAGTACAATGGAGTACAGTAGAGATAGAGTACAGTGGAGTACAGTAGAGGTAGAGTACAGTAGAGTACAGTAGAGGTAGAGTACAGTGGAGTACAGTAGAGATAGAGTACAGTGGAGCACAGTAGTGGTAGAGTACAGTGGAGTACAGTACAGATAGACTACAGTGGAGCACAGTAGAGATAGAGTACAGTGGAGTACAGTAGAGGTACAGTACAATGGAGCACAGTAGTGGTAGAGTACAGTGGAGTACAGTACAGATAGACTACAGTGGAGCACAGTAGAGATAGAGTACAGTGGAGTACAGTAGAGGTACAGTACAGTGGAGTACAGTAGAGGTAGAGTACAGTGGAGCACAGTAGAGGTAGAGTACAGTGGAGCACAGTAGAGGTAGAGTACAGTGGAGTACAGTAGAGGTAGAGTACAGTGGAGTACAGTAGAGTAGAGTAGAGTACAGTAGAGCACAGTAGAGGTAGAGTACAGTGGAGCAAAGTAGAGATAGAGTACAGTGGAGTACAGTAGAGGTAGAGTACAGTGGAGTACAGTAGAGGTAGAGTACAGTGGAGCACATTAGAGGTAGAGTACAGTGGAGTACAGTAGAGGTAGAGTACAGTGGAGTACAGTAGCGGTAGAGTACAGTGGAATACAGTAGAGGTAGAGTACAGTGGAGTACAGTAGAGGTAGAGTACAGTGGAGTACAGTAGAGGTAGAGTACAGTGGAGTACAATAAAGTAGAGTACAGTAGATCACAGTAGAGGTAGAGTACAGTGGAGCACAGTAGAGATAGAGTACAGTGGAGTACAGTAGAGGTAGAGTACAGTGGAGTACAGTTGAGGTGGAGTACAGTAGAGTACAGTAGAGGTAGAGAACAGTACAGTACAGTAGAGGTAGAGTACAGTGGAGTAGAGTAGAGAGAGAGTACAGTGGAGCACAGTAGATATAGACTACAGTGGAGTACAGTAGAGGTAGAGAACAGTACAGTACAGTACAGTAGAGGTAGAGTACAGTAGAGTACAGTAGAGATAGTGTACAGTGGAGCACAGTAGAGATAGAGTAGAGTGGAGTACAGTAGAGGTAGAGTACAGTGGAGTACAGTAGAGGTAGAGTACAGTGAAGCACATTAGAGGTGGATTACAGTAGAGTACAGTAGAGATAGAGTACAGTAGAGTACAGTAGAGGTAGAGTACAGTGGAGTACAGTAGAGATAGAGTACAGTGGAGCACAGTAGAAGTAGAGTACAGTGGAGTACAGTAGAGGTAGAGTACAGTGGAGTACAGTAGAGGTAGAGTACAGTGGAGTACAGTGGAGCACATTAGAGGTGGATTACAGTGGAGCACAGCAGAGGTACAGTACAGTGGAGCACAGTAGAGGTAGAGTACAGTGGAGTAGAGTAGAGGTAGAGTACAGTGGAGTAGAGTAGAGGTAGAGTACAGTGGGGTACAGTAGAGTAGAGTAGAGTACAGTAGAGCACAGTAGAGGTAGAGTACAGTGGAGCACAGTAGAGTAGAGTACAGTGGAGTACAGTAGAGGTAGAGTACAGTGGAGTACAGTAGAGATAGAGTACAGTGGAGTACAGTAGAGGTAGAGTACAGTGGAGTACAGTAGAGGTAGAGTACAGAGGAGCACAGTAGAGATAGAGTACAGTGGAGCACAGTAGAGGTAGAGTACAGTGGAGTACAGTAGAGTAGAGTACAGTAGAGGTAGATTACAGTGGAGCACAGTAAAGGTAGAGTACAGTGGAGCACAGTAGAGATAGAGTACAGTGGAGCACATTAGAGGTAGAGTACAGTGGAGTACAGTAGAGGTAGAATACAGTGGAGTACAGTAGAGATAGAGTACAGTGGAGTACAGTAGAAGTAGAGTACAGTGGAGCACAGTAGAGATAGAGTACAGTGGAGTACAGTAGAGGTAGAGAACAGTGCAGTACAGTAGACGTAGAGTACAGTGGAGTACAATAGAGTAGAGTACAGTAGATCACAGTAGAGGTAGAGTACAGTGGAGCACAGTAGAGATAGAGTACAGTGGAGTACAGTAGAGGTAGAGTACAGTGGAGTACAGTAGAGGTAGAGTACAGTGGAGTACAGTGGAGCACATTAGAGGTGGAGTACAGTGGAGCACAGTAGAGGTAGAGTACAGTGGAGCACAGTAGAGGTAGAGTACAGTGGAGCACAGTAGAGGTAGAGTACAGTGGAGTACAGTAGAGGTAGAGTACAGTGGAGTACAGTAGAGCACAGTAGAGGTAGAGTACAGTGGAGCACAGTAGAGATAGAGTACAGTGGAGTAAAGTAGAGGTAGAGTACAGTGGAGTACAGTAGAGGTGGAGTACAGTGGAGTACATTAGAGGTGGAGTACAGAAGAGTACTGTAGAGGTAGAGTACAGTAGAGATAGAGTACAGTGGAGCACAGTAGAGATAGAGTACAGTGGAGCACAGTAGAGGTAGAGTACAGTGGAGTACAGTTGAGATAGAGTACAGTGGAGTACAGTAGAGGTAGAGTACAATGGAGTAAAGTAGAGATAGAGTACAGTGGAGTACAGTAGAGGTAGAGTACAGTGGAGTACAGTAGAGGTAGAGTACAGTGGAGCACATTAGAGGTGGATTACAGTAGAGTACAGTGGAGATAGAGTACAGTAGAGTACAGTAGAGGTAGAGTACAGTGGAGTAGAGTAGAGATAGAGTACAGTGGAGCACAGTAGAAGTAGAGTACAGTGGAGTACAGTAGAGGTAGAGTACAGTGGAGCACAGTAGAAATAGAGTAAAGTGGAGCACAGTAGAGGTAAAGTACAGTGGAGTACAGTAGAGTAGAGTACAGTAGAGCACAGTAGAGGTAGAGTACAGTGGAGCACAGTAGAGGTAGAGTACAGAGGAGCACAGTAGAGATAGAGTACAGTGGAGCACAGTAGAGGTAGAGTACAGTGGAGCACAGTAGAGTAGAGTACAGTAGAGCATATTAGAGGTAGAGTACAGTGGAGCACAGTAGAGGTAGAGTACAGTGGAGTACAGTAGAGATAGAGTACAGTGGAGTACAGTAGAGGTAGAGTACAGAGGAGTACAGTAGAGGTAGAGTACAGAGGAGCACAGTAGAGATAGAGTACAGTGGAGCAGAGTAGAGGTAGAGTACAGTGGAGTACAGTAGAGTAGAGTACAGTAGAGGTAGAGTACAGTGGAGCACAGTAAAGGTAGAGTACAGTGGAGCACAGTAGAGATAGAGTACAGTGGAGTACAGTAGAGGTAGAGTACAGTGGAGTACAGTAGATGTAGAGTACAGAGGACCACATTAGAGGTAGAGTACAGTAGAGTACAGTAGAGGTAGAGTACAGTGGAGTACAGTAGAGATAGAGTACAGTGGAGCACAGTAGTGGTAGAGTACAGTGGAGTAGAGTACAGATAGACTACAGTGGAGCACAGTAGAGATAGAGTACAGTGGAGTACAGTAGAGGTACAGTACAGTGGAGTACAGTAGAGGTAGAGTACAATGGAGTACAGTGGAGCACATTAGAGGTGGAGTACAGTGGAGCACAGTAGAGGTAGAGTACAGTGGAGCACAGTAGAGGTAGAGTACAGTGGAGCACAGTAGAGGTAGAGTACAGTGGAGTACAGTAGAGGTAGAGTACAGTGGAGTACAGTAGAGTAGAGTAGAGTACAGTAGAGCACAGTAGAGGTAGAGTACAGTGGAGCAAAGTAGAGATAGAGTACAGTGGAGTACAGTAGAGGTAGAGTACAGTGGAGTACAGTAGAGGTAGAGTACAGTGGAGCACATTAGAGGTAGAGTACAGTGGAGTACAGTAGAGGTAGAGTACAGTGGAGTACAGTAGCGGTAGAGTACAGTGGAGTACAGTAGAGGTAGAGTACAGTGGAGTACAGTAGAGGCAGAGTACAGTGGAGTACAGTAGAGGTAGAGTACAGTGGAGTACAATAGAGTAGAGTACAGTAGATCACAGTAGAGGTAGAGTACAGTGGAGCACAGTAGAGATAGAGTACAGTGGAGTACAGTAGAGGTAGAGTACAGTGGAGTACAGTTGAGGTGGAGTACAGTAGAGTACAGTAGAGGTAGAGAACAGTACAGTAGAGTAGAGGTAGAGTACAGTGGAGTAGAGTAGAGAGAGAGTACAGTGGAGCACAGTAGAGATAGACTACAGTGGAGTACAGTAGAGGTAGAGAACAGTACAGTACAGTAGAGGTAGAGTACAGTAGAGTACAGTAGAGATAGTGTACAGTGGAGCACAGTAGAGATAGAGTAGAGTGGAGTACAGTAGAGGTAGAGTACAGTGGAGTACAGTAGAGGTAGAGTACAGTGAAGCACATTAGAGGTGGATTACAGTAGAGTACAGTAGAGATAGAGTACAGTAGAGTACAGTAGAGGTAGAGTACAGTGGAGTACAGTAGAGATAGAGTACAGTAGAGCACAGTAGAAGTAGAGTACAGTGGAGTACAGTAGAGGTAGAGTACAGTGGAGTACAGTAGAGGTAGAGTACAGTGGAGTACAGTGGAGCACATTAGAGGTGGATTACAGTGGAGCACAGCAGAGGTACAGTACAGTGGAGCAAAGTAGAGGTAGAGTACAGTGGAGTAGAGTAGAGGTAGAGTACAGTGGGGTACAGTAGAGTAGAGTAGAGTACAGTAGAGCACAGTAGAGGTAGAGTACAGTGGAGCACAGTAGAGTAGAGTACAGTGGAGTACAGTAGAGGTAGAGTACAGTGGAGTACAGTAGAGATAGAGTACAGTGGAGTACAGTAGAGGTAGAGTACAGTGGAGTACAGTAGAGGTAGAGTACAGAGGAGCACAGTAGAGATAGAGTACAGTGGAGCACAGTAGAGGTAGAGTACAGTGGAGTACAGTAGAGTAGAGTACAGTAGAGGTAGAGTACAGTGGAGCACAGTAAAGGTAGAGTACAGTGGAGCACAGTAGAGATAGAGTACAGTGGAGCACAGTAGAGGTAGAGTACAGTAGAATACAGTAGATGTAGAGTACAGAGGAGCACATTAGAGGTAGAGTACAGTGGAGTACAGTAGAGGTAGAATACAGTGGAGTACAGTAGAGATAGAGTACAGTGGAGTACAGTAGAAGTAGAGTACAGTGGAGCACAGTAGAGATAGAGTACAATGGAGTACAGTAGAGGTAGAGAACAGTGCAGTACAGTAGTGGTAGAGTAGAGTGGAGTACAGTACAGATAGACTACAATGGAGCACAGTAGAGATAGAGTACAGTGGAGTACAGTAGAGGTAGAGTACAGTGGAGTACAGTAGAGGTAGAGTACAGTGGAGTACAGTGGAGCACATTAGAGGTGGAGTACAGTGGAGCACAGTAGAGGTAGAGTACAGTGGAGCACAGTAGAGGTAGAGTACAGTGGAGCACAGTAGAGGTAGAGTACAGTGGAGTACAGTAGAGGTAGCGTACAGTGGAGTACAGTAGAGTAGAGTACAGTAGAGCACAGTAGAGGTAGAGTACAGTGGAGCACAGTAGAGATAAAGTACAGTGGAGTACAGTAGAGGTAGAGTAAAGTGGAGTACAGTAGAGGTAGAGTACAGTGGAGCACATTAGAGGTAGAGTACAGTGGAGCACAGAAGAGGTAGAGTACAGTGGAACACAGTAGAGGTAGAGTACAGAGGAGCACAGTAGAGGTAGAGTAAAGAGGAGCACACTAGAGATAGAGTACAGTGGAGCACAGTAGAGGTAGAGTACAGTGGAGTACAGTAGAGTAGAGTACAGTGGAGCACAGTAGAGGTAGAGTACAGTGGAGTACAGTAGAGTAGAGTACAGTAGAGGTAGAGTGCAGTGGAGCACAGTAAAGGTAGAGTACAGTGGAGCACAGTAGAGATAGAGTACAGTGGAGCACAGTAGAGGTAGAGTACAGTGGAGCACAGTAGAGGTAGAGTACAGTGGAGTACAGTAGAGATAGAGTACAGTGGAGTACAGTAGAGATAGAGTACAGTGGAGCACAGTAGAGATAGAGTACAGTGGAGCACAGTAGAGGTAGAGTACAGTGGAGTACAGTAGAGTAGAGTACAGTAGAGCACAGTAGAGGTAGAGTACTGTGGAGCACAGTAGAGGTAGAGTACAGAGGAGCACAGTAGAGATAGAGTACAGTGGAGCACAGTAGAGGTAGAGTACAGTGGAGCACAGTAGAGTAGAGTACAGTAGAGCACATTAGAGGTAGAGTACAGTGGAGCACAGTAGAGGTAGAGTACAGTGGAGTACAGTAGAGATAGAGTACAGTGGAGTACAGTAGAGATAGAGTACAGTGAAGTACAGTAGAGGTAGAGTACAGTGGAGTACAGTAGAGGTAGAGTACAGTGGAGCACATTAGAGGTGGATTACAGTAGAGTACAGTAGAGATAGAGTACAGTAGAGTACAGTAGAGGTAGAGTACATTGGAGTACAGTAGAGATAGAGTACAGTGGAGCACAGTAGAAGTAGAGTACAGTGGAGTACAGTAGAGGTAGAGTACAGTGGAGTACAGTAGAGGTAGAGTACAGTGGAGTACAGTGGAGCACATTAGAGGTGGATTACAGTGGTGCACAGTAGAGGTACAGTACAGTGGAGCAAAGTAGAGGTAGAGTACAGTGGAGTACAGTAGAGATAGAGTACAGTGGAGCACAGTAGAAGTAGAGTACAGTGGAGTACAGTAGAGGTAGAGTACAGTGGAGTACAGTAGAGGTAGAGTACAGTGGAGTACAGTTGAGATAGAGTACAGTGGAGTACAGTAGAGGTAGAGTATAATGGAGTACAGTAGAGATAGAGTACAGTGGAGTACAGTAGAGGTAGAGTACAGTAGAGTACAGTAGAGGTAGAGTACAGTGGAGTACAGTAGAGATAGAGTACAGTGGAGCACAGTAGTGGTAGAGTACAGTGGAGTACAGTACAGATAGACTACAGTGGAGCACAGTAGAGATAGAGTACAGTGGAGTACAGTAGAGGTACAGTACAGTGGAGTACAGTAGAGGTAGAGTACAATGGAGTACAGTGGAGCACATTAGAGGTGGAGTACAGTGGAGCACAGTAGAGGTAGAGTACAGTGGAGCACAGTAGAGGTAGAGTACAGTGGAGCACAGTAGAGGTAGAGTACAGTGGAGTACAGTAGAGGTAGAGTACAGTGGAGTACAGTAGAGGTAGAGTACAGTGGAGTACAGTAGCGGTAGAGTACAGTGGAGTACAGTAGAGGTAGAGTACAGTGGAGTACAGTAGAGGTAGAGTACAGTGGAGTACAGTAGACGTAGAGTACAGTGGAGCACATTAGAGGTAGAGTACAGTGGAGCACAGAAGAGGTAGAGTACAATGGAACACAGTAGAGGTAGAGTACAGAGGAGCACAGTAGAGGTAGAGTAAAGAGGAGCACAGTAGAGATAGAGTACAGTGGAGCACAGTAGAGGTAGAGTACAGTGGAGTACAGTAGAGTAGAGTACAGTGGAGCACAGTAGAGGTAGAGTACAGTGGAGCACAGTAGAGGTAGAGTACAGTGGAGTACAGTAGAGATAGAGTACAGTGGAGTACAGTAGAGATAGAGTACAGTGGAGCAGAGTAGAGATAGAGTACAGTGGAGCACAGTAGAGGTAGAGTACAGTGGAGTACAGTAGAGTAGAGTACAGTAGAGCACAGTAGAGGTAGAGTACAGTGGAGCACAGTAGAGGTAGAGTACAGAGGACCACAGTAGAGATAGAGTACAGTGGAGCACAGTAGAGGTAGAGTACAGTGGAGCACAGTAGAGTAGAGTACAGTAGAGCACATTAGAGGTAGAGTACAGTGGAGCACAGTAGAGGTAGAGTACAGTGGAGTACAGTAGAGATAGAGTACAATGGAGTACAGTAGAGATAGAGTACAGTGGAGTACAGTAGAGGTAGAGTACAGTGGAGTACAGTAGAGGTAGAGTACAGTGGAGCACATTAGAGGTGGATTACAGTAGAGTACAGTAGAGATAGAGTACAGTAGAGTACAGTACAGATAGACTACAGTGGAGCACAGTAGAGATAGAGTACAGTGGAGTACAGTAGAGGTACAGTACAGTGGAGTACAGTAGAGGTAGAGTACAATGGAGTACAGTGGAGCACATTAGAGGTGGAGTACAGTGGAGCACAGTAGAGGTAGAGTACAGTGGAGCACAGTAGAGGTAGAGTACAGTGGAGCACAGTAGAGGTAGAGTACAGTGGAGTACAGTAGAGGTAGAGTACAGTGGAGTACAGTAGAGGTAGAGTACAGTGGAGTACAGTAGCGGTAGAGTACAGTGGAGTACAGTAGAGGTAGAGTACAGTGGAGTACAGTAGAGGTAGAGTACAGTGGAGTACAGTAGACGTAGAGTACAGTGGAGCACATTAGAGGTAGAGTACAGTGGAGCACAGAAGAGGTAGAGTACAATGGAACACAGTAGAGGTAGAGTACAGAGGAGCACAGTAGAGGTAGAGTAAAGAGGAGCACAGTAGAGATAGAGTACAGTGGAGCACAGTAGAGGTAGAGTACAGTGGAGTACAGTAGAGTAGAGTACAGTGGAGCACAGTAGAGGTAGAGTACAGTGGAGCACAGTAGAGGTAGAGTACAGTGGAGTACAGTAGAGATAGAGTACAGTGGAGTACAGTAGAGATAGAGTACAGTGGAGCAGAGTAGAGATAGAGTACAGTGGAGCACAGTAGAGGTAGAGTACAGTGGAGTACAGTAGAGTAGAGTACAGTAGAGCACAGTAGAGGTAGAGTACAGTGGAGCACAGTAGAGGTAGAGTACAGAGGACCACAGTAGAGATAGAGTACAGTGGAGCACAGTAGAGGTAGAGTACAGTGGAGCACAGTAGAGTAGAGTACAGTAGAGCACATTAGAGGTAGAGTACAGTGGAGCACAGTAGAGGTAGAGTACAGTGGAGTACAGTAGAGATAGAGTACAATGGAGTACAGTAGAGATAGAGTACAGTGGAGTACAGTAGAGGTAGAGTACAGTGGAGTACAGTAGAGGTAGAGTACAGTGGAGCACATTAGAGGTGGATTACAGTAGAGTACAGTAGAGATAGAGTACAGTAGAGTACAGTAGAGGTAGAGTACAGTGGAGTACAGTAGAGATAGAGTACAGTGGAGCACAGTAGAAGTAGAGTACAGTGGAGTACAGTAGAGGTAGAGTACAGTGGAGTACAGTAGAGGTAGAGTACAGTGGAGTACAGTGGAGCACATTAGAGGTGGATTACAGTGGAGCACAGTAGAGGTACAGTACAGTGGAGCAAAGTAGAGGTAGAGAACAGTACAGTACAGTAGAGGTAGAGTACAGTGGAGTAGAGTAGAGAGAGAGTACAGTGGAGCACAGTAGAGATAGACTACAGTGGAGTACAGTAGAGGTAGAGAACAGTACAGTACAGTAGAGGTAGAGTACAGTAGAGTACAGTAGAGATAGTGTACAGTGGAGCACAGTAGAGATAGAGTACAGTGGAGTACAGTAGAGGTAGAGTACAGTGGAGCACATTAGAGGTGGATTAAAGTAGAGTACAGTAGAGATAGAGTACAGTAGAGTACAGTAGAGGTAGAGTACAGTGGAGTACAGTAGAGATAGAGTACAGTGGAGCAGAGTAGAAGTAGAGTACAGTGGAGTACAGTAGAGGTAGAGTACAGTGGAGTACAGTAGAGGTAGAGTACAGTGGAGTACAGTGGAGCACATTAGAGGTGGATTACAGTGGAGCACAGTAGAGGTACAGTACAGTGGAGCAAAGTAGAGGTAGAGTACAGTGGAGTAGAGTAGAGGTAGATTACAGTGGAGTACAGTAGAGTAGAGTAGAGTACAGTAGAGCACAGTAGAGGTAGATTACAGTGGAGCACAGTAGAGTAGAGTACAGTGGAGTACAGTAGAGGTAGAATACAGTGGAGTACAGTAGAGATAGAGTAGAGTGGAGTACAGTAGAGGTAGAGTACAGTGGAGTACTGTAGAGGTAGAGTACAGAGGAGCACAGTAGAGATAGAGTACAGTGGAGAACAGTAGAGGTAGAGTACAGTGGAGTACAGTAGAATAGAGTACAGTAGAGGTAGAGTACAGTGGAGCAGAGTAAAGGTAGAGTACAGTGGAGCACAGTAGAGATAGAGTACAGTGGAATACAGTAGAGGTAGAGTAGAGTGGAGTACAGTAGATGTAGAGTACAGAGGAGCACATTAGAGGTAGAGTACAGTGGAGTACAGTAGAGGTAGAAGACAGTGGAGTACAGTAGAGATAGAGTACAGTGGAGTACAGTAGAAGTAGAGTACAGTGGAGCACAGTAGAGATAGAGTACAGTGGAGTACAGTAGAGGTAGAGAACAGTGCAGTACAGTAGTGGTAGAGTAGAGTGGAGTACAGTACAGATAGACTACAATGGAGCACAGTAGAGATAGAGTACAGTGGAGTACAGTAGAGGTAGAGTACAGTGGAGTACAGTAGAGGTAGAGTACAGTGGAGTACAGTGGAGCACATTAGAGGTGGAGTACAGTGGAGCACAGTAGAGGTAGAGTACAGTGGAGCACAGTAGAGGTAGAGTACAGTGGAGCACAGTAGAGGTAGAGTACAGTGGAGTACAGTAGAGGTAGAGTACAGTGGAGTACAGTAGAGTAGAGTACAGTAGAGCACAGTAGAGGTAGAGTACAGTGGAGCACAGTAGAGATAGAGTACAGTGGAGTAAAGTAGAGGTAGAGTACAGTGGAGTACAGTAGAGGTGGAGTACAGTGGAGTACATTAGAGGTGGAGTACAGAAGAGTACTGTAGAGGTAGAGTACAGTAGAGATAGAGTACAGTGGAGCACAGTAGAGATAGAGTACAGTGGAGCACAGTAGAGGTAGAGTACAGTGGAGTACAGTTGAGATAGAGTACAGTGGAGTACAGTAGAGGTAGAGTACAATGGAGTACAGTAGAGATAGAGTACAGTGGAGTACAGTAGAGGTAGAGTACAGTAGAGTACAGTAGAGGTAGAGTACAGTGGAGTACAGTAGAGATAGAGTACAGTGGAGCACAGTAGTGGTAGAGTACAGTGGAGTACAGTACAGATAGACTACAGTGGAGCACAGTAGAGATAGAGTACAGTGGAGTACAGTAGAGGTACAGTACAGTGGAGTACAGTAGAGGTAGAGTACAATGGAGTACAGTGGAGCACATTAGAGGTGGAGTACAGTGGAGCACAGTAGAGGTAGAGTACAGTGGAGCACAGTAGAGGTAGAGTACAGTGGAGCACAGTAGAGGTAGAGTACAGTGGAGTACAGTAGAGGTAGAGTACAGTGGAGTACAGTAGAGTAGAGTAGAGTACAGTAGAGCACAGTAGAGGTAGAGTACAGTGGAGCAAAGTAGAGATAGAGTACAGTGGAGTACAGTAGAGGTAGAGTACAGTGGAGTACAGTAGAGGTAGAGTACAGTGGAGCACATTAGAGGTAGAGTACAGTGGAGTACAGTAGAGGTAGAGTACAGTGGAGTACAGTAGCGGTAGAGTACAGTGGAGTACAGTAGAGGTAGAGTACAGTGGAGTACAGTAGAGGTAGAGTACAGTGGAGTACAGTAGAGGTAGAGTACAGTGGAGTACAATAGAGTAGAGTACAGTAGATCACAGTAGAGGTAGAGTACAGTGGAGCACAGTAGAGATAGAGTACAGTGGAGTACAGTAGAGGTAGAGTACAGTGGAGTACAGTTGAGGTGGAGTACAGTAGAGTACAGTAGAGGTAGAGAACAGTACAGTACAGTAGAGGTAGAGTACAGTGGAGTAGAGTAGAGAGAGAGTACAGTGGAGCACAGTAGATATAGACTACAGTGGAGTACAGTAGAGGTAGAGAACAGTACAGTACAGTAGAGGTAGAGTACAGTAGAGTACAGTAGAGATAGTGTACAGTGGAGCACAGTAGAGATAGAGTAGAGTGGAGTACAGTAGAGGTAGAGTACAGTGGAGTACAGTAGAGGTAGAGTACAGTGAAGCACATTAGAGGTGGATTACAGTAGAGTACAGTAGAGATAGAGTACAGTAGAGTACAGTAGAGGTAGAGTACAGTGGAGTACAGTAGAGATAGAGTACAGTGGAGCACAGTAGAAGTAGAGTACAGTGGAGTACAGTAGAGGTAGAGTACAGTGGAGTACAGTAGAGGTAGAGTACAGTGGAGTACAGTGGAGCACATTAGAGGTGGATTACAGTGGAGCACAGCAGAGGTACAGTACAGTGGAGCAAAGTAGAGGTAGAGTACAGTGGAGTAGAGTAGAGGTAGAGTACAGTGGAGTAGAGTAGAGGTAGAGTACAGTGGGGTACAGTAGAGTAGAGTAGAGTACAGTAGAGCACAGTAGAGGTAGAGTACAGTGGAGCACAGTAGAGTAGAGTACAGTGGAGTACAGTAGAGGTAGAGTACAGTGGAGTACAGTAGAGATAGAGTACAGTGGAGTACAGTAGAGGTAGAGTACAGTGGAGTACAGTAGAGGTAGAGTACAGAGGAGCACAGTAGAGATAGAGTACAGTGGAGCACAGTAGAGGTAGAGTACAGTGGAGTACAGTAGAGTAGAGTACAGTAGAGGTAGATTACAGTGGAGCACAGTAAAGGTAGAGTACAGTGGAGCACAGTAGAGATAGAGTACAGTGGAGCACATTAGAGGTAGAGTACAGTGGAGTACAGTAGAGGTAGAATACAGTGGAGTACAGTAGAGATAGAGTACAGTGGAGTACAGTAGAAGTAGAGTACAGTGGAGCACAGTAGAGATAGAGTACAGTGGAGTACAGTAGAGGTAGAGAACAGTGCAGTACAGTAGACGTAGAGTACAGTGGAGTACAATAGAGTAGAGTACAGTAGATCACAGTAGAGGTAGAGTACAGTGGAGTACAGTAGAGGTAGAGTACAGTGGAGTACAGTGGAGCACATTAGAGGTGGAGTACAGTGGAGCACAGTAGAGGTAGAGTACAGTGGAGCACAGTAGAGGTAGAGTACAGTGGAGCACAGTAGAGGTAGAGTACAGTGGAGTACAGTAGAGGTAGAGTACAGTGGAGTACAGTAGAGCACAGTAGAGGTAGAGTACAGTGGAGCACAGTAGAGATAGAGTACAGTGGAGTAAAGTAGAGGTAGAGTACAGTGGAGTACAGTAGAGGTAGAGTACAGTGGAGTACATTAGAGGTGGAGTACAGAAGAGTACTGTAGAGGTAGAGTACAGTAGAGATAGAGTACAGTGGAGCACAGTAGAGATAGAGTACAGTGGAGCACAGTAGAGGTAGAGTACAGTGGAGTACAGTTGAGATAGAGTACAGTGGAGTACAGTAGAGGTAGAGTACAATGGAGTAAAGTAGAGATAGAGTACAGTGGAGTACAGTAGAGGTAGAGTACAGTAGAGTACAGTAGAGGTAGAGTACAGTGGAGTACAGTAGAGATAGAGTACAGTGGAGCACAGTAGTGGTAGAGTACAGTGGAGTACAGTACAGATAGACTACAGTGGAGCACAGTAGAGATAGAGTACAGTGGAGTACAGTGGAGCACATTAGAGGTGGAGTACAGTGGAGCACAGTAGAGGTAGAGTACAGTGGAGTACAGTACAGATAGACTACAGTGGAGTACAGTAGAGGTAGAGTACAATGGAGTACAGTGGAGCACATTAGAGGTGGAGTACAGTGGAGCACAGTAGAGGTAGAGTACAGTGGAGCACAGTAGAGGTAGAGTACAGTGGAGCAGAATAGAGGTAGAGTACAGTGGAGTACAGTAGAGGTAGAGTACAGTGGAGTACAGTAGAGTAGAGTAGAGTACAGTAGAGCACAGTAGAGGTAGAGTACAGTGGAGCAAAGTAGAGATAGAGTACAGTGGAGTACAGTAGAGGTAGAGTACAGTGGGGTACAGTAGAGGTAGAGTACAGTGGAGCACATTAGAGGTAGAGTACAGTGGAGTACAGTAGAGGTAGAGTACAGTGGAGTACAGTAGCGGTAGAGTACAGTGGAGTACAGTAGAGGTAGAGTACAGTGGAGTACAGTAGAGGTAGAGTACAGTGGAGTACAGTAGAGGTAGAGTACAGTGGAGTACAATAGAGTAGAGTACAGTAGATCACAGTAGAGGTAGAGTACAGTGGAGCACAGTAGAGATAGAGTACAGTGGAGTACAGTAGAGGTAGAGTACAGTGGAGTACAGTTGAGGTGGAGTACAGTAGAGTACAGTAGAGATAGAGAACAGTACAGTACAGTAGAGGTAGAGTACAGTGGAGTAGAGTAGAGAGAGAGTACAGTGGAGCACAGTAGATATAGACTACAGTGGAGTACAGTAGAGGTAGAGAACAGTACAGTACAGTAGAGGTAGAGTACAGTAGAGTACAGTAGAGATAGTGTACAGTGGAGCACAGTAGAGATAGAGTAGAGTGGAGTACAGTAGAGGTAGAGTACAGTGGAGTACAGTAGAGGTAGAGTACAGTGAAGCACATTAGAGGTGGATTACAGTAGAGTACAGTAGAGATAGAGTACAGTAGAGTACAGTAGAGGTAGAGTACAGTGGAGTACAGTAGAGATAGAGTACAGTGGAGCACAGTAGAAGTAGAGTACAGTGGAGTACAGTAGAGGTAGAGTACAGTGGAGTACAGTAGAGGTAGAGTACAGTGGAGTACAGTGGAGCACATTAGAGGTGGATTACAGTGGAGCACAGCAGAGGTACAGTACAGTGGAGCAAAGTAGAGGTAGAGTACAGTGGAGTAGAGTAGAGGTAGAGTACAGTGGAGTAGAGTAGAGGTAGAGTACAGTGGGGTACAGTAGAGTAGAGTAGAGTACAGTAGAGCACAGTAGAGGTAGAGTACATTGGAGCACAGTAGAGTAGAGTACAGTGGAGTACAGTAGAGGTAGAGTACAGTGGAGTACAGTAGAGATAGAGTACAGTGGAGTACAGTAGAGGTAGAGTACAGTGGAGTACAGTAGAGGTAGAGTACAGAGGAGCACAGTAGAGATAGAGTACAGTGGAGCACAGTAGAGGTAGAGTACAGTGGAGTACAGTAGAGTACAGTAGAGGTAGATTACAGTGGAGCACAGTAAAGGTAGAGTACAGTGGAGCACAGTAGAGATAGAGTACAGTGGAGCACAGTAGAGGTAGAGTACAGTAGAATACAGTAGATGTAGAGTACAGAGGAGCACATTAGAGGTAGAGTACAGTGGAGTACAGTAGAGGTAGAATACAGTGGAGTACAGTAGAGATAGAGTACAGTGGAGTACAGTAGAAGTAGAGTACAGTGGAGCACAGTAGAGATAGAGTACAGTGGAGTACAGTAGAGGTAGAGAACAGTGCAGTACAGTTGTGGTAGAGTAGAGTGGAGTACAGTACAGATAGACTACAATGGAGCACAGTAGAGATAGAGTACAGTGGAGTACAGTAGAGGTAGAGTACAGTGGAGTACAGTAGAGGTAGAGTACAGTGGAGTACAGTGGAGCACATTAGAGGTGGAGTACAGTGGAGCACAGTAGAGGTAGAGTACAGTGGAGCACAGTAGAGGTAGAGTACAGTGGAGCACAGTAGAGGTAGAGTACAGTGGAGTACAGTAGAGGTAGCGTACAGTGGAGTACAGTAGAGTAGAGTACAGTAGAGCACAGTAGAGGTAGAGTACAGTGGAGCACAGTAGAGATAGAGTACAGTGGAGTACAGTAGAGGTAGAGTAAAGTGGAGTACAGTAGAGGTAGAGTACAGTGGAGCACATTAGAGGTAGAGTACAGTGGAGCACAGAAGAGGTAGAGTACAGTGGAACACAGTAGAGGTAGAGTAGAGAGGAGCACAGTAGAGGTAGAGTAAAGAGAAGCACAGTAGAGATAGAGTACAGTGGAGCACAGTAGAGGTAGAGTACAGTGGAGTACAGTAGAGTAGAGTACAGTGGAGCACAGTAGAGGTAGAGTACAGTGGAGCACAGTAGAGGTAGAGTACAGTGGAGTACAGTGGAGTACAGTAGAGTAGAGTACAGTAGAGCACAGTAGAGGTAGAGTACAGTGGAGCACAGTAGAGATAGAGTACAGTGGAGTACAGTAGAGGTAGAGTAAAGTGGAGTACAGTAGAGGTAGAGTACAGTGGAGCACATTAGAGGTAGAGTACAGTGGAGCACAGAAGAGGTAGAGTACAGTGGAACACAGTAGAGGTAGAGTAGAGAGGAGCACAGTAGAGGTAGAGTAAAGAGAAGCACAGTAGAGATAGAGTACAGTGGAGCACAGTAGAGGTAGAGTACAGTGGAGTACAGTAGAGTAGAGTACAGTGGAGCACAGTAGAGGTAGAGTACAGTGGAGCACAGTAGAGGTAGAGTACAGTGGAGTACAGTAGAGATAGAGTACAGTGGAGTACAGTAGAGATAGAGTACAGTGGAGCACAGTAGAGATAGAGTACAGTGGAGCACAGTAGAGGTAGAGTACAGTGGAGTACAGTAGAGTAGAGTACAGTAGAGCACAGTAGAGGTAGAGTACTGTGGAGCACAGTAGAGGTAGAGTACAGAGGAGCACAGTAGAGATAGAGTACAGTGGAGCACAGTAGAGGTAGAGTAAAGTGGAGCACAGTAGAGTAGAGTACAGTAGAGCACATTAGAGGTAGAGTACAGTGGAGCACAGTAGAGGTAGAGTACAGTGGAGTACAGTAGAGATAGAGTACAGTGGAGTACAGTAGAGATAGAGTACAGTGGAGTACAGTAGAGGTAGAGTACAGTGGAGTACAGTAGAGGTAGAGTACAGTGGAGCACATTAGAGGTGGATTACAGTAGAGTACAGTAGAGATAGAGTACAGTAGAGTACAGTAGAGGTAGAGTACAGTGGAGTACAGTAGAGATAGAGTACAGTGGAGAACAGTAGAAGTAGAGTACAGTGGAGTACAGTAGAGGTAGAGTACAGTGGAGTACAGTAGAGGTAGAGTACAGTGGAGTACAGTGGAGCACATTAGAGGTGGATTACAGTGGAGCACAGTAGAGGTACAGTACAGTGGAGCAAAGTAGAGGTAGAGAACAGTACAGTACAGTAGAGGTAGAGTACAGTGGAGTAGAGTAGAGAGAGAGTACAGTGGAGCACAGTAGAGAGAGACTACAGTGGAGTACAGTAGAGGTAGAGAACAGTAGAGTACAGTAGAGGTAGAGTACAGTAGAGTACAGTAGAGATAGTGTACAGTGGAGCACAGTAGAGATAGAGTACAGTGGAGTACAGTAGAGGTAGAGTACAGTGGAGTACAGTAGAGGTAGAGTACAGTGGAGTAGAGTAGAGAGAGAGTACAGTGGAGCACAGTAGATATAGACTACAGTGGAGTACAGTAGAGGTAGAGAACAGTACAGTACAGTAGAGGTAGAGTACAGTAGAGTACAGTAGAGATAGTGTACAGTGGAGCACAGTAGAGATAGAGTAGAGTGGAGTACAGTAGAGGTAGAGTACAGTGGAGTACAGTAGAGGTAGAGTACAGTGAAGCACATTAGAGGTGGATTACAGTAGAGTACAGTAGAGATAGAGTACAGTAGAGTACAGTAGAGGTAGAGTACAGTGGAGTACAGTAGAGATAGAGTACAGTGGAGCACAGTAGAAGTAGAGTACAGTGGAGTACAGTAGAGGTAGAGTACAGTGGAGTACAGTAGAGGTAGAGTACAGTGGAGTACAGTGGAGCACATTAGAGGTGGATTACAGTGGAGCACAGCAGAGGTACAGTACAGTGGAGCAAAGTAGAGGTAGAGTACAGTGGAGTAGAGTAGAGGTAGAGTACAGTGGAGTAGAGTAGAGGTAGAGTACAGTGGGGTACAGTAGAGTAGAGTACAGTGGAGTACAGTAGAGGTAGAGTACAGTGGAGTACAGTAGAGGTAGAGTACAGTGGAGTACAGTAGAGGTAGAGTACAGAGGAGCACAGTAGAGGTAGAGTACAGTGGAGCACAGTAGAGTAGAGTACAGTGGAGTACAGTAGAGGTAGAGTACAGTGGAGTACAGTAGAGATAGAGTACAGTGGAGTACAGTAGAGGTAGAGTACAGTGGAGTACAGTAGAGGTAGAGTACAGAGGAGCACAGTAGAGATAGAGTACAGTGGAGCACAGTAGAGGTAGAGTACAGTGGAGTACAGTAGAATAGAGTACAGTAGAGGTAGATTACAGTGGAGCACAGTAAAGGTAGAGTACAGTGGAGCACAGTAGAGATAGAGTACAGTGGAGCACAGTAGAGGTAGAGTACAGTGGAGTACAGTAGATGTAGAGTACAGAGGAGCACATTAGAGGTAGAGTACAGTGGAGTACAGTAGAGGTAGAATACAGTGGAGTACAGTAGAGATAGAGTACAGTGGAGTACAGTAGAAGTAGAGTACAGTGGAGCACAGTAGAGATAGAGTACAGTGGAGTACAGTAGAGGTAGAGAACAGTGCAGTACAGTAGACGTAGAGTACAGTGGAGTACAATAGAGTAGAGTACAGTAGATCACAGTAGAGGTAGAGTACAGTGGAGCACAGTAGAGATAGAGTACAGTGGAGTACAGTAGAGGTAGAGTACAGTGGAGTACAGTAGAGGTAGAGTACAGTGGAGTACAGTGGAGCACATTAGAGGTGGAGTACAGTGGAGCACAGTAGAGGTAGAGTACAGTGGAGCACAGTAGAGGTAGAGTACAGTGGAGCACAGTAGAGGTAGAGTACAGTGGAGTACAGTAGAGGTAGAGTACAGTGGAGTACAGTAGAGTAGAGTACAGTAGAGCACAGTAGAGGTAGAGTACAGTGGAGCACAGTAGAGATAGAGTACAGTGGAGTAAAGTAGAGGTAGAGTACAGTGGAGTACAGTAGAGTAGAGTACAGTAGAGCACAGTAGAGGTAGAGTACAGTGGAGCACAGTAGAGATAGAGTACAGTGGAGTAAAGTAGAGGTAGAGTACAGTGGAGTACAGTAGAGGTGGAGTACAGTGGAGTACATTAGAGGTGGAGTACAGAAGAGTACTGTAGAGGTAGAGTACAGTAGAGATAGAGTACAGTGGAGCACAGTAGAGATAGAGTACAGTGGAGCACAGTAGAGGTAGAGTACAGTGGAGTACAGTAGAGGTAGAGTACATTGGAGTACAGTGGAGCACATTAGAGGTGGAGTACAGTGGAGCACAGTAGAGGTAGAGTACAGTGGAGCACAGTAGAGGTAGAGTACAGTGGAGCACAGTAGAGGTAGAGTACAGTGGAGTACAGTAGAGGTAGAGTACAGTGGAGTACAGTAGAGTAGAGTAGAGTACAGTAGAGCACAGTAGAGGTAGAGTACAGTGGAGCAAAGTAGAGATAGAGTACAGTGGAGTACAGTAGAGGTAGAGTACAGTGGAGTACAGTAGAGGTAGAGTACAGTGGAGCACATTAGAGGTAGAGTACAGTGGAGTACAGTAGAGGTAGAGTACAGTGGAGTACAGTAGCGGTAGAGTACAGTGGAGTACAGTAGAGGTAGAGTACAATGGAGTACAGTAGAGGTAGAGTACAGTGGAGTACAGTAGAGGTAGAGTACAGTGGAGTACAATAGAGTAGAGTACAGTAGATCACAGTAGAGGTAGAGTACAGTGGAGCACAGTAGAGATAGAGTACAGTGGAGTACAGTAGAGGTAGAGTACAGTGGAGTACAGTTGAGGTGGAGTACAGTAGAGTACAGTAGAGGTAGAGAACAGTACAGTACAGTAGAGGTAGAGTACAGTGGAGTAGAGTAGAGAGAGAGTACAGTGGAGCACAGTAGATATAGACTACTGTGGAGTACAGTAGAGGTAGAGAACAGTACAGTACAGTAGAGGTAGAGTACAGTAAAGTACAGTAGAGGTAGAGTACAGTAGAGTACAGTAGAGATAGTGTACAGTGGAGCACAGTAGAGATAGAGTAGAGTGGAGTACAGTAGAGGTAGAGTACAGTGGAGTACAGTAGAGGTAGAGTACAGTGAAGCACATTAGAGGTGGATTACAGTAGAGTACAGTAGAGATAGAGTACAGTAGAGTACAGTAGAGGTAGAGTACAGTGGAGTACAGTAGAGATAGAGTACAGTGGAGCACAGTAGAAGTAGAGTACAGTGGAGTACAGTAGAGGTAGAGTACAGTGGAGTACAGTAGAGGTAGAGTACAGTGGAGTACAGTGGAGCACAGTAGAGATAGAGTAGAGTGGAGTACAGTAGAGGTAGAGTACAGTGGAGTACAGTAGAGGTAGAGTACAGTGAAGCACATTAGAGGTGGATTACAGTAGAGTACAGTAGAGATAGAGTACAGTAGAGTACAGTAGAGGTAGAGTACAGTGGAGTACAGTAGAGATAGAGTACAGTGGAGCACAGTAGAAGTAGAGTACAGTGGAGTACAGTAGAGGTAGAGTACAGTGGAGTACAGTAGAGGTAGAGTACAGTGGAGTACAGTGGAGCACATTAGAGGTGGATTACAGTGGAGCACAGCAGAGGTACAGTACAGTGGAGCAAAGTAGAGGTAGAGTACAGTGGAGTAGAGTAGAGGTAGAGTACAGTGGAGTAGAGTAGAGGTAGAGTACAGTGGGGTACAATAGAGTAGAGTACAGTAGAGCACAGTAGAGGTAGAGTACAGTGGAGCACAGTAGAGTAGAGTACAGTGGAGTACAGTAGAGGTAGAGTACAGTGGAGTACAGTAGAGATAGAGTACAGTGGAGTACAGTAGAGGTAGAGTACAGTGGAGTACAGTAGAGGTAGAGTACAGAGGAGCACAGTAGAGATAGAGTACAGTGGAGCACAGTAGAGGTAGAGTACAGTGGAGTACAGTAGAGTAGAGTACAGTAGAGGTAGATTACAGTGGAGCACAGTAAAGGTAGAGTACAGTGGAGCACAGTAGAGATAGAGTACAGTGGAGCACAGTAGAGGTAGAGTACAGTAGAATACAGTATATGTAGAGTACAGAGGAGCACATTAGAGGTAGAGTACAGTGGAGTACAGTAGAGGTAGAATAAAGTGGAGTACAGTAGAGATAGAGTACAGTGGAGTACAGTAGAAGTAGAGTACAGTGGAGCACAGTAGAGATAGAGTACAGTGGAGTACAGTAGAGGTAGAGAATAGTGCAGTACAGTAGTGGTAGAGTAGAGTGGAGTACAGTACAGATAGACTACAATGGAGCACAGTAGAGATAGAGTACAGTGGAGTACAGTAGAGGTAGAGTACAGTGCAGTACAGTAGAGGTACAGTACAGTGGAGTACAGTGGAGCACATTAGAGGTGGAGTACAGTGGAGCACAGTAGAGGTAGAGTACAGTGGAGCACAGTAGAGGTAGAGTACAGTGGAGCACAGTAGAGGTAGAGTACAGTGGAGTACAGTAGAGGTAGCGTACAGTGGAGTACAGTAGAGTAGAGTACAGTAGAGCACAGTAGAGGTAGAGTACAGTGGAGCACAGTAGAGATAGAGTACAGTGGAGTACAGTAGAGGTAGAGTAAAGTGGAGTACAGTAGAGGTAGAGTACAGTGGAGCACATTAGAGGTAGAGTACAGTGGAGCACAGAAGAGGTAGAGTACAGTGGAACACAGTAGAGGTAGAGTACAGAGGAGCACAGTAGAGGTAGAGTAAAGAGGAGCACAGTAGAGATAGAGTACAGTGGAGCACAGTAGAGGTAGAGTACAGTGGAGTACAGTAGAGTAGAGTACAGTGGAGCACAGTAGAGGTAGAGTACAGTGGAGCACAGTAGAGGTAGAGTACAGTGGAGTACAGTAGAGATAGAGTACAGTGGAGTACAGTAGAGATAGAGTACAGTGGAGCACAGTAGAGATAGAGTACAGTGGAGCACAGTAGAGGTAGAGTACAGTGGAGTACAGTAGAGTAGAGTACAGTAGAGCACAGTAGAGGTAGAGTACTGTGGAGCACAGTAGAGGTAGAGTACAGAGGAGCACAGTAGAGATAGAGTACAGTGGAGCACAGTAGAGGTAGAGTAAAGTGGAGCACAGTAGAGTAGAGTACAGTAGAGCACATTAGAGGTAGAGTACAGTGGAGCACAGTAGAGGTAGAGTACAGTGGAGTACAGTAGAGATAGAGTACAGTGGAGTACAGTAGAGGTAGAGTACAGTGGAGTACAGTAGAGGTAGAGTACAGTGGAGCACATTAGAGGTGGATTACAGTAGAGTACAGTAGAGATAGAGTACAGTAGAGTACAGTAGAGGTAGAGTACAGTGGAGTACAGTAGAGATAGAGTACAGTGGAGCACAGTAGAAGTAGAGTACAGTGGAGTACAGTAGAGGTAGAGTACAGTGGAGTACAGTAGAGGTAGAGTACAGTGGAGTACAGTGGAGCACATTAGAGGTGGATTACAGTGGAGCACAGTAGAGGTACAGTACAGTGGAGCAAAGTAGAGGTAGAGAACAGTACAGTACAGTAGAGGTAGAGTACAGTGGAGTAGAGTAGAGAGAGAGTACAGTGGAGCACAGTAGAGATAGACTACAGTGGAGTACAGTAGAGGTAGAGAACAGTAGAGTACAGTAGAGGTAGAGTACAGTAGAGTACAGTAGAGATAGTGTACAGTGGAGCACAGTAGAGATAGAGTACAGTGGAGTACAGTAGAGGTAGAGTACAGTGGAGTACAGTAGAAGTAGAGTACAGTGGAGCACATTAGAGGTGGATTACAGTAGAGTACAGTAGAGATAGAGTACAGTAGAGTACAGTAGAGGTAGAGTACAGTGGAGTACAGTAGAGATAGAGTACAGTGGAGCACAGTAGAAGTAGAGTACAGTGGAGTACAGTAGAGGTAGAGTACAGTGGAGAACAGTAGAGGTAGCGTACAGTGGAGTACAGTAGAGGTAGAGAACAGTGCAGTACAGTAGTGGTAGAGTAGAGTGGAGTACAGTACAGATAGACTACAATGGAGCACAGTAGAGATAGAGTACAGTGGAGTACAGTAGAGGTAGAGTACAGTGGAGTACAGTAGAGGTAGAGTACAGTGGAGTACAGTGGAGCACATTAGAGGTGGTGTACAGTGGAGCACAGTAGAGGTAGAGTACAGTGGAGCACAGTAGAGGTAGAGTACAGTGGAGCACAGTAGAGGTAGAGTACAGTGGAGTACAGTAGAGGTAGCGTACAGTGGAGTACAGTAGAGTAGAGTACAGTAGAGCACAGTAGAGGTAGAGTACAGTGGAGCACAGTAGAGATAGAGTACAGTGGAGTACAGTAGAGGTAGAGTAAAGTGGAGTACAGTAGAGGTAGAGTACAGTGGAGCACATTAGAGGTAGAGTACAGTGGAGCACAGAAGAGATAGAGTACAGTGGAACACAGTAGAGGTAGAGTACAGAGGATCACAGTAGAGGTAGAGTAAAGAGGAGCACAGTAGAGATAGAGTACAGTGGAGCACAGTAGAGGTAGAGTACAGTGGAGTAGAGTAGAGAGAGAGTACAGTGGAGCACAGTAGATATAGACTACAGTGGAGTACAGTAGAGGTAGAGAACAGTACAGTACAGTAGAGGTAGAGTACAGTAGAGTACAGTAGAGATAGTGTACAGTGGAGCACAGTAGAGATAGAGTAGAGTGGAGTACAGTAGAGGTAGAGTACAGTGGAGTACAGTAGAGGTAGAGTACAGTGAAGCACATTAGAGGTGGATTACAGTAGAGTACAGTAGAGATAGAGTACAGTAGAGTACAGTAGAGGTAGAGTACAGTGGAGTACAGTAGAGATAGAGTACAGTGGAGCACAGTAGAAGTAGAGTACAGTGGAGTACAGTAGAGGTAGAGTACAGTGGAGTAGAGTAGAGGTAGAGTACAGTGGAGTACAGTGGAGCACATTAGAGGTGGATTACAGTGGAGCACAGCAGAGGTACAGTACAGTGGAGCAAAGTAGAGGTAGAGTACAGTGGAGTAGAGTAGAGGTAGAGTACAGTGGAGTAGAGCAGAGGTAGAGTACAGTGGGGTACAGTAGAGTAGAGTAGAGTACAGTAGAGCACAGTAGAGGTAGAGTACAGTGGAGCACAGTAGAGTAGAGTACAGTGGAGTACAGTACAGGTAGAGTACAGTGGAGTACAGTAGAGATAGAGTACAGTGGAGTACAGTAGAGGTAGAGTACAGTGGAGTACAGTAGAGGTAGAGTACAGAGGAGCACAGTAGAGATAGAGTACAGTGGAGCACAGTAGAGGTAGAGTACAGTGGAGTACAGTAGAGTAGAGTACAGTAGAGGTAGATTACAGTGGAGCACAGTAAAGGTAGAGTACAGTGGAGCACAGTAGAGATAGAGTACAGTGGAGCACAGTAGAGGTAGAGTACAGTGGAGTACAGTAGAGTAGAGTACAGTGGAGCACAGTAGAGGTAGAGTACAGTGGAGCACAGTAGAGGTAGAGTACAGTGGAGTACAGTAGAGATAGAGTACAGTGGAGTACAGTAGAGATAGAGTACAGTGGAGCACAGTAGAGATAGAGTACAGTGGAGCACAGTAGAGGTAGAGTACAGTGGAGTACAGTAGAGTAGAGTACAGTAGAGCACAGTAGAGGTAGAGTACTGTGGAGCACAGTAGAGGTAGAGTACAGAGGAGCACAGTAGAGATAGAGTACAGTGGAGCACAGTAGAGGTAGAGTAAAGTGGAGCACAGTAGAGTAGAGTACAGTAGAGCACATTAGAGGTAGAGTACAGTGGAGCACAGTAGAGGTAGAGTACAGTGGAGTACAGTAGAGATAGAGTACAGTGGAGTACAGTAGAGGTAGAGTACAGTGGAGTACAGTAGAGGTAGAGTACAGTGGAGCACATTAGAGGTGGATTACAGTAGAGTACAGTAGAGATAGAGTACAGTAGAGTACAGTAGAGGTAGAGTACAGTGGAGTACAGTAGAGATAGAGTACAGTGGAGCACAGTAGAAGTAGAGTACAGTGGAGTACAGTAGAGGTAGAGTACAGTGGAGTACAGTAGAGGTAGAGTACAGTGGAGTACAGTGGAGCACATTAGAGGTGGATTACAGTGGAGCACAGTAGAGGTACAGTACAGTGGAGCAAAGTAGAGGTAGAGAACAGTACAGTACAGTAGAGGTAGAGTACAGTGGAGTAGAGTAGAGAGAGAGTACAGTGGAGCACAGTAGAGATAGACTACAGTGGAGTACAGTAGAGGTAGAGAACAGTAGAGTACAGTAGAGGTAGAGTACAGTAGAGTACAGTAGAGATAGTGTACAGTGGAGCACAGTAGAGATAGAGTACAGTGGAGTACAGTAGAGGTAGAGTACAGTGGAGTACAGTAGAAGTAGAGTACAGTGGAGCACATTAGAGGTGGATTACAGTAGAGTACAGTAGAGATAGAGTACAGTAGAGTACAGTAGAGGTAGAGTACAGTGGAGTACAGTAGAGATAGAGTACAGTGGAGCACAGTAGAAGTAGAGTACAGTGGAGTACAGTAGAGGTAGAGTACAGTGGAGAACAGTAGAGGTAGCGTACAGTGGAGTACAGTAGAGGTAGAGAACAGTGCAGTACAGTAGTGGTAGAGTAGAGTGGAGTACAGTACAGATAGACTACAATGGAGCACAGTAGAGATAGAGTACAGTGGAGTACAGTAGAGGTAGAGTACAGTGGAGTACAGTAGAGGTAGAGTACAGTGGAGTACAGTGGAGCACATTAGAGGTGGTGTACAGTGGAGCACAGTAGAGGTAGAGTACAGTGGAGCACAGTAGAGGTAGAGTACAGTGGAGCACAGTAGAGGTAGAGTACAGTGGAGTACAGTAGAGGTAGCGTACAGTGGAGTACAGTAGAGTAGAGTACAGTAGAGCACAGTAGAGGTAGAGTACAGTGGAGCACAGTAGAGATAGAGTACAGTGGAGTACAGTAGAGGTAGAGTAAAGTGGAGTACAGTAGAGGTAGAGTACAGTGGAGCACATTAGAGGTAGAGTACAGTGGAGCACAGAAGAGATAGAGTACAGTGGAACACAGTAGAGGTAGAGTACAGAGGATCACAGTAGAGGTAGAGTAAAGAGGAGCACAGTAGAGATAGAGTACAGTGGAGCACAGTAGAGGTAGAGTACAGTGGAGTAGAGTAGAGAGAGAGTACAGTGGAGCACAGTAGATATAGACTACAGTGGAGTACAGTAGAGGTAGAGAACAGTACAGTACAGTAGAGGTAGAGTACAGTAGAGTACAGTAGAGATAGTGTACAGTGGAGCACAGTAGAGATAGAGTAGAGTGGAGTACAGTAGAGGTAGAGTACAGTGGAGTACAGTAGAGGTAGAGTACAGTGAAGCACATTAGAGGTGGATTACAGTAGAGTACAGTAGAGATAGAGTACAGTAGAGTACAGTAGAGGTAGAGTACAGTGGAGTACAGTAGAGATAGAGTACAGTGGAGCACAGTAGAAGTAGAGTACAGTGGAGTACAGTAGAGGTAGAGTACAGTGGAGTAGAGTAGAGGTAGAGTACAGTGGAGTACAGTGGAGCACATTAGAGGTGGATTACAGTGGAGCACAGCAGAGGTACAGTACAGTGGAGCAAAGTAGAGGTAGAGTACAGTGGAGTAGAGTAGAGGTAGAGTACAGTGGAGTAGAGCAGAGGTAGAGTACAGTGGGGTACAGTAGAGTAGAGTAGAGTACAGTAGAGCACAGTAGAGGTAGAGTACAGTGGAGCACAGTAGAGTAGAGTACAGTGGAGTACAGTACAGGTAGAGTACAGTGGAGTACAGTAGAGATAGAGTACAGTGGAGTACAGTAGAGGTAGAGTACAGTGGAGTACAGTAGAGGTAGAGTACAGAGGAGCACAGTAGAGATAGAGTACAGTGGAGCACAGTAGAGGTAGAGTACAGTGGAGTACAGTAGAGTAGAGTACAGTAGAGGTAGATTACAGTGGAGCACAGTAAAGGTAGAGTACAGTGGAGCACAGTAGAGATAGAGTACAGTGGAGCACAGTAGAGGTAGAGTACAGTAGAATACAGTAGATGTAGAGTACAGAGGAGCACATTAGAGGTAGAGTACAGTGGAGTACAGTAGAGGTAGAATACATTGGAGTACAGTAGAGATAGAGTACAGTGGAGTACAGTAGAAGTAGAGTACAGTGGAGCACAGTAGAGATAGAGTACAGTGGAGTACAGTAGAGGTAGAGAACAGTGCAGTACAGTAGTGGTAGAGTAGAGTGGAGTACAGTACAGATAGACTACAATGGAGCACAGTAGAGATAGAGTACAGTGGAGTACAGTAGAGGTAGAGTACAGTGGAGTACAGTAGAGGTAGAGTACAGTGGAGTACAGTGGAGCACATTAGAGGTGGAGTACAGTGGAGCACAGTAGAGGTAGAGTACAGTGGAGCACAGTAGAGGTAGAGTACAGTGGAGCACAGTAGAGGTAGAGTACAGTGGAGTACAGTAGAGGTAGCGTACAGTGGAGTACAGTAGAGTAGAGTACAGTAGAGCACAGTAGAGGTAGAGTACAGTGGAGCACAGTAGAGGTAGAGTACAGTGGAGTACAGTAGAGTAGAGTACAGTAGAGCACAGTAGAGGTAGAGTACTGTGGAGCACAGTAGAGGTAGAGTACAGAGGAGCACAGTAGAGATAGAGTACAGTGGAGCACAGTAGAGGTAGAGTAAAGTGGAGCACAGTAGAGTAGAGTACAGTAGAGCACATTAGAGGTAGAGTACAGTGGAGCACAGTAGAGGTAGAGTACAGTGGAGTACAGTAGAGATAGAGTACAGTGGAGTACAGTAGAGATAGAGTACAGTGGAGTACAGTAGAGGTAGAGTACAGTGGAGTACAGTAGAGGTAGAGTACAGTGGAGCACATTAGAGGTGGATTACAGTAGAGTACAGTAGAGATAGAGTACAGTAGAGTACAGTAGAGGTAGAGTACAGTGGAGTACAGTAGAGATAAAGTACAGTGGAGCACAGTAGAAGTAGAGTACAGTGGAGTACAGTAGAGGTAGAGTACAGTGGAGTACAGTAGAGGTAGAGTACAGTGGAGTACAGTGGAGCACATTAGAGGTGGATTACAGTGGAGCACAGTAGAGGTACAGTACAGTGGAGCACAGTAGAGGTAGAGAACAGTACAGTACAGTAGAGGTAGAGTACAGTGGAGTAGAGTAGAGAGAGAGTACAGTGGAGCACAGTAGAGATAGACTACAGTGGAGTACAGTAGAGGTAGAGAACAGTAGAGTACAGTAGAGGTAGAGTACAGTAGAGTACAGTAGAGATAGTGTACAGTGGAGCACAGTAGAGATAGAGTACAGTGGAGTACAGTAGAGGTAGAGTACAGTGGAGTACAGTAGAGGTAGAGTACAGTGGAGCACATTAGAGGTGGATTACAGTAGAGTACAGTAGAGATAGAGTACAGTAGAGTACAGTAGAGGTAGAGTACAGTGGAGTACAGTAGAGATAGAGTACAGTGGAGCACAGTAGAAGTAGAGTACAGTGGAGTACAGTAGAGGTAGAGTACAGTGGAGAACAGTAGAGGTAGCGTACAGTGGAGTACAGTAGAGGTAGAGAACAGTGCAGTACAGTAGTGGTAGAGTAGAGTGGAGTACAGTACAGATAGACTACAATGGAGCACAGTAGAGATAGAGTACAGTGGAGTACAGTAGAGGTAGAGTACAGTGGAGTACAGTAGAGGTAGAGTACAGTGGAGTACAGTGGAGCACATTAGAGGTGGAGTACAGTGGAGCACAGTAGAGGTAGAGTACAGTGGAGCACAGTAGAGGTAGAGTACAGTGGAGCACAGTAGAGGTAGAGTACAGTGGAGTACAGTAGAGGTAGCGTACAGTGGAGTACAGTAGAGTAGAGTACAGTAGAGCACAGTAGAGGTAGAGTACAGTGGAGCACAGTAGAGATAGAGTACAGTGGAGTACAGTAGAGGTAGAGTAAAGTGGAGTACAGTAGAGTTAGAGTACAGTGGAGCACATTAGAGGTAGAGTACAGTGGAGCACAGAAGAGGTAGAGTACAGTGGAACACAGTAGAGGTAGAGTACAGAGGAGCACAGTAGAGGTAGAGTAAAGAGGAGCACAGTAGAGATAGAGTACAGTGGAGCACAGTAGAGGTAGAGTACAGTGGAGTCCAGTAGAGTAGAGTACAGTGGAGTACAGTAGAGGTAGAGTAAACTGGAGTACAGTAGAGGTAGAGAACAGTACAGTACAGTAGAGGTAGAGTACAGTGGAGTAGAGTAGAGAGAGAGTACAGTGGAGCACAGTAGAGATAGACTACAGTGGAGTACAGTAGAGGTAGAGAACAGTACAGTACAGTAGAGGTAGAGTACAGTAGAGTACAGTAGAGATAGTGTACAGTGGAGCACAGTAGAGATAGAGTAGAGTGGAGTACAGTAGAGGTAGAGTACAGTGGAGTACAGTAGAGGTAGAGTACAGTGAAGCACATTAGAGGTGGATTACAGTAGAGTACAGTAGAGATAGAGTACAGTAGAGTACAGTAGAGGTAGAGTACAGTGGAGTACAGTAGAGATAGAGTACAGTGGAGCACAGTAGAAGTAGAGTACAGTGGAGTACAGTAGAGGTAGAGTACAGTGGAGTACAGTAGAGGTAGAGTACAGTGGAGTACAGTGGAGCACATTAGAGGTGGATTACAGTGGAGCACAGCAGAGGTACAGTACAGTGGAGCAAAGTAGAGGTAGAGTACAGTGGAGTAGAGTAGAGGTAGAGTACAGTGGGGTACAGTAGAGTAGAGTAGAGTACAGTAGAGCACAGTAGAGGTAGAGTACAGTGGAGCACAGTAGAGTAGAGTACAGTGGAGTACAGTAGAGGTAGAGTACAGTGGAGTACAGTAGAGATAGAGTACAGAGGAGCACAGTAGAGATAGAGTACAGTGGAGCACAGTAGAGGTAGAGTACAGTGGAGTACAGTAGAGTAGAGTACAGTAGAGGTAGAGTACAGTGGAGCACAGTAAAGGTAGAGTACAGTGGAGCACAGTAGAGATAGAGTACAGTGGAATACAGTAGAGGTAGAGTACAGTGGAGTACAGTAGATGTAGAGTACAGAGGAGCACATTAGAGGTAGAGTACAGTGGAGTACAGTAGAGGTAGAATACAGTGGAGTACAGTAGAGATAGAGTACAGTGGAGTACAGTAGAAGTAGAGTACAGTGGAGCACAGTAGAGATAGAGTACAGTGGAGTACAGTAGAGGTAGAGAACAGTGCAGTACAGTAGTGGTAGAGTAGAGTGGAGTACAGTACAGATAGACTACAATGGAGCACAGTAGAGATAGAGTACATTGGAGTACAGTAGAGGTAGAGTACAGTGGAGTACAGTAGAGGTAGAGTACAGTGGAGTACAGTGGAGCACATTAGAGGTGGAGTACAGTGGAGCACAGTAGAGGTAGAGTACAGTGGAGCACAGTAGAGGTAGAGTACAGTGGAGCACAGTAGAGGTAGAGTACAGTGGAGTACAGTAGAGGTAGAGTACAGTGGAGTACAGTAGAGTAGAGTACAGTAGAGCACAGTAGAGGTAGAGTACAGTGGAGCACAGTAGAGATAGAGTACAGTGGAGTACAGTAGAGGTAGAGTAAAGTGGAGTACAGTAGAGGTAGAGTACAGTGGAGCACATTAGAGGTAGAGTACAGTGGAGCACAGAAGAGGTAGAGTACAATGGAACACAGTAGAGGTAGAGTACAGAGGAGCACAGTAGAGGTAGAGTAAAGAGGAGCACAGTAGAGATAGAGTACAGTGGAGCACAGTAGAGGTAGAGTACAGTGGAGTACAGTAGAGTAGAGTACAGTGGAGCACAGTAGAGGTAGAGTACAGTGGAGCACAGTAGAGGTAGAGTACAGTGGAGTACAGTAGAGAAAGAGTACAGTGGAGTACAGTAGAGATAGAGTACAGTGGAGCACAGTAGAGATAGAGTACAGTGGAGCACAGTAGAGGTAGAGTACAGTGGAGTACAGTAGAGTAGAGTACAGTAGAGCACAGTAGAGGTAGAGTACAGTGGAGCACAGTAGAGGTAGAGTACAGAGGAGCACAGTAGAGATAGAGTACAGTGGAGCACAGTAGAGGTAGAGTACAGTGGAGCACAGTAGAGTAGAGTACAGTAGAGCACATTAGAGGTAGAGTACAGTGGAGCACAGTAGAGGTAGAGTACAGTGGAGTACAGTAGAGATAGAGTACAATGGAGTACAGTAGAGATAGAGTACAGTGGAGTACAGTAGAGGTAGAGTACAGTGGAGTACAGTAGAGGTAGAGTACAGTGGAGCACATTAGAGGTGGATTACAGTAGAGTACAGTAGAGATAGAGTACAGTAGAGTACAGTAGAGGTAGAGTACAGTGGAGTACAGTAGAGATAGAGTACAGTGGAGCACAGTAGAAGTAGAGTACAGTGGAGTACAGTAGAGGTAGAGTACAGTGGAGTACAGTAGAGGTAGAGTACAGTGGAGTACAGTGGAGCACATTAGAGGTGGATTACAGTGGAGCACAGTAGAGGTACAGTACAGTGGAGCAAAGTAGAGGTAGAGAACAGTAAAGTACAGTAGAGGTAGAGTATAGTGGAGTAGAGTACAGAGAGAGAGTACAGTGGAGCACAGTAGAGATAGACTACAGTGGAGTACAGTAGAGGTAGAGAACAGTACAGTACAGTAGAGATAGTGTACAGTGGAGCACAGTAGAGATAGAGTACAGTGGAGTACAGTAGAGGTAGAGTACAGTGGAGTACAGTAGAGGTAGAGTACAGTGGAGCACATTAGAGGTGGATTACAGTAGAGTACAGTAGAGATAGAGTACAGTAGAGTACAGTAGAGGTAGAGTACAGTGGAGTACAGTAGAGATAGAGTACAGTGGAGCAGAGTAGAAGTAGAGTACAGTGGAGTACAGTAGAGGTAGAGTACAGTGGAGTACAGTAGAGGTAGAGTACAGTGGAGTACAGTGGAGCACATTAGAGGTGGATTACAGTGGAGCACAGTAGAGGTACAGTACAGTGGAGCAAAGTAGAGGTAGAGTACAGTGGAGTAGAGTAGAGGTAGATTACAGTGGAGTACAGTAGAGTAGAGTAGAGTACAGTAGAGCACAGTAGAGGTAGAGTACAGTGGAGCACAGTAGAGTAGAGTACAGTGGAGTACAGTAGAGGTAGAATACAGTGGAGTACAGTAGAGATAGAGTAGAGTGGAGTACAGTAGAGGTAGAGTACAGTGGAGTACTGTAGAGGTAGAGTACAGAGGAGCACAGTAGAGATAGAGTACAGTGGAGCACAGTAGAGGTAGAGTACAGTGGAGTACAGTAGAATAGAGTACAGTAGAGGTAGAGTACAGTGGAGCACAGTAAAGGTAGAGTACAGTGGAGCACAGTAGAGATAGAGTACAGTGGAATACAGTAGAGGTAGAGTACAGTGGAGTACAGTAGATGTAGAGTACAGAGGAGCACATTAGAGGTAGAGTACAGTGGAGTACAGTAGAGGTAGAATACAGTGGAGTACAGTAGAGATAGAGTACATTGGAGTACAGTAGAAGTAGAGTAAAGTGGAGCACAGTAGAGATAGAGTACAGTGGAGTACAGTAGATGTAGAGAACAGTGCAGTACAGTAGTGGTAGAGTAGAGTGGAGTACAGTACAGATAGACTACAATGGAGCACAGTAGAGATAGAGTACAGTGGAGTACAGTAGAGGTAGAGTACAGTGGAGTACAGTAGAGGTAGAGTACAGTGGAGTACAGTGGAGCACATTAGAGGTGGAGTACAGTGGAGCACAGTAGAGGTAGAGTACAGTGGAGCACAGTAGAGGTAGAGTACAGTGGAGCACAGTAGAGGTAGAGTACAGTGGAGTACAGTAGAGGTAGAGTACAGTGAAGCACATTAGAGGTGGATTACAGTAGAGTACAGTAGAGATAGAGTACAGTAGAGTACAGTAGAGGTAGAGTACAGTGGAGTACAGTAGAGATAGAGTACAGTAGAGCACAGTAGAAGTAGAGTACAGTGGAGTACAGTAGAGGTAGAGTACAGTGGAGTACAGTAGAGGTAGAGTACAGTGGAGTACAGTGGAGCACAGTAGAGGTGGATTACAGTGGAGCACAGCAGAGGTACAGTACAGTGGAGCAAAGTAGAGGTAGAGTACAGTGGAGTAGAGTAGAGGTAGAGTACAGTGGGGTACAGTAGAGTAGAGTAGAGTACAGTAGAGCACAGTAGAGGTAGAGTACAGTGGAGCACAGTAGAGTAGAGTACAGTGGAGTACAGTAGAGGTAGAGTACAGTGGAGTACAGTAGAGATAGAGTACAGTGGAGTACAGTAGAGGTAGAGTACAGTGGAGTACAGTAGAGGTAGAGTACAGAGGAGCACAGTAGAGATAGAGTACAGTGGAGCACAGTAGAGGTAGAGTACAGTAGAGTACAGTAGAGGTAGAGTACAGTGGAGTACAGTAGAGATAGAGTACAGTGGAGCACAGTAGTGGTAGAGTACAGTGGAGTACAGTACAGATAGACTACAGTGGAGCACATTAGAGATAGAGTACAGTGGAGTACAGTAGAGGTACAGTACAGTGGAGTACAGTAGAGGTAGAGTACAATGGAGTACAGTGGAGCACATTAGAGGTGGAGTACAGTGGAGCACAGTAGAGGTAGAGTACAGTGGAGCACAGTAGTGGTAGAGTACAGTGGAGCACAGTAGAGGTAGAGTACAGTGGAGTACAGTAGAGGTAGAGTACAGTGGAGTACAGTAGAGGTAGAGTACAGTGGAGTACAGTAGCGGTAGAGTACAGTGGAGTACAGTAGAGGTAGAGTACAGTGGAGTACAGTAGAGGTAGAGTACAGTGGAGTACAGTAGACGTAGAGTACAGTGGAGCACAGTAGAGGTAGAGTACAGTGGAGTACAGTAGAGGTAGAGTACAGTGGAGTGCAGTAGAGTAGAGTACAGTAGAGCACAGTAGAGGTAGAGTACAGTGGAGCACAGTAGAGATAGAGTACAGTGGAGTAAAATAGAGGTAGAGTACAGTGGAGTACAGTAGAGGTGGAGTACAGTGGAGTACATTAGAGGTGGAGTACAGAAGAGTACTGTAGAGGTAGAGTACAGTAGAGATAGAGTACAGTGGAGCACAGTAGAGATAGAGTACAGTGGAGCACAGTAGAGGTAGAGTACAGTGGAGTACAGTTGAGATAGAGTACAGTGGAGTACAGTAGAGGTAGAGTACAATGGAGTACAGTAGAGATAGAGTACAGTGGAGTACAGTAGAGGTAGAGTACAGTAGAGTACAGTAGAGGTAGAGTACAGTGGAGTACAGTAGAGATAGAGTACAGTGGAGCACAGTAGTGGTAGAGTACAGTGGAGTACAGTACAGATAGACTACAGTGGAGCACAGTAGAGATAGAGTACAGTGGAGTACAGTAGAGGTACAGTACAGTGGAGTACAGTAGAGGTAGAGTACAATGGAGTACAGTGGAGCACATTAGAGGTGGAGTACAGTGGAGCACAGTAGAGGTAGAGTACAGTGGAGCACAGTAGAGGTAGAGTACAGTGGAGCACAGTAGAGGTAGAGTACAGTGGAGTACAGTAGAGGTAGAGTACAGTGGAGTACAGTAGAGTAGAGTAGAGTACAGTAGAGCACAGTAGAGGTAGAGTACAGTGGAGCAAAGTAGAGATAGAGTACAGTGGAGTACAGTAGAGGTAGAGTACAGTGGAGTACAGTAGAGGTAGAGTACAGTGGAGCACAGTAGAGGTAGAGTACAGTGGAGTACAGTAGCGGTAGAGTACAGTGGAGTACAGTAGCGGTAGAGTACAGTGGAGTACAGTAGAGGTAGAGTACAGTGGAGTACAGTAGAGGTAGAGTACAGTGGAGTACAGTAGAGGTAGAGTTCAGTGGAGTACAATAGAGTAGAGTACAGTAGATCACAGTAGAGGTAGAGTACAGTGGAGCACAGTAGAGATAGAGTACAGTGGAGTACAGTAGAGGTAGAGTACAGTGGAGTACAGTTGAGGTGGAGTACAGTAGAGTACAGTAGAGGTAGAGAACAGTACAGTACAGTAGAGGTAGAGTACAGTGGAGTAGAGTAGAGAGAGAGTACAGTGGAGCACAGTAGATATAGACTACAGTGGAGTACAGTAGAGGTAGAGAACAGTACAGTACAGTAGAGGTAGAGTACAGTAGAGTACAGTAGAGATAGTGTACAGTGGAGCACAGTAGAGATAGAGTAGAGTGGAGTACAGTAGAGGTAGAGTACAGTGGAGTACAGTAGAGGTAGAGTACAGTGAAGCACATTAGAGGTGGATTACAGTAGAGTACAGTAGAGATAGAGTACAGTAGAGTACAGTAGAGGTAGAGTACAGTGGAGTACAGTAGAGATAGAGAACAGTGGAGCACAGTAGAAGTAGAGTACAGTGGAGTACAGTAGAGGTAGAGTACAGTGGAGTACAGTAGAGGTAGAGTACAGTGGAGTACAGTGGAGCACATTAGAGGTGGATTACAGTGGAGCACAGCAGAGGTACAGTACAGTGGAGCAAAGTAGAGGTAGAGTACAGTGGAGTAGAGTAGAGGTAGAGTACAGTGGAGTAGAGTAGAGGTAGAGTACAGTGGGGTACAGTAGAGTAGAGTAGAGTACAGTAGAGCACAGTAGAGGTAGAGTACAGTGGAGCACAGTAGAGTAGAGTACAGTGGAGTACAGTAGAGGTAGAGTACAGTGGAGTACAGTAGAGATAGAGTACAGTGGAGTACAGTAGAGGTAGAGTACAGTGGAGTACAGTAGAGGTAGAGTACAGAGGAGCACAGTAGAGATAGAGTACAGTGGAGCACAGTAGAGGTAGAGTACAGTGGAGTACAGTAGAGTAGAGTACAGTAGATGTAGATTACAGTGGAGCACAGTAAAGGTAGAGTACAGTGGAGCACAGTAGAGATAGAGTACAGTGGAGCACATTAGAGGTAGAGTACAGTGGAGTACAGTAGAGGTAGAATACAGTGGAGTACAGTAGAGATAGAGTACAGTGGAGTACAGTAGAAGTAGAGTACAGTGGAGCACAGTAGAGATAGAGTACAGTGGAGTACAGTAGAGGTAGAGAACAGTGCAGTACAGTAGACGTAGAGTACAGTGGAGTACAATAGAGTAGAGTACAGTAGATCACAGTAGAGGTAGAGTACAGTGGAGCACAGTAGAGATAGAGTACAGTGGAGTACAGTAGAGGTAGAGTACAGTGGAGTACAGTAGAGGTAGAGTACAGTGGAGTACAGTGGAGCACATTAGAGGTGGAGTACAGTGGAGCACAGTAGAGGTAGAGTACAGTGGAGCACAGTAGAGGTAGAGTACAGTGGAGCACAGTAGAGGTAGAGTACAGTGGAGTACAGTAGAGGTAGAGTACAGTGGAGTACAGTAGAGCACAGTAGAGGTAGAGTACAGTGGAGCACAGCAGAGATAGAGTACAGTGGAGTAAAGTAGAGGTAGAGTACAGTGGAGTACAGTAGAGGTGGAGTACAGTGGAGTACATTAGAGGTGGAGTACAGAAGAGTACTGTAGAGGTAGAGTACAGTAGAGATAGAGTACAGTGGAGCACAGTAGAGATAGAGTACAGTGGAGCACAGTAGAGGTAGAGTACAGTGGAGTACAGTTGAGATAGAGTACAGTGGAGTACAGTAGAGGTAGAGTACAATGGAGTAAAGTAGAGATAGAGTACAGTGGAGTACAGTAGAGGTAGAGTACAGTAGAGTACAGTAGAGGTAGAGTACAGTGGAGTACAGTAGAGATAGAGTACAGTGGAGCACAGTAGTGGTAGAGTACAGTGGAGTACAGTACAGATAGACTACAGTGGAGCACAGTAGAGATAGAGTACAGTGGAGTACAGTAGAGGTACAGTACAGTGGAGTACAGTAGAGGTAGAGTACAATGGAGTACAGTGGAGCACATTAGAGGTGGAGTACAGTGGAGCACAGTAGAGGTAGAGTACAGTGGAGCACAGTAGAGGTAGAGTACAGTGGAGCAGAGTAGAGGTAGAGTACAGTGGAGTACAGTAGAGGTAGAGTACAGTGGAGTACAGTAGAGTAGAGTAGAGTACAGTAGAGCACAGTAGAGGTAGAGTACAGTGGAGCAAAGTAGAGATAGAGTACAGTGGAGTACAGTAGAGGTAGAGTACAGTGGAGTACAGTAGAGGTAGAGTACAGTGGAGCACATTAGAGGTAGAGTACAGTGGAGTACAGTAGAGGTAGAGTACAGTGGAGTACAGTAGCGGTAGAGTACAGTGGAGTACAGTAGAGGTAGAGTACAGTGGAGTACAGTAGAGGTAGAGTACAGTGGAGTACAGTAGAGGTAGAGTACAGTGGAGTACAATAGAGTAGAGTACAGTAGATCACAGTAGAGGTAGAGTACAGTGGAGCACAGTAGAGATAGAGTACAGTGGAGTACAGTAGAGGTAGAGTACAGTGGAGTACAGTTGAGGTGGAGTACAGTAGAGTACAGTAGAGATAGAGAACAGTACAGTACAGTAGAGGTAGAGTACAGTGGAGTAGAGTAGAGAGAGAGTACAGTGGAGCACAGTAGATATAGACTACAGTGGAGTACAGTAGAGGTAGAGAACAGTACAGTACAGTAGAGGTAGAGTACAGTAGAGTACAGTAGAGATAGTGTACAGTGGAGCACAGTAGAGATAGAGTAGAGTGGAGTACAGTAGAGGTAGAGTACAGTGGAGTACAGTAGAGGTAGAGTACAGTGAAGCACATTAGAGGTGGATTACAGTAGAGTACAGTAGAGATAGAGTACAGTAGAGTACAGTAGAGGTAGAGTACAGTGGAGTACAGTAGAGATAGAGTACAGTGGAGCACAGTAGAAGTAGAGTACAGTGGAGTACAGTAGAGGTAGAGTACAGTGGAGTACAGTAGAGGTAGAGTACAGTGGAGTACAGTGGAGCACATTAGAGGTGGATTACAGTGGAGCACAGCAGAGGTACAGTACAGTGGAGCAAAGTAGAGGTAGAGTACAGTGGAGTAGAGTAGAGGTAGAGTACAGTGGAGTAGAGTAGAGGTAGAGTACAGTGGGGTACAGTAGAGTAGAGTAGAGTACAGTAGAGCACAGTAGAGGTAGAGTACAGTGGAGCACAGTAGAGTAGAGTACAGTGGAGTACAGTAGAGGTAGAGTACAGTGGAGTACAGTAGAGATAGAGTACAGTGGAGTACAGTAGAGGTAGAGTACAGTGGAGTACAGTAGAGGTAGAGTACAGAGGAGCACAGTAGAGATAGAGTACAGTGGAGCACAGTAGAGGTAGAGTACAGTGGAGTACAGTAGAGTACAGTAGAGGTAGATTACAGTGGAGCACAGTAAAGGTAGAGTACAGTGGAGCACAGTAGAGATAGAGTACAGTGGAGCACAGTAGAGGTAGAGTACAGTAGAATACAGTAGATGTAGAGTACAGAGGAGCACATTAGAGGTAGAGTACAGTGGAGTACAGTAGAGGTAGAATACAGTGGAGTACAGTAGAGATAGAGTACAGTGGAGTACAGTAGAAGTAGAGTACAGTGGAGCACAGTAGAGATAGAGTACAGTGGAGTACAGTAGAGGTAGAGAACAGTGCAGTACAGTAGTGGTAGAGTAGAGTGGAGTACAGTACAGATAGACTACAATGGAGCACAGTAGAGATAGAGTACAGTGGAGTACAGTAGAGGTAGAGTACAGTGGAGTACAGTAGAGGTAGAGTACAGTGGAGTACAGTGGAGCACATTAGAGGTGGAGTACAGTGGAGCACAGTAGAGGTAGAGTACAGTGGAGCACAGTAGAGGTAGAGTACAGTGGAGCACAGTAGAGGTAGAGTACAGTGGAGTACAGTAGAGGTAGCGTACAGTGGAGTACAGTAGAGTAGAGTACAGTAGAGCACAGTAGAGGTAGAGTACAGTGGAGCACAGTAGAGGTAGAGTACAGTGGAGCACAGTAGAGATAGAGTACAGTGGAGTACAGTAGAGGTAGAGTAAAGTGGAGTACAGTAGAGGTAGAGTACAGTGGAGCACATTAGAGGTAGAGTACAGTGGAGCACAGAAGAGGTAGAGTACAGTGGAACACAGTAGAGGTAGAGTAGAGAGGAGCACAGTAGAGGTAGAGTAAAGAGGAGCACAGTAGAGATAGAGTACAGTGGAGCACAGTAGAGGTAGAGTACAGTGGAGTACAGTAGAGTAGAGTACAGTGGAGCACAGTAGAGGTAGAGTACAGTGGAGCACAGTAGAGGTAGAGTACAGTGGAGTACAGTAGAGATAGAGTACAGTGGAGTACAGTAGAGATAGAGTACAGTGGAGCACAGTAGAGATAGAGTACAGTGGAGCACAGTAGAGGTAGAGTACAGTGGAGTACAGTAGAGTAGAGTACAGTAGAGCACAGTAGAGGTAGAGTACTGTGGAGCACAGTAGAGGTAGAGTACAGAGGAGCACAGTAGAGATAGAGTACAGTGGAGCACAGTAGAGGTAGAGTAAAGTGGAGCACAGTAGAGTAGAGTACAGTAGAGCACATTAGAGGTAGAGTACAGTGGAGCACAGTAGAGGTAGAGTACAGTGGAGTACAGTAGAGATAGAGTACAGTGGAGTACAGTAGAGATAGAGTACAGTGGAGTACAGTAGAGGTAGAGTACAGTGGAGTACAGTAGAGGTAGAGTACAGAGGAGCACAGTAGAGATAGAGTACAGTGGAGCACAGTAGAGGTAGAGTACAGTGGAGTACAGTAGAGTACAGTAGAGGTAGATTACAGTGGAGCACAGTAAAGGTAGAGTACAGTGGAGCACAGTAGAGATAGAGTACAGTGGAGCACAGTAGAGGTAGAGTACAGTAGAATACAGTAGATGTAGAGTACAGAGGAGCACATTAGAGGTAGAGTACAGTGGAGTACAGTAGAGGTAGAATACAGTGGAGTACAGTAGAGATAGAGTACAGTGGAGTACAGTAGAAGTAGAGTACAGTGGAGCACAGTAGAGATAGAGTACAGTGGAGTACAGTAGAGGTAGAGAACAGTGCAGTACAGTAGTGGTAGAGTAGAGTGGAGTACAGTACAGATAGACTACAATGGAGCACAGTAGAGATAGAGTACAGTGGAGTACAGTAGAGGTAGAGTACAGTGGAGTACAGTAGAGGTAGAGTACAGTGGAGCACATTAGAGGTGGAGTACAGTGGAGCACAGTAGAGGTAGAGTACAGTGGAGCACAGTAGAGGTAGAGTACAGTGGAGCACAGTAGAGGTAGAGTACAGTGGAGTACAGTAGAGGTAGCGTACAGTGGAGTACAGTAGAGTAGAGTACAGTAGAGCACAGTAGAGGTAGAGTACAGTGGAGCACAGTAGAGATAGAGTACAGTGGAGTACAGTAGAGGTAGAGTAAAGTGGAGTACAGTAGAGGTAGAGTACAGTGGAGCACATTAGAGGTAGAGTACAGTGGAGCACAGAAGAGGTAGAGTACAGTGGAACACAGTAGAGGTAGAGTAGAGAGGAGCACAGTAGAGGTAGAGTAAAGAGGAGCACAGTAGAGATAGAGTACAGTGGAGCACAGTAGAGGTAGAGTACAGTGGAGTACAGTAGAGTAGAGTACAGTGGAGCACAGTAGAGGTAGAGTACAGTGGAGCACAGTAGAGGTAGAGTACAGTGGAGTACAGTAGAGATAGAGTACAGTGGAGTACAGTAGAGATAGAGTACAGTGGAGCACAGTAGAGATAGAGTACAGTGGAGCACAGTAGAGGTAGAGTACAGTGGAGTACAGTAGAGTAGAGTACAGTAGAGCACAGTAGAGGTAGAGTACTGTGGAGCACAGTAGAGGTAGAGTACAGAGGAGCACAGTAGAGATAGAGTACAGTGGAGCACAGTAGAGGTAGAGTAAAGTGGAGCACAGTAGAGTAGAGTACAGTAGAGCACATTAGAGGTAGAGTACAGTGGAGCACAGTAGAGGTAGAGTACAGTGGAGTACAGTAGAGATAGAGTACAGTGGAGTACAGTAGAGATAGAGTACAGTGGAGTACAGTAGAGGTAGAGTACAGTGGAGTACAGTAGAGGTAGAGTACAGTGGAGCACATTAGAGGTGGATTACAGTAGAGTACAGTAGAGATAGAGTACAGTAGAGTACAGTAGAGGTAGAGTACAGTGGAGTACAGTAGAGATAGAGTACAGTGGAGCACAGTAGAAGTAGAGTACAGTGGAGTACAGTAGAGGTAGAGTACAGTGGAGTACAGTAGAGGTAGAGTACAGTGGAGTACAGTGGAGCACATTAGAGGTGGATTACAGTGGAGCACAGTAGAGGTACAGTACAGTGGAGCAAAGTAGAGGTAGAGAACAGTACAGTACAGTAGAGGTAGAGTACAGTGGAGTAGAGTAGAGAGAGAGTACAGTGGAGCACAGTAGAGAGAGACTACAGTGAAGTACAGTAGAGGTAGAGAACAGTAGAGTACAGTAGAGGTAGAGTACAGTAGAGTACAGTAGAGATAGTGTACAGTGGAGCACAGTAGAGATAGAGTACAGTGGAGTACAGTAGAGGTAGAGTACAGTGGAGTACAGTAGAGGTAGAGTACAGTGGAGTAGAGTAGAGAGAGTACAGTGGAGCACAGTAGATATAGACTACAGTGGAGTACAGTAGAGGTAGAGAACAGTACAGTACAGTAGAGGTAGAGTACAGTAGAGTACAGTAGAGATAGTGTACAGTGGAGCACAGTAGAGATAGAGTAGAGTGGAGTACAGTAGAGGTAGAGTACAGTGGAGTACAGTAGAGGTAGAGTACAGTGAAGCACATTAGAGGTGGATTACAGTAGAGTACAGTAGAGATAGAGTACAGTAGAGTACAGTAGAGGTAGAGTACAGTGGAGTACAGTAGAGATAGAGTACAGTGGAGCACAGTAGAAGTAGAGTACAGTGGAGTACAGTAGAGGTAGAGTACAGTGGAGTACAGTAGAGGTAGAGTACAGTGGAGTACAGTGGAGCACATTAGAGGTGGATTACAGTGGAGCACAGCAGAGGTACAGTACAGTGGAGCAAAGTAGAGGTAGAGTACAGTGGAGTAGAGTAGAGGTAGAGTACAGTGGAGTAGAGTAGAGGTAGAGTACAGTGGGGTACAGTAGAGTAGAGTAGAGTACAGTAGAGCACAGTAGAGGTAGAGTACAGTGGAGCACAGTAGAGTAGAGTACAGTGGAGTACAGTAGAGGTAGAGTACAGTGGAGTACAGTAGAGATAGAGTACAGTGGAGTACAGTAGAGGTAGAGTACAGTGGAGTACAGTAGAGGTAGAGTACAGAGGAGCACAGTAGAGATAGAGTACAGTGGAGCACAGTAGAGGTAGAGTACAGTGGAGTACAGTAGAATAGAGTACAGTAGAGGTAGATTACAGTGGAGCACAGTAAAGGTAGAGTACAGTGGAGCACAGTAGAGATAGAGTACAGTGGAGCACAGTAGAGGTAGAGTACAGTAGAATACAGTAGATGTAGAGTACAGAGGAGCACATTAGAGGTAGAGTACAGTGGAGTACAGTAGAGGTAGAATACAGTGGAGTACAGTAGCGATAGAGTACAGTGGAGTACAGTAGAAGTAGAGTACAGTGGAGCACAGTAGAGATAGAGTACAGTGGAGTACAGTAGAGGTAGAGAACAGTGCAGTACAGTAGACGTAGAGTACAGTGGAGTACAATAGAGTAGAGTACAGTAGATCACAGTAGAGGTAGAGTACAGTGGAGCACAGTAGAGATAGAGTACAGTGGAGTACAGTAGAGGTAGAGTACAGTGGAGTACAGTAGAGGTAGAGTACAGTGGAGTACAGTGGAGCACATTAGAGGTGGAGTACAGTGGAGCACAGTAGAGGTAGAGTACAGTGGAGCACAGTAGAGGTAGAGTACAGTGGAGCAGAGTAGAGGTAGAGTACAGTGGAGTACAGTAGAGGTAGAGTACAGTGGAGTACAGTAGAGTAGAGTACAGTAGAGCACAGTAGAGGTAGAGTACAGTGGAGCACAGTAGAGATAGAGTACAGTGGAGTAAAGTAGAGGTAGAGTACAGTGGAGTACAGTAGAGGTGGAGTACAGTGGAGTACATTAGAGGTGGAGTACAGAAGAGTACTGTAGAGGTAGAGTACAGTAGAGATAGAGTACAGTGGAGCACAGTAGAGATAGAGTACAGTGGAGCACAGTAGAGGTAGAGTACAGTGGAGTACAGTAGAGGTAGAGTACATTGGAGTACAGTGGAGCACATTAGAGGTGGAGTACAGTGGAGCACAGTAGAGGTAGAGTACAGTGGAGCACAGTAGAGGTAGAGTACAGTGGAGCACAGTAGAGGTAGAGTACAGTGGAGTACAGTAGAGGTAGAGTACAGTGGAGTACAGTAGAGTAGAGTAGAGTACAGTAGAGCACAGTAGAGGTAGAGTATAGTGGAGCAAAGTAGAGATAGAGTACAGTGGAGTACAGTAGAGGTAGAGTACAGTGGAGTACAGTAGAGGTAGAGTACAGTGGAGCACATTAGAGGTAGAGTACAGTGGAGTACAGTAGAGGTAGAGTACAGTGGAGTACAGTAGCGGTAGAGTACAGTGGAGTACAGTAGAGGTAGAGTACAGTGGAGTACAGTAGAGGTAGAGTACAGTGGAGTACAGTAGAGGTAGAGTACAGTGGAGTACAATAGAGTAGAGTACAGTAGATCACAGTAGAGGTAGAGTACAGTGGAGCACAGTAGAGATAGAGTACAGTGGAGTACAGTAGAGGTAGAGTACAGTGGAGTACAGTTGAGGTGGAGTACAGTAGACTACAGTAGAGGTAGAGAACAGTACAGTACAGTAGAGGTAGAGTACAGTGGAGTAGAGTAGAGAGAGAGTACAGTGGAGCACAGTAGATATAGACTACTGTGGAGTACAGTAGAGGTAGAGAACAGTACAGTACAGTAGAGGTAGAGTACAGTAAAGTACAGTAGAGGTAGAGTACAGTAGAGTACAGTAGAGATAGTGTACAGTGGAGCACAGTAGAGATAGAGTAGAGTGGAGTACAGTAGAGGTAGAGTACAGTGGAGTACAGTAGAGGTAGAGTACAGTGAAGCACATTAGAGGTGGATTACAGTAGAGTACAGTAGAGATAGAGTACAGTAGAGTACAGTAGAGGTAGAGTACAGTGGAGTACAGTAGAGATAGAGTACAGTGGAGCACAGTAGAAGTAGAGTACAGTGGAGTACAGTAGAGGTAGAGTACAGTGGAGTACAGTAGAGGTAGAGTACAGTGGAGTACAGTGGAGCACAGTAGAGATAGAGTAGAGTGGAGTACAGTAGAGGTAGAGTACAGTGGAGTACAGTAGAGGTAGAGTACAGTGAAGCACATTAGAGGTGGATTACAGTAGAGTACAGTAGAGATAGAGTACAGTAGAGTACAGTAGAGGTAGAGTACAGTGGAGTACAGTAGAGATAGAGTACAGTGGAGCACAGTAGAAGTAGAGTACAGTGGAGTACAGTAGAGGTAGAGTACAGTGGAGTACAGTAGAGGTAGAGTACAGTGGAGTACAGTGGAGCACATTAGAGGTGGATTACAGTGGAGCACAGCAGAGGTACAGTACAGTGGAGCAAAGTAGAGGTAGAGTACAGTGGAGTAGAGTAGAGGTAGAGTACAGTGGAGTAGAGTAGAGGTAGAGTACAGTGGGGTACAGTAGAGTAGAGTAGAGTACAGTAGAGCACAGTAGAGGTAGAGTACAGTGGAGCACAGTAGAGTAGAGTACAGTGGAGTACAGTAGAGGTAGAGTACAGTGGAGTACAGAAGAGATAGAGTACAGTGGAGTACAGTAGAGGTAGAGTACAGTGGAGTACAGTAGAGGTAGAGTACAGAGGAGCACAGTAGAGATAGAGTACAGTGGAGCACAGTAGAGGTAGAGTACAGTGGAGTACAGTAGAGTAGAGTACAGTAGAGGTAGATTACAGTGGAGCACAGTAAAGGTAGAGTACAGTGGAGCACAGTAGAGATAGAGTACAGTGGAGCACAGTAGAGGTAGAGTACAGTAGAATACAGTAGATGTAGAGTACAGAGGAGCACATTAGAGGTAGAGTACAGTGGAGTACAGTAGAGGTAGAATAAAGTGGAGTACAGTAGAGATAGAGTACAGTGGAGTACAGTAGAAGTAGAGTACAGTGGAGCACAGTAGAGATAGAGTACAGTGGAGTACAGTAGAGGTAGAGAATAGTGCAGTACAGTAGTGGTAGAGTAGAGTGGAGTACAGTACAGATAGACTACAATGGAGCACAGTAGAGATAGAGTACAGTGGAGTACAGTAGAGGTAGAGTACAGTGGAGTACAGTAGAGGTAGAGTACAGTGGAGTACAGTAGAGATAGAGTACAGTGGAGCACAGTAGAAGTAGAGTACAGTGGAGTACAGTAGAGGTAGAGTACAGTGGAGTACAGTAGAGGTAGAGTACAGTGGAGTACAGTGGAGCACATTAGAGGTGGATTACAGTGGAGCACAGTAGAGGTACAGTACAGTGGAGCAAAGTAGAGGTAGAGAACAGTACAGTACAGTAGAGGTAGAGTACAGTGGAGTAGAGTAGAGAGAGAGTACAGTGGAGCACAGTAGAGAGAGACTACAGTGGAGTACAGTAGAGGTAGAGAACAGTAGAGTACAGTAGAGGTAGAGTACAGTAGAGTACAGTAGAGATAGTGTACAGTGGAGCACAGTAGAGATAGAGTACAGTGGAGTACAGTAGAGGTAGAGTACAGTGGAGTACAGTAGAGGTAGAGTACAGTGGAGTAGAGTAGAGAGAGTACAGTGGAGCACAGTAGATATAGACTACAGTGGAGTACAGTAGAGGTAGAGAACAGTACAGTACAGTAGAGGTAGAGTACAGTAGAGATAGTGTACAGTGGAGCACAGTAGAGATAGAGTAGAGTGGAGTACAGTAGAGGTAGAGTACAGTGGAGTACAGTAGAGGTAGAGTACAGTGAAGCACATTAGAGGTGGATTACAGTAGAGTACAGTAGAGATAGAGTACAGTAGAGTACAGTAGAGGTAGAGTACAGTGGAGTACAGTAGAGATAGAGTACAGTGGAGCACAGTAGAAGTAGAGTACAGTGGAGTACAGTAGAGGTAGAGTACAGTGGAGTACAGTAGAGGTAGAGTACAGTGGAGTACAGTGGAGCACATTAGAGGTGGATTACAGTGGAGCACAGCAGAGGTACAGTACAGTGGAGCAAAGTAGAGGTAGAGTACAGTGGAGTAGAGTAGAGGTAGAGTACAGTGGAGCACAGTAGAGGTAGAGTACAGTAGAATACAGTAGATGTAGAGTACAGAGGAGCACATTAGAGGTAGAGTACAGTGGAGTACAGTAAAGGTAGAATACAGTGGAGTACAGTAGAGATAGAGTACAGTGGAGCACAGTAGAGGTAGAGTACAGTAGAATACAGTAGATGTAGAGTACAGAGGAGCACATTAGAGGTAGAGTACAGTGGAGTACAGTAAAGGTAGAATACAGTGGAGTACAGTAGAGATAGAGTACAGTGGAGTACAGTAGAAGTAGAGTACAGTGGAGCACAGTAGAGATAGAGTACAGTGGAGTACAGTAGAGGTAGAGAACAGTGCAGTACAGTAGACGTAGAGTACAGTGGAGTACAATAGAGTAGAGTACAGTAGATCACAGTAGAGGTAGAGTACAGTGGAGCACAGTAGAGATAGAGTACAGTGGAGTACAGTAGAGGTAGAGTACAGTGGAGTACAGTAGAGGTAGAGTACAGTGGAGTACAGTGGAGCACATTAGAGGTGGAGTACAGTGGAGCACAGTAGAGGTAGAGTACAGTGGAGCACAGTAGAGGTAGAGTACAGTGGAGCACAGTAGAGGTAGAGTACAGTGGAGTACAGTAGAGGTAGAGTACAGTGGAGTACAGTAGAGTAGAGTACAGTAGAGCACAGTAGAGGTAGAGTACAGTGGAGCACAGTAGAGATAGAGTACAGTGGAGTAAAGTAGAGGTAGAGTACAGTGGAGTACAGTAGAGGTGGAGTAAAGTGGAGTACATTAGAGGTGGAGTACAGAAGAGTACTGTAGAGGTAGAGTACAGTAGAGATAGAGTACAGTGGAGCACAGTAGAGATAGAGTACAGTGGAGCACAGTAGAGGTAGAGTACAGTGGAGTACAGTAGAGGTAGAGTACATTGGAGTACAGTGGAGCACATTAGAGGTGGAGTACAGTGGAGCACAGTAGAGGTAGAGTACAGTGGAGCACAGTAGAGGTAGAGTACAGTGGAGCACAGTAGAGGTAGAGTACAGTGGAGTACAGTAGAGGTAGAGTACAGTGGAGTACAGTAGAGTAGAGTAGAGTACAGTAGAGCACAGTAGAGGTAGAGTATAGTGGAGCAAAGTAGAGATAGAGTACAGTGGAGTACAGTAGAGGTAGAGTACAGTGGAGTACAGTAGAGGTAGAGTACAGTGGAGCACATTAGAGGTAGAGTACAGTGGAGTACAGTAGAGGTAGAGTACAGTGGAGTACAGTAGCGGTAGAGTACAGTGGAGTACAGTAGAGGTAGAGTACAGTGGAGTACAGTAGAGGTAGAGTACAGTGGAGTACAGTAGAGGTAGAGTACAGTGGAGTACAATAGAGTAGAGTACAGTAGATCACAGTAGAGGTAGAGTACAGTGGAGCACAGTAGAGATAGAGTACAGTGGAGTACAGTAGAGGTAGAGTACAGTGGAGTACAGTTGAGGTGGAGTACAGTAGAGTACAGTAGAGGTAGAGAACAGTACAGTACAGTAGAGGTAGAGTACAGTGGAGTAGAGTAGAGAGAGAGTACAGTGGAGCACAGTAGATATAGACTACTGTGGAGTACAGTAGAGGTAGAGAACAGTACAGTACAGTAGAGGTAGAGTACAGTAAAGTACAGTAGAGGTAGAGTACAGTAGAGTACAGTAGAGATAGTGTACAGTGGAGCACAGTAGAGATAGAGTAGAGTGGAGTACAGTAGAGGTAGAGTACAGTGGAGTACAGTAGAGGTAGAGTACAGTGAAGCACATTAGAGGTGGATTACAGTAGAGTACAGTAGAGATAGAGTACAGTAGAGTACAGTAGAGGTAGAGTACAGTGGAGTACAGTAGAGATAGAGTACAGTGGAGCACAGTAGAAGTAGAGTACAGTGGAGTACAGTAGAGGTAGAGTACAGTGGAGTACAGTAGAGGTAGAGTACAGTGGAGTACAGTGGAGCACATTAGAGGTGGATTACAGTGGAGCACAGCAGAGGTACAGTACAGTGGAGCAAAGTAGAGGTAGAGTACAGTGGAGTAGAGTAGAGGTAGAGTACAGTGGAGTAGAGTAGAGGTAGAGTACAGTGGGGTACAGTAGAGTAGAGTAGAGTACAGTAGAGCACAGTAGAGGTAGAGTACAGTGGAGCACAGTAGAGTAGAGTACAGTGGAGTACAGTAGAGGTAGAGTACAGTGGAGTACAGTAGAGATAGAGTACAGTGGAGTACAGTAGAGGTAGAGTACAGTGGAGTACAGTAGAGGTAGAGTACAGAGGAGCACAGTAGAGATAGAGTACAGTGGAGCACAGTAGAGGTAGAGTACAGTGGAGTACAGTAGAGTAGAGTACAGTAGAGGTAGATTACAGTGGAGCACAGTAAAGGTAGAGTACAGTGGAGCACAGTAGAGATAGAGTACAGTGGAGCACAGTAGAGGTAGAGTACAGTAGAATACAGTAGATGTAGAGTACAGAGGAGCACATTAGAGGTAGAGTACAGTGGAGTACAGTAGAGGTAGAATAAAGTGGAGTACAGTAGAGATAGAGTACAGTGGAGTACAGTAGAAGTAGAGTACAGTGGAGCACAGTAGAGATAGAGTACAGTGGAGTACAGTAGAGGTAGAGAATAGTGCAGTACAGTAGTGGTAGAGTAGAGTGGAGTACAGTACAGATAGACTACAATGGAGCACATTAGAGGTAGAGTACAGTGGAGCACAGAAGAGGTAGAGTACAGTGGAACACAGTAGAGGTAGAGTACAGAGGAGCAGAGTAGAGGTAGAGTAAAGAGGAGCACAGTAGAGATAGAGTACAGTGGAGCACAGTAGAGGTAGAGTACAGTGGAGTACAGTAGAGTAGAGTACAGTGGAGCACAGTAGAGGTAGAGTACAGTGGAGCACAGTAGAGGTAGAGTACAGTGGAGTACAGTAGAGATAGAGTACAGTGGAGCACAGTAGAGATAGAGTACAGTGGAGGACAGTAGAGGTAGAGTACAGTGGAGTACAGTAGAGTAGAGTACAGTAGAGCACAGTAGAGGTAGAGTACTGTGGAGCACAGTAGAGGTAGAGTACAGAGGAGCACAGTAGAGATAGAGTACAGTGGAGCACAGTAGAGGTAGAGTAAAGTGGAGCACAGTAGAGTAGAGTACAGTAGAGCACATTAGAGGTAGAGTACAGTGGAGCACAGTAGAGGTAGAGTACAGTGGAGTACAGTAGAGATAGAGTACAGTGGAGTACAGTAGAGATAGAGTACAGTGGAGTACAGTAGAGGTAGAGTACAGTGGAGTACAGTAGAGGTAGAGTACAGTGGAGCACATTAGAGGTGGATTACAGTAGAGTACAGTAGAGATAGAGTACAGTAGAGTACAGTAGAGGTAGAGTACAGTGGAGTACAGTAGAGATAGAGTACAGTGGAGCACAGTAGAAGTAGAGTACAGTGGAGTACAGTAGAGGTAGAGTACAGTGGAGTACAGTAGAGGTAGAGTACAGTGGAGTACAGTGGAGCACATTAGAGGTGGATTACAGTGGAGCACAGTAGAGGTACAGTACAGTGGAGCAAAGTAGAGGTAGAGAACAGTACAGTACAGTAGAGGTAGAGTACAGTGGAGTAGAGTAGAGAGAGAGTACAGTGGAGCACAGTAGAGATAGACTACAGTGGAGTACAGTAGAGGTAGAGAACAGTAGAGCACATTAGAGGTGGATTACAGTAGAGTACAGTAGAGATAGAGTACAGTGGAGTACAGTAGAGGTAGAGTACAGTGGAGTACAGTAGAGATAGAGTACAGTGGAGCACAGTAGAAGTAGAGTACAGTGGAGTACAGTAGAGGTAGAGTACAGTGGAGAACAGTAGAGGTAGCGTACAGTGGAGTACAGTAGAGGTAGAGAACAGTGCAGTACAGTAGTGGTAGAGTAGAGTGGAGTACAGTACAGATAGACTACAATGGAGCACAGTAGAGATAGAGTACAGTGGAGTACAGTAGAGGTAGAGTACAGTGGAGTACAGTAGAGGTAGAGTACAGTGGAGTACAGTGGAGCACATTAGAGGTGGTGTACAGTGGAGCACAGTAGAGGTAGAGTACAGTGGAGCACAGTAGAGGTAGAGTACAGTGGAGCACAGTAGAGGTAGAGTACAGTGGAGTACAGTAGAGGTAGCGTACAGTGGAGTACAGTAGAGTAGAGTACAGTAGAGCACAGTAGAGGTAGAGTACAGTGGAGCACAGTAGAGATAGAGTACAGTGGAGTACAGTAGAGGTAGAGTAAAGTGGAGTACAGTAGAGGTAGAGTACAGTGGAGCACATTAGAGGTAGAGTACAGTGGAGCACAGAAGAGATAGAGTACAGTGGAACACAGTAGAGGTAGAGTACAGAGGAGCACAGTAGAGGTAGAGTAAAGAGGAGCACAGTAGAGATAGAGTACAGTGGAGCACAGTAGAGGTAGAGTACAGTGGAGTAGAGTAGAGAGAGAGTACAGTGGAGCACAGTAGATATAGACTACAGTGGAGTACAGTAGAGGTAGAGAACAGTACAGTACAGTAGAGGTAGAGTACAGTAGAGTACAGTAGAGATAGTGTACAGTGGAGCACAGTAGAGATAGAGTAGAGTGGAGTACAGTAGAGGTAGAGTACAGTGGAGCACAGTAGAGGTAGAGTACAGTGAAGCACATTAGAGGTGGATTACAGTAGAGTACAGTAGAGATAGAGTACAGTAGAGTACAGTAGAGGTAGAGTACAGTGGAGTACAGTAGAGATAGAGTACAGTGGAGCACAGTAGAAGTAGAGTACAGTGGAGTACAGTAGAGGTAGAGTACAGTGGAGTAGAGTAGAGGTAGAGTACAGTGGAGTACAGTGGAGCACATTAGAGGTGGATTACAGTGGAGCACAGCAGAGGTACATTACAGTGGAGCAAAGTAGAGGTAGAGTACAGTGGAGTAGAGTAGAGGTAGAGTACAGTGGAGTAGAGCAGAGGTAGAGTACAGTGGGGTACAGTAGAGTAGAGTAGAGTACAGTAGAGCACAGTAGAGGTAGAGTACAGTGGAGCACAGTAGAGTAGAGTACAGTGGAGTACAGTACAGGTAGAGTACAGTGGAGTACAGTAGAGATAGAGTACAGTGGAGTACAGTAGAGGTAGAGTACAGTGGAGTACAGTAGAGGTAGAGTACAGAGGAGCACAGTAGAGATAGAGTACAGTGGAGCACAGTAGAGGTAGAGTACAGTGGAGTACAGTAGAGTAGAGTACAGTAGAGGTAGATTACAGTGGAGCACAGTAAAGGTAGAGTACAGTGGAGCACAGTAGAGATAGAGTACAGTGGAGCACAGTAGAGGTAGAGTACAGTAGAATACAGTAGATGTAGAGTACAGAGGAGCACATTAGAGGTAGAGTACAGTGGAGTACAGTAGAGGTAGAATACATTGGAGTACAGTAGAGATAGAGTACAGTGGAGTACAGTAGAAGTAGAGTACAGTGGAGCACAGTAGAGATAGAGTACAGTGGAGTACAGTAGAGGTAGAGAACAGTGCAGTACAGTAGTGGTAGAGTAGAGTGGAGTACAGTACAGATAGACTACAATGGAGCACAGTAGAGATAGAGTACAGTGGAGTACAGTAGAGGTAGAGTACAGTGGAGTACAGTAGAGGTAGAGTACAGTGGAGTACAGTGGAGCACATTAGAGGTGGAGTACAGTGGAGCACAGTAGAGGTAGAGTACAGTGGAGCACAGTAGAGGTAGAGTACAGTGGAGCACAGTAGAGGTAGAGTACAGTGGAGTACAGTAGAGGTAGCGTACAGTGGAGTACAGTAGAGTAGAGTACAGTAGAGCACAGTAGAGGTAGAGTACAGTGGAGCACAGTAGAGGTAGAGTACAGTGGAGTACAGTAGAGTAGAGTACAGTAGAGCACAGTAGAGGTAGAGTACTGTGGAGCACAGTAGAGGTAGAGTACAGAGGAGCACAGTAGAGATAGAGTACAGTGGAGCACAGTAGAGGTAGAGTAAAGTGGAGCACAGTAGAGTAGAGTACAGTAGAGCACATTAGAGGTAGAGTACAGTGGAGCACAGTAGAGGTAGAGTACAGTGGAGTACAGTAGAGATAGAGTACAGTGGAGTACAGTAGAGATAGAGTACAGTGGAGTACAGTAGAGGTAGAGTACAGTGGAGTACAGTAGAGGTAGAGTACAGTGGAGCACATTAGAGGTGGATTACAGTAGAGTACAGTAGAGATAGAGTACAGTAGAGTACAGTAGAGGTAGAGTACAGTGGAGTACAGTAGAGATAGAGTACAGTGGAGCACAGTAGAGTAGAGTACAGTGGAGTACAGTAGAGGTAGAGTACAGTGGAGTACAGTAGAGGTAGAGTACAGTGGAGTACAGTAGAGATAGAGTACAGTGGAGTACAGTAGAGGTAGAGTACAGTGGAGTACAGTAGAGGTAGAGTACAGAGGAGCACAGTAGAGATAGAGTACAGTGGAGCACAGTAGAGGTAGAGTACAGTGGAGTACAGTAGAGTAGAGTACAGTAGAGGTAGATTACAGTGGAGCACAGTAAAGGTAGAGTACAGTGGAGCACAGTAGAGATAGAGTACAGTGGAGCACAGTAGAGGTAGAGTACAGTAGAATACAGTAGATGTAGAGTACAGAGGAGCACATTAGAGGTAGAGTACAGTGGAGTACAGTAGAGGTAGAATAAAGTGGAGTACAGTAGAGATAGAGTACAGTGGAGTACAGTAGAAGTAGAGTACAGTGGAGCACAGTAGAGATAGAGTACAGTGGAGTACAGTAGAGGTAGAGAATAGTGCAGTACAGTAGTGGTAGAGTAGAGTGGAGTACAGTACAGATAGACTACAATGGAGCACATTAGAGGTAGAGTACAGTGGAGCACAGAAGAGGTAGAGTACAGTGGAACACAGTAGAGGTAGAGTACAGAGGAGCAGAGTAGAGGTAGAGTAAAGAGGAGCACAGTAGAGATAGAGTACAGTGGAGCACAGTAGAGGTAGAGTACAGTGGAGTACAGTAGAGTAGAGTACAGTGGAGCACAGTAGAGGTAGAGTACAGTGGAGCACAGTAGAGGTAGAGTACAGTGGAGTACAGTAGAGATAGAGTACAGTGGAGCACAGTAGAGATAGAGTACAGTGGAGCACAGTAGAGGTAGAGTACAGTGGAGTACAGTAGAGTAGAGTACAGTAGAGCACAGTAGAGGTAGAGTACTGTGGAGCACAGTAGAGGTAGAGTACAGAGGAGCACAGTAGAGATAGAGTACAGTGGAGCACAGTAGAGGTAGAGTAAAGTGGAGCACAGTAGAGTAGAGTACAGTAGAGCACATTAGAGGTAGAGTACAGTGGAGCACAGTAGAGGTAGAGTACAGTGGAGTACAGTAGAGATAGAGTACAGTGGAGTACAGTAGAGATAGAGTACAGTGGAGTACAGTAGAGGTAGAGTACAGTGGAGTACAGTAGAGGTAGAGTACAGTGGAGCACATTAGAGGTGGATTACAGTAGAGTACAGTAGAGATAGAGTACAGTAGAGTACAGTAGAGGTAGAGTACAGTGGAGTACAGTAGAGATAGAGTACAGTGGAGCACAGTAGAAGTAGAGTACAGTGGAGTACAGTAGAGGTAGAGTACAGTGGAGTACAGTAGAGGTAGAGTACAGTGGAGTACAGTGGAGCACATTAGAGTTGGATTACAGTGGAGCACAGTAGAGGTACAGTACAGTGGAGCAAAGTAGAGGTAGAGAACAGTACAGTACAGTAGAGGTAGAGTACAGTGGAGTAGAGTAGAGAGAGAGTACAGTGGAGCACAGTAGAGATAGACTACAGTGGAGTACAGTAGAGGTAGAGAACAGTAGAGCACATTAGAGGTGGATTACAGTAGAGTACAGTAGAGATAGAGTACAGTGGAGTACAGTAGAGGTAGAGTACAGTGGAGTACAGTAGAGATAGAGTACAGTGGAGCACAGTAGAAGTAGAGTACAGTGGAGTACAGTAGAGGTAGAGTACAGTGGAGAACAGTAGAGGTAGCGTACAGTGGAGTACAGTAGAGGTAGAGAACAGTGCAGTACAGTAGTGGTAGAGTAGAGTGGAGTACAGTACAGATAGACTACAATGGAGCACAGTAGAGATAGAGTACAGTGGAGTACAGTAGAGGTAGAGTACAGTGGAGTACAGTAGAGGTAGAGTACAGTGGAGTACAGTGGAGCACATTAGAGGTGGTGTACAGTGGAGCACAGTAGAGGTAGAGTACAGTGGAGCACAGTAGAGGTAGAGTACAGTGGAGCACAGTAGAGGTAGAGTACAGTGGAGTACAGTAGAGGTAGCGTACAGTGGAGTACAGTAGAGTAGAGTACAGTAGAGCACAGTAGAGGTAGAGTACAGTGGAGCACAGTAGAGATAGAGTACAGTGGAGTACAGTAGAGGTAGAGTAAAGTGGAGTACAGTAGAGGTAGAGTACAGTGGAGCACATTAGAGGTAGAGTACAGTGGAGCACAGAAGAGATAGAGTACAGTGGAACACAGTAGAGGTAGAGTACAGAGGAGCACAGTAGAGGTAGAGTAAAGAGGAGCACAGTAGAGATAGAGTACAGTGGAGCACAGTAGAGGTAGAGTACAGTGGAGTAGAGTAGAGAGAGAGTACAGTGGAGCACAGTAGATATAGACTACAGTGGAGTACAGTAGAGGTAGAGAACAGTACAGTACAGTAGAGGTAGAGTACAGTAGAGTACAGTAGAGATAGTGTACAGTGGAGCACAGTAGAGATAGAGTAGAGTGGAGTACAGTAGAGGTAGAGTACAGTGGAGCACAGTAGAGGTAGAGTACAGTGAAGCACATTAGAGGTGGATTACAGTAGAGTACAGTAGAGATAGAGTACAGTAGAGTACAGTAGAGGTAGAGTACAGTGGAGTACAGTAGAGATAGAGTACAGTGGAGCACAGTAGAAGTAGAGTACAGTGGAGTACAGTAGAGGTAGAGTACAGTGGAGTAGAGTAGAGGTAGAGTACAGTGGAGTACAGTGGAGCACATTAGAGGTGGATTACAGTGGAGCACAGCAGAGGTACATTACAGTGGAGCAAAGTAGAGGTAGAGTACAGTGGAGTAGAGTAGAGGTAGAGTACAGTGGAGTAGAGCAGAGGTAGAGTACAGTGGGGTACAGTAGAGTAGAGTAGAGTACAGTAGAGCACAGTAGAGGTAGAGTACAGTGGAGCACAGTAGAGTAGAGTACAGTGGAGTACAGTACAGGTAGAGTACAGTGGAGTACAGTAGAGATAGAGTACAGTGGAGTACAGTAGAGGTAGAGTACAGTGGAGTACAGTAGAGGTAGAGTACAGAGGAGCACAGTAGAGATAGAGTACAGTGGAGCACAGTAGAGGTAGAGTACAGTGGAGTACAGTAGAGTAGAGTACAGTAGAGGTAGATTACAGTGGAGCACAGTAAAGGTAGAGTACAGTGGAGCACAGTAGAGATAGAGTACAGTGGAGCACAGTAGAGGTAGAGTACAGTAGAATACAGTAGATGTAGAGTACAGAGGAGCACATTAGAGGTAGAGTACAGTGGAGTACAGTAGAGGTAGAATACATTGGAGTACAGTAGAGATAGAGTACAGTGGAGTACAGTAGAAGTAGAGTACAGTGGAGCACAGTAGAGATAGAGTACAGTGGAGTACAGTAGAGGTAGAGAACAGTGCAGTACAGTAGTGGTAGAGTAGAGTGGAGTACAGAACAGATAGACTACAATGGAGCACAGTAGAGATAGAGTACAGTGGAGTACAGTAGAGGTAGAGTACAGTGGAGTACAGTAGAGGTAGAGTACAGTGGAGTACAGTGGAGCACATTAGAGGTGGAGTACAGTGGAGCACAGTAGAGGTAGAGTACAGTGGAGCACAGTAGAGGTAGAGTACAGTGGAGCACAGTAGAGGTAGAGTACAGTGGAGTACAGTAGAGGTAGCGTACAGTGGAGTACAGTAGAGTAGAGTACAGTAGAGCACAGTAGAGGTAGAGTACAGTGGAGCACAGTAGAGGTAGAGTACAGTGGAGTACAGTAGAGTAGAGTACAGTAGAGCACAGTAGAGGTAGAGTACTGTGGAGCACAGTAGAGGTAGAGTACAGAGGAGCACAGTAGAGATAGAGTACAGTGGAGCACAGTAGAGGTAGAGTAAAGTGGAGCACAGTAGAGTAGAGTACAGTAGAGCACATTAGAGGTAGAGTACAGTGGAGCACAGTAGAGGTAGAGTACAGTGGAGTACAGTAGAGATAGAGTACAGTGGAGTACAGTAGAGATAGAGTACAGTGGAGTACAGTAGAGGTAGAGTACAGTGGAGTACAGTAGAGGTAGAGTACAGTGGAGCACATTAGAGGTGGATTACAGTAGAGTACAGTAGAGATAGAGTACAGTAGAGTACAGTAGAGGTAGAGTACAGTGGAGTACAGTAGAGATAGAGTACAGTGGAGCACAGTAGAAGTAGAGTACAGTGGAGTACAGTAGAGGTAGAGTACAGTGGAGTACAGTAGAGGTAGAGTACAGTGGAGTACAGTGGAGCACATTAGAGGTGGATTACAGTGGAGCACAGTAGAGGTACAGTACAGTGGAGCACAGTAGAGGTAGAGAACAGTACAGTACAGTAGAGGTAGAGTACAGTGGAGTAGAGTAGAGAGAGAGTACAGTGGAGCACAGTAGAGATAGACTACAGTGGAGTACAGTAGAGGTAGAGAACAGTAGAGTACAGTAGAGGTAGAGTACAGTAGAGTACAGTAGAGATAGTGTACAGTGGAGCACAGTAGAGATAGAGTACAGTGGAGTACAGTAGAGGTAGAGTACAGTGGAGTACAGTAGAGGTAGAGTACAGTGGAGCACATTAGAGGTGGATTACAGTAGAGTACAGTAGAGATAGAGTACAGTAGAGTACAGTAGAGGTAGAGTACAGTGGAGTACAGTAGAGATAGAGTACAGTGGAGCACAGTAGAAGTAGAGTACAGTGGAGTACAGTAGAGGTAGAGTACAGTGGAGAACAGTAGAGGTAGCGTACAGTGGAGTACAGTAGAGGTAGAGAACAGTGCAGTACAGTAGTGGTAGAGTAGAGTGGAGTACAGTAGAGATAGACTACAATGGAGCACAGTAGAGATAGAGTACAGTGGAGTACAGTAGAGGTAGAGTACAGTGGAGTACAGTAGAGGTAGAGTACAGTGGAGTACAGTGGAGCACATTAGAGGTGGAGTACAGTGGAGCACAGTAGAGGTAGAGTACAGTGGAGCACAGTAGAGGTAGAGTACAGTGGAGCACAGTAGAGGTAGAGTACAGTGGAGTACAGTAGAGGTAGCGTACAGTGGAGTACAGTAGAGTAGAGTACAGTAGAGCACAGTAGAGGTAGAGTACAGTGGAGCACAGTAGAGATAGAGTACAGTGGAGTACAGTAGAGGTAGAGTAAAGTGGAGTACAGTAGAGTTAGAGTACAGTGGAGCACATTAGAGGTAGAGTACAGTGGAGCACAGAAGAGGTAGAGTACAGTGGAACACAGTAGAGGTAGAGTACAGAGGAGCACAGTAGAGGTAGAGTAAAGAGGAGCACAGTAGAGATAGAGTACAGTGGAGCACAGTAGAGGTAGAGTACAGTGGAGTCCAGTAGAGTAGAGTACAGTGGAGTACAGTAGAGGTAGAGTAAACTGGAGTACAGTAGAGGTAGAGAACAGTACAGTACAGTAGAGGTAGAGTACAGTGGAGTAGAGTAGAGAGAGAGTACAGTGGAGCACAGTAGAGATAGACTACAGTGGAGTACAGTAGAGGTAGAGAACAGTACAGTACAGTAGAGGTAGAGTACAGTAGAGTACAGTAGAGATAGTGTACAGTGGAGCACAGTAGAGATAGAGTAGAGTGGAGTACAGTAGAGGTAGAGTACAGTGGAGTACAGTAGAGGTAGAGTACAGTGAAGCACATTAGAGGTGGATTACAGTAGAGTACAGTAGAGATAGAGTACAGTAGAGTACAGTAGAGGTAGAGTACAGTGGAGTACAGTAGAGATAGAGTACAGTGGAGCACAGTAGAAGTAGAGTACAGTGGAGTACAGTAGAGGTAGAGTACAATGGAGTACAGTAGAGGTAGAGTACAGTGGAGTACAGTGGAGCACATTAGAGGTGGATTACAGTGGATCACAGCAGAGGTACAGTACAGTGGAGCAAAGTAGAGGTAGAGTACAGTGGAGTAGAGTAGAGGTAGAGTACAGTGGGGTACAGTAGAGTAGAGTAGAGTACAGTAGAGCACAGTAGAGGTAGAGTACAGTGGAGCACAGTAGAGTAGAGTACAGTGGAGTACAGTAGAGGTAGAGTACAGTGGAGTACAGTAGAGATAGAGTACAGAGGAGCACAGTAGAGATAGAGTACAGTGGAGCACAGTAGAGGTAGAGTACAGTGGAGTACAGTAGAGTAGAGTACAGTAGAGGTAGAGTACAGTGGAGCACAGTAAAGGTAGAGTACAGTGGAGCACAGTAGAGATAGAGTACAGTGGAATACAGTAGAGGTAGAGTACAGTGGAGTACAGTAGATGTAGAGTACAGAGGAGCACATTAGAGGTAGAGTACAGTGGAGTACAGTAGAGGTAGAATACAGTGGAGTACAGTAGAGATAGAGTACAGTGGAGTACAGTAGAAGTAGAGTACAGTGGAGCACAGTAGAGATAGAGTACAGTGGAGTACAGTAGAGGTAGAGAACAGTGCAGTACAGTAGTGGTAGAGTAGAGTGGAGTACAGTACAGATAGACTACAATGGAGCACAGTAGAGATAGAGTACATTGGAGTACAGTAGAGGTAGAGTACAGTGGAGTACAGTAGAGGTAGAGTACAGTGGAGTACAGTGGAGCACATTAGAGGTGGAGTACAGTGGAGCACAGTAGAGGTAGAGTACAGTGGAGCACAGTAGAGGTAGAGTACAGTGGAGCACAGTAGAGGTAGAGTACAGTGGAGTACAGTAGAGGTAGAGTACAGTGGAGTACAGTAGAGTAGAGTACAGTAGAGCACAGTAGAGGTAGAGTACAGTGGAGCACAGTAGAGATAGAGTACAGTGGAGTACAGTAGAGGTAGAGTAAAGTGGAGTACAGTAGAGGTAGAGTACAGTGGAGCACATTAGAGGTAGAGTACAGTGGAGCACAGAAGAGGTAGAGTACAATGGAACACAGTAGAGGTAGAGTACAGAGGAGCACAGTAGAGGTAGAGTAAAGAGGAGCACAGTAGAGATAGAGTACAGTGGAGCACAGTAGAGGTAGAGTACAGTGGAGTACAGTAGAGTAGAGTACAGTGGAGCACAGTAGAGGTAGAGTACAGTGGAGCACAGTAGAGGTAGAGTACAGTGGAGTACAGTAGAGAAAGAGTACAGTGGAGTACAGTAGAGATAGAGTACAGTGGAGCACAGTAGAGATAGAGTACAGTGGAGCACAGTAGAGGTAGAGTACAGTGGAGTACAGTAGAGTAGAGTACAGTAGAGCACAGTAGAGGTAGAGTACAGTGGAGCACAGTAGAGGTAGAGTACAGAGGAGCACAGTAGAGATAGAGTACAGTGGAGCACAGTAGAGGTAGAGTACAGTGGAGCACAGTAGAGTAGAGTACAGTAGAGCACATTAGAGGTAGAGTACAGTGGAGCACAGTAGAGGTAGAGTACAGTGGAGTACAGTAGAGATAGAGTACAATGGAGTACAGTAGAGATAGAGTACAGTGGAGTACAGTAGAGGTAGAGTACAGTGGAGTACAGTAGAGGTAGAGTACAGTGGAGCACATTAGAGGTGGATTACAGTAGAGTACAGTAGAGATAGTGTACAGTAGAGTACAGTAGAGGTAGAGTACAGTGGAGTACAGTAGAGATAGAGTACAGTGGAGCACAGTAGAAGTAGAGTACAGTGGAGTACAGTAGAGGTAGAGTACAGTGGAGTACAGTAGAGGTAGAGTACAGTGGAGTACAGTGGAGCACATTAGAGGTGGATTACAGTGGAGCACAGTAGAGGTACAGTACAGTGGAGCAAACTAGAGGTAGAGAACAGTACAGTACAGTAGAGGTAGAGTATAGTGGAGTAGAGTACAGAGAGAGAGTACAGTGGAGCACAGTAGAGATAGACTACAGTGGAGTACAGTAGAGGTAGAGAACAGTACAGTACAGTAGAGGTAGAGTACAGTAGAGTACAGTAGAGATAGTGTACAGTGGAGCACAGTAGAGATAGAGTACAGTGGAGTACAGTAGAGGTAGAGTACAGTGGAGTACAGTAGAGGTAGAGTACAGTGGAGCACATTAGAGGTGGATTACAGTAGAGTACAGTAGAGATAGAGTACAGTAGAGTACAGTAGAGGTAGAGTACAGTGGAGTACAGTAGAGATAGAGTACAGTGGAGCAGAGTAGAAGTAGAGTACAGTGGAGTACAGTAGAGGTAGAGTACAGTGGAGTACAGTAGAGGTAGAGTACAGTGGAGTACAGTGGAGCACATTAGAGGTGGATTACAGTGGAGCACAGTAGAGGTACAGTACAGTGGAGCAAAGTAGAGGTAGAGTACAGTGGAGTAGAGTAGAGGTAGATTACAGTGGAGTACAGTAGAGTAGAGTAGAGTACAGTAGAGCACAGTAGAGGTAGAGTACAGTGGAGCACAGTAGAGTAGAGTACAGTGGAGTACAGTAGAGGTAGAATACAGTGGAGTACAGTAGAGATAGAGTAGAGTGGAGTACAGTAGAGGTAGAGTACAGTGGAGTACTGTAGAGGTAGAGTACAGAGGAGCACAGTAGAGATAGAGTACAGTGGAGTACAGTAGAGATAGAGTACAATGGAGTACAGTAGAGATAGAGTACAGTGGAGTACAGTAGAGGTAGAGTACAGTGGAGTACAGTAGAGGTAGAGTACAGTGGAGCACATTAGAGGTGGATTACAGTAGAGTACAGTAGAGATAGAGTACAGTAGAGTACAGTAGAGGTAGAGTACAGTGGAGTACAGTAGAGATAGAGTACAGTGGAGCACAGTAGAAGTAGAGTACAGTGGAGTACAGTAGAGGTAGAGTACAGTGGAGTACAGTAGAGGTAGAGTACAGTGGAGTACAGTGGAGCACATTAGAGGTGGATTACAGTGGAGCACAGTAGAGGTACAGTACAGTGGAGCAAACTAGAGGTAGAGAACAGTACAGTACAGTAGAGGTAGAGTATAGTGGAGTAGAGTACAGAGAGAGAGTACAGTGGAGCACAGTAGAGATAGACTACAGTGGAGTACAGTAGAGGTAGAGAACAGTACAGTACAGTAGAGGTAGAGTACAGTAGAGTACAGTAGAGATAGTGTACAGTGGAGCACAGTAGAGATAGAGTACAGTGGAGTACAGTAGAGGTAGAGTACAGTGGAGTACAGTAGAGGTAGAGTACAGTGGAGCACATTAGAGGTGGATTACAGTAGAGTACAGTAGAGATAGAGTACAGTAGAGTACAGTAGAGGTAGAGTACAGTGGAGTACAGTAGAGATAGAGTACAGTGGAGCAGAGTAGAAGTAGAGTACAGTGGAGTACAGTAGAGGTAGAGTACAGTGGAGTACAGTAGAGGTAGAGTACAGTGGAGTACAGTGGAGCACATTAGAGGTGGATTACAGTGGAGCACAGTAGAGGTACAGTACAGTGGAGCAAAGTAGAGGTAGAGTACAGTGGAGTAGAGTAGAGGTAGAGTACAGTGGGGTACAGTAGAGTAGAGTAGAGTACAGTAGAGCACAGTAGAGGTAGAGTACAGTGGAGCACAGTAGAGTAGAGTACAGTGGAGTACAGTAGAGGTAGAGTACAGTGGAGTACAGTAGAGATAGAGTACAGTGGAGTACAGTAGAGGTAGAGTACAGTGGAGTACAGTAGAGGTAGAGTACAGAGGAGCACAGTAGAGATAGAGTACAGTGGAGCACAGTAGAGGTAGAGTACAGTGGAGTACAGTAGAGTAGAGTACAGTAGAGGTAGATTACAGTGGAGCACAGTAAAGGTAGAGTACAGTGGAGCACAGTAGAGATAGAGTACAGTGGAGCACAGTAGAGGTAGAGTACAGTAGAATACAGTAGATGTAGAGTACAGAGGAGCACATTAGAGGTAGAGTACAGTGGAGTACAGTAGAGGTAGAATAAAGTGGAGTACAGTAGAGATAGAGTACAGTGGAGTACAGTAGAAGTAGAGTACAGTGGAGCACAGTAGAGATAGAGTACAGTGGAGTACAGTAGAGGTAGAGAATAGTGCAGTACAGTAGTGGTAGAGTAGAGTGGAGTACAGTACAGATAGACTACAATGGAGCACAGTAGAGATAGAGTACAGTGGAGTACAGTAGAGGTAGAGTACAGTGGAGTACAGTAGAGGTAGAGTACAGTGGAGTACAGTAGAGATAGAGTACAGTGGAGCACAGTAGAAGTAGAGTACAGTGGAGTACAGTAGAGGTAGAGTACAGTGGAGTACAGTAGAGGTAGAGTACAGTGGAGTACAGTGGAGCACATTAGAGGTGGATTACAGTGGAGCACAGTAGAGGTACAGTACAGTGGAGCAAAGTAGAGGTAGAGAACAGTACAGTACAGTAGAGGTAGAGTACAGTGGAGTAGAGTAGAGAGAGAGTACAGTGGAGCACAGTAGAGAGAGACTACAGTGGAGTACAGTAGAGGTAGAGAACAGTAGAGTACAGTAGAGGTAGAGTACAGTAGAGTACAGTAGAGATAGTGTACAGTGGAGCACAGTAGAGATAGAGTACAGTGGAGTACAGTAGAGGTAGAGTACAGTGGAGTACAGTAGAGGTAGAGTACAGTGGAGTAGAGTAGAGAGAGTACAGTGGAGCACAGTAGATATAGACTACAGTGGAGTACAGTAGAGGTAGAGAACAGTACAGTACAGTAGAGGTAGAGTACAGTAGAGATAGTGTACAGTGGAGCACAGTAGAGATAGAGTAGAGTGGAGTACAGTAGAGGTAGAGTACAGTGGAGTACAGTAGAGGTAGAGTACAGTGAAGCACATTAGAGGTGGATTACAGTAGAGTACAGTAGAGATAGAGTACAGTAGAGTACAGTAGAGGTAGAGTACAGTGGAGTACAGTAGAGATAGAGTACAGTGGAGCACAGTAGAAGTAGAGTACAGTGGAGTACAGTAGAGGTAGAGTACAGTGGAGTACAGTAGAGGTAGAGTACAGTGGAGTACAGTGGAGCACATTAGAGGTGGATTACAGTGGAGCACAGCAGAGGTACAGTACAGTGGAGCAAAGTAGAGGTAGAGTACAGTGGAGTAGAGTAGAGGTAGAGTACAGTGGAGCACAGTAGAGGTAGAGTACAGTAGAATACAGTAGATGTAGAGTACAGAGGAGCACATTAGAGGTAGAGTACAGTGGAGTACAGTAAAGGTAGAATACAGTGGAGTACAGTAGAGATAGAGTACAGTGGAGCACAGTAGAGGTAGAGTACAGTAGAATACAGTAGATGTAGAGTACAGAGGAGCACATTAGAGGTAGAGTACAGTGGAGTACAGTAAAGGTAGAATACAGTGGAGTACAGTAGAGATAGAGTACAGTGGAGTACAGTAGAAGTAGAGTACAGTGGAGCACAGTAGAGATAGAGTACAGTGGAGTACAGTAGAGGTAGAGAACAGTGCAGTACAGTAGACGTAGAGTACAGTGGAGTACAATAGAGTAGAGTACAGTAGATCACAGTAGAGGTAGAGTACAGTGGAGCACAGTAGAGATAGAGTACAGTGGAGTACAGTAGAGGTAGAGTACAGTGGAGTACTGTAGAGGTAGAGTACAGTGGAGTACAGTGGAGCACATTAGAGGTGGAGTACAGTGGAGCACAGTAGAGGTAGAGTACAGTGGAGCACAGTAGAGGTAGAGTACAGTGGAGCACAGTAGAGGTAGAGTACAGTGGAGTACAGTAGAGGTAGAGTACAGTGGAGTACAGTAGAGTAGAGTACAGTAGAGCACAGTAGAGGTAGAGTACAGTGGAGCACAGTAGAGATAGAGTACAGTGGAGTAAAGTAGAGGTAGAGTACAGTGGAGTACAGTAGAGGTGGAGTAAAGTGGAGTACATTAGAGGTGGAGTACAGAAGAGTACTGTAGAGGTAGAGTACAGTAGAGATAGAGTACAGTGGAGCACAGTAGAGATAGAGTACAGTGGAGCACAGTAGAGGTAGAGTACAGTGGAGTACAGTAGAGGTAGAGTACATTGGAGTACAGTGGAGCACATTAGAGGTGGAGTACAGTGGAGCACAGTAGAGGTAGAGTACAGTGGAGCACAGTAGAGGTAGAGTACAGTGGAGCACAGTAGAGGTAGAGTACAGTGGAGTACAGTAGAGGTAGAGTACAGTGGAGTACAGTAGAGTAGAGTAGAGTACAGTAGAGCACAGTAGAGGTAGAGTATAGTGGAGCAAAGTAGAGATAGAGTACAGTGGAGTACAGTAGAGGTAGAGTACAGTGGAGTACAGTAGAGGTAGAGTACAGTGGAGCACATTAGAGGTAGAGTACAGTGGAGTACAGTAGAGGTAGAGTACAGTGGAGTACAGTAGCGGTAGAGTACAGTGGAGTACAGTAGAGGTAGAGTACAGTGGAGTACAGTAGAGGTAGAGTACAGTGGAGTACAGTAGAGGTAGAGTACAGTGGAGTACAATAGAGTAGAGTACAGTAGATCACAGTAGAGGTAGAGTACAGTGGAGCACAGTAGAGATAGAGTACAGTGGAGTACAGTAGAGGTAGAGTACAGTGGAGTACAGTTGAGGTGGAGTACAGTAGAGTACAGTAGAGGTAGAGAACAGTACAGTACAGTAGAGGTAGAGTACAGTGGAGTAGAGTAGAGAGAGAGTACAGTGGAGCACAGTAGATATAGACTACTGTGGAGTACAGTAGAGGTAGAGAACAGTACAGTACAGTAGAGGTAGAGTACAGTAAAGTACAGTAGAGGTAGAGTACAGTAGAGTACAGTAGAGATAGTGTACAGTGGAGCACAGTAGAGATAGAGTAGAGTGGAGTACAGTAGAGGTAGAGTACAGTGGAGTACAGTAGAGGTAGAGTACAGTGAAGCACATTAGAGGTGGATTACAGTAGAGTACAGTAGAGATAGAGTACAGTAGAGTACAGTAGAGGTAGAGTACAGTGGAGTACAGTAGAGATAGAGTACAGTGGAGCACAGTAGAAGTAGAGTACAGTGGAGTACAGTAGAGGTAGAGTACAGTGGAGTACAGTAGAGGTAGAGTACAGTGGAGTACAGTGGAGCACAGTAGAGATAGAGTAGAGTGGAGTACAGTAGAGGTAGAGTACAGTGGAGTACAGTAGAGGTAGAGTACAGTGAAGCACATTAGAGGTGGATTACAGTAGAGTACAGTAGAGATAGAGTACAGTAGAGTACAGTAGAGGTAGAGTACAGTGGAGTACAGTAGAGATAGAGTACAGTGGAGCACAGTAGAAGTAGAGTACAGTGGAGTACAGTAGAGGTAGAGTACAGTGGAGTACAGTAGAGGTAGAGTACAGTGGAGTACAGTGGAGCACATTAGAGGTGGATTACAGTGGAGCACAGCAGAGGTACAGTACAGTGGAGCAAAGTAGAGGTAGAGTACAGTGGAGTAGAGTAGAGGTAGAGTACAGTGGAGTAGAGTAGAGGTAGAGTACAGTGGGGTACAGTAGAGTAGAGTAGAGTACAGTAGAGCACAGTAGAGGTAGAGTACAGTGGAGCACAGTAGAGTAGAGTACAGTGGAGTACAGTAGAGGTAGAGTACAGTGGAGTACAGTAGAGATAGAGTACAGTGGAGTACAGTAGAGGTAGAGTACAGTGGAGTACAGTAGAGGTAGAGTACAGAGGAGCACAGTAGAGATAGAGTACAGTGGAGCACAGTAGAGGTAGAGTACAGTGGAGTACAGTAGAGTAGAGTACAGTAGAGGTAGATTACAGTGGAGCACAGTAAAGGTAGAGTACAGTGGAGCACAGTAGAGATAGAGTACAGTGGAGCACAGTAGAGGTAGAGTACAGTAGAATACAGTAGATGTAGAGTACAGAGGAGCACATTAGAGGTAGAGTACAGTGGAGTACAGTAGAGGTAGAATAAAGTGGAGTACAGTAGAGATAGAGTACAGTGGAGTACAGTAGAAGTAGAGTACAGTGGAGCACAGTAGAGATAGAGTACAGTGGAGTACAGTAGAGGTAGAGAATAGTGCAGTACAGTAGTGGTAGAGTAGAGTGGAGTACAGTACAGATAGACTACAATGGAGCACATTAGAGGTAGAGTACAGTGGAGCACAGAAGAGGTAGAGTACAGTGGAACACAGTAGAGGTAGAGTACAGAGGAGCAGAGTAGAGGTAGAGTAAAGAGGAGCACAGTAGAGATAGAGTACAGTGGAGCACAGTAGAGGTAGAGTACAGTGGAGTACAGTAGAGTAGAGTACAGTGGAGCACAGTAGAGGTAGAGTACAGTGGAGCACAGTAGAGGTAGAGTACAGTGGAGTACAGTAGAGATAGAGTACAGTGGAGCACAGTAGAGATAGAGTACAGTGGAGCACAGTAGAGGTAGAGTACAGTGGAGTACAGTAGAGTAGAGTACAGTAGAGCACAGTAGAGGTAGAGTACTGTGGAGCACAGTAGAGGTAGAGTACAGAGGAGCACAGTAGAGATAGAGTACAGTGGAGCACAGTAGAGGTAGAGTAAAGTGGAGCACAGTAGAGTAGAGTACAGTAGAGCACATTAGAGGTAGAGTACAGTGGAGCACAGTAGAGGTAGAGTACAGTGGAGTACAGTAGAGATAGAGTACAGTGGAGTACAGTAGAGATAGAGTACAGTGGAGTACAGTAGAGGTAGAGTACAGTGGAGTACAGTAGAGGTAGAGTACAGTGGAGCACATTAGAGGTGGATTACAGTAGAGTACAGTAGAGATAGAGTACAGTAGAGTACAGTAGAGGTAGAGTACAGTGGAGTACAGTAGAGATAGAGTACAGTGGAGCACAGTAGAAGTAGAGTACAGTGGAGTACAGTAGAGGTAGAGTACAGTGGAGTACAGTAGAGGTAGAGTACAGTGGAGTACAGTGGAGCACATTAGAGGTGGATTACAGTGGAGCACAGTAGAGGTACAGTACAGTGGAGCAAAGTAGAGGTAGAGAACAGTACAGTACAGTAGAGGTAGAGTACAGTGGAGTAGAGTAGAGAGAGAGTACAGTGGAGCACAGTAGAGATAGACTACAGTGGAGTACAGTAGAGGTAGAGAACAGTAGAGCACATTAGAGGTGGATTACAGTAGAGTACAGTAGAGATAGAGTACAGTGGAGTACAGTAGAGGTAGAGTACAGTGGAGTACAGTAGAGATAGAGTACAGTGGAGCACAGTAGAAGTAGAGTACAGTGGAGTACAGTAGAGGTAGAGTACAGTGGAGAACAGTAGAGGTAGCGTACAGTGGAGTACAGTAGAGGTAGAGAACAGTGCAGTACAGTAGTGGTAGAGTAGAGTGGAGTACAGTACAGATAGACTACAATGGAGCACAGTAGAGATAGAGTACAGTGGAGTACAGTAGAGGTAGAGTACAGTGGAGTACAGTAGAGGTAGAGTACAGTGGAGTACAGTGGAGCACATTAGAGGTGGTGTACAGTGGAGCACAGTAGAGGTAGAGTACAGTGGAGCACAGTAGAGGTAGAGTACAGTGGAGCACAGTAGAGGTAGAGTACAGTGGAGTACAGTAGAGGTAGCGTACAGTGGAGTACAGTAGAGTAGAGTACAGTAGAGCACAGTAGAGGTAGAGTACAGTGGAGCACAGTAGAGATAGAGTACAGTGGAGTACAGTAGAGGTAGAGTAAAGTGGAGTACAGTAGAGGTAGAGTACAGTGGAGCACATTAGAGGTAGAGTACAGTGGAGCACAGAAGAGATAGAGTACAGTGGAACACAGTAGAGGTAGAGTACAGAGGAGCACAGTAGAGGTAGAGTAAAGAGGAGCACAGTAGAGATAGAGTACAGTGGAGCACAGTAGAGGTAGAGTACAGTGGAGTAGAGTAGAGAGAGAGTACAGTGGAGCACAGTAGATATAGACTACAGTGGAGTACAGTAGAGGTAGAGAACAGTACAGTACAGTAGAGGTAGAGTACAGTAGAGTACAGTAGAGATAGTGTACAGTGGAGCACAGTAGAGATAGAGTAGAGTGGAGTACAGTAGAGGTAGAGTACAGTGGAGCACAGTAGAGGTAGAGTACAGTGAAGCACATTAGAGGTGGATTACAGTAGAGTACAGTAGAGATAGAGTACAGTAGAGTACAGTAGAGGTAGAGTACAGTGGAGTACAGTAGAGATAGAGTACAGTGGAGCACAGTAGAAGTAGAGTACAGTGGAGTACAGTAGAGGTAGAGTACAGTGGAGTAGAGTAGAGGTAGAGTACAGTGGAGTACAGTGGAGCACATTAGAGGTGGATTACAGTGGAGCACAGCAGAGGTACATTACAGTGGAGCAAAGTAGAGGTAGAGTACAGTGGAGTAGAGTAGAGGTAGAGTACAGTGGAGTAGAGCAGAGGTAGAGTACAGTGGGGTACAGTAGAGTAGAGTAGAGTACAGTAGAGCACAGTAGAGGTAGAGTACAGTGGAGCACAGTAGAGTAGAGTACAGTGGAGTACAGTACAGGTAGAGTACAGTGGAGTACAGTAGAGATAGAGTACAGTGGAGTACAGTAGAGGTAGAGTACAGTGGAGTACAGTAGAGGTAGAGTACAGAGGAGCACAGTAGAGATAGAGTACAGTGGAGCACAGTAGAGGTAGAGTACAGTGGAGTACAGTAGAGTAGAGTACAGTAGAGGTAGATTACAGTGGAGCACAGTAAAGGTAGAGTACAGTGGAGCACAGTAGAGATAGAGTACAGTGGAGCACAGTAGAGGTAGAGTACAGTAGAATACAGTAGATGTAGAGTACAGAGGAGCACATTAGAGGTAGAGTACAGTGGAGTACAGTAGAGGTAGAATACATTGGAGTACAGTAGAGATAGAGTACAGTGGAGTACAGTAGAAGTAGAGTACAGTGGAGCACAGTAGAGATAGAGTACAGTGGAGTACAGTAGAGGTAGAGAACAGTGCAGTACAGTAGTGGTAGAGTAGAGTGGAGTACAGTACAGATAGACTACAATGGAGCACAGTAGAGATAGAGTACAGTGGAGTACAGTAGAGGTAGAGTACAGTGGAGTACAGTAGAGGTAGAGTACAGTGGAGTACAGTGGAGCACATTAGAGGTGGAGTACAGTGGAGCACAGTAGAGGTAGAGTACAGTGGAGCACAGTAGAGGTAGAGTAGAGTGGAGCACAGTAGAGGTAGAGTACAGTGGAGTACAGTAGAGGTAGCGTACAGTGGAGTACAGTAGAGTAGAGTACAGTAGAGCACAGTAGAGGTAGAGTACAGTGGAGCACAGTAGAGGTAGAGTACAGTGGAGTACAGTAGAGTAGAGTACAGTAGAGCACAGTAGAGGTAGAGTACTGTGGAGCACAGTAGAGGTAGAGTACAGAGGAGCACAGTAGAGATAGAGTACAGTGGAGCACAGTAGAGGTAGAGTAAAGTGGAGCACAGTAGAGTAGAGTACAGTAGAGCACATTAGAGGTAGAGTACAGTGGAGCACAGTAGAGGTAGAGTACAGTGGAGTACAGTAGAGATAGAGTACAGTGGAGTACAGTAGAGATAGAGTACAGTGGAGTACAGTAGAGGTAGAGTACAGTGGAGTACAGTAGAGGTAGAGTACAGTGGAGCACATTAGAGGTGGATTACAGTAGAGTACAGTAGAGATAGAGTACAGTAGAGTACAGTAGAGGTAGAGTACAGTGGAGTACAGTAGAGATAGAGTACAGTGGAGCACAGTAGAAGTAGAGTACAGTGGAGTACAGTAGAGGTAGAGTACAGTGGAGTACAGTAGAGGTAGAGTACAGTGGAGTACAGTGGAGCACATTAGAGGTGGATTACAGTGGAGCACAGTAGAGGTACAGTACAGTGGAGCACAGTAGAGGTAGAGAACAGTACAGTACAGTAGAGGTAGAGTACAGTGGAGTAGAGTAGAGAGAGAGTACAGTGGAGCACAGTAGAGATAGACTACAGTGGAGTACAGTAGAGGTAGAGAACAGTAGAGTACAGTAGAGGTAGAGTACAGTAGAGTACAGTAGAGATAGTGTACAGTGGAGCACAGTAGAGATAGAGTACAGTGGAGTACAGTAGAGGTAGAGTACAGTGGAGTACAGTAGAGGTAGAGTACAGTGGAGCACATTAGAGGTGGATTACAGTAGAGTACAGTAGAGATAGAGTACAGTAGAGTACAGTAGAGGTAGAGTACAGTGGAGTACAGTAGAGATAGAGTGCAGTGGAGCACAGTAGAAGTAGAGTACAGTGGAGTACAGTAGAGATAGAGTACAGTGGAGTACAGTAGAAGTAGAGTACAGTGGAGCACAGTAGAGATAGAGTACAGTGGAGTACAGTAGAGGTAGAGAACAGTGCAGTACAGTAGTGGTAGAGTAGAGTGGAGTACAGTACAGATAGACTACAATGGAGCACAGTAGAGATAGAGTACATTGGAGTACAGTAGAGGTAGAGTACAGTGGAGTACAGTAGAGGTAGAGTACAGTGGAGTACAGTGGAGCACATTAGAGGTGGAGTACAGTGGAGCACAGTAGAGGTAGAGTACAGTGGAGCACAGTAGAGGTAGAGTACAGTGGAGCACAGTAGAGGTAGAGTACAGTGGAGTACAGTAGAGGTAGAGTACAGTGGAGTACAGTAGAGTAGAGTACAGTAGAGCACAGTAGAGGTAGAGTACAGTGGAGCACAGTAGAGATAGAGTACAGTGGAGTACAGTAGAGGTAGAGTAAAGTGGAGTACAGTAGAGGTAGAGTACAGTGGAGCACATTAGAGGTAGAGTACAGTGGAGCACAGAAGAGGTAGAGTACAATGGAACACAGTAGAGGTAGAGTACAGAGGAGCACAGTAGAGGTAGAGTAAAGAGGAGCACAGTAGAGATAGAGTACAGTGGAGCACAGTAGAGGTAGAGTACAGTGGAGTACAGTAGAGTAGAGTACAGTGGAGCACAGTAGAGGTAGAGTACAGTGGAGCACAGTAGAGGTAGAGTACAGTGGAGTACAGTAGAGAAAGAGTACAGTGGAGTACAGTAGAGATAGAGTACAGTGGAGCACAGTAGAGATAGAGTACAGTGGAGCACAGTAGAGGTAGAGTACAGTGGAGTACAGTAGAGTAGAGTACAGTAGAGCACAGTAGAGGTAGAGTACAGTGGAGCACAGTAGAGGTAGAGTACAGAGGAGCACAGTAGAGATAGAGTACAGTGGAGCACAGTAGAGGTAGAGTACAGTGGAGCACAGTAGAGTAGAGTACAGTAGAGCACATTAGAGGTAGAGTACAGTGGAGCACAGTAGAGGTAGAGTACAGTGGAGTACAGTAGAGATAGAGTACAATGGAGTACAGTAGAGATAGAGTACAGTGGAGTACAGTAGAGGTAGAGTACAGTGGAGTACAGTAGAGGTAGAGTACAGTGGAGCACATTAGAGGTGGATTACAGTAGAGTACAGTAGAGATAGAGTACAGTAGAGTACAGTAGAGGTAGAGTACAGTGGAGTACAGTAGAGATAGAGTACAGTGGAGCACAGTAGAAGTAGAGTACAGTGGAGTACAGTAGAGGTAGAGTACAGTGGAGTACAGTAGAGGTAGAGTACAGTGGAGTACAGTGGAGCACATTAGAGGTGGATTACAGTGGAGCACAGTAGAGGTACAGTACAGTGGAGCAAACTAGAGGTAGAGAACAGTACAGTACAGTAGAGGTAGAGTATAGTGGAGTAGAGTACAGAGAGAGAGTACAGTGGAGCACAGTAGAGATAGACTACAGTGGAGTACAGTAGAGGTAGAGAACAGTACAGTACAGTAGAGGTAGAGTACAGTAGAGTACAGTAGAGATAGTGTACAGTGGAGCACAGTAGAGATAGAGTACAGTGGAGTACAGTAGAGGTAGAGTACAGTGGAGTACAGTAGAGGTAGAGTACAGTGGAGCACATTAGAGGTGGATTACAGTAGAGTACAGTAGAGATAGAGTACAGTAGAGTACAGTAGAGGTAGAGTACAGTGGAGTACAGTAGAGATAGAGTACAGTGGAGCAGAGTAGAAGTAGAGTACAGTGGAGTACAGTAGAGGTAGAGTACAGTGGAGTACAGTAGAGGTAGAGTACAGTGGAGTACAGTGGAGCACATTAGAGGTGGATTACAGTGGAGCACAGTAGAGGTACAGTACAGTGGAGCAAAGTAGAGGTAGAGTACAGTGGAGTAGAGTAGAGGTAGATTACAGTGGAGTACAGTAGAGTAGAGTAGAGTACAGTAGAGCACAGTAGAGGTAGAGTACAGTGGAGCACAGTAGAGTAGAGTACAGTGGAGTACAGTAGAGGTAGAATACAGTGGAGTACAGTAGAGATAGAGTAGAGTGGAGTACAGTAGAGGTAGAGTACAGTGGAGTACTGTAGAGGTAGAGTACAGAGGAGCACAGTAGAGATAGAGTACAGTGGAGCACAGTAGAGGTAGAGTACAGTGGAGTACAGTAGAATAGAGTACAGTAGAGGTAGAGTACAGTGGAGCACAGTAAAGGTAGAGTACAGTGGAGCACAGTAGAGATAGAGTACAGTGGAATACAGTAGAGGTAGAGTACAGTGGAGTACAGTAGATGTAGAGTACAGAGGAGCACATTAGAGGTAGAGTACAGTGGAGTACAGTAGAGGTAGAATACAGTGGAGTACAGTAGAGATAGAGTACAGTGGAGTACAGTAGAAGTAGAGTACAGTGGAGCACAGTAGAAGTAGAGTACAGTGGAGTACAGTAGAGGTAGAGTACAGTGGAGTACAGTAGAGGTAGAGTACAGTGGAGTACAGTGGAGCACATTAGAGGTGGATTACAGTGGAGCACAGTAGAGGTACAGTACAGTGGAGCAAACTAGAGGTAGAGAACAGTACAGTACAGTAGAGGTAGAGTATAGTGGAGTAGAGTACAGAGAGAGAGTACAGTGGAGCACAGTAGAGATAGACTACAGTGGAGTACAGTAGAGGTAGAGAACAGTACAGTACAGTAGAGGTAGAGTACAGTAGAGTACAGTAGAGATAGTGTACAGTGGAGCACAGTAGAGATAGAGTACAGTGGAGTACAGTAGAGGTAGAGTACAGTGGAGTACAGTAGAGGTAGAGTACAGTGGAGCACATTAGAGGTGGATTACAGTAGAGTACAGTAGAGATAGAGTACAGTAGAGTACAGTAGAGGTAGAGTACAGTGGAGTACAGTAGAGATAGAGTACAGTGGAGCAGAGTAGAAGTAGAGTACAGTGGAGTACAGTAGAGGTAGAGTACAGTGGAGTACAGTAGAGGTAGAGTACAGTGGAGTACAGTGGAGCACATTAGAGGTGGATTACAGTGGAGCACAGTAGAGGTACAGTACAGTGGAGCAAAGTAGAGGTAGAGTACAGTGGAGTAGAGTAGAGGTAGATTACAGTGGAGTACAGTAGAGTAGAGTAGAGTACAGTAGAGCACAGTAGAGGTAGAGTACAGTGGAGCACAGTAGAGTAGAGTACAGTGGAGTACAGTAGAGGTAGAATACAGTGGAGTACAGTAGAGATAGAGTAGAGTGGAGTACAGTAGAGGTAGAGTACAGTGGAGTACTGTAGAGGTAGAGTACAGAGGAGCACAGTAGAGATAGAGTACAGTGGAGCACAGTAGAGGTAGAGTACAGTGGAGTACAGTAGAATAGAGTACAGTAGAGGTAGAGTACAGTGGAGCACAGTAAAGGTAGAGTACAGTGGAGCACAGTAGAGATAGAGTACAGTGGAATACAGTAGAGGTAGAGTACAGTGGAGTACAGTAGATGTAGAGTACAGAGGAGCACATTAGAGGTAGAGTACAGTGGAGTACAGTAGAGGTAGAATACAGTGGAGTACAGTAGAGATAGAGTACAGTGGAGTACAGTAGAAGTAGAGTACAGTGGAGCACAGTAGAGATAGAGTACAGTGGAGTACAGTAGATGTAGAGAACAGTGCAGTACAGTAGTGGTAGAGTAGAGTGGAGTACAGTACAGATAGACTACAATGGAGCACAGTAGAGATAGAGTACAGTGGAGTACAGTAGAGGTAGAGTACAGTGGAGTACAGTAGAGGTAGAGTACAGTGGAGTACAGTGGAGCACATTAGAGGTGGAGTACAGTGGAGCACAGTAGAGGTAGAGTACAGTGGAGCACAGTAGAGGTAGAGTACAGTGGAGCACAGTAGAGGTAGAGTACAGTGGAGTACAGTAGAGGTAGAGTACAGTGAAGCACATTAGAGGTGGATTACAGTAGAGTACAGTAGAGATAGAGTACAGTAGAGTACAGTAGAGGTAGAGTACAGTGGAGTACAGTAGAGATAGAGTACAGTAGAGCACAGTAGAAGTAGAGTACAGTGAAGTACAGTAGAGGTAGAGTACAGTGGAGTACAGTAGAGGTAGAGTACAGTGGAGTACAGTGGAGCACAGTAGAGGTGGATTACAGTGGAGCACAGCAGAGGTACAGTACAGTGGAGCAAAGTAGAGGTAGAGTACAGTGGAGTAGAGTAGAGGTAGAGTACAGTGGGGTACAGTAGAGTAGAGTAGAGTACAGTAGAGCACAGTAGAGGTAGAGTACAGTGGAGCACAGTAGAGTAGAGTACAGTGGAGTACATTAGAGGTAGAGTACAGTGGAGTACAGTAGAGATAGAGTACAGTGGAGTACAGTAGAGGTAGAGTACAGTGGAGTACAGTAGAGGTAGAGTACAGAGGAGCACAGTAGAGATAGAGTACAGTGGAGCACAGTAGAGGTAGAGTACAGTAGAGTACAGTAGAGGTAGAGTACAGTGGAGTACAGTAGAGATAGAGTACAGTGGAGCACAGTAGTGGTAGAGTACAGTGGAGTACAGTACAGATAGACTACAGTGGAGCACATTAGAGATAGAGTACAGTGGAGTACAGTAGAGGTACAGTACAGTGGAGTACAGTAGAGGTAGAGTACAATGGAGTACAGTGGAGCACATTAGAGGTGGAGTACAGTGGAGCACAGTAGAGGTAGAGTACAGTGGAGCACAGTAGTGGTAGAGTACAGTGGAGCACAGTAGAGGTAGAGTACAGTGGAGTACAGTAGAGGTAGAGTACAGTGGAGTACAGTAGAGGTAGAGTACAGTGGAGTACAGTAGCGGTAGAGTACAGTGGAGTACAGTAGAGGTAGAGTACAGTGGAGTACAGTAGAGGTAGAGTACAGTGGAGTACAGTAGACGTAGAGTACAGTGGAGTACAATAGAGTAGAGTACAGTAGATCACAGTAGAGGTAGAGTACAGTGGAGCACAGTAGAGATAGAGTACAGTGGAGTACAGTAGAGGTAGAGTACAGTGGAGTACAGTTGAGGTGGAGTACAGTAGAGTACAGTAGAGGTAGAGAACAGTACAGTACAGTAGAGGTAGAGTACAGTGGAGTAGAGTAGAGAGAGAGTACAGTGGAGCACAGTAGAGATAGACTAGAGTGGAGTACAGTAGAGGTAGAGAACAGTACAGTACAGTAGAGGTAGAGTACAGTAGAGTACAGTAGAGATAGAGTAGAGTGGAGTACAGTAGAGGTAGAGTACAGTGGAGTACAGTAGAGGTAGAGTACAGTGAAGCACATTAGAGGTGGATTACAGTAGAGTACAGTAGAGATAGAGTAAAGTAGAGTACAGTAGAGGTAGAGTACAGTGGAGTACAGTAGAGATAGAGTACAGTGGAGCACAGTAGAAGTAGAGTACAGTGGAGTACAGTAGAGGTAGAGTACAGTGGAGTACAGTAGAGGTAGAGTACAGTGGAGTACAGTGGAGCACATTAGAGGTGGATTACAGTGGAGCACAGCAGAGGTACAGTACAGTGGAGCAAAGTAGAGGTAGAGTACGGTGGAGTAGAGTAGAGGTAGAGTACAGTGGGGTACAGTAGAGTAGAGTAGAGTACAGTAGAGCACAGTAGAGGTAGAGTACAGTGGAGCACAGTACAGTAGAGTACAGTGGAGTACAGTAGAGGTAGAGTACAGTGGAGTACAGTAGAGATAGAGTACAGTGGAGTACAGTAGAGGTAGAGTACAGTGGAGTACAGTAGAGGTAGAGTACAGAGGAGCACAGTAGAGATAGAGTACAGTGGAGCACAGTAGAGGTAGAGTACAGTGGAGTACAGTAGAGTAGAGTACAGTAGAGGTAGAGTACAGTGGAGCACAGTAAAGGTAGAGTACAGTGGAGCACAGTAGAGATAGAGTACAGTGGAATACAGTAGAGGTAGAGTACAGTGGAGTACAGTAGATGTAGAGTACAGAGGAGCACATTAGAGGTAGAGTACAGTGGAGTACAGTAGAGGTAGAATACAGTGGAGTACAGTAGAGATAGAGTACAGTGGAGTACAGTAGAAGTAGAGTACAGTGGAGCACAGTAGAGATAGAGTACAGTGGAGTACAGTAGAGGTAGAGAACAGTGCAGTACAGTAGTGGTAGAGTAGAGTGGAGTACAGTACAGATAGACTACAATGGAGCACAGTAGAGATAGAGTACATTGGAGTACAGTAGAGGTAGAGTACAGTGGAGTACAGTAGAGGTAGAGTACAGTGGAGTACAGTGGAGCACATTAGAGGTGGAGTACAGTGGAGCACAGTAGAGGTAGAGTACAGTGGAGCACAGTAGAGGTAGAGTACAGTGGAGCACAGTAGAGGTAGAGTACAGTGGAGCACAGTAGAGGTAGAGTACAGTGGAGTACAGTAGAGGTAGAGTACAGTGGAGTACAGTAGAGTAGAGTACAGTAGAGCACAGTAGAGGTAGAGTACAGTGGAGCACAGTAGAGATAGAGTACAGTGGAGTACAGTAGAGGTAGAGTAAAGTGGAGTACAGTAGAGGTAGAGTACAGTGGAGCACATTAGAGGTAGAGTACAGTGGAGCACAGAAGAGGTAGAGTACAATGGAACACAGTAGAGGTAGAGTACAGAGGAGCACAGTAGAGGTAGAGTAAAGAGGAGCACAGTAGAGATAGAGTACAGTGGAGCACAGGAGAGGTAGAGTACAGTGGAGTACAGTAGAGTAGAGTACAGTGGAGCACAGTAGAGGTAGAGTACAGTGGAGCACAGTAGAGGTAGAGTACAGTGGAGTACAGTAGAGATAGAGTACAGTGGAGTACAGTAGAGATATAGTACAGTGGAGCACAGTAGAGATAGAGTACAGTGGAGCACAGTAGAGGTAGAGTACAGTAGAGTACAGTAGAGTAGAGTACAGTAGAGCACAGTAGAGGTAGAGTACAGTGGAGCACAGTAGAGGTAGAGTACAGAGGAGCACAGTAGAGATAGAGTACAGTGGAGCACAGTAGAGTAGAGTACAGTAGAGCACATTAGAGGTAGAGTACAGTGGAGCACAGTAGAGGTAGAGTACAGTGGAGTACAGTAGAGGTAGAGTACAGTGGAGTACAGTAGAGGTAGAGTACAGTGGATCACATTAGAGGTGGATTACAGTAGAGTACAGTAGAGATAGAGTACAGTAGAGTACAGTAGAGGTAGAGTACAGTGGAGTACAGTAGAGATAGAGTACAGTGGAGCACAGTAGAAGTAGAGTACAGTGGAGTACAGTAGAGGTAGAGTACAGTGGAGTACAGTAGAGGTAGAGTACAGTGGAGTACAGTGGAGCACATTAGAGGTGGATTACAGTGGAGCACAGTAGAGGTACAGCACAGTGGAGCAAAGTAGAGGTAGAGAACAGTACAGTACAGTAGAGGTAGAGTACAGTGGAGTAGAGTAGAGAGAGAGTACAGTGGAGCACAGTAGAGATAGACTACAGTGGAGTACAGTAGAGGTAGAGAACAGTACAGTACAGTAGAGGTAGAGTACAGTAGAGTACAGTAGAGATAGTGTACAGTGGAGCACAGTAGAGATAGAGTACAGTGGAGTACAGTAGAGGTAGAGAACAGTGCAGTACAGTAGTGGTAGAGTAGAGTGGAGTACAGTACAGATAGACTACAATGGAGCACAGTAGAGATAGAGTACATTGGAGTACAGTAGAGGTAGAGTACAGTGGAGTACAGTAGAGGTAGAGTACAGTGGAGTACAGTGGAGCACATTAGAGGTGGAGTACAGTGGAGCACAGTAGAGGTAGAGTACAGTGGAGCACAGTAGAGGTAGAGTACAGTGGAGCACAGTAGAGGTAGAGTACAGTGGAGTACAGTAGAGGTAGAGTACAGTGGAGTACAGTAGAGTAGAGTACAGTAGAGCACAGTAGAGGTAGAGTACAGTGGAGCACAGTAGAGATAGAGTACAGTGGAGTACAGTAGAGGTAGAGTAAAGTGGAGTACAGTAGAGGTAGAGTACAGTGGAGCACATTAGAGGTAGAGTACAGTGGAGCACAGAAGAGGTAGAGTACAATGGAACACAGTAGAGGTAGAGTACAGAGGAGCACAGTAGAGGTAGAGTAAAGAGGAGCACAGTAGAGATAGAGTACAGTGGAGCACAGGAGAGGTAGAGTACAGTGGAGTACAGTAGAGTAGAGTACAGTGGAGCACAGTAGAGGTAGAGTACAGTGGAGCACAGTAGAGGTAGAGTACAGTGGAGTACAGTAGAGATAGAGTACAGTGGAGTACAGTAGAGATATAGTACAGTGGAGCACAGTAGAGATAGAGTACAGTGGAGCACAGTAGAGGTAGAGTACAGTAGAGTACAGTAGAGTAGAGTACAGTAGAGCACAGTAGAGGTAGAGTACAGTGGAGCACAGTAGAGGTAGAGTACAGAGGAGCACAGTAGAGATAGAGTACAGTGGAGCACAGTAGAGTAGAGTACAGTAGAGCACATTAGAGGTAGAGTACAGTGGAGCACAGTAGAGGTAGAGTACAGTGGAGTACAGTAGAGGTAGAGTACAGTGGAGTACAGTAGAGGTAGAGTACAGTGGATCACATTAGAGGTGGATTACAGTAGAGTACAGTAGAGATAGAGTACAGTAGAGTACAGTAGAGGTAGAGTACAGTGGAGTACAGTAGAGATAGAGTACAGTGGAGCACAGTAGAAGTAGAGTACAGTGGAGTACAGTAGAGGTAGAGTACAGTGGAGTACAGTAGAGGTAGAGTACAGTGGAGTACAGTGGAGCACATTAGAGGTGGATTACAGTGGAGCACAGTAGAGGTACAGCACAGTGGAGCAAAGTAGAGGTAGAGAACAGTACAGTACAGTAGAGGTAGAGTACAGTGGAGTAGAGTAGAGAGAGAGTACAGTGGAGCACAGTAGAGATAGACTACAGTGGAGTACAGTAGAGGTAGAGAACAGTACAGTACAGTAGAGGTAGAGTACAGTAGAGTACAGTAGAGATAGTGTACAGTGGAGCAGAGTAGAGATAGAGTACAGTGGAGTACAGTAGAGGTAGAGTACAGTGGAGTACAGTAGAGGTAGAGTACAGTGGAGCACATTAGAGGTGGATTACAGTAGAGTACAGTAGAGATAGAGTACAGTAGAGTACAGTAGAGGTAGAGTACAGTGGAGTACAGTAGAGATAGAGTACAGTGGAGCAGAGTAGAAGTAGAGTACAGTGGAGTACAGTAGAGGTAGAGTACAGTGGAGTACAGTAGAGGTAGAGTACAGTGGAGTACAGTGGAGCACATTAGAGGTGGATTACAGTGGAGCACAGTAGAGGTACAGTACAGTGGAGCAAAGTAGAGGTAGAGTACAGTGGAGTAGAGTAGAGGTAGATTACAGTGGAGTACAGTAGAGTAGAGTAGAGTACAGTAGAGCACAGTAGAGGTAGAGTACAGTGGAGCACAGTAGAGTAGAGTACAGTGGAGTACAGTAGAGGTAGAATACAGTGGAGTACAGTAGAGGTAGAATACAGTGGAGTACAGTAGAGATAGAGTAGAGTGGAGTACAGTAGAGGTAGAGTACAGTGGAGTACTGTAGAGGTAGAGTACAGAGGAGCACAGTAGAGATAGAGTACAGTGGAGCACAGTAGAAGTAGAGTACAGTGGAGTACAGTAGAGGTAGAGTACAGTGGAGTACAGTAGAGGTAGAGTACAGTGGAGTACAGTGGAGCACATTAGAGGTGGATTACTGTGGAGCACAGCAGAGGTACAGTACAGTGGAGCAAAGTAGAGGTAGAGTACAGTGGAGTAGAGTAGAGGTAGAGTACAGTGGAGTAGAGTAGAGGTAGAGTACAGTGGGGTACAGTAGAGTAGAGTAGAGTACAGTAGAGCACAGTAGAGGTAGAGTACAGTGGAGCACAGTAGAGTAGAGTACAGTGGAGTACAGTAGAGGTAGAGTACAGTGGAGTACAGTAGAGATAGAGTACAGTGGAGTACAGTAGAGGTAGAGTACAGTGGAGTACAGTAGAGGTAGAGTACAGAGGAGCACAGTAGAGATAGAGTACAGTGGAGCACAGTAGAGGTAGAGTACAGTGGAGTACAGTAGAGTAGAGTACAGTAGAGGTAGATTACAGTGGAGCACAGTAAAGGTAGAGTACAGTGGAGCACAGTAGAGATAGAGTACAGTGGAGCACAGTAGAGGTAGAGTACAGTAGAATACAGTAGATGTAGAGTACAGAGGAGCACATTAGAGGTAGAGTACAGTGGAGTACAGTAGAGGTAGAATAAAGTGGAGTACAGTAGAGATAGAGTACAGTGGAGTACAGTAGAAGTAGAGTACAGTGGAGCACAGTAGAGATAGAGTACAGTGGAGTACAGTAGAGGTAGAGAATAGTGCAGTACAGTAGTGGTAGAGTAGAGTGGAGTACAGTACAGATAGACTACAATGGAGCACATTAGAGGTAGAGTACAGTGGAGCACAGAAGAGGTAGAGTACAGTGGAACACAGTAGAGGTAGAGTACAGAGGAGCAGAGTAGAGGTAGAGTAAAGAGGAGCACAGTAGAGATAGAGTACAGTGGAGCACAGTAGAGGTAGAGTACAGTGGAGTACAGTAGAGTAGAGTACAGTGGAGCACAGTAGAGGTAGAGTACAGTGGAGCACAGTAGAGGTAGAGTACAGTGGAGTACAGTAGAGATAGAGTACAGTGGAGCACAGTAGAGATAGAGTACAGTGGAGCACAGTAGAGGTAGAGTACAGTGGAGTACAGTAGAGTAGAGTACAGTAGAGCACAGTAGAGGTAGAGTACTGTGGAGCACAGTAGAGGTAGAGTACAGAGGAGCACAGTAGAGATAGAGTACAGTGGAGCACAGTAGAGGTAGAGTAAAGTGGAGCACAGTAGAGTAGAGTACAGTAGAGCACATTAGAGGTAGAGTACAGTGGAGCACAGTAGAGGTAGAGTACAGTGGAGTACAGTAGAGATAGAGTACAGTGGAGTACAGTAGAGATAGAGTACAGTGGAGTACAGTAGAGGTAGAGTACAGTGGAGTACAGTAGAGGTAGAGTACAGTGGAGCACATTAGAGGTGGATTACAGTAGAGTACAGTAGAGATAGAGTACAGTAGAGTACAGTAGAGGTAGAGTACAGTGGAGTACAGTAGAGATAGAGTACAGTGGAGCACAGTAGAAGTAGAGTACAGTGGAGTACAGTAGAGGTAGAGTACAGTGGAGTACAGTAGAGGTAGAGTACAGTGGAGTACAGTGGAGCACATTAGAGGTGGATTACAGTGGAGCACAGTAGAGGTACAGTACAGTGGAGCAAAGTAGAGGTAGAGAACAGTACAGTACAGTAGAGGTAGAGTACAGTGGAGTAGAGTAGAGAGAGAGTACAGTGGAGCACAGTAGAGATAGACTACAGTGGAGTACAGTAGAGGTAGAGAACAGTACAGTACAGTAGAGGTAGAGTACAGTGGAGTAGAGTAGAGAGAGAGTACAGTGGAGCACAGTAGAGATAGACTACAGTGGAGTACAGTAGAGGTAGAGAACAGTAGAGCACATTAGAGGTGGATTACAGTAGAGTACAGTAGAGATAGAGTACAGTGGAGTACAGTAGAGGTAGAGTACAGTGGAGTACAGTAGAGATAGAGTACAGTGGAGCACAGTAGAAGTAGAGTACAGTGGAGTACAGTAGAGGTAGAGTACAGTGGAGAACAGTAGAGGTAGCGTACAGTGGAGTACAGTAGAGGTAGAGAACAGTGCAGTACAGTAGTGGTAGAGTAGAGTGGAGTACAGTACAGATAGACTACAATGGAGCACAGTAGAGATAGAGTACAGTGGAGTACAGTAGAGGTAGAGTACAGTGGAGTACAGTAGAGGTAGAGTACAGTGGAGTACAGTGGAGCACATTAGAGGTGGTGTACAGTGGAGCACAGTAGAGGTAGAGTACAGTGGAGCACAGTAGAGGTAGAGTACAGTGGAGCACAGTAGAGGTAGAGTACAGTGGAGTAAAGTAGAGGTAGCGTACAGTGGAGTACAGTAGAGTAGAGTACAGTAGAGCACAGTAGAGGTAGAGTACAGTGGAGCACAGTAGAGATAGAGTACAGTGGAGTACAGTAGAGGTAGAGTAAAGTGGAGTACAGTAGAGGTAGAGTACAGTGGAGCACATTAGAGGTAGAGTACAGTGGAGCACAGAAGAGATAGAGTACAGTGGAACACAGTAGAGGTAGAGTACAGAGGAGCACAGTAGAGGTAGAGTAAAGAGGAGCACAGTAGAGATAGAGTACAGTGGAGCACAGTAGAGGTAGAGTACAGTGGAGTAGAGTAGAGAGAGAGTACAGTGGAACACAGTAGATATAGACTACAGTGGAGTACAGTAGAGGTAGAGAACAGTACAGTACAGTAGAGGTAGAGTACAGTAGAGTACAGTAGAGATAGTGTACAGTGGAGCACAGTAGAGATAGAGTAGAGTGGAGTACAGTAGAGGTAGAGTACAGTGGAGCACAGTAGAGGTAGAGTACAGTGAAGCACATTAGAGGTGGATTACAGTAGAGTACAGTAGAGATAGAGTACAGTAGAGTACAGTAGAGGTAGAGTACAGTGGAGTACAGTAGAGATAGAGTACAGTGGAGCACAGTAGAAGTAGAGTACAGTGGAGTACAGTAGAGGTAGAGTACAGTGGAGTAGAGTAGAGGTAGAGTACAGTGGAGTACAGTGGAGCACATTAGAGGTGGATTACAGTGGAGCACAGCAGAGGTACATTACAGTGGAGCAAAGTAGAGGTAGAGTACAGTGGAGTAGAGTAGAGGTAGAGTACAGTGGAGTAGAGCAGAGGTAGAGTACAGTGGGGTACAGTAGAGTAGAGTAGAGTACAGTAGAGCACAGTAGAGGTAGAGTACAGTGGAGCACAGTAGAGTAGAGTACAGTGGAGTACAGTACAGGTAGAGTACAGTGGAGTACAGTAGAGATAGAGTACAGTGGAGTACAGTAGAGGTAGAGTACAGTGGAGTACAGTAGAGGTAGAGTACAGAGGAGCACAGTAGAGATAGAGTACAGTGGAGCACAGTAGAGGTAGAGTACAGTGGAGTACAGTAGAGTAGAGTACAGTAGAGGTAGATTACAGTGGAGCACAGTAAAGGTAGAGTACAGTGGAGCACAGTAGAGATAGAGTACAGTGGAGCACAGTAGAGGTAGAGTACAGTAGAATACAGTAGATGTAGAGTACAGAGGAGCACATTAGAGGTAGAGTACAGTGGAGTACAGTAGAGGTAGAATACATTGGAGTACAGTAGAGATAGAGTACAGTGGAGTACAGTAGAAGTAGAGTACAGTGGAGCACAGTAGAGATAGAGTACAGTGGAGTACAGTAGAGGTAGAGAACAGTGCAGTACAGTAGTGGTAGAGTAGAGTGGAGTACAGTACAGATAGACTACAATGGAGCACAGTAGAGATAGAGTACAGTGGAGTACAGTAGAGGTAGAGTACAGTGGAGTACAGTAGAGGTAGAGTACAGTGGAGTACAGTGGAGCACATTAGAGGTGGAGTACAGTGGAGCACAGTAGAGGTAGAGTACAGTGGAGCACAGTAGAGGTAGAGTACAGTGGAGCACAGTAGAGGTAGAGTACAGTGGAGTACAGTAGAGGTAGCGTACAGTGGAGTACAGTAGAGTAGAGTACAGTAGAGCACAGTAGAGGTAGAGTACAGTGGAGCACAGTAGAGGTAGAGTACAGTGGAGTACAGTAGAGTAGAGTACAGTAGAGCACAGTAGAGGTAGAGTACTGTGGAGCACAGTAGAGGTAGAGTACAGAGGAGCACAGTAGAGATAGAGTACAGTGGAGCACAGTAGAGGTAGAGTAAAGTGGAGCACAGTAGAGTAGAGTACAGTAGAGCACATTAGAGGTAGAGTACAGTGGAGCACAGTAGAGGTAGAGTACAGTGGAGTACAGTAGAGATAGAGTACAGTGGAGTACAGTAGAGATAGAGTACAGTGGAGTACAGTAGAGGTAGAGTACAGTGGAGTACAGTAGAGGTAGAGTACAGTGGAGCACATTAGAGGTGGATTACAGTAGAGTACAGTAGAGATAGAGTACAGTAGAGTACAGTAGAGGTAGAGTACAGTGGAGTACAGTAGAGATAGAGTACAGTGGAGCACAGTAGAAGTAGAGTACAGTGGAGTACAGTAGAGGTAGAGTACAGTGGAGTACAGTAGAGGTAGAGTACAGTGGAGTACAGTGGAGCACATTAGAGGTGGATTACAGTGGAGCACAGTAGAGGTACAGTACAGTGGAGCACAGTAGAGGTAGAGAACAGTACAGTACAGTAGAGGTAGAGTACAGTGGAGTAGAGTAGAGAGAGAGTACAGTGGAGCACAGTAGAGATAGACTACAGTGGAGTACAGTAGAGGTAGAGAACAGTAGAGTACAGTAGAGGTAGAGTACAGTAGAGTACAGTAGAGATAGTGTACAGTGGAGCACAGTAGAGATAGAGTACAGTGGAGTACAGTAGAGGTAGAGTACAGTGGAGTACAGTAGAGGTAGAGTACAGTGGAGCACATTAGAGGTGGATTACAGTAGAGTACAGTAGAGATAGAGTACAGTAGAGTACAGTAGAGGTAGAGTACAGTGGAGTACAGTAGAGATAGAGTACAGTGGAGCACAGTAGAAGTAGAGTACAGTGGAGTACAGTAGAGGTAGAGTACAGTGGAGAACAGTAGAGGTAGCGTACAGTGGAGTACAGTAGAGGTAGAGAACAGTGCAGTACAGTAGTGGTAGAGTAGAGTGGAGTACAGTACAGATAGACTACAATGGAGCACAGTAGAGATAGAGTACAGTGGAGTACAGTAGAGGTAGAGTACAGTGGAGTACAGTAGAGGTAGAGTACAGTGGAGTACAGTGGAGCACATTAGAGGTGGAGTACAGTGGAGCACAGTAGAGGTAGAGTACAGTGGAGCACAGTAGAGGTAGAGTACAGTGGAGCACAGTAGAGGTAGAGTACAGTGGAGTACAGTAGAGGTAGCGTACAGTGGAGTACAGTAGAGTAGAGTACAGTAGAGCACAGTAGAGGTAGAGTACAGTGGAGCACAGTAGAGATAGAGTACAGTGGAGTACAGTAGAGGTAGAGTAAAGTGGAGTACAGTAGAGTTAGAGTACAGTGGAGCACATTAGAGGTAGAGTACAGTGGAGCACAGAAGAGGTAGAGTACAGTGGAACACAGTAGAGGTAGAGTACAGAGGAGCACAGTAGAGGTAGAGTAAAGAGGAGCACAGTAGAGATAGAGTACAGTGGAGCACAGTAGAGGTAGAGTACAGTGGAGTCCAGTAGAGTAGAGTACAGTGGAGTACAGTAGAGGTAGAGTAAACTGGAGTACAGTAGAGGTAGAGAACAGTACAGTACAGTAGAGGTAGAGTACAGTGGAGTAGAGTAGAGAGAGAGTACAGTGGAGCACAGTAGAGATAGACTACAGTGGAGTACAGTAGAGGTAGAGAACAGTACAGTACAGTAGAGGTAGAGTACAGTAGAGTACAGTAGAGATAGTGTACAGTGGAGCACAGTAGAGATAGAGTAGAGTGGAGTACAGTAGAGGTAGAGTACAGTGGAGTACAGTAGAGGTAGAGTACAGTGAAGCACATTAGAGGTGGATTACAGTAGAGTACAGTAGAGATAGAGTACAGTAGAGTACAGTAGAGGTAGAGTACAGTGGAGTACAGTAGAGATAGAGTACAGTGGAGCACAGTAGAAGTAGAGTACAGTGGAGTACAGTAGAGGTAGAGTACAATGGAGTACAGTAGAGGTAGAGTACAGTGGAGTACAGTGGAGCACATTAGAGGTGGATTACAGTGGATCACAGCAGAGGTACAGTACAGTGGAGCAAAGTAGAGGTAGAGTACAGTGGAGTAGAGTAGAGGTAGAGTACAGTGGGGTACAGTAGAGTAGAGTAGAGTACAGTAGAGCACAGTAGAGGTAGAGTACAGTGGAGCACAGTAGAGTAGAGTACAGTGGAGTACAGTAGAGGTAGAGTACAGTGGAGTACAGTAGAGATAGAGTACAGAGGAGCACAGTAGAGATAGAGTACAGTGGAGCACAGTAGAGGTAGAGTACAGTGGAGTACAGTAGAGTAGAGTACAGTAGAGGTAGAGTACAGTGGAGCACAGTAAAGGTAGAGTACAGTGGAGCACAGTAGAGATAGAGTACAGTGGAATACAGTAGAGGTAGAGTACAGTGGAGTACAGTAGATGTAGAGTACAGAGGAGCACATTAGAGGTAGAGTACAGTGGAGTACAGTAGAGGTAGAATACAGTGGAGTACAGTAGAGATAGAGTACAGTGGAGTACAGTAGAAGTAGAGTACAGTGGAGCACAGTAGAGATAGAGTACAGTGGAGTACAGTAGAGGTAGAGAACAGTGCAGTACAGTAGTGGTAGAGTAGAGTGGAGTACAGTACAGATAGACTACAATGGAGCACAGTAGAGATAGAGTACATTGGAGTACAGTAGAGGTAGAGTACAGTGGAGTACAGTAGAGGTAGAGTACAGTGGAGTACAGTGGAGCACATTAGAGGTGGAGTACAGTGGAGCACAGTAGAGGTAGAGTACAGTGGAGCACAGTAGAGGTAGAGTACAGTGGAGCACAGTAGAGGTAGAGTACAGTGGAGTACAGTAGAGGTAGAGTACAGTGGAGTACAGTAGAGTAGAGTACAGTAGAGCACAGTAGAGGTAGAGTACAGTGGAGCACAGTAGAGATAGAGTACAGTGGAGTACAGTAGAGGTAGAGTAAAGTGGAGTACAGTAGAGGTAGAGTACAGTGGAGCACATTAGAGGTAGAGTACAGTGGAGCACAGAAGAGGTAGAGTACAATGGAACACAGTAGAGGTAGAGTACAGAGGAGCACAGTAGAGGTAGAGTAAAGAGGAGCACAGTAGAGATAGAGTACAGTGGAGCACAGTAGAGGTAGAGTACAGTGGAGTACAGTAGAGTAGAGTACAGTGGAGCACAGTAGAGGTAGAGTACAGTGGAGCACAGTAGAGGTAGAGTACAGTGGAGTACAGTAGAGAAAGAGTACAGTGGAGTACAGTAGAGATAGAGTACAGTGGAGCACAGTAGAGATAGAGTACAGTGGAGCACAGTAGAGGTAGAGTACAGTGGAGTACAGTAGAGTAGAGTACAGTAGAGCACAGTAGAGGTAGAGTACAGTGGAGCACAGTAGAGGTAGAGTACAGAGGAGCACAGTAGAGATAGAGTACAGTGGAGCACAGTAGAGGTAGAGTACAGTGGAGCACAGTAGAGTAGAGTACAGTAGAGCACATTAGAGGTAGAGTACAGTGGAGCACAGTAGAGGTAGAGTACAGTGGAGTACAGTAGAGATAGAGTACAATGGAGTACAGTAGAGATAGAGTACAGTGGAGTACAGTAGAGGTAGAGTACAGTGGAGTACAGTAGAGGTAGAGTACAGTGGAGCACATTAGAGGTGGATTACAGTAGAGTACAGTAGAGATAGAGTACAGTAGAGTACAGTAGAGGTAGAGTACAGTGGAGTACAGTAGAGATAGAGTACAGTGGAGCACAGTAGAAGTAGAGTACAGTGGAGTACAGTAGAGGTAGAGTACAGTGGAGTACAGTAGAGGTAGAGTACAGTGGAGTACAGTGGAGCACATTAGAGGTGGATTACAGTGGAGCACAGTAGAGGTACAGTACAGTGGAGCAAACTAGAGGTAGAGAACAGTACAGTACAGTAGAGGTAGAGTATAGTGGAGTAGAGTACAGAGAGAGAGTACAGTGGAGCACAGTAGAGATAGACTACAGTGGAGTACAGTAGAGGTAGAGAACAGTACAGTACAGTAGAGGTAGAGTACAGTAGAGTACAGTAGAGATAGTGTACAGTGGAGCACAGTAGAGATAGAGTACAGTGGAGTACAGTAGAGGTAGAGTACAGTGGAGTACAGTAGAGGTAGAGTACAGTGGAGCACATTAGAGGTGGATTACAGTAGAGTACAGTAGAGATAGAGTACAGTAGAGTACAGTAGAGGTAGAGTACAGTGGAGTACAGTAGAGATAGAGTACAGTGGAGCAGAGTAGAAGTAGAGTACAGTGGAGTACAGTAGAGGTAGAGTACAGTGGAGTACAGTAGAGGTAGAGTACAGTGGAGTACAGTGGAGCACATTAGAGGTGGATTACAGTGGAGCACAGTAGAGGTACAGTACAGTGGAGCAAAGTAGAGGTAGAGTACAGTGGAGTAGAGTAGAGGTAGATTACAGTGGAGTACAGTAGAGTAGAGTAGAGTACAGTAGAGCACAGTAGAGGTAGAGTACAGTGGAGCACAGTAGAGTAGAGTACAGTGGAGTACAGTAGAGGTAGAATACAGTGGAGTACAGTAGAGATAGAGTAGAGTGGAGTACAGTAGAGGTAGAGTACAGTGGAGTACTGTAGAGGTAGAGTACAGAGGAGCACAGTAGAGATAGAGTACAGTGGAGCACAGTAGAGGTAGAGTACAGTGGAGTACAGTAGAATAGAGTACAGTAGAGGTAGAGTACAGTGGAGCACAGTAAAGGTAGAGTACAGTGGAGCACAGTAGAGATAGAGTACAGTGGAATACAGTAGAGGTAGAGTACAGTGGAGTACAGTAGATGTAGAGTACAGAGGAGCACATTAGAGGTAGAGTACAGTGGAGTACAGTAGAGGTAGAATACAGTGGAGTACAGTAGAGATAGAGTACAGTGGAGTACAGTAGAAGTAGAGTACAGTGGAGCACAGTAGAGATAGAGTACAGTGGAGTACAGTAGATGTAGAGAACAGTGCAGTACAGTAGTGGTAGAGTAGAGTGGAGTACAGTACAGATAGACTACAATGGAGCACAGTAGAGATAGAGTACAGTGGAGTACAGTAGAGGTAGAGTACAGTGGAGTACAGTAGAGGTAGAGTACAGTGGAGTACAGTGGAGCACATTAGAGGTGGAGTACAGTGGAGCACAGTAGAGGTAGAGTACAGTGGAGCACAGTAGAGGTAGAGTACAGTGGAGCACAGTAGAGGTAGAGTACAGTGGAGTACAGTAGAGGTAGAGTACAGTGAAGCACATTAGAGGTGGATTACAGTAGAGTACAGTAGAGATAGAGTACAGTAGAGTACAGTAGAGGTAGAGTACAGTGGAGTACAGTAGAGATAGAGTACAGTAGAGCACAGTAGAAGTAGAGTACAGTGAAGTACAGTAGAGGTAGAGTACAGTGGAGTACAGTAGAGGTAGAGTACAGTGGAGTACAGTGGAGCACAGTAGAGGTGGATTACAGTGGAGCACAGCAGAGGTACAGTACAGTGGAGCAAAGTAGAGGTAGAGTACAGTGGAGTAGAGTAGAGGTAGAGTACAGTGGGGTACAGTAGAGTAGAGTAGAGTACAGTAGAGCACAGTAGAGGTAGAGTACAGTGGAGCACAGTAGAGTAGAGTACAGTGGAGTACATTAGAGGTAGAGTACAGTGGAGTACAGTAGAGATAGAGTACAGTGGAGTACAGTAGAGGTAGAGTACAGTGGAGTACAGTAGAGGTAGAGTACAGAGGAGCACAGTAGAGATAGAGTACAGTGGAGCACAGTAGAGGTAGAGTACAGTAGAGTACAGTAGAGGTAGAGTACAGTGGAGTACAGTAGAGATAGAGTACAGTGGAGCACAGTAGTGGTAGAGTACAGTGGAGTACAGTACAGATAGACTACAGTGGAGCACATTAGAGATAGAGTACAGTGGAGTACAGTAGAGGTACAGTACAGTGGAGTACAGTAGAGGTAGAGTACAATGGAGTACAGTGGAGCACATTAGAGGTGGAGTACAGTGGAGCACAGTAGAGGTAGAGTACAGTGGAGCACAGTAGTGGTAGAGTACAGTGGAGCACAGTAGAGGTAGAGTACAGTGGAGTACAGTAGAGGTAGAGTACAGTGGAGTACAGTAGAGGTAGAGTACAGTGGAGTACAGTAGCGGTAGAGTACAGTGGAGTACAGTAGAGGTAGAGTACAGTGGAGTACAGTAGAGGTAGAGTACAGTGGAGTACAGTAGACGTAGAGTACAGTGGAGTACAATAGAGTAGAGTACAGTAGATCACAGTAGAGGTAGAGTACAGTGGAGCACAGTAGAGATAGAGTACAGTGGAGTACAGTAGAGGTAGAGTACAGTGGAGTACAGTTGAGGTGGAGTACAGTAGAGTACAGTAGAGGTAGAGAACAGTACAGTACAGTAGAGGTAGAGTACAGTGGAGTAGAGTAGAGAGAGAGTACAGTGGAGCACAGTAGAGATAGACTAGAGTGGAGTACAGTAGAGGTAGAGAACAGTACAGTACAGTAGAGGTAGAGTACAGTAGAGTACAGTAGAGATAGAGTAGAGTGGAGTACAGTAGAGGTAGAGTACAGTGGAGTACAGTAGAGGTAGAGTACAGTGAAGCACATTAGAGGTGGATTACAGTAGAGTACAGTAGAGATAGAGTAAAGTAGAGTACAGTAGAGGTAGAGTACAGTGGAGTACAGTAGAGATAGAGTACAGTGGAGCACAGTAGAAGTAGAGTACAGTGGAGTACAGTAGAGGTAGAGTACAGTGGAGTACAGTAGAGGTAGAGTACAGTGGAGTACAGTGGAGCACATTAGAGGTGGATTACAGTGGAGCACAGCAGAGGTACAGTACAGTGGAGCAAAGTAGAGGTAGAGTACGGTGGAGTAGAGTAGAGGTAGAGTACAGTGGGGTACAGTAGAGTAGAGTAGAGTACAGTAGAGCACAGTAGAGGTAGAGTACAGTGGAGCACAGTACAGTAGAGTACAGTGGAGTACAGTAGAGGTAGAGTACAGTGGAGTACAGTAGAGATAGAGTACAGTGGAGTACAGTAGAGGTAGAGTACAGTGGAGTACAGTAGAGGTAGAGTACAGAGGAGCACAGTAGAGATAGAGTACAGTGGAGCACAGTAGAGGTAGAGTACAGTGGAGTACAGTAGAGTAGAGTACAGTAGAGGTAGAGTACAGTGGAGCACAGTAAAGGTAGAGTACAGTGGAGCACAGTAGAGATAGAGTACAGTGGAATACAGTAGAGGTAGAGTACAGTGGAGTACAGTAGATGTAGAGTACAGAGGAGCACATTAGAGGTAGAGTACAGTGGAGTACAGTAGAGGTAGAATACAGTGGAGTACAGTAGAGATAGAGTACAGTGGAGTACAGTAGAAGTAGAGTACAGTGGAGCACAGTAGAGATAGAGTACAGTGGAGTACAGTAGAGGTAGAGAACAGTGCAGTACAGTAGTGGTAGAGTAGAGTGGAGTACAGTACAGATAGACTACAATGGAGCACAGTAGAGATAGAGTACATTGGAGTACAGTAGAGGTAGAGTACAGTGGAGTACAGTAGAGGTAGAGTACAGTGGAGTACAGTGGAGCACATTAGAGGTGGAGTACAGTGGAGCACAGTAGAGGTAGAGTACAGTGGAGCACAGTAGAGGTAGAGTACAGTGGAGCACAGTAGAGGTAGAGTACAGTGGAGCACAGTAGAGGTAGAGTACAGTGGAGTACAGTAGAGGTAGAGTACAGTGGAGTACAGTAGAGTAGAGTACAGTAGAGCACAGTAGAGGTAGAGTACAGTGGAGCACAGTAGAGATAGAGTACAGTGGAGTACAGTAGAGGTAGAGTAAAGTGGAGTACAGTAGAGGTAGAGTACAGTGGAGCACATTAGAGGTAGAGTACAGTGGAGCACAGAAGAGGTAGAGTACAATGGAACACAGTAGAGGTAGAGTACAGAGGAGCACAGTAGAGGTAGAGTAAAGAGGAGCACAGTAGAGATAGAGTACAGTGGAGCACAGGAGAGGTAGAGTACAGTGGAGTACAGTAGAGTAGAGTACAGTGGAGCACAGTAGAGGTAGAGTACAGTGGAGCACAGTAGAGGTAGAGTACAGTGGAGTACAGTAGAGATAGAGTACAGTGGAGTACAGTAGAGATATAGTACAGTGGAGCACAGTAGAGATAGAGTACAGTGGAGCACAGTAGAGGTAGAGTACAGTAGAGTACAGTAGAGTAGAGTACAGTAGAGCACAGTAGAGGTAGAGTACAGTGGAGCACAGTAGAGGTAGAGTACAGAGGAGCACAGTAGAGATAGAGTACAGTGGAGCACAGTAGAGTAGAGTACAGTAGAGCACATTAGAGGTAGAGTACAGTGGAGCACAGTAGAGGTAGAGTACAGTGGAGTACAGTAGAGGTAGAGTACAGTGGAGTACAGTAGAGGTAGAGTACAGTGGATCACATTAGAGGTGGATTACAGTAGAGTACAGTAGAGATAGAGTACAGTAGAGTACAGTAGAGGTAGAGTACAGTGGAGTACAGTAGAGATAGAGTACAGTGGAGCACAGTAGAAGTAGAGTACAGTGGAGTACAGTAGAGGTAGAGTACAGTGGAGTACAGTAGAGGTAGAGTACAGTGGAGTACAGTGGAGCACATTAGAGGTGGATTACAGTGGAGCACAGTAGAGGTACAGCACAGTGGAGCAAAGTAGAGGTAGAGAACAGTACAGTACAGTAGAGGTAGAGTACAGTGGAGTAGAGTAGAGAGAGAGTACAGTGGAGCACAGTAGAGATAGACTACAGTGGAGTACAGTAGAGGTAGAGAACAGTACAGTACAGTAGAGGTAGAGTACAGTAGAGTACAGTAGAGATAGTGTACAGTGGAGCACAGTAGAGATAGAGTACAGTGGAGTACAGTAGAGGTAGAGAACAGTGCAGTACAGTAGTGGTAGAGTAGAGTGGAGTACAGTACAGATAGACTACAATGGAGCACAGTAGAGATAGAGTACATTGGAGTACAGTAGAGGTAGAGTACAGTGGAGTACAGTAGAGGTAGAGTACAGTGGAGTACAGTGGAGCACATTAGAGGTGGAGTACAGTGGAGCACAGTAGAGGTAGAGTACAGTGGAGCACAGTAGAGGTAGAGTACAGTGGAGCACAGTAGAGGTAGAGTACAGTGGAGTACAGTAGAGGTAGAGTACAGTGGAGTACAGTAGAGTAGAGTACAGTAGAGCACAGTAGAGGTAGAGTACAGTGGAGCACAGTAGAGATAGAGTACAGTGGAGTACAGTAGAGGTAGAGTAAAGTGGAGTACAGTAGAGGTAGAGTACAGTGGAGCACATTAGAGGTAGAGTACAGTGGAGCACAGAAGAGGTAGAGTACAATGGAACACAGTAGAGGTAGAGTACAGAGGAGCACAGTAGAGGTAGAGTAAAGAGGAGCACAGTAGAGATAGAGTACAGTGGAGCACAGGAGAGGTAGAGTACAGTGGAGTACAGTAGAGTAGAGTACAGTGGAGCACAGTAGAGGTAGAGTACAGTGGAGCACAGTAGAGGTAGAGTACAGTGGAGTACAGTAGAGATAGAGTACAGTGGAGTACAGTAGAGATATAGTACAGTGGAGCACAGTAGAGATAGAGTACAGTGGAGCACAGTAGAGGTAGAGTACAGTAGAGTACAGTAGAGTAGAGTACAGTAGAGCACAGTAGAGGTAGAGTACAGTGGAGCACAGTAGAGGTAGAGTACAGAGGAGCACAGTAGAGATAGAGTACAGTGGAGCACAGTAGAGTAGAGTACAGTAGAGCACATTAGAGGTAGAGTACAGTGGAGCACAGTAGAGGTAGAGTACAGTGGAGTACAGTAGAGGTAGAGTACAGTGGAGTACAGTAGAGGTAGAGTACAGTGGATCAAATTAGAGGTGGATTACAGTAGAGTACAGTAGAGATAGAGTACAGTAGAGTACAGTAGAGGTAGAGTACAGTGGAGTACAGTAGAGATAGAGTACAGTGGAGCACAGTAGAAGTAGAGTACAGTGGAGTACAGTAGAGGTAGAGTACAGTGGAGTACAGTAGAGGTAGAGTACAGTGGAGTACAGTGGAGCACATTAGAGGTGGATTACAGTGGAGCACAGTAGAGGTACAGCACAGTGGAGCAAAGTAGAGGTAGAGAACAGTACAGTACAGTAGAGGTAGAGTACAGTGGAGTAGAGTAGAGAGAGAGTACAGTGGAGCACAGTAGAGATAGACTACAGTGGAGTACAGTAGAGGTAGAGAACAGTACAGTACAGTAGAGGTAGAGTACAGTAGAGTACAGTAGAGATAGTGTACAGTGGAGCAGAGTAGAGATAGAGTACAGTGGAGTACAGTAGAGGTAGAGTACAGTGGAGTACAGTAGAGGTAGAGTACAGTGGAGCACATTAGAGGTGGATTACAGTAGAGTACAGTAGAGATAGAGTACAGTAGAGTACAGTAGAGGTAGAGTACAGTGGAGTACAGTAGAGATAGAGTACAGTGGAGCAGAGTAGAAGTAGAGTACAGTGGAGTACAGTAGAGGTAGAGTACAGTGGAGTACAGTAGAGGTAGAGTACAGTGGAGTACAGTGGAGCACATTAGAGGTGGATTACAGTGGAGCACAGTAGAGGTACAGTACAGTGGAGCAAAGTAGAGGTAGAGTACAGTGGAGTAGAGTAGAGGTAGATTACAGTGGAGTACAGTAGAGTAGAGTAGAGTACAGTAGAGCACAGTAGAGGTAGAGTACAGTGGAGCACAGTAGAGTAGAGTACAGTGGAGTACAGTAGAGGTAGAATACAGTGGAGTACAGTAGAGGTAGAATACAGTGGAGTACAGTAGAGATAGAGTAGAGTGGAGTACAGTAGAGGTAGAGTACAGTGGAGTACTGTAGAGGTAGAGTACAGAGGAGCACAGTAGAGATAGAGTACAGTGGAGCACAGTAGAGGTAGAGTACAGTGGAGTACAGTAAAATAGAGTACAGTAGAGGTAGAGTACAGTGGAGCACAGTAAAGGTAGAGTACAGTGGAGCACAGTAGAGATAGAGTACAGTGGAATACAGTAGAGGTAGAGTACAGTGGAGTACAGTAGATGTAGAGTACAGAGGAGCACATTAGAGGTAGAGTACAGTGGAGTACAGTAGAGGTAGAATACAGTGGAGTACAGTAGAGATAGAGTACAGTGGAGTACAGTAGAAGTAGAGTACAGTGGAGCACAGTAGAGATAGAGTACAGTGGAGTACAGTAGAGGTAGAATACAGTGGAGTACAGTAGAGATAGAGTAGAGTGGAGTACAGTAGAGGTAGAGTACAGTGGAGTACTGTAGAGGTAGAGTACAGAGGAGCACAGTAGAGATAGAGTACAGTGGAGCACAGTAGAGGTAGAGTACAGTGGAGTACAGTAGAATAGAGTACAGTAGAGGTAGAGTACAGTGGAGCACAGTAAAGGTAGAGTACAGTGGAGCACAGTAGAGATAGAGTACAGTGGAATACAGTAGAGGTAGAGTACAGTGGAGTACAGTAGATGTAGAGTACAGAGGAGCACATTAGAGGTAGAGTACAGTGGAGTACAGTAGAGGTAGAATACAGTGGAGTACAGTAGAGATAGAGTACAGTGGAGTACAGTAGAAGTAGAGTACAGTGGAGCACAGTAGAGATAGAGTACAGTGGAGTACAGTAGATGTAGAGAACAGTGCAGTACAGTAGTGGTAGAGTAGAGTGGAGTACAGTACAGATAGACTACAATGGAGCACAGTAGAGATAGAGTACAGTGGAGTACAGTAGAGGTAGAGTACAGTGGAGTACAGTAGAGGTAGAGTACAGTGGAGTACAGTGGAGCACATTAGAGGTGGAGTACAGTGGAGCACAGTAGAGGTAGAGTACAGTGGAGCACAGTAGAGGTAGAGTACAGTGGAGCACAGTAGAGGTAGAGTACAGTGGAGTACAGTAGAGGTAGAGTACAGTGAAGCACATTAGAGGTGGATTACAGTAGAGTACAGTAGAGATAGAGTACAGTAGAGTACAGTAGAGGTAGAGTACAGTGGAGTACAGTAGAGATAGAGTACAGTAGAGCACAGTAGAAGTAGAGTACAGTGAAGTACAGTAGAGGTAGAGTACAGTGGAGTACAGTAGAGGTAGAGTACAGTGGAGTACAGTGGAGCACAGTAGAGGTGGATTACAGTGGAGCACAGCAGAGGTACAGTACAGTGGAGCAAAGTAGAGGTAGAGTACAGTGGAGTAGAGTAGAGGTAGAGTACAGTGGGGTACAGTAGAGTAGAGTAGAGTACAGTAGAGCACAGTAGAGGTAGAGTACAGTGGAGCACAGTAGAGTAGAGTACAGTGGAGTACATTAGAGGTAGAGTACAGTGGAGTACAGTAGAGATAGAGTACAGTGGAGTACAGTAGAGGTAGAGTACAGTGGAGTACAGTAGAGGTAGAGTACAGAGGAGCACAGTAGAGATAGAGTACAGTGGAGCACAGTAGAGGTAGAGTACAGTAGAGTACAGTAGAGGTAGAGTACAGTGGAGTACAGTAGAGATAGAGTACAGTGGAGCACAGTAGTGGTAGAGTACAGTGGAGTACAGTACAGATAGACTACAGTGGAGCACATTAGAGATAGAGTACAGTGGAGTACAGTAGAGGTACAGTACAGTGGAGTACAGTAGAGGTAGAGTACAATGGAGTACAGTGGAGCACATTAGAGGTGGAGTACAGTGGAGCACAGTAGAGGTAGAGTACAGTGGAGCACAGTAGTGGTAGAGTACAGTGGAGCACAGTAGAGGTAGAGTACAGTGGAGTACAGTAGAGGTAGAGTACAGTGGAGTACAGTAGAGGTAGAGTACAGTGGAGTACAGTAGCGGTAGAGTACAGTGGAGTACAGTAGAGGTAGAGTACAGTGGAGTACAGTAGAGGTAGAGTACAGTGGAGTACAGTAGACGTAGAGTACAGTGGAGTACAATAGAGTAGAGTACAGTAGATCACAGTAGAGGTAGAGTACAGTGGAGCACAGTAGAGATAGAGTACAGTGGAGTACAGTAGAGGTAGAGTACAGTGGAGTACAGTTGAGGTGGAGTACAGTAGAGTACAGTAGAGGTAGAGAACAGTACAGTACAGTAGAGGTAGAGTACAGTGGAGTAGAGTAGAGAGAGAGTACAGTGGAGCACAGTAGAGATAGACTAGAGTGGAGTACAGTAGAGGTAGAGAACAGTACAGTACAGTAGAGGTAGAGTACAGTAGAGTACAGTAGAGATAGAGTAGAGTGGAGTACAGTAGAGGTAGAGTACAGTGGAGTACAGTAGAGGTAGAGTACAGTGAAGCACATTAGAGGTGGATTACAGTAGAGTACAGTAGAGATAGAGTAAAGTAGAGTACAGTAGAGGTAGAGTACAGTGGAGTACAGTAGAGATAGAGTACAGTGGAGCACAGTAGAAGTAGAGTACAGTGGAGTACAGTAGAGGTAGAGTACAGTGGAGTACAGTAGAGGTAGAGTACAGTGGAGTACAGTGGAGCACATTAGAGGTGGATTACAGTGGAGCACAGCAGAGGTACAGTACAGTGGAGCAAAGTAGAGGTAGAGTACGGTGGAGTAGAGTAGAGGTAGAGTACAGTGGGGTACAGTAGAGTAGAGTAGAGTACAGTAGAGCACAGTAGAGGTAGAGTACAGTGGAGCACAGTACAGTAGAGTACAGTGGAGTACAGTAGAGGTAGAGTACAGTGGAGTACAGTAGAGATAGAGTACAGTGGAGTACAGTAGAGGTAGAGTACAGTGGAGTACAGTAGAGGTAGAGTACAGAGGAGCACAGTAGAGATAGAGTACAGTGGAGCACAGTAGAGGTAGAGTACAGTGGAGTACAGTAGAGTAGAGTACAGTAGAGGTAGAGTACAGTGGAGCACAGTAAAGGTAGAGTACAGTGGAGCACAGTAGAGATAGAGTACAGTGGAATACAGTAGAGGTAGAGTACAGTGGAGTACAGTAGATGTAGAGTACAGAGGAGCACATTAGAGGTAGAGTACAGTGGAGTACAGTAGAGGTAGAATACAGTGGAGTACAGTAGAGATAGAGTACAGTGGAGTACAGTAGAAGTAGAGTACAGTGGAGCACAGTAGAGATAGAGTACAGTGGAGTACAGTAGAGGTAGAGAACAGTGCAGTACAGTAGTGGTAGAGTAGAGTGGAGTACAGTACAGATAGACTACAATGGAGCACAGTAGAGATAGAGTACATTGGAGTACAGTAGAGGTAGAGTACAGTGGAGTACAGTAGAGGTAGAGTACAGTGGAGTACAGTGGAGCACATTAGAGGTGGAGTACAGTGGAGCACAGTAGAGGTAGAGTACAGTGGAGCACAGTAGAGGTAGAGTACAGTGGAGCACAGTAGAGGTAGAGTACAGTGGAGCACAGTAGAGGTAGAGTACAGTGGAGTACAGTAGAGGTAGAGTACAGTGGAGTACAGTAGAGTAGAGTACAGTAGAGCACAGTAGAGGTAGAGTACAGTGGAGCACAGTAGAGATAGAGTACAGTGGAGTACAGTAGAGGTAGAGTAAAGTGGAGTACAGTAGAGGTAGAGTACAGTGGAGCACATTAGAGGTAGAGTACAGTGGAGCACAGAAGAGGTAGAGTACAATGGAACACAGTAGAGGTAGAGTACAGAGGAGCACAGTAGAGGTAGAGTAAAGAGGAGCACAGTAGAGATAGAGTACAGTGGAGCACAGGAGAGGTAGAGTACAGTGGAGTACAGTAGAGTAGAGTACAGTGGAGCACAGTAGAGGTAGAGTACAGTGGAGCACAGTAGAGGTAGAGTACAGTGGAGTACAGTAGAGATAGAGTACAGTGGAGTACAGTAGAGATATAGTACAGTGGAGCACAGTAGAGATAGAGTACAGTGGAGCACAGTAGAGGTAGAGTACAGTAGAGTACAGTAGAGTAGAGTACAGTAGAGCACAGTAGAGGTAGAGTACAGTGGAGCACAGTAGAGGTAGAGTACAGAGGAGCACAGTAGAGATAGAGTACAGTGGAGCACAGTAGAGTAGAGTACAGTAGAGCACATTAGAGGTAGAGTACAGTGGAGCACAGTAGAGGTAGAGTACAGTGGAGTACAGTAGAGGTAGAGTACAGTGGAGTACAGTAGAGGTAGAGTACAGTGGATCACATTAGAGGTGGATTACAGTAGAGTACAGTAGAGATAGAGTACAGTAGAGTACAGTAGAGGTAGAGTACAGTGGAGTACAGTAGAGATAGAGTACAGTGGAGCACAGTAGAAGTAGAGTACAGTGGAGTACAGTAGAGGTAGAGTACAGTGGAGTACAGTAGAGGTAGAGTACAGTGGAGTACAGTGGAGCACATTAGAGGTGGATTACAGTGGAGCACAGTAGAGGTACAGCACAGTGGAGCAAAGTAGAGGTAGAGAACAGTACAGTACAGTAGAGGTAGAGTACAGTGGAGTAGAGTAGAGAGAGAGTACAGTGGAGCACAGTAGAGATAGACTACAGTGGAGTACAGTAGAGGTAGAGAACAGTACAGTACAGTAGAGGTAGAGTACAGTAGAGTACAGTAGAGATAGTGTACAGTGGAGCACAGTAGAGATAGAGTACAGTGGAGTACAGTAGAGGTAGAGAACAGTGCAGTACAGTAGTGGTAGAGTAGAGTGGAGTACAGTACAGATAGACTACAATGGAGCACAGTAGAGATAGAGTACATTGGAGTACAGTAGAGGTAGAGTACAGTGGAGTACAGTAGAGGTAGAGTACAGTGGAGTACAGTGGAGCACATTAGAGGTGGAGTACAGTGGAGCACAGTAGAGGTAGAGTACAGTGGAGCACAGTAGAGGTAGAGTACAGTGGAGCACAGTAGAGGTAGAGTACAGTGGAGTACAGTAGAGGTAGAGTACAGTGGAGTACAGTAGAGTAGAGTACAGTAGAGCACAGTAGAGGTAGAGTACAGTGGAGCACAGTAGAGATAGAGTACAGTGGAGTACAGTAGAGGTAGAGTAAAGTGGAGTACAGTAGAGGTAGAGTACAGTGGAGCACATTAGAGGTAGAGTACAGTGGAGCACAGAAGAGGTAGAGTACAATGGAACACAGTAGAGGTAGAGTACAGAGGAGCACAGTAGAGGTAGAGTAAAGAGGAGCACAGTAGAGATAGAGTACAGTGGAGCACAGGAGAGGTAGAGTACAGTGGAGTACAGTAGAGTAGAGTACAGTGGAGCACAGTAGAGGTAGAGTACAGTGGAGCACAGTAGAGGTAGAGTACAGTGGAGTACAGTAGAGATAGAGTACAGTGGAGTACAGTAGAGATATAGTACAGTGGAGCACAGTAGAGATAGAGTACAGTGGAGCACAGTAGAGGTAGAGTACAGTAGAGTACAGTAGAGTAGAGTACAGTAGAGCACAGTAGAGGTAGAGTACAGTGGAGCACAGTAGAGGTAGAGTACAGAGGAGCACAGTAGAGATAGAGTACAGTGGAGCACAGTAGAGTAGAGTACAGTAGAGCACATTAGAGGTAGAGTACAGTGGAGCACAGTAGAGGTAGAGTACAGTGGAGTACAGTAGAGGTAGAGTACAGTGGAGTACAGTAGAGGTAGAGTACAGTGGATCAAATTAGAGGTGGATTACAGTAGAGTACAGTAGAGATAGAGTACAGTAGAGTACAGTAGAGGTAGAGTACAGTGGAGTACAGTAGAGATAGAGTACAGTGGAGCACAGTAGAAGTAGAGTACAGTGGAGTACAGTAGAGGTAGAGTACAGTGGAGTACAGTAGAGGTAGAGTACAGTGGAGTACAGTGGAGCACATTAGAGGTGGATTACAGTGGAGCACAGTAGAGGTACAGCACAGTGGAGCAAAGTAGAGGTAGAGAACAGTACAGTACAGTAGAGGTAGAGTACAGTGGAGTAGAGTAGAGAGAGAGTACAGTGGAGCACAGTAGAGATAGACTACAGTGGAGTACAGTAGAGGTAGAGAACAGTACAGTACAGTAGAGGTAGAGTACAGTAGAGTACAGTAGAGATAGTGTACAGTGGAGCAGAGTAGAGATAGAGTACAGTGGAGTACAGTAGAGGTAGAGTACAGTGGAGTACAGTAGAGGTAGAGTACAGTGGAGCACATTAGAGGTGGATTACAGTAGAGTACAGTAGAGATAGAGTACAGTAGAGTACAGTAGAGGTAGAGTACAGTGGAGTACAGTAGAGATAGAGTACAGTGGAGCAGAGTAGAAGTAGAGTACAGTGGAGTACAGTAGAGGTAGAGTACAGTGGAGTACAGTAGAGGTAGAGTACAGTGGAGTACAGTGGAGCACATTAGAGGTGGATTACAGTGGAGCACAGTAGAGGTACAGTACAGTGGAGCAAAGTAGAGGTAGAGTACAGTGGAGTAGAGTAGAGGTAGATTACAGTGGAGTACAGTAGAGTAGAGTAGAGTACAGTAGAGCACAGTAGAGGTAGAGTACAGTGGAGCACAGTAGAGTAGAGTACAGTGGAGTACAGTAGAGGTAGAATACAGTGGAGTACAGTAGAGGTAGAATACAGTGGAGTACAGTAGAGATAGAGTAGAGTGGAGTACAGTAGAGGTAGAGTACAGTGGAGTACTGTAGAGGTAGAGTACAGAGGAGCACAGTAGAGATAGAGTACAGTGGAGCACAGTAGAGGTAGAGTACAGTGGAGTACAGTAAAATAGAGTACAGTAGAGGTAGAGTACAGTGGAGCACAGTAAAGGTAGAGTACAGTGGAGCACAGTAGAGATAGAGTACAGTGGAATACAGTAGAGGTAGAGTACAGTGGAGTACAGTAGATGTAGAGTACAGAGGAGCACATTAGAGGTAGAGTACAGTGGAGTACAGTAGAGGTAGAATACAGTGGAGTACAGTAGAGATAGAGTACAGTGGAGTACAGTAGAAGTAGAGTACAGTGGAGCACAGTAGAGATAGAGTACAGTGGAGTACAGTAGAGGTAGAGAACAGTGCAGTACAGTAGTGGTAGAGTAGAGTGGAGTACAGTACAGATAGACTACAATGGAGCACAGTAGAGATAGAGTACAGTGGAGTACAGTAGAGGTAGAGTACAGTGGAGTACAGTAGAGGTAGAGTACAGTGGAGTACAGTAGAATAGAGTACAGTAGAGGTAGAGTACAGTGGAGCACAGTAAAGGTAGAGTACAGTGGAGCACAGTAGAGATAGAGTACAGTGGAATACAGTAGAGGTAGAGTACAGTGGAGTACAGTAGATGTAGAGTACAGAGGAGCACATTAGAGGTAGAGTACAGTGGAGTACAGTAGAGGTAGAATACAGTGGAGTACAGTAGAGATAGAGTACAGTGGAGTACAGTAGAAGTAGAGTACAGTGGAGCACAGTAGAGATAGAGTACAGTGGAGTACAGTAGATGTAGAGAACAGTGCAGTACAGTAGTGGTAGAGTAGAGTGGAGTACAGTACAGATAGACTACAATGGAGCACAGTAGAGATAGAGTACAGTGGAGTACAGTAGAGGTAGAGTACAGTGGAGTACAGTAGAGGTAGAGTACAGTGGAGTACAGTGGAGCACATTAGAGGTGGAGTACAGTGGAGCACAGTAGAGGTAGAGTACAGTGGAGCACAGTAGAGGTAGAGTACAGTGGAGCACAGTAGAGGTAGAGTACAGTGGAGTACAGTAGAGGTAGAGTACAGTGAAGCACATTAGAGGTGGATTACAGTAGAGTACAGTAGAGATAGAGTACAGTAGAGTACAGTAGAGGTAGAGTACAGTGGAGTACAGTAGAGATAGAGTACAGTAGAGCACAGTAGAAGTAGAGTACAGTGAAGTACAGTAGAGGTAGAGTACAGTGGAGTACAGTAGAGGTAGAGTACAGTGGAGTACAGTGGAGCACAGTAGAGGTGGATTACAGTGGAGCACAGCAGAGGTACAGTACAGTGGAGCAAAGTAGAGGTAGAGTACAGTGGAGTAGAGTAGAGGTAGAGTACAGTGGGGTACAGTAGAGTAGAGTAGAGTACAGTAGAGCACAGTAGAGGTAGAGTACAGTGGAGCACAGTAGAGTAGAGTACAGCGGAGTACATTAGAGGTAGAGTACAGTGGAGTACAGTAGAGATAGAGTACAGTGGAGTACAGTAGAGGTAGAGTACAGTGGAGTACAGTAGAGGTAGAGTACAGAGGAGCACAGTAGAGATAGAGTACAGTGGAGCACAGTAGAGGTAGAGTACAGTAGAGTACAGTAGAGGTAGAGTACAGTGGAGTACAGTAGAGATAGAGTACAGTGGAGCACAGTAGTGGTAGAGTACAGTGGAGTACAGTACAGATAGACTACAGTGGAGCACATTAGAGATAGAGTACAGTGGAGTACAGTAGAGGTACAGTACAGTGGAGTACAGTAGAGGTAGAGTACAATGGAGTACAGTGGAGCACATTAGAGGTGGAGTACAGTGGAGCACAGTAGAGGTAGAGTACAGTGGAGCACAGTAGTGGTAGAGTACAGTGGAGCACAGTAGAGGTAGAGTACAGTGGAGTACAGTAGAGGTAGAGTACAGTGGAGTACAGTAGAGGTAGAGTACAGTGGAGTACAGTAGCGGTAGAGTACAGTGGAGTACAGTAGAGGTAGAGTACAGTGGAGTACAGTAGAGGTAGAGTACAGTGGAGTACAGTAGACGTAGAGTACAGTGGAGTACAATAGAGTAGAGTACAGTAGATCACAGTAGAGGTAGAGTACAGTGGAGCACAGTAGAGATAGAGTACAGTGGAGTACAGTAGAGGTAGAGTACAGTGGAGTACAGTTGAGGTGGAGTACAGTAGAGTACAGTAGAGGTAGAGAACAGTACAGTACAGTAGAGGTAGAGTACAGTGGAGTAGAGTAGAGAGAGAGTACAGTGGAGCACAGTAGAGATAGACTACAGTGGAGTACAGTAGAGGTAGAGAACAGTACAGTACAGTAGAGGTAGAGTACAGTAGAGTACAGTAGAGATAGAGTAGAGTGGAGTACAGTAGAGGTAGAGTACAGTGGAGTACAGTAGAGGTAGAGTACAGTGAAGCACATTAGAGGTGGATTACAGTAGAGTACAGTAGAGATAGAGTAAAGTAGAGTACAGTAGAGGTAGAGTACAGTGGAGTACAGTAGAAGTAGAGTACAGTGGAGTACAGTAGAGGTAGAGTACAGTGGAGTACAGTAGAGGTAGAGTACAGTGGAGTACAGTGGAGCACATTAGAGGTGGATTACAGTGGAGCACAGCAGAGGTACAGTACAGTGGAGCAAAGTAGAGGTAGAGTACGGTGGAGTAGAGTAGAGGTAGAGTACAGTGGGGTACAGTAGAGTAGAGTAGAGTACAGTAGAGCACAGTAGAGGTAGAGTACAGTGGAGCACAGTACAGTAGAGTACAGTGGAGTACAGTAGAGGTAGAGTACAGTGGAGTACAGTAGAGATAGAGTACAGTGGAGTACAGTAGAGGTAGAGTACAGTGGAGTACAGTAGAGGTAGAGTACAGAGGAGCACAGTAGAGATAGAGTACAGTGGAGCACAGTAGAGGTAGAGTACAGTGGAGTACAGTAGAGTAGAGTACAGTAGAGGTAGAGTACAGTGGAGCACAGTAAAGGTAGAGTACAGTGGAGCACAGTAGAGATAGAGTACAGTGGAATACAGTAGAGGTAGAGTACAGTGGAGTACAGTAGATGTAGAGTACAGAGGAGCACATTAGAGGTAGAGTACAGTGGAGTACAGTAGAGGTAGAATACAGTGGAGTACAGTAGAGATAGAGTACAGTGGAGTACAGTAGAAGTAGAGTACAGTGGAGCACAGTAGAGATAGAGTACAGTGGAGTACAGTAGAGGTAGAGAACAGTGCAGTACAGTAGTGGTAGAGTAGAGTGGAGTACAGTACAGATAGACTACAATGGAGCACAGTAGAGATAGAGTACATTGGAGTACAGTAGAGGTAGAGTACAGTGGAGTACAGTAGAGGTAGAGTACAGTGGAGTACAGTGGAGCACATTAGAGGTGGAGTACAGTGGAGCACAGTAGAGGTAGAGTACAGTGGAGCACAGTAGAGGTAGAGTACAGTGGAGCACAGTAGAGGTAGAGTACAGTGGAGTACAGTAGAGGTAGAGTACAGTGGAGTACAGTAGAGTAGAGTACAGTAGAGCACAGTAGAGGTAGAGTACAGTGGAGCACAGTAGAGATAGAGTACAGTGGAGTACAGTAGAGGTAGAGTAAAGTGGAGTACAGTAGAGGTAGAGTACAGTGGAGCACATTAGAGGTAGAGTACAGTGGAGCACAGAAGAGGTAGAGTACAATGGAACACAGTAGAGGTAGAGTACAGAGGAGCACAGTAGAGGTAGAGTAAAGAGGAGCACAGTAGAGATAGAGTACAGTGGAGCACAGGAGAGGTAGAGTACAGTGGAGTACAGTAGAGTAGAGTACAGTGGAGCACAGTAGAGGTAGAGTACAGTGGAGCACAGTAGAGGTAGAGTACAGTGGAGTACAGTAGAGATAGAGTACAGTGGAGTACAGTAGAGATATAGTACAGTGGAGCACAGTAGAGATAGAGTACAGTGGAGCACAGTAGAGGTAGAGTACAGTAGAGTACAGTAGAGTAGAGTACAGTAGAGCACAGTAGAGGTAGAGTACAGTGGAGCACAGTAGAGGTAGAGTACAGAGGAGCACAGTAGAGATAGAGTACAGTGGAGCACAGTAGAGTAGAGTACAGTAGAGCACATTAGAGGTAGAGTACAGTGGAGCACAGTAGAGGTAGAGTACAGTGGAGTACAGTAGAGGTAGAGTACAGTGGAGTACAGTAGAGGTAGAGTACAGTGGATCACATTAGAGGTGGATTACAGTAGAGTACAGTAGAGATAGAGTACAGTAGAGTACAGTAGAGGTAGAGTACAGTGGAGTACAGTAGAGATAGAGTACAGTGGAGCACAGTAGAAGTAGAGTACAGTGGAGTACAGTAGAGGTAGAGTACAGTGGAGTACAGTAGAGGTAGAGTACAGTGGAGTACAGTGGAGCACATTAGAGGTGGATTACAGTGGAGCACAGTAGAGGTACAGCACAGTGGAGCAAAGTAGAGGTAGAGAACAGTACAGTACAGTAGAGGTAGAGTACAGTGGAGTAGAGTAGAGAGAGAGTACAGTGGAGCACAGTAGAGATAGACTACAGTGGAGTACAGTAGAGGTAGAGAACAGTACAGTACAGTAGAGGTAGAGTACAGTAGAGTACAGTAGAGATAGTGTACAGTGGAGCACAGTAGAGATAGAGTACAGTGGAGTACAGTAGAGGTAGAGTACAGTGGAGTACAGTAGAGGTAGAGTACAGTGGAGCACATTAGAGGTGGATTACAGTAGAGTACAGTAGAGATAGAGTACAGTAGAGTACAGTAGAGGTAGAGTACAGTGGAGTACAGTAGAGATAGAGTACAGTGGAGCAGAGTAGAAGTAGAGTACAGTGGAGTACAGTAGAGGTAGAGTACAGTGGAGTACAGTAGAGGTAGAGTACAGTGGAGTACAGTGGAGCACATTAGAGGTGGATTACAGTGGAGCACAGTAGAGGTACAGTACAGTGGAGCAAAGTAGAGGTAGAGTACAGTGGAGTAGAGTAGAGGTAGATTACAGTGGAGTACAGTAGAGTAGAGTAGAGTACAGTAGAGCACAGTAGAGGTAGAGTACAGTGGAGCACAGTAGAGTAGAGTACAGTGGAGTACAGTAGAGGTAGAATACAGTGGAGTACAGTAGAGGTAGAATACAGTGGAGTACAGTAGAGATAGAGTAGAGTGGAGTACAGTAGAGGTAGAGTACAGTGGAGTACTGTAGAGGTAGAGTACAGAGGAGCACAGTAGAGATAGAGTACAGTGGAGCACAGTAGAGGTAGAGTACAGTGGAGTACAGTAAAATAGAGTACAGTAGAGGTAGAGTACAGTGGAGCACAGTAAAGGTAGAGTACATTGGAGCACAGTAGAGATAGAGTACAGTGGAATACAGTAGAGGTAGAGTACAGTGGAGTACAGTAGATGTAGAGTACAGAGGAGCACATTAGAGGTAGAGTACAGTGGAGTACAGTAGAGGTAGAATACAGTGGAGTACAGTAGAGATAGAGTACAGTGGAGTACAGTAGAAGTAGAGTACAGTGGAGCACAGTAGAGATAGAGTACAGTGGAGTACAGTAGAGGTAGAGAACAGTGCAGTACAGTAGTGGTAGAGTAGAGTGGAGTACAGTACAGATAGACTACAATGGAGCACAGTAGAGATAGAGTACAGTGGAGTACAGTAGAGGTAGAGTACAGTGGAGTACAGTAGAGGTAGAGTACAGTGGAGTACAGTGGAGCACATTAGAGGTGGAGTACAGTGGAGCACAGTAGAGGTAGAGTACAGTGGAGCACAGTAGAGGTAGAGTACAGTGGAGCACAGTAGAGGTAGAGTACAGTGGAGTACAGTAGAGGTAGAGTACAGTGGAGTACAGTAGAGTAGAGTACAGTAGAGCACAGTAGAGGTAGAGTACAGTGGAGCACAGTAGAGATAGAGTACAGTGGAGTAAAGTAGAGGTAGAGTACAGTGGAGTACAGTAGAGGTGGAGTACAGTGGAGTACATTAGAGGTGGAGTACAGAAGAGTACTGTAGAGGTAGAGTACAGTAGAGATAGAGTACAGTGGAGCACAGTAGAGATAGAGTACAGTGGAGCACAGTAGAGGTAGAGTACAGTGGAGTACAGTTGAGATAGAGTACAGTGGAGTACAGTAGAGGTAGAGTACAATGGAGTACAGTAGATATAGAGTACAGTGGAGTACAGTAGAGGTAGAGTACAGTAGAGTACAGTAGAGGTAGAGTACAGTGGAGTACAGTAGAGATAGAGTACAGTGGAGCACAGTAGTGGTAGAGTACAGTGGAGTACAGTACAGATAGACTACAATGGAGCACAGTAGAGATAGAGTACAGTGGAGTACAGTAGAGGTACAGTACAGTGGAGTACAGTAGAGGTAGAGTACAATGGAGTACAGTGGAGCACATTAGAGGTGGAGTACAGTGGAGCACAGTAGAGGTAGAGTACAGTGGAGCACAGTAGAGGTAGAGTACAGTGGAGCACAGTAGAGGTAGAGTACAGTGGAGTACAGTAGAGGTAGAGTACAGTGGAGTACAGTAGAGTAGAGTAGAGTACAGTAGAGCACAGTAGAGGTAGAGTACAGTGGAGCAAAGTAGAGATAGAGTACAGTGGAGTACAGTAGAGGTAGAGTACAGTGGAGTACAGTAGAGGTAGAGTACAGTGGAGCACATTAGAGGTAGAGTACAGTGGAGTACAGTAGAGGTAGAGTACAGTGGAGTACAGTAGCGGTAGAGTACAGTGGAGTACAGTAGAGGTAGAGTACAGTGGAGTACAGTAGAGGTAGAGTACAGTGGAGTACAGTAGAGGTAGAGTACAGTGGAGTACAATAGAGTAGAGTACAGTAGATCACAGTAGAGGTAGAGTACAGTGGAGCACAGTAGAGATAGAGTACAGTGGAGTACAGTAGAGGTAGAGTACAGTGGAGTACAGTTGAGGTGGAGTACAGTAGAGTACAGTAGAGGTAGAGAACAGTACAGTACAGTAGAGGTAGAGTACAGTGGAGTAGAGTAGAGAGAGAGTACAGTGGAGCACAGTAGAGATAGACTACAGTGGAGTACAGTAGAGGTAGAGAACAGTACAGTACAGTAGAGGTAGAGTACAGTGAAGCACATTAGAGGTGGATTACAGTAGAGTACAGTAGACATAGAGTACAGTAGAGTACAGTAGAGGTAGAGTACAGTGGAGTACAGTAGAGATAGAGTACAGTGGAGCACAGTAGAAGTAGAGTACAGTGGAGTACAGTAGAGGTAGAGTACAGTGGAGTACAGTAGAGGTAGAGTACAGTGGAGTACAGTGGAGCACATTAGAGGTGGATTACAGTGGAGCACAGTAGAGGTACAGTACAGTGGAGCAAAGTAGAGGTAGAGAACAGTACAGCACAGTAGAGGTAGAGTACAGTGGAGTAGAGTAGAGAGAGAGTACAGTGGAGCACAGTAGAGATAGACTACAGTGGAGTACAGTAGAGGTAGAGAACAGTACAGTACAGTAGAGGTAGAATACAGTAGAGTACAGTAGAGATAGTGTACAGTGGAGCACAGTAGAGATAGACTACAGTGGAGTACAGTAGAGGTAGAGTACAGTGGAGTACAGTAGAGGTAGAGTACAGTGGAGCACATTAGAGGTGGATTACAGTAGAGTACAGTAGAGATAGAGTACAGTAGAGTACAGTAGAGGTAGAGTACAGTGGAGTACAGTAGAGATAGAGTACAGTGGAGCAGAGTGGATGTAGAGTACAGTGGAGTACAGTAGAGGTAGAGTACAGTGGAGTACAGTAGAGGTAGAGTACAGTGGAGTACAGTGGAGCACATTAGAGGTGGATTACAGTGGAGCACAGTAGAGGTACAGTACAGTGGAGCAAAGTAGAGGTAGAGTACAGTGGAGTAGAGTAGAGGTAGATTACAGTGGAGTACAGTAGAGTAGAGTAGAGTACAGTAGAGCACAGTAGAGGTAGAGTACAGTGGAGCACAGTAGAGTAGAGTACAGTGGAGTACAGTAGAGGTAGAATACAGTGGAGTACAGTAGAGATAGAGTGGAGTGGAGTACAGTAGAGGTAGAGTACAGTGGAGTACTGTAGAGGTAGAGTACAGAGGAGCACAGTAGAGGTAGAGTACAGTGGAGTACAGTAGAATAGAGTACAGTAGAGGTAGAGTACAGTGGAGCACAGTAAAGGTAGAGTACAGTGGAGCACAGTAGAGATAGAGTACAGTGGAATACAGTAGAGGTAGAGTACAGTGGAGTACAGTAGATGTAGAGTACAGAGGAGCACATTAGAGGTAGAGTACAGTGGAGTACAGTAGAGGTAGAATACAGTGGAGTACAGTAGAGATAGAGTACAGTGGAGTACAGTAGAAGTAGAGTACAGTGGAGCACAGTAGAGATAGAGTACAGTAGAGTACAGTAGAGGTAGAGAACAGTGCAGTACAGTAGTGGTAGAGTAGAGTGGAGTACAGTACAGATAGACTACAATGGAGCACAGTAGAGATAGAGTACAGTGGAGTACAGTAGAGGTAGAGTACAGTGGAGTACAGTAGAGGTAGAGTACAGTGGAGTACAGTGGAGCACATTAGAGGTGGAGTACAGTGGAGCACAGTAGAGGTAGAGTACAGTGGAGCACAGTAGAGGTAGAGTACAGTGGAGCACAGTAGAGGTAGAGTACAGTGGAGTACAGTAGAGGTAGAGTACAGTGGAGTACAGTAGAGTAGAGTACAGTAGAGCACAGTAGAGGTAGAGTACAGTGGAGCACAGTAGAGATAGAGTACAGTGGAGTAAAGTAGAGGTAGAGTACAGTGGAGTACAGTAGAGGTGGAGTACAGTGGAGTACATTAGAGGTGGAGTACAGAAGAGTACTGTAGAGGTAGAGTACAGTAGAGATAGAGTACAGTGGAGCACAGTAGAGATAGAGTACAGTGGAGCACAGTAGAGGTAGAGTACAGTGGAGTACAGTTGAGATAGAGTACAGTGGAGTACAGTAGAGGTAGAGTACAATGGAGTACAGTAGAGATAGAGTACAGTGGAGTACAGTAGAGGTAGAGTACAGTAGAGTACAGTAGAGGTAGAGTACAGTGGAGTACAGTAGAGATAGAGTACAGTGGAGCACAGTAGTGGTAGAGTACAGTGGAGTACAGTACAGATAGACTACAGTGGAGCACAGTAGAGATAGAGTACAGTGGAGTACAGTAGAGGTAGAGTACAATGGAGTACAGTGGAGCACATTAGAGGTGGAGTACAGTGGAGCACAGTAGAGGTAGAGTACAGTGGAGTACAGTGGAGCACAGTAGAGGTAGAGTACAGTGGAGCACAGTAGAGGTAGAGTACAGTGGAGTACAGTAGAGGTAGAGTACAGTGGAGTACAGTAGAGTAGAGTAGAGTACAGTAGAGCACAGTAGAGGTAGAGTACAGTGGAGCAAAGTAGAGATAGAGTACAGTGGAGTACAGTAGAGGTAGAGTACAGTGGAGTACAGTAGAGGTAGAGTACAGTGGAGCACATTAGAGGTAGAGTGCAGTGGAGTACAGTAGAGGTAGAGTACAGTGGAGTACAGTAGCGGTAGAGTACAGTGGAGTACAGTAGAGGTAGAGTACAGTGGAGTACAGTAGAGGTAGAGTACAGTGGAGTACAGTAGAGGTAGAGTACAGTGGAGTACAATAGAGTAGAGTACAGTAGATCACAGTAGAGGTAGAGTACAGTGGAGCACAGTAGAGATAGAGTACAGTGGAGTACAGTAGAGGTAGAGTACAGTGGAGTACAGTTGAGGTGGAGTACAGTAGAGTACAGTAGAGGTAGAGAACAGTACAGTACAGTAGAGGTAGAGTACAGTGGAGTAGAGTAGAGAGAGAGTACAGTGGAGCACAGTAGAGATAGACTACAGTGGAGTACAGTAGAGGTAGAGAACAGTACAGTACAGTAGAGGTAGAGTACAGTAGAGTACAGTAGAGATAGTGTACAGTGGAGCACAGTAGAGATAGAGTAGAGTGGAGTACAGTAGAGGTAGAGTACAGTGGAGTACAGTAGAGATAGAGTACAGTGGAGTACAGTAGAAGTAGAGTATAGTGGAGTACAGTAGAGGTAGAGTACAGTGGAGTACAGTAGAGGTAGAGTACAGTGGAGTACAGTGGAGCACATTAGAGGTGGATTACAGTGGAGCACAGCAGAGGTACAGTACAGTGGAGCAAAGTAGAGGTAGAGTACAGTGGAGTAGAGTAGAGGTAGAGTACAGTGGGGTACAGTAGAGTACAGTAGAGTACAGTAGAGCACAGTAGAGGTAGAGTACAGTGGAGCACAGTAGAGTAGAGTACAGTGGAGTACAGTAGAGGTAGAGTACAGTGGAGTACAGTAGAGATAGAGTACAGTGGAGTACAGTAGAGGTAGAGTACAGTGGAGTACAGTAGAGGTAGAGTACAGAGGAGCAGAGTAGAGATAGAGTACAGTGGAGCACAGTAGAGGTAGAGTACAGTGGAGTACAGTAGAGTAGAGTACAGTAGAGGTAGAGTACAGTGGAGCACAGTAAAGGTAGAGTACAGTGGAGCACAGTAGAGATAGAGTACAGTGGAGCACAGTAGAGGTAGAGTACAGTAGAATACAGTAGATGTAGAGTACAGAGGAGCACATTAGAGGTACAGTACAGTGGAGTACAGTAGAGGTAGAATACAGTGGAGTACAGTAGAGATAGAGTACAGTGGAGTACAGTAGAAGTAGAGTACAGTGGAGCACAGTAGAGATAGAGTACAGTGGAGTACAGTAGAGGTAGAGAACAGTGCAGTACAGTAGTGGTAGAGTAGAGTGGAGTACAGTACAGATAGACTACAATGGAGCACAGTAGAGATAGAGTACAGTGGAGTACAGTAGAGGTAGAGTACAGTGGAGTACAGTAGAGGTAGAGTACAGTGGAGTACAGTGGAGCACATTAGAGGTGGAGTACAGTGGAGCACAGTAGAGGTAGAGTACAGTGGAGCACAGTAGAGGTAGAGTACAGTGGAGCACAGTAGAGGTAGAGTACAGTGGAGTACAGTAGAGGTAGCGTACAGTGGAGTACAGTAGAGTAGAGTACAGTAGAGCACAGTAGAGGTAGAGTACAGTGGAGCACAGTAGAGATAGAGTACAGTGGAGTACAGTAGAGGTAGAGTAAAGTGGAGTACAGTAGAGGTAGAGTACAGTGGAGCACATTAGAGGTAGAGTACAGTGGAGCACAGAAGAGGTAGAGTACAGTGGAACACAGTAGAGGTAGAGTACAGAGGAGCACAGTAGAGGTAGAGCAAAGAGGAGCACAGTAGAGATAGAGTACAGTGGAGCACAGTAGAGGTAGAGTACAGTGGAGTACAGTAGAGTAGAGTACAGTGGAGCACAGTAGAGGTAGAGTACAGTGGAGCAAAGTAGAGGTAGAGTACAGTGGAGTACAGTAGAGATAGAGTACAGTGGGGTACAGTAGAGATAGAGTACAGTGGAGCACAGTAGAGATAGAGTACAGTGGAGCACAGTAGAGGTAGAGTACAGTGGAGTACAGTAGAGCACAGTAGAGGTAGAGTACTGTGGAGCACAGTAGAGGTAGAGTACAGAGGAGCACAGTAGAGATAGAGTACAGTGGAGCACAGTAGAGGTAGAGTACAGTGGAGCACAGTAGAGTAGAGTACAGTAGAGCACATTAGAGGTAGAGTACAGTGGAGCACAGTAGAGGTAGAGTACAATGGAGTACAGTAGAGATAGAGTACAGTGGAGTACAGTAGAGATAGAGTACAGTGGAGTACAGTAGAGGTAGAGTACAGTGGAGTACAGTAGAGGTAGAGTACAGTGGAGCACATTAGAGGTGGATTACAGTAGAGTACAGTAGAGATAGAGTACAGTAGAGTACAGTAGAGGTAGAGTACAGTGGAGTACAGTAGAGATAGAGTACAGTGGAGCACAGTAGAAGTAGAGTACAGTGGAGTACAGTAGAGGTAGAGTACAGTGGAGTACAGTAGAGGTAGAGTACAGTGGAGTACAGTGGAGCACATTAGAGGTGGATTACAGTGGAGCACAGTAGAGGTACAGTACAGTGGAGCAAAGTAGAGGTAGAGAACAGTACAGTACAGTAGAGGTAGAGTACAGTGGAGTAGAGTAGAGAGAGAGTACAGTGGAGCACAGTAGAGATAGACTACAGTGGAGTACAGTAGAGGTAGAGAACAGTACAGTACAGTAGAGGTAGAGTACAGTAGAGTACAGTAGAGATAGTGTACAGTGGAGCACAGTAGAGATAGAGTACAGTGGAGTACAGTAGAGGTAGAGTACAGTGGAGTACAGTAGAGGTAGAGTACAGTGGAGCACATTAGAGGTGGATTACAGTAGAGTACAGTAGAGATAGAGTACAGTAGAGTACAGTAGAGGTAGAGTACAGTGGAGTACAGTAGAGATAGAGTACAGTGGAGCACAGTAGAAGTAGAGTACAGTGGAGTACAGTAGAGGTAGAGTACAGTGGAGTACAGTAGAGGTAGCGTACAGTGGAGTACAGTAGAGGTAGAGTACAGTGGAGTACAGTAGAGGTAGAGTACAGTGAAGCACATTAGAGGTGGATTACAGTAGAGTACAGTAGAGATAGAGTACAGTAGAATACAGTAGAGGTAGAGTACAGTGGAGTACAGTAGAGATAGAGTACAGTGGAGCACAGTAGAAGTAGAGTATAGTGGAGTACAGTAGAGGTAGAGTACAGTGGAGTAGAGTAGAGGTAGAGTACAGTGGAGTACAGTGGACCACATTAGAGGTGGATTACAGTGGAGCACAGCAGAGGTACAGTACAGTGGAGCAAAGTAGAGGTAGAGTACAGTGGAGTAGAGTAGAGGTAGAGTACAGTGGGGTACAGTAGAGTAGAGTAGAGTACAGTAGAGCACAGTAGAGGTAGAGTACAGTGGAGCACAGTAGAGTAGAGTACAGTGGAGTACAGTAGAGGTAGAGTACAGTGGAGTACAGTAGAGATAGAGTACAGTGGAGTACAGTAGAGGTAGAGTACAGTGGAGTACAGTAGAGGTAGAGTACAGAGGAGCACAGTAGAGATAGAGTACAGTGGAGCACAGTAGAGGTAGAGTACAGTGGAGTACAGTAGAGTAGAGTACAGTAGAGGTAGAGTACAGTGGAGCACAGTAAAGGTAGAGTACAGTGGAGCACAGTAGAGATAGAGTACAGTGGAGCACAGTAGAGGTAGAGTACAGTAGTATACAGTAGATGTAGAGTACAGAGGAGCACATTAGAGGTAGAGTACAGTGGAGTACAGTAGAGGTAGAATACAGTGGAGTACAGTAGAGATAGAGTACAGTGGAGTACAGTAGAAGTAGAGTACAGTGGAGCACAGTAGAGATAGAGTACAGTGGAGTACAGTAGAGGTAGAGAACAGTGCAGTACAGTAGTGGTAGAGTAGAGTGGAGTACAGTACAGATAGACTACAATGGAGCACAGTAGAGATAGAGTACAGTGGAGTACAGTAGAGGTAGAGTACAGTGGAGTACAGTAGAGGTAGAGTACAGTGGAGTACAGTGGAGCACATTAGAGGTGGAGTACAGTGGAGCACAGTAGAGGTAGAGTACAGTGGAGCACAGTAGAGGTAGCGTACAGTGGAGTACAGTAGAGTAGAGTACAGTAGAGCACAGTAGAGGTAGAGTACAGTGGAGCACAGTAGAGATAGAGTACAGTGGAGTACAGTAGAGGTAGAGTAAAGTGGAGTACAGTAGAGGTAGAGTACAGTGGAGCACATTAGAGGTAGAGTACAGTGGAGCACAGAAGAGGTAGAGTACAGTGGAGTACAGTGGAGCACATTAGAGGTGGAGTACAGTGGAGCACAGTAGAGGTAGAGTACAGTGGAGCACAGTAGAGGTAGAGTACAGTGGAGCACAGTAGAGGTAGAGTACAGTGGAGTACAGTAGAGGTAGCGTACAGTGGAGTACAGTAGAGTAGAGTACAGTAGAGCACAGTAGAGGTAGAGTACAGTGGAGCACAGTAGAGATAGAGTACAGTGGAGTACAGTAGAGGTAGAGTAAAGTGGAGTACAGTAGAGGTAGAGTACAGTGGAGCACATTAGAGGTAGAGTACAGTGGAGCACAGAAGAGGTAGAGTACAGTGGAACACAGTAGAGGTAGAGTACAGAGGAGCACAGTAGAGGTAGAGCAAAGAGGAGCACAGTAGAGATAGAGTACAGTGGAGCACAGTAGAGGTAGAGTACAGTGGAGTACAGTAGAGTAGAGTACAGTGGAGCACAGTAGAGGTAGAGTACAGTGGAGCAAAGTAGAGGTAGAGTACAGTGGAGTACAGTAGAGATAGAGTACAGTGGGGTACAGTAGAGATAGAGTACAGTGGAGCACAGTAGAGATAGAGTACAGTGGAGCACAGTAGAGGTAGAGTACAGTGGAGTACAGTAGAGCACAGTAGAGGTAGAGTACTGTGGAGCACAGTAGAGGTAGAGTACAGAGGAGCACAGTAGAGATAGAGTACAGTGGAGCACAGTAGAGGTAGAGTACAGTGGAGCACAGTAGAGTAGAGTACAGTAGAGCACATTAGAGGTAGAGTACAGTGGAGCACAGTAGAGGTAGAGTACAATGGAGTACAGTAGAGATAGAGTACAGTGGAGTACAGTAGAGATAGAGTACAGTGGAGTACAGTAGAGGTAGAGTACAGTGGAGTACAGTAGAGGTAGAGTACAGTGGAGCACATTAGAGGTGGATTACAGTAGAGTACAGTAGAGATAGAGTACAGTAGAGTACAGTAGAGGTAGAGTACAGTGGAGTACAGTAGAGATAGAGTACAGTGGAGCACAGTAGAAGTAGAGTACAGTGGAGTACAGTAGAGGTAGAGTACAGTGGAGTACAGTAGAGGTAGAGTACAGTGGAGTACAGTGGAGCACATTAGAGGTGGATTACAGTGGAGCACAGTAGAGGTACAGTACAGTGGAGCAAAGTAGAGGTAGAGAACAGTACAGTACAGTAGAGGTAGAGTACAGTGGAGTAGAGTAGAGAGAGAGTACAGTGGAGCACAGTAGAGATAGACTACAGTGGAGTACAGTAGAGGTAGAGAACAGTACAGTACAGTAGAGGTAGAGTACAGTAGAGTACAGTAGAGATAGTGTACAGTGGAGCACAGTAGAGATAGAGTACAGTGGAGTACAGTAGAGGTAGAGTACAGTGGAGTACAGTAGAGGTAGAGTACAGTGGAGCACATTAGAGGTGGATTACAGTAGAGTACAGTAGAGATAGAGTACAGTAGAGTACAGTAGAGGTAGAGTACAGTGGAGTACAGTAGAGATAGAGTACAGTGGAGCACAGTAGAAGTAGAGTACAGTGGAGTACAGTAGAGGTAGAGTACAGTGGAGTACAGTAGAGGTAGCGTACAGTGGAGTACAGTAGAGGTAGAGTACAGTGGAGTACAGTAGAGGTAGAGTACAGTGAAGCACATTAGAGGTGGATTACAGTAGAGTACAGTAGAGATAGAGTACAGTAGAATACAGTAGAGGTAGAGTACAGTGGAGTACAGTAGAGATAGAGTACAGTGGAGCACAGTAGAAGTAGAGTATAGTGGAGTACAGTAGAGGTAGAGTACAGTGGAGTAGAGTAGAGGTAGAGTACAGTGGAGTACAGTGGACCACATTAGAGGTGGATTACAGTGGAGCACAGCAGAGGTACAGTACAGTGGAGCAAAGTAGAGGTAGAGTACAGTGGAGTAGAGTAGAGGTAGAGTACAGTGGGGTACAGTAGAGTAGAGTAGAGTACAGTAGAGCACAGTAGAGGTAGAGTACAGTGGAGCACAGTAGAGTAGAGTACAGTGGAGTACAGTAGAGGTAGAGTACAGTGGAGTACAGTAGAGATAGAGTACAGTGGAGTACAGTAGAGGTAGAGTACAGTGGAGTACAGTAGAGGTAGAGTACAGAGGAGCACAGTAGAGATAGAGTACAGTGGAGCACAGTAGAGGTAGAGTACAGTGGAGTACAGTAGAGTAGAGTACAGTAGAGGTAGAGTACAGTGGAGCACAGTAAAGGTAGAGTACAGTGGAGCACAGTAGAGATAGAGTACAGTGGAGCACAGTAGAGGTAGAGTACAGTAGTATACAGTAGATGTAGAGTACAGAGGAGCACATTAGAGGTAGAGTACAGTGGAGTACAGTAGAGGTAGAATACAGTGGAGTACAGTAGAGATAGAGTACAGTGGAGTACAGTAGAAGTAGAGTACAGTGGAGCACAGTAGAGATAGAGTACAGTGGAGTACAGTAGAGGTAGAGAACAGTGCAGTACAGTAGTGGTAGAGTAGAGTGGAGTACAGTACAGATAGACTACAATGGAGCACAGTAGAGATAGAGTACAGTGGAGTACAGTAGAGGTAGAGTACAGTGGAGTACAGTAGAGGTAGAGTACAGTGGAGTACAGTGGAGCACATTAGAGGTGGAGTACAGTGGAGCACAGTAGAGGTAGAGTACAGTGGAGCACAGTAGAGGTAGAGTACAGTGGAGCACAGTAGAGGTAGAGTACAGTGGAGTACAGTAGAGGTAGCGTACAGTGGAGTACAGTAGAGTAGAGTACAGTAGAGCACAGTAGAGGTAGAGTACAGTGGAGCACAGTAGAGATAGAGTACAGTGGAGTACAGTAGAGGTAGAGTAAAGTGGAGTACAGTAGAGGTAGAGTACAGTGGAGCACATTAGAGGTAGAGTACAGTGGAGCACAGAAGAGGTAGAGTACAGTGGAACACAGTAGAGGTAGAGTACAGAGGAGCACAGTAGAGGTAGAGCAAAGAGGAGCACAGTAGAGATAGAGTACAGTGGAGCACAGTAGAGGTAGAGTACAGTGGAGTACAGTAGAGTAGAGTACAGTGGAGCACAGTAGAGGTAGAGTACAGTGGAGCAAAGTAGAGGTAGAGTACAGTGGAGTACAGTAGAGATAGAGTACAGTGGGGTACAGTAGAGATAGAGTACAGTGGAGCACAGTAGAGATAGAGTACAGTGGAGCACAGTAGAGGTAGAGTACAGTGGAGTACAGTAGAGCACAGTAGAGGTAGAGTACTGTGGAGCACAGTAGAGGTAGAGTACAGAGGAGCACAGTAGAGATAGAGTACAGTGGAGCACAGTAGAGGTAGAGTACAGTGGAGCACAGTAGAGTAGAGTACAGTAGAGCACATTAGAGGTAGAGTACAGTGGAGCACAGTAGAGGTAGAGTACAATGGAGTACAGTAGAGATAGAGTACAGTGGAGTACAGTAGAGATAGAGTACAGTGGAGTACAGTAGAGGTAGAGTACAGTGGAGTACAGTAGAGGTAGAGTACAGTGGAGCACATTAGAGGTGGATTACAGTAGAGTACAGTAGAGATAGAGTACAGTAGAGTACAGTAGAGGTAGAGTACAGTGGAGTACAGTAGAGATAGAGTACAGTGGAGCACAGTAGAAGTAGAGTACAGTGGAGTACAGTAGAGGTAGAGTACAGTGGAGTACAGTAGAGGTAGAGTACAGTGGAGTACAGTGGAGCACATTAGAGGTGGATTACAGTGGAGCACAGTAGAGGTACAGTACAGTGGAGCAAAGTAGAGGTAGAGAACAGTACAGTACAGTAGAGGTAGAGTACAGTGGAGTAGAGTAGAGAGAGAGTACAGTGGAGCACAGTAGAGATAGACTACAGTGGAGTACAGTAGAGGTAGAGAACAGTACAGTACAGTAGAGGTAGAGTACAGTAGAGTACAGTAGAGATAGTGTACAGTGGAGCACAGTAGAGATAGAGTACAGTGGAGTACAGTAGAGGTAGAGTACAGTGGAGTACAGTAGAGGTAGAGTACAGTGGAGCACATTAGAGGTGGATTACAGTAGAGTACAGTAGAGATAGAGTACAGTAGAGTACAGTAGAGGTAGAGTACAGTGGAGTACAGTAGAGATAGAGTACAGTGGAGCACAGTAGAAGTAGAGTACAGTGGAGTACAGTAGAGGTAGAGTACAGTGGAGTACAGTAGAGGTAGCGTACAGTGGAGTACAGTAGAGGTAGAGTACAGTGGAGTACAGTAGAGGTAGAGTACAGTGAAGCACATTAGAGGTGGATTACAGTAGAGTACAGTAGAGATAGAGTACAGTAGAATACAGTAGAGGTAGAGTACAGTGGAGTACAGTAGAGATAGAGTACAGTGGAGCACAGTAGAAGTAGAGTATAGTGGAGTACAGTAGAGGTAGAGTACAGTGGAGTAGAGTAGAGGTAGAGTACAGTGGAGTACAGTGGACCACATTAGAGGTGGATTACAGTGGAGCACAGCAGAGGTACAGTACAGTGGAGCAAAGTAGAGGTAGAGTACAGTGGAGTAGAGTAGAGGTAGAGTACAGTGGGGTACAGTAGAGTAGAGTAGAGTACAGTAGAGCACAGTAGAGGTAGAGTACAGTGGAGCACAGTAGAGTAGAGTACAGTGGAGTACAGTAGAGGTAGAGTACAGTGGAGTACAGTAGAGATAGAGTACAGTGGAGTACAGTAGAGGTAGAGTACAGTGGAGTACAGTAGAGGTAGAGTACAGAGGAGCACAGTAGAGATAGAGTACAGTGGAGCACAGTAGAGGTAGAGTACAGTGGAGTACAGTAGAGTAGAGTACAGTAGAGGTAGAGTACAGTGGAGCACAGTAAAGGTAGAGTACAGTGGAGCACAGTAGAGATAGAGTACAGTGGAGCACAGTAGAGGTAGAGTACAGTAGTATACAGTAGATGTAGAGTACAGAGGAGCACATTAGAGGTAGAGTACAGTGGAGTACAGTAGAGGTAGAATACAGTGGAGTACAGTAGAGATAGAGTACAGTGGAGTACAGTAGAAGTAGAGTACAGTGGAGCACAGTAGAGATAGAGTACAGTGGAGTACAGTAGAGGTAGAGAACAGTGCAGTACAGTAGTGGTAGAGTAGAGTGGAGTACAGTACAGATAGACTACAATGGAGCACAGTAGAGATAGAGTACAGTGGAGTACAGTAGAGGTAGAGTACAGTGGAGTACAGTAGAGGTAGAGTACAGTGGAGTACAGTGGAGCACATTAGAGGTGGAGTACAGTGGAGCACAGTAGAGGTAGAGTACAGTGGAGCACAGTAGAGGTAGAGTACAGTGGAGCACAGTAGAGGTAGAGTACAGTGGAGTACAGTAGAGGTAGCGTACAGTGGAGTACAGTAGAGTAGAGTACAGTAGAGCACAGTAGAGGTAGAGTACAGTGGAGCAAAGTAGAGATAGAGTACAGTGGAGTACAGTAGAGGTAGAGTAAAGTGGAGTACAGTAGAGGTAGAGTACAGTGGAGCACATTAGAGGTAGAGTACAGTGGAGCACAGAAGAGGTAGAGTACAGTGGAACACAGTAGAGGTAGAGTACAGAGGAGCACAGTAGAGGTAGAGTAAAGAGGAGCACAGTAGAGATAGAGTACAGTGGAGCACAGTAGAGGTAGAGTACAGTGGAGTACAGTAGAGTAGAGTACAGTGGAGCACAGTAGAGGTAGAGTACAGTGGAGCAAAGTAGAGGTAGAGTACAGTGGAGTACAGTAGAGATAGAGTACAGTGGGGTATAGTAGAGATAGAGTACAGTGGAGCAGAGTAGAGATAGAGTACAGTGGAGCACAGTAGAGGTAGAGTACAGTGGAGTACAGTAGAGTAGAGTACAGTAGAGCACAGTAGAGGTAGAGTACTGTGGAGCACAGTAGAGGTAGAGTACAGAGGAGCACAGTAGAGATAGAGTACAGTGGAGCACAGTAGAGGTAGAGTACAGTGGAGCACAGTAGAGTAGAGTACAGTAGAGCACATTAGAGGTAGAGTACAGTGGAGCACATTAGAGGTAGAGTACAATGGAGTACAGTAGAGATAGAGTACAGTGCAGTACAGTAGAGATAGAGTACAGTGGAGTGCAGTAGAGGTAGAGTACAGTGGAGTACAGTAGAGGTAGAGTACAGTGGAGCACATTAGAGGTGGATTACAGTAGAGTACAGTAGAGATAGAGTACAGTAGAGTACAGTAGAGGTAGAGTACAGTGGAGTACAGTAGAGATAGAGTACAGTGGAGCACAGTAGAAGTAGAGTACAGTGGAGTACAGTAGAGGTAGAGTACAGTGGAGTACAGTAGACGTAGAGTACAGTGGAGTACAGTGGAGCACATTAGAGGTGGATTACAGTGGAGCACAGTAGAGGTACAGTACAGTGGAGCAAAGTAGAGGTAGAGAACAGTACAGTACAATAGAGGTAGAGTACAGTGGAGTAGAGTAGAGAGAGAGTACAGTGGAGCACAGTAGAGATAGACTACAGTGGAGTACAGTAGAGGTAGAGAACAGTACAGTACAGTAGAGGTAGAGTACAGTAGAGTACAGTAGAGATAGTGTACAGTGGAGCACAGTAGAGATAGAGTACAGTGGAGTACAGTAGAGGTAGAGTACAGTGGAGTACAGTAGAGGTAGAGTACAGTGGAGCACATAAGAGGTGGATTACAGTAGAGTACAGTAGAGATAGAGTACAGTAGAGTACAGTAGAGGTAGAGTACAGTGGAGTACAGTAGAGATAGAGTACAGTGGAGCACAGTAGAAGTAGAGTACAGTGGAGTACAGTAGAGGTAGAGTACAGTGGAGTACAGTAGAGGTAGCGTACAGTGGAGTACAGTAGAGGTAGAGAACAGTGCAGTACAGTAGTGGTAGAGTAGAGTGGAGTACAGTACAGATAGACTACAATGGAGCACAGTAGAGATAGAGTACAGTGGAGTACAGTAGAGGTAGAGTACAGTGGAGTACAGTAGAGGTAGAGTACAGTGGAGTACAGTGGAGCACATTAGAGGTGGAGTACAGTGGAGCACAGTAGAGGTAGAGTACAGTGGAGCACAGTAGAGGTAGAGTACAGTGGAGCACAGTAGAGGTAGAGTACAGTGGAGTACAGTAGAGGTAGCGTACAGTGGAGTACAGTAGAGTAGAGTACAGTAGAGCACAGTAGAGGTAGAGTACAGTGGAGCATAGTAGAGATAGAGTACAGTGGAGTACAGTAGAGGTAGAGTAAAGTGGAGTACAGTAGAGGTAGAGTACAGTGGAGCACATTAGAGGTAGAGTACAGTGGAGCACAGAAGAGGTAGAGTACAGTAGAACACAGTAGAGGTAGAGTACAGAGGAGCACAGTAGAGGTAGAGTAAAGAGGAGCACAGTAGAGATAGAGTACAGTGGAGCACAGTAGAGGTAGAGTACAGTGGAGTACAGTAGAGATAGAGTACAGTGGAGTACAGTAGAGATAGAGTACAGTGGAGCACAGTAGAGATAGAGTACAGTGGAGCACAGTAGAGGTAGAGTACAGTGGAGTACAGTAGAGTAGAGTACAGTAGAGCACAGTAGAGGTAGAGTACTGTGGAGCACAGTAGAGGTAGAGTACAGAGGAGCACAGTAGAGATAGAGTACAGTGGAGCACAGTAGAGGTAGAGTACAGTGGAGCACAGTAGAGTAGAGTACAGTAGAGCACATTAGAGGTAGAGTACAGTGGAGCACAGTAGAGGTAGAGTACAGTGGAGTACAGTAGAGATAGAGTACAGTGGAGTACAGTAGAGATAGAGTACAGTGGAGTACAGTAGAGGTAGAGTACAGTGGAGTACAGTAGAGGTAGAGTACAGTGGAGCACATTAGAGGTGGATTACAGTAGAGTACAGTAGAGATAGAGTACAGTAGAGTACAGCAGAGGTAGAGTACAGTGGAGTACAGTAGAGATAGAGTACAGTGGAGCACAGTAGAAGTAGAGTACAGTGGAGTACAGTAGAGGTAGAGTACAGTGGAGTACAGTAGAGGTAGAGTACAGTGGAGTACAGTGGAGCACATTAGAGGTGGATTACAGTGGAGCACAGTAGAGGTACAGTACAGTGGAGCAAAGTAGAGGTAGAGAACAGTACAGTACAGTAGAGGTAGAGTACAGTGGAGTAGAGTAGAGAGAGAGTACAGTGGAGCACAGTAGAGATAGACTACAGTGGAGTACAGTAGAGGTAGAGAACAGTACAGTACAGTAGAGGTAGAGTACAGTAGAGTACAGTAGAGATAGTGTACAGTGGAGCACAGTAGAGATAGAGTACAGTGGAGTACAGTAGAGGTAGAGTACAGTGGAGTACAGTAGAGGTAGAGTACAGTGGAGCACATTAGAGGTGGATTACAGTAGAGTACAGTAGAGATAGAGTACAGTAGAGGTAGAGTACAGTGGAGTACAGTAGAGATAGAGTACAGTGGAGCACAGTAGAAGTAGAGTACAGTGGAGTACAGTAGAGGTAGAGTACAGTGGAGCACAGTAGAAATAGAGTAAAGTGGAGCACAGTAGAGGTAGAGTACAGTGGAGTACAGTAGAGTAGAGTACAGTAGAGCACAGTAGAGGTAGAGTACAGTGGAGCACAGTAGAGGTAGAGTACAGAGGAGCACAGTAGAGATAGAGTACAGTGGAGCACAGTAGAGGTAGAGTACAGTGGAGCACAGTAGAGTAGAGTACAGTAGAGCACATTAGAGGTAGAGTACAGTGGAGCACAGTAGAGGTAGAGTACAGTGGAGTACAGTAGAGATAGAGTACAGTGGAGTACAGTAGAGGTAGAGTACAGACGAGTACAGTAGAGGTAGAGTACAGAGGAGCACAGTAGAGATAGAGTACAGTGGAGCAGAGTAGAGGTAGAGTACAGTGGAGCAGAGTAGAGGTAGAGTACAGTGGAGTACAGTAGAGTAGAGTACAGTAGAGGTAGAGTACAGTGGAGCACAGTAAAGGTAGAGTACAGTGGAGCACAGTAGAGATAGAGTACAGTGGAGTACAGTAGAGGTAGAGTACAGTGGAGTACAGTAGATGTAGAGTACAGAGGACCACATTAGAGGTAGAGTACAGTAGAGTACAGTAGAGGTAGAGTACAGTGGAGTACAGTAGAGATAGACTACAGTGGAGCACAGTAGAGATAGAGTACAGTGGAGTACAGTAGAGGTACAGTACAGTGGAGTACAGTAGAGGTAGAGTACAATGGAGTACAGTGGAGCACATTAGAGGTGGAGTACAGTGGAGCACAGTAGAGGTAGAGTACAGTGGAGCACAGTAGAGGTAGAGTACAGTGGAGCACAGTAGAGTACAGTGGAGTACAGTAGAGGTAGAGTACAGTGGAGTACAGTAGAGTAGAGTAGAGTACAGTAGAGCACAGTAGAGGTAGAGTACAGTGGAGCAAAGTAGAGATAGAGTACAGTGGAGTACAGTAGAGGTAGAGTACAGTGGAGTACAGTAGAGGTAGAGTACAGTGGAGCACATTAGAGGTAGAGTACAGTGGAGTACAGTAGAGGTAGAGTACAGTGGAGTACAGTAGCGGTAGAGTACAGTGGAGTACAGTAGAGGTAGAGTACAGTGGAGTACAGTAGAGGTAGAGTACAGTGGAGTACAGTAGAGGTAGAGTACAGTGGAGTACAATAGAGTAGAGTACAGTAGATCACAGTAGAGGTAGAGTACAGTGGAGCACAGTAGAGATAGAGTACAGTGGAGTACAGTAGAGGTAGAGTACAGTGGAGTACAGTTGAGGTGGAGTACAGTAGAGTACAGTAGAGGTAGAGAACAGTACAGTACAGTAGAGGTAGAGTACAGTGGAGTAGAGTAGAGAGAGAGTACAGTGGAGCACAGTAGAGATAGACTACAGTGGAGTACAGTAGAGGCAGAGAACAGTACAGTACAGTAGAGGTAGAGTACAGTAGAGTACAGTAGAGATAGTGTACAGTGGAGCACAGTAGAGATAGAGTAGAGTGGAGTACAGTAGAGGTAGAGTACAGTGGAGTACAGTAGAGGTAGAGTACAGTGAAGCACATTAGAGGTGGATTACAGTAGAGTACAGTAGAGATAGAGTACAGTAGAGTACAGTAGAGGTAGAGTACAGTGGAGTACAGTAGAGATAGAGTACAGTAGAGCACAGTAGAAGTAGAGTACAGTGGAGTACAGTAGAGGTAGAGTACAGTGGAGTACAGTAGAGGTAGAGTACAGTGGAGTACAGTGGAGCACAGTAGAGGTGGATTACAGTGGAGCACAGCAGAGGTACAGTACAGTAGAGGTAGAGTACAGTGGAGTACAGTAGAGGTAGAGTACAGTGGAGTACAGTGGAGCACAGTAGAGGTGGATTACAGTGGAGCACAGCAGAGGTACAGTACAGTGGAGCAAAGTAGAGGTAGAGTACAGTGGAGTACAGTAGAGGTAGAGTACAGTGGAGTACAGTAGAGATAGAGTACAGTGGAGTACAGTAGAGGTAGAGTACAGTGGAGTACAGTAGAGGTAGAGTACAGAGGAGCACAGTAGAGATAGAGTACAGTGGAGTACAGTAGAGGTAGAGTAAAGTGGAGTACAGTAGAGGTAGAGTACAGTGGAGCACATTAGAGGTAGAGTACAGTGGAGCACAGAAGAGGTAGAGTACAGTGGAACACAGTAGAGGTAGAGTACAGAGGAGCACAGTAGAGGTAGAGTAAAGAGGAGCACAGTAGAGATAGAGTACAGTGGAGCACAGTAGAGGTAGAGTACAGTGGAGTACAGTAGAGTAGAGTACAGTGGAGCACAGTAGAGGTAGAGTACAGTGGAGTACAGTAGAGTAGAGTACAGTAGAGGTAGAGTACAGTGGAGCACAGTAAAGGTAGAGTACAGTGGAGCACAGTAGAGATAGAGTACAGTGGAGCACAGTAGAGGTAGAGTACAGTGGAGCGCAGTAGAGATAGAGTACAGTGGAGCACAGTAGAGGTAGAGTACAGTGGAGCACAGTAGAGGTAGAGTACAGTGGAGTACAGTAGAGATAGAGTACAGTGGAGTACAGTAGAGATAGAGTACAGTGGAGCACAGTAGAGATAGAGTACAGTGGAGCACAGTAGAGGTAGAGTACAGTGGAGTACAGTAGAGTAGAGTACAGTAGAGCACAGTAGAGGTAGAGTACTGTGGAGCACAGTAGAGGTAGAGTACAGAGGAGCACAGTAGAGATAGAGTACAGTGGAGCACAGTAGAGGTAGAGTACAGTGGAGCACAGTAGAGTAGAGTACAGTAGAGCACATTAGAGGTAGAGTACAGTGGAGCACAGTAGAGGTAGAGTACAGTGGAGTACAGTAGAGATAGAGTACAGTGGAGTACAGTAGAGATAGAGTACAGTGGAGTACAGTAGAGGTAGAGTACAGTGGAGTACAGTAGAGGTAGAGTACAGTGGAGCACATTAGAGGTGGATTACAGTAGAGTACAGTAGAGATAGAGTACAGTAGAGTACAGTAGAGGTAGAGTACAGTGGAGTACAGTAGAGATAGAGTACAGTGGAGCACAGTAGAAGTAGAGTACAGTGGAGTACAGTAGAGGTAGAGTACAGTGGAGTACAGTAGAGGTAGAGTACAGTTGAGTACAGTGGAGCACATTAGAGGTGGATTACAGTGGAGCACAGTAGAGGTACAGTACAGTGGAGCAAAGTAGAGGTAGAGAACAGTACAGTACAGTAGAGGTAGAGTACAGTGGAGTAGAGTAGAGAGAGAGTACAGTGGAGCACAGTAGAGATAGACTACAGTGGAGTACAGTAGAGGTAGAGAACAGTACAGTACAGTAGAGGTAGAGTACAGTAGAGTACAGTAGAGATAGTGTACAGTGGAGCACAGTAGAGATAGAGTACAGTGGAGTACAGTAGAGGTAGAGTACAGTGGAGTACAGTAGAGGTAGAGTACAGTGGAGCACATTAGAGGTGGATTACAGTAGAGTACAGTAGAGATAGAGTACAGTAGAGTACAGTAGAGGTAGAGTACAGTGGAGTACAGTAGAGATAGAGTAGAGTGGAGCACAGTAGAAGTAGAGTACAGTGGAGTACAGTAGAGGTAGAGTACAGTGGAGCACAGTAGAAATAGAGTAAAGTGGAGCACAGTAGAGGTAGAGTACAGTGGAGTACAGTAGAGTAGAGTACAGTAGAGCACAGTAGAGGTAGAGTACAGTGGAGCACAGTAGAGGTAGAGTACAGAGGAGCACAGTAGAGATAGAGTACAGTGGAGCACAGTAGAGGTAGAGTACAGTGGAGCACAGTAGAGGTAGAGTACAGTGGAGTACAGTAGAGATAGATTACAGTGGAGTACAGTAGAGGTAGAGTACAGAGGAGTACAGTAGAGGTAGAGTACAGAGGAGCACAGTAGAGATAGAGTACAGTGGAGCAGAGTAGAGGTAGAGTACAGTGGAGTACAGTAGAGTAGAGTACAGTAGAGGTAGAGTACAGTGGAGCACAGTAAAGGTAGAGTACAGTGGAGCACAGTAGAGATAGAGTACAGTGGAGTACAGTAGAGGTAGAGTACAGTGGAGTACAGTAGATGTAGAGTACAGAGGACCACATTAGAGGTAGAGTACAGTAGAGTACAGTAGAGGTAGAGTACAGTGGAGTACAGTAGAGATAGAGTACAGTGGAGCACAGTAGTGGTAGAGTACAGTGGAGTAGAGTACAGATAGACTACAGTGGAGCACAGTAGAGATAGAGTACAGTGGAGTACAGTAGAGGTACAGTACAGTGGAGTACAGTAGAGGTAGAGTACAATGGAGTACAGTGGAGCACATTAGAGGTGGAGTACAGTGGAGCACAGTAGAGATAGAGTACAGTGGAGCACAGTAGAGGTAGAGTACAGTGGAGCACAGTAGAGGTAGAGTACAGTGGAGTACAGTAGAGGTAGAGTACAGTGGAGTACAGTAGAGTAGAGTAGAGTACAGTAGAGCACAGTAGAGGTAGAGTACAGTGGAGCAAAGTAGAGATAGAGTACAGTGGAGTACAGTAGAGGTAGAGTACAGTGGAGTACAGTAGAGGTAGAGTACAGTGGAGCACATTAGAGGTAGAGTACAGTGGAGTACAGTAGAGGTAGAGTACAGTGGAGTACAGTAGCGGTAGAGTACAGTGGAGTACAGTAGAGGTAGAGTACAGTGGAGTACAGTAGAGTAGAGTACAGTAGAGGTAGAGTACAGTGGAGCACAGTAAAGGTAGAGTACAGTGGAGCACAGTAGAGATAGAGTACAGTGGAGTACAGTAGAGGTAGAGTACAGTGGAGTACAGTAGATGTAGAGTACAGAGGACCACATTAGAGGTAGAGTACAGTGGAGTACAGTAGAGGTAGAATACAGTGGAGTACAGTAGAGATAGAGTACAGTGGAGTACAGTTGAAGTAGAGTATAGTGGAGCACAGTAGAGATAGAGTACAGTGGAGTACAGTAGAGGTAGAGAAAAGTGCAGTACAGTAGAGGTAGAGTACAGTGGAGTACAGTAGAGATAGAGTAGAGTGGAGCACAGTAGAGATAGAGTAAAGTGGAGCACAGTAGAGGTAGAGTACAGTGGAGTACAGTAGAGTAGAGTACAGTAGAGCACAGTAGAGGTAGAGTACAGTGGAGCACAGTAGAGGTAGAGTACAGAGGAGCACAGTAGAGATAGAGTACAGTGGAGCACAGTAGAGGTAGAGTACAGTGGAGCACAGTAGAGTAGAGTACAGTAGAGCACATTAGAGGTAGAGTACAGTGGAGCACAGTAGAGGTAGAGTACAGTGGAGTACAGTAGAGATAGAGTACAGTGGAGTACAGTAGAGGTAGAGTACAGAGGAGTACAGTAGAGGTAGAGTACAGAGGAGCACAGTAGAGATAGAGTACAGTGGAGCACAGTAGAGGTAGAGTACAGTGGAGTACAGTAGAGTAGAGTACAGTAGAGGTAGAGTACAGTGGAGCACAGTAAAGGTAGAGTACAGTGGAGCACAGTAGAGATAGAGTACAGTGGAGTACAGTAGATGTAGAGTACAGAGGACCACATTAGAGGTAGAGTACAGTGGAGTACAGTAGAGGTAGAATACAGTGGAGTACAGTAGAGATAGAGTACAGTGGAGTACAGTTGAAGTAGAGTATAGTGGAGCACAGTAGAGATAGAGTACAGTGGAGTACAGTAGAGGTAGAGAACAGTGCAGTACAGTAGAGGTAGAGTACAGTGGAGTACAGTAGAGATAGAGTAGAGTGGAGCACAGTAGAGATAGAGTACAGTGGAGTACAGTAGAGGTAGAGTACAGTGGAGTAAAGTAGAGGTAGAGTACAGTGGAGTACAGTAGAGGTGGAGTACAGTGGAGTACATTAGAGGTGGAGTACAGAAGAGTACTGTAGAGGTAGAGTACAGTAGAGATAGAGTACAGTGGAGCACAGTAGAGATAGAGTACAGTGGAGCACAGTAGAGGTAGAGTACAGTGGAGTACAGTTGAGATAGAGTACAGTGGAGTACAGTAGAGGTAGAGTACAATGGAGTACAGTAGAGATAGAGTACAGTGGAGTACAGTAGAGGTAGAGTACAGTAGAGTACAGTAGAGGTAGAGTACAGTGGAGTACAGTAGAGATAGAGTACAGTGGAGCACAGTAGTGGTAGAGTACAGTGGAGTACAGTACAGATAGACTACAGTGGAGCACAGTAGAGATAGAGTACAGTGGAGTACAGTAGAGGTACAGTACAGTGGAGTACTGTAGAGGTAGAGTACAATGGAGTACAGTGGAGCACATTAGAGGTGGAGTACAGTGGAGCACAGTAGAGGTAGAGTACAGTGGAGCACAGTAGAGGTAGAATACAGTGGAGCACAGTAGAGGTAGAGTACAGTGGAGTACAGTAGAGGTAGAGTACAGTGGAGTACAGTAGAGTAGAGTACAGTAGAGCACAGTAGAGGTAGAGTACAGTGGAGCAAAGTAGAGATAGAGTACAGTGGAGTACAGTAGAGGTAGAGTACAGTGGAGTACAGTAGAGGTAGAGTACAGTGGAGCACATTAGAGGTAGAGTACAGTGGAGTACAGTAGAGGTAGAGTACAGTGGAGTACAGTAGCGGTAGAGTACAGTGGAGTACAGTAGAGGTAGAGTACAGTGAGTACAGTAGAGGTAGAGTACAGTGGAGTACAGTAGAGGTAGAGTACAGTGGAGTACAATAGAGTAGAGTACAGTAGATCACAGTAGAGGTAGAGTACAGTGGAGCACAGTAGAGATAGAGTACAGTGGAGTACAGTAGAGGTAGAGTACAGTGGAGTACAGTTGAGGTGGAGTACAGTAGAGTACAGTAGAGGTAGAGAACAGTACAGTACAGTAGAGGTAGAGTACAGTGGAGTAGAGTAGAGAGAGAGTACAGTGGAGCACAGTAGAGATAGACTACAGTGGAGTACAGTAGAGGTAGAGAACAGTACAGTACAGTAGAGGTAGAGTACAGTAGAGTACAGTAGAGATAGTGTACAGTGGAGCACAGTAGAGATAGAGTAGAGTGGAGTACAGTAGAGGTAGAGTACAGTGGAGTACAGTAGAGGTAGAGTACAGTGAAGCACTTTAGAGGTGGATTACAGTAGAGTACAGTAGAGATAGAGTACAGTAGAGGTAGAGTACAGTGGAGTAAAGTAGAGATAGAGTACAGAGGAGTACAGTAGAGGTAGAGTACAGAGGAGCACAGTAGAGGTAGAGTACAGTGGAGTACAGTAGAGATAGAGTACAGTGGAGTACAGTAGAGATAGAGTACAGTGGAGCACAGTAGAGATAGAGTACAGTGGAGTACAGTAGAGGTAGAGTACAGTGGAGTACAGTAGAGGTAGAGTACAGTGGAGCACATTAGAGGTGGCTTACAGTGGAGCACAGTAGAGGTACAGTACAGTGGAGCAAAGTAGAGGTAGAGTACAGTGGAGTAGAGTAGAGGTAGAGTACAGTGGAGTACAGTAGAGTAGAGTAGAGTACAGTAGAGCACAGTAGAGGTAGAGTACAGTGGAGCACAGTAGAGTAGAGTACAGTGGAGTACAGTAGAGGTAGAGTACAGTGGAGTACAGTAGACATAGAGTAGAGTGGAGTACAGTAGAGGTAGAGTACAGTGGAGTACAGTAGAGGTAGAGTACAGAGGAGCACAGTAGAGATAGAGTACAGTGGAGCACGGTAGAGGTAGAGTACAGTGGAGTACAGTAGAGTAGAGTACAGTAGAGGTAGAGTACAGTGGAATACAGTAGAGGTAGAGTACAGGTGAGTACAGTAGATGTAGAGTACAGAGGAGCACATTAGAGGTAGAGTACAGTGGAGTACAGTAGAGGTAGAATACAGTGGAGTACAGTAGAGATAGAGTACAGTGGAGTACAGTAGAGTAGAGTACAGTGGAGCACAGTAGAGGTAGAGTACAGTGGAGCACAGTAGAGGTAGAGTACAGTGGAGCACAGTAGAGGTAGAGTACAGTGGAGTACAGTAGAGATAGAGTAAAGTGGAGTACAGTAGAGATAGAGTACAGTGGAGCACAGTAGAGATAGAGTACAGTGGAGTACAGTAGAGGTAGAGTACAGTGGAGTACAGTAGAGGTAGAGTACAGTGGAGCACATTAGAGGTGGATTACAGTACAGTACAGTAGAGATAGAGTACAGTAGAGTACAGTAGAGGTAGAGTACAGTGGAGTACAGTAGAGATAGAGTACAGTGGAGCACAGTAGAAGTAGAGTACAGTGGAGTACAGTAGAGGTAGAGTACAGTGGAGTACAGTAGAGGTAGAGTACAGTGGAGTACAGTGGAGCACATTAGAGGTGGATTACAGTGGAGCACAGTAGAGGTACAGTACAGTGGAGTAAAGTAGAGGTAGAGAACAGTACAGTACAGTAGAGGTAGAGTACAGTGGAGTAGAGTAGAGAGAGAGTACAGTGGAGCACAGTAGAGATAGACTACAGTGGAGTACAGTAGAGGTAGAGAACAGTACAGTACAGTAGAGGTAGAGTACAGTAGAGTACAGTAGAGATAGTGTACAGTGGAGCACAGTAGAGATAGAGTACAGTGGAGTACAGTAGAGGTAGAGTACAGTGGAGTACAGTAGAGGTAGAATACAGTGGAGCACATTAGAGGTGGATTACAGTAGAGTACAGTAGAGATAGAGTACAGTGGAGTACAGTAGAGGTAGAGTACAGTGGAGTACAGTAGAGATAGAGTACAGTGGAGCACAGTAGAAGTAGAGTACAGTGGAGTACAGTAGAGGTAGAGTATAGTGGAGCACAGTAGAAATAGAGTAAAGTGGAGCACAGTAGAGGTAGAGTACAGTGGAGTACAGTAGAGTAGAGTACAGTAGAGCACAGTAGAGGTAGAGTACAGTGGAGCACAGTAGAGGTAGAGTACAGAGGAGCACAGTAGAGATAGAGTACAGTGGAGCACAGTAGAGGTAGAGTACAGTGGAGCACAGTAGAGTAGAGTACAGTAGAGCACCTTAGAGGTAGAGTACAGTGGAGCACAGTAGAGGTAGAGTACAGTGGAGTACAGTAGAGATAGAGTAGAGTGGAGTACAGTAGAGGTAGAGTACAGAGGAGTACAGTAGAGGTAGAGTACAGAGGAGCACAGTAGAGATAGAGTACAGTGGAGCACAGTAGAGGTAGAGTACAGTGGAGTACAGTAGAGTAGAGTACAGTAGAGGTAGAGTACAGTGGAGCACAGTAAAGGTAGAGTACAGTGGAGCACAGTAGAGATAGAGTACAGTGGAGTACAGTAGAGGTAGAGTACAGTGGAGTACAGTAGATGTAGAGTACAGAGGACCACATTAGAGGTAGAGTACAGTGGAGTACAGTAGAGGTAGAATACAGTGGAGTACAGTAGAGATAGAGTACAGTGGAGTACAGTTGAAGTAGAGTATAGTGGAGCACAGTAGAGATAGAGTACAGTGGAGCACAATAGTGGTAGAGTACAGTGGAGTACAGTACAGATAGACTACAATGGAGCACAGTAGAGATAGAGTACAGTGGAGTACAGTAGAGGTACAGTACAGTGGAGTACAGTAGAGGTAGAGTACAATGGAGTACAGTGGAGCACATTAGAGGTGGAGTACAGTGGAGCACAGTAGAGGTAGACTACAGTGGAGCACAGTAGAGGTAGAGTACAGTGGAGCACAGTAGAGGTAGAGTACAGTGGAGTACAGTAGAGGTAGAGTACAGTGGAGTACAGTAGAGGTAGAGTACAGTGGAGTACAGTAGCGGTAGAGTACAGTGGAGTACAGTAGAGGTAGAGTACAGTGGAGTACAGTAGAGGTAGAGTACAGTGGAGTACAGTAGACGTAGAGTACAGTGGAGTACAATAGAGTAGAGTACAGTAGATCACAGTAGAGGTAGAGTACAGTGGAGCACAGTAGAGATAGAGTACAGTGGAGTACAGTTGAGGTGGAGTACAGTAGAGTACAGTAGAGGTAGAGAACAGTACAGTACAGTAGAGGTAGAGTACAGTGGAGTAGAGTAGAGAGAGAGTACAGTGGAGCACAGTAGAGATAGACTACAGTGGAGTACAGTAGAGGTAGAGAACAGTACAGTACAGTAGAGGTAGAGTACAGTAGAGTACAGTAGAGATAGTGTACAGTGGAGCACAGTAGAGATAGAGTAGAGTGGAGTACAGTAGAGGTAGAGTACAGTGGAGTACAGTAGAGGTAGAGTACAGTGGAGTACAGTAGAGGTAGAGTACAGTGAAGCACATTAGAGGTGGATTACAGTAGAGTACAGTAGAGATAGAGTACAGTAGAGTACAGTAGAGGTAGAGTACAGTGGAGTACAGTAGAGATAGAGTACAGTGGAGCACAGTAGAAGTAGAGTACAGTGGAGTACAGTAGAGGTAGAGTACAGTGGAGTACAGTAGAGGTAGAGTACAGTGGAGTACAGTGGAGCACATTAGAGGTGGATTACAGTGGAGCACAGCAGAGGTACAGTACAGTGGAGCAAAGTAGAGGTAGAGTACAGTGGAGTAGAGTAGAGGTAGAGTACAGTGGGGTACAGTAGAGTAGAGTAGAGTACAGTAGAGCACAGCAGAGGTAGAGTACAGTGGAGCACAGTAGAGTAGAGTACAGTGGAGTACAGTAGAGGTAGAGTACAGTGGAGTACAGTAGAGATAGAGTACAGTGGAGTACAGTAGAGGTAGAGTACAGTGGAGTACAGTAGAGGTAGAGTACAGAGGAGCACAGTAGAGTTAGAGTACAGTGGAGCACAGTAGAGGTAGAGTACAGTGGAGTACAGTAGAGTAGAGTAGAGTAGAGGTAGAGTACAGTGGAGCACAGTAAAGGTAGAGTACAGTGGAGAACAGTAGAGATAGAGTACAGTGGAATACAGTAGAGGTAGAGTACAGTGGAGTACAGTAGATGTAGAGTACAGAGGAGCACATTAGAGGTAGAGTACAGTGGAGTACAGTAGAGGTAGAATACAGTGGAGTACAGTAGAGATAGAGTACAGTGGAGTACAGTAGAAGTAGAGTACAGTGGAGCACAGTAGAGATAGAGTACAGTGGAGTACAGTAGAGGTAGAGAACAGTGCAGTACAGTAGTGGTAGAGTAGAGTGGAGTACAGTACAGATAGACTACAATGGAGCACAGTAGAGATAGAGTACAGTGGAGTAGAGTAGAGGTAGAGTACAGTGGAGTACAGTAGAGGTAGAGTACAGTGGAGTACAGTGGAGCACATTAGAGGTGGAGTACAGTGGAGCACAGTAGAGGTAGAGTACAGTGGAGCACAGTAGAGGTAGAGTACAGTGGAGCACAGTAGAGGTAGAGTACAGTGGAGTACAGTAGAGGTAGCGTACAGTGGAGTACAGTAGAGTAGAGTACAGTAGAGCACAGTAGAGGTAGAGTACAGTGGAGCACAGTAGAGATAGAATACAGTGGAGTACAGTAGAGGTAGAGTAAAGTGGAGTACAGTAGAGGTAGAGTACAGTGGAGCACATTAGAGGTAGAGTACAGTGGAGCACAGAAGAGGTAGAGTACAGTGGAACACAGTAGAGGTAGAGTACAGAGGAGCACAGTAGAGGTAGAGTAAAGAGGAGCACAGTAGAGATAGAGTACAGTGGAGCACAGTAGAGGTAGAGTACAGTGGAGTACAGTAGAGTAGAGTACAGTGGAGCACAGTAGAGGTAGAGTACAGTGGAGCACAGTAGAGGTAGAGAACAGTACAGTACAGTAGAGGTAGAGTACAGTAGAGTACAGTAGAGATAGTGTACAGTGGAGCACAGTAGAGATAGAGTACAGTGGAGTACAGTAGAGGTAGAGTACAGTGGAGTACAGTAGAGGTAGAGTACAGTGGAGCACATTAGAGGTGGATTACAGTAGAGTACAGTAGAGATAGAGTACAGTAGAGTACAGTAGAGGTAGAGTACAGTGGAGTACAGTAGAGATAGAGTACAGTGGAGCACAGTAGAAGTAGAGTACAGTGGAGTACAGTAGAGGTAGAGTACAGTGGAGTACAGTAGAGGTAGCGTACAGTGGAGTACAGTAGAGGTAGAGAACAGTGCAGTACAGTAGTGGTAGAGTAGAGTGGAGTACAGTACAGATAGACTACAATGGAGCACAGTAGAGATAGAGTACAGTGGAGTACAGTAGAGGTAGAGTACAGTGGAGTACAGTAGAGGTAGAGTACAGTGGAGTACAGTGGAGCACATTAGAGGTGGAGTACAGTGGAGCACAGTAGAGGTAGAGTACAGTGGAGCACAGTAGAGGTAGAGTACAGTGGAGCACAGTAGAGGTAGAGTACAGTGGAGTACAGTAGAGGTAGCGTACAGTGGAGTACAGTAGAGTAGAGTACAGTAGAGTACAGTAGAGGTAGAGTACAGTGGAGCACATTAGAGGTAGAGTACAGTGGAGCACAGAAGAGGTAGAGTACAGTAGAACACAGTAGAGGTAGAGTACAGAGGAGCACAGTAGAGGTAGAGTAAAGAGGAGCACAGTAGAGATAGAGTACAGTGGAGCACAGTAGAGGTAGAGTACAGTGGAGTACAGTAGAGATAGAGTACAGTGGAGTACAGTAGAGATAGAGTACAGTGGAGCACAGTAGAGATAGAGTACAGTGGAGCACAGTAGAGGTAGAGTACAGTGGAGTACAGTAGAGTAGAGTACAGTAGAGCACAGTAGAGGTAGAGTACTGTGGAGCACAGTAGAGGTAGAGTACAGTGGAGCACAGTAGAGGTAGAGTACAGTGGAGCACAGTAGAGTAGAGTACAGTAGAGCACATTAGAGGTAGAGTACAGTGGAGCACAGTAGAGGTAGAGTACAGTGGAGTACAGTAGAGATAGAGTACAGTGGAGTACAGTAGAGATAGAGTACAGTGGAGTACAGTAGAGGTAGAGTACAGTGGAGTACAGTAGAGGTAGAGTACAGTGGAGCACATTAGAGGTGGATTACAGTAGAGTACAGTAGAGATAGAGTACAGTAGAGTACAGTAGAGGTAGAGTACAGTGGAGTACAGTAGAGATAGAGTACAGTGGAGCACAGTAGAAGTAGAGTACAGTGGAGTACAGTAGAGGTAGAGTACAGTGGAGTACAGTAGAGGTAGAGTACAGTGGAGTACAGTGGAGCACATTAGAGGTGGATTATAGTGGAGCACAGTAGAGGTACAGTACAGTGGAGCAAAGTAGAGGTAGAGAACAGTACAGTACAGTAGAGGTAGAGTACCGTGGAGTAGAGTAGAGAGAGAGTACAGTGGAGCACAGTAGAGATAGACTACAGTGGAGTACAGTAGAGGTAGAGAACAGTACAGTACAGTAGAGGTGGAGTACAGTAGAGTACAGTAGAGATAGTGTACAGTGGAGCACAGTAGAGATAGAGTACAGTGGAGTACAGTAGAGGTAGAGTACAGTGTAGTACAGTAGAGGTAGAGTACAGTGGAGCACATTAGAGGTGGATTACAGTAGAGTACAGTAGAGATAGAGTACAGTAGAGGTAGAGTACAGTGGAGTACAGTAGAGATAGAGTACAGTGGAGCACAGTAGAAGTAGAGTACAGTGGAGTACAGTAGAGGTAGAGTACAGTGGAGCACAGTAGAAATAGAGTAAAGTGGAGCACAGTAGAGGTAGAGTACAGTGGAGTACAGTAGAGTAGAGTACAGTAGAGCACAGTAGAGGTAGAGTACAGTGGAGCACAGTAGAGGTAGAGTACAGAGGAGCACAGTAGAGATAGAGTACAGTGGAGCACAGTAGAGGTAGAGTACAGTGGAGCACAGTAGAGTAGAGTACAGTAGAGCACATTAGAGGTAGAGTACAGTGGAGCACAGTAGAGGTAGAGTACAGTGGAGTACAGTAGAGATAGAGTACAGTGGAGTACAGTAGAGGTAGAGTACAGACGAGTACAGTAGAGGTAGAGTACAGAGGAGCACAGTAGAGATAGAGTACAGTGGAGCAGAGTAGAGGTAGAGTACAGTGGAGTACAGTAGAGTAGAGTACAGTAGAGGTAGAGTACAGTGGAGCACAGTAAAGGTAGAGTACAGTGGAGCACAGTAGAGATAGAGTACAATGGAGTACAGTAGAGGTAGAGTACAGTGGAGTACAGTAGATGTAGAGTACAGAGGACCATATTAGAGGTAGAGTACAGTAGAGTACAGTAGAGGTAGAGTACAGTGGAGTACAGTAGAGATAGACTACAGTGGAGCACAGTAGAGATAGAGTACAGTGGAGTACAGTAGAGGTACAGTACAGTGGAGTACAGTAGAGGTAGAGTACAATGGAGTACAGTGGAGCACATTAGAGGTGGAGTACAGTGGAGCACAGTAGAGGTAGAGTACAGTGGAGCACAGTAGAGGTAGAGTACAGTGGAGCACAGTAGAGGTAGAGTACAGTGGAGTACAGTAGAGGTAGAGTACAGTGGAGTACAGTAGAGTAGAGTAGAGTACAGTAGAGCACAGTAGAGGTAGAGTACAGTGGAGCAAAGTAGAGATAGAGTACAGTGGAGTACAGTAGAGGTAGAGAACAGTACAGTACAGTAGAGGTGGAGTACAGTAGAGTACAGTAGAGATAGTGTACAGTGGAGCACAGTAGAGATAGAGTACAGTGGAGTACAGTAGAGGTAGAGTACAGTGTAGTACAGTAGAGGTAGAGTACAGTGGAGCACATTAGAGGTGGATTACAGTAGAGTACAGTAGAGATAGAGTACAGTAGAGGTAGAGTACAGTGGAGTACAGTAGAGATAGAGTACAGTGGAGCACAGTAGAAGTAGAGTACAGTGGAGTACAGTAGAGGTAGAGTACAGTGGAGCACAGTAGAAATAGAGTAAAGTGGAGCACAGTAGAGGTAGAGTACAGTGGAGTACAGTAGAGTAGAGTACAGTAGAGCACAGTAGAGGTAGAGTACAGTGGAGCACAGTAGAGGTAGAGTACAGAGGAGCACAGTAGAGATAGAGTACAGTGGAGCACAGTAGAGGTAGAGTACAGTGGAGCACAGTAGAGTAGAGTACAGTAGAGCACATTAGAGGTAGAGTACAGTGGAGCACAGTAGAGGTAGAGTACAGTGGAGTACAGTAGAGATAGAGTACAGTGGAGTACAGTAGAGGTAGAGTACAGACGAGTACAGTAGAGGTAGAGTACAGAGGAGCACAGTAGAGATAGAGTACAGTGGAGCAGAGTAGAGGTAGAGTACAGTGGAGTACAGTAGAGTAGAGTACAGTAGAGGTAGAGTACAGTGGAGCACAGTAAAGGTAGAGTACAGTGGAGCACAGTAGAGATAGAGTACAGTGGAGTACAGTAGAGGTAGAGTACAGTGGAGTACAGTAGATGTAGAGTACAGAGGACCACATTAGAGGTAGAGTACAGTAGAGTACAGTAGAGGTAGAGTACAGTGGAGTACAGTAGAGATAGACTACAGTGGAGCACAGTAGAGATAGAGTACAGTGGAGTACAGTAGAGGTACAGTACAGTGGAGTACAGTAGAGGTAGAGTACAATGGAGTACAGTGGAGCACATTAGAGGTGGAGTACAGTGGAGCACAGTAGAGGTAGAGTACAGTGGAGCACAGTAGAGGTAGAGTACAGTGGAGCACAGTAGAGGTAGAGTACAGTGGAGTACAGTAGAGGTAGAGTACAGTGGAGTACAGTAGAGTAGAGTAGAGTACAGTAGAGCACAGTAGAGGTAGAGTACAGTGGAGCAAAGTAGAGATAGAGTACAGTGGAGTACAGTAGAGGTAGAGTACAGTGGAGTACAGTAGAGGTAGAGTACAGTGGAGCACATTAGAGGTAGAGTACAGTGGAGTACAGTAGAGGTAGAGTACAGTGGAGTACAGTAGCGGTAGAGTACAGTGGAGTACAGTAGAGGTAGAGTACAGTGGAGTACAGTAGAGGTAGAGTACAGTGGAGTACAGTAGAGGTAGAGTACAGTGGAGTACAATAGAGTAGAGTACAGTAGATCACAGTAGAGGTAGAGTACAGTGGAGCACAGTAGAGATAGAGTACAGTGGAGTACAGTAGAGGTAGAGTACAGTGGAGTACAGTTGAGGTGGAGTACAGTAGAGTACAGTAGAGGTAGAGAACAGTACAGTACAGTAGAGGTAGAGTACAGTGGAGTAGAGTAGAGAGAGAGTACAGTGGAGCACAGTAGAGATAGACTACAGTGGAGTACAGTAGAGGTAGAGAACAGTACAGTACAGTAGAGGTAGAGTACAGTAGAGTACAGTAGAGATAGTGTACAGTGGAGCACAGTAGAGATAGAGTAGAGTGGAGTACAGTAGAGGTAGAGTACAGTGGAGTACAGTAGAGGTAGAGTACAGTGAAGTACATTAGAGGTGGATTACAGTAGAGTACAGTAGAGATAGAGTACAGTAGAGTACAGTAGAGGTAGAGTACAGTGGAGTACAGTAGAGATAGAGTACAGTAGAGCACAGTAGAAGTAGAGTACAGTGGAGTACAGTAGAGGTAGAGTACAGTGGAGTACAGTAGAGGTAGAGTACAGTGGAGTACAGTGGAGCACAGTAGAGGTGGATTACAGTGGAGCACAGCAGAGGTACAGTACAGTGGAGCACAGTAGAGGTAGAGTACAGTGGAGTACAGTAGAGTAGAGTACAGTAGAGCACAGTAGAGGTAGAGTACTGTGGAGCACAGTAGAGGTAGAGTACAGTGGAGCACAGTAGAGGTAGAGTACAGTGGAGCACAGTAGAGTAGAGTACAGTAGAGCACATTAGAGGTAGAGTACAGTGGAGCACAGTAGAGGTAGAGTACAGTGGAGTACAGTAGAGATAGAGTACAGTGGAGTACAGTAGAGATAGAGTACAGTGGAGTACAGTAGAGGTAGAGTACAGTGGAGTACAGTAGAGGTAGAGTACAGTGGAGCACATTAGAGGTGGATTACAGTAGAGTACAGTAGAGATAGAGTACAGTAGAGTACAGTAGAGGTAGAGTACAGTGGAGTACAGTAGAGATAGAGTACAGTGGAGCACAGTAGAAGTAGAGTACAGTGGAGTACAGTAGAGGTAGAGTACAGTGGAGTACAGTAGAGGTAGAGTACAGTGGAGTACAGTGGAGCACATTAGAGGTGGATTATAGTGGAGCACAGTAGAGGTACAGTACAGTGGAGCAAAGTAGAGGTAGAGAACAGTACAGTACAGTAGAGGTAGAGTACCGTGGAGTAGAGTAGAGAGAGAGTACAGTGGAGCACAGTAGAGATAGACTACAGTGGAGTACAGTAGAGGTAGAGAACAGTACAGTACAGTAGAGGTGGAGTACAGTAGAGTACAGTAGAGATAGTGTACAGTGGAGCACAGTAGAGATAGAGTACAGTGGAGTACAGTAGAGGTAGAGTACAGTGTAGTACAGTAGAGGTAGAGTACAGTGGAGCACATTAGAGGTGGATTACAGTAGAGTACAGTAGAGATAGAGTACAGTAGAGGTAGAGTACAGTGGAGTACAGTAGAGATAGAGTACAGTGGAGCACAGTAGAAGTAGAGTACAGTGGAGTACAGTAGAGGTAGAGTACAGTGGAGCACAGTAGAAATAGAGTAAAGTGGAGCACAGTAGAGGTAGAGTACAGTGGAGTACAGTAGAGTAGAGTACAGTAGAGCACAGTAGAGGTAGAGTACAGTGGAGCACAGTAGAGGTAGAGTACAGAGGAGCACAGTAGAGATAGAGTACAGTGGAGCACAGTAGAGGTAGAGTACAGTGGAGCACAGTAGAGTAGAGTACAGTAGAGCACATTAGAGGTAGAGTACAGTGGAGCACAGTAGAGGTAGAGTACAGTGGAGTACAGTAGAGATAGAGTACAGTGGAGTACAGTAGAGGTAGAGTACAGACGAGTACAGTAGAGGTAGAGTACAGAGGAGCACAGTAGAGATAGAGTACAGTGGAGCAGAGTAGAGGTAGAGTACAGTGGAGTACAGTAGAGTAGAGTACAGTAGAGGTAGAGTACAGTGGAGCACAGTAAAGGTAGAGTACAGTGGAGCACAGTAGAGATAGAGTACAATGGAGTACAGTAGAGGTAGAGTACAGTGGAGTACAGTAGATGTAGAGTACAGAGGACCATATTAGAGGTAGAGTACAGTAGAGTACAGTAGAGGTAGAGTACAGTGGAGTACAGTAGAGATAGACTACAGTGGAGCACAGTAGAGATAGAGTACAGTGGAGTACAGTAGAGGTACAGTACAGTGGAGTACAGTAGAGGTAGAGTACAATGGAGTACAGTGGAGCACATTAGAGGTGGAGTACAGTGGAGCACAGTAGAGGTAGAGTACAGTGGAGCACAGTAGAGGTAGAGTACAGTGGAGCACAGTAGAGGTAGAGTACAGTGGAGTACAGTAGAGGTAGAGTACAGTGGAGTACAGTAGAGTAGAGTAGAGTACAGTAGAGCACAGTAGAGGTAGAGTACAGTGGAGCAAAGTAGAGATAGAGTACAGTGGAGTACAGTAGAGGTAGAGAACAGTACAGTACAGTAGAGGTGGAGTACAGTAGAGTACAGTAGAGATAGTGTACAGTGGAGCACAGTAGAGATAGAGTACAGTGGAGTACAGTAGAGGTAGAGTACAGTGTAGTACAGTAGAGGTAGAGTACAGTGGAGCACATTAGAGGTGGATTACAGTAGAGTACAGTAGAGATAGAGTACAGTAGAGGTAGAGTACAGTGGAGTACAGTAGAGATAGAGTACAGTGGAGCACAGTAGAAGTAGAGTACAGTGGAGTACAGTAGAGGTAGAGTACAGTGGAGCACAGTAGAAATAGAGTAAAGTGGAGCACAGTAGAGGTAGAGTACAGTGGAGTACAGTAGAGTAGAGTACAGTAGAGCACAGTAGAGGTAGAGTACAGTGGAGCACAGTAGAGGTAGAGTACAGAGGAGCACAGTAGAGATAGAGTACAGTGGAGCACAGTAGAGGTAGAGTACAGTGGAGCACAGTAGAGTAGAGTACAGTAGAGCACATTAGAGGTAGAGTACAGTGGAGCACAGTAGAGGTAGAGTACAGTGGAGTACAGTAGAGATAGAGTACAGTGGAGTACAGTAGAGGTAGAGTACAGACGAGTACAGTAGAGGTAGAGTACAGAGGAGCACAGTAGAGATAGAGTACAGTGGAGCAGAGTAGAGGTAGAGTACAGTGGAGTACAGTAGAGTAGAGTACAGTAGAGGTAGAGTACAGTGGAGCACAGTAAAGGTAGAGTACAGTGGAGCACAGTAGAGATAGAGTACAGTGGAGTACAGTAGAGGTAGAGTACAGTGGAGTACAGTAGATGTAGAGTACAGAGGACCACATTAGAGGTAGAGTACAGTAGAGTACAGTAGAGGTAGAGTACAGTGGAGTACAGTAGAGATAGACTACAGTGGAGCACAGTAGAGATAGAGTACAGTGGAGTACAGTAGAGGTACAGTACAGTGGAGTACAGTAGAGGTAGAGTACAATGGAGTACAGTGGAGCACATTAGAGGTGGAGTACAGTGGAGCACAGTAGAGGTAGAGTACAGTGGAGCACAGTAGAGGTAGAGTACAGTGGAGCACAGTAGAGGTAGAGTACAGTGGAGTACAGTAGAGGTAGAGTACAGTGGAGTACAGTAGAGTAGAGTAGAGTACAGTAGAGCACAGTAGAGGTAGAGTACAGTGGAGCAAAGTAGAGATAGAGTACAGTGGAGTACAGTAGAGGTAGAGTACAGTGGAGTACAGTAGAGGTAGAGTACAGTGGAGCACATTAGAGGTAGAGTACAGTGGAGTACAGTAGAGGTAGAGTACAGTGGAGTACAGTAGCGGTAGAGTACAGTGGAGTACAGTAGAGGTAGAGTACAGTGGAGTACAGTAGAGGTAGAGTACAGTGGAGTACAGTAGAGGTAGAGTACAGTGGAGTACAATAGAGTAGAGTACAGTAGATCACAGTAGAGGTAGAGTACAGTGGAGCACAGTAGAGATAGAGTACAGTGGAGTACAGTAGAGGTAGAGTACAGTGGAGTACAGTTGAGGTGGAGTACAGTAGAGTACAGTAGAGGTAGAGAACAGTACAGTACAGTAGAGGTAGAGTACAGTGGAGTAGAGTAGAGAGAGAGTACAGTGGAGCACAGTAGAGATAGACTACAGTGGAGTACAGTAGAGGTAGAGAACAGTACAGTACAGTAGAGGTAGAGTACAGTAGAGTACAGTAGAGATAGTGTACAGTGGAGCACAGTAGAGATAGAGTAGAGTGGAGTACAGTAGAGGTAGAGTACAGTGGAGTACAGTAGAGGTAGAGTACAGTGAAGTACATTAGAGGTGGATTACAGTAGAGTACAGTAGAGATAGAGTACAGTAGAGTACAGTAGAGGTAGAGTACAGTGGAGTACAGTAGAGATAGAGTACAGTAGAGCACAGTAGAAGTAGAGTACAGTGGAGTACAGTAGAGGTAGAGTACAGTGGAGTACAGTAGAGGTAGAGTACAGTGGAGTACAGTGGAGCACAGTAGAGGTGGATTACAGTGGAGCACAGCAGAGGTACAGTACAGTGGAGCAAAGTAGAGGTAGAGTACAGTGGAGTAGAGTAGAGGTAGAGTACAGTGGGGTAGAGTAGAGTAGAGTAGGGTACAGTAGAGCACAGTAGAGGTAGAGTACAGTGGAGCACAGTAGAGTAGAGTACAGTGGAGTACAGTAGAGGTAGAGTACAGTGGAGTACAGTAGAGATAGAGTACAGTGGAGTACAGTAGAGGTAGAGTACAGTGGAGTACAGTAGAGGTAGAGTACAGAGGAGCACAGTAGAGATAGAGTACAGTGGAGCACAGTAGAGGTAGAGTACAGTGGAGTACAGTAGAGTAGAGTACAGTAGAGGTAGAGTACAGTGGAGCACAGTAAAGGTAGAGTACAGTGGAGCACAGTAGAGATAGAGTACAGTGGAGCACAGTAGAGGTAGAGTACAGTAGAATACAGTAGATGTAGAGTACAGAGGAGCACATTAGAGGTAGAGTACAGTGGAGTACAGTAGAGGTAGAATACAGTGGAGTACAGTAGAGATAGAGTACAGTGGAGTACAGTAGAAGTAGAGTACAGTGGAGCACAGTAGAGATAGAGTACAGTGGAGTACAGTAGAGGTAGAATACAGTGGAGTACAGTAGAGATAGAGTACAGTGGAGTACAGTAGAAGTAGAGTACAGTGGAGCACATTAGAGGTAGACTACAGTGGAGCACAGTAGAGGTAGAGTACAGTGGAGTACAGTAGAGATAGAGTACTGTGGAGTACAGTAGAGATAGAGTACAGTGGAGTACAGTAGAGGTAGAGTACAGTGGAGTACAGTAGAGGTAGAGTACAGTGGATCACATTAGAGGTGGATTACAGTAGAGTACAGTAGAGATAGAGTACAGTAGAGTACAGTAGAGGTAGAGTACAGTGGAGCACAGTAGAAGTAGAGTACAGTGGAGTACAGTAGAGGTAGAGTACAGTGGAGTACAGTAGAGGTAGAGTACAGTGGAGTACAGTGGAGCACATTAGAGGTGGATTACAGTGGAGCACAGTAGAGGTACAGTACAGTGGAGCAAAGTAGAGGTAGAGAACAGTACAGTACAGTAGAGGTAGAGTACAGTGGAGTAGAGTAGAGAGAGAGTACAGTGGAGCACAGTAGAGATAGACTACAGTGGAGTACAGTAGAGGTAGAGAACAGTACAGTACAGTAGAGGTAGAGTACAGTAGAGTACAGTAGAGATAGTGTACAGTGGAGCACAGTAGAGATAGAGTACAGTGGAGTACAGTAGAGGTAGAGTACCGTGGAGTACAGTAGAGGTAGAGTACAGTGGAGCACATTAGAGGTGGATTACAGTAGAGTACAGTAGAGATAGAGTACAGTAGAGTACAGTAGAGGTAGAGTACAGTGGAGTACAGTAGAGATAGAGTACAGTGGAGCACAGTAGAAGTAGAGTACAGTGGAGTACAGTAGAGGTAGAGTACAGTGGAGTACAGTAGAGGTAGCGTACAGTGGAGTACAGTAGAGGTAGAGAACAGTGCAGTACAGTAGTGGTAGAGTAGAGTGGAGTACAGTACAGATAGACTACAATGGAGCACAGTAGAGATAGAGTACAGTGGAGTACAGTAGAGGTAGAGTACAGTGGAGTACAGTAGAGGTAGACTACAGTGGAGTACAGTGGAGCACATTAGAGGTGGAGTACAGTGGAGCACAGTAGAGGTAGAGTACAGTGGAGCACAGTAGAGGTAGAGTACAGTGGAGCACAGTAGAGGTAGAGTACAGTGGAGTACAGTAGAGGTAGCGTACAGTGGAGTACAGTAGAGTAGAGTACAGTAGAGCACAGTAGAGGTAGAGTACAGTGGAGCACAGTAGAGATAGAGTACAGTGGAGTACAGTAGAGGTAGAGTAAAGTGGAGTACAGTAGAGGTAGAGTACAGTGGAGCACATTAGAGGTAGAGTACAGTGGAGCACAGAAGAGGTAGAGTACAGTGGAACACAGTAGAGGTAGAGTACAGAGGAGCACAGTAGAGGTAGAGTAAAGAGGAGCACAGTAGAGATAGAGTACAGTGGAGCACAGTAGAGGTAGAGTACAGTGGAGTACAGTAGAGTAGAGTACAGTGGAGCACAGTAGAGGTAGAGTACAGTGGAGTACAGTAGAGTAGAGTACAGTAGAGGTAGAGTACAGTGGAGCACAGTAAAGGTAGAGTACAGTGGAGCACAGTAGAGATAGAGTACAGTGGAGCACAGTAGAGGTAGAGTACAGTGGAGCGCAGTAGAGATAGAGTACAGTGGAGCACAGTAGAGGTAGAGTACAGTGGAGCACAGTAGAGGTAGAGTACAGTGGAGTACAGTAGAGATAGAGTACAGTGGAGTACAGTAGAGATAGAGTACAGTGGAGCACAGTAGAGATAGAGTACAGTGGAGCACAGTAGAGGTAGAGTACAGTGGAGTACAGTAGAGTAGAGTACAGTAGAGCACAGTAGAGGTAGAGTACTGTGGAGCACAGTAGAGGTAGAGTACAGAGGAGCACAGTAGAGATAGAGTACAGTGGAGCACAGTAGAGGTAGAGTACAGTGGAGCACAGTAGAGTAGAGTACAGTAGAGCACATTAGAGGTAGAGTACAGTGTAGCACAGTAGAGGTAGAGTACAGTGGAGTACAGTAGAGATAGAGTACAGTGGAGTACAGTAGAGATAGAGTACAGTGGAGTACAGTAGAGGTAGAGTACAGTGGAGTACAGTAGAGGTAGAGTACAGTGGAGCACATTAGAGGTGGATTACAGTAGAGTACAGTAGAGATAGAGTACAGTAGAGTACAGTAGAGGTAGAGTACAGTGGAGTACAGTAGAGATAGAGTACAGTGGAGCACAGTAGAAGTAGAGTACAGTGGAGTACAGTAGAGGTAGAGTACAGTGGAGTACAGTAGAGGTAGAGTACAGTGGAGTACAGTGGAGCACATTAGAGGTGGATTACAGTGGAGCACAGTAGAGGTACAGTACAGTGGAGCAAAGTAGAGGTAGAGAACAGTACAGTACAGTAGAGGTAGAGTACAGTGGAGTAGAGTAGAGAGAGAGTACAGTGGAGCACAGTAGAGATAGACTACAGTGGAGTACAGTAGAGGTAGAGAACAGTACAGTACAGTAGAGGTAGAGTACAGTAGAGTACAGTAGAGATAGTGTACAGTGGAGCACAGTAGAGATAGAGTACAGTGGAGTACAGTAGAGGTAGAGTACAGTGGAGTACAGTAGAGGTAGAGTACAGTGGAGCACATTAGAGGTGGATTACAGTAGAGTACAGTAGAGATAGAGTACAGTAGAGGTAGAGTACAGTGGAGTACAGTAGAGATAGAGTACAGTGGAGCACAGTAGAAGTAGAGTACAGTGGAGTACAGTAGAGGTAGAGTACAGTGGAGCACAGTAGAAATAGAGTAAAGTGGAGCACAGTAGAGGTAGAGTACAGTGGAGTACAGTAGAGTAGAGTACAGTAGAGCACAGTAGAGGTAGAGTACAGTGGAGCACAGTAGAGGTAGAGTACAGAGGAGCACAGTAGAGATAGAGTACAGTGGAGCACAGTAGAGGTAGAGTACAGTGGAGCACAGTAGAGGTAGAGTACAGTGGAGTACAGTAGAGATAGATTACAGTGGAGTACAGTAGAGGTAGAGTACAGAGGAGTACAGTAGAGGTAGAGTACAGAGGAGCACAGTAGAGATAGAGTACAGTGGAGCAGAGTAGAGGTAGAGTACAGTGGAGTACAGTAGAGTAGAGTACAGTAGAGGTAGAGTACAGTGGAGCACAGTAAAGGTAGAGTACAGTGGAGCACAGTAGAGATAGAGTACAGTGGAGTACAGTAGAGGTAGAGTACAGTGGAGTACAGTAGATGTAGAGTACAGAGGACCACATTAGAGGTAGAGTACAGTAGAGTACAGTAGAGGTAGAGTACAGTGGAGTAGAGTAGAGATAGAGTACAGTGGAGCACAGTAGTGGTAGAGTACAGTGGAGTAGAGTACAGATAGACTACAGTGGAGCACAGTAGAGATAGAGTACAGTGGAGTACAGTAGAGGTACAGTACAGTGGAGTACAGTAGAGGTAGAGTACAATGGAGTACAGTGGAGCACATTAGAGGTGGAGTACAGTGGAGCACAGTAGAGATAGAGTACAGTGGAGCACAGTAGAGGTAGAGTACAGTGGAGCACAGTAGAGGTAGAGTACAGTGGAGTACAGTAGAGGTAGAGTACAGTGGAGTACAGTAGAGTAGAGTAGAGTACAGTAGAGCACAGTAGAGGTAGAGTACAGTGGAGCAAAGTAGAGATAGAGTACAGTGGAGTACAGTAGAGGTAGAGTACAGTGGAGTACAGTAGAGGTAGAGTACAGTGGAGCACATTAGAGGTAGAGTACAGTGGAGTACAGTAGAGGTAGAGTACAGTGGAGTACAGTAGCGGTAGAGTACAGTGGAGTACAGTAGAGGTAGAGTACAGTGGAGTACAGTAGAGTAGAGTACAGTAGAGGTAGAGTACAGTGGAGCACAGTAAAGGTAGAGTACAGTGGAGCACAGTAGAGATAGAGTACAGTGGAGTACAGTAGAGGTAGAGTACAGTGGAGTACAGTAGATGTAGAGTACAGAGGACCACATTAGAGGTAGAGTACAGTGGAGTACAGTAGAGGTAGAATACAGTGGAGTACAGTAGAGATAGAGTACAGTGGAGTACAGTTGAAGTAGAGTATAGTGGAGCACAGTAGAGATAGAGTACAGTGGAGTACAGTAGAGGTAGAGAAAAGTGCAGTACAGTAGAGGTAGAGTACAGTGGAGTACAGTAGAGATAGAGTAGAGTGGAGCACAGTAGAGATAGAGTAAAGTGGAGCACAGTAGAGGTAGAGTACAGTGGAGTACAGTAGAGTAGAGTACAGTAGAGCACAGTAGAGGTAGAGTACAGTGGAGCACAGTAGAGGTAGAGTACAGAGGAGCACAGTAGAGATAGAGTACAGTGGAGCACAGTAGAGGTAGAGTACAGTGGAGCACAGTAGAGTAGAGTACAGTAGAGCACATTAGAGGTAGAGTACAGTGGAGCACAGTAGAGGTAGAGTACAGTGGAGTACAGTAGAGATAGAGTACAGTGGAGTACAGTAGAGGTAGAGTACAGAGGAGTACAGTAGAGGTAGAGTACAGAGGAGCACAGTAGAGATAGAGTACAGTGGAGCACAGTAGAGGTAGAGTACAGTGGAGTACAGTAGAGTAGAGTACAGTAGAGGTAGAGTACAGTGGAGCACAGTAAAGGTAGAGTACAGTGGAGCACAGTAGAGATAGAGTACAGTGGAGTACAGTAGAGGTAGAGTACAGTGGAGTACAGTAGATGTAGAGTACAGAGGACCACATTAGAGGTAGAGTACAGTGGAGTACAGTAGAGGTAGAATACAGTGGAGTACAGTAGAGATAGAGTACAGTGGAGTACAGTTGAAGTAGAGTATAGTGGAGCACAGTAGAGATAGAGTACAGTGGAGTACAGTAGAGGTAGAGAACAGTGCAGTACAGTAGAGGTAGAGTACAGTGGAGTACAGTAGAGATAGAGTAGAGTGGAGCACAGTAGAGATAGAGTACAGTGGAGTACAGTAGAGGTAGAGTACAGTGGAGTAAAGTAGAGGTAGAGTACAGTGGAGTACAGTAGAGGTGGAGTACAGTGGAGTACATTAGAGGTGGAGTACAGAAGAGTACTGTAGAGGTAGAGTACAGTAGAGATAGAGTACAGTGGAGCACAGTAGAGATAGAGTACAGTGGAGCACAGTAGAGGTAGAGTACAGTGGAGTACAGTTGAGATAGAGTACAGTGGAGTACAGTAGAGGTAGAGTACAATGGAGTACAGTAGAGATAGAGTACAGTGGAGTACAGTAGAGGTAGAGTACAGTAGAGTACAGTAGAGGTAGAGTACAGTGGAGTACAGTAGAGATAGAGTACAGTGGAGCACAGTAGTGGTAGAGTACAGTGGAGTACAGTACAGATAGACTACAGTGGAGCACAGTAGAGATAGAGTACATTGGAGTACAGTAGAGGTACAGTACAGTGGAGTACTGTAGAGGTAGAGTACAATGGAGTACAGTGGAGCACATTAGAGGTGGAGTACAGTGGAGCACAGTAGAGGTAGAGTACAGTGGAGCACAGTAGAGGTAGAATACAGTGGAGCACAGTAGAGGTAGAGTACAGTGGAGTACAGTAGAGGTAGAGTACAGTGGAGTACAGTAGAGTAGAGTACAGTAGAGCACAGTAGAGGTAGAGTACAGTGGAGCAAAGTAGAGATAGAGTACAGTGGAGTACAGTAGAGGTAGAGTAGAGTGGAGTACAGTAGAGGTAGAGTACAGTGGAGCACATTAGAGGTAGAGTACAGTGGAGTACAGTAGAGGTAGAGTACAGTGGAGTACAGTAGCGGTAGAGTACAGTGGAGTACAGTAGAGGTAGAGTACAGTGGAGTACAGTAGAGGTAGAGTACAGTGGAGTACAGTAGAGGTAGAGTACAGTGGAGTACAATAGATTAGAGTACAGTAGATCACAGTAGAGGTAGAGTACAGTGGAGCACAGTAGAGATAGAGTACAGTGGAGTACAGTAGAGGTAGAGTACAGTGGAGTACAGTTGAGGTGGAGTACAGTAGAGTACAGTAGAGGTAGAGAACAGTACAGTACAGTAGAGGTAGAGTACAGTGGAGTAGAGTAGAGAGAGAGTACAGTGGAGCACAGTAGAGATAGACTACAGTGGAGTACAGTAGAGGTAGAGAACAGTACAGTACAGTAGAGGTAGAGTACAGTAGAGTACAGTAGAGATAGTGTACAGTGGAGCACAGTAGAGATAGAGTAGAGTGGAGTACAGTAGAGGTAGAGTACAGTGGAGTACAGTAGAGGTAGAGTACAGTGAAGCACTTTAGAGGTGGATTACAGTAGAGTACAGTAGAGATAGAGTACAGTAGAGGTAGAGTACAGTGGAGTAAAGTAGAGATAGAGTACAGAGGAGTACAGTAGAGGTAGAGTACAGAGGAGCACAGTAGAGGTAGAGTACAGTGGAGTACAGTAGAGATAGAGTACAGTGGAGTACAGTAGAGATAGAGTACAGTGGAGCACAGTAGAGATAGAGTACAGTGGAGTACAGTAGAGGTAGAGTACAGTGGAGTACAGTAGAGGTAGAGTACAGTGGAGCACATTAGAGGTGGCTTACAGTGCAGCACAGTAGAGGTACAGTACAGTGGAGCAAAGTAGAGGTAGAGTACAGTGGAGTAGAGTAGAGGTAGAGTACAGTGGAGTACAGTAGAGTAGAGTAGAGTACAGTAGAGCACAGTAGAGGTAGAGTACAGTGGAGCACAGTAGAGTAGAGTACAGTGGAGTACAGTAGAGGTAGAGTACAGTGGAGTACAGTAGACATAGAGTAGAGTGGAGTACAGTAGAGGTAGAGTACAGTGGAGTACAGTAGAGGTAGAGTACAGAGGAGCACAGTAGAGATAGAGTACAGTGGAGCACAGTAGAGGTAGAGTACAGTGGAGTACAGTAGAGTAGAGTACAGTAGAGGTAGAGTACAGTGGAATACAGTAGAGGTAGAGTACAGGTGAGTACAGTAGATGTAGAGTACAGAGGAGCACATTAGAGGTAGAGTACAGTGGAGTACAGTAGAGGTAGAATACAGTGGAGTACAGTAGAGATAGAGTACAGTGGAGTACAGTAGAGTAGAGTACAGTGGAGCACAGTAGAGGTAGAGTACAGTGGAGCACAGTAGAGGTAGAGTACAGTGGAGCACAGTAGAGGTAGAGTACAGTGGAGTACAGTAGAGATAGAGTACAGTGGAGTACAGTAGAGATAGAGTACAGTGGAGCACAGTAGAGATAGAGTACAGTGGAGTAGAGTAGAGGTAGAGTACAGTGGAGTACAGTAGAGGTAGAGTACAGTGGAGCACATTAGAGGTGGATTACAGTACAGTACAGTAGAGATAGAGTACAGTAGAGTACAGTAGAGGTAGAGTACAGTGGAGTACAGTAGAGATAGAGTACAGTGGAGCACAGTAGAAGTAGAGTACAGTGGAGTACAGTAGAGGTAGAGTACAGTGGAGTACAGTAGAGGTAGAGTACAGTGGAGTACAGTGGAGCACATTAGAGGTGGATTACAGTGGAGCACAGTAGAGGTACAGTACAGTGGAGCAAAGTAGAGGTAGAGAACAGTACAGTACAGTAGAGGTAGAGTACAGTGGAGTAGAGTAGAGAGAGAGTACAGTGGAGCACAGTAGAGATAGACTACAGTGGAGTACAGTAGAGGTAGAGAACAGTACAGTACAGTAGAGGTAGAGTACAGTGGAGCACAGTAGAGATAGAGTACAGTGGAGTACAGTAGAGGTAGAGTACAGTGGAGTACAGTAGAGGTAGAATACAGTGGAGCACATTAGAGGTGGATTACAGTAGAGTACAGTGGAGATAGAGTACAGTAGAGTACAGTAGAGGTAGAGTACAGTGGAGTACAGTAGAGGTAGAGTACAGTGGAGTACAGTAGAGGTAGAATACAGTGGAGCACATTAGAGGTGGATTACAGTAGAGTACAGTAGAGATAGAGTACAGTAGAGTACAGTAGAGGTAGAGTACAGTGGAGTACAGTAGAGATAGAGTACAGTGGAGCACAGTAGAAGTAGAGTACAGTGGAGTACAGTAGAGGTAGAGTACAGTGGAGCACAGTAGAAATAGAGTAAAGTGGAGCACAGTAGAGGTAGAGTACAGTGGAGTACAGTAGAGTAGAGTACAGTAGAGCACAGTAGAGGTAGAGTACAGTGGAGCACAGTAGAGGTAGAGTACAGAGGAGCACAGTAGAGATAGAGTACAGTGGAGCACAGTAGAGGTAGAGTACAGTGGAGCACAGTAGAGTAGAGTACAGTAGAGCACCTTAGAGGTAGAGTACAGTGGAGCACAGTAGAGGTAGAGTACAGTGGAGTACAGTAGAGATAGAGTACAGTGGAGTACAGTAGAGGTAGAGTACAGAGTAGTACAGTAGAGGTAGAGTACAGAGGAGCACAGTAGAGATAGAGTACAGTGGAGCACAGTAGAGGTAGAGTACAGTGGAGTACAGTAGAGTAGAGTACAGTAGAGGTAGAGTACAGTGGAGCACAGTAAAGGTAGAGTACAGTGGAGCACAGTAGAGATAGAGTACAGTGGAGTAGAGTAGAGGTAGAGTACAGTGGAGTACAGTAGATGTAGAGTACAGAGGACCACATTAGAGGTAGAGTACAGTGGAGTACAGTAGAGGTAGAATACAGTGGAGTACAGTAGAGATAGAGTACAGTGGAGTACAGTTGAAGTAGAGTATAGTGGAGCACAGTAGAGATAGAGTACAGTGGAGCACAGTAGTGGTAGAGTACAGTGGAGTACAGTACAGATAGACTACAATGGAGCACAGTAGAGATAGAGTACAGTGGAGTACAGTAGAGGTACAGTACAGTGGAGTACAGTAGAGGTAGAGTACAATGGAGTACAGTGGAGCACATTAGAGGTGGAGTACAGTGGAGCACAGTAGAGGTAGAGTACAGTGGAGCACAGTAGAGGTAGAGTACAGTGGAGCACAGTAGAGGTAGAGTACAGTGGAGTACAGTAGAGGTAGAGTACAGTGGAGTACAGTAGAGGTAGAGTACAGTGGAGTACAGTAGCGGTAGAGTACAGTGGAGTACAGTAGAGGTAGAGTACAGTGGAGTACAGTAGAGGTAGAGTACAGTGGAGTACAGTAGACGTAGAGTACAGTGGAGTACAATAGAGTAGAGTACAGTAGATCACAGTAGAGGTAGAGTACAGTGGAGCACAGTAGAGATAGAGTACAGTGGAGTACAGTAGAGGTAGAGTACAGTGGAGTACAGTAGAGGTAGAGTACAGTGGAGTACAGTAGACGTAGAGTACAGTGGAGTACAATAGAGTAGAGTACAGTAGATCACAGTAGAGGTAGAGTACAGTGGAGCACAGTAGAGATAGAGTACAGTGGAGTACAGTAGAGGTAGAGTACAGTGGAGTACAGTAGAGGTAGAGTACAGTGGAGCACATTAGAGGTGGTTTACAGTAGAGTACAGTAGAGATAGAGTACAGTAGAGTACAGTAGAGGTAGAGTACAGTGGAGTACAGTAGAGATAGAGTACAGTGGAGCACAGTAGAAGTAGAGTACAGTGGAGTACAGTAGAGGTAGAGTACAGTGGAGTACAGTAGAGGTAGAGTACAGTGGAGTACAGTAGAGATAGAGTACAGTAGAGTACAGTAGAGGTAGAGTACAGTGTAGTACAGTAGAGATAGAGTACAGTGGAGCACAGTAGAAGTAGAGTACAGTTGAGTACAGTAGAGGTAGAGTACAGTGGAGTACAGTAGAGGTAGAGTACAGTGGAGTACAGTGGAGCACATTAGAGGTGGATTACAGTGGAGCACAGTAGAGGTACAGTACAATGGAGCAAAGTAGAGGTAGAGAACAGTACAGTACAGTAGAGGTAGAGTACAGTGGAGTAGAGTAGAGAGAGAGTACAGTGGAGCACAGTAGAGATAGACTACAGTGGAGTACAGTAGAGGTAGAGAACAGTACAGTACAGTAGAGGTAGAGTACAGTAGAGTACAGTAGAGATAGTGTACAGTGGAGCACAGTAGAGATAGAGTACAGTGGAGTACAGTAGAGGTAGAGTGCAGTGGAGTACAGTAGAGGTAGAGTACAGTGGAGCACATTAGAGGTGGATTACAGTAGAGTACAGTAGAGATAGAGTACAGTAGAGTACAGTAGAGGTAGAGTACAGTGGAGTACAGTAGAGATAGAGTACAGTGGAGCACAGTAGAAGTAGAGTACAGTGGAGTACAGTAGAGGTAGAGTACAGTGGAGCACAGTAGAAATAGAGTAAAGTGGAGCACAGTAGAGGTAGAGTACAGTGGAGTACAGTAGAGTAGAGTACAGTAGAGCACAGTAGAGGTAGAGTACAGTGGAGCACAGTAGAGGTAGAGTACAGAGGAGCACAGTAGAGATAGAGTACAGTGGAGCACAGTAGAGGTAGAGTACAGTGGAGCACAGTAGAAGTAGAGTACAGTGGAGTACAGTAGAGGTAGAGTACAGTGGAGTACAGTAGAGGTAGAGTACAGTGGAGTACAGTGGAGCACATTAGAGGTGGATTACAGTGGAGCACAGTAGAGGTACAGTACAGTGGAGCAAAGTAGAGGTAGAGAACAGTACAGTACAGTAGAGGTAGAGTACAGTGGAGTAGAGTAGAGAGAGAGTACAGTGGAGCACAGTAGAGATAGACTACAGTGGAGTACAGTAGAGGTAGAGAACAGTACAGTACAGTAGAGGTAGAGTACAGTAGAGTACAGTAGAGATAGTGTACAGTGGAGCACAGTAGAGATAGAGTACAATGGAGTACAGTAGAGGTAGAGTACAGTGGAGTACAGTAGAGGTAGAGTACAGTGGAGCACATTAGAGGTGGATTACAGTAGAGTACAGTAGAGATAGAGTACAGTAGAGTACAGTAGAGGTAGAGTACAGTGGAGTACAGTAGAGATAGAGTACAGTGGAGCACAGTAGAAGTAGAGTACAGTGGAGTACAGTAGAGGTAGAGTACAGTGGAGCACAGTAGAAATAGAGTAAAGTGGAGCACAGTAGAGGTAGAGTACAGTGGAGTACAGTAGAGTAGAGTATAGTAGAGCACAGTAGAGGTAGAGTACAGTGGAGCACAGTAGAGGTAGAGTACAGAGGAGCACAGTAGAGATAGAGTACAGTGGAGCACAGTAGAGGTAGAGTACAGTGGAGCACAGTAGAGTAGAGTACAGTAGAGCACATTAGAGGTAGAGTACAGTGGAGCACAGTAGAGGTAGAGTACAGTGGAGTACAGTAGAGATAGAGTACAGTGGAGTACAGTAGAGGTAGAGTACAGAGGAGTACAGTAGAGGTAGAGTACAGAGGAGCACAGTAGAGATAGAGTACAGTGGAGCACAGTAGAGGTAGAGTACAGTGGAGTACAGTAGAGTAGAGTACAGTAGAGGTAGAGTACAGTGGAGCACAGTAAAGGTAGAGTACAGTGGAGCACAGTAGAGATAGAGTACAGTGGAGTACAGTAGAGGTAGAGTACAGTGGAGTACAGTAGATGTAGAGTACAGAGGACCACATTAGAGGTAGAGTACAGTGGAGTACAGTAGAGGTAGAATACAGTGGAGTACAGTAGAGATAGAGTACAGTGGAGTACAGTTGAAGTAGAGTATAGTGGAGCACAGTAGAGATAGAGTACAGTGGAGTACAGTAGAGGTAGAGAACAGTGCAGTACAGTAGAGGTAGAGTACAGTGGAGTACAGTAGAGATAGAGTAGAGTGGAGCACAGTAGAGATAGAGTACAGTGGAGTACAGTAGAGGTAGAGTACAGTGGAGTAAAGTAGAGGTAGAGTACAGTGGAGTACAGTAGAGGTGGAGTACAGTGGAGTACATTAGAGGTGGAGTACAGAAGAGTACTGTAGAGGTAGAGTACAGTGGAGTACAGTAGAGATAGAGTACAGTGGAGTACAGTAGAGGTAGCGTACAGTGGAGTACAGTAGAGTAGAGTACAGTAGAGCACAGTAGAGGTAGAGTACAGTGGAGCATAGTAGAGATAGAGTACAGTGGAGTACAGTAGAGGTAGAGTAAAGTGGAGTACAGTAGAGGTAGAGTACAGTGGAGCACATTAGAGGTAGAGTACAGTGGAGCACAGAAGAGGTAGAGTACAGTAGAACACAGTAGAGGTAGAGTACAGAGGAGCACAGTAGAGGTAGAGTAAAGAGGAGCACAGTAGAGATAGAGTACAGTGGAGCACAGTAGAGGTAGAGTACAGTGGAGTACAGTAGAGATAGAGTACAGTGGAGTACAGTAGAGATAGAGTACAGTGGAGCAGAGTAGAGATAGAGTACAGTGGAGCACAGTAGAGGTAGAGTACAGTGGAGTACAGTAGAGTAGAGTACAGTAGAGCAGAGTAGAGGTAGAGTACTGTGGAGCACAGTAGAGGTAGAGTACAGAGGAGCACAGTAGAGATAGAGTACAGTGGAGCACAGTAGAGGTAGAGTACAGTGGAGCACAGTAGAGTAGAGTACAGTAGAGCACATTAGAGGTAGAGTACAGTGGAGCACAGTAGAGGTAGAGTACAGTGGAGTACAGTAGAGATAGAGTACAGTGGAGTACAGTAGAGATAGAGTACAGTGGAGTACAGTAGAGGTAGAGTACAGTGGAGTACAGTAGAGGTAGAGTACAGTGGAGCACATTAGAGGTGGATTACAGTAGAGTACAGTAGAGATAGAGTACAGTAGAGTACAGTAGAGGTAGAGTACAGTGGAGTACAGTAGAGATAGAGTACAGTGGAGCACAGTAGAAGTAGAGTACAGTGGAGTACAGTAGAGGTAGAGTACAGTGGAGTACAGTAGAGGTAGAGTACAGTGGAGTACAGTGGAGCACATTAGAGGTGGATTACAGTGGAGCACAGTAGAGGTACAGTACAGTGGAGCAAAGTAGAGGTAGAGAACAGTACAGTACAGTAGAGGTAGAGTACAGTGGAGTAGAGTAGAGAGAGAGTACAGTGGAGCACAGTAGAGATAGACTACAGTGGAGTACAGTAGAGGTAGAGAACAGTACAGTACAGTAGAGGTGGAGTACAGTAGAGTACAGTAGAGATAGTGTACAGTGGAGCACAGTAGAGATAGAGTACAGTGGAGTACAGTAGAGGTAGAGTACAGTGTAGTACAGTAGAGGTAGAGTACAGTGGAGCACATTAGAGGTGGATTACAGTAGAGTACAGTAGAGATAGAGTACAGTAGAGGTAGAGTACAGTGGAGTACAGTAGAGATAGAGTACAGTGGAGCACAGTAGAAGTAGAGTACAGTGGAGTACAGTAGAGGTAGAGTACAGTGGAGCACAGTAGAAATAGAGTAAAGTGGAGCACAGTAGAGGTAGAGTACAGTGGAGTACAGTAGAGTAGAGTACAGTAGAGCACAGTAGAGGTAGAGTACAGTGGAGCACAGTAGAGGTAGAGTACAGAGGAGCACAGTAGAGATAGAGTACAGTGGAGCACAGTAGAGGTAGAGTACAGTGGAGCACAGTAGAGTAGAGTACAGTAGAGTACAGTAGAGATAGAGTACAGTGGAGTACAGTAGAGGTAGAGTACAGACGAGTACAGTAGAGGTAGAGTACAGAGGAGCACAGTAGAGATAGAGTACAGTGGAGCAGAGTAGAGGTAGAGTACAGTGGAGTACAGTAGAGTAGAGTACAGTAGAGGTAGAGTACAGTGGAGCACAGTAAAGGTAGAGTACAGTGGAGCACAGTAGAGATAGAGTACAATGGAGTACAGTAGAGGTAGAGTACAGTGGAGTACAGTAGATGTAGAGTACAGAGGACCACATTAGAGGTAGAGTACAGTAGAGTACAGTAGAGGTAGAGTACAGTGGAGTACAGTAGAGATAGACTACAGTGGAGCACAGTAGAGATAGAGTACAGTGGAGTACAGTAGAGGTACAGTACAGTGGAGTACAGTAGAGGTAGAGTACAATGGAGTACAGTGGAGCACATTAGAGGTGGAGTACAGTGGAGCACAGTAGAGGTAGAGTACAGTGGAGCACAGTAGAGGTAGAGTACAGTGGAGCACAGTAGAGGTAGAGTACAGTGGAGTACAGTAGAGGTAGAGTACAGTGGAGTACAGTAGAGTAGAGTAGAGTACAGTAGAGCACAGTAGAGGTAGAGTACAGTGGAGCAAAGTAGAGATAGAGTACAGTGGAGTACAGTAGAGGTAGAGAAAAGTGCAGTACAGTAGAGGTAGAGTACAGTGGAGTACAGTAGAGATAGAGTAGAGTGGAGCACAGTAGAGATAGAGTAAAGTGGAGCACAGTAGAGGTAGAGTACAGTGGAGTACAGTAGAGTAGAGTACAGTAGAGCACAGTAGAGGTAGAGTACAGTGGAGCACAGTAGAGGTAGAGTACAGAGGAGCACAGTAGAGATAGAGTACAGTGGAGCACAGTAGAGGTAGAGTACAGTGGAGCACAGTAGAGTAGAGTACAGTAGAGCACATTAGAGGTAGAGTACAGTGGAGCACAGTAGAGGTAGAGTACAGTGGAGTACAGTAGAGATAGAGTACAGTGGAGTACAGTAGAGGTAGAGTACAGAGGAGTACAGTAGAGGTAGAGTACAGAGGAGCACAGTAGAGATAGAGTACAGTGGAGCACAGTAGAGGTAGAGTACAGTGGAGTACAGTAGAGTAGAGTACAGTAGAGGTAGAGTACAGTGGAGCACAGTAAAGGTAGAGTACAGTGGAGCACAGTAGAGATAGAGTACAGTGGAGTACAGTAGAGGTAGAGTACAGTGGAGTACAGTAGATGTAGAGTACAGAGGAACACATTAGAGGTAGAGTACAGTGGAGTACAGTAGAGGTAGAATACAGTGGAGTACAGTAGAGATAGAGTACAGTGGAGTACAGTTGAAGTAGAGTATAGTGGAGCACAGTAGAGATAGAGTACAGTGGAGTACAGTAGAGGTAGAGAACAGTGCAGTACAGTAGAGGTAGAGTACAGTGGAGTACAGTAGAGATAGAGTAGAGTGGAGCACAGTAGAGATAGAGTACAGTGGAGTACAGTAGAGGTAGAGTACAGTGGAGTAAAGTAGAGGTAGAGTACAGTGGAGTACAGTAGAGGTGGAGTACAGTGGAGTACATTAGAGGTGGAGTACAGAAGAGTACTGTAGAGGTAGAGTACAGTGGAGTACAGTAGAGGTAGAGTACAGTAGAGTACAGTAGAGGTAGAGTACAGTGGAGTACAGTAGAGATAGAGTACAGTGGAGCACAGTAGTGGTAGAGTACAGTGGAGTACAGTACAGATAGACTACAGTGGAGCACAGTAGAGATAGAGTACAGTGGAGTACAGTAGAGGTACAGTACAGTGGAGTACTGTAGAGGTAGAGTACAATGGAGTACAGTGGAGCACATTAGAGGTGGAGTACAGTGGAGCACAGTAGAGGTAGAGTACAGTGGAGCACAGTAGAGGTAGAATACAGTGGAGCACAGTAGAGGTAGAGTACAGTGGAGTACAGTAGAGGTAGAGTACAGTGGAGTACAGTAGAGTAGAGTACAGTAGAGCACAGTAGAGGTAGAGTACAGTGGAGCAAAGTAGAGATAGAGTACAGTGGAGTACAGTAGAGGTAGAGTACAGTGGAGTACAGTAGAGGTAGAGTACAGTGGAGCACATTAGAGGTAGAGTACAGTGGAGTACAGTAGAGGTAGAGTACAGTGGAGTACAGTAGCGGTAGAGTACAGTGGAGTACAGTAGAGGTAGAGTACAGTGGAGTACAGTAGAGGTAGAGTACAGTGGAGTACAGTAGAGGTAGAGTACAGTGGAGTACAATAGATTAGAGTACAGTAGATCACAGTAGAGGTAGAGTACAGTGGAGCACAGTAGAGATAGAGTACAGTGGAGTACAGTAGAGGTAGAGTACAGTGGAGTACAGTAGAGGTAGAGTACAGTGGAGCACATTAGAGGTGGCTTACAGTGCAGCACAGTAGAGGTACAGTACAGTGGAGCAAAGTAGAGGTAGAGTACAGTGGAGTAGAGTAGAGGTAGAGTACAGTGGAGTACAGTAGAGTAGAGTAGAGTACAGTAGAGCACAGTAGAGGTAGAGTACAGTGGAGCACAGTAGAGTAGAGTACAGTGGAGTACAGTAGAGGTAGAGTACAGTGGAGTACAGTAGACATAGAGTAGAGTGGAGTACAGTAGAGGTAGAGTACAGTGGAGTACAGTAGAGGTAGAGTACAGAGGAGCACAGTAGAGATAGAGTACAGTGGAGCACAGTAGAGGTAGAGTACAGTGGAGTACAGTAGAGTAGAGTACAGTAGAGGTAGAGTACAGTGGAATACAGTAGAGGTAGAGTACAGGTGAGTACAGTAGATATAGAGTACAGAGGAGCACATTAGAGGTAGAGTACAGTGGAGTACAGTAGAGGTAGAATACAGTGGAGTACAGTAGAGATAGAGTACAGTGGAGTACAGTAGAGGTAGAGTACAGTGGAGTACAGTGGAGCACATTAGAGGTGGATTACAGTGGTGCACAGTAGAGGTACAGTACAGTGGAGCAAAGTAGAGGTAGAGTACAGTGGAGTACAGTAGAGATAGAGTACAGTGGAGCACAGTAGAAGTAGAGTACAGTGGAGTACAGTAGAGTAGAGTATAGTAGAGCACAGTAGAGGTAGAGTACAGTGGAGCACAGTAGAGGTAGAGTACAGAGGAGCACAGTAGAGATAGAGTACAGTGGAGCACAGTAGAGGTAGAGTACAGTGGAGCACAGTAGAGTAGAGTACAGAGGAGCACAGTAGAGATAGAGTACAGTGGAGTACAGTAGAGGTAGAGTACAGTGGAGTACAGTGGAGCACATTAGAGGTGGATTACAGTGGTGCACAGTAGAGGTACAGTACAGTGGAGCAAAGTAGAGGTAGAGTACAGTGGAGTACAGTAGAGATAGAGTACAGTGGAGCACAGTAGAAGTAGAGTACAGTGGAGTACAGTAGAGTAGAGTATAGTAGAGCACAGTAGAGTAGAGTATAGTAGAGCACAGTAGAGGTAGAGTACAGTGGAGCACAGTAGAGGTAGAGTACAGAGGAGCACAGTAGAGATAGAGTACAGTGGAGCACAGTAGAGGTAGAGTACAGTGGAGCACAGTAGAGTAGAGTACAGTAGAGCACATTAGAGGTAGAGTACAGTGGAGCACAGTAGAGGTAGAGTACAGTGGAGTACAGTAGAGATAGAGTACAGTGGAGTACAGTAGAGGTAGAGTACAGAGGAGTACAGTAGAGGTAGAGTACAGAGGAGCACAGTAGAGATAGAGTACAGTGGAGCACAGTAGAGGTAGAGTACAGTGGAGTACAGTAGAGTAGAGTACAGTAGAGGTAGAGTACAGTGGAGCACAGTAAAGGTAGAGTACAGTGGAGCACAGTAGAGATAGAGTACAGTGGAGTACAGTAGAGGTAGAGTACAGTGGAGTACAGTAGATGTAGAGTACAGAGGACCACATTAGAGGTAGAGTACAGTGGAGTACAGTAGAGGTAGAATACAGTGGAGTACAGTAGAGATAGAGTACAGTGGAGTACAGTTGAAGTAGAGTATAGTGGAGCACAGTAGAGATAGAGTACAGTGGAGTACAGTAGAGGTAGAGAACAGTGCAGTACAGTAGAGGTAGAGTACAGTGGAGTACAGTAGAGATAGAGTAGAGTGGAGCACAGTAGAGATAGAGTACAGTGGAGTACAGTAGAGGTAGAGTACAGTGGAGTAAAGTAGAGGTAGAGTACAGTGGAGTACAGTAGAGGTGGAGTACAGTGGAGTACATTAGAGGTGGAGTACAGAAGAGTACTGTAGAGGTAGAGTACAGTGGAGTACAGTAGAGATAGAGTACAGTGGAGTACAGTAGAGGTAGCGTACAGTGGAGTACAGTAGAGTAGAGTACAGTAGAGCACAGTAGAGGTAGAGTACAGTGGAGCATAGTAGAGATAGAGTACAGTGGAGTACAGTAGAGGTAGAGTAAAGTGGAGTACAGTAGAGGTAGAGTACAGTGGAGCACATTAGAGGTAGAGTACAGTGGAGCACAGAAGAGGTAGAGTACAGTAGAACACAGTAGAGGTAGAGTACAGAGGAGCACAGTAGAGGTAGAGTAAAGAGGAGCACAGTAGAGATAGAGTACAGTGGAGCACAGTAGAGGTAGAGTACAGTGGAGTACAGTAGAGATAGAGTACAGTGGAGTACAGTAGAGATAGAGTACAGTGGAGCAGAGTAGAGATAGAGTACAGTGGAGCACAGTAGAGGTAGAGTACAGTGGAGTACAGTAGAGTAGAGTACAGTAGAGCAGAGTAGAGGTAGAGTACTGTGGAGCACAGTAGAGGTAGAGTACAGAGGAGCACAGTAGAGATAGAGTACAGTGGAGCACAGTAGAGGTAGAGTACAGTGGAGCACAGTAGAGTAGAGTACAGTAGAGCACATTAGAGGTAGAGTACAGTGGAGCACAGTAGAGGTAGAGTACAGTGGAGTACAGTAGAGATAGAGTACAGTGGAGTACAGTAGAGATAGAGTACAGTGGAGTACAGTAGAGGTAGAGTACAGTGGAGTACAGTAGAGGTAGAGTACAGTGGAGCACATTAGAGGTGGATTACAGTAGAGTACAGTAGAGATAGAGTACAGTAGAGTACAGTAGAGGTAGAGTACAGTGGAGTACAGTAGAGATAGAGTACAGTGGAGCACAGTAGAAGTAGAGTACAGTGGAGTACAGTAGAGGTAGAGTACAGTGGAGTACAGTAGAGGTAGAGTACAGTGGAGTACAGTGGAGCACATTAGAGGTGGATTACAGTGGAGCACAGTAGAGGTACAGTACAGTGGAGCAAAGTAGAGGTAGAGAACAGTACAGTACAGTAGAGGTAGAGTACAGTGGAGTAGAGTAGAGAGAGAGTACAGTGGAGCACAGTAGAGATAGACTACAGTGGAGTACAGTAGAGGTAGAGAACAGTACAGTACAGTAGAGGTGGAGTACAGTAGAGTACAGTAGAGATAGTGTACAGTGGAGCACAGTAGAGATAGAGTACAGTGGAGTACAGTAGAGGTAGAGTACAGTGTAGTACAGTAGAGGTAGAGTACAGTGGAGCACATTAGAGGTGGATTACAGTAGAGTACAGTAGAGATAGAGTACAGTAGAGGTAGAGTACAGTGGAGTACAGTAGAGATAGAGTACAGTGGAGCACAGTAGAAGTAGAGTACAGTGGAGTACAGTAGAGGTAGAGTACAGTGGAGCACAGTAGAAATAGAGTAAAGTGGAGCACAGTAGAGGTAGAGTACAGTGGAGTACAGTAGAGTAGAGTACAGTAGAGCACAGTAGAGGTAGAGTACAGTGGAGCACAGTAGAGGTAGAGTACAGAGGAGCACAGTAGAGATAGAGTACAGTGGAGCACAGTAGAGGTAGAGTACAGTGGAGCACAGTAGAGTAGAGTACAGTAGAGTACAGTAGAGATAGAGTACAGTGGAGTACAGTAGAGGTAGAGTACAGACGAGTACAGTAGAGGTAGAGTACAGAGGAGCACAGTAGAGATAGAGTACAGTGGAGCAGAGTAGAGGTAGAGTACAGTGGAGTACAGTAGAGTAGAGTACAGTAGAGGTAGAGTACAGTGGAGCACAGTAAAGGTAGAGTACAGTGGAGCACAGTAGAGATAGAGTACAATGGAGTACAGTAGAGGTAGAGTACAGTGGAGTACAGTAGATGTAGAGTACAGAGGACCACATTAGAGGTAGAGTACAGTAGAGTACAGTAGAGGTAGAGTACAGTGGAGTACAGTAGAGATAGACTACAGTGGAGCACAGTAGAGATAGAGTACAGTGGAGTACAGTAGAGGTACAGTACAGTGGAGTACAGTAGAGGTAGAGTACAATGGAGTACAGTGGAGCACATTAGAGGTGGAGTACAGTGGAGCACAGTAGAGGTAGAGTACAGTGGAGCACAGTAGAGGTAGAGTACAGTGGAGCACAGTAGAGGTAGAGTACAGTGGAGTACAGTAGAGGTAGAGTACAGTGGAGTACAGTAGAGTAGAGTAGAGTACAGTAGAGCACAGTAGAGGTAGAGTACAGTGGAGCAAAGTAGAGATAGAGTACAGTGGAGTACAGTAGAGGTAGAGAAAAGTGCAGTACAGTAGAGGTAGAGTACAGTGGAGTACAGTAGAGATAGAGTAGAGTGGAGCACAGTAGAGATAGAGTAAAGTGGAGCACAGTAGAGGTAGAGTACAGTGGAGTACAGTAGAGTAGAGTACAGTAGAGCACAGTAGAGGTAGAGTACAGTGGAGCACAGTAGAGGTAGAGTACAGAGGAGCACAGTAGAGATAGAGTACAGTGGAGCACAGTAGAGGTAGAGTACAGTGGAGCACAGTAGAGTAGAGTACAGTAGAGCACATTAGAGGTAGAGTACAGTGGAGCACAGTAGAGGTAGAGTACAGTGGAGTACAGTAGAGATAGAGTACAGTGGAGTACAGTAGAGGTAGAGTACAGAGGAGTACAGTAGAGGTAGAGTACAGAGGAGCACAGTAGAGATAGAGTACAGTGGAGCACAGTAGAGGTAGAGTACAGTGGAGTACAGTAGAGTAGAGTACAGTAGAGGTAGAGTACAGTGGAGCACAGTAAAGGTAGAGTACAGTGGAGCACAGTAGAGATAGAGTACAGTGGAGTACAGTAGAGGTAGAGTACAGTGGAGTACAGTAGATGTAGAGTACAGAGGAACACATTAGAGGTAGAGTACAGTGGAGTACAGTAGAGGTAGAATACAGTGGAGTACAGTAGAGATAGAGTACAGTGGAGTACAGTTGAAGTAGAGTATAGTGGAGCACAGTAGAGATAGAGTACAGTGGAGTACAGTAGAGGTAGAGAACAGTGCAGTACAGTAGAGGTAGAGTACAGTGGAGTACAGTAGAGATAGAGTAGAGTGGAGCACAGTAGAGATAGAGTACAGTGGAGTACAGTAGAGGTAGAGTACAGTGGAGTAAAGTAGAGGTAGAGTACAGTGGAGTACAGTAGAGGTGGAGTACAGTGGAGTACATTAGAGGTGGAGTACAGAAGAGTACTGTAGAGGTAGAGTACAGTGGAGTACAGTAGAGGTAGAGTACAGTAGAGTACAGTAGAGGTAGAGTACAGTGGAGTACAGTAGAGATAGAGTACAGTGGAGCACAGTAGTGGTAGAGTACAGTGGAGTACAGTACAGATAGACTACAGTGGAGCACAGTAGAGATAGAGTACAGTGGAGTACAGTAGAGGTACAGTACAGTGGAGTACTGTAGAGGTAGAGTACAATGGAGTACAGTGGAGCACATTAGAGGTGGAGTACAGTGGAGCACAGTAGAGGTAGAGTACAGTGGAGCACAGTAGAGGTAGAATACAGTGGAGCACAGTAGAGGTAGAGTACAGTGGAGTACAGTAGAGGTAGAGTACAGTGGAGTACAGTAGAGTAGAGTACAGTAGAGCACAGTAGAGGTAGAGTACAGTGGAGCAAAGTAGAGATAGAGTACAGTGGAGTACAGTAGAGGTAGAGTACAGTGGAGTACAGTAGAGGTAGAGTACAGTGGAGCACATTAGAGGTAGAGTACAGTGGAGTACAGTAGAGGTAGAGTACAGTGGAGTACAGTAGCGGTAGAGTACAGTGGAGTACAGTAGAGGTAGAGTACAGTGGAGTACAGTAGAGGTAGAGTACAGTGGAGTACAGTAGAGGTAGAGTACAGTGGAGTACAATAGATTAGAGTACAGTAGATCACAGTAGAGGTAGAGTACAGTGGAGCACAGTAGAGATAGAGTACAGTGGAGTACAGTAGAGGTAGAGTACAGTGGAGTACAGTAGAGGTAGAGTACAGTGGAGCACATTAGAGGTGGCTTACAGTGCAGCACAGTAGAGGTACAGTACAGTGGAGCAAAGTAGAGGTAGAGTACAGTGGAGTAGAGTAGAGGTAGAGTACAGTGGAGTACAGTAGAGTAGAGTAGAGTACAGTAGAGCACAGTAGAGGTAGAGTACAGTGGAGCACAGTAGAGTAGAGTACAGTGGAGTACAGTAGAGGTAGAGTACAGTGGAGTACAGTAGACATAGAGTAGAGTGGAGTACAGTAGAGGTAGAGTACAGTGGAGTACAGTAGAGGTAGAGTACAGAGGAGCACAGTAGAGATAGAGTACAGTGGAGCACAGTAGAGGTAGAGTACAGTGGAGTACAGTAGAGTAGAGTACAGTAGAGGTAGAGTACAGTGGAATACAGTAGAGGTAGAGTACAGGTGAGTACAGTAGATATAGAGTACAGAGGAGCACATTAGAGGTAGAGTACAGTGGAGTACAGTAGAGGTAGAATACAGTGGAGTACAGTAGAGATAGAGTACAGTGGAGTACAGTAGAGGTAGAGTACAGTGGAGTACAGTGGAGCACATTAGAGGTGGATTACAGTGGTGCACAGTAGAGGTACAGTACAGTGGAGCAAAGTAGAGGTAGAGTACAGTGGAGTACAGTAGAGATAGAGTACAGTGGAGCACAGTAGAAGTAGAGTACAGTGGAGTACAGTAGAGGTAGAGTACAGTGGAGTACAGTAGAGGTAGAGTACAGTGGAGTACAGTTGAGATAGAGTACAGTGGAGTACAGTAGAGGTAGAGTATAATGGAGTACAGTAGAGATAGAGTACAGTGGAGTACAGTAGAGGTAGAGTACAGTAGAGTACAGTAGAGGTAGAGTACAGTGGAGTACAGTAGAGATAGAGTACAGTGGAGCACAGTAGTGGTAGAGTACAGTGGAGTACAGTACAGATAGACTACAGTGGAGCACAGTAGAGATAGAGTACAGTGGAGTACAGTAGAGGTACAGTACAGTGGAGTACAGTAGAGGTAGAGTACAATGGAGTACAGTGGAGCACATTAGAGGTGGAGTACAGTGGAGCACAGTAGAGGTAGAGTACAGTGGAGCACAGTAGAGGTAGAGTACAGTGGAGCACAGTAGAGGTAGAGTACAGTGGAGTACAGTAGAGGTAGAGTACAGTGGAGTACAGTAGAGATAGAGTACAGTGGAGTACAGTAGCGGTAGAGTACAGTGGAGTACAGTAGAGATAGAGTACAGTGGAGTACAGTAGAGGTAGAGTACAGTGGAGTACAGTAGACGTAGAGTACAGTGGAGCACATTAGAGGTAGAGTACAGTGGAGCACAGAAGAGGTAGAGTACAATGGAACACAGTAGAGGTAGAGTACAGAGGAGCACAGTAGAGGTAGAGTAAAGAGGAGCACAGTAGAGATAGAGTACAGTGGAGCACAGTAGAGGTAGAGTACAGTGGAGTACAGTAGAGTAGAGTACAGTGGAGCACAGTAGAGGTAGAGTACAGTGGAGCACAGTAGAGGTAGAGTACAGTGGAGTACAGTAGAGATAGAGTACAGTGGAGTACAGTAGAGATAGAGTACAGTGGAGCACAGTAGAGATAGAGTACAGTGGAGCACAGTAGAGGTAGAGTACAGTGGAGTACAGTAGAGTAGAGTACAGTAGAGCACAGTAGAGGTAGAGTACAGTGGAGCACAGCAGAGGTAGAGTACAGAGGACCACAGTAGAGATAGAGTACAGTGGAGCACAGTAGAGGTAGAGTACAGTGGAGCACAGTAGAGTAGAGTACAGTAGAGCACATTAGAGGTAGAGTACAGTGGAGCACAGTAGAGGTAGAGTACAGTGGAGTACAGTAGAGATAGAGTACAATGGAGTACAGTAGAGATAGAGTACAGTGGAGTACAGTAGAGGTAGAGTACAGTGGAGTACAGTAGAGGTAGAGTACAGTGGAGCACATTAGAGGTGGATTACAGTAGAGTACAGTAGAGATAGAGTACAGTAGAGTACAGTAGAGGTAGAGTACAGTGGAGTACAGTAGAGATAGAGTACAGTGGAGCACAGTAGAAGTAGAGTACAGTGGAGTACAGTAGAGGTAGAGTACAGTGGAGTACAGTAGAGGTAGAGTACAGTGGAGTACAGTGGAGCACATTAGAGGTGGATTACAGTGGAGCACAGTAGAGGTACAGTACAGTGGAGCAAAGTAGAGGTAGAGAACAGTACAGTACAGTAGAGGTAGAGTACAGTGGAGTAGAGTAGAGAGAGAGTACAGTGGAGCACAGTAGAGATAGACTACAGTGGAGTACAGTAGAGGTAGAGAACAGTACAGTACAGTAGAGGTAGAGTACAGTAGAGTACAGTAGAGATAGTGTACAGTGGAGCACAGTAGAGATAGAGTACAGTGGAGTACAGTAGAGGTAGAGTACAGTGGAGTACAGTAGAGGTAGAGTACAGTGGAGCACATTAGAGGTGGATTACAGTAGAGTACAGTAGAGATAGAGTACAGTAGAGTACAGTAGAGGTAGAGTACAGTGGAGTACAGTAGAGATAGAGTACAGTGGAGCAGAGTAGAAGTAGAGTACAGTGGAGTACAGTAGAGGTAGAGTACAGTGGAGTACAGTAGAGGTAGAGTACAGTGGAGTACAGTGGAGCACATTAGAGGTGGATTACAGTGGAGCACAGTAGAGGTACAGTACAGTGGAGCAAAGTAGAGGTAGAGTACAGTGGAGTAGAGTAGAGGTAGATTACAGTGGAGTACAGTAGAGTAGAGTAGAGTACAGTAGAGCACAGTAGAGGTAGATTACAGTGGAGCACAGTAGAGTAGAGTACAGTGGAGTACAGTAGAGGTAGAATACAGTGGAGTACAGTAGAGATAGAGTAGAGTGGAGTACAGTAGAGGTAGAGTACAGTGGAGTACAGTAGAGGTAGAGTACAGTGGAGCACATTAGAGGTGGCTTACAGTGCAGCACAGTAGAGGTACAGTACAGTGGAGCAAAGTAGAGGTAGAGTACAGTGGAGTAGAGTAGAGGTAGAGTACAGTGGAGTACAGTAGAGTAGAGTAGAGTACAGTAGAGCACAGTAGAGGTAGAGTACAGTGGAGCACAGTAGAGTAGAGTACAGTGGAGTACAGTAGAGGTAGAGTACAGTGGAGTACAGTAGACATAGAGTAGAGTGGAGTACAGTAGAGGTAGAGTACAGTGGAGTACAGTAGAGGTAGAGTACAGAGGAGTACAGTAGACATAGAGTAGAGTGGAGTACAGTAGAGGTAGAGTACAGTGGAGTACAGTAGAGGTAGAGTACAGAGGAGCACAGTAGAGATAGAGTACAGTGGAGCACAGTAGAGGTAGAGTACAGTGGAGTACAGTAGAGTAGAGTACAGTAGAGGTAGAGTACAGTGGAATACAGTAGAGGTAGAGTACAGGTGAGTACAGTAGATATAGAGTACAGAGGAGCACATTAGAGGTAGAGTACAGTGGAGTACAGTAGAGGTAGAATACAGTGGAGTACAGTAGAGATAGAGTACAGTGGAGTACAGTAGAGGTAGAGTACAGTGGAGTACAGTGGAGCACATTAGAGGTGGATTACAGTGGTGCACAGTAGAGGTACAGTACAGTGGAGCAAAGTAGAGGTAGAGTACAGTGGAGTACAGTAGAGATAGAGTACAGTGGAGCACAGTAGAAGTAGAGTACAGTGGAGTACAGTAGAGGTAGAGTACAGTGGAGTACAGTAGAGGTAGAGTACAGTGGAGTACAGTTGAGATAGAGTACAGTGGAGTACAGTAGAGGTAGAGTATAATGGAGTACAGTAGAGATAGAGTACAGTGGAGTACAGTAGAGGTAGAGTACAGTAGAGTACAGTAGAGGTAGAGTACAGTGGAGTACAGTAGAGATAGAGTACAGTGGAGCACAGTAGTGGTAGAGTACAGTGGAGTACAGTACAGATAGACTACAGTGGAGCACAGTAGAGATAGAGTACAGTGGAGTACAGTAGAGGTACAGTACAGTGGAGTACAGTAGAGGTAGAGTACAATGGAGTACAGTGGAGCACATTAGAGGTGGAGTACAGTGGAGCACAGTAGAGGTAGAGTACAGTGGAGCACAGTAGAGGTAGAGTACAGTGGAGCACAGTAGAGGTAGAGTACAGTGGAGTACAGTAGAGGTAGAGTACAGTGGAGTACAGTAGAGATAGAGTACAGTGGAGTACAGTAGCGGTAGAGTACAGTGGAGTACAGTAGAGATAGAGTACAGTGGAGTACAGTAGAGGTAGAGTACAGTGGAGTACAGTAGACGTAGAGTACAGTGGAGCACATTAGAGGTAGAGTACAGTGGAGCACAGAAGAGGTAGAGTACAATGGAACACAGTAGAGGTAGAGTACAGAGGAGCACAGTAGAGGTAGAGTAAAGAGGAGCACAGTAGAGATAGAGTACAGTGGAGCACAGTAGAGGTAGAGTACAGTGGAGTACAGTAGAGTAGAGTACAGTGGAGCACAGTAGAGGTAGAGTACAGTGGAGCACAGTAGAGGTAGAGTACAGTGGAGTACAGTAGAGATAGAGTACAGTGGAGTACAGTAGAGATAGAGTACAGTGGAGCACAGTAGAGATAGAGTACAGTGGAGCACAGTAGAGGTAGAGTACAGTGGAGTACAGTAGAGTAGAGTACAGTGGAGTACATTAGAGGTGGAGTACAGTGGAGCACAGTAGAGATAGACTACAGTGAGGCACAGTAGAGATAGAGTACAGTGGAGTACAGTAGAGGTGGAGTACAGTGGAGTACATTAGAGGTGGAGTACAGAAGAGTACTGTAGAGGTAGAGTACAGTAGAGATAGAGTACAGTGGAGCACAGTAGAGATAGAGTACAGTGGAGCACAGTAGAGGTAGAGTACAGTGGAGTACAGTTGAGATAGAGTACAGTGGAGTACAGTAGAGGTAGAGTACAATGGAGTACAGTAGAGATAGAGTACAGTGGAGTACAGTAGAGGTAGAGTACAGTAGAGTACAGTAGAGGTAGAGTACAGTGGAGTACAGTAGAGATAGAGTACAGTGGAGCACAGTAGTGGTAGAGTACAGTGGAGTACAGTACAGATAGACTACAGTGGAGCACAGTAGAGATAGAGTACAGTGGAGTACAGTAGAGGTACAGTACAATGGAGCACAGTAGTGGTAGAGTACAGTGGAGTACAGTACAGATAGACTACAGTGAGGCACAGTAGAGATAGAGTACAGTGGAGTACAGTAGAGGTACAGTACAGTGGAGTACAGTAGAGGTAGAGTACAGTGGAGCACAGTAGAGGTAGAGTACAGTGGAGCACAGTAGAGGTAGAGTACAGTGGAGTACAGTAGAGGTAGAGTACAGTGGAGTACAGTACAGATAGACTACAGTGGAGCACAGTAGAGATAGAGTACAGTGGAGTACAGTAGAGGTACAGTACAATGGAGCACAGTAGTGGTAGAGTACAGTGGAGTACAGTACAGATAGACTACAGTGAGGCACAGTAGAGATAGAGTACAGTGGAGTACAGTAGAGGTACAGTACAGTGGAGTACAGTAGAGGTAGAGTACAGTGGAGCACAGTAGAGGTAGAGTACAGTGGAGCACAGTAGAGGTAGAGTACAGTGGAGTACAGTAGAGGTAGAGTACAGTGGAGTACAGTAGAGTAGAGTAGAGTACAGTAGAGCACAGTAGAGGTAGAGTACAGTGGAGCAAAGTAGAGATAGAGTACAGTGGAGTACAGTAGAGGTAGAATACAGTGGAGTACAGTAGAGATAGAGTAGAGTGGAGTACAGTAGAGGTAGAGTACAGTGGAGTACTGTAGAGGTAGAGTAGAGAGGAGCACAGTAGAGATAGAGTACAGTGGAGCACAGTAGAGGTAGAGTACAGTGGAGTACAGTAGAATAGAGTACAGTAGAGGTAGAGTACAGTGGAGCAGAGTAAAGGTAGAGTACAGTGGAGCACAGTAGAGATAGAGTACAGTGGAATACAGTAGAGGTAGAGTAGAGTGGAGTACAGTAGATGTAGAGTACAGAGGAGCACATTAGAGGTAGAGTACAGTGGAGTACAGTAGAGGTAGAAGACAGTGGAGTACAGTAGAGATAGAGTACAGTGGAGTACAGTAGAAGTAGAGTACAGTGGAGCACAGTAGAGATAGAGTACAGTGGAGTACAGTAGAGGTAGAGAACAGTGCAGTACAGTAGTGGTAGAGTAGAGTGGAGTACAGTACAGATAGACTACAATGGAGCACAGTAGAGATAGAGTACAGTGGAGTACAGTAGAGGTAGAGTACAGTGGAGTACAGTAGAGGTAGAGTACAGTGGAGTACAGTGGAGCACATTAGAGGTGGAGTACAGTGGAGCACAGTAGAGGTAGAGTACAGTGGAGCACAGTAGAGGTAGAGTACAGTGGAGCACAGTAGAGGTAGAGTACAGTGGAGTACAGTAGAGGTAGAGTACAGTGGAGTACAGTAGAGTAGAGTACAGTAGAGCACAGTAGAGGTAGAGTACAGTGGAGCACAGTAGAGATAGAGTACAGTGGAGTAAAGTAGAGGTAGAGTACAGTGGAGTACAGTAGAGGTGGAGTACAGTGGAGTACATTAGAGGTGGAGTACAGAAGAGTACTGTAGAGGTAGAGTAGAGTAGAGATAGAGTACAGTGGAGCACAGTAGAGATAGAGTACAGTGGAGCACAGTAGAGGTAGAGTACAGTGGAGTACAGTTGAGATAGAGTACAGTGGAGTACAGTAGAGGTAGAGTACAATGGAGTACAGTAGAGATAGAGTACAGTGGAGTACAGTAGAGGTAGAGTACAGTAGAGTACAGTAGAGGTAGAGTACAGTGGAGTACAGTAGAGATAGAGTACAGTGGAGCACAGTAGTGGTAGAGTACAGTGGAGTACAGTACAGATAGACTACAGTGGAGCAAAGTAGAGATAGAGTACAGTGGAGTACAGTAGAGGTACAGTACAATGGAGCACAGTAGTGGTAGAGTACAGTGGAGTACAGTACAGATAGACTACAGTGGAGCACAGTAGAGATAGAGTACAGTGGAGTACAGTAGAGGTACAGTACAGTGGAGTACAGTAGAGGTAGAGTACAGTGGAGCACAGTAGAGGTAGAGTACAGTGGAGCACAGTAGAGGTAGAGTACAGTGGAGTACAGTAGAGGTAGAGTACAGTGGAGTACAGTAGAGTAGAGTAGAGTACAGTAGAGCACAGTAGATGTAGAGTACAGTGGAGCACAGTAGAGTAGAGTACAGTGGAGTACAGTAGAGGTAGAGTACAGTGGAGTACAGTAGAGATAGAGTACAGTGGAGTACAGTAGAGGTAGAGTACAGTGGAGTACAGTAGAGGTAGAGTACAGAGGAGCACAGTAGAGATAGAGTACAGTGGAGCACAGTAGAGGTAGAGTACAGTGGAGTACAGTAGAGTAGAGTACAGTAGAGGTAGATTACAGTAGAGGTAGAGAACAGTGCAGTACAGTAGACGTAGAGTACAGTGGAGTACAATAGAGTAGAGTACAGTAGATCACAGTAGAGGTAGAGTACAGTGGAGCACAGTAGAGTAGAGTACAGTGGAGTACAGTAGAGGTAGAGTACAGTGGAGTACAGTAGAGATAGAGTACAGTGGAGTACAGTGGAGCAGAGTAGAGGTAGAGTACAGTGGAGTACAGTAGAGGTAGAGTACAGTGGAGTACAGTAGAGTAGAGTAGAGTACAGTAGAGCACAGTAGAGGTAGAGTACAGTGGAGCAAAGTAGAGATAGAGTACAGTGGAGTACAGTAGAGGTAGAGTACAGTGGAGTACAGTAGAGGTAGAGTACAGTGGAGCACATTAGAGGTAGAGTACAGTGGAGTACAGTAGAGGTAGAGTACAGTGGAGTACAGTAGCGGTAGAGTACAGTGGAGTACAGTAGAGGTAGAGTACAGTGGAGTACAGTAGAGGTAGAGTACAGTGGAGTACAGTAGAGGTAGAGTACAGTGGAGTACAATAGAGTAGAGTACAGTAGATCACAGTAGAGGTAGAGTACAGTGGAGCACAGTAGAGATAGAGTACAGTGGAGTACAGTAGAGGTAGAGTACAGTGGAGTACAGTTGAGGTGGAGTACAGTAGAGTACAGTAGAGATAGAGAACAGTACAGTACAGTAGAGGTAGAGTACAGTGGAGCACAGTAGAGGTAGAGTACAGTGGAGTACTGTAGAGATAGAGTACAGTGGAGTACAGTAGAGATAGAGTACAGTGGAGTACAGTAGAGGTAGAGTACAGTGGAGTACAGTAGAGGTAGAGTACAGTGGAGCACATTAGAGGTGGATTACAGTAGAGTACAGTAGAGATAGAGTACAGTAGAGTACAGTAGAGGTAGAGTACAGTGGAGTACAGTAGAGATAGAGTACAGTGGAGCACAGTAGAAGTAGAGTACAGTGGAGTACAGTAGAGGTAGAGTACAGTGGAGTACAGTAGAGGTAGAGTACAGTGGAGTACAGTGGAGCACATTAGAGGTGGATTACAGTGGAGCAGAGTAGAGGTACAGTACAGTGGAGCAAAGTAGAGGTAGAGAACAGTACAGTACAGTAGAGGTAGAGTACAGTGGAGTAGAGTAGAGAGAGAGTACAGTGGAGCACAGTAGAGATAGACTACAGTGGAGTACAGTAGAGGTAGAGAACAGTACAGTACAGTAGAGGTAGAGTACAGTAGAGTACAGTAGAGATAGTGTACAGTGGAGCACAGTAGAGATAGAGTACAGTGGAGTACAGTAGAGGTAGAGTACAGTGGAGTACAGTAGAGGTAGAGTACAGTGGAGCACATTAGAGGTGGATTACAGTAGAGTACAGTGGAGATAGAGTACAGTAGAGTACAGTAGAGGTAGAGTACAGTGGAGTAGAGTAGAGATAGAGTACAGTGGAGCACAGTAGAAGTAGAGTACAGTGGAGTACAGTAGAGGTAGAGTACAGTGGAGCACAGTAGAAATAGAGTAAAGTGGAGCACAGTAGAGGTAGAGTACAGTGGAGTACAGTAGAGTAGAGTACAGTAGAGCACAGTAGAGGTAGAGTACAGTGGAGCACAGTAGAGGTAGAGTACAGAGGAGCACAGTAGAGATAGAGTACAGTGGAGCACAGTAGAGGTAGAGTACAGTGGAGCACAGTAGAGTAGAGTACAGTAGAGCATATTAGAGGTAGAGTACAGTGGAGCACAGTAGAGGTAGAGTACAGTGGAGTACAGTAGAGATAGAGTACAGTGGAGTACAGTAGAGGTAGAGTACAGAGGAGTACAGTAGAGGTAGAGTACAGAGGAGCACAGTAGAGATAGAGTACAGTGGAGCAGAGTAGAGGTAGAGTACAGTGGAGTACAGTAGAGTAGAGTACAGTAGAGGTAGAGTACAGTGGAGCACAGTAAAGGTAGAGTACAGTGGAGCACAGTAGAGATAGAGTACAGTGGAGTACAGTAGAGGTAGAGTACAGTGGAGTACAGTAGATGTAGAGTACAGAGGACCACATTAGAGGTAGAGTACAGTAGAGTACAGTAGAGGTAGAGTACAGTGGAGTACAGTAGAGATAGAGTACAGTGGAGCACAGTAGTGGTAGAGTACAGTGGAGTAGAGTACAGATAGACTACAGTGGAGCACAGTAGAGATAGAGTACAGTGGAGTACAGTAGAGGTACAGTACAGTGGAGTACAGTAGAGGTAGAGTACAATGGAGTACAGTGGAGCACATTAGAGGTGGAGTACAGTGGAGCACAGTAGAGGTAGAGTACAGTGGAGCACAGTAGAGGTAGAGTACAGTGGAGCACAGTAGAGGTAGAGTACAGTGGAGTACAGTAGAGGTAGAGTACAGTGGAGTACAGTAGAGTAGAGTAGAGTACAGTAGAGCACAGTAGAGGTAGAGTACAGTGGAGCAAAGTAGAGATAGAGTACAGTGGAGTACAGTAGAGGTAGAGTACAGTGGAGTACAGTAGAGGTAGAGTACAGTGGAGCACATTAGAGGTAGAGTACAGTGGAGTACAGTAGAGGTAGAGTACAGTGGAGTACAGTAGCGGTAGAGTACAGTGGAGTACAGTAGAGGTAGAGTACAGTGGAGTACAGTAGAGGCAGAGTACAGTGGAGTACAGTAGAGGTAGAGTACAGTGGAGTACAATAGAGTAGAGTACAGTAGATCACAGTAGAGGTAGAGTACAGTGGAGCACAGTAGAGATAGAGTACAGTGGAGTACAGTAGAGGTAGAGTACAGTGGAGTACAGTTGAGGTGGAGTACAGTAGAGTACAGTAGAGGTAGAGAACAGTACAGTACAGTAGAGGTAGAGTACAGTGGAGTAGAGTAGAGAGAGAGTACAGTGGAGCACAGTAGAGATAGACTACAGTGGAGTACAGTAGAGGTAGAGAACAGTACAGTACAGTAGAGGTAGAGTACAGTAGAGTACAGTAGAGATAGTGTACAGTGGAGCACAGTAGAGATAGAGTAGAGTGGAGTACAGTAGAGGTAGAGTACAGTGGAGTACAGTAGAGGTAGAGTACAGTGAAGCACATTAGAGGTGGATTACAGTAGAGTACAGTAGAGATAGAGTACAGTAGAGTACAGTAGAGGTAGAGTACAGTGGAGTACAGTAGAGATAGAGTACAGTAGAGCACAGTAGAAGTAGAGTACAGTGGAGTACAGTAGAGGTAGAGTACAGTGGAGTACAGTAGAGGTAGAGTACAGTGGAGTACAGTGGAGCACATTAGAGGTGGATTACAGTGGAGCACAGCAGAGGTACAGTACAGTGGAGCAAAGTAGAGGTAGAGTACAGTGGAGCACAGTAGAGGTAGAGTACAGTGGAGCACAGTAGAGGTAGAGTACAGTGGAGTACAGTAGAGGTAGAGTACAGTGGAGTACAGTAGAGTAGAGTACAGTAGAGCACAGTAGAGGTAGAGTACAGTGGAGCACAGTAGAGATAGAGTACAGTGGAGTAAAGTAGAGGTAGAGTACAGTGGAGTACATTAGAGGTGGAGTACAGAAGAGTACTGTAGAGGTAGAGTACAGTAGAGATAGAGTACAGTGGAGCACAGTAGAGATAGAGTACAGTGGAGCACAGTAGAGGTAGAGTACAGTGGAGTACAGTTGAGATAGAGTACAGTGGAGTACAGTAGAGGTAGAGTACAATGGAGTACAGTAGAGATAGAGTACAGTGGAGTACAGTAGAGGTAGAGTACAGTAGAGTACAGTAGAGGTAGAGTACAGTGGAGTACAGTAGAGATAGAGTACAGTGGAGCACAGTAGTGGTAGAGTACAGTGGAGTACAGTACAGATAGACTACAGTGGAGCACAGTAGAGATAGAGTACAGTGGAGTACAGTAGAGGTACAGTACAATGGAGCACAGTAGTGGTAGAGTACAGTGGAGTACAGTACAGATACACTACAGTGGAGCACAGTAGAGATAGAGTACAGTGGAGTACAGTAGAGGTACAGTACAGTGGAGTACAGTAGAGGTAGAGTACAGTGGAGCACAGTAGAGGTAGAGTACAGTGGAGCACAGTAGAGGTAGAGTACAGTGGAGTACAGTAGAGGTAGAGTACAGTGGAGTACAGTAGAGTAGAGTAGAGTACAGTAGAGCACAGTAGAGGTAGAGTACAGTGGAGCAAAGTAGAGATAGAGTACAGTGGAGTACAGTAGAGGTAGAATACAGTGGAGTACAGTAGAGATAGAGTAGAGTGGAGTACAGTAGAGGTAGAGTACAGTGGAGTACTGTAGAGGTAGAGTACAGAGGAGCACAGTAGAGATAGAGTACAGTGGAGCACAGTAGAGGTAGAGTACAGTGGAGTACAGTAGAATAGAGTACAGTAGAGGTAGAGTACAGTGGAGCAGAGTAAAGGTAGAGTACAGTGGAGCACAGTAGAGATAGAGTACAGTGGAATACAGTAGAGGTAGAGTAGAGTGGAGTACAGTAGATGTAGAGTACAGAGGAGCACATTAGAGGTAGAGTACAGTGGAGTACAGTAGAGGTAGAAGACAGTGGAGTACAGTAGAGATAGAGTACAGTGGAGTACAGTAGAAGTAGAGTACAGTGGAGCACAGTAGAGATAGAGTACAGTGGAGTACAGTAGAGGTAGAGAACAGTGCAGTACAGTAGTGGTAGAGTAGAGTGGAGTACAGTACAGATAGACTACAATGGAGCACAGTAGAGATAGAGTACAGTGGAGTACAGTAGAGGTAGAGTACAGTGGAGTACAGTAGAGGTAGAGTACAGTGGAGTACAGTGGAGCACATTAGAGGTGGAGTACAGTGGAGCACAGTAGAGGTAGAGTACAGTGGAGCACAGTAGAGGTAGAGTACAGTGGAGCACAGTAGAGGTAGAGTACAGTGGAGTACAGTAGAGGTAGAGTACAGTGGAGTACAGTAGAGTAGAGTACAGTAGAGCACAGTAGAGGTAGAGTACAGTGGAGCACAGTAGAGATAGAGTACAGTGGAGTAAAGTAGAGGTAGAGTACAGTGGAGTACAGTAGAGGTGGAGTACAGTGGAGTACATTAGAGGTGGAGTACAGAAGAGTACTGTAGAGGTAGAGTACAGTAGAGATAGAGTACAGTGGAGCACAGTAGAGATAGAGTACAGTGGAGCACAGTAGAGGTAGAGTACAGTGGAGTACAGTTGATATAGAGTACAGTGGAGTACAGTAGAGGTAGAGTACAATGGAGTACAGTAGAGATAGAGTACAGTGGAGTACAGTAGAGGTAGAGTACAGTAGAGTACAGTAGAGGTAGAGTACAGTGGAGTACAGTAGAGATAGAGTACAGTGGAGCACAGTAGTGGTAGAGTACAGTGGAGTACAGTACAGATAGACTACAGTGGAGCACAGTAGAGATAGAGTACAGTGGAGTACAGTAGAGGTACAGTACAATGGAGCACAGTAGTGGTAGAGTACAGTGGAGTACAGTACAGATAGACTACAGTGGAGCACAGTAGAGATAGAGTACAGTGGAGTACAGTAGAGGTACAGTACAGTGGAGTACAGTAGAGGTAGAGTACAGTGGAGCACAGTAGAGGTAGAGTACAGTGGAGCACAGTAGAGGTAGAGTACAGTGGAGTACAGTAGAGGTAGAGTACAGTGGAGTACAGTAGAGTAGAGTAGAGTACAGTAGAGCACAGTAGAGGTAGAGTACAGTGGAGCAAAGTAGAGATAGAGTACAGTGGAGTACAGTAGAGGTAGAGTACAGTGGAGTACAGTAGAGGTAGAGTACAGTGGAGCACATTAGAGGTAGAGTACAGTGGAGTACAGTAGAGGTAGAGTACAGTGGAGTACAGTAGCGGTAGAGTACAGTGGAGTACAGTAGAGGTAGAGTACAGTGGAGTACAGTAGAGGTAGAGTACAGTGGAGTACAGTAGAGGTAGAGTACAGTGGAGTACAATAGAGTAGAGTACAGTAGATCACAGTAGAGGTAGAGTACAGTGGAGCACAGTAGAGATAGAGTACAGTGGAGTACAGTAGAGGTAGAGTACAGTGGAGTACAGTTGAGGTGGAGTACAGTAGAGTACAGTAGAGGTAGAGAACAGTACAGTACAGTAGAGGTAGAGTACAGTGGAGTAGAGTAGAGAGAGAGTACAGTGGAGCACAGTAGATATAGACTACAGTGGAGTACAGTAGAGGTAGAGAACAGTACAGTACAGTAGAGGTAGAGTACAGTAGAGTACAGTAGAGATAGTGTACAGTGGAGCACAGTAGAGATAGAGTAGAGTGGAGTACAGTAGAGGTAGAGTACAGTGGAGTACAGTAGAGGTAGAGTACAGTGAAGCACATTAGAGGTGGATTACAGTAGAGTACAGTAGAGATAGAGTACAGTAGAGTACAGTAGAGGTAGAGTACAGTGGAGTACAGTAGAGATAGAGTACAGTGGAGCACAGTAGAAGTAGAGTACAGTGGAGTACAGTAGAGGTAGAGTACAGTGGAGTACAGTAGAGGTAGAGTACAGTGGAGTACAGAGGAGCACATTAGAGGTGGATTACAGTGGAGCACAGCAGAGGTACAGTACAGTGGAGCAAAGTAGAGGTAGAGTACAGTGGAGTAGAGTAGAGGTAGAGTACAGTGGAGTAGAGTAGAGGTAGAGTACAGTGGGGTACAGTAGAGTAGAGTAGAGTACAGTAGAGCACAGTAGAGGTAGAGTACAGTGGAGCACAGTAGAGTAGAGTACAGTGGAGTACAGTAGAGGTAGAGTACAGTGGAGTACAGTAGAGATAGAGTACAGTGGAGTACAGTAGAGGTAGAGTACAGTGGAGTACAGTAGAGGTAGAGTACAGAGGAGCACAGTAGAGATAGAGTACAGTGGAGCACAGTAGAGGTAGAGTACAGTGGAGTACAGTAGAGTAGAGTACAGTAGAGGTAGATTACAGTGGAGCACAGTAAAGGTAGAGTACAGTGGAGCACAGTAGAGATAGAGTACAGTGGAGCACATTAGAGGTAGAGTACAGTGGAGTACAGTAGAGGTAGAATACAGTGGAGTACAGTAGAGATAGAGTACAGTGGAGTACAGTAGAAGTAGAGTACAGTGGAGCACAGTAGAGATAGAGTACAGTGGAGTACAGTAGAGGTAGAGAACAGTGCAGTACAGTAGACGTAGAGTACAGTGGAGTACAATAGAGTAGAGTACAGTAGATCACAGTAGAGGTAGAGTACAGTGGAGCACAGTAGAGATAGAGTACAGTGGAGTACAGTAGAGGTAGAGTACAGTGGAGTACAGTAGAGGTAGAGTACAGTGGAGTACAGTGGAGCACATTAGAGGTGGAGTACAGTGGAGCACAGTAGAGGTAGAGTACAGTGGAGCACAGTAGAGGTAGAGTACAGTGGAGCACAGTAGAGGTAGAGTACAGTGGAGTACAGTAGAGGTAGAGTACAGTGGAGTACAGTAGAGCACAGTAGAGGTAGAGTACAGTGGAGCACAGTAGAGATAGAGTACAGTGGAGTAAAGTAGAGGTAGAGTACAGTGGAGTACAGTAGAGGTGGAGTACAGTGGAGTACATTAGAGGTGGAGTACAGAAGAGTACTGTAGAGGTAGAGTACAGTAGAGATAGAGTACAGTGGAGCACAGTAGAGATAGAGTACAGTGGAGCACAGTAGAGGTAGAGTACAGTGGAGTACAGTTGAGATAGAGTACAGTGGAGTACAGTAGAGGTAGAGTACAATGGAGTAAAGTAGAGATAGAGTACAGTGGAGTACAGTAGAGGTAGAGTACAGTGGAGTACAGTAGAGGTAGAGTACAGTGGAGCACATTAGAGGTGGATTACAGTAGAGTACAGTGGAGATAGAGTACAGTAGAGTACAGTAGAGGTAGAGTACAGTGGAGTAGAGTAGAGATAGAGTACAGTGGAGCACAGTAGAAGTAGAGTACAGTGGAGTACAGTAGAGGTAGAGTACAGTGGAGCACAGTAGAAATAGAGTAAAGTGGAGCACAGTAGAGGTAAAGTACAGTGGAGTACAGTAGAGTAGAGTACAGTAGAGCACAGTAGAGGTAGAGTACAGTGGAGCACAGTAGAGGTAGAGTACAGAGGAGCACAGTAGAGATAGAGTACAGTGGAGCACAGTAGAGGTAGAGTACAGTGGAGCACAGTAGAGTAGAGTACAGTAGAGCATATTAGAGGTAGAGTACAGTGGAGCACAGTAGAGGTAGAGTACAGTGGAGTACAGTAGAGATAGAGTACAGTGGAGTACAGTAGAGGTAGAGTACAGAGGAGTACAGTAGAGGTAGAGTACAGAGGAGCACAGTAGAGATAGAGTACAGTGGAGCAGAGTAGAGGTAGAGTACAGTGGAGTACAGTAGAGTAGAGTACAGTAGAGGTAGAGTACAGTGGAGCACAGTAAAGGTAGAGTACAGTGGAGCACAGTAGAGATAGAGTACAGTGGAGTACAGTAGAGGTAGAGTACAGTGGAGTACAGTAGAGGTAGAGTACAGTGGAGTACAGTAGAGGTAGAGTACAGTGGAGTACAGTAGAGGTAGAGTACAGTGGAGTACAATAGAGTAGAGTACAGTAGATCACAGTAGAGGTAGAGTACAGTGGAGCACAGTAGAGATAGAGTACAGTGGAGTACAGTAGAGGTAGAGTACAGTGGAGTACAGTTGAGGTGGAGTAAAGTAGAGTACAGTAGAGATAGAGAACAGTACAGTACAGTAGAGGTAGAGTACAGTGGAGCACAGTAGAGGTAGAGTACAGTGGAGTACTGTAGAGATAGAGTACAGTGGAGTACAGTAGAGATAGAGTACAGTGGAGTACAGTAGAGGTAGAGTACAGTGGAGTACAGTAGAGGTAGAGTACAGTGGAGCACATTAGAGGTGGATTACAGTAGAGTACAGTAGAGATAGAGTACAGTAGAGTACAGTAGAGGTAGAGTACAGTGGAGTACAGTAGAGATAGAGTACAGTGGAGCACAGTAGAAGTAGAGTACAGTGGAGTACAGTAGAGGTAGAGTACAGTGGAGTACAGTAGAGGTAGAGTACAGTGGAGTACAGTGGAGCACATTAGAGGTGGATTACAGTGGAGCAGAGTAGAGGTACAGTACAGTGGAGCAAAGTAGAGGTAGAGAACAGTACAGTACAGTAGAGGTAGAGTACAGTGGAGTAGAGTAGAGAGAGAGTACAGTGGAGCACAGTAGAGATAGACTACAGTGGAGTACAGTAGAGGTAGAGAACAGTACAGTACAGTAGAGGTAGAGTACAGTAGAGTACAGTAGAGATAGTGTACAGTGGAGCACAGTAGAGATAGAGTACAGTGGAGTACAGTAGAGGTAGAGTACAGTGGAGCACATTAGAGGTGGATTACAGTAGAGTACAGTGGAGATAGAGTACAGTAGAGTACAGTAGAGGTAGAGTACAGTGGAGTAGAGTAGAGATAGAGTACAGTGGAGCACAGTAGAAGTAGAGTACAGTGGAGTACAGTAGAGGTAGAGTACAGTGGAGCACAGTAGAAATAGAGTAAAGTGGAGCACAGTAGAGGTAGAGTACAGTGGAGTACAGTAGAGTAGAGTACAGTAGAGCACAGTAGAGGTAGAGTACAGTGGAGCACAGTAGAGGTAGAGTACAGAGGAGCACAGTAGAGATAGAGTACAGTGGAGCACAGTAGAGGTAGAGTACAGTGGAGCACAGTAGAGTAGAGTACAGTAGAGCATATTAGAGGTAGAGTACAGTGGAGCACAGTAGAGGTAGAGTACAGTGGAGTACAGTAGAGATAGAGTACAGTGGAGTACAGTAGAGGTAGAGTACAGAGGAGTACAGTAGAGGTAGAGTACAGAGGAGCACAGTAGAGATAGAGTACAGTGGAGCAGAGTAGAGGTAGAGTACAGTGGAGTACAGTAGAGTAGAGTACAGTAGAGGTAGAGTACAGTGGAGCACAGTAAAGGTAGAGTACAGTGGAGCACAGTAGAGATAGAGTACAGTGGAGTACAGTAGAGGTAGAGTACAGTGGAGTACAGTAGATGTAGAGTACAGAGGACCACATTAGAGGTAGAGTACAGTAGAGTACAGTAGAGGTAGAGTACAGTGGAGTACAGTAGAGATAGAGTACAGTGGAGCACAGTAGTGGTAGAGTACAGTGGAGTAGAGTACAGATAGACTACAGTGGAGCACAGTAGAGATAGAGTACAGTGGAGTACAGTAGAGGTACAGTACAGTGGAGTACAGTAGAGGTAGAGTACAATGGAGTACAGTGGAGCACATTAGAGGTGGAGTACAGTGGAGCACAGTAGAGGTAGAGTACAGTGGAGCACAGTAGAGGTAGAGTACAGTGGAGCACAGTAGAGGTAGAGTACAGTGGAGTACAGTAGAGGTAGAGTACAGTGGAGTACAGTAGAGTAGAGTAGAGTACAGTAGAGCACAGTAGAGGTAGAGTACAGTGGAGCAAAGTAGAGATAGAGTACAGTGGAGTACAGTAGAGGTAGAGTACAGTGGAGTACAGTAGAGGTAGAGTACAGTGGAGCACATTAGAGGTAGAGTACAGTGGAGTACAGTAGAGGTAGAGTACAGTGGAGTACAGTAGCGGTAGAGTACAGTGGAGTACAGTAGAGGTAGAGTACAGTGGAGTACAGTAGAGGCAGAGTACAGTGGAGTACAGTAGAGGTAGAGTACAGTGGAGTACAATAGAGTAGAGTACAGTAGATCACAGTAGAGGTAGAGTACAGTGGAGCACAGTAGAGATAGAGTACAGTGGAGTACAGTAGAGGTAGAGTACAGTGGAGTACAGTTGAGGTGGAGTACAGTAGAGTACAGTAGAGGTAGAGAACAGTACAGTACAGTAGAGGTAGAGTACAGTGGAGTAGAGTAGAGAGAGAGTACAGTGGAGCACAGTAGAGATAGACTACAGTGGAGTACAGTAGAGGTAGAGAACAGTAGAGTACAGTAGAGGTAGAGTACAGTAGAGTACAGTAGAGATAGTGTACAGTGGAGCACAGTAGAGATAGAGTAGAGTGGAGTACAGTAGAGGTAGAGTACAGTGGAGTACAGTAGAGGTAGAGTACAGTGAAGCACATTAGAGGTGGATTACAGTAGAGTACAGTAGAGATAGAGTACAGTAGAGTACAGTAGAGGTAGAGTACAGTGGAGTACAGTAGAGATAGAGTACAGTAGAGCACAGTAGAAGTACAGTACAGTGGAGTACAGTAGAGGTAGAGTACAGTGGAGTACAGTAGAGGTAGAGTACAGTGGAGTACAGTGGAGCACATTAGAGGTGGATTACAGTGGAGCACAGCAGAGGTACAGTACAGTGGAGCAAAGTAGAGGTAGAGTACAGTGGAGCACAGTAGAGGTAGAGTACAGTGGAGCACAGTAGAGGTAGAGTACAGTGGAGTACAGTAGAGGTAGAGTACAGTGGAGTACAGTAGAGTAGAGTACAGTAGAGCACAGTAGAGGTAGAGTACAGTGGAGCACAGTAGAGATAGAGTACAGTGGAGTAAAGTAGAGGTAGAGTACAGTGGAGTACAGTAGAGGTGGAGTACAGTGGAGTACATTAGAGGTGGAGTACAGAAGAGTACTGTAGAGGTAGAGTACAGTAGAGATAGAGTACAGTGGAGCACAGTAGAGATAGAGTACAGTGGAGCACAGTAGAGGTAGAGTACAGTGGAGTACAGTTGAGATAGAGTACAGTGGAGTACAGTAGAGGTAGAGTACAATGGAGTACAGTAGAGATAGAGTACAGTGGAGTACAGTAGAGGTAGAGTACAGTAGAGTACAGTAGAGGTAGAGTACAGTGGAGTACAGTAGAGATAGAGTACAGTGGAGCACAGTAGTGGTAGAGTACAGTGGAGTACAGTACAGATAGACTACAGTGGAGCACAGTAGAGATAGAGTACAGTGGAGTACAGTAGAGGTACAGTACAATGGAGCACAGTAGTGGTAGAGTACAGTGGAGTACAGTACAGATACACTACAGTGGAGCACAGTAGAGATAGAGTACAGTGGAGTACAGTAGAGGTACAGTACAGTGGAGTACAGTAGAGGTAGAGTACAGTGGAGCACAGTAGAGGTAAAGTACAGTGGAGCACAGTAGAGGTAGAGTACAGTGGAGTACAGTAGAGGTAGAGTACAGTGGAGTACAGTAGAGTAGAGTAGAGTACAGTAGAGCACAGTAGAGGTAGAGTACAGTGGAGCAAAGTAGAGATAGAGTACAGTGGAGTACAGTAGAGGTAGAATACAGTGGAGTACAGTAGAGATAGAGTAGAGTGGAGTACAGTAGAGGTAGAGTACAGTGGAGTACTGTAGAGGTAGAGTACAGAGGAGCACAGTAGAGATAGAGTACAGTGGAGCACAGTAGAGGTAGAGTACAGTGGAGTACAGTAGAATAGAGTACAGTAGAGGTAGAGTACAGTGGAGCAGAGTAAAGGTAGAGTACAGTGGAGCACAGTAGAGATAGAGTACAGTGGAATACAGTAGAGGTAGAGTAGAGTGGAGTACAGTAGATGTAGAGTACAGAGGAGCACATTAGAGGTAGAGTACAGTGGAGTACAGTAGAGGTAGAAGACAGTGGAGTACAGTAGAGATAGAGTACAGTGGAGTACAGTAGAAGTAGAGTACAGTGGAGCACAGTAGAGATAGAGTACAGTGGAGTACAGTAGAGGTAGAGAACAGTGCAGTACAGTAGTGGTAGAGTAGAGTGGAGTACAGTACAGATAGACTACAATGGAGCACAGTAGAGATAGAGTACAGTGGAGTACAGTAGAGGTAGAGTACAGTGGAGTACAGTAGAGGTAGAGTACAGTGGAGTACAGTGGAGCACATTAGAGGTGGAGTACAGTGGAGCACAGTAGAGGTAGAGTACAGTGGAGCACAGTAGAGGTAGAGTACAGTGGAGCACAGTAGAGGTAGAGTACAGTGGAGTACAGTAGAGGTAGAGTACAGTGGAGTACAGTAGAGTAGAGTACAGTAGAGCACAGTAGAGGTAGAGTACAGTGGAGCACAGTAGAGATAGAGTACAGTGGAGTAAAGTAGAGGTAGAGTACAGTGGAGTACAGTAGAGGTGGAGTACAGTGGAGTACATTAGAGGTGGAGTACAGAAGAGTACTGTAGAGGTAGAGTACAGTAGAGATAGAGTACAGTGGAGCACAGTAGAGATAGAGTACAGTGGAGCACAGTAGAGGTAGAGTACAGTGGAGTACAGTTGATATAGAGTACAGTGGAGTACAGTAGAGGTAGAGTACAATGGAGTACAGTAGAGATAGAGTACAGTGGAGTACAGTAGAGGTAGAGTACAGTAGAGTACAGTAGAGGTAGAGTACAGTGGAGTACAGTAGAGATAGAGTACAGTGGAGCACAGTAGTGGTAGAGTACAGTGGAGTACAGTACAGATAGACTACAGTGGAGCACAGTAGAGATAGAGTACAGTGGAGTACAGTAGAGGTACAGTACAATGGAGCACAGTAGTGGTAGAGTACAGTGGAGTACAGTACAGATAGACTACAGTGGAGCACAGTAGAGATAGAGTACAGTGGAGTACAGTAGAGGTACAGTACAGTGGAGTACAGTAGAGGTAGAGTACAGTGGAGCACAGTAGAGGTAGAGTACAGTGGAGCACAGTAGAGGTAGAGTACAGTGGAGTACAGTAGAGGTAGAGTACAGTGGAGTACAGTAGAGTAGAGTAGAGTACAGTAGAGCACAGTAGAGGTAGAGTACAGTGGAGCAAAGTAGAGATAGAGTACAGTGGAGTACAGTAGAGGTAGAGTACAGTGGAGTACAGTAGAGGTAGAGTACAGTGGAGCACATTAGAGGTAGAGTACAGTGGAGTACAGTAGAGGTAGAGTACAGTGGAGTACAGTAGCGGTAGAGTACAGTGGAATACAGTAGAGGTAGAGTACAGTGGAGTACAGTAGAGGTAGAGTACAGTGGAGTACAGTAGAGGTAGAGTACAGTGGAGTACAATAAAGTAGAGTACAGTAGATCACAGTAGAGGTAGAGTACAGTGGAGCACAGTAGAGATAGAGTACAGTGGAGTACAGTAGAGGTAGAGTACAGTGGAGTACAGTTGAGGTGGAGTACAGTAGAGTACAGTAGAGGTAGAGAACAGTACAGTACAGTAGAGGTAGAGTACAGTGGAGTAGAGTAGAGAGAGAGTACAGTGGAGCACAGTAGATATAGACTACAGTGGAGTACAGTAGAGGTAGAGAACAGTACAGTACAGTACAGTAGAGGTAGAGTACAGTAGAGTACAGTAGAGATAGTGTACAGTGGAGCACAGTAGAGATAGAGTAGAGTGGAGTACAGTAGAGGTAGAGTACAGTGGAGTACAGTAGAGGTAGAGTACAGTGAAGCACATTAGAGGTGGATTACAGTAGAGTACAGTAGAGATAGAGTACAGTAGAGTACAGTAGAGGTAGAGTACAGTGGAGTACAGTAGAGATAGAGTACAGTGGAGCACAGTAGAAGTAGAGTACAGTGGAGTACAGTAGAGGTAGAGTACAGTGGAGTACAGTAGAGGTAGAGTACAGTGGAGTACAGTGGAGCACATTAGAGGTGGATTACAGTGGAGCACAGCAGAGGTACAGTACAGTGGAGCACAGTAGAGGTAGAGTACAGTGGAGTAGAGTAGAGGTAGAGTACAGTGGAGTAGAGTAGAGGTAGAGTACAGTGGGGTACAGTAGAGTAGAGTAGAGTACAGTAGAGCACAGTAGAGGTAGAGTACAGTGGAGCACAGTAGAGTAGAGTACAGTGGAGTACAGTAGAGGTAGAGTACAGTGGAGTACAGTAGAGATAGAGTACAGTGGAGTACAGTAGAGGTAGAGTACAGTGGAGTACAGTAGAGGTAGAGTACAGAGGAGCACAGTAGAGATAGAGTACAGTGGAGCACAGTAGAGGTAGAGTACAGTGGAGTACAGTAGAGTAGAGTACAGTAGAGGTAGATTACAGTGGAGCACAGTAAAGGTAGAGTACAGTGGAGCACAGTAGAGATAGAGTACAGTGGAGCACATTAGAGGTAGAGTACAGTGGAGTACAGTAGAGGTAGAATACAGTGGAGTACAGTAGAGATAGAGTACAGTGGAGTACAGTAGAAGTAGAGTACAGTGGAGCACAGTAGAGATAGAGTACAGTGGAGTACAGTAGAGGTAGAGAACAGTGCAGTACAGTAGACGTAGAGTACAGTGGAGTACAATAGAGTAGAGTACAGTAGATCACAGTAGAGGTAGAGTACAGTGGAGCACAGTAGAGATAGAGTACAGTGGAGTACAGTAGAGGTAGAGTACAGTGGAGTACAGTAGAGGTAGAGTACAGTGGAGTACAGTGGAGCACATTAGAGGTGGAGTACAGTGGAGCACAGTAGAGGTAGAGTACAGTGGAGCACAGTAGAGGTAGAGTACAGTGGAGCACAGTAGAGGTAGAGTACAGTGGAGTACAGTAGAGGTAGAGTACAGTGGAGTACAGTAGAGCACAGTAGAGGTAGAGTACAGTGGAGCACAGTAGAGATAGAGTACAGTGGAGTAAAGTAGAGGTAGAGTACAGTGGAGTACAGTAGAGGTGGAGTACAGTGGAGTACATTAGAGGTGGAGTACAGAAGAGTACTGTAGAGGTAGAGTACAGTAGAGATAGAGTACAGTGGAGCACAGTAGAGATAGAGTACAGTGGAGCACAGTAGAGGTAGAGTACAGTGGAGTACAGTTGAGATAGAGTACAGTGGAGTACAGTAGAGGTAGAGTACAATGGAGTAAAGTAGAGATAGAGTACAGTGGAGTACAGTAGAGGTAGAGTACAGTGGAGTACAGTAGAGGTAGAGTACAGTGGAGCACATTAGAGGTGGATTACAGTAGAGTACAGTGGAGATAGAGTACAGTAGAGTACAGTAGAGGTAGAGTACAGTGGAGTAGAGTAGAGATAGAGTACAGTGGAGCACAGTAGAAGTAGAGTACAGTGGAGTACAGTAGAGGTAGAGTACAGTGGAGCACAGTAGAAATAGAGTAAAGTGGAGCACAGTAGAGGTAAAGTACAGTGGAGTACAGTAGAGTAGAGTACAGTAGAGCACAGTAGAGGTAGAGTACAGTGGAGCACAGTAGAGGTAGAGTACAGAGGAGCACAGTAGAGATAGAGTACAGTGGAGCACAGTAGAGGTAGAGTACAGTGGAGCACAGTAGAGTAGAGTACAGTAGAGCATATTAGAGGTAGAGTACAGTGGAGCACAGTAGAGGTAGAGTACAGTGGAGTACAGTAGAGATAGAGTACAGTGGAGTACAGTAGAGGTAGAGTACAGAGGAGTACAGTAGAGGTAGAGTACAGAGGAGCACAGTAGAGATAGAGTACAGTGGAGCAGAGTAGAGGTAGAGTACAGTGGAGTACAGTAGAGTAGAGTACAGTAGAGGTAGAGTACAGTGGAGCACAGTAAAGGTAGAGTACAGTGGAGCACAGTAGAGATAGAGTACAGTGGAGTACAGTAGAGGTAGAGTACAGTGGAGTACAGTAGATGTAGAGTACAGAGGACCACATTAGAGGTAGAGTACAGTAGAGTACAGTAGAGGTAGAGTACAGTGGAGTACAGTAGAGATAGAGTACAGTGGAGCACAGTAGTGGTAGAGTACAGTGGAGTAGAGTACAGATAGACTACAGTGGAGCACAGTAGAGATAGAGTACAGTGGAGTACAGTAGAGGTACAGTACAGTGGAGTACAGTAGAGGTAGAGTACAATGGAGTACAGTGGAGCACATTAGAGGTGGAGTACAGTGGAGCACAGTAGAGGTAGAGTACAGTGGAGCACAGTAGAGGTAGAGTACAGTGGAGCACAGTAGAGGTAGAGTACAGTGGAGTACAGTAGAGGTAGAGTACAGTGGAGTACAGTAGAGTAGAGTAGAGTACAGTAGAGCACAGTAGAGGTAGAGTACAGTGGAGCAAAGTAGAGATAGAGTACAGTGGAGTACAGTAGAGGTAGAGTACAGTGGAGTACAGTAGAGGTAGAGTACAGTGGAGCACATTAGAGGTAGAGTACAGTGGAGTACAGTAGAGGTAGAGTACAGTGGAGTACAGTAGCGGTAGAGTACAGTGGAGTACAGTAGAGGTAGAGTACAGTGGAGTACAGTAGAGGCAGAGTACAGTGGAGTACAGTAGAGGTAGAGTACAGTGGAGTACAATAGAGTAGAGTACAGTAGATCACAGTAGAGGTAGAGTACAGTGGAGCACAGTAGAGATAGAGTACAGTGGAGTACAGTAGAGGTAGAGTACAGTGGAGTACAGTTGAGGTGGAGTACAGTAGAGTACAGTAGAGGTAGAGAACAGTACAGTAGAGTAGAGGTAGAGTACAGTGGAGTAGAGTAGAGAGAGAGTACAGTGGAGCACAGTAGAGATAGACTACAGTGGAGTACAGTAGAGGTAGAGAACAGTACAGTACAGTAGAGGTAGAGTACAGTAGAGTACAGTAGAGATAGTGTACAGTGGAGCACAGTAGAGATAGAGTAGAGTGGAGTACAGTAGAGGTAGAGTACAGTGGAGTACAGTAGAGGTAGAGTACAGTGAAGCACATTAGAGGTGGATTACAGTAGAGTACAGTAGAGATAGAGTACAGTAGAGTACAGTAGAGGTAGAGTACAGTGGAGTACAGTAGAGATAGAGTACAGTAGAGCACAGTAGAAGTAGAGTACAGTGGAGTACAGTAGAGGTAGAGTACAGTGGAGTACAGTAGAGGTAGAGTACAGTGGAGTACAGTGGAGCACATTAGAGGTGGATTACAGTGGAGCACAGCAGAGGTACAGTACAGTGGAGCAAAGTAGAGGTAGAGTACAGTGGAGTAGAGTAGAGGTAGAGTACAGTGGGGTACAGTAGAGTAGAGTAGAGTACAGTAGAGCACAGTAGAGGTAGAGTACAGTGGAGCACAGTAGAGTAGAGTACAGTGGAGTACAGTAGAGGTAGAGTACAGTGGAGTACAGTAGAGATAGAGTACAGTGGAGTACAGTAGAGGTAGAGTACAGTGGAGTACAGTAGAGGTAGAGTACAGAGGAGCACAGTAGAGATAGAGTACAGTGGAGCACAGTAGAGGTAGAGTACAGTGGAGTACAGTAGAGTAGAGTACAGTAGAGGTAGAGTACAGTGGAGCACAGTAAAGGTAGAGTACAGTGGAGCACAGTAGAGATAGAGTACAGTGGAGCACAGTAGAGGTAGAGTACAGTAGAATACAGTAGATGTAGAGTACAGAGGAGCACATTAGAGGTAGAGTACAGTGGAGTACAGTAGAGGTAGAATACAGTGGAGTACAGTAGAGATAGAGTACAGTGGAGTACAGTAGAAGTAGAGTACAGTGGAGCACAGTAGAGATAGAGTACAATGGAGTACAGTAGAGGTAGAGAACAGTGCAGTACAGTAGTGGTAGAGTAGAGTGGAGTACAGTACAGATAGACTACAATGGAGCACAGTAGAGATAGAGTACAGTGGAGTACAGTAGAGGTAGAGTACAGTGGAGTACAGTAGAGGTAGAGTACAGTGGAGTACAGTGGAGCACATTAGAGGTGGAGTACAGTGGAGCACAGTAGAGGTAGAGTACAGTGGAGCACAGTAGAGGTAGAGTACAGTGGAGCACAGTAGAGGTAGAGTACAGTGGAGTACAGTAGAGGTAGCGTACAGTGGAGTACAGTAGAGTAGAGTACAGTAGAGCACAGTAGAGGTAGAGTACAGTGGAGCACAGTAGAGATAAAGTACAGTGGAGTACAGTAGAGGTAGAGTAAAGTGGAGTACAGTAGAGGTAGAGTACAGTGGAGCACATTAGAGGTAGAGTACAGTGGAGCACAGAAGAGGTAGAGTACAGTGGAACACAGTAGAGGTAGAGTACAGAGGAGCACAGTAGAGGTAGAGTAAAGAGGAGCACACTAGAGATAGAGTACAGTGGAGCACAGTAGAGGTAGAGTACAGTGGAGTACAGTAGAGTAGAGTACAGTGGAGCACAGTAGAGGTAGAGTACAGTGGAGTACAGTAGAGTAGAGTACAGTAGAGGTAGAGTGCAGTGGAGCACAGTAAAGGTAGAGTACAGTGGAGCACAGTAGAGATAGAGTACAGTGGAGCACAGTAGAGGTAGAGTACAGTGGAGCACAGTAGAGGTAGAGTACAGTGGAGTACAGTAGAGATAGAGTACAGTGGAGTACAGTAGAGATAGAGTACAGTGGAGCACAGTAGAGATAGAGTACAGTGGAGCACAGTAGAGGTAGAGTACAGTGGAGTACAGTAGAGTAGAGTACAGTAGAGCACAGTAGAGGTAGAGTACTGTGGAGCACAGTAGAGGTAGAGTACAGAGGAGCACAGTAGAGATAGAGTACAGTGGAGCACAGTAGAGGTAGAGTACAGTGGAGCACAGTAGAGTAGAGTACAGTAGAGCACATTAGAGGTAGAGTACAGTGGAGCACAGTAGAGGTAGAGTACAGTGGAGTACAGTAGAGATAGAGTACAGTGGAGTACAGTAGAGATAGAGTACAGTGAAGTACAGTAGAGGTAGAGTACAGTGGAGTACAGTAGAGGTAGAGTACAGTGGAGCACATTAGAGGTGGATTACAGTAGAGTACAGTAGAGATAGAGTACAGTAGAGTACAGTAGAGGTAGAGTACATTGGAGTACAGTAGAGATAGAGTACAGTGGAGCACAGTAGAAGTAGAGTACAGTGGAGTACAGTAGAGGTAGAGTACAGTGGAGTACAGTAGAGGTAGAGTACAGTGGAGTACAGTGGAGCACATTAGAGGTGGATTACAGTGGTGCACAGTAGAGGTACAGTACAGTGGAGCAAAGTAGAGGTAGAGTACAGTGGAGTACAGTAGAGATAGAGTACAGTGGAGCACAGTAGAAGTAGAGTACAGTGGAGTACAGTAGAGGTAGAGTACAGTGGAGTACAGTAGAGGTAGAGTACAGTGGAGTACAGTTGAGATAGAGTACAGTGGAGTACAGTAGAGGTAGAGTATAATGGAGTACAGTAGAGATAGAGTACAGTGGAGTACAGTAGAGGTAGAGTACAGTAGAGTACAGTAGAGGTAGAGTACAGTGGAGTACAGTAGAGATAGAGTACAGTGGAGCACAGTAGTGGTAGAGTACAGTGGAGTACAGTACAGATAGACTACAGTGGAGCACAGTAGAGATAGAGTACAGTGGAGTACAGTAGAGGTACAGTACAGTGGAGTACAGTAGAGGTAGAGTACAATGGAGTACAGTGGAGCACATTAGAGGTGGAGTACAGTGGAGCACAGTAGAGGTAGAGTACAGTGGAGCACAGTAGAGGTAGAGTACAGTGGAGCACAGTAGAGGTAGAGTACAGTGGAGTACAGTAGAGGTAGAGTACAGTGGAGTACAGTAGAGGTAGAGTACAGTGGAGTACAGTAGCGGTAGAGTACAGTGGAGTACAGTAGAGGTAGAGTACAGTGGAGTACAGTAGAGGTAGAGTACAGTGGAGTACAGTAGACGTAGAGTACAGTGGAGCACATTAGAGGTAGAGTACAGTGGAGCACAGAAGAGGTAGAGTACAATGGAACACAGTAGAGGTAGAGTACAGAGGAGCACAGTAGAGGTAGAGTAAAGAGGAGCACAGTAGAGATAGAGTACAGTGGAGCACAGTAGAGGTAGAGTACAGTGGAGTACAGTAGAGTAGAGTACAGTGGAGCACAGTAGAGGTAGAGTACAGTGGAGCACAGTAGAGGTAGAGTACAGTGGAGTACAGTAGAGATAGAGTACAGTGGAGTACAGTAGAGATAGAGTACAGTGGAGCAGAGTAGAGATAGAGTACAGTGGAGCACAGTAGAGGTAGAGTACAGTGGAGTACAGTAGAGTAGAGTACAGTAGAGCACAGTAGAGGTAGAGTACAGTGGAGCACAGTAGAGGTAGAGTACAGAGGACCACAGTAGAGATAGAGTACAGTGGAGCACAGTAGAGGTAGAGTACAGTGGAGCACAGTAGAGTAGAGTACAGTAGAGCACATTAGAGGTAGAGTACAGTGGAGCACAGTAGAGGTAGAGTACAGTGGAGTACAGTAGAGATAGAGTACAATGGAGTACAGTAGAGATAGAGTACAGTGGAGTACAGTAGAGGTAGAGTACAGTGGAGTACAGTAGAGGTAGAGTACAGTGGAGCACATTAGAGGTGGATTACAGTAGAGTACAGTAGAGATAGAGTACAGTAGAGTACAGTACAGATAGACTACAGTGGAGCACAGTAGAGATAGAGTACAGTGGAGTACAGTAGAGGTAGAGTACAGTGGAGTACAGTTGAGATAGAGTACAGTGGAGTACAGTAGAGGTAGAGTATAATGGAGTACAGTAGAGATAGAGTACAGTGGAGTACAGTAGAGGTAGAGTACAGTAGAGTACAGTAGAGGTAGAGTACAGTGGAGTACAGTAGAGATAGAGTACAGTGGAGCACAGTAGTGGTAGAGTACAGTGGAGTACAGTACAGATAGACTACAGTGGAGCACAGTAGAGATAGAGTACAGTGGAGTACAGTAGAGGTACAGTACAGTGGAGTACAGTAGAGGTAGAGTACAATGGAGTACAGTGGAGCACATTAGAGGTGGAGTACAGTGGAGCACAGTAGAGGTAGAGTACAGTGGAGCACAGTAGAGGTAGAGTACAGTGGAGCACAGTAGAGGTAGAGTACAGTGGAGTACAGTAGAGGTAGAGTACAGTGGAGTACAGTAGAGGTAGAGTACAGTGGAGTACAGTAGCGGTAGAGTACAGTGGAGTACAGTAGAGGTAGAGTACAGTGGAGTACAGTAGAGGTAGAGTACAGTGGAGTACAGTAGACGTAGAGTACAGTGGAGCACATTAGAGGTAGAGTACAGTGGAGCACAGAAGAGGTAGAGTACAATGGAACACAGTAGAGGTAGAGTACAGAGGAGCACAGTAGAGGTAGAGTAAAGAGGAGCACAGTAGAGATAGAGTACAGTGGAGCACAGTAGAGGTAGAGTACAGTGGAGTACAGTAGAGTAGAGTACAGTGGAGCACAGTAGAGGTAGAGTACAGTGGAGCACAGTAGAGGTAGAGTACAGTGGAGTACAGTAGAGATAGAGTACAGTGGAGTACAGTAGAGATAGAGTACAGTGGAGCAGAGTAGAGATAGAGTACAGTGGAGCACAGTAGAGGTAGAGTACAGTGGAGTACAGTAGAGTAGAGTACAGTAGAGCACAGTAGAGGTAGAGTACAGTGGAGCACAGTAGAGGTAGAGTACAGAGGACCACAGTAGAGATAGAGTACAGTGGAGCACAGTAGAGGTAGAGTACAGTGGAGCACAGTAGAGTAGAGTACAGTAGAGCACATTAGAGGTAGAGTACAGTGGAGCACAGTAGAGGTAGAGTACAGTGGAGTACAGTAGAGATAGAGTACAATGGAGTACAGTAGAGATAGAGTACAGTGGAGTACAGTAGAGGTAGAGTACAGTGGAGTACAGTAGAGGTAGAGTACAGTGGAGCACATTAGAGGTGGATTACAGTAGAGTACAGTAGAGATAGAGTACAGTAGAGTACAGTACAGATAGACTACAGTGGAGCACAGTAGAGATAGAGTACAGTGGAGTACAGTAGAGGTACAGTACAGTGGAGTACAGTAGAGGTAGAGTACAATGGAGTACAGTGGAGCACATTAGAGGTGGAGTACAGTGGAGCACAGTAGAGGTAGAGTACAGTGGAGCACAGTAGAGGTAGAGTACAGTGGAGCACAGTAGAGGTAGAGTACAGTGGAGTACAGTAGAGGTAGAGTACAGTGGAGTACAGTAGAGGTAGAGTACAGTGGAGTACAGTAGCGGTAGAGTACAGTGGAGTACAGTAGAGGTAGAGTACAGTGGAGTACAGTAGAGGTAGAGTACAGTGGAGTACAGTAGACGTAGAGTACAGTGGAGCACATTAGAGGTAGAGTACAGTGGAGCACAGAAGAGGTAGAGTACAATGGAACACAGTAGAGGTAGAGTACAGAGGAGCACAGTAGAGGTAGAGTAAAGAGGAGCACAGTAGAGATAGAGTACAGTGGAGCACAGTAGAGGTAGAGTACAGTGGAGTACAGTAGAGTAGAGTACAGTGGAGCACAGTAGAGGTAGAGTACAGTGGAGCACAGTAGAGGTAGAGTACAGTGGAGTACAGTAGAGATAGAGTACAGTGGAGTACAGTAGAGATAGAGTACAGTGGAGCAGAGTAGAGATAGAGTACAGTGGAGCACAGTAGAGGTAGAGTACAGTGGAGTACAGTAGAGTAGAGTACAGTAGAGCACAGTAGAGGTAGAGTACAGTGGAGCACAGTAGAGGTAGAGTACAGAGGACCACAGTAGAGATAGAGTACAGTGGAGCACAGTAGAGGTAGAGTACAGTGGAGCACAGTAGAGTAGAGTACAGTAGAGCACATTAGAGGTAGAGTACAGTGGAGCACAGTAGAGGTAGAGTACAGTGGAGTACAGTAGAGATAGAGTACAATGGAGTACAGTAGAGATAGAGTACAGTGGAGTACAGTAGAGGTAGAGTACAGTGGAGTACAGTAGAGGTAGAGTACAGTGGAGCACATTAGAGGTGGATTACAGTAGAGTACAGTAGAGATAGAGTACAGTAGAGTACAGTAGAGGTAGAGTACAGTGGAGTACAGTAGAGATAGAGTACAGTGGAGCACAGTAGAAGTAGAGTACAGTGGAGTACAGTAGAGGTAGAGTACAGTGGAGTACAGTAGAGGTAGAGTACAGTGGAGTACAGTGGAGCACATTAGAGGTGGATTACAGTGGAGCACAGTAGAGGTACAGTACAGTGGAGCAAAGTAGAGGTAGAGAACAGTACAGTACAGTAGAGGTAGAGTACAGTGGAGTAGAGTAGAGAGAGAGTACAGTGGAGCACAGTAGAGATAGACTACAGTGGAGTACAGTAGAGGTAGAGAACAGTACAGTACAGTAGAGGTAGAGTACAGTAGAGTACAGTAGAGATAGTGTACAGTGGAGCACAGTAGAGATAGAGTACAGTGGAGTACAGTAGAGGTAGAGTACAGTGGAGCACATTAGAGGTGGATTAAAGTAGAGTACAGTAGAGATAGAGTACAGTAGAGTACAGTAGAGGTAGAGTACAGTGGAGTACAGTAGAGATAGAGTACAGTGGAGCAGAGTAGAAGTAGAGTACAGTGGAGTACAGTAGAGGTAGAGTACAGTGGAGTACAGTAGAGGTAGAGTACAGTGGAGTACAGTGGAGCACATTAGAGGTGGATTACAGTGGAGCACAGTAGAGGTACAGTACAGTGGAGCAAAGTAGAGGTAGAGTACAGTGGAGTAGAGTAGAGGTAGATTACAGTGGAGTACAGTAGAGTAGAGTAGAGTACAGTAGAGCACAGTAGAGGTAGATTACAGTGGAGCACAGTAGAGTAGAGTACAGTGGAGTACAGTAGAGGTAGAATACAGTGGAGTACAGTAGAGATAGAGTAGAGTGGAGTACAGTAGAGGTAGAGTACAGTGGAGTACTGTAGAGGTAGAGTACAGAGGAGCACAGTAGAGATAGAGTACAGTGGAGAACAGTAGAGGTAGAGTACAGTGGAGTACAGTAGAATAGAGTACAGTAGAGGTAGAGTACAGTGGAGCAGAGTAAAGGTAGAGTACAGTGGAGCACAGTAGAGATAGAGTACAGTGGAATACAGTAGAGGTAGAGTAGAGTGGAGTACAGTAGATGTAGAGTACAGAGGAGCACATTAGAGGTAGAGTACAGTGGAGTACAGTAGAGGTAGAAGACAGTGGAGTACAGTAGAGATAGAGTACAGTGGAGTACAGTAGAAGTAGAGTACAGTGGAGCACAGTAGAGATAGAGTACAGTGGAGTACAGTAGAGGTAGAGAACAGTGCAGTACAGTAGTGGTAGAGTAGAGTGGAGTACAGTACAGATAGACTACAATGGAGCACAGTAGAGATAGAGTACAGTGGAGTACAGTAGAGGTAGAGTACAGTGGAGTACAGTAGAGGTAGAGTACAGTGGAGTACAGTGGAGCACATTAGAGGTGGAGTACAGTGGAGCACAGTAGAGGTAGAGTACAGTGGAGCACAGTAGAGGTAGAGTACAGTGGAGCACAGTAGAGGTAGAGTACAGTGGAGTACAGTAGAGGTAGAGTACAGTGGAGTACAGTAGAGTAGAGTACAGTAGAGCACAGTAGAGGTAGAGTACAGTGGAGCACAGTAGAGATAGAGTACAGTGGAGTAAAGTAGAGGTAGAGTACAGTGGAGTACAGTAGAGGTGGAGTACAGTGGAGTACATTAGAGGTGGAGTACAGAAGAGTACTGTAGAGGTAGAGTACAGTAGAGATAGAGTACAGTGGAGCACAGTAGAGATAGAGTACAGTGGAGCACAGTAGAGGTAGAGTACAGTGGAGTACAGTTGAGATAGAGTACAGTGGAGTACAGTAGAGGTAGAGTACAATGGAGTACAGTAGAGATAGAGTACAGTGGAGTACAGTAGAGGTAGAGTACAGTAGAGTACAGTAGAGGTAGAGTACAGTGGAGTACAGTAGAGATAGAGTACAGTGGAGCACAGTAGTGGTAGAGTACAGTGGAGTACAGTACAGATAGACTACAGTGGAGCACAGTAGAGATAGAGTACAGTGGAGTACAGTAGAGGTACAGTACAGTGGAGTACAGTAGAGGTAGAGTACAATGGAGTACAGTGGAGCACATTAGAGGTGGAGTACAGTGGAGCACAGTAGAGGTAGAGTACAGTGGAGCACAGTAGAGGTAGAGTACAGTGGAGCACAGTAGAGGTAGAGTACAGTAGAGCACAGTAGAGGTAGAGTACAGTGGAGCACAGTAGAGATAAAGTACAGTGGAGTACAGTAGAGGTAGAGTAAAGTGGAGTACAGTAGAGGTAGAGTACAGTGGAGCACATTAGAGGTAGAGTACAGTGGAGCACAGAAGAGGTAGAGTACAGTGGAACACAGTAGAGGTAGAGTACAGAGGAGCACAGTAGAGGTAGAGTAAAGAGGAGCACACTAGAGATAGAGTACAGTGGAGCACAGTAGAGGTAGAGTACAGTGGAGTACAGTAGAGTAGAGTACAGTGGAGCACAGTAGAGGTAGAGTACAGTGGAGTACAGTAGAGTAGAGTACAGTAGAGGTAGAGTGCAGTGGAGCACAGTAAAGGTAGAGTACAGTGGAGCACAGTAGAGATAGAGTACAGTGGAGCACAGTAGAGGTAGAGTACAGTGGAGCACAGTAGAGGTAGAGTACAGTGGAGTACAGTAGAGATAGAGTACAGTGGAGTACAGTAGAGATAGAGTACAGTGGAGCACAGTAGAGATAGAGTACAGTGGAGCACAGTAGAGGTAGAGTACAGTGGAGTACAGTAGAGTAGAGTACAGTAGAGCACAGTAGAGGTAGAGTACTGTGGAGCACAGTAGAGGTAGAGTACAGAGGAGCACAGTAGAGATAGAGTACAGTGGAGCACAGTAGAGGTAGAGTACAGTGGAGCACAGTAGAGTAGAGTACAGTAGAGCACATTAGAGGTAGAGTACAGTGGAGCACAGTAGAGGTAGAGTACAGTGGAGTACAGTAGAGATAGAGTACAGTGGAGTACAGTAGAGATAGAGTACAGTGAAGTACAGTAGAGGTAGAGTACAGTGGAGTACAGTAGAGGTAGAGTACAGTGGAGCACATTAGAGGTGGATTACAGTAGAGTACAGTAGAGATAGAGTACAGTAGAGTACAGTAGAGGTAGAGTACATTGGAGTACAGTAGAGATAGAGTACAGTGGAGCACAGTAGAAGTAGAGTACAGTGGAGTACAGTAGAGGTAGAGTACAGTGGAGTACAGTAGAGGTAGAGTACAGTGGAGTACAGTGGAGCACATTAGAGGTGGATTACAGTGGTGCACAGTAGAGGTACAGTACAGTGGAGCAAAGTAGAGGTAGAGTACAGTGGAGTACAGTAGAGATAGAGTACAGTGGAGCACAGTAGAAGTAGAGTACAGTGGAGTACAGTAGAGGTAGAGTACAGTGGAGTACAGTAGAGGTAGAGTACAGTGGAGTACAGTTGAGATAGAGTACAGTGGAGTACAGTAGAGGTAGAGTATAATGGAGTACAGTAGAGATAGAGTACAGTGGAGTACAGTAGAGGTAGAGTACAGTAGAGTACAGTAGAGGTAGAGTACAGTGGAGTACAGTAGAGATAGAGTACAGTGGAGCACAGTAGTGGTAGAGTACAGTGGAGTACAGTACAGATAGACTACAGTGGAGCACAGTAGAGATAGAGTACAGTGGAGTACAGTAGAGGTACAGTACAGTGGAGTACAGTAGAGGTAGAGTACAATGGAGTACAGTGGAGCACATTAGAGGTGGAGTACAGTGGAGCACAGTAGAGGTAGAGTACAGTGGAGCACAGTAGAGGTAGAGTACAGTGGAGCACAGTAGAGGTAGAGTACAGTGGAGTACAGTAGAGGTAGAGTACAGTGGAGTACAGTAGAGGTAGAGTACAGTGGAGTACAGTAGCGGTAGAGTACAGTGGAGTACAGTAGAGGTAGAGTACAGTGGAGTACAGTAGAGGTAGAGTACAGTGGAGTACAGTAGACGTAGAGTACAGTGGAGCACATTAGAGGTAGAGTACAGTGGAGTACAGTAGAGGTAGAGTACAGTGGAGTACAGTAGCGGTAGAGTACAGTGGAGTACAGTAGAGGTAGAGTACAGTGGAGTACAGTAGAGGCAGAGTACAGTGGAGTACAGTAGAGGTAGAGTACAGTGGAGTACAATAGAGTAGAGTACAGTAGATCACAGTAGAGGTAGAGTACAGTGGAGCACAGTAGAGATAGAGTACAGTGGAGTACAGTAGAGGTAGAGTACAGTGGAGTACAGTTGAGGTGGAGTACAGTAGAGTACAGTAGAGGTAGAGAACAGTACAGTAGAGTAGAGGTAGAGTACAGTGGAGTAGAGTAGAGAGAGAGTACAGTGGAGCACAGTAGAGATAGACTACAGTGGAGTACAGTAGAGGTAGAGAACAGTACAGTACAGTAGAGGTAGAGTACAGTAGAGTACAGTAGAGATAGTGTACAGTGGAGCACAGTAGAGATAGAGTAGAGTGGAGTACAGTAGAGGTAGAGTACAGTGGAGTACAGTAGAGGTAGAGTACAGTGAAGCACATTAGAGGTGGATTACAGTAGAGTACAGTAGAGATAGAGTACAGTAGAGTACAGTAGAGGTAGAGTACAGTGGAGTACAGTAGAGATAGAGTACAGTAGAGCACAGTAGAAGTAGAGTACAGTGGAGTACAGTAGAGGTAGAGTACAGTGGAGTACAGTAGAGGTAGAGTACAGTGGAGTACAGTGGAGCACATTAGAGGTGGATTACAGTGGAGCACAGCAGAGGTACAGTACAGTGGAGCAAAGTAGAGGTAGAGTACAGTGGAGTAGAGTAGAGGTAGAGTACAGTGGGGTACAGTAGAGTAGAGTAGAGTACAGTAGAGCACAGTAGAGGTAGAGTACAGTGGAGCACAGTAGAGTAGAGTACAGTGGAGTACAGTAGAGGTAGAGTACAGTGGAGTACAGTAGAGATAGAGTACAGTGGAGTACAGTAGAGGTAGAGTACAGTGGAGTACAGTAGAGGTAGAGTACAGAGGAGCACAGTAGAGATAGAGTACAGTGGAGCACAGTAGAGGTAGAGTACAGTGGAGTACAGTAGAGTAGAGTACAGTAGAGGTAGAGTACAGTGGAGCACAGTAAAGGTAGAGTACAGTGGAGCACAGTAGAGATAGAGTACAGTGGAGCACAGTAGAGGTAGAGTACAGTAGAATACAGTAGATGTAGAGTACAGAGGAGCACATTAGAGGTAGAGTACAGTGGAGTACAGTAGAGGTAGAATACAGTGGAGTACAGTAGAGATAGAGTACAGTGGAGTACAGTAGAAGTAGAGTACAGTGGAGCACAGTAGAGATAGAGTACAATGGAGTACAGTAGAGGTAGAGAACAGTGCAGTACAGTAGTGGTAGAGTAGAGTGGAGTACAGTACAGATAGACTACAATGGAGCACAGTAGAGATAGAGTACAGTGGAGTACAGTAGAGGTAGAGTACAGTGGAGTACAGTAGAGGTAGAGTACAGTGGAGTACAGTGGAGCACATTAGAGGTGGAGTACAGTGGAGCACAGTAGAGGTAGAGTACAGTGGAGCACAGTAGAGGTAGAGTACAGTGGAGCACAGTAGAGGTAGAGTACAGTGGAGTACAGTAGAGGTAGCGTACAGTGGAGTACAGTAGAGTAGAGTACAGTAGAGCACAGTAGAGGTAGAGTACAGTGGAGCACAGTAGAGATAAAGTACAGTGGAGTACAGTAGAGGTAGAGTAAAGTGGAGTACAGTAGAGGTAGAGTACAGTGGAGCACATTAGAGGTAGAGTACAGTGGAGCACAGAAGAGGTAGAGTACAGTGGAACACAGTAGAGGTAGAGTACAGAGGAGCACAGTAGAGGTAGAGTAAAGAGGAGCACACTAGAGATAGAGTACAGTGGAGCACAGTAGAGGTAGAGTACAGTGGAGTACAGTAGAGTAGAGTACAGTGGAGCACAGTAGAGGTAGAGTACAGTGGAGTACAGTAGAGTAGAGTACAGTAGAGGTAGAGTGCAGTGGAGCACAGTAAAGGTAGAGTACAGTGGAGCACAGTAGAGATAGAGTACAGTGGAGCACAGTAGAGGTAGAGTACAGTGGAGCACAGTAGAGGTAGAGTACAGTGGAGTACAGTAGAGATAGAGTACAGTGGAGTACAGTAGAGATAGAGTACAGTGGAGCACAGTAGAGATAGAGTACAGTGGAGCACAGTAGAGGTAGAGTACAGTGGAGTACAGTAGAGTAGAGTACAGTAGAGCACAGTAGAGGTAGAGTACTGTGGAGCACAGTAGAGGTAGAGTACAGAGGAGCACAGTAGAGATAGAGTACAGTGGAGCACAGTAGAGGTAGAGTACAGTGGAGCACAGTAGAGTAGAGTACAGTAGAGCACATTAGAGGTAGAGTACAGTGGAGCACAGTAGAGGTAGAGTACAGTGGAGTACAGTAGAGATAGAGTACAGTGGAGTACAGTAGAGATAGAGTACAGTGAAGTACAGTAGAGGTAGAGTACAGTGGAGTACAGTAGAGGTAGAGTACAGTGGAGCACATTAGAGGTGGATTACAGTAGAGTACAGTAGAGATAGAGTACAGTAGAGTACAGTAGAGGTAGAGTACATTGGAGTACAGTAGAGATAGAGTACAGTGGAGCACAGTAGAAGTAGAGTACAGTGGAGTACAGTAGAGGTAGAGTACAGTGGAGTACAGTAGAGGTAGAGTACAGTGGAGTACAGTGGAGCACATTAGAGGTGGATTACAGTGGTGCACAGTAGAGGTACAGTACAGTGGAGCAAAGTAGAGGTAGAGTACAGTGGAGTACAGTAGAGATAGAGTACAGTGGAGCACAGTAGAAGTAGAGTACAGTGGAGTACAGTAGAGGTAGAGTACAGTGGAGTACAGTAGAGGTAGAGTACAGTGGAGTACAGTTGAGATAGAGTACAGTGGAGTACAGTAGAGGTAGAGTATAATGGAGTACAGTAGAGATAGAGTACAGTGGAGTACAGTAGAGGTAGAGTACAGTAGAGTACAGTAGAGGTAGAGTACAGTGGAGTACAGTAGAGATAGAGTACAGTGGAGCACAGTAGTGGTAGAGTACAGTGGAGTACAGTACAGATAGACTACAGTGGAGCACAGTAGAGATAGAGTACAGTGGAGTACAGTAGAGGTACAGTACAGTGGAGTACAGTAGAGGTAGAGTACAATGGAGTACAGTGGAGCACATTAGAGGTGGAGTACAGTGGAGCACAGTAGAGGTAGAGTACAGTGGAGCACAGTAGAGGTAGAGTACAGTGGAGCACAGTAGAGGTAGAGTACAGTGGAGTACAGTAGAGGTAGAGTACAGTGGAGTACAGTAGAGGTAGAGTACAGTGGAGTACAGTAGCGGTAGAGTACAGTGGAGTACAGTAGAGGTAGAGTACAGTGGAGTACAGTAGAGGTAGAGTACAGTGGAGTACAGTAGACGTAGAGTACAGTGGAGCACATTAGAGGTAGAGTACAGTGGAGCACAGAAGAGGTAGAGTACAATGGAACACAGTAGAGGTAGAGTACAGAGGAGCACAGTAGAGGTAGAGTAAAGAGGAGCACAGTAGAGATAGAGTACAGTGGAGCACAGTAGAGGTAGAGTACAGTGGAGTACAGTAGAGTAGAGTACAGTGGAGCACAGTAGAGGTAGAGTACAGTGGAGCACAGTAGAGGTAGAGTACAGTGGAGTACAGTAGAGATAGAGTACAGTGGAGTACAGTAGAGATAGAGTACAGTGGAGCAGAGTAGAGATAGAGTACAGTGGAGCACAGTAGAGGTAGAGTACAGTGGAGTACAGTAGAGTAGAGTACAGTAGAGCACAGTAGAGGTAGAGTACAGTGGAGCACAGTAGAGGTAGAGTACAGAGGACCACAGTAGAGATAGAGTACAGTGGAGCACAGTAGAGGTAGAGTACAGTGGAGCACAGTAGAGTAGAGTACAGTAGAGCACATTAGAGGTAGAGTACAGTGGAGCACAGTAGAGGTAGAGTACAGTGGAGTACAGTAGAGATAGAGTACAATGGAGTACAGTAGAGATAGAGTACAGTGGAGTACAGTAGAGGTAGAGTACAGTGGAGTACAGTAGAGGTAGAGTACAGTGGAGCACATTAGAGGTGGATTACAGTAGAGTACAGTAGAGATAGAGTACAGTAGAGTACAGTACAGATAGACTACAGTGGAGCACAGTAGAGATAGAGTACAGTGGAGTACAGTAGAGGTAGAGTACAGTGGAGTACAGTTGAGATAGAGTACAGTGGAGTACAGTAGAGGTAGAGTATAATGGAGTACAGTAGAGATAGAGTACAGTGGAGTACAGTAGAGGTAGAGTACAGTAGAGTACAGTAGAGGTAGAGTACAGTGGAGTACAGTAGAGATAGAGTACAGTGGAGCACAGTAGTGGTAGAGTACAGTGGAGTACAGTACAGATAGACTACAGTGGAGCACAGTAGAGATAGAGTACAGTGGAGTACAGTAGAGGTACAGTACAGTGGAGTACAGTAGAGGTAGAGTACAATGGAGTACAGTGGAGCACATTAGAGGTGGAGTACAGTGGAGCACAGTAGAGGTAGAGTACAGTGGAGCACAGTAGAGGTAGAGTACAGTGGAGCACAGTAGAGGTAGAGTACAGTGGAGTACAGTAGAGGTAGAGTACAGTGGAGTACAGTAGAGGTAGAGTACAGTGGAGTACAGTAGCGGTAGAGTACAGTGGAGTACAGTAGAGGTAGAGTACAGTGGAGTACAGTAGAGGTAGAGTACAGTGGAGTACAGTAGACGTAGAGTACAGTGGAGCACATTAGAGGTAGAGTACAGTGGAGCACAGAAGAGGTAGAGTACAATGGAACACAGTAGAGGTAGAGTACAGAGGAGCACAGTAGAGGTAGAGTAAAGAGGAGCACAGTAGAGATAGAGTACAGTGGAGCACAGTAGAGGTAGAGTACAGTGGAGTACAGTAGAGTAGAGTACAGTGGAGCACAGTAGAGGTAGAGTACAGTGGAGCACAGTAGAGGTAGAGTACAGTGGAGTACAGTAGAGATAGAGTACAGTGGAGTACAGTAGAGATAGAGTACAGTGGAGCAGAGTAGAGATAGAGTACAGTGGAGCACAGTAGAGGTAGAGTACAGTGGAGTACAGTAGAGTAGAGTACAGTAGAGCACAGTAGAGGTAGAGTACAGTGGAGCACAGTAGAGGTAGAGTACAGAGGACCACAGTAGAGATAGAGTACAGTGGAGCACAGTAGAGGTAGAGTACAGTGGAGCACAGTAGAGTAGAGTACAGTAGAGCACATTAGAGGTAGAGTACAGTGGAGCACAGTAGAGGTAGAGTACAGTGGAGTACAGTAGAGATAGAGTACAATGGAGTACAGTAGAGATAGAGTACAGTGGAGTACAGTAGAGGTAGAGTACAGTGGAGTACAGTAGAGGTAGAGTACAGTGGAGCACATTAGAGGTGGATTACAGTAGAGTACAGTAGAGATAGAGTACAGTAGAGTACAGTACAGATAGACTACAGTGGAGCACAGTAGAGATAGAGTACAGTGGAGTACAGTAGAGGTACAGTACAGTGGAGTACAGTAGAGGTAGAGTACAATGGAGTACAGTGGAGCACATTAGAGGTGGAGTACAGTGGAGCACAGTAGAGGTAGAGTACAGTGGAGCACAGTAGAGGTAGAGTACAGTGGAGCACAGTAGAGGTAGAGTACAGTGGAGTACAGTAGAGGTAGAGTACAGTGGAGTACAGTAGAGGTAGAGTACAGTGGAGTACAGTAGCGGTAGAGTACAGTGGAGTACAGTAGAGGTAGAGTACAGTGGAGTACAGTAGAGGTAGAGTACAGTGGAGTACAGTAGACGTAGAGTACAGTGGAGCACATTAGAGGTAGAGTACAGTGGAGCACAGAAGAGGTAGAGTACAATGGAACACAGTAGAGGTAGAGTACAGAGGAGCACAGTAGAGGTAGAGTAAAGAGGAGCACAGTAGAGATAGAGTACAGTGGAGCACAGTAGAGGTAGAGTACAGTGGAGTACAGTAGAGTAGAGTACAGTGGAGCACAGTAGAGGTAGAGTACAGTGGAGCACAGTAGAGGTAGAGTACAGTGGAGTACAGTAGAGATAGAGTACAGTGGAGTACAGTAGAGATAGAGTACAGTGGAGCAGAGTAGAGATAGAGTACAGTGGAGCACAGTAGAGGTAGAGTACAGTGGAGTACAGTAGAGTAGAGTACAGTAGAGCACAGTAGAGGTAGAGTACAGTGGAGCACAGTAGAGGTAGAGTACAGAGGACCACAGTAGAGATAGAGTACAGTGGAGCACAGTAGAGGTAGAGTACAGTGGAGCACAGTAGAGTAGAGTACAGTAGAGCACATTAGAGGTAGAGTACAGTGGAGCACAGTAGAGGTAGAGTACAGTGGAGTACAGTAGAGATAGAGTACAATGGAGTACAGTAGAGATAGAGTACAGTGGAGTACAGTAGAGGTAGAGTACAGTGGAGTACAGTAGAGGTAGAGTACAGTGGAGCACATTAGAGGTGGATTACAGTAGAGTACAGTAGAGATAGAGTACAGTAGAGTACAGTAGAGGTAGAGTACAGTGGAGTACAGTAGAGATAGAGTACAGTGGAGCACAGTAGAAGTAGAGTACAGTGGAGTACAGTAGAGGTAGAGTACAGTGGAGTACAGTAGAGGTAGAGTACAGTGGAGTACAGTGGAGCACATTAGAGGTGGATTACAGTGGAGCACAGTAGAGGTACAGTACAGTGGAGCAAAGTAGAGGTAGAGAACAGTACAGTACAGTAGAGGTAGAGTACAGTGGAGTAGAGTAGAGAGAGAGTACAGTGGAGCACAGTAGAGATAGACTACAGTGGAGTACAGTAGAGGTAGAGAACAGTACAGTACAGTAGAGGTAGAGTACAGTAGAGTACAGTAGAGATAGTGTACAGTGGAGCACAGTAGAGATAGAGTACAGTGGAGTACAGTAGAGGTAGAGTACAGTGGAGCACATTAGAGGTGGATTAAAGTAGAGTACAGTAGAGATAGAGTACAGTAGAGTACAGTAGAGGTAGAGTACAGTGGAGTACAGTAGAGATAGAGTACAGTGGAGCAGAGTAGAAGTAGAGTACAGTGGAGTACAGTAGAGGTAGAGTACAGTGGAGTACAGTAGAGGTAGAGTACAGTGGAGTACAGTGGAGCACATTAGAGGTGGATTACAGTGGAGCACAGTAGAGGTACAGTACAGTGGAGCAAAGTAGAGGTAGAGTACAGTGGAGTAGAGTAGAGGTAGATTACAGTGGAGTACAGTAGAGTAGAGTAGAGTACAGTAGAGCACAGTAGAGGTAGATTACAGTGGAGCACAGTAGAGTAGAGTACAGTGGAGTACAGTAGAGGTAGAATACAGTGGAGTACAGTAGAGATAGAGTAGAGTGGAGTACAGTAGAGGTAGAGTACAGTGGAGTACTGTAGAGGTAGAGTACAGAGGAGCACAGTAGAGATAGAGTACAGTGGAGAACAGTAGAGGTAGAGTACAGTGGAGTACAGTAGAATAGAGTACAGTAGAGGTAGAGTACAGTGGAGCAGAGTAAAGGTAGAGTACAGTGGAGCACAGTAGAGATAGAGTACAGTGGAATACAGTAGAGGTAGAGTAGAGTGGAGTACAGTAGATGTAGAGTACAGAGGAGCACATTAGAGGTAGAGTACAGTGGAGTACAGTAGAGGTAGAAGACAGTGGAGTACAGTAGAGATAGAGTACAGTGGAGTACAGTAGAAGTAGAGTACAGTGGAGCACAGTAGAGATAGAGTACAGTGGAGTACAGTAGAGGTAGAGAACAGTGCAGTACAGTAGTGGTAGAGTAGAGTGGAGTACAGTACAGATAGACTACAATGGAGCACAGTAGAGATAGAGTACAGTGGAGTACAGTAGAGGTAGAGTACAGTGGAGTACAGTAGAGGTAGAGTACAGTGGAGTACAGTGGAGCACATTAGAGGTGGAGTACAGTGGAGCACAGTAGAGGTAGAGTACAGTGGAGCACAGTAGAGGTAGAGTACAGTGGAGCACAGTAGAGGTAGAGTACAGTGGAGTACAGTAGAGGTAGAGTACAGTGGAGTACAGTAGAGTAGAGTACAGTAGAGCACAGTAGAGGTAGAGTACAGTGGAGCACAGTAGAGATAGAGTACAGTGGAGTAAAGTAGAGGTAGAGTACAGTGGAGTACAGTAGAGGTGGAGTACAGTGGAGTACATTAGAGGTGGAGTACAGAAGAGTACTGTAGAGGTAGAGTACAGTAGAGATAGAGTACAGTGGAGCACAGTAGAGATAGAGTACAGTGGAGCACAGTAGAGGTAGAGTACAGTGGAGTACAGTTGAGATAGAGTACAGTGGAGTACAGTAGAGGTAGAGTACAATGGAGTACAGTAGAGATAGAGTACAGTGGAGTACAGTAGAGGTAGAGTACAGTAGAGTACAGTAGAGGTAGAGTACAGTGGAGTACAGTAGAGATAGAGTACAGTGGAGCACAGTAGTGGTAGAGTACAGTGGAGTACAGTACAGATAGACTACAGTGGAGCACAGTAGAGATAGAGTACAGTGGAGTACAGTAGAGGTACAGTACAGTGGAGTACAGTAGAGGTAGAGTACAATGGAGTACAGTGGAGCACATTAGAGGTGGAGTACAGTGGAGCACAGTAGAGGTAGAGTACAGTGGAGCACAGTAGAGGTAGAGTACAGTGGAGCACAGTAGAGGTAGAGTACAGTAGAGCACAGTAGAGGTAGAGTACAGTGGAGCACAGTAGAGATAAAGTACAGTGGAGTACAGTAGAGGTAGAGTAAAGTGGAGTACAGTAGAGGTAGAGTACAGTGGAGCACATTAGAGGTAGAGTACAGTGGAGCACAGAAGAGGTAGAGTACAGTGGAACACAGTAGAGGTAGAGTACAGAGGAGCACAGTAGAGGTAGAGTAAAGAGGAGCACACTAGAGATAGAGTACAGTGGAGCACAGTAGAGGTAGAGTACAGTGGAGTACAGTAGAGTAGAGTACAGTGGAGCACAGTAGAGGTAGAGTACAGTGGAGTACAGTAGAGTAGAGTACAGTAGAGGTAGAGTGCAGTGGAGCACAGTAAAGGTAGAGTACAGTGGAGCACAGTAGAGATAGAGTACAGTGGAGCACAGTAGAGGTAGAGTACAGTGGAGCACAGTAGAGGTAGAGTACAGTGGAGTACAGTAGAGATAGAGTACAGTGGAGTACAGTAGAGATAGAGTACAGTGGAGCACAGTAGAGATAGAGTACAGTGGAGCACAGTAGAGGTAGAGTACAGTGGAGTACAGTAGAGTAGAGTACAGTAGAGCACAGTAGAGGTAGAGTACTGTGGAGCACAGTAGAGGTAGAGTACAGAGGAGCACAGTAGAGATAGAGTACAGTGGAGCACAGTAGAGGTAGAGTACAGTGGAGCACAGTAGAGTAGAGTACAGTAGAGCACATTAGAGGTAGAGTACAGTGGAGCACAGTAGAGGTAGAGTACAGTGGAGTACAGTAGAGATAGAGTACAGTGGAGTACAGTAGAGATAGAGTACAGTGAAGTACAGTAGAGGTAGAGTACAGTGGAGTACAGTAGAGGTAGAGTACAGTGGAGCACATTAGAGGTGGATTACAGTAGAGTACAGTAGAGATAGAGTACAGTAGAGTACAGTAGAGGTAGAGTACATTGGAGTACAGTAGAGATAGAGTACAGTGGAGCACAGTAGAAGTAGAGTACAGTGGAGTACAGTAGAGGTAGAGTACAGTGGAGTACAGTAGAGGTAGAGTACAGTGGAGTACAGTGGAGCACATTAGAGGTGGATTACAGTGGTGCACAGTAGAGGTACAGTACAGTGGAGCAAAGTAGAGGTAGAGTACAGTGGAGTACAGTAGAGATAGAGTACAGTGGAGCACAGTAGAAGTAGAGTACAGTGGAGTACAGTAGAGGTAGAGTACAGTGGAGTACAGTAGAGGTAGAGTACAGTGGAGTACAGTTGAGATAGAGTACAGTGGAGTACAGTAGAGGTAGAGTATAATGGAGTACAGTAGAGATAGAGTACAGTGGAGTACAGTAGAGGTAGAGTACAGTAGAGTACAGTAGAGGTAGAGTACAGTGGAGTACAGTAGAGATAGAGTACAGTGGAGCACAGTAGTGGTAGAGTACAGTGGAGTACAGTACAGATAGACTACAGTGGAGCACAGTAGAGATAGAGTACAGTGGAGTACAGTAGAGGTACAGTACAGTGGAGTACAGTAGAGGTAGAGTACAATGGAGTACAGTGGAGCACATTAGAGGTGGAGTACAGTGGAGCACAGTAGAGGTAGAGTACAGTGGAGCACAGTAGAGGTAGAGTACAGTGGAGCACAGTAGAGGTAGAGTACAGTGGAGTACAGTAGAGGTAGAGTACAGTGGAGTACAGTAGAGGTAGAGTACAGTGGAGTACAGTAGCGGTAGAGTACAGTGGAGTACAGTAGAGGTAGAGTACAGTGGAGTACAGTAGAGGTAGAGTACAGTGGAGTACAGTAGACGTAGAGTACAGTGGAGCACATTAGAGGTAGAGTACAGTGGAGCACAGAAGAGGTAGAGTACAATGGAACACAGTAGAGGTAGAGTACAGAGGAGCACAGTAGAGGTAGAGTAAAGAGGAGCACAGTAGAGATAGAGTACAGTGGAGCACAGTAGAGGTAGAGTACAGTGGAGTACAGTAGAGTAGAGTACAGTGGAGCACAGTAGAGGTAGAGTACAGTGGAGCACAGTAGAGGTAGAGTACAGTGGAGTACAGTAGAGATAGAGTACAGTGGAGTACAGTAGAGATAGAGTACAGTGGAGCAGAGTAGAGATAGAGTACAGTGGAGCACAGTAGAGGTAGAGTACAGTGGAGTACAGTAGAGTAGAGTACAGTAGAGCACAGTAGAGGTAGAGTACAGTGGAGCACAGTAGAGGTAGAGTACAGAGGACCACAGTAGAGATAGAGTACAGTGGAGCACAGTAGAGGTAGAGTACAGTGGAGCACAGTAGAGTAGAGTACAGTAGAGCACATTAGAGGTAGAGTACAGTGGAGCACAGTAGAGGTAGAGTACAGTGGAGTACAGTAGAGATAGAGTACAATGGAGTACAGTAGAGATAGAGTACAGTGGAGTACAGTAGAGGTAGAGTACAGTGGAGTACAGTAGAGGTAGAGTACAGTGGAGCACATTAGAGGTGGATTACAGTAGAGTACAGTAGAGATAAAGTACAGTAGAGTACAGTACAGATAGACTACAGTGGAGCACAGTAGAGATAGAGTACAGTGGAGTACAGTAGAGGTAGAGTACAGTGGAGTACAGTTGAGATAGAGTACAGTGGAGTACAGTAGAGGTAGAGTATAATGGAGTACAGTAGAGATAGAGTACAGTGGAGTACAGTAGAGGTAGAGTACAGTAGAGTACAGTAGAGGTAGAGTACAGTGGAGTACAGTAGAGATAGAGTACAGTGGAGCACAGTAGTGGTAGAGTACAGTGGAGTACAGTACAGATAGACTACAGTGGAGCACAGTAGAGATAGAGTACAGTGGAGTACAGTAGAGGTACAGTACAGTGGAGTACAGTAGAGGTAGAGTACAATGGAGTACAGTGGAGCACATTAGAGGTGGAGTACAGTGGAGCACAGTAGAGGTAGAGTACAGTGGAGCACAGTAGAGGTAGAGTACAGTGGAGCACAGTAGAGGTAGAGTACAGTGGAGTACAGTAGAGGTAGAGTACAGTGGAGTACAGTAGAGGTAGAGTACAGTGGAGTACAGTAGCGGTAGAGTACAGTGGAGTACAGTAGAGGTAGAGTACAGTGGAGTACAGTAGAGGTAGAGTACAGTGGAGTACAGTAGACGTAGAGTACAGTGGAGCACATTAGAGGTAGAGTACAGTGGAGCACAGAAGAGGTAGAGTACAATGGAACACAGTAGAGGTAGAGTACAGAGGAGCACAGTAGAGGTAGAGTAAAGAGGAGCACAGTAGAGATAGAGTACAGTGGAGCACAGTAGAGGTAGAGTACAGTGGAGTACAGTAGAGTAGAGTACAGTGGAGCACAGTAGAGGTAGAGTACAGTGGAGCACAGTAGAGGTAGAGTACAGTGGAGTACAGTAGAGATAGAGTACAGTGGAGTACAGTAGAGATAGAGTACAGTGGAGCAGAGTAGAGATAGAGTACAGTGGAGCACAGTAGAGGTAGAGTACAGTGGAGTACAGTAGAGTAGAGTACAGTAGAGCACAGTAGAGGTAGAGTACAGTGGAGCACAGTAGAGGTAGAGTACAGAGGACCACAGTAGAGATAGAGTACAGTGGAGCACAGTAGAGGTAGAGTACAGTGGAGCACAGTAGAGTAGAGTACAGTAGAGCACATTAGAGGTAGAGTACAGTGGAGCACAGTAGAGGTAGAGTACAGTGGAGTACAGTAGAGATAGAGTACAATGGAGTACAGTAGAGATAGAGTACAGTGGAGTACAGTAGAGGTAGAGTACAGTGGAGTACAGTAGAGGTAGAGTACAGTGGAGCACATTAGAGGTGGATTACAGTAGAGTACAGTAGAGATAGAGTACAGTAGAGTACAGTACAGATAGACTACAGTGGAGCACAGTAGAGATAGAGTACAGTGGAGTACAGTAGAGGTACAGTACAGTGGAGTACAGTAGAGGTAGAGTACAATGGAGTACAGTGGAGCACATTAGAGGTGGAGTACAGTGGAGCACAGTAGAGGTAGAGTACAGTGGAGCACAGTAGAGGTAGAGTACAGTGGAGCACAGTAGAGGTAGAGTACAGTGGAGTACAGTAGAGGTAGAGTACAGTGGAGTACAGTAGAGGTAGAGTACAGTGGAGTACAGTAGCGGTAGAGTACAGTGGAGTACAGTAGAGGTAGAGTACAGTGGAGTACAGTAGAGGTAGAGTACAGTGGAGTACAGTAGACGTAGAGTACAGTGGAGCACATTAGAGGTAGAGTACAGTGGAGCACAGAAGAGGTAGAGTACAATGGAACACAGTAGAGGTAGAGTACAGAGGAGCACAGTAGAGGTAGAGTAAAGAGGAGCACAGTAGAGATAGAGTACAGTGGAGCACAGTAGAGGTAGAGTACAGTGGAGTACAGTAGAGTAGAGTACAGTGGAGCACAGTAGAGGTAGAGTACAGTGGAGCACAGTAGAGGTAGAGTACAGTGGAGTACAGTAGAGATAGAGTACAGTGGAGTACAGTAGAGATAGAGTACAGTGGAGCAGAGTAGAGATAGAGTACAGTGGAGCACAGTAGAGGTAGAGTACAGTGGAGTACAGTAGAGTAGAGTACAGTAGAGCACAGTAGAGGTAGAGTACAGTGGAGCACAGTAGAGGTAGAGTACAGAGGACCACAGTAGAGATAGAGTACAGTGGAGCACAGTAGAGGTAGAGTACAGTGGAGCACAGTAGAGTAGAGTACAGTAGAGCACATTAGAGGTAGAGTACAGTGGAGCACAGTAGAGGTAGAGTACAGTGGAGTACAGTAGAGATAGAGTACAATGGAGTACAGTAGAGATAGAGTACAGTGGAGTACAGTAGAGGTAGAGTACAGTGGAGTACAGTAGAGGTAGAGTACAGTGGAGCACATTAGAGGTGGATTACAGTAGAGTACAGTAGAGATAGAGTACAGTAGAGTACAGTAGAGGTAGAGTACAGTGGAGTACAGTAGAGATAGAGTACAGTGGAGCACAGTAGAAGTAGAGTACAGTGGAGTACAGTAGAGGTAGAGTACAGTGGAGTACAGTAGAGGTAGAGTACAGTGGAGTACAGTGGAGCACATTAGAGGTGGATTACAGTGGAGCACAGTAGAGGTACAGTACAGTGGAGCAAAGTAGAGGTAGAGAACAGTACAGTACAGTAGAGGTAGAGTACAGTGGAGTAGAGTAGAGAGAGAGTACAGTGGAGCACAGTAGAGATAGACTACAGTGGAGTACAGTAGAGGTAGAGAACAGTACAGTACAGTAGAGGTAGAGTACAGTAGAGTACAGTAGAGATAGTGTACAGTGGAGCACAGTAGAGATAGAGTACAGTGGAGTACAGTAGAGGTAGAGTACAGTGGAGCACATTAGAGGTGGATTAAAGTAGAGTACAGTAGAGATAGAGTACAGTAGAGTACAGTAGAGGTAGAGTACAGTGGAGTACAGTAGAGATAGAGTACAGTGGAGCAGAGTAGAAGTAGAGTACAGTGGAGTACAGTAGAGGTAGAGTACAGTGGAGTACAGTAGAGGTAGAGTACAGTGGAGTACAGTGGAGCACATTAGAGGTGGATTACAGTGGAGCACAGTAGAGGTACAGTACAGTGGAGCAAAGTAGAGGTAGAGTACAGTGGAGTAGAGTAGAGGTAGATTACAGTGGAGTACAGTAGAGTAGAGTAGAGTACAGTAGAGCACAGTAGAGGTAGATTACAGTGGAGCACAGTAGAGTAGAGTACAGTGGAGTACAGTAGAGGTAGAATACAGTGGAGTACAGTAGAGATAGAGTAGAGTGGAGTACAGTAGAGGTAGAGTACAGTGGAGTACTGTAGAGGTAGAGTACAGAGGAGCACAGTAGAGATAGAGTACAGTGGAGAACAGTAGAGGTAGAGTACAGTGGAGTACAGTAGAATAGAGTACAGTAGAGGTAGAGTACAGTGGAGCAGAGTAAAGGTAGAGTACAGTGGAGCACAGTAGAGATAGAGTACAGTGGAATACAGTAGAGGTAGAGTAGAGTGGAGTACAGTAGATGTAGAGTACAGAGGAGCACATTAGAGGTAGAGTACAGTGGAGTACAGTAGAGGTAGAAGACAGTGGAGTACAGTAGAGATAGAGTACAGTGGAGTACAGTAGAAGTAGAGTACAGTGGAGCACAGTAGAGATAGAGTACAGTGGAGTACAGTAGAGGTAGAGAACAGTGCAGTACAGTAGTGGTAGAGTAGAGTGGAGTACAGTACAGATAGACTACAATGGAGCACAGTAGAGATAGAGTACAGTGGAGTACAGTAGAGGTAGAGTACAGTGGAGTACAGTAGAGGTAGAGTACAGTGGAGTACAGTGGAGCACATTAGAGGTGGAGTACAGTGGAGCACAGTAGAGGTAGAGTACAGTGGAGCACAGTAGAGGTAGAGTACAGTGGAGCACAGTAGAGGTAGAGTACAGTGGAGTACAGTAGAGGTAGAGTACAGTGGAGTACAGTAGAGTAGAGTACAGTAGAGCACAGTAGAGGTAGAGTACAGTGGAGCACAGTAGAGATAGAGTACAGTGGAGTAAAGTAGAGGTAGAGTACAGTGGAGTACAGTAGAGGTGGAGTACAGTGGAGTACATTAGAGGTGGAGTACAGAAGAGTACTGTAGAGGTAGAGTACAGTAGAGATAGAGTACAGTGGAGCACAGTAGAGATAGAGTACAGTGGAGCACAGTAGAGGTAGAGTACAGTGGAGTACAGTTGAGATAGAGTACAGTGGAGTACAGTAGAGGTAGAGTACAATGGAGTACAGTAGAGATAGAGTACAGTGGAGTACAGTAGAGGTAGAGTACAGTAGAGTACAGTAGAGGTAGAGTACAGTGGAGTACAGTAGAGATAGAGTACAGTGGAGCACAGTAGTGGTAGAGTACAGTGGAGTACAGTACAGATAGACTACAGTGGAGCACAGTAGAGATAGAGTACAGTGGAGTACAGTAGAGGTACAGTACAGTGGAGTACAGTAGAGGTAGAGTACAATGGAGTACAGTGGAGCACATTAGAGGTGGAGTACAGTGGAGCACAGTAGAGGTAGAGTACAGTGGAGCACAGTAGAGGTAGAGTACAGTGGAGCACAGTAGAGGTAGAGTACAGTGGAGTACAGTAGAGGTAGAGTACAGTGGAGTACAGTAGAGTAGAGTAGAGTACAGTAGAGCACAGTAGAGGTAGAGTACAGTGGAGCAAAGTAGAGATAGAGTACAGTGGAGTACAGTAGAGGTAGAGTACAGTGGAGTACAGTAGAGGTAGAGTACAGTGGAGCACATTAGAGGTAGAGTACAGTGGAGTACAGTAGAGGTAGAGTACAGTGGAGTACAGTAGCGGTAGAGTACAGTGGAGTACAGTAGAGGTAGAGTACAGTGGAGTACAGTAGAGGTAGAGTACAGTGGAGTACAGTAGAGGTAGAGTACAGTGGAGTACAATAGAGTAGAGTACAGTAGATCACAGTAGAGGTAGAGTACAGTGGAGCACAGTAGAGATAGAGTACAGTGGAGTACAGTAGAGGTAGAGTACAGTGGAGTACAGTTGAGGTGGAGTACAGTAGAGTACAGTAGAGGTAGAGAACAGTACAGTACAGTAGAGGTAGAGTACAGTGGAGTAGAGTAGAGAGAGAGTACAGTGGAGCACAGTAGATATAGACTACAGTGGAGTACAGTAGAGGTAGAGAACAGTACAGTACAGTAGAGGTAGAGTACAGTAGAGTACAGTAGAGATAGTGTACAGTGGAGCACAGTAGAGATAGAGTAGAGTGGAGTACAGTAGAGGTAGAGTACAGTGGAGTACAGTAGAGGTAGAGTACAGTGAAGCACATTAGAGGTGGATTACAGTAGAGTACAGTAGAGATAGAGTACAGTAGAGTACAGTAGAGGTAGAGTACAGTGGAGTACAGTAGAGATAGAGTACAGTGGAGCACAGTAGAAGTAGAGTACAGTGGAGTACAGTAGAGGTAGAGTACAGTGGAGTACAGTAGAGGTAGAGTACAGTGGAGTACAGTGGAGCACATTAGAGGTGGATTACAGTGGAGCACAGCAGAGGTACAGTACAGTGGAGCAAAGTAGAGGTAGAGTACAGTGGAGTAGAGTAGAGGTAGAGTACAGTGGAGTAGAGTAGAGGTAGAGTACAGTGGGGTACAGTAGAGTAGAGTAGAGTACAGTAGAGCACAGTAGAGGTAGAGTACAGTGGAGCACAGTAGAGTAGAGTACAGTGGAGTACAGTAGAGGTAGAGTACAGTGGAGTACAGTAGAGATAGAGTACAGTGGAGTACAGTAGAGGTAGAGTACAGTGGAGTACAGTAGAGGTAGAGTACAGAGGAGCACAGTAGAGATAGAGTACAGTGGAGCACAGTAGAGGTAGAGTACAGTGGAGTACAGTAGAGTAGAGTACAGTAGAGGTAGATTACAGTGGAGCACAGTAAAGGTAGAGTACAGTGGAGCACAGTAGAGATAGAGTACAGTGGAGCACATTAGAGGTAGAGTACAGTGGAGTACAGTAGAGGTAGAATACAGTGGAGTACAGTAGAGATAGAGTACAGTGGAGTACAGTAGAAGTAGAGTACAGTGGAGCACAGTAGAGATAGAGTACAGTGGAGTACAGTAGAGGTAGAGAACAGTGCAGTACAGTAGACGTAGAGTACAGTGGAGTACAATAGAGTAGAGTACAGTAGATCACAGTAGAGGTAGAGTACAGTGGAGTACAGTAGAGGTAGAGTACAGTGGAGTACAGTGGAGCACATTAGAGGTGGAGTACAGTGGAGCACAGTAGAGGTAGAGTACAGTGGAGCACAGTAGAGGTAGAGTACAGTGGAGCACAGTAGAGGTAGAGTACAGTGGAGTACAGTAGAGGTAGAGTACAGTGGAGTACAGTAGAGCACAGTAGAGGTAGAGTACAGTGGAGCACAGTAGAGATAGAGTACAGTGGAGTAAAGTAGAGGTAGAGTACAGTGGAGTACAGTAGAGGTAGAGTACAGTGGAGTACATTAGAGGTGGAGTACAGAAGAGTACTGTAGAGGTAGAGTACAGTAGAGATAGAGTACAGTGGAGCACAGTAGAGATAGAGTACAGTGGAGCACAGTAGAGGTAGAGTACAGTGGAGTACAGTTGAGATAGAGTACAGTGGAGTACAGTAGAGGTAGAGTACAATGGAGTAAAGTAGAGATAGAGTACAGTGGAGTACAGTAGAGGTAGAGTACAGTAGAGTACAGTAGAGGTAGAGTACAGTGGAGTACAGTAGAGATAGAGTACAGTGGAGCACAGTAGTGGTAGAGTACAGTGGAGTACAGTACAGATAGACTACAGTGGAGCACAGTAGAGATAGAGTACAGTGGAGTACAGTGGAGCACATTAGAGGTGGAGTACAGTGGAGCACAGTAGAGGTAGAGTACAGTGGAGTACAGTACAGATAGACTACAGTGGAGTACAGTAGAGGTAGAGTACAATGGAGTACAGTGGAGCACATTAGAGGTGGAGTACAGTGGAGCACAGTAGAGGTAGAGTACAGTGGAGCACAGTAGAGGTAGAGTACAGTGGAGCAGAATAGAGGTAGAGTACAGTGGAGTACAGTAGAGGTAGAGTACAGTGGAGTACAGTAGAGTAGAGTAGAGTACAGTAGAGCACAGTAGAGGTAGAGTACAGTGGAGCAAAGTAGAGATAGAGTACAGTGGAGTACAGTAGAGGTAGAGTACAGTGGGGTACAGTAGAGGTAGAGTACAGTGGAGCACATTAGAGGTAGAGTACAGTGGAGTACAGTAGAGGTAGAGTACAGTGGAGTACAGTAGCGGTAGAGTACAGTGGAGTACAGTAGAGGTAGAGTACAGTGGAGTACAGTAGAGGTAGAGTACAGTGGAGTACAGTAGAGGTAGAGTACAGTGGAGTACAATAGAGTAGAGTACAGTAGATCACAGTAGAGGTAGAGTACAGTGGAGCACAGTAGAGATAGAGTACAGTGGAGTACAGTAGAGGTAGAGTACAGTGGAGTACAGTTGAGGTGGAGTACAGTAGAGTACAGTAGAGATAGAGAACAGTACAGTACAGTAGAGGTAGAGTACAGTGGAGTAGAGTAGAGAGAGAGTACAGTGGAGCACAGTAGATATAGACTACAGTGGAGTACAGTAGAGGTAGAGAACAGTACAGTACAGTAGAGGTAGAGTACAGTAGAGTACAGTAGAGATAGTGTACAGTGGAGCACAGTAGAGATAGAGTAGAGTGGAGTACAGTAGAGGTAGAGTACAGTGGAGTACAGTAGAGGTAGAGTACAGTGAAGCACATTAGAGGTGGATTACAGTAGAGTACAGTAGAGATAGAGTACAGTAGAGTACAGTAGAGGTAGAGTACAGTGGAGTACAGTAGAGATAGAGTACAGTGGAGCACAGTAGAAGTAGAGTACAGTGGAGTACAGTAGAGGTAGAGTACAGTGGAGTACAGTAGAGGTAGAGTACAGTGGAGTACAGTGGAGCACATTAGAGGTGGATTACAGTGGAGCACAGCAGAGGTACAGTACAGTGGAGCAAAGTAGAGGTAGAGTACAGTGGAGTAGAGTAGAGGTAGAGTACAGTGGAGTAGAGTAGAGGTAGAGTACAGTGGGGTACAGTAGAGTAGAGTAGAGTACAGTAGAGCACAGTAGAGGTAGAGTACATTGGAGCACAGTAGAGTAGAGTACAGTGGAGTACAGTAGAGGTAGAGTACAGTGGAGTACAGTAGAGATAGAGTACAGTGGAGTACAGTAGAGGTAGAGTACAGTGGAGTACAGTAGAGGTAGAGTACAGAGGAGCACAGTAGAGATAGAGTACAGTGGAGCACAGTAGAGGTAGAGTACAGTGGAGTACAGTAGAGTACAGTAGAGGTAGATTACAGTGGAGCACAGTAAAGGTAGAGTACAGTGGAGCACAGTAGAGATAGAGTACAGTGGAGCACAGTAGAGGTAGAGTACAGTAGAATACAGTAGATGTAGAGTACAGAGGAGCACATTAGAGGTAGAGTACAGTGGAGTACAGTAGAGGTAGAATACAGTGGAGTACAGTAGAGATAGAGTACAGTGGAGTACAGTAGAAGTAGAGTACAGTGGAGCACAGTAGAGATAGAGTACAGTGGAGTACAGTAGAGGTAGAGAACAGTGCAGTACAGTTGTGGTAGAGTAGAGTGGAGTACAGTACAGATAGACTACAATGGAGCACAGTAGAGATAGAGTACAGTGGAGTACAGTAGAGGTAGAGTACAGTGGAGTACAGTAGAGGTAGAGTACAGTGGAGTACAGTGGAGCACATTAGAGGTGGAGTACAGTGGAGCACAGTAGAGGTAGAGTACAGTGGAGCACAGTAGAGGTAGAGTACAGTGGAGCACAGTAGAGGTAGAGTACAGTGGAGTACAGTAGAGGTAGCGTACAGTGGAGTACAGTAGAGTAGAGTACAGTAGAGCACAGTAGAGGTAGAGTACAGTGGAGCACAGTAGAGATAGAGTACAGTGGAGTACAGTAGAGGTAGAGTAAAGTGGAGTACAGTAGAGGTAGAGTACAGTGGAGCACATTAGAGGTAGAGTACAGTGGAGCACAGAAGAGGTAGAGTACAGTGGAACACAGTAGAGGTAGAGTAGAGAGGAGCACAGTAGAGGTAGAGTAAAGAGAAGCACAGTAGAGATAGAGTACAGTGGAGCACAGTAGAGGTAGAGTACAGTGGAGTACAGTAGAGTAGAGTACAGTGGAGCACAGTAGAGGTAGAGTACAGTGGAGCACAGTAGAGGTAGAGTACAGTGGAGTACAGTGGAGTACAGTAGAGTAGAGTACAGTAGAGCACAGTAGAGGTAGAGTACAGTGGAGCACAGTAGAGATAGAGTACAGTGGAGTACAGTAGAGGTAGAGTAAAGTGGAGTACAGTAGAGGTAGAGTACAGTGGAGCACATTAGAGGTAGAGTACAGTGGAGCACAGAAGAGGTAGAGTACAGTGGAACACAGTAGAGGTAGAGTAGAGAGGAGCACAGTAGAGGTAGAGTAAAGAGAAGCACAGTAGAGATAGAGTACAGTGGAGCACAGTAGAGGTAGAGTACAGTGGAGTACAGTAGAGTAGAGTACAGTGGAGCACAGTAGAGGTAGAGTACAGTGGAGCACAGTAGAGGTAGAGTACAGTGGAGTACAGTAGAGATAGAGTACAGTGGAGTACAGTAGAGATAGAGTACAGTGGAGCACAGTAGAGATAGAGTACAGTGGAGCACAGTAGAGGTAGAGTACAGTGGAGTACAGTAGAGTAGAGTACAGTAGAGCACAGTAGAGGTAGAGTACTGTGGAGCACAGTAGAGGTAGAGTACAGAGGAGCACAGTAGAGATAGAGTACAGTGGAGCACAGTAGAGGTAGAGTAAAGTGGAGCACAGTAGAGTAGAGTACAGTAGAGCACATTAGAGGTAGAGTACAGTGGAGCACAGTAGAGGTAGAGTACAGTGGAGTACAGTAGAGATAGAGTACAGTGGAGTACAGTAGAGATAGAGTACAGTGGAGTACAGTAGAGGTAGAGTACAGTGGAGTACAGTAGAGGTAGAGTACAGTGGAGCACATTAGAGGTGGATTACAGTAGAGTACAGTAGAGATAGAGTACAGTAGAGTACAGTAGAGGTAGAGTACAGTGGAGTACAGTAGAGATAGAGTACAGTGGAGAACAGTAGAAGTAGAGTACAGTGGAGTACAGTAGAGGTAGAGTACAGTGGAGTACAGTAGAGGTAGAGTACAGTGGAGTACAGTGGAGCACATTAGAGGTGGATTACAGTGGAGCACAGTAGAGGTACAGTACAGTGGAGCAAAGTAGAGGTAGAGAACAGTACAGTACAGTAGAGGTAGAGTACAGTGGAGTAGAGTAGAGAGAGAGTACAGTGGAGCACAGTAGAGAGAGACTACAGTGGAGTACAGTAGAGGTAGAGAACAGTAGAGTACAGTAGAGGTAGAGTACAGTAGAGTACAGTAGAGATAGTGTACAGTGGAGCACAGTAGAGATAGAGTACAGTGGAGTACAGTAGAGGTAGAGTACAGTGGAGTACAGTAGAGGTAGAGTACAGTGGAGTAGAGTAGAGAGAGAGTACAGTGGAGCACAGTAGATATAGACTACAGTGGAGTACAGTAGAGGTAGAGAACAGTACAGTACAGTAGAGGTAGAGTACAGTAGAGTACAGTAGAGATAGTGTACAGTGGAGCACAGTAGAGATAGAGTAGAGTGGAGTACAGTAGAGGTAGAGTACAGTGGAGTACAGTAGAGGTAGAGTACAGTGAAGCACATTAGAGGTGGATTACAGTAGAGTACAGTAGAGATAGAGTACAGTAGAGTACAGTAGAGGTAGAGTACAGTGGAGTACAGTAGAGATAGAGTACAGTGGAGCACAGTAGAAGTAGAGTACAGTGGAGTACAGTAGAGGTAGAGTACAGTGGAGTACAGTAGAGGTAGAGTACAGTGGAGTACAGTGGAGCACATTAGAGGTGGATTACAGTGGAGCACAGCAGAGGTACAGTACAGTGGAGCAAAGTAGAGGTAGAGTACAGTGGAGTAGAGTAGAGGTAGAGTACAGTGGAGTAGAGTAGAGGTAGAGTACAGTGGGGTACAGTAGAGTAGAGTACAGTGGAGTACAGTAGAGGTAGAGTACAGTGGAGTACAGTAGAGGTAGAGTACAGTGGAGTACAGTAGAGGTAGAGTACAGAGGAGCACAGTAGAGGTAGAGTACAGTGGAGCACAGTAGAGTAGAGTACAGTGGAGTACAGTAGAGGTAGAGTACAGTGGAGTACAGTAGAGATAGAGTACAGTGGAGTACAGTAGAGGTAGAGTACAGTGGAGTACAGTAGAGGTAGAGTACAGAGGAGCACAGTAGAGATAGAGTACAGTGGAGCACAGTAGAGGTAGAGTACAGTGGAGTACAGTAGAATAGAGTACAGTAGAGGTAGATTACAGTGGAGCACAGTAAAGGTAGAGTACAGTGGAGCACAGTAGAGATAGAGTACAGTGGAGCACAGTAGAGGTAGAGTACAGTGGAGTACAGTAGATGTAGAGTACAGAGGAGCACATTAGAGGTAGAGTACAGTGGAGTACAGTAGAGGTAGAATACAGTGGAGTACAGTAGAGATAGAGTACAGTGGAGTACAGTAGAAGTAGAGTACAGTGGAGCACAGTAGAGATAGAGTACAGTGGAGTACAGTAGAGGTAGAGAACAGTGCAGTACAGTAGACGTAGAGTACAGTGGAGTACAATAGAGTAGAGTACAGTAGATCACAGTAGAGGTAGAGTACAGTGGAGCACAGTAGAGATAGAGTACAGTGGAGTACAGTAGAGGTAGAGTACAGTGGAGTACAGTAGAGGTAGAGTACAGTGGAGTACAGTGGAGCACATTAGAGGTGGAGTACAGTGGAGCACAGTAGAGGTAGAGTACAGTGGAGCACAGTAGAGGTAGAGTACAGTGGAGCACAGTAGAGGTAGAGTACAGTGGAGTACAGTAGAGGTAGAGTACAGTGGAGTACAGTAGAGTAGAGTACAGTAGAGCACAGTAGAGGTAGAGTACAGTGGAGCACAGTAGAGATAGAGTACAGTGGAGTAAAGTAGAGGTAGAGTACAGTGGAGTACAGTAGAGGTGGAGTACAGTGGAGTACATTAGAGGTGGAGTACAGAAGAGTACTGTAGAGGTAGAGTACAGTAGAGATAGAGTACAGTGGAGCACAGTAGAGATAGAGTACAGTGGAGCACAGTAGAGGTAGAGTACAGTGGAGTACAGTAGAGGTAGAGTACATTGGAGTACAGTGGAGCACATTAGAGGTGGAGTACAGTGGAGCACAGTAGAGGTAGAGTACAGTGGAGCACAGTAGAGGTAGAGTACAGTGGAGCACAGTAGAGGTAGAGTACAGTGGAGTACAGTAGAGGTAGAGTACAGTGGAGTACAGTAGAGTAGAGTAGAGTACAGTAGAGCACAGTAGAGGTAGAGTACAGTGGAGCAAAGTAGAGATAGAGTACAGTGGAGTACAGTAGAGGTAGAGTACAGTGGAGTACAGTAGAGGTAGAGTACAGTGGAGCACATTAGAGGTAGAGTACAGTGGAGTACAGTAGAGGTAGAGTACAGTGGAGTACAGTAGCGGTAGAGTACAGTGGAGTAGAGTAGAGGTAGAGTACAATGGAGTACAGTAGAGGTAGAGTACAGTGGAGTACAGTAGAGGTAGAGTACAGTGGAGTACAATAGAGTAGAGTACAGTAGATCACAGTAGAGGTAGAGTACAGTGGAGCACAGTAGAGATAGAGTACAGTGGAGTACAGTAGAGGTAGAGTACAGTGGAGTACAGTTGAGGTGGAGTACAGTAGAGTACAGTAGAGGTAGAGAACAGTACAGTACAGTAGAGGTAGAGTACAGTGGAGTAGAGTAGAGAGAGAGTACAGTGGAGCACAGTAGATATAGACTACTGTGGAGTACAGTAGAGGTAGAGAACAGTACAGTACAGTAGAGGTAGAGTACAGTAAAGTACAGTAGAGGTAGAGTACAGTAGAGTACAGTAGAGATAGTGTACAGTGGAGCACAGTAGAGATAGAGTAGAGTGGAGTACAGTAGAGGTAGAGTACAGTGGAGTACAGTAGAGGTAGAGTACAGTGAAGCACATTAGAGGTGGATTACAGTAGAGTACAGTAGAGATAGAGTACAGTAGAGTACAGTAGAGGTAGAGTACAGTGGAGTACAGTAGAGATAGAGTACAGTGGAGCACAGTAGAAGTAGAGTACAGTGGAGTACAGTAGAGGTAGAGTACAGTGGAGTACAGTAGAGGTAGAGTACAGTGGAGTACAGTGGAGCACAGTAGAGATAGAGTAGAGTGGAGTACAGTAGAGGTAGAGTACAGTGGAGTACAGTAGAGGTAGAGTACAGTGAAGCACATTAGAGGTGGATTACAGTAGAGTACAGTAGAGATAGAGTACAGTAGAGTACAGTAGAGGTAGAGTACAGTGGAGTACAGTAGAGATAGAGTACAGTGGAGCACAGTAGAAGTAGAGTACAGTGGAGTACAGTAGAGGTAGAGTACAGTGGAGTACAGTAGAGGTAGAGTACAGTGGAGTACAGTGGAGCACATTAGAGGTGGATTACAGTGGAGCACAGCAGAGGTACAGTACAGTGGAGCAAAGTAGAGGTAGAGTACAGTGGAGTAGAGTAGAGGTAGAGTACAGTGGAGTAGAGTAGAGGTAGAGTACAGTGGGGTACAATAGAGTAGAGTACAGTAGAGCACAGTAGAGGTAGAGTACAGTGGAGCACAGTAGAGTAGAGTACAGTGGAGTACAGTAGAGGTAGAGTACAGTGGAGTACAGTAGAGATAGAGTACAGTGGAGTACAGTAGAGGTAGAGTACAGTGGAGTACAGTAGAGGTAGAGTACAGAGGAGCACAGTAGAGATAGAGTACAGTGGAGCACAGTAGAGGTAGAGTACAGTGGAGTACAGTAGAGTAGAGTACAGTAGAGGTAGATTACAGTGGAGCACAGTAAAGGTAGAGTACAGTGGAGCACAGTAGAGATAGAGTACAGTGGAGCACAGTAGAGGTAGAGTACAGTAGAATACAGTATATGTAGAGTACAGAGGAGCACATTAGAGGTAGAGTACAGTGGAGTACAGTAGAGGTAGAATAAAGTGGAGTACAGTAGAGATAGAGTACAGTGGAGTACAGTAGAAGTAGAGTACAGTGGAGCACAGTAGAGATAGAGTACAGTGGAGTACAGTAGAGGTAGAGAATAGTGCAGTACAGTAGTGGTAGAGTAGAGTGGAGTACAGTACAGATAGACTACAATGGAGCACAGTAGAGATAGAGTACAGTGGAGTACAGTAGAGGTAGAGTACAGTGCAGTACAGTAGAGGTACAGTACAGTGGAGTACAGTGGAGCACATTAGAGGTGGAGTACAGTGGAGCACAGTAGAGGTAGAGTACAGTGGAGCACAGTAGAGGTAGAGTACAGTGGAGCACAGTAGAGGTAGAGTACAGTGGAGTACAGTAGAGGTAGCGTACAGTGGAGTACAGTAGAGTAGAGTACAGTAGAGCACAGTAGAGGTAGAGTACAGTGGAGCACAGTAGAGATAGAGTACAGTGGAGTACAGTAGAGGTAGAGTAAAGTGGAGTACAGTAGAGGTAGAGTACAGTGGAGCACATTAGAGGTAGAGTACAGTGGAGCACAGAAGAGGTAGAGTACAGTGGAACACAGTAGAGGTAGAGTACAGAGGAGCACAGTAGAGGTAGAGTAAAGAGGAGCACAGTAGAGATAGAGTACAGTGGAGCACAGTAGAGGTAGAGTACAGTGGAGTACAGTAGAGTAGAGTACAGTGGAGCACAGTAGAGGTAGAGTACAGTGGAGCACAGTAGAGGTAGAGTACAGTGGAGTACAGTAGAGATAGAGTACAGTGGAGTACAGTAGAGATAGAGTACAGTGGAGCACAGTAGAGATAGAGTACAGTGGAGCACAGTAGAGGTAGAGTACAGTGGAGTACAGTAGAGTAGAGTACAGTAGAGCACAGTAGAGGTAGAGTACTGTGGAGCACAGTAGAGGTAGAGTACAGAGGAGCACAGTAGAGATAGAGTACAGTGGAGCACAGTAGAGGTAGAGTAAAGTGGAGCACAGTAGAGTAGAGTACAGTAGAGCACATTAGAGGTAGAGTACAGTGGAGCACAGTAGAGGTAGAGTACAGTGGAGTACAGTAGAGATAGAGTACAGTGGAGTACAGTAGAGGTAGAGTACAGTGGAGTACAGTAGAGGTAGAGTACAGTGGAGCACATTAGAGGTGGATTACAGTAGAGTACAGTAGAGATAGAGTACAGTAGAGTACAGTAGAGGTAGAGTACAGTGGAGTACAGTAGAGATAGAGTACAGTGGAGCACAGTAGAAGTAGAGTACAGTGGAGTACAGTAGAGGTAGAGTACAGTGGAGTACAGTAGAGGTAGAGTACAGTGGAGTACAGTGGAGCACATTAGAGGTGGATTACAGTGGAGCACAGTAGAGGTACAGTACAGTGGAGCAAAGTAGAGGTAGAGAACAGTACAGTACAGTAGAGGTAGAGTACAGTGGAGTAGAGTAGAGAGAGAGTACAGTGGAGCACAGTAGAGATAGACTACAGTGGAGTACAGTAGAGGTAGAGAACAGTAGAGTACAGTAGAGGTAGAGTACAGTAGAGTACAGTAGAGATAGTGTACAGTGGAGCACAGTAGAGATAGAGTACAGTGGAGTACAGTAGAGGTAGAGTACAGTGGAGTACAGTAGAAGTAGAGTACAGTGGAGCACATTAGAGGTGGATTACAGTAGAGTACAGTAGAGATAGAGTACAGTAGAGTACAGTAGAGGTAGAGTACAGTGGAGTACAGTAGAGATAGAGTACAGTGGAGCACAGTAGAAGTAGAGTACAGTGGAGTACAGTAGAGGTAGAGTACAGTGGAGAACAGTAGAGGTAGCGTACAGTGGAGTACAGTAGAGGTAGAGAACAGTGCAGTACAGTAGTGGTAGAGTAGAGTGGAGTACAGTACAGATAGACTACAATGGAGCACAGTAGAGATAGAGTACAGTGGAGTACAGTAGAGGTAGAGTACAGTGGAGTACAGTAGAGGTAGAGTACAGTGGAGTACAGTGGAGCACATTAGAGGTGGTGTACAGTGGAGCACAGTAGAGGTAGAGTACAGTGGAGCACAGTAGAGGTAGAGTACAGTGGAGCACAGTAGAGGTAGAGTACAGTGGAGTACAGTAGAGGTAGCGTACAGTGGAGTACAGTAGAGTAGAGTACAGTAGAGCACAGTAGAGGTAGAGTACAGTGGAGCACAGTAGAGATAGAGTACAGTGGAGTACAGTAGAGGTAGAGTAAAGTGGAGTACAGTAGAGGTAGAGTACAGTGGAGCACATTAGAGGTAGAGTACAGTGGAGCACAGAAGAGATAGAGTACAGTGGAACACAGTAGAGGTAGAGTACAGAGGATCACAGTAGAGGTAGAGTAAAGAGGAGCACAGTAGAGATAGAGTACAGTGGAGCACAGTAGAGGTAGAGTACAGTGGAGTAGAGTAGAGAGAGAGTACAGTGGAGCACAGTAGATATAGACTACAGTGGAGTACAGTAGAGGTAGAGAACAGTACAGTACAGTAGAGGTAGAGTACAGTAGAGTACAGTAGAGATAGTGTACAGTGGAGCACAGTAGAGATAGAGTAGAGTGGAGTACAGTAGAGGTAGAGTACAGTGGAGTACAGTAGAGGTAGAGTACAGTGAAGCACATTAGAGGTGGATTACAGTAGAGTACAGTAGAGATAGAGTACAGTAGAGTACAGTAGAGGTAGAGTACAGTGGAGTACAGTAGAGATAGAGTACAGTGGAGCACAGTAGAAGTAGAGTACAGTGGAGTACAGTAGAGGTAGAGTACAGTGGAGTAGAGTAGAGGTAGAGTACAGTGGAGTACAGTGGAGCACATTAGAGGTGGATTACAGTGGAGCACAGCAGAGGTACAGTACAGTGGAGCAAAGTAGAGGTAGAGTACAGTGGAGTAGAGTAGAGGTAGAGTACAGTGGAGTAGAGCAGAGGTAGAGTACAGTGGGGTACAGTAGAGTAGAGTAGAGTACAGTAGAGCACAGTAGAGGTAGAGTACAGTGGAGCACAGTAGAGTAGAGTACAGTGGAGTACAGTACAGGTAGAGTACAGTGGAGTACAGTAGAGATAGAGTACAGTGGAGTACAGTAGAGGTAGAGTACAGTGGAGTACAGTAGAGGTAGAGTACAGAGGAGCACAGTAGAGATAGAGTACAGTGGAGCACAGTAGAGGTAGAGTACAGTGGAGTACAGTAGAGTAGAGTACAGTAGAGGTAGATTACAGTGGAGCACAGTAAAGGTAGAGTACAGTGGAGCACAGTAGAGATAGAGTACAGTGGAGCACAGTAGAGGTAGAGTACAGTAGAATACAGTAGATGTAGAGTACAGAGGAGCACATTAGAGGTAGAGTACAGTGGAGTACAGTAGAGGTAGAATACATTGGAGTACAGTAGAGATAGAGTACAGTGGAGTACAGTAGAAGTAGAGTACAGTGGAGCACAGTAGAGATAGAGTACAGTGGAGTACAGTAGAGGTAGAGAACAGTGCAGTACAGTAGTGGTAGAGTAGAGTGGAGTACAGTACAGATAGACTACAATGGAGCACAGTAGAGATAGAGTACAGTGGAGTACAGTAGAGGTAGAGTACAGTGGAGTACAGTAGAGGTAGAGTACAGTGGAGTACAGTGGAGCACATTAGAGGTGGAGTACAGTGGAGCACAGTAGAGGTAGAGTACAGTGGAGCACAGTAGAGGTAGAGTACAGTGGAGCACAGTAGAGGTAGAGTACAGTGGAGTACAGTAGAGGTAGCGTACAGTGGAGTACAGTAGAGTAGAGTACAGTAGAGCACAGTAGAGGTAGAGTACAGTGGAGCACAGTAGAGGTAGAGTACAGTGGAGTACAGTAGAGTAGAGTACAGTAGAGCACAGTAGAGGTAGAGTACTGTGGAGCACAGTAGAGGTAGAGTACAGAGGAGCACAGTAGAGATAGAGTACAGTGGAGCACAGTAGAGGTAGAGTAAAGTGGAGCACAGTAGAGTAGAGTACAGTAGAGCACATTAGAGGTAGAGTACAGTGGAGCACAGTAGAGGTAGAGTACAGTGGAGTACAGTAGAGATAGAGTACAGTGGAGTACAGTAGAGATAGAGTACAGTGGAGTACAGTAGAGGTAGAGTACAGTGGAGTACAGTAGAGGTAGAGTACAGTGGAGCACATTAGAGGTGGATTACAGTAGAGTACAGTAGAGATAGAGTACAGTAGAGTACAGTAGAGGTAGAGTACAGTGGAGTACAGTAGAGATAGAGTACAGTGGAGCACAGTAGAAGTAGAGTACAGTGGAGTACAGTAGAGGTAGAGTACAGTGGAGTACAGTAGAGGTAGAGTACAGTGGAGTACAGTGGAGCACATTAGAGGTGGATTACAGTGGAGCACAGTAGAGGTACAGTACAGTGGAGCACAGTAGAGGTAGAGAACAGTACAGTACAGTAGAGGTAGAGTACAGTGGAGTAGAGTAGAGAGAGAGTACAGTGGAGCACAGTAGAGATAGACTACAGTGGAGTACAGTAGAGGTAGAGAACAGTAGAGTACAGTAGAGGTGGAGTACAGTAGAGTACAGTAGAGATAGTGTACAGTGGAGCACAGTAGAGATAGAGTACAGTGGAGTACAGTAGAGGTAGAGTACAGTGGAGTACAGTAGAGGTAGAGTACAGTGGAGCACATTAGAGGTGGATTACAGTAGAGTACAGTAGAGATAGAGTACAGTAGAGTACAGTAGAGGTAGAGTACAGTGGAGTACAGTAGAGATAGAGTACAGTGGAGCACAGTAGAAGTAGAGTACAGTGGAGTACAGTAGAGGTAGAGTACAGTGGAGAACAGTAGAGGTAGCGTACAGTGGAGTACAGTAGAGGTAGAGAACAGTGCAGTACAGTAGTGGTAGAGTAGAGTGGAGTACAGTACAGATAGACTACAATGGAGCACAGTAGAGATAGAGTACAGTGGAGTACAGTAGAGGTAGAGTACAGTGGAGTACAGTAGAGGTAGAGTACAGTGGAGTACAGTGGAGCACATTAGAGGTGGAGTACAGTGGAGCACAGTAGAGGTAGAGTACAGTGGAGCACAGTAGAGGTAGAGTACAGTGGAGCACAGTAGAGGTAGAGTACAGTGGAGTACAGTAGAGGTAGCGTACAGTGGAGTACAGTAGAGTAGAGTACAGTAGAGCACAGTAGAGGTAGAGTACAGTGGAGCACAGTAGAGATAGAGTACAGTGGAGTACAGTAGAGGTAGAGTAAAGTGGAGTACAGTAGAGTTAGAGTACAGTGGAGCACATTAGAGGTAGAGTACAGTGGAGCACAGAAGAGGTAGAGTACAGTGGAACACAGTAGAGGTAGAGTACAGAGGAGCACAGTAGAGGTAGAGTAAAGAGGAGCACAGTAGAGATAGAGTACAGTGGAGCACAGTAGAGGTAGAGTACAGTGGAGTCCAGTAGAGTAGAGTACAGTGGAGTACAGTAGAGGTAGAGTAAACTGGAGTACAGTAGAGGTAGAGAACAGTACAGTACAGTAGAGGTAGAGTACAGTGGAGTAGAGTAGAGAGAGAGTACAGTGGAGCACAGTAGAGATAGACTACAGTGGAGTACAGTAGAGGTAGAGAACAGTACAGTACAGTAGAGGTAGAGTACAGTAGAGTACAGTAGAGATAGTGTACAGTGGAGCACAGTAGAGATAGAGTAGAGTGGAGTACAGTAGAGGTAGAGTACAGTGGAGTACAGTAGAGGTAGAGTACAGTGAAGCACATTAGAGGTGGATTACAGTAGAGTACAGTAGAGATAGAGTACAGTAGAGTACAGTAGAGGTAGAGTACAGTGGAGTACAGTAGAGATAGAGTACAGTGGAGCACAGTAGAAGTAGAGTACAGTGGAGTACAGTAGAGGTAGAGTACAGTGGAGTACAGTAGAGGTAGAGTACAGTGGAGTACAGTGGAGCACATTAGAGGTGGATTACAGTGGAGCACAGCAGAGGTACAGTACAGTGGAGCAAAGTAGAGGTAGAGTACAGTGGAGTAGAGTAGAGGTAGAGTACAGTGGGGTACAGTAGAGTAGAGTAGAGTACAGTAGAGCACAGTAGAGGTAGAGTACAGTGGAGCACAGTAGAGTAGAGTACAGTGGAGTACAGTAGAGGTAGAGTACAGTGGAGTACAGTAGAGATAGAGTACAGAGGAGCACAGTAGAGATAGAGTACAGTGGAGCACAGTAGAGGTAGAGTACAGTGGAGTACAGTAGAGTAGAGTACAGTAGAGGTAGAGTACAGTGGAGCACAGTAAAGGTAGAGTACAGTGGAGCACAGTAGAGATAGAGTACAGTGGAATACAGTAGAGGTAGAGTACAGTGGAGTACAGTAGATGTAGAGTACAGAGGAGCACATTAGAGGTAGAGTACAGTGGAGTACAGTAGAGGTAGAATACAGTGGAGTACAGTAGAGATAGAGTACAGTGGAGTACAGTAGAAGTAGAGTACAGTGGAGCACAGTAGAGATAGAGTACAGTGGAGTACAGTAGAGGTAGAGAACAGTGCAGTACAGTAGTGGTAGAGTAGAGTGGAGTACAGTACAGATAGACTACAATGGAGCACAGTAGAGATAGAGTACATTGGAGTACAGTAGAGGTAGAGTACAGTGGAGTACAGTAGAGGTAGAGTACAGTGGAGTACAGTGGAGCACATTAGAGGTGGAGTACAGTGGAGCACAGTAGAGGTAGAGTACAGTGGAGCACAGTAGAGGTAGAGTACAGTGGAGCACAGTAGAGGTAGAGTACAGTGGAGTACAGTAGAGGTAGAGTACAGTGGAGTACAGTAGAGTAGAGTACAGTAGAGCACAGTAGAGGTAGAGTACAGTGGAGCACAGTAGAGATAGAGTACAGTGGAGTACAGTAGAGGTAGAGTAAAGTGGAGTACAGTAGAGGTAGAGTACAGTGGAGCACATTAGAGGTAGAGTACAGTGGAGCACAGAAGAGGTAGAGTACAATGGAACACAGTAGAGGTAGAGTACAGAGGAGCACAGTAGAGGTAGAGTAAAGAGGAGCACAGTAGAGATAGAGTACAGTGGAGCACAGTAGAGGTAGAGTACAGTGGAGTACAGTAGAGTAGAGTACAGTGGAGCACAGTAGAGGTAGAGTACAGTGGAGCACAGTAGAGGTAGAGTACAGTGGAGTACAGTAGAGAAAGAGTACAGTGGAGTACAGTAGAGATAGAGTACAGTGGAGCACAGTAGAGATAGAGTACAGTGGAGCACAGTAGAGGTAGAGTACAGTGGAGTACAGTAGAGTAGAGTACAGTAGAGCACAGTAGAGGTAGAGTACAGTGGAGCACAGTAGAGGTAGAGTACAGAGGAGCACAGTAGAGATAGAGTACAGTGGAGCACAGTAGAGGTAGAGTACAGTGGAGCACAGTAGAGTAGAGTACAGTAGAGCACATTAGAGGTAGAGTACAGTGGAGCACAGTAGAGGTAGAGTACAGTGGAGTACAGTAGAGATAGAGTACAATGGAGTACAGTAGAGATAGAGTACAGTGGAGTACAGTAGAGGTAGAGTACAGTGGAGTACAGTAGAGGTAGAGTACAGTGGAGCACATTAGAGGTGGATTACAGTAGAGTACAGTAGAGATAGAGTACAGTAGAGTACAGTAGAGGTAGAGTACAGTGGAGTACAGTAGAGATAGAGTACAGTGGAGCACAGTAGAAGTAGAGTACAGTGGAGTACAGTAGAGGTAGAGTACAGTGGAGTACAGTAGAGGTAGAGTACAGTGGAGTACAGTGGAGCACATTAGAGGTGGATTACAGTGGAGCACAGTAGAGGTACAGTACAGTGGAGCAAAGTAGAGGTAGAGAACAGTAAAGTACAGTAGAGGTAGAGTATAGTGGAGTAGAGTACAGAGAGAGAGTACAGTGGAGCACAGTAGAGATAGACTACAGTGGAGTACAGTAGAGGTAGAGAACAGTACAGTACAGTAGAGATAGTGTACAGTGGAGCACAGTAGAGATAGAGTACAGTGGAGTACAGTAGAGGTAGAGTACAGTGGAGTACAGTAGAGGTAGAGTACAGTGGAGCACATTAGAGGTGGATTACAGTAGAGTACAGTAGAGATAGAGTACAGTAGAGTACAGTAGAGGTAGAGTACAGTGGAGTACAGTAGAGATAGAGTACAGTGGAGCAGAGTAGAAGTAGAGTACAGTGGAGTACAGTAGAGGTAGAGTACAGTGGAGTACAGTAGAGGTAGAGTACAGTGGAGTACAGTGGAGCACATTAGAGGTGGATTACAGTGGAGCACAGTAGAGGTACAGTACAGTGGAGCAAAGTAGAGGTAGAGTACAGTGGAGTAGAGTAGAGGTAGATTACAGTGGAGTACAGTAGAGTAGAGTAGAGTACAGTAGAGCACAGTAGAGGTAGAGTACAGTGGAGCACAGTAGAGTAGAGTACAGTGGAGTACAGTAGAGGTAGAATACAGTGGAGTACAGTAGAGATAGAGTAGAGTGGAGTACAGTAGAGGTAGAGTACAGTGGAGTACTGTAGAGGTAGAGTACAGAGGAGCACAGTAGAGATAGAGTACAGTGGAGCACAGTAGAGGTAGAGTACAGTGGAGTACAGTAGAATAGAGTACAGTAGAGGTAGAGTACAGTGGAGCACAGTAAAGGTAGAGTACAGTGGAGCACAGTAGAGATAGAGTACAGTGGAATACAGTAGAGGTAGAGTACAGTGGAGTACAGTAGATGTAGAGTACAGAGGAGCACATTAGAGGTAGAGTACAGTGGAGTACAGTAGAGGTAGAATACAGTGGAGTACAGTAGAGATAGAGTACATTGGAGTACAGTAGAAGTAGAGTAAAGTGGAGCACAGTAGAGATAGAGTACAGTGGAGTACAGTAGATGTAGAGAACAGTGCAGTACAGTAGTGGTAGAGTAGAGTGGAGTACAGTACAGATAGACTACAATGGAGCACAGTAGAGATAGAGTACAGTGGAGTACAGTAGAGGTAGAGTACAGTGGAGTACAGTAGAGGTAGAGTACAGTGGAGTACAGTGGAGCACATTAGAGGTGGAGTACAGTGGAGCACAGTAGAGGTAGAGTACAGTGGAGCACAGTAGAGGTAGAGTACAGTGGAGCACAGTAGAGGTAGAGTACAGTGGAGTACAGTAGAGGTAGAGTACAGTGAAGCACATTAGAGGTGGATTACAGTAGAGTACAGTAGAGATAGAGTACAGTAGAGTACAGTAGAGGTAGAGTACAGTGGAGTACAGTAGAGATAGAGTACAGTAGAGCACAGTAGAAGTAGAGTACAGTGGAGTACAGTAGAGGTAGAGTACAGTGGAGTACAGTAGAGGTAGAGTACAGTGGAGTACAGTGGAGCACAGTAGAGGTGGATTACAGTGGAGCACAGCAGAGGTACAGTACAGTGGAGCAAAGTAGAGGTAGAGTACAGTGGAGTAGAGTAGAGGTAGAGTACAGTGGGGTACAGTAGAGTAGAGTAGAGTACAGTAGAGCACAGTAGAGGTAGAGTACAGTGGAGCACAGTAGAGTAGAGTACAGTGGAGTACAGTAGAGGTAGAGTACAGTGGAGTACAGTAGAGATAGAGTACAGTGGAGTACAGTAGAGGTAGAGTACAGTGGAGTACAGTAGAGGTAGAGTACAGAGGAGCACAGTAGAGATAGAGTACAGTGGAGCACAGTAGAGGTAGAGTACAGTAGAGTACAGTAGAGGTAGAGTACAGTGGAGTACAGTAGAGATAGAGTACAGTGGAGCACAGTAGTGGTAGAGTACAGTGGAGTACAGTACAGATAGACTACAGTGGAGCACATTAGAGATAGAGTACAGTGGAGTACAGTAGAGGTACAGTACAGTGGAGTACAGTAGAGGTAGAGTACAATGGAGTACAGTGGAGCACATTAGAGGTGGAGTACAGTGGAGCACAGTAGAGGTAGAGTACAGTGGAGCACAGTAGTGGTAGAGTACAGTGGAGCACAGTAGAGGTAGAGTACAGTGGAGTACAGTAGAGGTAGAGTACAGTGGAGTACAGTAGAGGTAGAGTACAGTGGAGTACAGTAGCGGTAGAGTACAGTGGAGTACAGTAGAGGTAGAGTACAGTGGAGTACAGTAGAGGTAGAGTACAGTGGAGTACAGTAGACGTAGAGTACAGTGGAGCACAGTAGAGGTAGAGTACAGTGGAGTACAGTAGAGGTAGAGTACAGTGGAGTGCAGTAGAGTAGAGTACAGTAGAGCACAGTAGAGGTAGAGTACAGTGGAGCACAGTAGAGATAGAGTACAGTGGAGTAAAATAGAGGTAGAGTACAGTGGAGTACAGTAGAGGTGGAGTACAGTGGAGTACATTAGAGGTGGAGTACAGAAGAGTACTGTAGAGGTAGAGTACAGTAGAGATAGAGTACAGTGGAGCACAGTAGAGATAGAGTACAGTGGAGCACAGTAGAGGTAGAGTACAGTGGAGTACAGTTGAGATAGAGTACAGTGGAGTACAGTAGAGGTAGAGTACAATGGAGTACAGTAGAGATAGAGTACAGTGGAGTACAGTAGAGGTAGAGTACAGTAGAGTACAGTAGAGGTAGAGTACAGTGGAGTACAGTAGAGATAGAGTACAGTGGAGCACAGTAGTGGTAGAGTACAGTGGAGTACAGTACAGATAGACTACAGTGGAGCACAGTAGAGATAGAGTACAGTGGAGTACAGTAGAGGTACAGTACAGTGGAGTACAGTAGAGGTAGAGTACAATGGAGTACAGTGGAGCACATTAGAGGTGGAGTACAGTGGAGCACAGTAGAGGTAGAGTACAGTGGAGCACAGTAGAGGTAGAGTACAGTGGAGCACAGTAGAGGTAGAGTACAGTGGAGTACAGTAGAGGTAGAGTACAGTGGAGTACAGTAGAGTAGAGTAGAGTACAGTAGAGCACAGTAGAGGTAGAGTACAGTGGAGCAAAGTAGAGATAGAGTACAGTGGAGTACAGTAGAGGTAGAGTACAGTGGAGTACAGTAGAGGTAGAGTACAGTGGAGCACAGTAGAGGTAGAGTACAGTGGAGTACAGTAGCGGTAGAGTACAGTGGAGTACAGTAGCGGTAGAGTACAGTGGAGTACAGTAGAGGTAGAGTACAGTGGAGTACAGTAGAGGTAGAGTACAGTGGAGTACAGTAGAGGTAGAGTTCAGTGGAGTACAATAGAGTAGAGTACAGTAGATCACAGTAGAGGTAGAGTACAGTGGAGCACAGTAGAGATAGAGTACAGTGGAGTACAGTAGAGGTAGAGTACAGTGGAGTACAGTTGAGGTGGAGTACAGTAGAGTACAGTAGAGGTAGAGAACAGTACAGTACAGTAGAGGTAGAGTACAGTGGAGTAGAGTAGAGAGAGAGTACAGTGGAGCACAGTAGATATAGACTACAGTGGAGTACAGTAGAGGTAGAGAACAGTACAGTACAGTAGAGGTAGAGTACAGTAGAGTACAGTAGAGATAGTGTACAGTGGAGCACAGTAGAGATAGAGTAGAGTGGAGTACAGTAGAGGTAGAGTACAGTGGAGTACAGTAGAGGTAGAGTACAGTGAAGCACATTAGAGGTGGATTACAGTAGAGTACAGTAGAGGTAGAGTACAGTGGAGTACAGTAGAGATAGAGAACAGTGGAGCACAGTAGAAGTAGAGTACAGTGGAGTACAGTAGAGGTAGAGTACAGTGGAGTACAGTAGAGGTAGAGTACAGTGGAGTACAGTGGAGCACATTAGAGGTGGATTACAGTGGAGCACAGCAGAGGTACAGTACAGTGGAGCAAAGTAGAGGTAGAGTACAGTGGAGTAGAGTAGAGGTAGAGTACAGTGGAGTAGAGTAGAGGTAGAGTACAGTGGGGTACAGTAGAGTAGAGTAGAGTACAGTAGAGCACAGTAGAGGTAGAGTACAGTGGAGCACAGTAGAGTAGAGTACAGTGGAGTACAGTAGAGGTAGAGTACAGTGGAGTACAGTAGAGATAGAGTACAGTGGAGTACAGTAGAGGTAGAGTACAGTGGAGTACAGTAGAGGTAGAGTACAGAGGAGCACAGTAGAGATAGAGTACAGTGGAGCACAGTAGAGGTAGAGTACAGTGGAGTACAGTAGAGTAGAGTACAGTAGATGTAGATTACAGTGGAGCACAGTAAAGGTAGAGTACAGTGGAGCACAGTAGAGATAGAGTACAGTGGAGCACATTAGAGGTAGAGTACAGTGGAGTACAGTAGAGGTAGAATACAGTGGAGTACAGTAGAGATAGAGTACAGTGGAGTACAGTAGAAGTAGAGTACAGTGGAGCACAGTAGAGATAGAGTACAGTGGAGTACAGTAGAGGTAGAGAACAGTGCAGTACAGTAGACGTAGAGTACAGTGGAGTACAATAGAGTAGAGTACAGTAGATCACAGTAGAGGTAGAGTACAGTGGAGCACAGTAGAGATAGAGTACAGTGGAGTACAGTAGAGGTAGAGTACAGTGGAGTACAGTAGAGGTAGAGTACAGTGGAGTACAGTGGAGCACATTAGAGGTGGAGTACAGTGGAGCACAGTAGAGGTAGAGTACAGTGGAGCACAGTAGAGGTAGAGTACAGTGGAGCACAGTAGAGGTAGAGTACAGTGGAGTACAGTAGAGGTAGAGTACAGTGGAGTACAGTAGAGCACAGTAGAGGTAGAGTACAGTGGAGCACAGCAGAGATAGAGTACAGTGGAGTAAAGTAGAGGTAGAGTACAGTGGAGTACAGTAGAGGTGGAGTACAGTGGAGTACATTAGAGGTGGAGTACAGAAGAGTACTGTAGAGGTAGAGTACAGTAGAGATAGAGTACAGTGGAGCACAGTAGAGATAGAGTACAGTGGAGCACAGTAGAGGTAGAGTACAGTGGAGTACAGTTGAGATAGAGTACAGTGGAGTACAGTAGAGGTAGAGTACAATGGAGTAAAGTAGAGATAGAGTACAGTGGAGTACAGTAGAGGTAGAGTACAGTAGAGTACAGTAGAGGTAGAGTACAGTGGAGTACAGTAGAGATAGAGTACAGTGGAGCACAGTAGTGGTAGAGTACAGTGGAGTACAGTACAGATAGACTACAGTGGAGCACAGTAGAGATAGAGTACAGTGGAGTACAGTAGAGGTACAGTACAGTGGAGTACAGTAGAGGTAGAGTACAATGGAGTACAGTGGAGCACATTAGAGGTGGAGTACAGTGGAGCACAGTAGAGGTAGAGTACAGTGGAGCACAGTAGAGGTAGAGTACAGTGGAGCAGAGTAGAGGTAGAGTACAGTGGAGTACAGTAGAGGTAGAGTACAGTGGAGTACAGTAGAGTAGAGTAGAGTACAGTAGAGCACAGTAGAGGTAGAGTACAGTGGAGCAAAGTAGAGATAGAGTACAGTGGAGTACAGTAGAGGTAGAGTACAGTGGAGTACAGTAGAGGTAGAGTACAGTGGAGCACATTAGAGGTAGAGTACAGTGGAGTACAGTAGAGGTAGAGTACAGTGGAGTACAGTAGCGGTAGAGTACAGTGGAGTACAGTAGAGGTAGAGTACAGTGGAGTACAGTAGAGGTAGAGTACAGTGGAGTACAGTAGAGGTAGAGTACAGTGGAGTACAATAGAGTAGAGTACAGTAGATCACAGTAGAGGTAGAGTACAGTGGAGCACAGTAGAGATAGAGTACAGTGGAGTACAGTAGAGGTAGAGTACAGTGGAGTACAGTTGAGGTGGAGTACAGTAGAGTACAGTAGAGATAGAGAACAGTACAGTACAGTAGAGGTAGAGTACAGTGGAGTAGAGTAGAGAGAGAGTACAGTGGAGCACAGTAGATATAGACTACAGTGGAGTACAGTAGAGGTAGAGAACAGTACAGTACAGTAGAGGTAGAGTACAGTAGAGTACAGTAGAGATAGTGTACAGTGGAGCACAGTAGAGATAGAGTAGAGTGGAGTACAGTAGAGGTAGAGTACAGTGGAGTACAGTAGAGGTAGAGTACAGTGAAGCACATTAGAGGTGGATTACAGTAGAGTACAGTAGAGATAGAGTACAGTAGAGTACAGTAGAGGTAGAGTACAGTGGAGTACAGTAGAGATAGAGTACAGTGGAGCACAGTAGAAGTAGAGTACAGTGGAGTACAGTAGAGGTAGAGTACAGTGGAGTACAGTAGAGGTAGAGTACAGTGGAGTACAGTGGAGCACATTAGAGGTGGATTACAGTGGAGCACAGCAGAGGTACAGTACAGTGGAGCAAAGTAGAGGTAGAGTACAGTGGAGTAGAGTAGAGGTAGAGTACAGTGGAGTAGAGTAGAGGTAGAGTACAGTGGGGTACAGTAGAGTAGAGTAGAGTACAGTAGAGCACAGTAGAGGTAGAGTACAGTGGAGCACAGTAGAGTAGAGTACAGTGGAGTACAGTAGAGGTAGAGTACAGTGGAGTACAGTAGAGATAGAGTACAGTGGAGTACAGTAGAGGTAGAGTACAGTGGAGTACAGTAGAGGTAGAGTACAGAGGAGCACAGTAGAGATAGAGTACAGTGGAGCACAGTAGAGGTAGAGTACAGTGGAGTACAGTAGAGTACAGTAGAGGTAGATTACAGTGGAGCACAGTAAAGGTAGAGTACAGTGGAGCACAGTAGAGATAGAGTACAGTGGAGCACAGTAGAGGTAGAGTACAGTAGAATACAGTAGATGTAGAGTACAGAGGAGCACATTAGAGGTAGAGTACAGTGGAGTACAGTAGAGGTAGAATACAGTGGAGTACAGTAGAGATAGAGTACAGTGGAGTACAGTAGAAGTAGAGTACAGTGGAGCACAGTAGAGATAGAGTACAGTGGAGTACAGTAGAGGTAGAGAACAGTGCAGTACAGTAGTGGTAGAGTAGAGTGGAGTACAGTACAGATAGACTACAATGGAGCACAGTAGAGATAGAGTACAGTGGAGTACAGTAGAGGTAGAGTACAGTGGAGTACAGTAGAGGTAGAGTACAGTGGAGTACAGTGGAGCACATTAGAGGTGGAGTACAGTGGAGCACAGTAGAGGTAGAGTACAGTGGAGCACAGTAGAGGTAGAGTACAGTGGAGCACAGTAGAGGTAGAGTACAGTGGAGTACAGTAGAGGTAGCGTACAGTGGAGTACAGTAGAGTAGAGTACAGTAGAGCACAGTAGAGGTAGAGTACAGTGGAGCACAGTAGAGATAGAGTACAGTGGAGTACAGTAGAGGTAGAGTAAAGTGGAGTACAGTAGAGGTAGAGTACAGTGGAGCACATTAGAGGTAGAGTACAGTGGAGCACAGAAGAGGTAGAGTACAGTGGAACACAGTAGAGGTAGAGTAGAGAGGAGCACAGTAGAGGTAGAGTAAAGAGGAGCACAGTAGAGATAGAGTACAGTGGAGCACAGTAGAGGTAGAGTACAGTGGAGTACAGTAGAGTAGAGTACAGTGGAGCACAGTAGAGGTAGAGTACAGTGGAGCACAGTAGAGGTAGAGTACAGTGGAGTACAGTAGAGATAGAGTACAGTGGAGTACAGTAGAGATAGAGTACAGTGGAGCACAGTAGAGATAGAGTACAGTGGAGCACAGTAGAGGTAGAGTACAGTGGAGTACAGTAGAGTAGAGTACAGTAGAGCACAGTAGAGGTAGAGTACTGTGGAGCACAGTAGAGGTAGAGTACAGAGGAGCACAGTAGAGATAGAGTACAGTGGAGCACAGTAGAGGTAGAGTAAAGTGGAGCACAGTAGAGTAGAGTACAGTAGAGCACATTAGAGGTAGAGTACAGTGGAGCACAGTAGAGGTAGAGTACAGTGGAGTACAGTAGAGATAGAGTACAGTGGAGTACAGTAGAGATAGAGTACAGTGGAGTACAGTAGAGGTAGAGTACAGTGGAGTACAGTAGAGGTAGAGTACAGAGGAGCACAGTAGAGATAGAGTACAGTGGAGCACAGTAGAGGTAGAGTACAGTGGAGTACAGTAGAGTACAGTAGAGGTAGATTACAGTGGAGCACAGTAAAGGTAGAGTACAGTGGAGCACAGTAGAGATAGAGTACAGTGGAGCACAGTAGAGGTAGAGTACAGTAGAATACAGTAGATGTAGAGTACAGAGGAGCACATTAGAGGTAGAGTACAGTGGAGTACAGTAGAGGTAGAATACAGTGGAGTACAGTAGAGATAGAGTACAGTGGAGTACAGTAGAAGTAGAGTACAGTGGAGCACAGTAGAGATAGAGTACAGTGGAGTACAGTAGAGGTAGAGAACAGTGCAGTACAGTAGTGGTAGAGTAGAGTGGAGTACAGTACAGATAGACTACAATGGAGCACAGTAGAGATAGAGTACAGTGGAGTACAGTAGAGGTAGAGTACAGTGGAGTACAGTAGAGGTAGAGTACAGTGGAGTACAGTGGAGCACATTAGAGGTGGAGTACAGTGGAGCACAGTAGAGGTAGAGTACAGTGGAGCACAGTAGAGGTAGAGTACAGTGGAGCACAGTAGAGGTAGAGTACAGTGGAGTACAGTAGAGGTAGCGTACAGTGGAGTACAGTAGAGTAGAGTACAGTAGAGCACAGTAGAGGTAGAGTACAGTGGAGCACAGTAGAGATAGAGTACAGTGGAGTACAGTAGAGGTAGAGTAAAGTGGAGTACAGTAGAGGTAGAGTACAGTGGAGCACATTAGAGGTAGAGTACAGTGGAGCACAGAAGAGGTAGAGTACAGTGGAACACAGTAGAGGTAGAGTAGAGAGGAGCACAGTAGAGGTAGAGTAAAGAGGAGCACAGTAGAGATAGAGTACAGTGGAGCACAGTAGAGGGAGAGTACAGTGGAGTACAGTAGAGTAGAGTACAGTGGAGCACAGTAGAGGTAGAGTACAGTGGAGCACAGTAGAGGTAGAGTACAGTGGAGTACAGTAGAGATAGAGTACAGTGGAGTACAGTAGAGATAGAGTACAGTGGAGCACAGTAGAGATAGAGTACAGTGGAGCACAGTAGAGGTAGAGTACAGTGGAGTACAGTAGAGTAGAGTACAGTAGAGCACAGTAGAGGTAGAGTACTGTGGAGCACAGTAGAGGTAGAGTACAGAGGAGCACAGTAGAGATAGAGTACAGTGGAGCACAGTAGAGGTAGAGTAAAGTGGAGCACAGTAGAGTAGAGTACAGTAGAGCACATTAGAGGTAGAGTACAGTGGAGCACAGTAGAGGTAGAGTACAGTGGAGTACAGTAGAGATAGAGTACAGTGGAGTACAGTAGAGATAGAGTACAGTGGAGTACAGTAGAGGTAGAGTACAGTGGAGTACAGTAGAGGTAGAGTACAGTGGAGCACATTAGAGGTGGATTACAGTAGAGTACAGTAGAGATAGAGTACAGTAGAGTACAGTAGAGGTAGAGTACAGTGGAGTACAGTAGAGATAGAGTACAGTGGAGCACAGTAGAAGTAGAGTACAGTGGAGTACAGTAGAGGTAGAGTACAGTGGAGTACAGTAGAGGTAGAGTACAGTGGAGTACAGTGGAGCACATTAGAGGTGGATTACAGTGGAGCACAGTAGAGGTACAGTACAGTGGAGCAAAGTAGAGGTAGAGAACAGTACAGTACAGTAGAGGTAGAGTACAGTGGAGTAGAGTAGAGAGAGAGTACAGTGGAGCACAGTAGAGAGAGACTACAGTGAAGTACAGTAGAGGTAGAGAACAGTAGAGTACAGTAGAGGTAGAGTACAGTAGAGTACAGTAGAGATAGTGTACAGTGGAGCACAGTAGAGATAGAGTACAGTGGAGTACAGTAGAGGTAGAGTACAGTGGAGTACAGTAGAGGTAGAGTACAGTGGAGTAGAGTAGAGAGAGTACAGTGGAGCACAGTAGATATAGACTACAGTGGAGTACAGTAGAGGTAGAGAACAGTACAGTACAGTAGAGGTAGAGTACAGTAGAGTACAGTAGAGATAGTGTACAGTGGAGCACAGTAGAGATAGAGTAGAGTGGAGTACAGTAGAGGTAGAGTACAGTGGAGTACAGTAGAGGTAGAGTACAGTGAAGCACATTAGAGGTGGATTACAGTAGAGTACAGTAGAGATAGAGTACAGTAGAGTACAGTAGAGGTAGAGTACAGTGGAGTACAGTAGAGATAGAGTACAGTGGAGCACAGTAGAAGTAGAGTACAGTGGAGTACAGTAGAGGTAGAGTACAGTGGAGTACAGTAGAGGTAGAGTACAGTGGAGTACAGTGGAGCACATTAGAGGTGGATTACAGTGGAGCACAGCAGAGGTACAGTACAGTGGAGCAAAGTAGAGGTAGAGTACAGTGGAGTAGAGTAGAGGTAGAGTACAGTGGAGTAGAGTAGAGGTAGAGTACAGTGGGGTACAGTAGAGTAGAGTAGAGTACAGTAGAGCACAGTAGAGGTAGAGTACAGTGGAGCACAGTAGAGTAGAGTACAGTGGAGTACAGTAGAGGTAGAGTACAGTGGAGTACAGTAGAGATAGAGTACAGTGGAGTACAGTAGAGGTAGAGTACAGTGGAGTACAGTAGAGGTAGAGTACAGAGGAGCACAGTAGAGATAGAGTACAGTGGAGCACAGTAGAGGTAGAGTACAGTGGAGTACAGTAGAATAGAGTACAGTAGAGGTAGATTACAGTGGAGCACAGTAAAGGTAGAGTACAGTGGAGCACAGTAGAGATAGAGTACAGTGGAGCACAGTAGAGGTAGAGTACAGTAGAATACAGTAGATGTAGAGTACAGAGGAGCACATTAGAGGTAGAGTACAGTGGAGTACAGTAGAGGTAGAATACAGTGGAGTACAGTAGCGATAGAGTACAGTGGAGTACAGTAGAAGTAGAGTACAGTGGAGCACAGTAGAGATAGAGTACAGTGGAGTACAGTAGAGGTAGAGAACAGTGCAGTACAGTAGACGTAGAGTACAGTGGAGTACAATAGAGTAGAGTACAGTAGATCACAGTAGAGGTAGAGTACAGTGGAGCACAGTAGAGATAGAGTACAGTGGAGTACAGTAGAGGTAGAGTACAGTGGAGTACAGTAGAGGTAGAGTACAGTGGAGTACAGTGGAGCACATTAGAGGTGGAGTACAGTGGAGCACAGTAGAGGTAGAGTACAGTGGAGCACAGTAGAGGTAGAGTACAGTGGAGCAGAGTAGAGGTAGAGTACAGTGGAGTACAGTAGAGGTAGAGTACAGTGGAGTACAGTAGAGTAGAGTACAGTAGAGCACAGTAGAGGTAGAGTACAGTGGAGCACAGTAGAGATAGAGTACAGTGGAGTAAAGTAGAGGTAGAGTACAGTGGAGTACAGTAGAGGTGGAGTACAGTGGAGTACATTAGAGGTGGAGTACAGAAGAGTACTGTAGAGGTAGAGTACAGTAGAGATAGAGTACAGTGGAGCACAGTAGAGATAGAGTACAGTGGAGCACAGTAGAGGTAGAGTACAGTGGAGTACAGTAGAGGTAGAGTACATTGGAGTACAGTGGAGCACATTAGAGGTGGAGTACAGTGGAGCACAGTAGAGGTAGAGTACAGTGGAGCACAGTAGAGGTAGAGTACAGTGGAGCACAGTAGAGGTAGAGTACAGTGGAGTACAGTAGAGGTAGAGTACAGTGGAGTACAGTAGAGTAGAGTAGAGTACAGTAGAGCACAGTAGAGGTAGAGTATAGTGGAGCAAAGTAGAGATAGAGTACAGTGGAGTACAGTAGAGGTAGAGTACAGTGGAGTACAGTAGAGGTAGAGTACAGTGGAGCACATTAGAGGTAGAGTACAGTGGAGTACAGTAGAGGTAGAGTACAGTGGAGTACAGTAGCGGTAGAGTACAGTGGAGTACAGTAGAGGTAGAGTACAGTGGAGTACAGTAGAGGTAGAGTACAGTGGAGTACAGTAGAGGTAGAGTACAGTGGAGTACAATAGAGTAGAGTACAGTAGATCACAGTAGAGGTAGAGTACAGTGGAGCACAGTAGAGATAGAGTACAGTGGAGTACAGTAGAGGTAGAGTACAGTGGAGTACAGTTGAGGTGGAGTACAGTAGACTACAGTAGAGGTAGAGAACAGTACAGTACAGTAGAGGTAGAGTACAGTGGAGTAGAGTAGAGAGAGAGTACAGTGGAGCACAGTAGATATAGACTACTGTGGAGTACAGTAGAGGTAGAGAACAGTACAGTACAGTAGAGGTAGAGTACAGTAAAGTACAGTAGAGGTAGAGTACAGTAGAGTACAGTAGAGATAGTGTACAGTGGAGCACAGTAGAGATAGAGTAGAGTGGAGTACAGTAGAGGTAGAGTACAGTGGAGTACAGTAGAGGTAGAGTACAGTGAAGCACATTAGAGGTGGATTACAGTAGAGTACAGTAGAGATAGAGTACAGTAGAGTACAGTAGAGGTAGAGTACAGTGGAGTACAGTAGAGATAGAGTACAGTGGAGCACAGTAGAAGTAGAGTACAGTGGAGTACAGTAGAGGTAGAGTACAGTGGAGTACAGTAGAGGTAGAGTACAGTGGAGTACAGTGGAGCACAGTAGAGATAGAGTAGAGTGGAGTACAGTAGAGGTAGAGTACAGTGGAGTACAGTAGAGGTAGAGTACAGTGAAGCACATTAGAGGTGGATTACAGTAGAGTACAGTAGAGATAGAGTACAGTAGAGTACAGTAGAGGTAGAGTACAGTGGAGTACAGTAGAGATAGAGTACAGTGGAGCACAGTAGAAGTAGAGTACAGTGGAGTACAGTAGAGGTAGAGTACAGTGGAGTACAGTAGAGGTAGAGTACAGTGGAGTACAGTGGAGCACATTAGAGGTGGATTACAGTGGAGCACAGCAGAGGTACAGTACAGTGGAGCAAAGTAGAGGTAGAGTACAGTGGAGTAGAGTAGAGGTAGAGTACAGTGGAGTAGAGTAGAGGTAGAGTACAGTGGGGTACAGTAGAGTAGAGTAGAGTACAGTAGAGCACAGTAGAGGTAGAGTACAGTGGAGCACAGTAGAGTAGAGTACAGTGGAGTACAGTAGAGGTAGAGTACAGTGGAGTACAGAAGAGATAGAGTACAGTGGAGTACAGTAGAGGTAGAGTACAGTGGAGTACAGTAGAGGTAGAGTACAGAGGAGCACAGTAGAGATAGAGTACAGTGGAGCACAGTAGAGGTAGAGTACAGTGGAGTACAGTAGAGTAGAGTACAGTAGAGGTAGATTACAGTGGAGCACAGTAAAGGTAGAGTACAGTGGAGCACAGTAGAGATAGAGTACAGTGGAGCACAGTAGAGGTAGAGTACAGTAGAATACAGTAGATGTAGAGTACAGAGGAGCACATTAGAGGTAGAGTACAGTGGAGTACAGTAGAGGTAGAATAAAGTGGAGTACAGTAGAGATAGAGTACAGTGGAGTACAGTAGAAGTAGAGTACAGTGGAGCACAGTAGAGATAGAGTACAGTGGAGTACAGTAGAGGTAGAGAATAGTGCAGTACAGTAGTGGTAGAGTAGAGTGGAGTACAGTACAGATAGACTACAATGGAGCACAGTAGAGATAGAGTACAGTGGAGTACAGTAGAGGTAGAGTACAGTGGAGTACAGTAGAGGTAGAGTACAGTGGAGTACAGTAGAGATAGAGTACAGTGGAGCACAGTAGAAGTAGAGTACAGTGGAGTACAGTAGAGGTAGAGTACAGTGGAGTACAGTAGAGGTAGAGTACAGTGGAGTACAGTGGAGCACATTAGAGGTGGATTACAGTGGAGCACAGTAGAGGTACAGTACAGTGGAGCAAAGTAGAGGTAGAGAACAGTACAGTACAGTAGAGGTAGAGTACAGTGGAGTAGAGTAGAGAGAGAGTACAGTGGAGCACAGTAGAGAGAGACTACAGTGGAGTACAGTAGAGGTAGAGAACAGTAGAGTACAGTAGAGGTAGAGTACAGTAGAGTACAGTAGAGATAGTGTACAGTGGAGCACAGTAGAGATAGAGTACAGTGGAGTACAGTAGAGGTAGAGTACAGTGGAGTACAGTAGAGGTAGAGTACAGTGGAGTAGAGTAGAGAGAGTACAGTGGAGCACAGTAGATATAGACTACAGTGGAGTACAGTAGAGGTAGAGAACAGTACAGTACAGTAGAGGTAGAGTACAGTAGAGATAGTGTACAGTGGAGCACAGTAGAGATAGAGTAGAGTGGAGTACAGTAGAGGTAGAGTACAGTGGAGTACAGTAGAGGTAGAGTACAGTGAAGCACATTAGAGGTGGATTACAGTAGAGTACAGTAGAGATAGAGTACAGTAGAGTACAGTAGAGGTAGAGTACAGTGGAGTACAGTAGAGATAGAGTACAGTGGAGCACAGTAGAAGTAGAGTACAGTGGAGTACAGTAGAGGTAGAGTACAGTGGAGTACAGTAGAGGTAGAGTACAGTGGAGTACAGTGGAGCACATTAGAGGTGGATTACAGTGGAGCACAGCAGAGGTACAGTACAGTGGAGCAAAGTAGAGGTAGAGTACAGTGGAGTAGAGTAGAGGTAGAGTACAGTGGAGCACAGTAGAGGTAGAGTACAGTAGAATACAGTAGATGTAGAGTACAGAGGAGCACATTAGAGGTAGAGTACAGTGGAGTACAGTAAAGGTAGAATACAGTGGAGTACAGTAGAGATAGAGTACAGTGGAGCACAGTAGAGGTAGAGTACAGTAGAATACAGTAGATGTAGAGTACAGAGGAGCACATTAGAGGTAGAGTACAGTGGAGTACAGTAAAGGTAGAATACAGTGGAGTACAGTAGAGATAGAGTACAGTGGAGTACAGTAGAAGTAGAGTACAGTGGAGCACAGTAGAGATAGAGTACAGTGGAGTACAGTAGAGGTAGAGAACAGTGCAGTACAGTAGACGTAGAGTACAGTGGAGTACAATAGAGTAGAGTACAGTAGATCACAGTAGAGGTAGAGTACAGTGGAGCACAGTAGAGATAGAGTACAGTGGAGTACAGTAGAGGTAGAGTACAGTGGAGTACAGTAGAGGTAGAGTACAGTGGAGTACAGTGGAGCACATTAGAGGTGGAGTACAGTGGAGCACAGTAGAGGTAGAGTACAGTGGAGCACAGTAGAGGTAGAGTACAGTGGAGCACAGTAGAGGTAGAGTACAGTGGAGTACAGTAGAGGTAGAGTACAGTGGAGTACAGTAGAGTAGAGTACAGTAGAGCACAGTAGAGGTAGAGTACAGTGGAGCACAGTAGAGATAGAGTACAGTGGAGTAAAGTAGAGGTAGAGTACAGTGGAGTACAGTAGAGGTGGAGTAAAGTGGAGTACATTAGAGGTGGAGTACAGAAGAGTACTGTAGAGGTAGAGTACAGTAGAGATAGAGTACAGTGGAGCACAGTAGAGATAGAGTACAGTGGAGCACAGTAGAGGTAGAGTACAGTGGAGTACAGTAGAGGTAGAGTACATTGGAGTACAGTGGAGCACATTAGAGGTGGAGTACAGTGGAGCACAGTAGAGGTAGAGTACAGTGGAGCACAGTAGAGGTAGAGTACAGTGGAGCACAGTAGAGGTAGAGTACAGTGGAGTACAGTAGAGGTAGAGTACAGTGGAGTACAGTAGAGTAGAGTAGAGTACAGTAGAGCACAGTAGAGGTAGAGTATAGTGGAGCAAAGTAGAGATAGAGTACAGTGGAGTACAGTAGAGGTAGAGTACAGTGGAGTACAGTAGAGGTAGAGTACAGTGGAGCACATTAGAGGTAGAGTACAGTGGAGTACAGTAGAGGTAGAGTACAGTGGAGTACAGTAGCGGTAGAGTACAGTGGAGTACAGTAGAGGTAGAGTACAGTGGAGTACAGTAGAGGTAGAGTACAGTGGAGTACAGTAGAGGTAGAGTACAGTGGAGTACAATAGAGTAGAGTACAGTAGATCACAGTAGAGGTAGAGTACAGTGGAGCACAGTAGAGATAGAGTACAGTGGAGTACAGTAGAGGTAGAGTACAGTGGAGTACAGTTGAGGTGGAGTACAGTAGAGTACAGTAGAGGTAGAGAACAGTACAGTACAGTAGAGGTAGAGTACAGTGGAGTAGAGTAGAGAGAGAGTACAGTGGAGCACAGTAGATATAGACTACTGTGGAGTACAGTAGAGGTAGAGAACAGTACAGTACAGTAGAGGTAGAGTACAGTAAAGTACAGTAGAGGTAGAGTACAGTAGAGTACAGTAGAGATAGTGTACAGTGGAGCACAGTAGAGATAGAGTAGAGTGGAGTACAGTAGAGGTAGAGTACAGTGGAGTACAGTAGAGGTAGAGTACAGTGAAGCACATTAGAGGTGGATTACAGTAGAGTACAGTAGAGATAGAGTACAGTAGAGTACAGTAGAGGTAGAGTACAGTGGAGTACAGTAGAGATAGAGTACAGTGGAGCACAGTAGAAGTAGAGTACAGTGGAGTACAGTAGAGGTAGAGTACAGTGGAGTACAGTAGAGGTAGAGTACAGTGGAGTACAGTGGAGCACATTAGAGGTGGATTACAGTGGAGCACAGCAGAGGTACAGTACAGTGGAGCAAAGTAGAGGTAGAGTACAGTGGAGTAGAGTAGAGGTAGAGTACAGTGGAGTAGAGTAGAGGTAGAGTACAGTGGGGTACAGTAGAGTAGAGTAGAGTACAGTAGAGCACAGTAGAGGTAGAGTACAGTGGAGCACAGTAGAGTAGAGTACAGTGGAGTACAGTAGAGGTAGAGTACAGTGGAGTACAGTAGAGATAGAGTACAGTGGAGTACAGTAGAGGTAGAGTACAGTGGAGTACAGTAGAGGTAGAGTACAGAGGAGCACAGTAGAGATAGAGTACAGTGGAGCACAGTAGAGGTAGAGTACAGTGGAGTACAGTAGAGTAGAGTACAGTAGAGGTAGATTACAGTGGAGCACAGTAAAGGTAGAGTACAGTGGAGCACAGTAGAGATAGAGTACAGTGGAGCACAGTAGAGGTAGAGTACAGTAGAATACAGTAGATGTAGAGTACAGAGGAGCACATTAGAGGTAGAGTACAGTGGAGTACAGTAGAGGTAGAATAAAGTGGAGTACAGTAGAGATAGAGTACAGTGGAGTACAGTAGAAGTAGAGTACAGTGGAGCACAGTAGAGATAGAGTACAGTGGAGTACAGTAGAGGTAGAGAATAGTGCAGTACAGTAGTGGTAGAGTAGAGTGGAGTACAGTACAGATAGACTACAATGGAGCACATTAGAGGTAGAGTACAGTGGAGCACAGAAGAGGTAGAGTACAGTGGAACACAGTAGAGGTAGAGTACAGAGGAGCAGAGTAGAGGTAGAGTAAAGAGGAGCACAGTAGAGATAGAGTACAGTGGAGCACAGTAGAGGTAGAGTACAGTGGAGTACAGTAGAGTAGAGTACAGTGGAGCACAGTAGAGGTAGAGTACAGTGGAGCACAGTAGAGGTAGAGTACAGTGGAGTACAGTAGAGATAGAGTACAGTGGAGCACAGTAGAGATAGAGTACAGTGGAGGACAGTAGAGGTAGAGTACAGTGGAGTACAGTAGAGTAGAGTACAGTAGAGCACAGTAGAGGTAGAGTACTGTGGAGCACAGTAGAGGTAGAGTACAGAGGAGCACAGTAGAGATAGAGTACAGTGGAGCACAGTAGAGGTAGAGTAAAGTGGAGCACAGTAGAGTAGAGTACAGTAGAGCACATTAGAGGTAGAGTACAGTGGAGCACAGTAGAGGTAGAGTACAGTGGAGTACAGTAGAGATAGAGTACAGTGGAGTACAGTAGAGATAGAGTACAGTGGAGTACAGTAGAGGTAGAGTACAGTGGAGTACAGTAGAGGTAGAGTACAGTGGAGCACATTAGAGGTGGATTACAGTAGAGTACAGTAGAGATAGAGTACAGTAGAGTACAGTAGAGGTAGAGTACAGTGGAGTACAGTAGAGATAGAGTACAGTGGAGCACAGTAGAAGTAGAGTACAGTGGAGTACAGTAGAGGTAGAGTACAGTGGAGTACAGTAGAGGTAGAGTACAGTGGAGTACAGTGGAGCACATTAGAGGTGGATTACAGTGGAGCACAGTAGAGGTACAGTACAGTGGAGCAAAGTAGAGGTAGAGAACAGTACAGTACAGTAGAGGTAGAGTACAGTGGAGTAGAGTAGAGAGAGAGTACAGTGGAGCACAGTAGAGATAGACTACAGTGGAGTACAGTAGAGGTAGAGAACAGTAGAGCACATTAGAGGTGGATTACAGTAGAGTACAGTAGAGATAGAGTACAGTGGAGTACAGTAGAGGTAGAGTACAGTGGAGTACAGTAGAGATAGAGTACAGTGGAGCACAGTAGAAGTAGAGTACAGTGGAGTACAGTAGAGGTAGAGTACAGTGGAGAACAGTAGAGGTAGCGTACAGTGGAGTACAGTAGAGGTAGAGAACAGTGCAGTACAGTAGTGGTAGAGTAGAGTGGAGTACAGTACAGATAGACTACAATGGAGCACAGTAGAGATAGAGTACAGTGGAGTACAGTAGAGGTAGAGTACAGTGGAGTACAGTAGAGGTAGAGTACAGTGGAGTACAGTGGAGCACATTAGAGGTGGTGTACAGTGGAGCACAGTAGAGGTAGAGTACAGTGGAGCACAGTAGAGGTAGAGTACAGTGGAGCACAGTAGAGGTAGAGTACAGTGGAGTACAGTAGAGGTAGCGTACAGTGGAGTACAGTAGAGTAGAGTACAGTAGAGCACAGTAGAGGTAGAGTACAGTGGAGCACAGTAGAGATAGAGTACAGTGGAGTACAGTAGAGGTAGAGTAAAGTGGAGTACAGTAGAGGTAGAGTACAGTGGAGCACATTAGAGGTAGAGTACAGTGGAGCACAGAAGAGATAGAGTACAGTGGAACACAGTAGAGGTAGAGTACAGAGGAGCACAGTAGAGGTAGAGTAAAGAGGAGCACAGTAGAGATAGAGTACAGTGGAGCACAGTAGAGGTAGAGTACAGTGGAGTAGAGTAGAGAGAGAGTACAGTGGAGCACAGTAGATATAGACTACAGTGGAGTACAGTAGAGGTAGAGAACAGTACAGTACAGTAGAGGTAGAGTACAGTAGAGTACAGTAGAGATAGTGTACAGTGGAGCACAGTAGAGATAGAGTAGAGTGGAGTACAGTAGAGGTAGAGTACAGTGGAGCACAGTAGAGGTAGAGTACAGTGAAGCACATTAGAGGTGGATTACAGTAGAGTACAGTAGAGATAGAGTACAGTAGAGTACAGTAGAGGTAGAGTACAGTGGAGTACAGTAGAGATAGAGTACAGTGGAGCACAGTAGAAGTAGAGTACAGTGGAGTACAGTAGAGGTAGAGTACAGTGGAGTAGAGTAGAGGTAGAGTACAGTGGAGTACAGTGGAGCACATTAGAGGTGGATTACAGTGGAGCACAGCAGAGGTACATTACAGTGGAGCAAAGTAGAGGTAGAGTACAGTGGAGTAGAGTAGAGGTAGAGTACAGTGGAGTAGAGCAGAGGTAGAGTACAGTGGGGTACAGTAGAGTAGAGTAGAGTACAGTAGAGCACAGTAGAGGTAGAGTACAGTGGAGCACAGTAGAGTAGAGTACAGTGGAGTACAGTACAGGTAGAGTACAGTGGAGTACAGTAGAGATAGAGTACAGTGGAGTACAGTAGAGGTAGAGTACAGTGGAGTACAGTAGAGGTAGAGTACAGAGGAGCACAGTAGAGATAGAGTACAGTGGAGCACAGTAGAGGTAGAGTACAGTGGAGTACAGTAGAGTAGAGTACAGTAGAGGTAGATTACAGTGGAGCACAGTAAAGGTAGAGTACAGTGGAGCACAGTAGAGATAGAGTACAGTGGAGCACAGTAGAGGTAGAGTACAGTAGAATACAGTAGATGTAGAGTACAGAGGAGCACATTAGAGGTAGAGTACAGTGGAGTACAGTAGAGGTAGAATACATTGGAGTACAGTAGAGATAGAGTACAGTGGAGTACAGTAGAAGTAGAGTACAGTGGAGCACAGTAGAGATAGAGTACAGTGGAGTACAGTAGAGGTAGAGAACAGTGCAGTACAGTAGTGGTAGAGTAGAGTGGAGTACAGTACAGATAGACTACAATGGAGCACAGTAGAGATAGAGTACAGTGGAGTACAGTAGAGGTAGAGTACAGTGGAGTACAGTAGAGGTAGAGTACAGTGGAGTACAGTGGAGCACATTAGAGGTGGAGTACAGTGGAGCACAGTAGAGGTAGAGTACAGTGGAGCACAGTAGAGGTAGAGTACAGTGGAGCACAGTAGAGGTAGAGTACAGTGGAGTACAGTAGAGGTAGCGTACAGTGGAGTACAGTAGAGTAGAGTACAGTAGAGCACAGTAGAGGTAGAGTACAGTGGAGCACAGTAGAGGTAGAGTACAGTGGAGTACAGTAGAGTAGAGTACAGTAGAGCACAGTAGAGGTAGAGTACTGTGGAGCACAGTAGAGGTAGAGTACAGAGGAGCACAGTAGAGATAGAGTACAGTGGAGCACAGTAGAGGTAGAGTAAAGTGGAGCACAGTAGAGTAGAGTACAGTAGAGCACATTAGAGGTAGAGTACAGTGGAGCACAGTAGAGGTAGAGTACAGTGGAGTACAGTAGAGATAGAGTACAGTGGAGTACAGTAGAGATAGAGTACAGTGGAGTACAGTAGAGGTAGAGTACAGTGGAGTACAGTAGAGGTAGAGTACAGTGGAGCACATTAGAGGTGGATTACAGTAGAGTACAGTAGAGATAGAGTACAGTAGAGTACAGTAGAGGTAGAGTACAGTGGAGTACAGTAGAGATAGAGTACAGTGGAGCACAGTAGAGTAGAGTACAGTGGAGTACAGTAGAGGTAGAGTACAGTGGAGTACAGTAGAGGTAGAGTACAGTGGAGTACAGTAGAGATAGAGTACAGTGGAGTACAGTAGAGGTAGAGTACAGTGGAGTACAGTAGAGGTAGAGTACAGAGGAGCACAGTAGAGATAGAGTACAGTGGAGCACAGTAGAGGTAGAGTACAGTGGAGTACAGTAGAGTAGAGTACAGTAGAGGTAGATTACAGTGGAGCACAGTAAAGGTAGAGTACAGTGGAGCACAGTAGAGATAGAGTACAGTGGAGCACAGTAGAGGTAGAGTACAGTAGAATACAGTAGATGTAGAGTACAGAGGAGCACATTAGAGGTAGAGTACAGTGGAGTACAGTAGAGGTAGAATAAAGTGGAGTACAGTAGAGATAGAGTACAGTGGAGTACAGTAGAAGTAGAGTACAGTGGAGCACAGTAGAGATAGAGTACAGTGGAGTACAGTAGAGGTAGAGAATAGTGCAGTACAGTAGTGGTAGAGTAGAGTGGAGTACAGTACAGATAGACTACAATGGAGCACATTAGAGGTAGAGTACAGTGGAGCACAGAAGAGGTAGAGTACAGTGGAACACAGTAGAGGTAGAGTACAGAGGAGCAGAGTAGAGGTAGAGTAAAGAGGAGCACAGTAGAGATAGAGTACAGTGGAGCACAGTAGAGGTAGAGTACAGTGGAGTACAGTAGAGTAGAGTACAGTGGAGCACAGTAGAGGTAGAGTACAGTGGAGCACAGTAGAGGTAGAGTACAGTGGAGTACAGTAGAGATAGAGTACAGTGGAGCACAGTAGAGATAGAGTACAGTGGAGCACAGTAGAGGTAGAGTACAGTGGAGTACAGTAGAGTAGAGTACAGTAGAGCACAGTAGAGGTAGAGTACTGTGGAGCACAGTAGAGGTAGAGTACAGAGGAGCACAGTAGAGATAGAGTACAGTGGAGCACAGTAGAGGTAGAGTAAAGTGGAGCACAGTAGAGTAGAGTACAGTAGAGCACATTAGAGGTAGAGTACAGTGGAGCACAGTAGAGGTAGAGTACAGTGGAGTACAGTAGAGATAGAGTACAGTGGAGTACAGTAGAGATAGAGTACAGTGGAGTACAGTAGAGGTAGAGTACAGTGGAGTACAGTAGAGGTAGAGTACAGTGGAGCACATTAGAGGTGGATTACAGTAGAGTACAGTAGAGATAGAGTACAGTAGAGTACAGTAGAGGTAGAGTACAGTGGAGTACAGTAGAGATAGAGTACAGTGGAGCACAGTAGAAGTAGAGTACAGTGGAGTACAGTAGAGGTAGAGTACAGTGGAGTACAGTAGAGGTAGAGTACAGTGGAGTACAGTGGAGCACATTAGAGGTGGATTACAGTGGAGCACAGTAGAGGTACAGTACAGTGGAGCAAAGTAGAGGTAGAGAACAGTACAGTACAGTAGAGGTAGAGTACAGTGGAGTAGAGTAGAGAGAGAGTACAGTGGAGCACAGTAGAGATAGACTACAGTGGAGTACAGTAGAGGTAGAGAACAGTAGAGCACATTAGAGGTGGATTACAGTAGAGTACAGTAGAGATAGAGTACAGTGGAGTACAGTAGAGGTAGAGTACAGTGGAGTACAGTAGAGATAGAGTACAGTGGAGCACAGTAGAAGTAGAGTACAGTGGAGTACAGTAGAGGTAGAGTACAGTGGAGAACAGTAGAGGTAGCGTACAGTGGAGTACAGTAGAGGTAGAGAACAGTGCAGTACAGTAGTGGTAGAGTAGAGTGGAGTACAGTACAGTACAGATAGACTACAATGGAGCACAGTAGAGATAGAGTACAGTGGAGTACAGTAGAGGTAGAGTACAGTGGAGTACAGTAGAGGTAGAGTACAGTGGAGTACAGTGGAGCACATTAGAGGTGGTGTACAGTGGAGCACAGTAGAGGTAGAGTACAGTGGAGCACAGTAGAGGTAGAGTACAGTGGAGCACAGTAGAGGTAGAGTACAGTGGAGTACAGTAGAGGTAGCGTACAGTGGAGTACAGTAGAGTAGAGTACAGTAGAGCACAGTAGAGGTAGAGTACAGTGGAGCACAGTAGAGATAGAGTACAGTGGAGTACAGTAGAGGTAGAGTAAAGTGGAGTACAGTAGAGGTAGAGTACAGTGGAGCACATTAGAGGTAGAGTACAGTGGAGCACAGAAGAGATAGAGTACAGTGGAACACAGTAGAGGTAGAGTACAGAGGAGCACAGTAGAGGTAGAGTAAAGAGGAGCACAGTAGAGATAGAGTACAGTGGAGCACAGTAGAGGTAGAGTACAGTGGAGTAGAGTAGAGAGAGAGTACAGTGGAGCACAGTAGATATAGACTACAGTGGAGTACAGTAGAGGTAGAGAACAGTACAGTACAGTAGAGGTAGAGTACAGTAGAGTACAGTAGAGATAGTGTACAGTGGAGCACAGTAGAGATAGAGTAGAGTGGAGTACAGTAGAGGTAGAGTACAGTGGAGCACAGTAGAGGTAGAGTACAGTGAAGCACATTAGAGGTGGATTACAGTAGAGTACAGTAGAGATAGAGTACAGTAGAGTACAGTAGAGGTAGAGTACAGTGGAGTACAGTAGAGATAGAGTACAGTGGAGCACAGTAGAAGTAGAGTACAGTGGAGTACAGTAGAGGTAGAGTACAGTGGAGTAGAGTAGAGGTAGAGTACAGTGGAGTACAGTGGAGCACATTAGAGGTGGATTACAGTGGAGCACAGCAGAGGTACATTACAGTGGAGCAAAGTAGAGGTAGAGTACAGTGGAGTAGAGTAGAGGTAGAGTACAGTGGAGTAGAGCAGAGGTAGAGTACAGTGGGGTACAGTAGAGTAGAGTAGAGTACAGTAGAGCACAGTAGAGGTAGAGTACAGTGGAGCACAGTAGAGTAGAGTACAGTGGAGTACAGTACAGGTAGAGTACAGTGGAGTACAGTAGAGATAGAGTACAGTGGAGTACAGTAGAGGTAGAGTACAGTGGAGTACAGTAGAGGTAGAGTACAGAGGAGCACAGTAGAGATAGAGTACAGTGGAGCACAGTAGAGGTAGAGTACAGTGGAGTACAGTAGAGTAGAGTACAGTAGAGGTAGATTACAGTGGAGCACAGTAAAGGTAGAGTACAGTGGAGCACAGTAGAGATAGAGTACAGTGGAGCACAGTAGAGGTAGAGTACAGTAGAATACAGTAGATGTAGAGTACAGAGGAGCACATTAGAGGTAGAGTACAGTGGAGTACAGTAGAGGTAGAATACATTGGAGTACAGTAGAGATAGAGTACAGTGGAGTACAGTAGAAGTAGAGTACAGTGGAGCACAGTAGAGATAGAGTACAGTGGAGTACAGTAGAGGTAGAGAACAGTGCAGTACAGTAGTGGTAGAGTAGAGTGGAGTACAGAACAGATAGACTACAATGGAGCACAGTAGAGATAGAGTACAGTGGAGTACAGTAGAGGTAGAGTACAGTGGAGTACAGTAGAGGTAGAGTACAGTGGAGTACAGTGGAGCACATTAGAGGTGGAGTACAGTGGAGCACAGTAGAGGTAGAGTACAGTGGAGCACAGTAGAGGTAGAGTACAGTGGAGCACAGTAGAGGTAGAGTACAGTGGAGTACAGTAGAGGTAGCGTACAGTGGAGTACAGTAGAGTAGAGTACAGTAGAGCACAGTAGAGGTAGAGTACAGTGGAGCACAGTAGAGGTAGAGTACAGTGGAGTACAGTAGAGTAGAGTACAGTAGAGCACAGTAGAGGTAGAGTACTGTGGAGCACAGTAGAGGTAGAGTACAGAGGAGCACAGTAGAGATAGAGTACAGTGGAGCACAGTAGAGGTAGAGTAAAGTGGAGCACAGTAGAGTAGAGTACAGTAGAGCACATTAGAGGTAGAGTACAGTGGAGCACAGTAGAGGTAGAGTACAGTGGAGTACAGTAGAGATAGAGTACAGTGGAGTACAGTAGAGATAGAGTACAGTGGAGTACAGTAGAGGTAGAGTACAGTGGAGTACAGTAGAGGTAGAGTACAGTGGAGCACATTAGAGGTGGATTACAGTAGAGTACAGTAGAGATAGAGTACAGTAGAGTACAGTAGAGGTAGAGTACAGTGGAGTACAGTAGAGATAGAGTACAGTGGAGCACAGTAGAAGTAGAGTACAGTGGAGTACAGTAGAGGTAGAGTACAGTGGAGTACAGTAGAGGTAGAGTACAGTGGAGTACAGTGGAGCACATTAGAGGTGGATTACAGTGGAGCACAGTAGAGGTACAGTACAGTGGAGCACAGTAGAGGTAGAGAACAGTACAGTACAGTAGAGGTAGAGTACAGTGGAGTAGAGTAGAGAGAGAGTACAGTGGAGCACAGTAGAGATAGACTACAGTGGAGTACAGTAGAGGTAGAGAACAGTAGAGTACAGTAGAGGTAGAGTACAGTAGAGTACAGTAGAGATAGTGTACAGTGGAGCACAGTAGAGATAGAGTACAGTGGAGTACAGTAGAGGTAGAGTACAGTGGAGTACAGTAGAGGTAGAGTACAGTGGAGCACATTAGAGGTGGATTACAGTAGAGTACAGTAGAGATAGAGTACAGTAGAGTACAGTAGAGGTAGAGTACAGTGGAGTACAGTAGAGATAGAGTACAGTGGAGCACAGTAGAAGTAGAGTACAGTGGAGTACAGTAGAGGTAGAGTACAGTGGAGAACAGTAGAGGTAGCGTACAGTGGAGTACAGTAGAGGTAGAGAACAGTGCAGTACAGTAGTGGTAGAGTAGAGTGGAGTACAGTACAGATAGACTACAATGGAGCACAGTAGAGATAGAGTACAGTGGAGTACAGTAGAGGTAGAGTACAGTGGAGTACAGTAGAGGTAGAGTACAGTGGAGTACAGTGGAGCACATTAGAGGTGGAGTACAGTGGAGCACAGTAGAGGTAGAGTACAGTGGAGCACAGTAGAGGTAGAGTACAGTGGAGCACAGTAGAGGTAGAGTACAGTGGAGTACAGTAGAGGTAGCGTACAGTGGAGTACAGTAGAGTAGAGTACAGTAGAGCACAGTAGAGGTAGAGTACAGTGGAGCACAGTAGAGATAGAGTACAGTGGAGTACAGTAGAGGTAGAGTAAAGTGGAGTACAGTAGAGTTAGAGTACAGTGGAGCACATTAGAGGTAGAGTACAGTGGAGCACAGAAGAGGTAGAGTACAGTGGAACACAGTAGAGGTAGAGTACAGAGGAGCACAGTAGAGGTAGAGTAAAGAGGAGCACAGTAGAGATAGAGTACAGTGGAGCACAGTAGAGGTAGAGTACAGTGGAGTCCAGTAGAGTAGAGTACAGTGGAGTACAGTAGAGGTAGAGTAAACTGGAGTACAGTAGAGGTAGAGAACAGTACAGTACAGTAGAGGTAGAGTACAGTGGAGTAGAGTAGAGAGAGAGTACAGTGGAGCACAGTAGAGATAGACTACAGTGGAGTACAGTAGAGGTAGAGAACAGTACAGTACAGTAGAGGTAGAGTACAGTAGAGTACAGTAGAGATAGTGTACAGTGGAGCACAGTAGAGATAGAGTAGAGTGGAGTACAGTAGAGGTAGAGTACAGTGGAGTACAGTAGAGGTAGAGTACAGTGAAGCACATTAGAGGTGGATTACAGTAGAGTACAGTAGAGATAGAGTACAGTAGAGTACAGTAGAGGTAGAGTACAGTGGAGTACAGTAGAGATAGAGTACAGTGGAGCACAGTAGAAGTAGAGTACAGTGGAGTACAGTAGAGGTAGAGTACAATGGAGTACAGTAGAGGTAGAGTACAGTGGAGTACAGTGGAGCACATTAGAGGTGGATTACAGTGGATCACAGCAGAGGTACAGTACAGTGGAGCAAAGTAGAGGTAGAGTACAGTGGAGTAGAGTAGAGGTAGAGTACAGTGGGGTACAGTAGAGTAGAGTAGAGTACAGTAGAGCACAGTAGAGGTAGAGTACAGTGGAGCACAGTAGAGTAGAGTACAGTGGAGTACAGTAGAGGTAGAGTACAGTGGAGTACAGTAGAGATAGAGTACAGAGGAGCACAGTAGAGATAGAGTACAGTGGAGCACAGTAGAGGTAGAGTACAGTGGAGTACAGTAGAGTAGAGTACAGTAGAGGTAGAGTACAGTGGAGCACAGTAAAGGTAGAGTACAGTGGAGCACAGTAGAGATAGAGTACAGTGGAATACAGTAGAGGTAGAGTACAGTGGAGTACAGTAGATGTAGAGTACAGAGGAGCACATTAGAGGTAGAGTACAGTGGAGTACAGTAGAGGTAGAATACAGTGGAGTACAGTAGAGATAGAGTACAGTGGAGTACAGTAGAAGTAGAGTACAGTGGAGCACAGTAGAGATAGAGTACAGTGGAGTACAGTAGAGGTAGAGAACAGTGCAGTACAGTAGTGGTAGAGTAGAGTGGAGTACAGTACAGATAGACTACAATGGAGCACAGTAGAGATAGAGTACATTGGAGTACAGTAGAGGTAGAGTACAGTGGAGTACAGTAGAGGTAGAGTACAGTGGAGTACAGTGGAGCACATTAGAGGTGGAGTACAGTGGAGCACAGTAGAGGTAGAGTACAGTGGAGCACAGTAGAGGTAGAGTACAGTGGAGCACAGTAGAGGTAGAGTACAGTGGAGTACAGTAGAGGTAGAGTACAGTGGAGTACAGTAGAGTAGAGTACAGTAGAGCACAGTAGAGGTAGAGTACAGTGGAGCACAGTAGAGATAGAGTACAGTGGAGTACAGTAGAGGTAGAGTAAAGTGGAGTACAGTAGAGGTAGAGTACAGTGGAGCACATTAGAGGTAGAGTACAGTGGAGCACAGAAGAGGTAGAGTACAATGGAACACAGTAGAGGTAGAGTACAGAGGAGCACAGTAGAGGTAGAGTAAAGAGGAGCACAGTAGAGATAGAGTACAGTGGAGCACAGTAGAGGTAGAGTACAGTGGAGTACAGTAGAGTAGAGTACAGTGGAGCACAGTAGAGGTAGAGTACAGTGGAGCACAGTAGAGGTAGAGTACAGTGGAGTACAGTAGAGAAAGAGTACAGTGGAGTACAGTAGAGATAGAGTACAGTGGAGCACAGTAGAGATAGAGTACAGTGGAGCACAGTAGAGGTAGAGTACAGTGGAGTACAGTAGAGTAGAGTACAGTAGAGCACAGTAGAGGTAGAGTACAGTGGAGCACAGTAGAGGTAGAGTACAGAGGAGCACAGTAGAGATAGAGTACAGTGGAGCACAGTAGAGGTAGAGTACAGTGGAGCACAGTAGAGTAGAGTACAGTAGAGCACATTAGAGGTAGAGTACAGTGGAGCACAGTAGAGGTAGAGTACAGTGGAGTACAGTAGAGATAGAGTACAATGGAGTACAGTAGAGATAGAGTACAGTGGAGTACAGTAGAGGTAGAGTACAGTGGAGTACAGTAGAGGTAGAGTACAGTGGAGCACATTAGAGGTGGATTACAGTAGAGTACAGTAGAGATAGAGTACAGTAGAGTACAGTAGAGGTAGAGTACAGTGGAGTACAGTAGAGATAGAGTACAGTGGAGCACAGTAGAAGTAGAGTACAGTGGAGTACAGTAGAGGTAGAGTACAGTGGAGTACAGTAGAGGTAGAGTACAGTGGAGTACAGTGGAGCACATTAGAGGTGGATTACAGTGGAGCACAGTAGAGGTACAGTACAGTGGAGCAAACTAGAGGTAGAGAACAGTACAGTACAGTAGAGGTAGAGTATAGTGGAGTAGAGTACAGAGAGAGAGTACAGTGGAGCACAGTAGAGATAGACTACAGTGGAGTACAGTAGAGGTAGAGAACAGTACAGTACAGTAGAGGTAGAGTACAGTAGAGTACAGTAGAGATAGTGTACAGTGGAGCACAGTAGAGATAGAGTACAGTGGAGTACAGTAGAGGTAGAGTACAGTGGAGTACAGTAGAGGTAGAGTACAGTGGAGCACATTAGAGGTGGATTACAGTAGAGTACAGTAGAGATAGAGTACAGTAGAGTACAGTAGAGGTAGAGTACAGTGGAGTACAGTAGAGATAGAGTACAGTGGAGCAGAGTAGAAGTAGAGTACAGTGGAGTACAGTAGAGGTAGAGTACAGTGGAGTACAGTAGAGGTAGAGTACAGTGGAGTACAGTGGAGCACATTAGAGGTGGATTACAGTGGAGCACAGTAGAGGTACAGTACAGTGGAGCAAAGTAGAGGTAGAGTACAGTGGAGTAGAGTAGAGGTAGATTACAGTGGAGTACAGTAGAGTAGAGTAGAGTACAGTAGAGCACAGTAGAGGTAGAGTACAGTGGAGCACAGTAGAGTAGAGTACAGTGGAGTACAGTAGAGGTAGAATACAGTGGAGTACAGTAGAGATAGAGTAGAGTGGAGTACAGTAGAGGTAGAGTACAGTGGAGTACTGTAGAGGTAGAGTACAGAGGAGCACAGTAGAGATAGAGTACAGTGGAGTACAGTAGAGATAGAGTACAATGGAGTACAGTAGAGATAGAGTACAGTGGAGTACAGTAGAGGTAGAGTACAGTGGAGTACAGTAGAGGTAGAGTACAGTGGAGCACATTAGAGGTGGATTACAGTAGAGTACAGTAGAGATAGAGTACAGTAGAGTACAGTAGAGGTAGAGTACAGTGGAGTACAGTAGAGATAGAGTACAGTGGAGCACAGTAGAAGTAGAGTACAGTGGAGTACAGTAGAGGTAGAGTACAGTGGAGTACAGTAGAGGTAGAGTACAGTGGAGTACAGTGGAGCACATTAGAGGTGGATTACAGTGGAGCACAGTAGAGGTACAGTACAGTGGAGCAAACTAGAGGTAGAGAACAGTACAGTACAGTAGAGGTAGAGTATAGTGGAGTAGAGTACAGAGAGAGAGTACAGTGGAGCACAGTAGAGATAGACTACAGTGGAGTACAGTAGAGGTAGAGAACAGTACAGTACAGTAGAGGTAGAGTACAGTAGAGTACAGTAGAGATAGTGTACAGTGGAGCACAGTAGAGATAGAGTACAGTGGAGTACAGTAGAGGTAGAGTACAGTGGAGTACAGTAGAGGTAGAGTACAGTGGAGCACATTAGAGGTGGATTACAGTAGAGTACAGTAGAGATAGAGTACAGTAGAGTACAGTAGAGGTAGAGTACAGTGGAGTACAGTAGAGATAGAGTACAGTGGAGCAGAGTAGAAGTAGAGTACAGTGGAGTACAGTAGAGGTAGAGTACAGTGGAGTACAGTAGAGGTAGAGTACAGTGGAGTACAGTGGAGCACATTAGAGGTGGATTACAGTGGAGCACAGTAGAGGTACAGTACAGTGGAGCAAAGTAGAGGTAGAGTACAGTGGAGTAGAGTAGAGGTAGAGTACAGTGGGGTACAGTAGAGTAGAGTAGAGTACAGTAGAGCACAGTAGAGGTAGAGTACAGTGGAGCACAGTAGAGTAGAGTACAGTGGAGTACAGTAGAGGTAGAGTACAGTGGAGTACAGTAGAGATAGAGTACAGTGGAGTACAGTAGAGGTAGAGTACAGTGGAGTACAGTAGAGGTAGAGTACAGAGGAGCACAGTAGAGATAGAGTACAGTGGAGCACAGTAGAGGTAGAGTACAGTGGAGTACAGTAGAGTAGAGTACAGTAGAGGTAGATTACAGTGGAGCACAGTAAAGGTAGAGTACAGTGGAGCACAGTAGAGATAGAGTACAGTGGAGCACAGTAGAGGTAGAGTACAGTAGAATACAGTAGATGTAGAGTACAGAGGAGCACATTAGAGGTAGAGTACAGTGGAGTACAGTAGAGGTAGAATAAAGTGGAGTACAGTAGAGATAGAGTACAGTGGAGTACAGTAGAAGTAGAGTACAGTGGAGCACAGTAGAGATAGAGTACAGTGGAGTACAGTAGAGGTAGAGAATAGTGCAGTACAGTAGTGGTAGAGTAGAGTGGAGTACAGTACAGATAGACTACAATGGAGCACAGTAGAGATAGAGTACAGTGGAGTACAGTAGAGGTAGAGTACAGTGGAGTACAGTAGAGGTAGAGTACAGTGGAGTACAGTAGAGATAGAGTACAGTGGAGCACAGTAGAAGTAGAGTACAGTGGAGTACAGTAGAGGTAGAGTACAGTGGAGTACAGTAGAGGTAGAGTACAGTGGAGTACAGTGGAGCACATTAGAGGTGGATTACAGTGGAGCACAGTAGAGGTACAGTACAGTGGAGCAAAGTAGAGGTAGAGAACAGTACAGTACAGTAGAGGTAGAGTACAGTGGAGTAGAGTAGAGAGAGAGTACAGTGGAGCACAGTAGAGAGAGACTACAGTGGAGTACAGTAGAGGTAGAGAACAGTAGAGTACAGTAGAGGTAGAGTACAGTAGAGTACAGTAGAGATAGTGTACAGTGGAGCACAGTAGAGATAGAGTACAGTGGAGTACAGTAGAGGTAGAGTACAGTGGAGTACAGTAGAGGTAGAGTACAGTGGAGTAGAGTAGAGAGAGTACAGTGGAGCACAGTAGATATAGACTACAGTGGAGTACAGTAGAGGTAGAGAACAGTACAGTACAGTAGAGGTAGAGTACAGTAGAGATAGTGTACAGTGGAGCACAGTAGAGATAGAGTAGAGTGGAGTACAGTAGAGGTAGAGTACAGTGGAGTACAGTAGAGGTAGAGTACAGTGAAGCACATTAGAGGTGGATTACAGTAGAGTACAGTAGAGATAGAGTACAGTAGAGTACAGTAGAGGTAGAGTACAGTGGAGTACAGTAGAGATAGAGTACAGTGGAGCACAGTAGAAGTAGAGTACAGTGGAGTACAGTAGAGGTAGAGTACAGTGGAGTACAGTAGAGGTAGAGTACAGTGGAGTACAGTGGAGCACATTAGAGGTGGATTACAGTGGAGCACAGCAGAGGTACAGTACAGTGGAGCAAAGTAGAGGTAGAGTACAGTGGAGTAGAGTAGAGGTAGAGTACAGTGGAGCACAGTAGAGGTAGAGTACAGTAGAATACAGTAGATGTAGAGTACAGAGGAGCACATTAGAGGTAGAGTACAGTGGAGTACAGTAAAGGTAGAATACAGTGGAGTACAGTAGAGATAGAGTACAGTGGAGCACAGTAGAGGTAGAGTACAGTAGAATACAGTAGATGTAGAGTACAGAGGAGCACATTAGAGGTAGAGTACAGTGGAGTACAGTAAAGGTAGAATACAGTGGAGTACAGTAGAGATAGAGTACAGTGGAGTACAGTAGAAGTAGAGTACAGTGGAGCACAGTAGAGATAGAGTACAGTGGAGTACAGTAGAGGTAGAGAACAGTGCAGTACAGTAGACGTAGAGTACAGTGGAGTACAATAGAGTAGAGTACAGTAGATCACAGTAGAGGTAGAGTACAGTGGAGCACAGTAGAGATAGAGTACAGTGGAGTACAGTAGAGGTAGAGTACAGTGGAGTACTGTAGAGGTAGAGTACAGTGGAGTACAGTGGAGCACATTAGAGGTGGAGTACAGTGGAGCACAGTAGAGGTAGAGTACAGTGGAGCACAGTAGAGGTAGAGTACAGTGGAGCACAGTAGAGGTAGAGTACAGTGGAGTACAGTAGAGGTAGAGTACAGTGGAGTACAGTAGAGTAGAGTACAGTAGAGCACAGTAGAGGTAGAGTACAGTGGAGCACAGTAGAGATAGAGTACAGTGGAGTAAAGTAGAGGTAGAGTACAGTGGAGTACAGTAGAGGTGGAGTAAAGTGGAGTACATTAGAGGTGGAGTACAGAAGAGTACTGTAGAGGTAGAGTACAGTAGAGATAGAGTACAGTGGAGCACAGTAGAGATAGAGTACAGTGGAGCACAGTAGAGGTAGAGTACAGTGGAGTACAGTAGAGGTAGAGTACATTGGAGTACAGTGGAGCACATTAGAGGTGGAGTACAGTGGAGCACAGTAGAGGTAGAGTACAGTGGAGCACAGTAGAGGTAGAGTACAGTGGAGCACAGTAGAGGTAGAGTACAGTGGAGTACAGTAGAGGTAGAGTACAGTGGAGTACAGTAGAGTAGAGTAGAGTACAGTAGAGCACAGTAGAGGTAGAGTATAGTGGAGCAAAGTAGAGATAGAGTACAGTGGAGTACAGTAGAGGTAGAGTACAGTGGAGTACAGTAGAGGTAGAGTACAGTGGAGCACATTAGAGGTAGAGTACAGTGGAGTACAGTAGAGGTAGAGTACAGTGGAGTACAGTAGCGGTAGAGTACAGTGGAGTACAGTAGAGGTAGAGTACAGTGGAGTACAGTAGAGGTAGAGTACAGTGGAGTACAGTAGAGGTAGAGTACAGTGGAGTACAATAGAGTAGAGTACAGTAGATCACAGTAGAGGTAGAGTACAGTGGAGCACAGTAGAGATAGAGTACAGTGGAGTACAGTAGAGGTAGAGTACAGTGGAGTACAGTTGAGGTGGAGTACAGTAGAGTACAGTAGAGGTAGAGAACAGTACAGTACAGTAGAGGTAGAGTACAGTGGAGTAGAGTAGAGAGAGAGTACAGTGGAGCACAGTAGATATAGACTACTGTGGAGTACAGTAGAGGTAGAGAACAGTACAGTACAGTAGAGGTAGAGTACAGTAAAGTACAGTAGAGGTAGAGTACAGTAGAGTACAGTAGAGATAGTGTACAGTGGAGCACAGTAGAGATAGAGTAGAGTGGAGTACAGTAGAGGTAGAGTACAGTGGAGTACAGTAGAGGTAGAGTACAGTGAAGCACATTAGAGGTGGATTACAGTAGAGTACAGTAGAGATAGAGTACAGTAGAGTACAGTAGAGGTAGAGTACAGTGGAGTACAGTAGAGATAGAGTACAGTGGAGCACAGTAGAAGTAGAGTACAGTGGAGTACAGTAGAGGTAGAGTACAGTGGAGTACAGTAGAGGTAGAGTACAGTGGAGTACAGTGGAGCACAGTAGAGATAGAGTAGAGTGGAGTACAGTAGAGGTAGAGTACAGTGGAGTACAGTAGAGGTAGAGTACAGTGAAGCACATTAGAGGTGGATTACAGTAGAGTACAGTAGAGATAGAGTACAGTAGAGTACAGTAGAGGTAGAGTACAGTGGAGTACAGTAGAGATAGAGTACAGTGGAGCACAGTAGAAGTAGAGTACAGTGGAGTACAGTAGAGGTAGAGTACAGTGGAGTACAGTAGAGGTAGAGTACAGTGGAGTACAGTGGAGCACATTAGAGGTGGATTACAGTGGAGCACAGCAGAGGTACAGTACAGTGGAGCAAAGTAGAGGTAGAGTACAGTGGAGTAGAGTAGAGGTAGAGTACAGTGGAGTAGAGTAGAGGTAGAGTACAGTGGGGTACAGTAGAGTAGAGTAGAGTACAGTAGAGCACAGTAGAGGTAGAGTACAGTGGAGCACAGTAGAGTAGAGTACAGTGGAGTACAGTAGAGGTAGAGTACAGTGGAGTACAGTAGAGATAGAGTACAGTGGAGTACAGTAGAGGTAGAGTACAGTGGAGTACAGTAGAGGTAGAGTACAGAGGAGCACAGTAGAGATAGAGTACAGTGGAGCACAGTAGAGGTAGAGTACAGTGGAGTACAGTAGAGTAGAGTACAGTAGAGGTAGATTACAGTGGAGCACAGTAAAGGTAGAGTACAGTGGAGCACAGTAGAGATAGAGTACAGTGGAGCACAGTAGAGGTAGAGTACAGTAGAATACAGTAGATGTAGAGTACAGAGGAGCACATTAGAGGTAGAGTACAGTGGAGTACAGTAGAGGTAGAATAAAGTGGAGTACAGTAGAGATAGAGTACAGTGGAGTACAGTAGAAGTAGAGTACAGTGGAGCACAGTAGAGATAGAGTACAGTGGAGTACAGTAGAGGTAGAGAATAGTGCAGTACAGTAGTGGTAGAGTAGAGTGGAGTACAGTACAGATAGACTACAATGGAGCACATTAGAGGTAGAGTACAGTGGAGCACAGAAGAGGTAGAGTACAGTGGAACACAGTAGAGGTAGAGTACAGAGGAGCAGAGTAGAGGTAGAGTAAAGAGGAGCACAGTAGAGATAGAGTACAGTGGAGCACAGTAGAGGTAGAGTACAGTGGAGTACAGTAGAGTAGAGTACAGTGGAGCACAGTAGAGGTAGAGTACAGTGGAGCACAGTAGAGGTAGAGTACAGTGGAGTACAGTAGAGATAGAGTACAGTGGAGCACAGTAGAGATAGAGTACAGTGGAGCACAGTAGAGGTAGAGTACAGTGGAGTACAGTAGAGTAGAGTACAGTAGAGCACAGTAGAGGTAGAGTACTGTGGAGCACAGTAGAGGTAGAGTACAGAGGAGCACAGTAGAGATAGAGTACAGTGGAGCACAGTAGAGGTAGAGTAAAGTGGAGCACAGTAGAGTAGAGTACAGTAGAGCACATTAGAGGTAGAGTACAGTGGAGCACAGTAGAGGTAGAGTACAGTGGAGTACAGTAGAGATAGAGTACAGTGGAGTACAGTAGAGATAGAGTACAGTGGAGTACAGTAGAGGTAGAGTACAGTGGAGTACAGTAGAGGTAGAGTACAGTGGAGCACATTAGAGGTGGATTACAGTAGAGTACAGTAGAGATAGAGTACAGTAGAGTACAGTAGAGGTAGAGTACAGTGGAGTACAGTAGAGATAGAGTACAGTGGAGCACAGTAGAAGTAGAGTACAGTGGAGTACAGTAGAGGTAGAGTACAGTGGAGTACAGTAGAGGTAGAGTACAGTGGAGTACAGTGGAGCACATTAGAGGTGGATTACAGTGGAGCACAGTAGAGGTACAGTACAGTGGAGCAAAGTAGAGGTAGAGAACAGTACAGTACAGTAGAGGTAGAGTACAGTGGAGTAGAGTAGAGAGAGAGTACAGTGGAGCACAGTAGAGATAGACTACAGTGGAGTACAGTAGAGGTAGAGAACAGTAGAGCACATTAGAGGTGGATTACAGTAGAGTACAGTAGAGATAGAGTACAGTGGAGTACAGTAGAGGTAGAGTACAGTGGAGTACAGTAGAGATAGAGTACAGTGGAGCACAGTAGAAGTAGAGTACAGTGGAGTACAGTAGAGGTAGAGTACAGTGGAGAACAGTAGAGGTAGCGTACAGTGGAGTACAGTAGAGGTAGAGAACAGTGCAGTACAGTAGTGGTAGAGTAGAGTGGAGTACAGTACAGATAGACTACAATGGAGCACAGTAGAGATAGAGTACAGTGGAGTACAGTAGAGGTAGAGTACAGTGGAGTACAGTAGAGGTAGAGTACAGTGGAGTACAGTGGAGCACATTAGAGGTGGTGTACAGTGGAGCACAGTAGAGGTAGAGTACAGTGGAGCACAGTAGAGGTAGAGTACAGTGGAGCACAGTAGAGGTAGAGTACAGTGGAGTACAGTAGAGGTAGCGTACAGTGGAGTACAGTAGAGTAGAGTACAGTAGAGCACAGTAGAGGTAGAGTACAGTGGAGCACAGTAGAGATAGAGTACAGTGGAGTACAGTAGAGGTAGAGTAAAGTGGAGTACAGTAGAGGTAGAGTACAGTGGAGCACATTAGAGGTAGAGTACAGTGGAGCACAGAAGAGATAGAGTACAGTGGAACACAGTAGAGGTAGAGTACAGAGGAGCACAGTAGAGGTAGAGTAAAGAGGAGCACAGTAGAGATAGAGTACAGTGGAGCACAGTAGAGGTAGAGTACAGTGGAGTAGAGTAGAGAGAGAGTACAGTGGAGCACAGTAGATATAGACTACAGTGGAGTACAGTAGAGGTAGAGAACAGTACAGTACAGTAGAGGTAGAGTACAGTAGAGTACAGTAGAGATAGTGTACAGTGGAGCACAGTAGAGATAGAGTAGAGTGGAGTACAGTAGAGGTAGAGTACAGTGGAGCACAGTAGAGGTAGAGTACAGTGAAGCACATTAGAGGTGGATTACAGTAGAGTACAGTAGAGATAGAGTACAGTAGAGTACAGTAGAGGTAGAGTACAGTGGAGTACAGTAGAGATAGAGTACAGTGGAGCACAGTAGAAGTAGAGTACAGTGGAGTACAGTAGAGGTAGAGTACAGTGGAGTAGAGTAGAGGTAGAGTACAGTGGAGTACAGTGGAGCACATTAGAGGTGGATTACAGTGGAGCACAGCAGAGGTACATTACAGTGGAGCAAAGTAGAGGTAGAGTACAGTGGAGTAGAGTAGAGGTAGAGTACAGTGGAGTAGAGCAGAGGTAGAGTACAGTGGGGTACAGTAGAGTAGAGTAGAGTACAGTAGAGCACAGTAGAGGTAGAGTACAGTGGAGCACAGTAGAGTAGAGTACAGTGGAGTACAGTACAGGTAGAGTACAGTGGAGTACAGTAGAGATAGAGTACAGTGGAGTACAGTAGAGGTAGAGTACAGTGGAGTACAGTAGAGGTAGAGTACAGAGGAGCACAGTAGAGATAGAGTACAGTGGAGCACAGTAGAGGTAGAGTACAGTGGAGTACAGTAGAGTAGAGTACAGTAGAGGTAGATTACAGTGGAGCACAGTAAAGGTAGAGTACAGTGGAGCACAGTAGAGATAGAGTACAGTGGAGCACAGTAGAGGTAGAGTACAGTAGAATACAGTAGATGTAGAGTACAGAGGAGCACATTAGAGGTAGAGTACAGTGGAGTACAGTAGAGGTAGAATACATTGGAGTACAGTAGAGATAGAGTACAGTGGAGTACAGTAGAAGTAGAGTACAGTGGAGCACAGTAGAGATAGAGTACAGTGGAGTACAGTAGAGGTAGAGAACAGTGCAGTACAGTAGTGGTAGAGTAGAGTGGAGTACAGTACAGATAGACTACAATGGAGCACAGTAGAGATAGAGTACAGTGGAGTACAGTAGAGGTAGAGTACAGTGGAGTACAGTAGAGGTAGAGTACAGTGGAGTACAGTGGAGCACATTAGAGGTGGAGTACAGTGGAGCACAGTAGAGGTAGAGTACAGTGGAGCACAGTAGAGGTAGAGTACAGTGGAGCACAGTAGAGGTAGAGTACAGTGGAGTACAGTAGAGGTAGCGTACAGTGGAGTACAGTAGAGTAGAGTACAGTAGAGCACAGTAGAGGTAGAGTACAGTGGAGCACAGTAGAGGTAGAGTACAGTGGAGTACAGTAGAGTAGAGTACAGTAGAGCACAGTAGAGGTAGAGTACTGTGGAGCACAGTAGAGGTAGAGTACAGAGGAGCACAGTAGAGATAGAGTACAGTGGAGCACAGTAGAGGTAGAGTAAAGTGGAGCACAGTAGAGTAGAGTACAGTAGAGCACATTAGAGGTAGAGTACAGTGGAGCACAGTAGAGGTAGAGTACAGTGGAGTACAGTAGAGATAGAGTACAGTGGAGTACAGTAGAGATAGAGTACAGTGGAGTACAGTAGAGGTAGAGTACAGTGGAGTACAGTAGAGGTAGAGTACAGTGGAGCACATTAGAGGTGGATTACAGTAGAGTACAGTAGAGATAGAGTACAGTAGAGTACAGTAGAGGTAGAGTACAGTGGAGTACAGTAGAGATAGAGTACAGTGGAGCACAGTAGAAGTAGAGTACAGTGGAGTACAGTAGAGGTAGAGTACAGTGGAGTACAGTAGAGGTAGAGTACAGTGGAGTACAGTGGAGCACATTAGAGGTGGATTACAGTGGAGCACAGTAGAGGTACAGTACAGTGGAGCACAGTAGAGGTAGAGAACAGTACAGTACAGTAGAGGTAGAGTACAGTGGAGTAGAGTAGAGAGAGAGTACAGTGGAGCACAGTAGAGATAGACTACAGTGGAGTACAGTAGAGGTAGAGAACAGTAGAGTACAGTAGAGGTAGAGTACAGTAGAGTACAGTAGAGATAGTGTACAGTGGAGCACAGTAGAGATAGAGTACAGTGGAGTACAGTAGAGGTAGAGTACAGTGGAGTACAGTAGAGGTAGAGTACAGTGGAGCACATTAGAGGTGGATTACAGTAGAGTACAGTAGAGATAGAGTACAGTAGAGTACAGTAGAGGTAGAGTACAGTGGAGTACAGTAGAGATAGAGTACAGTGGAGCACAGTAGAAGTAGAGTACAGTGGAGTACAGTAGAGATAGAGTACAGTGGAGTACAGTAGAAGTAGAGTACAGTGGAGCACAGTAGAGATAGAGTACAGTGGAGTACAGTAGAGGTAGAGAACAGTGCAGTACAGTAGTGGTAGAGTAGAGTGGAGTACAGTACAGATAGACTACAATGGAGCACAGTAGAGATAGAGTACATTGGAGTACAGTAGAGGTAGAGTACAGTGGAGTACAGTAGAGGTAGAGTACAGTGGAGTACAGTGGAGCACATTAGAGGTGGAGTACAGTGGAGCACAGTAGAGGTAGAGTACAGTGGAGCACAGTAGAGGTAGAGTACAGTGGAGCACAGTAGAGGTAGAGTACAGTGGAGTACAGTAGAGGTAGAGTACAGTGGAGTACAGTAGAGTAGAGTACAGTAGAGCACAGTAGAGGTAGAGTACAGTGGAGCACAGTAGAGATAGAGTACAGTGGAGTACAGTAGAGGTAGAGTAAAGTGGAGTACAGTAGAGGTAGAGTACAGTGGAGCACATTAGAGGTAGAGTACAGTGGAGCACAGAAGAGGTAGAGTACAATGGAACACAGTAGAGGTAGAGTACAGAGGAGCACAGTAGAGGTAGAGTAAAGAGGAGCACAGTAGAGATAGAGTACAGTGGAGCACAGTAGAGGTAGAGTACAGTGGAGTACAGTAGAGTAGAGTACAGTGGAGCACAGTAGAGGTAGAGTACAGTGGAGCACAGTAGAGGTAGAGTACAGTGGAGTACAGTAGAGAAAGAGTACAGTGGAGTACAGTAGAGATAGAGTACAGTGGAGCACAGTAGAGATAGAGTACAGTGGAGCACAGTAGAGGTAGAGTACAGTGGAGTACAGTAGAGTAGAGTACAGTAGAGCACAGTAGAGGTAGAGTACAGTGGAGCACAGTAGAGGTAGAGTACAGAGGAGCACAGTAGAGATAGAGTACAGTGGAGCACAGTAGAGGTAGAGTACAGTGGAGCACAGTAGAGTAGAGTACAGTAGAGCACATTAGAGGTAGAGTACAGTGGAGCACAGTAGAGGTAGAGTACAGTGGAGTACAGTAGAGATAGAGTACAATGGAGTACAGTAGAGATAGAGTACAGTGGAGTACAGTAGAGGTAGAGTACAGTGGAGTACAGTAGAGGTAGAGTACAGTGGAGCACATTAGAGGTGGATTACAGTAGAGTACAGTAGAGATAGAGTACAGTAGAGTACAGTAGAGGTAGAGTACAGTGGAGTACAGTAGAGATAGAGTACAGTGGAGCACAGTAGAAGTAGAGTACAGTGGAGTACAGTAGAGGTAGAGTACAGTGGAGTACAGTAGAGGTAGAGTACAGTGGAGTACAGTGGAGCACATTAGAGGTGGATTACAGTGGAGCACAGTAGAGGTACAGTACAGTGGAGCAAACTAGAGGTAGAGAACAGTACAGTACAGTAGAGGTAGAGTATAGTGGAGTAGAGTACAGAGAGAGAGTACAGTGGAGCACAGTAGAGATAGACTACAGTGGAGTACAGTAGAGGTAGAGAACAGTACAGTACAGTAGAGGTAGAGTACAGTAGAGTACAGTAGAGATAGTGTACAGTGGAGCACAGTAGAGATAGAGTACAGTGGAGTACAGTAGAGGTAGAGTACAGTGGAGTACAGTAGAGGTAGAGTACAGTGGAGCACATTAGAGGTGGATTACAGTAGAGTACAGTAGAGATAGAGTACAGTAGAGTACAGTAGAGGTAGAGTACAGTGGAGTACAGTAGAGATAGAGTACAGTGGAGCAGAGTAGAAGTAGAGTACAGTGGAGTACAGTAGAGGTAGAGTACAGTGGAGTACAGTAGAGGTAGAGTACAGTGGAGTACAGTGGAGCACATTAGAGGTGGATTACAGTGGAGCACAGTAGAGGTACAGTACAGTGGAGCAAAGTAGAGGTAGAGTACAGTGGAGTAGAGTAGAGGTAGATTACAGTGGAGTACAGTAGAGTAGAGTAGAGTACAGTAGAGCACAGTAGAGGTAGAGTACAGTGGAGCACAGTAGAGTAGAGTACAGTGGAGTACAGTAGAGGTAGAATACAGTGGAGTACAGTAGAGATAGAGTAGAGTGGAGTACAGTAGAGGTAGAGTACAGTGGAGTACTGTAGAGGTAGAGTACAGAGGAGCACAGTAGAGATAGAGTACAGTGGAGCACAGTAGAGGTAGAGTACAGTGGAGTACAGTAGAATAGAGTACAGTAGAGGTAGAGTACAGTGGAGCACAGTAAAGGTAGAGTACAGTGGAGCACAGTAGAGATAGAGTACAGTGGAATACAGTAGAGGTAGAGTACAGTGGAGTACAGTAGATGTAGAGTACAGAGGAGCACATTAGAGGTAGAGTACAGTGGAGTACAGTAGAGGTAGAATACAGTGGAGTACAGTAGAGATAGAGTACAGTGGAGTACAGTAGAAGTAGAGTACAGTGGAGCACAGTAGAGATAGAGTACAGTGGAGTACAGTAGATGTAGAGAACAGTGCAGTACAGTAGTGGTAGAGTAGAGTGGAGTACAGTACAGATAGACTACAATGGAGCACAGTAGAGATAGAGTACAGTGGAGTACAGTAGAGGTAGAGTACAGTGGAGTACAGTAGAGGTAGAGTACAGTGGAGTACAGTGGAGCACATTAGAGGTGGAGTACAGTGGAGTACAGTAGAGGTAGAGTACAGTGGAGTACAGTGGAGCACATTAGAGGTGGATTACAGTGGAGTACAGTAGAGATAGAGTACAGTGGAGCACAGTAGAAGTAGAGTACAGTGGAGTACAGTAGAGGTAGAGTACAGTGGAGTACAGTAGAGGTAGAGTACAGTGGAGTACAGTGGAGCACATTAGAGGTGGATTACAGTGGAGCACAGTAGAGGTACAGTACAGTGGAGCAAACTAGAGGTAGAGAACAGTACAGTACAGTAGAGGTAGAGTATAGTGGAGTAGAGTACAGAGAGAGAGTACAGTGGAGCACAGTAGAGATAGACTACAGTGGAGTACAGTAGAGGTAGAGAACAGTACAGTACAGTAGAGGTAGAGTACAGTAGAGTACAGTAGAGATAGTGTACAGTGGAGCACAGTAGAGATAGAGTACAGTGGAGTACAGTAGAGGTAGAGTACAGTGGAGTACAGTAGAGGTAGAGTACAGTGGAGCACATTAGAGGTGGATTACAGTAGAGTACAGTAGAGATAGAGTACAGTAGAGTACAGTAGAGGTAGAGTACAGTGGAGTACAGTAGAGATAGAGTACAGTGGAGCAGAGTAGAAGTAGAGTACAGTGGAGTACAGTAGAGGTAGAGTACAGTGGAGTACAGTAGAGGTAGAGTACAGTGGAGTACAGTGGAGCACATTAGAGGTGGATTACAGTGGAGCACAGTAGAGGTACAGTACAGTGGAGCAAAGTAGAGGTAGAGTACAGTGGAGTAGAGTAGAGGTAGATTACAGTGGAGTACAGTAGAGTAGAGTAGAGTACAGTAGAGCACAGTAGAGGTAGAGTACAGTGGAGCACAGTAGAGTAGAGTACAGTGGAGTACAGTAGAGGTAGAATACAGTGGAGTACAGTAGAGATAGAGTAGAGTGGAGTACAGTAGAGGTAGAGTACAGTGGAGTACTGTAGAGGTAGAGTACAGAGGAGCACAGTAGAGATAGAGTACAGTGGAGCACAGTAGAGGTAGAGTACAGTGGAGTACAGTAGAATAGAGTACAGTAGAGGTAGAGTACAGTGGAGCACAGTAAAGGTAGAGTACAGTGGAGCACAGTAGAGATAGAGTACAGTGGAATACAGTAGAGGTAGAGTACAGTGGAGTACAGTAGATGTAGAGTACAGAGGAGCACATTAGAGGTAGAGTACAGTGGAGTACAGTAGAGGTAGAATACAGTGGAGTACAGTAGAGATAGAGTACAGTGGAGTACAGTAGAAGTAGAGTACAGTGGAGCACAGTAGAGATAGAGTACAGTGGAGTACAGTAGATGTAGAGAACAGTGCAGTACAGTAGTGGTAGAGTAGAGTGGAGTACAGTACAGATAGACTACAATGGAGCACAGTAGAGATAGAGTACAGTGGAGTACAGTAGAGGTAGAGTACAGTGGAGTACAGTAGAGGTAGAGTACAGTGGAGTACAGTGGAGCACATTAGAGGTGGAGTACAGTGGAGCACAGTAGAGGTAGAGTACAGTGGAGCACAGTAGAGGTAGAGTACAGTGGAGCACAGTAGAGGTAGAGTACAGTGGAGTACAGTAGAGGTAGAGTACAGTGAAGCACATTAGAGGTGGATTACAGTAGAGTACAGTAGAGATAGAGTACAGTAGAGTACAGTAGAGGTAGAGTACAGTGGAGTACAGTAGAGATAGAGTACAGTAGAGCACAGTAGAAGTAGAGTACAGTGAAGTACAGTAGAGGTAGAGTACAGTGGAGTACAGTAGAGGTAGAGTACAGTGGAGTACAGTGGAGCACAGTAGAGGTGGATTACAGTGGAGCACAGCAGAGGTACAGTACAGTGGAGCAAAGTAGAGGTAGAGTACAGTGGAGTAGAGTAGAGGTAGAGTACAGTGGGGTACAGTAGAGTAGAGTAGAGTACAGTAGAGCACAGTAGAGGTAGAGTACAGTGGAGCACAGTAGAGTAGAGTACAGTGGAGTACATTAGAGGTAGAGTACAGTGGAGTACAGTAGAGATAGAGTACAGTGGAGTACAGTAGAGGTAGAGTACAGTGGAGTACAGTAGAGGTAGAGTACAGAGGAGCACAGTAGAGATAGAGTACAGTGGAGCACAGTAGAGGTAGAGTACAGTAGAGTACAGTAGAGGTAGAGTACAGTGGAGTACAGTAGAGATAGAGTACAGTGGAGCACAGTAGTGGTAGAGTACAGTGGAGTACAGTACAGATAGACTACAGTGGAGCACATTAGAGATAGAGTACAGTGGAGTACAGTAGAGGTACAGTACAGTGGAGTACAGTAGAGGTAGAGTACAATGGAGTACAGTGGAGCACATTAGAGGTGGAGTACAGTGGAGCACAGTAGAGGTAGAGTACAGTGGAGCACAGTAGTGGTAGAGTACAGTGGAGCACAGTAGAGGTAGAGTACAGTGGAGTACAGTAGAGGTAGAGTACAGTGGAGTACAGTAGAGGTAGAGTACAGTGGAGTACAGTAGCGGTAGAGTACAGTGGAGTACAGTAGAGGTAGAGTACAGTGGAGTACAGTAGAGGTAGAGTACAGTGGAGTACAGTAGACGTAGAGTACAGTGGAGTACAATAGAGTAGAGTACAGTAGATCACAGTAGAGGTAGAGTACAGTGGAGCACAGTAGAGATAGAGTACAGTGGAGTACAGTAGAGGTAGAGTACAGTGGAGTACAGTTGAGGTGGAGTACAGTAGAGTACAGTAGAGGTAGAGAACAGTACAGTACAGTAGAGGTAGAGTACAGTGGAGTAGAGTAGAGAGAGAGTACAGTGGAGCACAGTAGAGATAGACTAGAGTGGAGTACAGTAGAGGTAGAGAACAGTACAGTACAGTAGAGGTAGAGTACAGTAGAGTACAGTAGAGATAGAGTAGAGTGGAGTACAGTAGAGGTAGAGTACAGTGGAGTACAGTAGAGGTAGAGTACAGTGAAGCACATTAGAGGTGGATTACAGTAGAGTACAGTAGAGATAGAGTAAAGTAGAGTACAGTAGAGGTAGAGTACAGTGGAGTACAGTAGAGATAGAGTACAGTGGAGCACAGTAGAAGTAGAGTACAGTGGAGTACAGTAGAGGTAGAGTACAGTGGAGTACAGTAGAGGTAGAGTACAGTGGAGTACAGTGGAGCACATTAGAGGTGGATTACAGTGGAGCACAGCAGAGGTACAGTACAGTGGAGCAAAGTAGAGGTAGAGTACGGTGGAGTAGAGTAGAGGTAGAGTACAGTGGGGTACAGTAGAGTAGAGTAGAGTACAGTAGAGCACAGTAGAGGTAGAGTACAGTGGAGCACAGTACAGTAGAGTACAGTGGAGTACAGTAGAGGTAGAGTACAGTGGAGTACAGTAGAGATAGAGTACAGTGGAGTACAGTAGAGGTAGAGTACAGTGGAGTACAGTAGAGGTAGAGTACAGAGGAGCACAGTAGAGATAGAGTACAGTGGAGCACAGTAGAGGTAGAGTACAGTGGAGTACAGTAGAGTAGAGTACAGTAGAGGTAGAGTACAGTGGAGCACAGTAAAGGTAGAGTACAGTGGAGCACAGTAGAGATAGAGTACAGTGGAATACAGTAGAGGTAGAGTACAGTGGAGTACAGTAGATGTAGAGTACAGAGGAGCACATTAGAGGTAGAGTACAGTGGAGTACAGTAGAGGTAGAATACAGTGGAGTACAGTAGAGATAGAGTACAGTGGAGTACAGTAGAAGTAGAGTACAGTGGAGCACAGTAGAGATAGAGTACAGTGGAGTACAGTAGAGGTAGAGAACAGTGCAGTACAGTAGTGGTAGAGTAGAGTGGAGTACAGTACAGATAGACTACAATGGAGCACAGTAGAGATAGAGTACATTGGAGTACAGTAGAGGTAGAGTACAGTGGAGTACAGTAGAGGTAGAGTACAGTGGAGTACAGTGGAGCACATTAGAGGTGGAGTACAGTGGAGCACAGTAGAGGTAGAGTACAGTGGAGCACAGTAGAGGTAGAGTACAGTGGAGCACAGTAGAGGTAGAGTACAGTGGAGCACAGTAGAGGTAGAGTACAGTGGAGTACAGTAGAGGTAGAGTACAGTGGAGTACAGTAGAGTAGAGTACAGTAGAGCACAGTAGAGGTAGAGTACAGTGGAGCACAGTAGAGATAGAGTACAGTGGAGTACAGTAGAGGTAGAGTAAAGTGGAGTACAGTAGAGGTAGAGTACAGTGGAGCACATTAGAGGTAGAGTACAGTGGAGCACAGAAGAGGTAGAGTACAATGGAACACAGTAGAGGTAGAGTACAGAGGAGCACAGTAGAGGTAGAGTAAAGAGGAGCACAGTAGAGATAGAGTACAGTGGAGCACAGGAGAGGTAGAGTACAGTGGAGTACAGTAGAGTAGAGTACAGTGGAGCACAGTAGAGGTAGAGTACAGTGGAGCACAGTAGAGGTAGAGTACAGTGGAGTACAGTAGAGATAGAGTACAGTGGAGTACAGTAGAGATATAGTACAGTGGAGCACAGTAGAGATAGAGTACAGTGGAGCACAGTAGAGGTAGAGTACAGTAGAGTACAGTAGAGTAGAGTACAGTGGAGCACAGTAGAGGTAGAGTACAGAGGAGCACAGTAGAGATAGAGTACAGAGGAGCACAGTAGAGATAGAGTACAGTGGAGCACAGTAGAGTAGAGTACAGTAGAGCACATTAGAGGTAGAGTACAGTGGAGCACAGTAGAGGTAGAGTACAGTGGAGTACAGTAGAGGTAGAGTACAGTGGAGTACAGTAGAGGTAGAGTACAGTGGATCACATTAGAGGTGGATTACAGTAGAGTACAGTAGAGATAGAGTACAGTAGAGTACAGTAGAGGTAGAGTACAGTGGAGTACAGTAGAGATAGAGTACAGTGGAGCACAGTAGAAGTAGAGTACAGTGGAGTACAGTAGAGGTAGAGTACAGTGGAGTACAGTAGAGGTAGAGTACAGTGGAGTACAGTGGAGCACATTAGAGGTGGATTACAGTGGAGCACAGTAGAGGTACAGCACAGTGGAGCAAAGTAGAGGTAGAGAACAGTACAGTACAGTAGAGGTAGAGTACAGTGGAGTAGAGTAGAGAGAGAGTACAGTGGAGCACAGTAGAGATAGACTACAGTGGAGTACAGTAGAGGTAGAGAACAGTACAGTACAGTAGAGGTAGAGTACAGTAGAGTACAGTAGAGATAGTGTACAGTGGAGCACAGTAGAGATAGAGTACAGTGGAGTACAGTAGAGGTAGAGAACAGTGCAGTACAGTAGTGGTAGAGTAGAGTGGAGTACAGTACAGATAGACTACAATGGAGCACAGTAGAGATAGAGTACATTGGAGTACAGTAGAGGTAGAGTACAGTGGAGTACAGTAGAGGTAGAGTACAGTGGAGTACAGTGGAGCACATTAGAGGTGGAGTACAGTGGAGCACAGTAGAGGTAGAGTACAGTGGAGCACAGTAGAGGTAGAGTACAGTGGAGCACAGTAGAGGTAGAGTACAGTGGAGTACAGTAGAGGTAGAGTACAGTGGAGTACAGTAGAGTAGAGTACAGTAGAGCACAGTAGAGGTAGAGTACAGTGGAGCACAGTAGAGATAGAGTACAGTGGAGTACAGTAGAGGTAGAGTAAAGTGGAGTACAGTAGAGGTAGAGTACAGTGGAGCACATTAGAGGTAGAGTACAGTGGAGCACAGAAGAGGTAGAGTACAATGGAACACAGTAGAGGTAGAGTACAGAGGAGCACAGTAGAGGTAGAGTAAAGAGGAGCACAGTAGAGATAGAGTACAGTGGAGCACAGGAGAGGTAGAGTACAGTGGAGTACAGTAGAGTAGAGTACAGTGGAGCACAGTAGAGGTAGAGTACAGTGGAGCACAGTAGAGGTAGAGTACAGTGGAGTACAGTAGAGATAGAGTACAGTGGAGTACAGTAGAGATATAGTACAGTGGAGCACAGTAGAGATAGAGTACAGTGGAGCACAGTAGAGGTAGAGTACAGTAGAGTACAGTAGAGTAGAGTACAGTAGAGCACAGTAGAGGTAGAGTACAGTGGAGCACAGTAGAGGTAGAGTACAGAGGAGCACAGTAGAGATAGAGTACAGTGGAGCACAGTAGAGTAGAGTACAGTAGAGCACATTAGAGGTAGAGTACAGTGGAGCACAGTAGAGGTAGAGTACAGTGGAGTACAGTAGAGGTAGAGTACAGTGGAGTACAGTAGAGGTAGAGTACAGTGGATCACATTAGAGGTGGATTACAGTAGAGTACAGTAGAGATAGAGTACAGTAGAGTACAGTAGAGGTAGAGTACAGTGGAGTACAGTAGAGATAGAGTACAGTGGAGCACAGTAGAAGTAGAGTACAGTGGAGTACAGTAGAGGTAGAGTACAGTGGAGTACAGTAGAGGTAGAGTACAGTGGAGTACAGTGGAGCACATTAGAGGTGGATTACAGTGGAGCACAGTAGAGGTACAGCACAGTGGAGCAAAGTAGAGGTAGAGAACAGTACAGTACAGTAGAGGTAGAGTACAGTGGAGTAGAGTAGAGAGAGAGTACAGTGGAGCACAGTAGAGATAGACTACAGTGGAGTACAGTAGAGGTAGAGAACAGTACAGTACAGTAGAGGTAGAGTACAGTAGAGTACAGTAGAGATAGTGTACAGTGGAGCAGAGTAGAGATAGAGTACAGTGGAGTACAGTAGAGGTAGAGTACAGTGGAGTACAGTAGAGGTAGAGTACAGTGGAGCACATTAGAGGTGGATTACAGTAGAGTACAGTAGAGATAGAGTACAGTAGAGTACAGTAGAGGTAGAGTACAGTGGAGTACAGTAGAGATAGAGTACAGTGGAGCAGAGTAGAAGTAGAGTACAGTGGAGTACAGTAGAGGTAGAGTACAGTGGAGTACAGTAGAGGTAGAGTACAGTGGAGTACAGTGGAGCACATTAGAGGTGGATTACAGTGGAGCACAGTAGAGGTACAGTACAGTGGAGCAAAGTAGAGGTAGAGTACAGTGGAGTAGAGTAGAGGTAGATTACAGTGGAGTACAGTAGAGTAGAGTAGAGTACAGTAGAGCACAGTAGAGGTAGAGTACAGTGGAGCACAGTAGAGTAGAGTACAGTGGAGTACAGTAGAGGTAGAATACAGTGGAGTACAGTAGAGGTAGAATACAGTGGAGTACAGTAGAGATAGAGTAGAGTGGAGTACAGTAGAGGTAGAGTACAGTGGAGTACTGTAGAGGTAGAGTACAGAGGAGCACAGTAGAGATAGAGTACAGTGGAGCACAGTAGAAGTAGAGTACAGTGGAGTACAGTAGAGGTAGAGTACAGTGGAGTACAGTAGAGGTAGAGTACAGTGGAGTACAGTGGAGCACATTAGAGGTGGATTACTGTGGAGCACAGCAGAGGTACAGTACAGTGGAGCAAAGTAGAGGTAGAGTACAGTGGAGTAGAGTAGAGGTAGAGTACAGTGGAGTAGAGTAGAGGTAGAGTACAGTGGGGTACAGTAGAGTAGAGTAGAGTACAGTAGAGCACAGTAGAGGTAGAGTACAGTGGAGCACAGTAGAGTAGAGTACAGTGGAGTACAGTAGAGGTAGAGTACAGTGGAGTACAGTAGAGATAGAGTACAGTGGAGTACAGTAGAGGTAGAGTACAGTGGAGTACAGTAGAGGTAGAGTACAGAGGAGCACAGTAGAGATAGAGTACAGTGGAGCACAGTAGAGGTAGAGTACAGTGGAGTACAGTAGAGTAGAGTACAGTAGAGGTAGATTACAGTGGAGCACAGTAAAGGTAGAGTACAGTGGAGCACAGTAGAGATAGAGTACAGTGGAGCACAGTAGAGGTAGAGTACAGTAGAATACAGTAGATGTAGAGTACAGAGGAGCACATTAGAGGTAGAGTACAGTGGAGTACAGTAGAGGTAGAATAAAGTGGAGTACAGTAGAGATAGAGTACAGTGGAGTACAGTAGAAGTAGAGTACAGTGGAGCACAGTAGAGATAGAGTACAGTGGAGTACAGTAGAGGTAGAGAATAGTGCAGTACAGTAGTGGTAGAGTAGAGTGGAGTACAGTACAGATAGACTACAATGGAGCACATTAGAGGTAGAGTACAGTGGAGCACAGAAGAGGTAGAGTACAGTGGAACACAGTAGAGGTAGAGTACAGAGGAGCAGAGTAGAGGTAGAGTAAAGAGGAGCACAGTAGAGATAGAGTACAGTGGAGCACAGTAGAGGTAGAGTACAGTGGAGTACAGTAGAGTAGAGTACAGTGGAGCACAGTAGAGGTAGAGTACAGTGGAGCACAGTAGAGGTAGAGTACAGTGGAGTACAGTAGAGATAGAGTACAGTGGAGCACAGTAGAGATAGAGTACAGTGGAGCACAGTAGAGGTAGAGTACAGTGGAGTACAGTAGAGTAGAGTACAGTAGAGCACAGTAGAGGTAGAGTACTGTGGAGCACAGTAGAGGTAGAGTACAGAGGAGCACAGTAGAGATAGAGTACAGTGGAGCACAGTAGAGGTAGAGTAAAGTGGAGCACAGTAGAGTAGAGTACAGTAGAGCACATTAGAGGTAGAGTACAGTGGAGCACAGTAGAGGTAGAGTACAGTGGAGTACAGTAGAGATAGAGTACAGTGGAGTACAGTAGAGATAGAGTACAGTGGAGTACAGTAGAGGTAGAGTACAGTGGAGTACAGTAGAGGTAGAGTACAGTGGAGCACATTAGAGGTGGATTACAGTAGAGTACAGTAGAGATAGAGTACAGTAGAGTACAGTAGAGGTAGAGTACAGTGGAGTACAGTAGAGATAGAGTACAGTGGAGCACAGTAGAAGTAGAGTACAGTGGAGTACAGTAGAGGTAGAGTACAGTGGAGTACAGTAGAGGTAGAGTACAGTGGAGTACAGTGGTGCACATTAGAGGTGGATTGCAGTGGAGCACAGTAGAGGTACAGTACAGTGGAGCAAAGTAGAGGTAGAGAACAGTACAGTACAGTAGAGGTAGAGTACAGTGGAGTAGAGTAGAGAGAGAGTACAGTGGAGCACAGTAGAGATAGACTACAGTGGAGTACAGTAGAGGTAGAGAACAGTAGAGCACATTAGAGGTGGATTACAGTAGAGTACAGTAGAGATAGAGTACAGTGGAGTACAGTAGAGGTAGAGTACAGTGGAGTACAGTAGAGATAGAGTACAGTGGAGCACAGTAGAAGTAGAGTACAGTGGAGTACAGTAGAGGTAGAGTACAGTGGAGAACAGTAGAGGTAGCGTACAGTGGAGTACAGTAGAGGTAGAGAACAGTGCAGTACAGTAGTGGTAGAGTAGAGTGGAGTACAGTACAGATAGACTACAATGGAGCACAGTAGAGATAGAGTACAGTGGAGTACAGTAGAGGTAGAGTACAGTGGAGTACAGTAGAGGTAGAGTACAGTGGAGTACAGTGGAGCACATTAGAGGTGGTGTACAGTGGAGCACAGTAGAGGTAGAGTACAGTGGAGCACAGTAGAGGTAGAGTACAGTGGAGCACAGTAGAGGTAGAGTACAGTGGAGTACAGTAGAGGTAGCGTACAGTGGAGTACAGTAGAGTAGAGTACAGTAGAGCACAGTAGAGGTAGAGTACAGTGGAGCACAGTAGAGATAGAGTACAGTGGAGTACAGTAGAGGTAGAGTAAAGTGGAGTACAGTAGAGGTAGAGTACAGTGGAGCACATTAGAGGTAGAGTACAGTGGAGCACAGAAGAGATAGAGTACAGTGGAACACAGTAGAGGTAGAGTACAGAGGAGCACAGTAGAGGTAGAGTAAAGAGGAGCACAGTAGAGATAGAGTACAGTGGAGCACAGTAGAGGTAGAGTACAGTGGAGTAGAGTAGAGAGAGAGTACAGTGGAACACAGTAGATATAGACTACAGTGGAGTACAGTAGAGGTAGAGAACAGTACAGTACAGTAGAGGTAGAGTACAGTAGAGTACAGTAGAGATAGTGTACAGTGGAGCACAGTAGAGATAGAGTAGAGTGGAGTACAGTAGAGGTAGAGTACAGTGGAGCACAGTAGAGGTAGAGTACAGTGAAGCACATTAGAGGTGGATTACAGTAGAGTACAGTAGAGATAGAGTACAGTAGAGTACAGTAGAGGTAGAGTACAGTGGAGTACAGTAGAGATAGAGTACAGTGGAGCACAGTAGAAGTAGAGTACAGTGGAGTACAGTAGAGGTAGAGTACAGTGGAGTAGAGTAGAGGTAGAGTACAGTGGAGTACAGTGGAGCACATTAGAGGTGGATTACAGTGGAGCACAGCAGAGGTACATTACAGTGGAGCAAAGTAGAGGTAGAGTACAGTGGAGTAGAGTAGAGGTAGAGTACAGTGGAGTAGAGCAGAGGTAGAGTACAGTGGGGTACAGTAGAGTAGAGTAGAGTACAGTAGAGCACAGTAGAGGTAGAGTACAGTGGAGCACAGTAGAGTAGAGTACAGTGGAGTACAGTACAGGTAGAGTACAGTGGAGTACAGTAGAGATAGAGTACAGTGGAGTACAGTAGAGGTAGAGTACAGTGGAGTACAGTAGAGGTAGAGTACAGAGGAGCACAGTAGAGATAGAGTACAGTGGAGCACAGTAGAGGTAGAGTACAGTGGAGTACAGTAGAGTAGAGTACAGTAGAGGTAGATTACAGTGGAGCACAGTAAAGGTAGAGTACAGTGGAGCACAGTAGAGATAGAGTACAGTGGAGCACAGTAGAGGTAGAGTACAGTAGAATACAGTAGATGTAGAGTACAGAGGAGCACATTAGAGGTAGAGTACAGTGGAGTACAGTAGAGGTAGAATACATTGGAGTACAGTAGAGATAGAGTACAGTGGAGTACAGTAGAAGTAGAGTACAGTGGAGCACAGTAGAGATAGAGTACAGTGGAGTACAGTAGAGGTAGAGAACAGTGCAGTACAGTAGTGGTAGAGTAGAGTGGAGTACAGTACAGATAGACTACAATGGAGCACAGTAGAGATAGAGTACAGTGGAGTACAGTAGAGGTAGAGTACAGTGGAGTACAGTAGAGGTAGAGTACAGTGGAGTACAGTGGAGCACATTAGAGGTGGAGTACAGTGGAGCACAGTAGAGGTAGAGTACAGTGGAGCACAGTAGAGGTAGAGTACAGTGGAGCACAGTAGAGGTAGAGTACAGTGGAGTACAGTAGAGGTAGCGTACAGTGGAGTACAGTAGAGTAGAGTACAGTAGAGCACAGTAGAGGTAGAGTACAGTGGAGCACAGTAGAGGTAGAGTACAGTGGAGTACAGTAGAGTAGAGTACAGTAGAGCACAGTAGAGGTAGAGTACTGTGGAGCACAGTAGAGGTAGAGTACAGAGGAGCACAGTAGAGATAGAGTACAGTGGAGCACAGTAGAGGTAGAGTAAAGTGGAGCACAGTAGAGTAGAGTACAGTAGAGCACATTAGAGGTAGAGTACAGTGGAGCACAGTAGAGGTAGAGTACAGTGGAGTACAGTAGAGATAGAGTACAGTGGAGTACAGTAGAGATAGAGTACAGTGGAGTACAGTAGAGGTAGAGTACAGTGGAGTACAGTAGAGGTAGAGTACAGTGGAGCACATTAGAGGTGGATTACAGTAGAGTACAGTAGAGATAGAGTACAGTAGAGTACAGTAGAGGTAGAGTACAGTGGAGTACAGTAGAGATAGAGTACAGTGGAGCACAGTAGAAGTAGAGTACAGTGGAGTACAGTAGAGGTAGAGTACAGTGGAGTACAGTAGAGGTAGAGTACAGTGGAGTACAGTGGAGCACATTAGAGGTGGATTACAGTGGAGCACAGTAGAGGTACAGTACAGTGGAGCACAGTAGAGGTAGAGAACAGTACAGTACAGTAGAGGTAGAGTACAGTGGAGTAGAGTAGAGAGAGAGTACAGTGGAGCACAGTAGAGATAGACTACAGTGGAGTACAGTAGAGGTAGAGAACAGTAGAGTACAGTAGAGGTAGAGTACAGTAGAGTACAGTAGAGATAGTGTACAGTGGAGCACAGTAGAGATAGAGTACAGTGGAGTACAGTAGAGGTAGAGTACAGTGGAGTACAGTAGAGGTAGAGTACAGTGGAGCACATTAGAGGTGGATTACAGTAGAGTACAGTAGAGATAGAGTACAGTAGAGTACAGTAGAGGTAGAGTACAGTGGAGTACAGTAGAGATAGAGTACAGTGGAGCACAGTAGAAGTAGAGTACAGTGGAGTACAGTAGAGGTAGAGTACAGTGGAGAACAGTAGAGGTAGCGTACAGTGGAGTACAGTAGAGGTAGAGAACAGTGCAGTACAGTAGTGGTAGAGTAGAGTGGAGTACAGTACAGATAGACTACAATGGAGCACAGTAGAGATAGAGTACAGTGGAGTACAGTAGAGGTAGAGTACAGTGGAGTACAGTAGAGGTAGAGTACAGTGGAGTACAGTGGAGCACATTAGAGGTGGAGTACAGTGGAGCACAGTAGAGGTAGAGTACAGTGGAGCACAGTAGAGGTAGAGTACAGTGGAGCACAGTAGAGGTAGAGTACAGTGGAGTACAGTAGAGGTAGCGTACAGTGGAGTACAGTAGAGTAGAGTACAGTAGAGCACAGTAGAGGTAGAGTACAGTGGAGCACAGTAGAGATAGAGTACAGTGGAGTACAGTAGAGGTAGAGTAAAGTGGAGTACAGTAGAGTTAGAGTACAGTGGAGCACATTAGAGGTAGAGTACAGTGGAGCACAGAAGAGGTAGAGTACAGTGGAACACAGTAGAGGTAGAGTACAGAGGAGCACAGTAGAGGTAGAGTAAAGAGGAGCACAGTAGAGATAGAGTACAGTGGAGCACAGTAGAGGTAGAGTACAGTGGAGTCCAGTAGAGTAGAGTACAGTGGAGTACAGTAGAGGTAGAGTAAACTGGAGTACAGTAGAGGTAGAGAACAGTACAGTACAGTAGAGGTAGAGTACAGTGGAGTAGAGTAGAGAGAGAGTACAGTGGAGCACAGTAGAGATAGACTACAGTGGAGTACAGTAGAGGTAGAGAACAGTACAGTACAGTAGAGGTAGAGTACAGTAGAGTACAGTAGAGATAGTGTACAGTGGAGCACAGTAGAGATAGAGTAGAGTGGAGTACAGTAGAGGTAGAGTACAGTGGAGTACAGTAGAGGTAGAGTACAGTGAAGCACATTAGAGGTGGATTACAGTAGAGTACAGTAGAGATAGAGTACAGTAGAGTACAGTAGAGGTAGAGTACAGTGGAGTACAGTAGAGATAGAGTACAGTGGAGCACAGTAGAAGTAGAGTACAGTGGAGTACAGTAGAGGTAGAGTACAATGGAGTACAGTAGAGGTAGAGTACAGTGGAGTACAGTGGAGCACATTAGAGGTGGATTACAGTGGATCACAGCAGAGGTACAGTACAGTGGAGCAAAGTAGAGGTAGAGTACAGTGGAGTAGAGTAGAGGTAGAGTACAGTGGGGTACAGTAGAGTAGAGTAGAGTACAGTAGAGCACAGTAGAGGTAGAGTACAGTGGAGCACAGTAGAGTAGAGTACAGTGGAGTACAGTAGAGGTAGAGTACAGTGGAGTACAGTAGAGATAGAGTACAGAGGAGCACAGTAGAGATAGAGTACAGTGGAGCACAGTAGAGGTAGAGTACAGTGGAGTACAGTAGAGTAGAGTACAGTAGAGGTAGAGTACAGTGGAGCACAGTAAAGGTAGAGTACAGTGGAGCACAGTAGAGATAGAGTACAGTGGAATACAGTAGAGGTAGAGTACAGTGGAGTACAGTAGATGTAGAGTACAGAGGAGCACATTAGAGGTAGAGTACAGTGGAGTACAGTAGAGGTAGAATACAGTGGAGTACAGTAGAGATAGAGTACAGTGGAGTACAGTAGAAGTAGAGTACAGTGGAGCACAGTAGAGATAGAGTACAGTGGAGTACAGTAGAGGTAGAGAACAGTGCAGTACAGTAGTGGTAGAGTAGAGTGGAGTACAGTACAGATAGACTACAATGGAGCACAGTAGAGATAGAGTACATTGGAGTACAGTAGAGGTAGAGTACAGTGGAGTACAGTAGAGGTAGAGTACAGTGGAGTACAGTGGAGCACATTAGAGGTGGAGTACAGTGGAGCACAGTAGAGGTAGAGTACAGTGGAGCACAGTAGAGGTAGAGTACAGTGGAGCACAGTAGAGGTAGAGTACAGTGGAGTACAGTAGAGGTAGAGTACAGTGGAGTACAGTAGAGTAGAGTACAGTAGAGCACAGTAGAGGTAGAGTACAGTGGAGCACAGTAGAGATAGAGTACAGTGGAGTACAGTAGAGGTAGAGTAAAGTGGAGTACAGTAGAGGTAGAGTACAGTGGAGCACATTAGAGGTAGAGTACAGTGGAGCACAGAAGAGGTAGAGTACAATGGAACACAGTAGAGGTAGAGTACAGAGGAGCACAGTAGAGGTAGAGTAAAGAGGAGCACAGTAGAGATAGAGTACAGTGGAGCACAGTAGAGGTAGAGTACAGTGGAGTACAGTAGAGTAGAGTACAGTGGAGCACAGTAGAGGTAGAGTACAGTGGAGCACAGTAGAGGTAGAGTACAGTGGAGTACAGTAGAGAAAGAGTACAGTGGAGTACAGTAGAGATAGAGTACAGTGGAGCACAGTAGAGATAGAGTACAGTGGAGCACAGTAGAGGTAGAGTACAGTGGAGTACAGTAGAGTAGAGTACAGTAGAGCACAGTAGAGGTAGAGTACAGTGGAGCACAGTAGAGGTAGAGTACAGAGGAGCACAGTAGAGATAGAGTACAGTGGAGCACAGTAGAGGTAGAGTACAGTGGAGCACAGTAGAGTAGAGTACAGTAGAGCACATTAGAGGTAGAGTACAGTGGAGCACAGTAGAGGTAGAGTACAGTGGAGTACAGTAGAGATAGAGTACAATGGAGTACAGTAGAGATAGAGTACAGTGGAGTACAGTAGAGGTAGAGTACAGTGGAGTACAGTAGAGGTAGAGTACAGTGGAGCACATTAGAGGTGGATTACAGTAGAGTACAGTAGAGATAGAGTACAGTAGAGTACAGTAGAGGTAGAGTACAGTGGAGTACAGTAGAGATAGAGTACAGTGGAGCACAGTAGAAGTAGAGTACAGTGGAGTACAGTAGAGGTAGAGTACAGTGGAGTACAGTAGAGGTAGAGTACAGTGGAGTACAGTGGAGCACATTAGAGGTGGATTACAGTGGAGCACAGTAGAGGTACAGTACAGTGGAGCAAACTAGAGGTAGAGAACAGTACAGTACAGTAGAGGTAGAGTATAGTGGAGTAGAGTACAGAGAGAGAGTACAGTGGAGCACAGTAGAGATAGACTACAGTGGAGTACAGTAGAGGTAGAGAACAGTACAGTACAGTAGAGGTAGAGTACAGTAGAGTACAGTAGAGATAGTGTACAGTGGAGCACAGTAGAGATAGAGTACAGTGGAGTACAGTAGAGGTAGAGTACAGTGGAGTACAGTAGAGGTAGAGTACAGTGGAGCACATTAGAGGTGGATTACAGTAGAGTACAGTAGAGATAGAGTACAGTAGAGTACAGTAGAGGTAGAGTACAGTGGAGTACAGTAGAGATAGAGTACAGTGGAGCAGAGTAGAAGTAGAGTACAGTGGAGTACAGTAGAGGTAGAGTACAGTGGAGTACAGTAGAGGTAGAGTACAGTGGAGTACAGTGGAGCACATTAGAGGTGGATTACAGTGGAGCACAGTAGAGGTACAGTACAGTGGAGCAAAGTAGAGGTAGAGTACAGTGGAGTAGAGTAGAGGTAGATTACAGTGGAGTACAGTAGAGTAGAGTAGAGTACAGTAGAGCACAGTAGAGGTAGAGTACAGTGGAGCACAGTAGAGTAGAGTACAGTGGAGTACAGTAGAGGTAGAATACAGTGGAGTACAGTAGAGATAGAGTAGAGTGGAGTACAGTAGAGGTAGAGTACAGTGGAGTACTGTAGAGGTAGAGTACAGAGGAGCACAGTAGAGATAGAGTACAGTGGAGCACAGTAGAGGTAGAGTACAGTGGAGTACAGTAGAATAGAGTACAGTAGAGGTAGAGTACAGTGGAGCACAGTAAAGGTAGAGTACAGTGGAGCACAGTAGAGATAGAGTACAGTGGAATACAGTAGAGGTAGAGTACAGTGGAGTACAGTAGATGTAGAGTACAGAGGAGCACATTAGAGGTAGAGTACAGTGGAGTACAGTAGAGGTAGAATACAGTGGAGTACAGTAGAGATAGAGTACAGTGGAGTACAGTAGAAGTAGAGTACAGTGGAGCACAGTAGAGATAGAGTACAGTGGAGTACAGTAGATGTAGAGAACAGTGCAGTACAGTAGTGGTAGAGTAGAGTGGAGTACAGTACAGATAGACTACAATGGAGCACAGTAGAGATAGAGTACAGTGGAGTACAGTAGAGGTAGAGTACAGTGGAGTACAGTAGAGGTAGAGTACAGTGGAGTACAGTGGAGCACATTAGAGGTGGAGTACAGTGGAGCACAGTAGAGGTAGAGTACAGTGGAGCACAGTAGAGGTAGAGTACAGTGGAGCACAGTAGAGGTAGAGTACAGTGGAGTACAGTAGAGGTAGAGTACAGTGAAGCACATTAGAGGTGGATTACAGTAGAGTACAGTAGAGATAGAGTACAGTAGAGTACAGTAGAGGTAGAGTACAGTGGAGTACAGTAGAGATAGAGTACAGTAGAGCACAGTAGAAGTAGAGTACAGTGAAGTACAGTAGAGGTAGAGTACAGTGGAGTACAGTAGAGGTAGAGTACAGTGGAGTACAGTGGAGCACAGTAGAGGTGGATTACAGTGGAGCACAGCAGAGGTACAGTACAGTGGAGCAAAGTAGAGGTAGAGTACAGTGGAGTAGAGTAGAGGTAGAGTACAGTGGGGTACAGTAGAGTAGAGTAGAGTACAGTAGAGCACAGTAGAGGTAGAGTACAGTGGAGCACAGTAGAGTAGAGTACAGTGGAGTACATTAGAGGTAGAGTACAGTGGAGTACAGTAGAGATAGAGTACAGTGGAGTACAGTAGAGGTAGAGTACAGTGGAGTACAGTAGAGGTAGAGTACAGAGGAGCACAGTAGAGATAGAGTACAGTGGAGCACAGTAGAGGTAGAGTACAGTAGAGTACAGTAGAGGTAGAGTACAGTGGAGTACAGTAGAGATAGAGTACAGTGGAGCACAGTAGTGGTAGAGTACAGTGGAGTACAGTACAGATAGACTACAGTGGAGCACATTAGAGATAGAGTACAGTGGAGTACAGTAGAGGTACAGTACAGTGGAGTACAGTAGAGGTAGAGTACAATGGAGTACAGTGGAGCACATTAGAGGTGGAGTACAGTGGAGCACAGTAGAGGTAGAGTACAGTGGAGCACAGTAGTGGTAGAGTACAGTGGAGCACAGTAGAGGTAGAGTACAGTGGAGTACAGTAGAGGTAGAGTACAGTGGAGTACAGTAGAGGTAGAGTACAGTGGAGTACAGTAGCGGTAGAGTACAGTGGAGTACAGTAGAGGTAGAGTACAGTGGAGTACAGTAGAGGTAGAGTACAGTGGAGTACAGTAGACGTAGAGTACAGTGGAGTACAATAGAGTAGAGTACAGTAGATCACAGTAGAGGTAGAGTACAGTGGAGCACAGTAGAGATAGAGTACAGTGGAGTACAGTAGAGGTAGAGTACAGTGGAGTACAGTTGAGGTGGAGTACAGTAGAGTACAGTAGAGGTAGAGAACAGTACAGTACAGTAGAGGTAGAGTACAGTGGAGTAGAGTAGAGAGAGAGTACAGTGGAGCACAGTAGAGATAGACTAGAGTGGAGTACAGTAGAGGTAGAGAACAGTACAGTACAGTAGAGGTAGAGTACAGTAGAGTACAGTAGAGATAGAGTAGAGTGGAGTACAGTAGAGGTAGAGTACAGTGGAGTACAGTAGAGGTAGAGTACAGTGAAGCACATTAGAGGTGGATTACAGTAGAGTACAGTAGAGATAGAGTAAAGTAGAGTACAGTAGAGGTAGAGTACAGTGGAGTACAGTAGAGATAGAGTACAGTGGAGCACAGTAGAAGTAGAGTACAGTGGAGTACAGTAGAGGTAGAGTACAGTGGAGTACAGTAGAGGTAGAGTACAGTGGAGTACAGTGGAGCACATTAGAGGTGGATTACAGTGGAGCACAGCAGAGGTACAGTACAGTGGAGCAAAGTAGAGGTAGAGTACGGTGGAGTAGAGTAGAGGTAGAGTACAGTGGGGTACAGTAGAGTAGAGTAGAGTACAGTAGAGCACAGTAGAGGTAGAGTACAGTGGAGCACAGTACAGTAGAGTACAGTGGAGTACAGTAGAGGTAGAGTACAGTGGAGTACAGTAGAGATAGAGTACAGTGGAGTACAGTAGAGGTAGAGTACAGTGGAGTACAGTAGAGGTAGAGTACAGAGGAGCACAGTAGAGATAGAGTACAGTGGAGCACAGTAGAGGTAGAGTACAGTGGAGTACAGTAGAGTAGAGTACAGTAGAGGTAGAGTACAGTGGAGCACAGTAAAGGTAGAGTACAGTGGAGCACAGTAGAGATAGAGTACAGTGGAATACAGTAGAGGTAGAGTACAGTGGAGTACAGTAGATGTAGAGTACAGAGGAGCACATTAGAGGTAGAGTACAGTGGAGTACAGTAGAGGTAGAATACAGTGGAGTACAGTAGAGATAGAGTACAGTGGAGTACAGTAGAAGTAGAGTACAGTGGAGCACAGTAGAGATAGAGTACAGTGGAGTACAGTAGAGGTAGAGAACAGTGCAGTACAGTAGTGGTAGAGTAGAGTGGAGTACAGTACAGATAGACTACAATGGAGCACAGTAGAGATAGAGTACATTGGAGTACAGTAGAGGTAGAGTACAGTGGAGTACAGTAGAGGTAGAGTACAGTGGAGTACAGTGGAGCACATTAGAGGTGGAGTACAGTGGAGCACAGTAGAGGTAGAGTACAGTGGAGCACAGTAGAGGTAGAGTACAGTGGAGCACAGTAGAGGTAGAGTACAGTGGAGCACAGTAGAGGTAGAGTACAGTGGAGTACAGTAGAGGTAGAGTACAGTGGAGTACAGTAGAGTAGAGTACAGTAGAGCACAGTAGAGGTAGAGTACAGTGGAGCACAGTAGAGATAGAGTACAGTGGAGTACAGTAGAGGTAGAGTAAAGTGGAGTACAGTAGAGGTAGAGTACAGTGGAGCACATTAGAGGTAGAGTACAGTGGAGCACAGAAGAGGTAGAGTACAATGGAACACAGTAGAGGTAGAGTACAGAGGAGCACAGTAGAGGTAGAGTAAAGAGGAGCACAGTAGAGATAGAGTACAGTGGAGCACAGGAGAGGTAGAGTACAGTGGAGTACAGTAGAGTAGAGTACAGTGGAGCACAGTAGAGGTAGAGTACAGTGGAGCACAGTAGAGGTAGAGTACAGTGGAGTACAGTAGAGATAGAGTACAGTGGAGTACAGTAGAGATATAGTACAGTGGAGCACAGTAGAGATAGAGTACAGTGGAGCACAGTAGAGGTAGAGTACAGTAGAGTACAGTAGAGTAGAGTACAGTAGAGCACAGTAGAGGTAGAGTACAGTGGAGCACAGTAGAGGTAGAGTACAGAGGAGCACAGTAGAGATAGAGTACAGTGGAGCACAGTAGAGTAGAGTACAGTAGAGCACATTAGAGGTAGAGTACAGTGGAGCACAGTAGAGGTAGAGTACAGTGGAGTACAGTAGAGGTAGAGTACAGTGGAGTACAGTAGAGGTAGAGTACAGTGGATCACATTAGAGGTGGATTACAGTAGAGTACAGTAGAGATAGAGTACAGTAGAGTACAGTAGAGGTAGAGTACAGTGGAGTACAGTAGAGATAGAGTACAGTGGAGCACAGTAGAAGTAGAGTACAGTGGAGTACAGTAGAGGTAGAGTACAGTGGAGTACAGTAGAGGTAGAGTACAGTGGAGTACAGTGGAGCACATTAGAGGTGGATTACAGTGGAGCACAGTAGAGGTACAGCACAGTGGAGCAAAGTAGAGGTAGAGAACAGTACAGTACAGTAGAGGTAGAGTACAGTGGAGTAGAGTAGAGAGAGAGTACAGTGGAGCACAGTAGAGATAGACTACAGTGGAGTACAGTAGAGGTAGAGAACAGTACAGTACAGTAGAGGTAGAGTACAGTAGAGTACAGTAGAGATAGTGTACAGTGGAGCACAGTAGAGATAGAGTACAGTGGAGTACAGTAGAGGTAGAGAACAGTGCAGTACAGTAGTGGTAGAGTAGAGTGGAGTACAGTACAGATAGACTACAATGGAGCACAGTAGAGATAGAGTACATTGGAGTACAGTAGAGGTAGAGTACAGTGGAGTACAGTAGAGGTAGAGTACAGTGGAGTACAGTGGAGCACATTAGAGGTGGAGTACAGTGGAGCACAGTAGAGGTAGAGTACAGTGGAGCACAGTAGAGGTAGAGTACAGTGGAGCACAGTAGAGGTAGAGTACAGTGGAGTACAGTAGAGGTAGAGTACAGTGGAGTACAGTAGAGTAGAGTACAGTAGAGCACAGTAGAGGTAGAGTACAGTGGAGCACAGTAGAGATAGAGTACAGTGGAGTACAGTAGAGGTAGAGTAAAGTGGAGTACAGTAGAGGTAGAGTACAGTGGAGCACATTAGAGGTAGAGTACAGTGGAGCACAGAAGAGGTAGAGTACAATGGAACACAGTAGAGGTAGAGTACAGAGGAGCACAGTAGAGGTAGAGTAAAGAGGAGCACAGTAGAGATAGAGTACAGTGGAGCACAGGAGAGGTAGAGTACAGTGGAGTACAGTAGAGTAGAGTACAGTGGAGCACAGTAGAGGTAGAGTACAGTGGAGCACAGTAGAGGTAGAGTACAGTGGAGTACAGTAGAGATAGAGTACAGTGGAGTACAGTAGAGATATAGTACAGTGGAGCACAGTAGAGATAGAGTACAGTGGAGCACAGTAGAGGTAGAGTACAGTAGAGTACAGTAGAGTAGAGTACAGTAGAGCACAGTAGAGGTAGAGTACAGTGGAGCACAGTAGAGGTAGAGTACAGAGGAGCACAGTAGAGATAGAGTACAGTGGAGCACAGTAGAGTAGAGTACAGTAGAGCACATTAGAGGTAGAGTACAGTGGAGCACAGTAGAGGTAGAGTACAGTGGAGTACAGTAGAGGTAGAGTACAGTGGAGTACAGTAGAGGTAGAGTACAGTGGATCAAATTAGAGGTGGATTACAGTAGAGTACAGTAGAGATAGAGTACAGTAGAGTACAGTAGAGGTAGAGTACAGTGGAGTACAGTAGAGATAGAGTACAGTGGAGCACAGTAGAAGTAGAGTACAGTGGAGTACAGTAGAGGTAGAGTACAGTGGAGTACAGTAGAGGTAGAGTACAGTGGAGTACAGTGGAGCACATTAGAGGTGGATTACAGTGGAGCACAGTAGAGGTACAGCACAGTGGAGCAAAGTAGAGGTAGAGAACAGTACAGTACAGTAGAGGTAGAGTACAGTGGAGTAGAGTAGAGAGAGAGTACAGTGGAGCACAGTAGAGATAGACTACAGTGGAGTACAGTAGAGGTAGAGAACAGTACAGTACAGTAGAGGTAGAGTACAGTAGAGTACAGTAGAGATAGTGTACAGTGGAGCAGAGTAGAGATAGAGTACAGTGGAGTACAGTAGAGGTAGAGTACAGTGGAGTACAGTAGAGGTAGAGTACAGTGGAGCACATTAGAGGTGGATTACAGTAGAGTACAGTAGAGATAGAGTACAGTAGAGTACAGTAGAGGTAGAGTACAGTGGAGTACAGTAGAGATAGAGTACAGTGGAGCAGAGTAGAAGTAGAGTACAGTGGAGTACAGTAGAGGTAGAGTACAGTGGAGTACAGTAGAGGTAGAGTACAGTGGAGTACAGTGGAGCACATTAGAGGTGGATTACAGTGGAGCACAGTAGAGGTACAGTACAGTGGAGCAAAGTAGAGGTAGAGTACAGTGGAGTAGAGTAGAGGTAGATTACAGTGGAGTACAGTAGAGTAGAGTAGAGTACAGTAGAGCACAGTAGAGGTAGAGTACAGTGGAGCACAGTAGAGTAGAGTACAGTGGAGTACAGTAGAGGTAGAATACAGTGGAGTACAGTAGAGGTAGAATACAGTGGAGTACAGTAGAGATAGAGTAGAGTGGAGTACAGTAGAGGTAGAGTACAGTGGAGTACTGTAGAGGTAGAGTACAGAGGAGCACAGTAGAGATAGAGTACAGTGGAGCACAGTAGAGGTAGAGTACAGTGGAGTACAGTAAAATAGAGTACAGTAGAGGTAGAGTACAGTGGAGCACAGTAAAGGTAGAGTACAGTGGAGCACAGTAGAGATAGAGTACAGTGGAATACAGTAGAGGTAGAGTACAGTGGAGTACAGTAGATGTAGAGTACAGAGGAGCACATTAGAGGTAGAGTACAGTGGAGTACAGTAGAGGTAGAATACAGTGGAGTACAGTAGAGATAGAGTACAGTGGAGTACAGTAGAAGTAGAGTACAGTGGAGCACAGTAGAGATAGAGTACAGTGGAGTACAGTAGAGGTAGAATACAGTGGAGTACAGTAGAGATAGAGTAGAGTGGAGTACAGTAGAGGTAGAGTACAGTGGAGTACTGTAGAGGTAGAGTACAGAGGAGCACAGTAGAGATAGAGTACAGTGGAGCACAGTAGAGGTAGAGTACAGTGGAGTACAGTAGAATAGAGTACAGTAGAGGTAGAGTACAGTGGAGCACAGTAAAGGTAGAGTACAGTGGAGCACAGTAGAGATAGAGTACAGTGGAATACAGTAGAGGTAGAGTACAGTGGAGTACAGTAGATGTAGAGTACAGAGGAGCACATTAGAGGTAGAGTACAGTGGAGTACAGTAGAGGTAGAATACAGTGGAGTACAGTAGAGATAGAGTACAGTGGAGTACAGTAGAAGTAGAGTACAGTGGAGCACAGTAGAGATAGAGTACAGTGGAGTACAGTAGATGTAGAGAACAGTGCAGTACAGTAGTGGTAGAGTAGAGTGGAGTACAGTACAGATAGACTACAATGGAGCACAGTAGAGATAGAGTACAGTGGAGTACAGTAGAGGTAGAGTACAGTGGAGTACAGTAGAGGTAGAGTACAGTGGAGTACAGTGGAGCACATTAGAGGTGGAGTACAGTGGAGCACAGTAGAGGTAGAGTACAGTGGAGCACAGTAGAGGTAGAGTACAGTGGAGCACAGTAGAGGTAGAGTACAGTGGAGTACAGTAGAGGTAGAGTACAGTGAAGCACATTAGAGGTGGATTACAGTAGAGTACAGTAGAGATAGAGTACAGTAGAGTACAGTAGAGGTAGAGTACAGTGGAGTACAGTAGAGATAGAGTACAGTAGAGCACAGTAGAAGTAGAGTACAGTGAAGTACAGTAGAGGTAGAGTACAGTGGAGTACAGTAGAGGTAGAGTACAGTGGAGTACAGTGGAGCACAGTAGAGGTGGATTACAGTGGAGCACAGCAGAGGTACAGTACAGTGGAGCAAAGTAGAGGTAGAGTACAGTGGAGTAGAGTAGAGGTAGAGTACAGTGGGGTACAGTAGAGTAGAGTAGAGTACAGTAGAGCACAGTAGAGGTAGAGTACAGTGGAGCACAGTAGAGTAGAGTACAGTGGAGTACATTAGAGGTAGAGTACAGTGGAGTACAGTAGAGATAGAGTACAGTGGAGTACAGTAGAGGTAGAGTACAGTGGAGTACAGTAGAGGTAGAGTACAGAGGAGCACAGTAGAGATAGAGTACAGTGGAGCACAGTAGAGGTAGAGTACAGTAGAGTACAGTAGAGGTAGAGTACAGTGGAGTACAGTAGAGATAGAGTACAGTGGAGCACAGTAGTGGTAGAGTACAGTGGAGTACAGTACAGATAGACTACAGTGGAGCACATTAGAGATAGAGTACAGTGGAGTACAGTAGAGGTACAGTACAGTGGAGTACAGTAGAGGTAGAGTACAATGGAGTACAGTGGAGCACATTAGAGGTGGAGTACAGTGGAGCACAGTAGAGGTAGAGTACAGTGGAGCACAGTAGTGGTAGAGTACAGTGGAGCACAGTAGAGGTAGAGTACAGTGGAGTACAGTAGAGGTAGAGTACAGTGGAGTACAGTAGAGGTAGAGTACAGTGGAGTACAGTAGCGGTAGAGTACAGTGGAGTACAGTAGAGGTAGAGTACAGTGGAGTACAGTAGAGGTAGAGTACAGTGGAGTACAGTAGACGTAGAGTACAGTGGAGTACAATAGAGTAGAGTACAGTAGATCACAGTAGAGGTAGAGTACAGTGGAGCACAGTAGAGATAGAGTACAGTGGAGTACAGTAGAGGTAGAGTACAGTGGAGTACAGTTGAGGTGGAGTACAGTAGAGTACAGTAGAGGTAGAGAACAGTACAGTACAGTAGAGGTAGAGTACAGTGGAGTAGAGTAGAGAGAGAGTACAGTGGAGCACAGTAGAGATAGACTAGAGTGGAGTACAGTAGAGGTAGAGAACAGTACAGTACAGTAGAGGTAGAGTACAGTAGAGTACAGTAGAGATAGAGTAGAGTGGAGTACAGTAGAGGTAGAGTACAGTGGAGTACAGTAGAGGTAGAGTACAGTGAAGCACATTAGAGGTGGATTACAGTAGAGTACAGTAGAGATAGAGTAAAGTAGAGTACAGTAGAGGTAGAGTACAGTGGAGTACAGTAGAGATAGAGTACAGTGGAGCACAGTAGAAGTAGAGTACAGTGGAGTACAGTAGAGGTAGAGTACAGTGGAGTACAGTAGAGGTAGAGTACAGTGGAGTACAGTGGAGCACATTAGAGGTGGATTACAGTGGAGCACAGCAGAGGTACAGTACAGTGGAGCAAAGTAGAGGTAGAGTACGGTGGAGTAGAGTAGAGGTAGAGTACAGTGGGGTACAGTAGAGTAGAGTAGAGTACAGTAGAGCACAGTAGAGGTAGAGTACAGTGGAGCACAGTACAGTAGAGTACAGTGGAGTACAGTAGAGGTAGAGTACAGTGGAGTACAGTAGAGATAGAGTACAGTGGAGTACAGTAGAGGTAGAGTACAGTGGAGTACAGTAGAGGTAGAGTACAGAGGAGCACAGTAGAGATAGAGTACAGTGGAGCACAGTAGAGGTAGAGTACAGTGGAGTACAGTAGAGTAGAGTACAGTAGAGGTAGAGTACAGTGGAGCACAGTAAAGGTAGAGTACAGTGGAGCACAGTAGAGATAGAGTACAGTGGAATACAGTAGAGGTAGAGTACAGTGGAGTACAGTAGATGTAGAGTACAGAGGAGCACATTAGAGGTAGAGTACAGTGGAGTACAGTAGAGGTAGAATACAGTGGAGTACAGTAGAGATAGAGTACAGTGGAGTACAGTAGAAGTAGAGTACAGTGGAGCACAGTAGAGATAGAGTACAGTGGAGTACAGTAGAGGTAGAGAACAGTGCAGTACAGTAGTGGTAGAGTACAGTGGAGTACAGTACAGATAGACTACAATGGAGCACAGTAGAGATAGAGTACATTGGAGTACAGTAGAGGTAGAGTACAGTGGAGTACAGTAGAGGTAGAGTACAGTGGAGTACAGTGGAGCACATTAGAGGTGGAGTACAGTGGAGCACAGTAGAGGTAGAGTACAGTGGAGCACAGTAGAGGTAGAGTACAGTGGAGCACAGTAGAGGTAGAGTACAGTGGAGCACAGTAGAGGTAGAGTACAGTGGAGTACAGTAGAGGTAGAGTACAGTGGAGTACAGTAGAGTAGAGTACAGTAGAGCACAGTAGAGGTAGAGTACAGTGGAGCACAGTAGAGATAGAGTACAGTGGAGTACAGTAGAGGTAGAGTAAAGTGGAGTACAGTAGAGGTAGAGTACAGTGGAGCACATTAGAGGTAGAGTACAGTGGAGCACAGAAGAGGTAGAGTACAATGGAACACAGTAGAGGTAGAGTACAGAGGAGCACAGTAGAGGTAGAGTAAAGAGGAGCACAGTAGAGATAGAGTACAGTGGAGCACAGGAGAGGTAGAGTACAGTGGAGTACAGTAGAGTAGAGTACAGTGGAGCACAGTAGAGGTAGAGTACAGTGGAGCACAGTAGAGGTAGAGTACAGTGGAGTACAGTAGAGATAGAGTACAGTGGAGTACAGTAGAGATATAGTACAGTGGAGCACAGTAGAGATAGAGTACAGTGGAGCACAGTAGAGGTAGAGTACAGTAGAGTACAGTAGAGTAGAGTACAGTAGAGCACAGTAGAGGTAGAGTACAGTGGAGCACAGTAGAGGTAGAGTACAGAGGAGCACAGTAGAGATAGAGTACAGTGGAGCACAGTAGAGTAGAGTACAGTAGAGCACATTAGAGGTAGAGTACAGTGGAGCACAGTAGAGGTAGAGTACAGTGGAGTACAGTAGAGGTAGAGTACAGTGGAGTACAGTAGAGGTAGAGTACAGTGGATCACATTAGAGGTGGATTACAGTAGAGTACAGTAGAGATAGAGTACAGTAGAGTACAGTAGAGGTAGAGTACAGTGGAGTACAGTAGAGATAGAGTACAGTGGAGCACAGTAGAAGTAGAGTACAGTGGAGTACAGTAGAGGTAGAGTACAGTGGAGTACAGTAGAGGTAGAGTACAGTGGAGTACAGTGGAGCACATTAGAGGTGGATTACAGTGGAGCACAGTAGAGGTACAGCACAGTGGAGCAAAGTAGAGGTAGAGAACAGTACAGTACAGTAGAGGTAGAGTACAGTGGAGTAGAGTAGAGAGAGAGTACAGTGGAGCACAGTAGAGATAGACTACAGTGGAGTACAGTAGAGGTAGAGAACAGTACAGTACAGTAGAGGTAGAGTACAGTAGAGTACAGTAGAGATAGTGTACAGTGGAGCACAGTAGAGATAGAGTACAGTGGAGTACAGTAGAGGTAGAGAACAGTGCAGTACAGTAGTGGTAGAGTAGAGTGGAGTACAGTACAGATAGACTACAATGGAGCACAGTAGAGATAGAGTACATTGGAGTACAGTAGAGGTAGAGTACAGTGGAGTACAGTAGAGGTAGAGTACAGTGGAGTACAGTGGAGCACATTAGAGGTGGAGTACAGTGGAGCACAGTAGAGGTAGAGTACAGTGGAGCACAGTAGAGGTAGAGTACAGTGGAGCACAGTAGAGGTAGAGTACAGTGGAGTACAGTAGAGGTAGAGTACAGTGGAGTACAGTAGAGTAGAGTACAGTAGAGCACAGTAGAGGTAGAGTACAGTGGAGCACAGTAGAGATAGAGTACAGTGGAGTACAGTAGAGGTAGAGTAAAGTGGAGTACAGTAGAGGTAGAGTACAGTGGAGCACATTAGAGGTAGAGTACAGTGGAGCACAGAAGAGGTAGAGTACAATGGAACACAGTAGAGGTAGAGTACAGAGGAGCACAGTAGAGGTAGAGTAAAGAGGAGCACAGTAGAGATAGAGTACAGTGGAGCACAGGAGAGGTAGAGTACAGTGGAGTACAGTAGAGTAGAGTACAGTGGAGCACAGTAGAGGTAGAGTACAGTGGAGCACAGTAGAGGTAGAGTACAGTGGAGTACAGTAGAGATAGAGTACAGTGGAGTACAGTAGAGATATAGTACAGTGGAGCACAGTAGAGATAGAGTACAGTGGAGCACAGTAGAGGTAGAGTACAGTAGAGTACAGTAGAGTAGAGTACAGTAGAGCACAGTAGAGGTAGAGTACAGTGGAGCACAGTAGAGGTAGAGTACAGAGGAGCACAGTAGAGATAGAGTACAGTGGAGCACAGTAGAGTAGAGTACAGTAGAGCACATTAGAGGTAGAGTACAGTGGAGCACAGTAGAGGTAGAGTACAGTGGAGTACAGTAGAGGTAGAGTACAGTGGAGTACAGTAGAGGTAGAGTACAGTGGATCAAATTAGAGGTGGATTACAGTAGAGTACAGTAGAGATAGAGTACAGTAGAGTACAGTAGAGGTAGAGTACAGTGGAGTACAGTAGAGATAGAGTACAGTGGAGCACAGTAGAAGTAGAGTACAGTGGAGTACAGTAGAGGTAGAGTACAGTGGAGTACAGTAGAGGTAGAGTACAGTGGAGTACAGTGGAGCACATTAGAGGTGGATTACAGTGGAGCACAGTAGAGGTACAGCACAGTGGAGCAAAGTAGAGGTAGAGAACAGTACAGTACAGTAGAGGTAGAGTACAGTGGAGTAGAGTAGAGAGAGAGTACAGTGGAGCACAGTAGAGATAGACTACAGTGGAGTACAGTAGAGGTAGAGAACAGTACAGTACAGTAGAGGTAGAGTACAGTAGAGTACAGTAGAGATAGTGTACAGTGGAGCAGAGTAGAGATAGAGTACAGTGGAGTACAGTAGAGGTAGAGTACAGTGGAGTACAGTAGAGGTAGAGTACAGTGGAGCACATTAGAGGTGGATTACAGTAGAGTACAGTAGAGATAGAGTACAGTAGAGTACAGTAGAGGTAGAGTACAGTGGAGTACAGTAGAGATAGAGTACAGTGGAGCAGAGTAGAAGTAGAGTACAGTGGAGTACAGTAGAGGTAGAGTACAGTGGAGTACAGTAGAGGTAGAGTACAGTGGAGTACAGTGGAGCACATTAGAGGTGGATTACAGTGGAGCACAGTAGAGGTACAGTACAGTGGAGCAAAGTAGAGGTAGAGTACAGTGGAGTAGAGTAGAGGTAGATTACAGTGGAGTACAGTAGAGTAGAGTAGAGTACAGTAGAGCACAGTAGAGGTAGAGTACAGTGGAGCACAGTAGAGTAGAGTACAGTGGAGTACAGTAGAGGTAGAATACAGTGGAGTACAGTAGAGGTAGAATACAGTGGAGTACAGTAGAGATAGAGTAGAGTGGAGTACAGTAGAGGTAGAGTACAGTGGAGTACTGTAGAGGTAGAGTACAGAGGAGCACAGTAGAGATAGAGTACAGTGGAGCACAGTAGAGGTAGAGTACAGTGGAGTACAGTAAAATAGAGTACAGTAGAGGTAGAGTACAGTGGAGCACAGTAAAGGTAGAGTACAGTGGAGCACAGTAGAGATAGAGTACAGTGGAATACAGTAGAGGTAGAGTACAGTGGAGTACAGTAGATGTAGAGTACAGAGGAGCACATTAGAGGTAGAGTACAGTGGAGTACAGTAGAGGTAGAATACAGTGGAGTACAGTAGAGATAGAGTACAGTGGAGTACAGTAGAAGTAGAGTACAGTGGAGCACAGTAGAGATAGAGTACAGTGGAGTACAGTAGAGGTAGAGAACAGTGCAGTACAGTAGTGGTAGAGTAGAGTGGAGTACAGTACAGATAGACTACAATGGAGCACAGTAGAGATAGAGTACAGTGGAGTACAGTAGAGGTAGAGTACAGTGGAGTACAGTAGAGGTAGAGTACAGTGGAGTACAGTAGAATAGAGTACAGTAGAGGTAGAGTACAGTGGAGCACAGTAAAGGTAGAGTACAGTGGAGCACAGTAGAGATAGAGTACAGTGGAATACAGTAGAGGTAGAGTACAGTGGAGTACAGTAGATGTAGAGTACAGAGGAGCACATTAGAGGTAGAGTACAGTGGAGTACAGTAGAGGTAGAATACAGTGGAGTACAGTAGAGATAGAGTACAGTGGAGTACAGTAGAAGTAGAGTACAGTGGAGCACAGTAGAGATAGAGTACAGTGGAGTACAGTAGATGTAGAGAACAGTGCAGTACAGTAGTGGTAGAGTAGAGTGGAGTACAGTACAGATAGACTACAATGGAGCACAGTAGAGATAGAGTACAGTGGAGTACAGTAGAGGTAGAGTACAGTGGAGTACAGTAGAGGTAGAGTACAGTGGAGTACAGTGGAGCACATTAGAGGTGGAGTACAGTGGAGCACAGTAGAGGTAGAGTACAGTGGAGCACAGTAGAGGTAGAGTACAGTGGAGCACAGTAGAGGTAGAGTACAGTGGAGTACAGTAGAGGTAGAGTACAGTGAAGCACATTAGAGGTGGATTACAGTAGAGTACAGTAGAGATAGAGTACAGTAGAGTACAGTAGAGGTAGAGTACAGTGGAGTACAGTAGAGATAGAGTACAGTAGAGCACAGTAGAAGTAGAGTACAGTGAAGTACAGTAGAGGTAGAGTACAGTGGAGTACAGTAGAGGTAGAGTACAGTGGAGTACAGTGGAGCACAGTAGAGGTGGATTACAGTGGAGCACAGCAGAGGTACAGTACAGTGGAGCAAAGTAGAGGTAGAGTACAGTGGAGTAGAGTAGAGGTAGAGTACAGTGGGGTACAGTAGAGTAGAGTAGAGTACAGTAGAGCACAGTAGAGGTAGAGTACAGTGGAGCACAGTAGAGTAGAGTACAGCGGAGTACATTAGAGGTAGAGTACAGTGGAGTACAGTAGAGATAGAGTACAGTGGAGTACAGTAGAGGTAGAGTACAGTGGAGTACAGTAGAGGTAGAGTACAGAGGAGCACAGTAGAGATAGAGTACAGTGGAGCACAGTAGAGGTAGAGTACAGTAGAGTACAGTAGAGGTAGAGTACAGTGGAGTACAGTAGAGATAGAGTACAGTGGAGCACAGTAGTGGTAGAGTACAGTGGAGTACAGTACAGATAGACTACAGTGGAGCACATTAGAGATAGAGTACAGTGGAGTACAGTAGAGGTACAGTACAGTGGAGTACAGTAGAGGTAGAGTACAATGGAGTACAGTGGAGCACATTAGAGGTGGAGTACAGTGGAGCACAGTAGAGGTAGAGTACAGTGGAGCACAGTAGTGGTAGAGTACAGTGGAGCACAGTAGAGGTAGAGTACAGTGGAGTACAGTAGAGGTAGAGTACAGTGGAGTACAGTAGAGGTAGAGTACAGTGGAGTACAGTAGCGGTAGAGTACAGTGGAGTACAGTAGAGGTAGAGTACAGTGGAGTACAGTAGAGGTAGAGTACAGTGGAGTACAGTAGACGTAGAGTACAGTGGAGTACAATAGAGTAGAGTACAGTAGATCACAGTAGAGGTAGAGTACAGTGGAGCACAGTAGAGATAGAGTACAGTGGAGTACAGTAGAGGTAGAGTACAGTGGAGTACAGTTGAGGTGGAGTACAGTAGAGTACAGTAGAGGTAGAGAACAGTACAGTACAGTAGAGGTAGAGTACAGTGGAGTAGAGTAGAGAGAGAGTACAGTGGAGCACAGTAGAGATAGACTACAGTGGAGTACAGTAGAGGTAGAGAACAGTACAGTACAGTAGAGGTAGAGTACAGTAGAGTACAGTAGAGATAGAGTAGAGTGGAGTACAGTAGAGGTAGAGTACAGTGGAGTACAGTAGAGGTAGAGTACAGTGAAGCACATTAGAGGTGGATTACAGTAGAGTACAGTAGAGATAGAGTAAAGTAGAGTACAGTAGAGGTAGAGTACAGTGGAGTACAGTAGAAGTAGAGTACAGTGGAGTACAGTAGAGGTAGAGTACAGTGGAGTACAGTAGAGGTAGAGTACAGTGGAGTACAGTGGAGCACATTAGAGGTGGATTACAGTGGAGCACAGCAGAGGTACAGTACAGTGGAGCAAAGTAGAGGTAGAGTACGGTGGAGTAGAGTAGAGGTAGAGTACAGTGGGGTACAGTAGAGTAGAGTAGAGTACAGTAGAGCACAGTAGAGGTAGAGTACAGTGGAGCACAGTACAGTAGAGTACAGTGGAGTACAGTAGAGGTAGAGTACAGTGGAGTACAGTAGAGATAGAGTACAGTGGAGTACAGTAGAGGTAGAGTACAGTGGAGTACAGTAGAGGTAGAGTACAGAGGAGCACAGTAGAGATAGAGTACAGTGGAGCACAGTAGAGGTAGAGTACAGTGGAGTACAGTAGAGTAGAGTACAGTAGAGGTAGAGTACAGTGGAGCACAGTAAAGGTAGAGTACAGTGGAGCACAGTAGAGATAGAGTACAGTGGAATACAGTAGAGGTAGAGTACAGTGGAGTACAGTAGATGTAGAGTACAGAGGAGCACATTAGAGGTAGAGTACAGTGGAGTACAGTAGAGGTAGAATACAGTGGAGTACAGTAGAGATAGAGTACAGTGGAGTACAGTAGAAGTAGAGTACAGTGGAGCACAGTAGAGATAGAGTACAGTGGAGTACAGTAGAGGTAGAGAACAGTGCAGTACAGTAGTGGTAGAGTAGAGTGGAGTACAGTACAGATAGACTACAATGGAGCACAGTAGAGATAGAGTACATTGGAGTACAGTAGAGGTAGAGTACAGTGGAGTACAGTAGAGGTAGAGTACAGTGGAGTACAGTGGAGCACATTAGAGGTGGAGTACAGTGGAGCACAGTAGAGGTAGAGTACAGTGGAGCACAGTAGAGGTAGAGTACAGTGGAGCACAGTAGAGGTAGAGTACAGTGGAGTACAGTAGAGGTAGAGTACAGTGGAGTACAGTAGAGTAGAGTACAGTAGAGCACAGTAGAGGTAGAGTACAGTGGAGCACAGTAGAGATAGAGTACAGTGGAGTACAGTAGAGGTAGAGTAAAGTGGAGTACAGTAGAGGTAGAGTACAGTGGAGCACATTAGAGGTAGAGTACAGTGGAGCACAGAAGAGGTAGAGTACAATGGAACACAGTAGAGGTAGAGTACAGAGGAGCACAGTAGAGGTAGAGTAAAGAGGAGCACAGTAGAGATAGAGTACAGTGGAGCACAGGAGAGGTAGAGTACAGTGGAGTACAGTAGAGTAGAGTACAGTGGAGCACAGTAGAGGTAGAGTACAGTGGAGCACAGTAGAGGTAGAGTACAGTGGAGTACAGTAGAGATAGAGTACAGTGGAGTACAGTAGAGATATAGTACAGTGGAGCACAGTAGAGATAGAGTACAGTGGAGCACAGTAGAGGTAGAGTACAGTAGAGTACAGTAGAGTAGAGTACAGTAGAGCACAGTAGAGGTAGAGTACAGTGGAGCACAGTAGAGGTAGAGTACAGAGGAGCACAGTAGAGATAGAGTACAGTGGAGCACAGTAGAGTAGAGTACAGTAGAGCACATTAGAGGTAGAGTACAGTGGAGCACAGTAGAGGTAGAGTACAGTGGAGTACAGTAGAGGTAGAGTACAGTGGAGTACAGTAGAGGTAGAGTACAGTGGATCACATTAGAGGTGGATTACAGTAGAGTACAGTAGAGATAGAGTACAGTAGAGTACAGTAGAGGTAGAGTACAGTGGAGTACAGTAGAGATAGAGTACAGTGGAGCACAGTAGAAGTAGAGTACAGTGGAGTACAGTAGAGGTAGAGTACAGTGGAGTACAGTAGAGGTAGAGTACAGTGGAGTACAGTGGAGCACATTAGAGGTGGATTACAGTGGAGCACAGTAGAGGTACAGCACAGTGGAGCAAAGTAGAGGTAGAGAACAGTACAGTACAGTAGAGGTAGAGTACAGTGGAGTAGAGTAGAGAGAGAGTACAGTGGAGCACAGTAGAGATAGACTACAGTGGAGTACAGTAGAGGTAGAGAACAGTACAGTACAGTAGAGGTAGAGTACAGTAGAGTACAGTAGAGATAGTGTACAGTGGAGCACAGTAGAGATAGAGTACAGTGGAGTACAGTAGAGGTAGAGTACAGTGGAGTACAGTAGAGGTAGAGTACAGTGGAGCACATTAGAGGTGGATTACAGTAGAGTACAGTAGAGATAGAGTACAGTAGAGTACAGTAGAGGTAGAGTACAGTGGAGTACAGTAGAGATAGAGTACAGTGGAGCAGAGTAGAAGTAGAGTACAGTGGAGTACAGTAGAGGTAGAGTACAGTGGAGTACAGTAGAGGTAGAGTACAGTGGAGTACAGTGGAGCACATTAGAGGTGGATTACAGTGGAGCACAGTAGAGGTACAGTACAGTGGAGCAAAGTAGAGGTAGAGTACAGTGGAGTAGAGTAGAGGTAGATTACAGTGGAGTACAGTAGAGTAGAGTAGAGTACAGTAGAGCACAGTAGAGGTAGAGTACAGTGGAGCACAGTAGAGTAGAGTACAGTGGAGTACAGTAGAGGTAGAATACAGTGGAGTACAGTAGAGGTAGAATACAGTGGAGTACAGTAGAGATAGAGTAGAGTGGAGTACAGTAGAGGTAGAGTACAGTGGAGTACTGTAGAGGTAGAGTACAGAGGAGCACAGTAGAGATAGAGTACAGTGGAGCACAGTAGAGGTAGAGTACAGTGGAGTACAGTAAAATAGAGTACAGTAGAGGTAGAGTACAGTGGAGCACAGTAAAGGTAGAGTACATTGGAGCACAGTAGAGATAGAGTACAGTGGAATACAGTAGAGGTAGAGTACAGTGGAGTACAGTAGATGTAGAGTACAGAGGAGCACATTAGAGGTAGAGTACAGTGGAGTACAGTAGAGGTAGAATACAGTGGAGTACAGTAGAGATAGAGTACAGTGGAGTACAGTAGAAGTAGAGTACAGTGGAGCACAGTAGAGATAGAGTACAGTGGAGTACAGTAGAGGTAGAGAACAGTGCAGTACAGTAGTGGTAGAGTAGAGTGGAGTACAGTACAGATAGACTACAATGGAGCACAGTAGAGATAGAGTACAGTGGAGTACAGTAGAGGTAGAGTACAGTGGAGTACAGTAGAGGTAGAGTACAGTGGAGTACAGTGGAGCACATTAGAGGTGGAGTACAGTGGAGCACAGTAGAGGTAGAGTACAGTGGAGCACAGTAGAGGTAGAGTACAGTGGAGCACAGTAGAGGTAGAGTACAGTGGAGTACAGTAGAGGTAGAGTACAGTGGAGTACAGTAGAGTAGAGTACAGTAGAGCACAGTAGAGGTAGAGTACAGTGGAGCACAGTAGAGATAGAGTACAGTGGAGTAAAGTAGAGGTAGAGTACAGTGGAGTACAGTAGAGGTGGAGTACAGTGGAGTACATTAGAGGTGGAGTACAGAAGAGTACTGTAGAGGTAGAGTACAGTAGAGATAGAGTACAGTGGAGCACAGTAGAGATAGAGTACAGTGGAGCACAGTAGAGGTAGAGTACAGTGGAGTACAGTTGAGATAGAGTACAGTGGAGTACAGTAGAGGTAGAGTACAATGGAGTACAGTAGATATAGAGTACAGTGGAGTACAGTAGAGGTAGAGTACAGTAGAGTACAGTAGAGGTAGAGTACAGTGGAGTACAGTAGAGATAGAGTACAGTGGAGCACAGTAGTGGTAGAGTACAGTGGAGTACAGTACAGATAGACTACAATGGAGCACAGTAGAGATAGAGTACAGTGGAGTACAGTAGAGGTACAGTACAGTGGAGTACAGTAGAGGTAGAGTACAATGGAGTACAGTGGAGCACATTAGAGGTGGAGTACAGTGGAGCACAGTAGAGGTAGAGTACAGTGGAGCACAGTAGAGGTAGAGTACAGTGGAGCACAGTAGAGGTAGAGTACAGTGGAGTACAGTAGAGGTAGAGTACAGTGGAGTACAGTAGAGTAGAGTAGAGTACAGTAGAGCACAGTAGAGGTAGAGTACAGTGGAGCAAAGTAGAGATAGAGTACAGTGGAGTACAGTAGAGGTAGAGTACAGTGGAGTACAGTAGAGGTAGAGTACAGTGGAGCACATTAGAGGTAGAGTACAGTGGAGTACAGTAGAGGTAGAGTACAGTGGAGTACAGTAGCGGTAGAGTACAGTGGAGTACAGTAGAGGTAGAGTACAGTGGAGTACAGTAGAGGTAGAGTACAGTGGAGTACAGTAGAGGTAGAGTACAGTGGAGTACAATAGAGTAGAGTACAGTAGATCACAGTAGAGGTAGAGTACAGTGGAGCACAGTAGAGATAGAGTACAGTGGAGTACAGTAGAGGTAGAGTACAGTGGAGTACAGTTGAGGTGGAGTACAGTAGAGTACAGTAGAGGTAGAGAACAGTACAGTACAGTAGAGGTAGAGTACAGTGGAGTAGAGTAGAGAGAGAGTACAGTGGAGCACAGTAGAGATAGACTACAGTGGAGTACAGTAGAGGTAGAGAACAGTACAGTACAGTAGAGGTAGAGTACAGTGAAGCACATTAGAGGTGGATTACAGTAGAGTACAGTAGACATAGAGTACAGTAGAGTACAGTAGAGGTAGAGTACAGTGGAGTACAGTAGAGATAGAGTACAGTGGAGCACAGTAGAAGTAGAGTACAGTGGAGTACAGTAGAGGTAGAGTACAGTGGAGTACAGTAGAGGTAGAGTACAGTGGAGTACAGTGGAGCACATTAGAGGTGGATTACAGTGGAGCACAGTAGAGGTACAGTACAGTGGAGCAAAGTAGAGGTAGAGAACAGTACAGCACAGTAGAGGTAGAGTACAGTGGAGTAGAGTAGAGAGAGAGTACAGTGGAGCACAGTAGAGATAGACTACAGTGGAGTACAGTAGAGGTAGAGAACAGTACAGTACAGTAGAGGTAGAATACAGTAGAGTACAGTAGAGATAGTGTACAGTGGAGCACAGTAGAGATAGACTACAGTGGAGTACAGTAGAGGTAGAGTACAGTGGAGTACAGTAGAGGTAGAGTACAGTGGAGCACATTAGAGGTGGATTACAGTAGAGTACAGTAGAGATAGAGTACAGTAGAGTACAGTAGAGGTAGAGTACAGTGGAGTACAGTAGAGATAGAGTACAGTGGAGCAGAGTGGATATAGAGTACAGTGGAGTACAGTAGAGGTAGAGTACAGTGGAGTACAGTAGAGGTAGAGTACAGTGGAGTACAGTGGAGCACATTAGAGGTGGATTACAGTGGAGCACAGTAGAGGTACAGTACAGTGGAGCAAAGTAGAGGTAGAGTACAGTGGAGTAGAGTAGAGGTAGATTACAGTGGAGTACAGTAGAGTAGAGTAGAGTACAGTAGAGCACAGTAGAGGTAGAGTACAGTGGAGCACAGTAGAGTAGAGTACAGTGGAGTACAGTAGAGGTAGAATACAGTGGAGTACAGTAGAGATAGAGTGGAGTGGAGTACAGTAGAGGTAGAGTACAGTGGAGTACTGTAGAGGTAGAGTACAGAGGAGCACAGTAGAGGTAGAGTACAGTGGAGTACAGTAGAATAGAGTACAGTAGAGGTAGAGTACAGTGGAGCACAGTAAAGGTAGAGTACAGTGGAGCACAGTAGAGATAGAGTACAGTGGAATACAGTAGAGGTAGAGTACAGTGGAGTACAGTAGATGTAGAGTACAGAGGAGCACATTAGAGGTAGAGTACAGTGGAGTACAGTAGAGGTAGAATACAGTGGAGTACAGTAGAGATAGAGTACAGTGGAGTACAGTAGAAGTAGAGTACAGTGGAGCACAGTAGAGATAGAGTACAGTAGAGTACAGTAGAGGTAGAGAACAGTGCAGTACAGTAGTGGTAGAGTAGAGTGGAGTACAGTACAGATAGACTACAATGGAGCACAGTAGAGATAGAGTACAGTGGAGTACAGTAGAGGTAGAGTACAGTGGAGTACAGTAGAGGTAGAGTACAGTGGAGTACAGTGGAGCACATTAGAGGTGGAGTACAGTGGAGCACAGTAGAGGTAGAGTACAGTGGAGCACAGTAGAGGTAGAGTACAGTGGAGCACAGTAGAGGTAGAGTACAGTGGAGTACAGTAGAGGTAGAGTACAGTGGAGTACAGTAGAGTAGAGTACAGTAGAGCACAGTAGAGGTAGAGTACAGTGGAGCACAGTAGAGATAGAGTACAGTGGAGTAAAGTAGAGGTAGAGTACAGTGGAGTACAGTAGAGGTGGAGTACAGTGGAGTACATTAGAGGTGGAGTACAGAAGAGTACTGTAGAGGTAGAGTACAGTAGAGATAGAGTACAGTGGAGCACAGTAGAGATAGAGTACAGTGGAGCACAGTAGAGGTAGAGTACAGTGGAGTACAGTTGAGATAGAGTACAGTGGAGTACAGTAGAGGTAGAGTACAATGGAGTACAGTAGAGATAGAGTACAGTGGAGTACAGTAGAGGTAGAGTACAGTAGAGTACAGTAGAGGTAGAGTACAGTGGAGTACAGTAGAGATAGAGTACAGTGGAGCACAGTAGTGGTAGAGTACAGTGGAGTACAGTACAGATAGACTACAGTGGAGCACAGTAGAGATAGAGTACAGTGGAGTACAGTAGAGGTAGAGTACAATGGAGTACAGTGGAGCACATTAGAGGTGGAGTACAGTGGAGCACAGTAGAGGTAGAGTACAGTGGAGTACAGTGGAGCACAGTAGAGGTAGAGTACAGTGGAGCACAGTAGAGGTAGAGTACAGTGGAGTACAGTAGAGGTAGAGTACAGTGGAGTACAGTAGAGTAGAGTAGAGTACAGTAGAGCACAGTAGAGGTAGAGTACAGTGGAGCAAAGTAGAGATAGAGTACAGTGGAGTACAGTAGAGGTAGAGTACAGTGGAGTACAGTAGAGGTAGAGTACAGTGGAGCACATTAGAGGTAGAGTGCAGTGGAGTACAGTAGAGGTAGAGTACAGTGGAGTACAGTAGCGGTAGAGTACAGTGGAGTACAGTAGAGGTAGAGTACAGTGGAGTACAGTAGAGGTAGAGTACAGTGGAGTACAGTAGAGGTAGAGTACAGTGGAGTACAATAGAGTAGAGTACAGTAGATCACAGTAGAGGTAGAGTACAGTGGAGCACAGTAGAGATAGAGTACAGTGGAGTACAGTAGAGGTAGAGTACAGTGGAGTACAGTTGAGGTGGAGTACAGTAGAGTACAGTAGAGGTAGAGAACAGTACAGTACAGTAGAGGTAGAGTACAGTGGAGTAGAGTAGAGAGAGAGTACAGTGGAGCACAGTAGAGATAGACTACAGTGGAGTACAGTAGAGGTAGAGAACAGTACAGTACAGTAGAGGTAGAGTACAGTAGAGTACAGTAGAGATAGTGTACAGTGGAGCACAGTAGAGATAGAGTAGAGTGGAGTACAGTAGAGGTAGAGTACAGTGGAGTACAGTAGAGATAGAGTACAGTGGAGTACAGTAGAAGTAGAGTATAGTGGAGTACAGTAGAGGTAGAGTACAGTGGAGTACAGTAGAGGTAGAGTACAGTGGAGTACAGTGGAGCACATTAGAGGTGGATTACAGTGGAGCACAGCAGAGGTACAGTACAGTGGAGCAAAGTAGAGGTAGAGTACAGTGGAGTAGAGTAGAGGTAGAGTACAGTGGGGTACAGTAGAGTACAGTAGAGTACAGTAGAGCACAGTAGAGGTAGAGTACAGTGGAGCACAGTAGAGTAGAGTACAGTGGAGTACAGTAGAGGTAGAGTACAGTGGAGTACAGTAGAGATAGAGTACAGTGGAGTACAGTAGAGGTAGAGTACAGTGGAGTACAGTAGAGGTAGAGTACAGAGGAGCAGAGTAGAGATAGAGTACAGTGGAGCACAGTAGAGGTAGAGTACAGTGGAGTACAGTAGAGTAGAGTACAGTAGAGGTAGAGTACAGTGGAGCACAGTAAAGGTAGAGTACAGTGGAGCACAGTAGAGATAGAGTACAGTGGAGCACAGTAGAGGTAGAGTACAGTAGAATACAGTAGATGTAGAGTACAGAGGAGCACATTAGAGGTACAGTACAGTGGAGTACAGTAGAGGTAGAATACAGTGGAGTACAGTAGAGATAGAGTACAGTGGAGTACAGTAGAAGTAGAGTACAGTGGAGCACAGTAGAGATAGAGTACAGTGGAGTACAGTAGAGGTAGAGAACAGTGCAGTACAGTAGTGGTAGAGTAGAGTGGAGTACAGTACAGATAGACTACAATGGAGCACAGTAGAGATAGAGTACAGTGGAGTACAGTAGAGGTAGAGTACAGTGGAGTACAGTAGAGGTAGAGTACAGTGGAGTACAGTGGAGCACATTAGAGGTGGAGTACAGTGGAGCACAGTAGAGGTAGAGTACAGTGGAGCACAGTAGAGGTAGAGTACAGTGGAGCACAGTAGAGGTAGAGTACAGTGGAGTACAGTAGAGGTAGCGTACAGTGGAGTACAGTAGAGTAGAGTACAGTAGAGCACAGTAGAGGTAGAGTACAGTGGAGCACAGTAGAGATAGAGTACAGTGGAGTACAGTAGAGGTAGAGTAAAGTGGAGTACAGTAGAGGTAGAGTACAGTGGAGCACATTAGAGGTAGAGTACAGTGGAGCACAGAAGAGGTAGAGTACAGTGGAACACAGTAGAGGTAGAGTACAGAGGAGCACAGTAGAGGTAGAGCAAAGAGGAGCACAGTAGAGATAGAGTACAGTGGAGCACAGTAGAGGTAGAGTACAGTGGAGTACAGTAGAGTAGAGTACAGTGGAGCACAGTAGAGGTAGAGTACAGTGGAGCAAAGTAGAGGTAGAGTACAGTGGAGTACAGTAGAGATAGAGTACAGTGGGGTACAGTAGAGATAGAGTACAGTGGAGCACAGTAGAGATAGAGTACAGTGGAGCACAGTAGAGGTAGAGTACAGTGGAGTACAGTAGAGCACAGTAGAGGTAGAGTACTGTGGAGCACAGTAGAGGTAGAGTACAGAGGAGCACAGTAGAGATAGAGTACAGTGGAGCACAGTAGAGGTAGAGTACAGTGGAGCACAGTAGAGTAGAGTACAGTAGAGCACATTAGAGGTAGAGTACAGTGGAGCACAGTAGAGGTAGAGTACAATGGAGTACAGTAGAGATAGAGTACAGTGGAGTACAGTAGAGATAGAGTACAGTGGAGTACAGTAGAGGTAGAGTACAGTGGAGTACAGTAGAGGTAGAGTACAGTGGAGCACATTAGAGGTGGATTACAGTAGAGTACAGTAGAGATAGAGTACAGTAGAGTACAGTAGAGGTAGAGTACAGTGGAGTACAGTAGAGATAGAGTACAGTGGAGCACAGTAGAAGTAGAGTACAGTGGAGTACAGTAGAGGTAGAGTACAGTGGAGTACAGTAGAGGTAGAGTACAGTGGAGTACAGTGGAGCACATTAGAGGTGGATTACAGTGGAGCACAGTAGAGGTACAGTACAGTGGAGCAAAGTAGAGGTAGAGAACAGTACAGTACAGTAGAGGTAGAGTACAGTGGAGTAGAGTAGAGAGAGAGTACAGTGGAGCACAGTAGAGATAGACTACAGTGGAGTACAGTAGAGGTAGAGAACAGTACAGTACAGTAGAGGTAGAGTACAGTAGAGTACAGTAGAGATAGTGTACAGTGGAGCACAGTAGAGATAGAGTACAGTGGAGTACAGTAGAGGTAGAGTACAGTGGAGTACAGTAGAGGTAGAGTACAGTGGAGCACATTAGAGGTGGATTACAGTAGAGTACAGTAGAGATAGAGTACAGTAGAGTACAGTAGAGGTAGAGTACAGTGGAGTACAGTAGAGATAGAGTACAGTGGAGCACAGTAGAAGTAGAGTACAGTGGAGTACAGTAGAGGTAGAGTACAGTGGAGTACAGTAGAGGTAGCGTACAGTGGAGTACAGTAGAGGTAGAGTACAGTGGAGTACAGTAGAGGTAGAGTACAGTGAAGCACATTAGAGGTGGATTACAGTAGAGTACAGTAGAGATAGAGTACAGTAGAATACAGTAGAGGTAGAGTACAGTGGAGTACAGTAGAGATAGAGTACAGTGGAGCACAGTAGAAGTAGAGTATAGTGGAGTACAGTAGAGGTAGAGTACAGTGGAGTAGAGTAGAGGTAGAGTACAGTGGAGTACAGTGGACCACATTAGAGGTGGATTACAGTGGAGCACAGCAGAGGTACAGTACAGTGGAGCAAAGTAGAGGTAGAGTACAGTGGAGTAGAGTAGAGGTAGAGTACAGTGGGGTACAGTAGAGTAGAGTAGAGTACAGTAGAGCACAGTAGAGGTAGAGTACAGTGGAGCACAGTAGAGTAGAGTACAGTGGAGTACAGTAGAGGTAGAGTACAGTGGAGTACAGTAGAGATAGAGTACAGTGGAGTACAGTAGAGGTAGAGTACAGTGGAGTACAGTAGAGGTAGAGTACAGAGGAGCACAGTAGAGATAGAGTACAGTGGAGCACAGTAGAGGTAGAGTACAGTGGAGTACAGTAGAGTAGAGTACAGTAGAGGTAGAGTACAGTGGAGCACAGTAAAGGTAGAGTACAGTGGAGCACAGTAGAGATAGAGTACAGTGGAGCACAGTAGAGGTAGAGTACAGTAGTATACAGTAGATGTAGAGTACAGAGGAGCACATTAGAGGTAGAGTACAGTGGAGTACAGTAGAGGTAGAATACAGTGGAGTACAGTAGAGATAGAGTACAGTGGAGTACAGTAGAAGTAGAGTACAGTGGAGCACAGTAGAGATAGAGTACAGTGGAGTACAGTAGAGGTAGAGAACAGTGCAGTACAGTAGTGGTAGAGTAGAGTGGAGTACAGTACAGATAGACTACAATGGAGCACAGTAGAGATAGAGTACAGTGGAGTACAGTAGAGGTAGAGTACAGTGGAGTACAGTAGAGGTAGAGTACAGTGGAGTACAGTGGAGCACATTAGAGGTGGAGTACAGTGGAGCACAGTAGAGGTAGAGTACAGTGGAGCACAGTAGAGGTAGAGTACAGTGGAGCACAGTAGAGGTAGAGTACAGTGGAGTACAGTAGAGGTAGCGTACAGTGGAGTACAGTAGAGTAGAGTACAGTAGAGCACAGTAGAGGTAGAGTACAGTGGAGCACAGTAGAGATAGAGTACAGTGGAGTACAGTAGAGGTAGAGTAAAGTGGAGTACAGTAGAGGTAGAGTACAGTGGAGCACATTAGAGGTAGAGTACAGTGGAGCACAGAAGAGGTAGAGTACAGTGGAGTACAGTGGAGCACATTAGAGGTGGAGTACAGTGGAGCACAGTAGAGGTAGAGTACAGTGGAGCACAGTAGAGGTAGAGTACAGTGGAGCACAGTAGAGGTAGAGTACAGTGGAGTACAGTAGAGGTAGCGTACAGTGGAGTACAGTAGAGTAGAGTACAGTAGAGCACAGTAGAGGTAGAGTACAGTGGAGCACAGTAGAGATAGAGTACAGTGGAGTACAGTAGAGGTAGAGTAAAGTGGAGTACAGTAGAGGTAGAGTACAGTGGAGCACATTAGAGGTAGAGTACAGTGGAGCACAGAAGAGGTAGAGTACAGTGGAACACAGTAGAGGTAGAGTACAGAGGAGCACAGTAGAGGTAGAGCAAAGAGGAGCACAGTAGAGATAGAGTACAGTGGAGCACAGTAGAGGTAGAGTACAGTGGAGTACAGTAGAGTAGAGTACAGTGGAGCACAGTAGAGGTAGAGTACAGTGGAGCAAAGTAGAGGTAGAGTACAGTGGAGTACAGTAGAGATAGAGTACAGTGGGGTACAGTAGAGATAGAGTACAGTGGAGCACAGTAGAGATAGAGTACAGTGGAGCACAGTAGAGGTAGAGTACAGTGGAGTACAGTAGAGCACAGTAGAGGTAGAGTACTGTGGAGCACAGTAGAGGTAGAGTACAGAGGAGCACAGTAGAGATAGAGTACAGTGGAGCACAGTAGAGGTAGAGTACAGTGGAGCACAGTAGAGTAGAGTACAGTAGAGCACATTAGAGGTAGAGTACAGTGGAGCACAGTAGAGGTAGAGTACAATGGAGTACAGTAGAGATAGAGTACAGTGGAGTACAGTAGAGATAGAGTACAGTGGAGTACAGTAGAGGTAGAGTACAGTGGAGTACAGTAGAGGTAGAGTACAGTGGAGCACATTAGAGGTGGATTACAGTAGAGTACAGTAGAGATAGAGTACAGTAGAGTACAGTAGAGGTAGAGTACAGTGGAGTACAGTAGAGATAGAGTACAGTGGAGCACAGTAGAAGTAGAGTACAGTGGAGTACAGTAGAGGTAGAGTACAGTGGAGTACAGTAGAGGTAGAGTACAGTGGAGTACAGTGGAGCACATTAGAGGTGGATTACAGTGGAGCACAGTAGAGGTACAGTACAGTGGAGCAAAGTAGAGGTAGAGAACAGTACAGTACAGTAGAGGTAGAGTACAGTGGAGTAGAGTAGAGAGAGAGTACAGTGGAGCACAGTAGAGATAGACTACAGTGGAGTACAGTAGAGGTAGAGAACAGTACAGTACAGTAGAGGTAGAGTACAGTAGAGTACAGTAGAGATAGTGTACAGTGGAGCACAGTAGAGATAGAGTACAGTGGAGTACAGTAGAGGTAGAGTACAGTGGAGTACAGTAGAGGTAGAGTACAGTGGAGCACATTAGAGGTGGATTACAGTAGAGTACAGTAGAGATAGAGTACAGTAGAGTACAGTAGAGGTAGAGTACAGTGGAGTACAGTAGAGATAGAGTACAGTGGAGCACAGTAGAAGTAGAGTACAGTGGAGTACAGTAGAGGTAGAGTACAGTGGAGTACAGTAGAGGTAGCGTACAGTGGAGTACAGTAGAGGTAGAGTACAGTGGAGTACAGTAGAGGTAGAGTACAGTGAAGCACATTAGAGGTGGATTACAGTAGAGTACAGTAGAGATAGAGTACAGTAGAATACAGTAGAGGTAGAGTACAGTGGAGTACAGTAGAGATAGAGTACAGTGGAGCACAGTAGAAGTAGAGTATAGTGGAGTACAGTAGAGGTAGAGTACAGTGGAGTAGAGTAGAGGTAGAGTACAGTGGAGTACAGTGGACCACATTAGAGGTGGATTACAGTGGAGCACAGCAGAGGTACAGTACAGTGGAGCAAAGTAGAGGTAGAGTACAGTGGAGTAGAGTAGAGGTAGAGTACAGTGGGGTACAGTAGAGTAGAGTAGAGTACAGTAGAGCACAGTAGAGGTAGAGTACAGTGGAGCACAGTAGAGTAGAGTACAGTGGAGTACAGTAGAGGTAGAGTACAGTGGAGTACAGTAGAGATAGAGTACAGTGGAGTACAGTAGAGGTAGAGTACAGTGGAGTACAGTAGAGGTAGAGTACAGAGGAGCACAGTAGAGATAGAGTACAGTGGAGCACAGTAGAGGTAGAGTACAGTGGAGTACAGTAGAGTAGAGTACAGTAGAGGTAGAGTACAGTGGAGCACAGTAAAGGTAGAGTACAGTGGAGCACAGTAGAGATAGAGTACAGTGGAGCACAGTAGAGGTAGAGTACAGTAGTATACAGTAGATGTAGAGTACAGAGGAGCACATTAGAGGTAGAGTACAGTGGAGTACAGTAGAGGTAGAATACAGTGGAGTACAGTAGAGATAGAGTACAGTGGAGTACAGTAGAAGTAGAGTACAGTGGAGCACAGTAGAGATAGAGTACAGTGGAGTACAGTAGAGGTAGAGAACAGTGCAGTACAGTAGTGGTAGAGTAGAGTGGAGTACAGTACAGATAGACTACAATGGAGCACAGTAGAGATAGAGTACAGTGGAGTACAGTAGAGGTAGAGTACAGTGGAGTACAGTAGAGGTAGAGTACAGTGGAGTACAGTGGAGCACATTAGAGGTGGAGTACAGTGGAGCACAGTAGAGGTAGAGTACAGTGGAGCACAGTAGAGGTAGAGTACAGTGGAGCACAGTAGAGGTAGAGTACAGTGGAGTACAGTAGAGGTAGCGTACAGTGGAGTACAGTAGAGTAGAGTACAGTAGAGCACAGTAGAGGTAGAGTACAGTGGAGCACAGTAGAGATAGAGTACAGTGGAGTACAGTAGAGGTAGAGTAAAGTGGAGTACAGTAGAGGTAGAGTACAGTGGAGCACATTAGAGGTAGAGTACAGTGGAGCACAGAAGAGGTAGAGTACAGTGGAACACAGTAGAGGTAGAGTACAGAGGAGCACAGTAGAGGTAGAGCAAAGAGGAGCACAGTAGAGATAGAGTACAGTGGAGCACAGTAGAGGTAGAGTACAGTGGAGTACAGTAGAGTAGAGTACAGTGGAGCACAGTAGAGGTAGAGTACAGTGGAGCAAAGTAGAGGTAGAGTACAGTGGAGTACAGTAGAGATAGAGTACAGTGGGGTACAGTAGAGATAGAGTACAGTGGAGCACAGTAGAGATAGAGTACAGTGGAGCACAGTAGAGGTAGAGTACAGTGGAGTACAGTAGAGCACAGTAGAGGTAGAGTACTGTGGAGCACAGTAGAGGTAGAGTACAGAGGAGCACAGTAGAGATAGAGTACAGTGGAGCACAGTAGAGGTAGAGTACAGTGGAGCACAGTAGAGTAGAGTACAGTAGAGCACATTAGAGGTAGAGTACAGTGGAGCACAGTAGAGGTAGAGTACAATGGAGTACAGTAGAGATAGAGTACAGTGGAGTACAGTAGAGATAGAGTACAGTGGAGTACAGTAGAGGTAGAGTACAGTGGAGTACAGTAGAGGTAGAGTACAGTGGAGCACATTAGAGGTGGATTACAGTAGAGTACAGTAGAGATAGAGTACAGTAGAGTACAGTAGAGGTAGAGTACAGTGGAGTACAGTAGAGATAGAGTACAGTGGAGCACAGTAGAAGTAGAGTACAGTGGAGTACAGTAGAGGTAGAGTACAGTGGAGTACAGTAGAGGTAGAGTACAGTGGAGTACAGTGGAGCACATTAGAGGTGGATTACAGTGGAGCACAGTAGAGGTACAGTACAGTGGAGCAAAGTAGAGGTAGAGAACAGTACAGTACAGTAGAGGTAGAGTACAGTGGAGTAGAGTAGAGAGAGAGTACAGTGGAGCACAGTAGAGATAGACTACAGTGGAGTACAGTAGAGGTAGAGAACAGTACAGTACAGTAGAGGTAGAGTACAGTAGAGTACAGTAGAGATAGTGTACAGTGGAGCACAGTAGAGATAGAGTACAGTGGAGTACAGTAGAGGTAGAGTACAGTGGAGTACAGTAGAGGTAGAGTACAGTGGAGCACATTAGAGGTGGATTACAGTAGAGTACAGTAGAGATAGAGTACAGTAGAGTACAGTAGAGGTAGAGTACAGTGGAGTACAGTAGAGATAGAGTACAGTGGAGCACAGTAGAAGTAGAGTACAGTGGAGTACAGTAGAGGTAGAGTACAGTGGAGTACAGTAGAGGTAGCGTACAGTGGAGTACAGTAGAGGTAGAGTACAGTGGAGTACAGTAGAGGTAGAGTACAGTGAAGCACATTAGAGGTGGATTACAGTAGAGTACAGTAGAGATAGAGTACAGTAGAATACAGTAGAGGTAGAGTACAGTGGAGTACAGTAGAGATAGAGTACAGTGGAGCACAGTAGAAGTAGAGTATAGTGGAGTACAGTAGAGGTAGAGTACAGTGGAGTAGAGTAGAGGTAGAGTACAGTGGAGTACAGTGGACCACATTAGAGGTGGATTACAGTGGAGCACAGCAGAGGTACAGTACAGTGGAGCAAAGTAGAGGTAGAGTACAGTGGAGTAGAGTAGAGGTAGAGTACAGTGGGGTACAGTAGAGTAGAGTAGAGTACAGTAGAGCACAGTAGAGGTAGAGTACAGTGGAGCACAGTAGAGTAGAGTACAGTGGAGTACAGTAGAGGTAGAGTACAGTGGAGTACAGTAGAGATAGAGTACAGTGGAGTACAGTAGAGGTAGAGTACAGTGGAGTACAGTAGAGGTAGAGTACAGAGGAGCACAGTAGAGATAGAGTACAGTGGAGCACAGTAGAGGTAGAGTACAGTGGAGTACAGTAGAGTAGAGTACAGTAGAGGTAGAGTACAGTGGAGCACAGTAAAGGTAGAGTACAGTGGAGCACAGTAGAGATAGAGTACAGTGGAGCACAGTAGAGGTAGAGTACAGTAGTATACAGTAGATGTAGAGTACAGAGGAGCACATTAGAGGTAGAGTACAGTGGAGTACAGTAGAGGTAGAATACAGTGGAGTACAGTAGAGATAGAGTACAGTGGAGTACAGTAGAAGTAGAGTACAGTGGAGCACAGTAGAGATAGAGTACAGTGGAGTACAGTAGAGGTAGAGAACAGTGCAGTACAGTAGTGGTAGAGTAGAGTGGAGTACAGTACAGATAGACTACAATGGAGCACAGTAGAGATAGAGTACAGTGGAGTACAGTAGAGGTAGAGTACAGTGGAGTACAGTAGAGGTAGAGTACAGTGGAGTACAGTGGAGCACATTAGAGGTGGAGTACAGTGGAGCACAGTAGAGGTAGAGTACAGTGGAGCACAGTAGAGGTAGAGTACAGTGGAGCACAGTAGAGGTAGAGTACAGTGGAGTACAGTAGAGGTAGCGTACAGTGGAGTACAGTAGAGTAGAGTACAGTAGAGCACAGTAGAGGTAGAGTACAGTGGAGCAAAGTAGAGATAGAGTACAGTGGAGTACAGTAGAGGTAGAGTAAAGTGGAGTACAGTAGAGGTAGAGTACAGTGGAGCACATTAGAGGTAGAGTACAGTGGAGCACAGAAGAGGTAGAGTACAGTGGAACACAGTAGAGGTAGAGTACAGAGGAGCACAGTAGAGGTAGAGTAAAGAGGAGCACAGTAGAGATAGAGTACAGTGGAGCACAGTAGAGGTAGAGTACAGTGGAGTACAGTAGAGTAGAGTACAGTGGAGCACAGTAGAGGTAGAGTACAGTGGAGCAAAGTAGAGGTAGAGTACAGTGGAGTACAGTAGAGATAGAGTACAGTGGGGTATAGTAGAGATAGAGTACAGTGGAGCAGAGTAGAGATAGAGTACAGTGGAGCACAGTAGAGGTAGAGTACAGTGGAGTACAGTAGAGTAGAGTACAGTAGAGCACAGTAGAGGTAGAGTACTGTGGAGCACAGTAGAGGTAGAGTACAGAGGAGCACAGTAGAGATAGAGTACAGTGGAGCACAGTAGAGGTAGAGTACAGTGGAGCACAGTAGAGTAGAGTACAGTAGAGCACATTAGAGGTAGAGTACAGTGGAGCACATTAGAGGTAGAGTACAATGGAGTACAGTAGAGATAGAGTACAGTGCAGTACAGTAGAGATAGAGTACAGTGGAGTGCAGTAGAGGTAGAGTACAGTGGAGTACAGTAGAGGTAGAGTACAGTGGAGCACATTAGAGGTGGATTACAGTAGAGTACAGTAGAGATAGAGTACAGTAGAGTACAGTAGAGGTAGAGTACAGTGGAGTACAGTAGAGATAGAGTACAGTGGAGCACAGTAGAAGTAGAGTACAGTGGAGTACAGTAGAGGTAGAGTACAGTGGAGTACAGTAGACGTAGAGTACAGTGGAGTACAGTGGAGCACATTAGAGGTGGATTACAGTGGAGCACAGTAGAGGTACAGTACAGTGGAGCAAAGTAGAGGTAGAGAACAGTACAGTACAATAGAGGTAGAGTACAGTGGAGTAGAGTAGAGAGAGAGTACAGTGGAGCACAGTAGAGATAGACTACAGTGGAGTACAGTAGAGGTAGAGAACAGTACAGTACAGTAGAGGTAGAGTACAGTAGAGTACAGTAGAGATAGTGTACAGTGGAGCACAGTAGAGATAGAGTACAGTGGAGTACAGTAGAGGTAGAGTACAGTGGAGTACAGTAGAGGTAGAGTACAGTGGAGCACATAAGAGGTGGATTACAGTAGAGTACAGTAGAGATAGAGTACAGTAGAGTACAGTAGAGGTAGAGTACAGTGGAGTACAGTAGAGATAGAGTACAGTGGAGCACAGTAGAAGTAGAGTACAGTGGAGTACAGTAGAGGTAGAGTACAGTGGAGTACAGTAGAGGTAGCGTACAGTGGAGTACAGTAGAGGTAGAGAACAGTGCAGTACAGTAGTGGTAGAGTAGAGTGGAGTACAGTACAGATAGACTACAATGGAGCACAGTAGAGATAGAGTACAGTGGAGTACAGTAGAGGTAGAGTACAGTGGAGTACAGTAGAGGTAGAGTACAGTGGAGTACAGTGGAGCACATTAGAGGTGGAGTACAGTGGAGCACAGTAGAGGTAGAGTACAGTGGAGCACAGTAGAGGTAGAGTACAGTGGAGCACAGTAGAGGTAGAGTACAGTGGAGTACAGTAGAGGTAGCGTACAGTGGAGTACAGTAGAGTAGAGTACAGTAGAGCACAGTAGAGGTAGAGTACAGTGGAGCATAGTAGAGATAGAGTACAGTGGAGTACAGTAGAGGTAGAGTAAAGTGGAGTACAGTAGAGGTAGAGTACAGTGGAGCACATTAGAGGTAGAGTACAGTGGAGCACAGAAGAGGTAGAGTACAGTAGAACACAGTAGAGGTAGAGTACAGAGGAGCACAGTAGAGGTAGAGTAAAGAGGAGCACAGTAGAGATAGAGTACAGTGGAGCACAGTAGAGGTAGAGTACAGTGGAGTACAGTAGAGATAGAGTACAGTGGAGTACAGTAGAGATAGAGTACAGTGGAGCACAGTAGAGATAGAGTACAGTGGAGCACAGTAGAGGTAGAGTACAGTGGAGTACAGTAGAGTAGAGTACAGTAGAGCACAGTAGAGGTAGAGTACTGTGGAGCACAGTAGAGGTAGAGTACAGAGGAGCACAGTAGAGATAGAGTACAGTGGAGCACAGTAGAGGTAGAGTACAGTGGAGCACAGTAGAGTAGAGTACAGTAGAGCACATTAGAGGTAGAGTACAGTGGAGCACAGTAGAGGTAGAGTACAGTGGAGTACAGTAGAGATAGAGTACAGTGGAGTACAGTAGAGATAGAGTACAGTGGAGTACAGTAGAGGTAGAGTACAGTGGAGTACAGTAGAGGTAGAGTACAGTGGAGCACATTAGAGGTGGATTACAGTAGAGTACAGTAGAGATAGAGTACAGTAGAGTACAGTAGAGGTAGAGTACAGTGGAGTACAGTAGAGATAGAGTACAGTGGAGCACAGTAGAAGTAGAGTACAGTGGAGTACAGTAGAGGTAGAGTACAGTGGAGTACAGTAGAGGTAGAGTACAGTGGAGTACAGTGGAGCACATTAGAGGTGGATTACAGTGGAGCACAGTAGAGGTACAGTACAGTGGAGCAAAGTAGAGGTAGAGAACAGTACAGTACAGTAGAGGTAGAGTACAGTGGAGTAGAGTAGAGAGAGAGTACAGTGGAGCACAGTAGAGATAGACTACAGTGGAGTACAGTAGAGGTAGAGAACAGTACAGTACAGTAGAGGTAGAGTACAGTAGAGTACAGTAGAGATAGTGTACAGTGGAGCACAGTAGAGATAGAGTACAGTGGAGTACAGTAGAGGTAGAGTACAGTGGAGTACAGTAGAGGTAGAGTACAGTGGAGCACATTAGAGGTGGATTACAGTAGAGTACAGTAGAGATAGAGTACAGTAGAGTACAGTAGAGGTAGAGTACAGTGGAGTACAGTAGAGATAGAGTACAGTGGAGCACAGTAGAAGTAGAGTACAGTGGAGTACAGTAGAGGTAGAGTACAGTGGAGTACAGTAGAGGTAGCGTACAGTGGAGTACAGTAGAGGTAGAGTACAGTGGAGTACAGTAGAGGTAGAGTACAGTGAAGCACATTAGAGGTGGATTACAGTAGAGTACAGTAGAGATAGAGTACAGTAGAATACAGTAGAGGTAGAGTACAGTGGAGTACAGTAGAGATAGAGTACAGTGGAGCACAGTAGAAGTAGAGTATAGTGGAGTACAGTAGAGGTAGAGTACAGTGGAGTAGAGTAGAGGTAGAGTACAGTGGAGTACAGTGGACCACATTAGAGGTGGATTACAGTGGAGCACAGCAGAGGTACAGTACAGTGGAGCAAAGTAGAGGTAGAGTACAGTGGAGTAGAGTAGAGGTAGAGTACAGTGGGGTACAGTAGAGTAGAGTAGAGTACAGTAGAGCACAGTAGAGGTAGAGTACAGTGGAGCACAGTAGAGTAGAGTACAGTGGAGTACAGTAGAGGTAGAGTACAGTGGAGTACAGTAGAGATAGAGTACAGTGGAGTACAGTAGAGGTAGAGTACAGTGGAGTACAGTAGAGGTAGAGTACAGAGGAGCACAGTAGAGATAGAGTACAGTGGAGCACAGTAGAGGTAGAGTACAGTGGAGTACAGTAGAGTAGAGTACAGTAGAGGTAGAGTACAGTGGAGCACAGTAAAGGTAGAGTACAGTGGAGCACAGTAGAGATAGAGTACAGTGGAGCACAGTAGAGGTAGAGTACAGTAGTATACAGTAGATGTAGAGTACAGAGGAGCACATTAGAGGTAGAGTACAGTGGAGTACAGTAGAGGTAGAATACAGTGGAGTACAGTAGAGATAGAGTACAGTGGAGTACAGTAGAAGTAGAGTACAGTGGAGCACAGTAGAGATAGAGTACAGTGGAGTACAGTAGAGGTAGAGAACAGTGCAGTACAGTAGTGGTAGAGTAGAGTGGAGTACAGTACAGATAGACTACAATGGAGCACAGTAGAGATAGAGTACAGTGGAGTACAGTAGAGGTAGAGTACAGTGGAGTACAGTAGAGGTAGAGTACAGTGGAGTACAGTGGAGCACATTAGAGGTGGAGTACAGTGGAGCACAGTAGAGGTAGAGTACAGTGGAGCACAGTAGAGGTAGAGTACAGTGGAGCACAGTAGAGGTAGAGTACAGTGGAGTACAGTAGAGGTAGCGTACAGTGGAGTACAGTAGAGTAGAGTACAGTAGAGCACAGTAGAGGTAGAGTACAGTGGAGCAAAGTAGAGATAGAGTACAGTGGAGTACAGTAGAGGTAGAGTAAAGTGGAGTACAGTAGAGGTAGAGTACAGTGGAGCACATTAGAGGTAGAGTACAGTGGAGCACAGAAGAGGTAGAGTACAGTGGAACACAGTAGAGGTAGAGTACAGAGGAGCACAGTAGAGGTAGAGTAAAGAGGAGCACAGTAGAGATAGAGTACAGTGGAGCACAGTAGAGGTAGAGTACAGTGGAGTACAGTAGAGTAGAGTACAGTGGAGCACAGTAGAGGTAGAGTACAGTGGAGCAAAGTAGAGGTAGAGTACAGTGGAGTACAGTAGAGATAGAGTACAGTGGGGTATAGTAGAGATAGAGTACAGTGGAGCAGAGTAGAGATAGAGTACAGTGGAGCACAGTAGAGGTAGAGTACAGTGGAGTACAGTAGAGTAGAGTACAGTAGAGCACAGTAGAGGTAGAGTACTGTGGAGCACAGTAGAGGTAGAGTACAGAGGAGCACAGTAGAGATAGAGTACAGTGGAGCACAGTAGAGGTAGAGTACAGTGGAGCACAGTAGAGTAGAGTACAGTAGAGCACATTAGAGGTAGAGTACAGTGGAGCACATTAGAGGTAGAGTACAATGGAGTACAGTAGAGATAGAGTACAGTGCAGTACAGTAGAGATAGAGTACAGTGGAGTGCAGTAGAGGTAGAGTACAGTGGAGTACAGTAGAGGTAGAGTACAGTGGAGCACATTAGAGGTGGATTACAGTAGAGTACAGTAGAGATAGAGTACAGTAGAGTACAGTAGAGGTAGAGTACAGTGGAGTACAGTAGAGATAGAGTACAGTGGAGCACAGTAGAAGTAGAGTACAGTGGAGTACAGTAGAGGTAGAGTACAGTGGAGTACAGTAGACGTAGAGTACAGTGGAGTACAGTGGAGCACATTAGAGGTGGATTACAGTGGAGCACAGTAGAGGTACAGTACAGTGGAGCAAAGTAGAGGTAGAGAACAGTACAGTACAATAGAGGTAGAGTACAGTGGAGTAGAGTAGAGAGAGAGTACAGTGGAGCACAGTAGAGATAGACTACAGTGGAGTACAGTAGAGGTAGAGAACAGTACAGTACAGTAGAGGTAGAGTACAGTAGAGTACAGTAGAGATAGTGTACAGTGGAGCACAGTAGAGATAGAGTACAGTGGAGTACAGTAGAGGTAGAGTACAGTGGAGTACAGTAGAGGTAGAGTACAGTGGAGCACATAAGAGGTGGATTACAGTAGAGTACAGTAGAGATAGAGTACAGTAGAGTACAGTAGAGGTAGAGTACAGTGGAGTACAGTAGAGATAGAGTACAGTGGAGCACAGTAGAAGTAGAGTACAGTGGAGTACAGTAGAGGTAGAGTACAGTGGAGTACAGTAGAGGTAGCGTACAGTGGAGTACAGTAGAGGTAGAGAACAGTGCAGTACAGTAGTGGTAGAGTAGAGTGGAGTACAGTACAGATAGACTACAATGGAGCACAGTAGAGATAGAGTACAGTGGAGTACAGTAGAGGTAGAGTACAGTGGAGTACAGTAGAGGTAGAGTACAGTGGAGTACAGTGGAGCACATTAGAGGTGGAGTACAGTGGAGCACAGTAGAGGTAGAGTACAGTGGAGCACAGTAGAGGTAGAGTACAGTGGAGCACAGTAGAGGTAGAGTACAGTGGAGTACAGTAGAGGTAGCGTACAGTGGAGTACAGTAGAGTAGAGTACAGTAGAGCACAGTAGAGGTAGAGTACAGTGGAGCATAGTAGAGATAGAGTACAGTGGAGTACAGTAGAGGTAGAGTAAAGTGGAGTACAGTAGAGGTAGAGTACAGTGGAGCACATTAGAGGTAGAGTACAGTGGAGCACAGAAGAGGTAGAGTACAGTAGAACACAGTAGAGGTAGAGTACAGAGGAGCACAGTAGAGGTAGAGTAAAGAGGAGCACAGTAGAGATAGAGTACAGTGGAGCACAGTAGAGGTAGAGTACAGTGGAGTACAGTAGAGATAGAGTACAGTGGAGTACAGTAGAGATAGAGTACAGTGGAGCACAGTAGAGATAGAGTACAGTGGAGCACAGTAGAGGTAGAGTACAGTGGAGTACAGTAGAGTAGAGTACAGTAGAGCACAGTAGAGGTAGAGTACTGTGGAGCACAGTAGAGGTAGAGTACAGAGGAGCACAGTAGAGATAGAGTACAGTGGAGCACAGTAGAGGTAGAGTACAGTGGAGCACAGTAGAGTAGAGTACAGTAGAGCACATTAGAGGTAGAGTACAGTGGAGCACAGTAGAGGTAGAGTACAGTGGAGTACAGTAGAGATAGAGTACAGTGGAGTACAGTAGAGATAGAGTACAGTGGAGTACAGTAGAGGTAGAGTACAGTGGAGTACAGTAGAGGTAGAGTACAGTGGAGCACATTAGAGGTGGATTACAGTAGAGTACAGTAGAGATAGAGTACAGTAGAGTACAGTAGAGGTAGAGTACAGTGGAGTACAGTAGAGATAGAGTACAGTGGAGCACAGTAGAAGTAGAGTACAGTGGAGTACAGTAGAGGTAGAGTACAGTGGAGTACAGTAGAGGTAGAGTACAGTGGAGTACAGTGGAGCACATTAGAGGTGGATTACAGTGGAGCACAGTAGAGGTACAGTACAGTGGAGCAAAGTAGAGGTAGAGAACAGTACAGTACAGTAGAGGTAGAGTACAGTGGAGTAGAGTAGAGAGAGAGTACAGTGGAGCACAGTAGAGATAGACTACAGTGGAGTACAGTAGAGGTAGAGAACAGTACAGTACAGTAGAGGTAGAGTACAGTAGAGTACAGTAGAGATAGTGTACAGTGGAGCACAGTAGAGATAGAGTACAGTGGAGTACAGTAGAGGTAGAGTACAGTGGAGTACAGTAGAGGTAGAGTACAGTGGAGCACATTAGAGGTGGATTACAGTAGAGTACAGTAGAGATAGAGTACAGTAGAGGTAGAGTACAGTGGAGTACAGTAGAGATAGAGTACAGTGGAGCACAGTAGAAGTAGAGTACAGTGGAGTACAGTAGAGGTAGAGTACAGTGGAGCACAGTAGAAATAGAGTAAAGTGGAGCACAGTAGAGGTAGAGTACAGTGGAGTACAGTAGAGTAGAGTACAGTAGAGCACAGTAGAGGTAGAGTACAGTGGAGCACAGTAGAGGTAGAGTACAGAGGAGCACAGTAGAGATAGAGTACAGTGGAGCACAGTAGAGGTAGAGTACAGTGGAGCACAGTAGAGTAGAGTACAGTAGAGCACATTAGAGGTAGAGTACAGTGGAGCACAGTAGAGGTAGAGTACAGTGGAGTACAGTAGAGATAGAGTACAGTGGAGTACAGTAGAGGTAGAGTACAGACGAGTACAGTAGAGGTAGAGTACAGAGGAGCACAGTAGAGATAGAGTACAGTGGAGCAGAGTAGAGGTAGAGTACAGTGGAGCAGAGTAGAGGTAGAGTACAGTGGAGTACAGTAGAGTAGAGTACAGTAGAGGTAGAGTACAGTGGAGCACAGTAAAGGTAGAGTACAGTGGAGCACAGTAGAGATAGAGTACAGTGGAGTACAGTAGAGGTAGAGTACAGTGGAGTACAGTAGATGTAGAGTACAGAGGACCACATTAGAGGTAGAGTACAGTAGAGTACAGTAGAGGTAGAGTACAGTGGAGTACAGTAGAGATAGACTACAGTGGAGCACAGTAGAGATAGAGTACAGTGGAGTACAGTAGAGGTACAGTACAGTGGAGTACAGTAGAGGTAGAGTACAATGGAGTACAGTGGAGCACATTAGAGGTGGAGTACAGTGGAGCACAGTAGAGGTAGAGTACAGTGGAGCACAGTAGAGGTAGAGTACAGTGGAGCACAGTAGAGTACAGTGGAGTACAGTAGAGGTAGAGTACAGTGGAGTACAGTAGAGTAGAGTAGAGTACAGTAGAGCACAGTAGAGGTAGAGTACAGTGGAGCAAAGTAGAGATAGAGTACAGTGGAGTACAGTAGAGGTAGAGTACAGTGGAGTACAGTAGAGGTAGAGTACAGTGGAGCACATTAGAGGTAGAGTACAGTGGAGTACAGTAGAGGTAGAGTACAGTGGAGTACAGTAGCGGTAGAGTACAGTGGAGTACAGTAGAGGTAGAGTACAGTGGAGTACAGTAGAGGTAGAGTACAGTGGAGTACAGTAGAGGTAGAGTACAGTGGAGTACAATAGAGTAGAGTACAGTAGATCACAGTAGAGGTAGAGTACAGTGGAGCACAGTAGAGATAGAGTACAGTGGAGTACAGTAGAGGTAGAGTACAGTGGAGTACAGTTGAGGTGGAGTACAGTAGAGTACAGTAGAGGTAGAGAACAGTACAGTACAGTAGAGGTAGAGTACAGTGGAGTAGAGTAGAGAGAGAGTACAGTGGAGCACAGTAGAGATAGACTACAGTGGAGTACAGTAGAGGCAGAGAACAGTACAGTACAGTAGAGGTAGAGTACAGTAGAGTACAGTAGAGATAGTGTACAGTGGAGCACAGTAGAGATAGAGTAGAGTGGAGTACAGTAGAGGTAGAGTACAGTGGAGTACAGTAGAGGTAGAGTACAGTGAAGCACATTAGAGGTGGATTACAGTAGAGTACAGTAGAGATAGAGTACAGTAGAGTACAGTAGAGGTAGAGTACAGTGGAGTACAGTAGAGATAGAGTACAGTAGAGCACAGTAGAAGTAGAGTACAGTGGAGTACAGTAGAGGTAGAGTACAGTGGAGTACAGTAGAGGTAGAGTACAGTGGAGTACAGTGGAGCACAGTAGAGGTGGATTACAGTGGAGCACAGCAGAGGTACAGTACAGTAGAGGTAGAGTACAGTGGAGTACAGTAGAGGTAGAGTACAGTGGAGTACAGTGGAGCACAGTAGAGGTGGATTACAGTGGAGCACAGCAGAGGTACAGTACAGTGGAGCAAAGTAGAGGTAGAGTACAGTGGAGTACAGTAGAGGTAGAGTACAGTGGAGTACAGTAGAGATAGAGTACAGTGGAGTACAGTAGAGGTAGAGTACAGTGGAGTACAGTAGAGGTAGAGTACAGAGGAGCACAGTAGAGATAGAGTACAGTGGAGTACAGTAGAGGTAGAGTAAAGTGGAGTACAGTAGAGGTAGAGTACAGTGGAGCACATTAGAGGTAGAGTACAGTGGAGCACAGAAGAGGTAGAGTACAGTGGAACACAGTAGAGGTAGAGTACAGAGGAGCACAGTAGAGGTAGAGTAAAGAGGAGCACAGTAGAGATAGAGTACAGTGGAGCACAGTAGAGGTAGAGTACAGTGGAGTACAGTAGAGTAGAGTACAGTGGAGCACAGTAGAGGTAGAGTACAGTGGAGTACAGTAGAGTAGAGTACAGTAGAGGTAGAGTACAGTGGAGCACAGTAAAGGTAGAGTACAGTGGAGCACAGTAGAGATAGAGTACAGTGGAGCACAGTAGAGGTAGAGTACAGTGGAGCGCAGTAGAGATAGAGTACAGTGGAGCACAGTAGAGGTAGAGTACAGTGGAGCACAGTAGAGGTAGAGTACAGTGGAGTACAGTAGAGATAGAGTACAGTGGAGTACAGTAGAGATAGAGTACAGTGGAGCACAGTAGAGATAGAGTACAGTGGAGCACAGTAGAGGTAGAGTACAGTGGAGTACAGTAGAGTAGAGTACAGTAGAGCACAGTAGAGGTAGAGTACTGTGGAGCACAGTAGAGGTAGAGTACAGAGGAGCACAGTAGAGATAGAGTACAGTGGAGCACAGTAGAGGTAGAGTACAGTGGAGCACAGTAGAGTAGAGTACAGTAGAGCACATTAGAGGTAGAGTACAGTGGAGCACAGTAGAGGTAGAGTACAGTGGAGTACAGTAGAGATAGAGTACAGTGGAGTACAGTAGAGATAGAGTACAGTGGAGTACAGTAGAGGTAGAGTACAGTGGAGTACAGTAGAGGTAGAGTACAGTGGAGCACATTAGAGGTGGATTACAGTAGAGTACAGTAGAGATAGAGTACAGTAGAGTACAGTAGAGGTAGAGTACAGTGGAGTACAGTAGAGATAGAGTACAGTGGAGCACAGTAGAAGTAGAGTACAGTGGAGTACAGTAGAGGTAGAGTACAGTGGAGTACAGTAGAGGTAGAGTACAGTTGAGTACAGTGGAGCACATTAGAGGTGGATTACAGTGGAGCACAGTAGAGGTACAGTACAGTGGAGCAAAGTAGAGGTAGAGAACAGTACAGTACAGTAGAGGTAGAGTACAGTGGAGTAGAGTAGAGAGAGAGTACAGTGGAGCACAGTAGAGATAGACTACAGTGGAGTACAGTAGAGGTAGAGAACAGTACAGTACAGTAGAGGTAGAGTACAGTAGAGTACAGTAGAGATAGTGTACAGTGGAGCACAGTAGAGATAGAGTACAGTGGAGTACAGTAGAGGTAGAGTACAGTGGAGTACAGTAGAGGTAGAGTACAGTGGAGCACATTAGAGGTGGATTACAGTAGAGTACAGTAGAGATAGAGTACAGTAGAGTACAGTAGAGGTAGAGTACAGTGGAGTACAGTAGAGATAGAGTAGAGTGGAGCACAGTAGAAGTAGAGTACAGTGGAGTACAGTAGAGGTAGAGTACAGTGGAGCACAGTAGAAATAGAGTAAAGTGGAGCACAGTAGAGGTAGAGTACAGTGGAGTACAGTAGAGTAGAGTACAGTAGAGCACAGTAGAGGTAGAGTACAGTGGAGCACAGTAGAGGTAGAGTACAGAGGAGCACAGTAGAGATAGAGTACAGTGGAGCACAGTAGAGGTAGAGTACAGTGGAGCACAGTAGAGGTAGAGTACAGTGGAGTACAGTAGAGATAGATTACAGTGGAGTACAGTAGAGGTAGAGTACAGAGGAGTACAGTAGAGGTAGAGTACAGAGGAGCACAGTAGAGATAGAGTACAGTGGAGCAGAGTAGAGGTAGAGTACAGTGGAGTACAGTAGAGTAGAGTACAGTAGAGGTAGAGTACAGTGGAGCACAGTAAAGGTAGAGTACAGTGGAGCACAGTAGAGATAGAGTACAGTGGAGTACAGTAGAGGTAGAGTACAGTGGAGTACAGTAGATGTAGAGTACAGAGGACCACATTAGAGGTAGAGTACAGTAGAGTACAGTAGAGGTAGAGTACAGTGGAGTACAGTAGAGATAGAGTACAGTGGAGCACAGTAGTGGTAGAGTACAGTGGAGTAGAGTACAGATAGACTACAGTGGAGCACAGTAGAGATAGAGTACAGTGGAGTACAGTAGAGGTACAGTACAGTGGAGTACAGTAGAGGTAGAGTACAATGGAGTACAGTGGAGCACATTAGAGGTGGAGTACAGTGGAGCACAGTAGAGATAGAGTACAGTGGAGCACAGTAGAGGTAGAGTACAGTGGAGCACAGTAGAGGTAGAGTACAGTGGAGTACAGTAGAGGTAGAGTACAGTGGAGTACAGTAGAGTAGAGTAGAGTACAGTAGAGCACAGTAGAGGTAGAGTACAGTGGAGCAAAGTAGAGATAGAGTACAGTGGAGTACAGTAGAGGTAGAGTACAGTGGAGTACAGTAGAGGTAGAGTACAGTGGAGCACATTAGAGGTAGAGTACAGTGGAGTACAGTAGAGGTAGAGTACAGTGGAGTACAGTAGCGGTAGAGTACAGTGGAGTACAGTAGAGGTAGAGTACAGTGGAGTACAGTAGAGTAGAGTACAGTAGAGGTAGAGTACAGTGGAGCACAGTAAAGGTAGAGTACAGTGGAGCACAGTAGAGATAGAGTACAGTGGAGTACAGTAGAGGTAGAGTACAGTGGAGTACAGTAGATGTAGAGTACAGAGGACCACATTAGAGGTAGAGTACAGTGGAGTACAGTAGAGGTAGAATACAGTGGAGTACAGTAGAGATAGAGTACAGTGGAGTACAGTTGAAGTAGAGTATAGTGGAGCACAGTAGAGATAGAGTACAGTGGAGTACAGTAGAGGTAGAGAAAAGTGCAGTACAGTAGAGGTAGAGTACAGTGGAGTACAGTAGAGATAGAGTAGAGTGGAGCACAGTAGAGATAGAGTAAAGTGGAGCACAGTAGAGGTAGAGTACAGTGGAGTACAGTAGAGTAGAGTACAGTAGAGCACAGTAGAGGTAGAGTACAGTGGAGCACAGTAGAGGTAGAGTACAGAGGAGCACAGTAGAGATAGAGTACAGTGGAGCACAGTAGAGGTAGAGTACAGTGGAGCACAGTAGAGTAGAGTACAGTAGAGCACATTAGAGGTAGAGTACAGTGGAGCACAGTAGAGGTAGAGTACAGTGGAGTACAGTAGAGATAGAGTACAGTGGAGTACAGTAGAGGTAGAGTACAGAGGAGTACAGTAGAGGTAGAGTACAGAGGAGCACAGTAGAGATAGAGTACAGTGGAGCACAGTAGAGGTAGAGTACAGTGGAGTACAGTAGAGTAGAGTACAGTAGAGGTAGAGTACAGTGGAGCACAGTAAAGGTAGAGTACAGTGGAGCACAGTAGAGATAGAGTACAGTGGAGTACAGTAGATGTAGAGTACAGAGGACCACATTAGAGGTAGAGTACAGTGGAGTACAGTAGAGGTAGAATACAGTGGAGTACAGTAGAGATAGAGTACAGTGGAGTACAGTTGAAGTAGAGTATAGTGGAGCACAGTAGAGATAGAGTACAGTGGAGTACAGTAGAGGTAGAGAACAGTGCAGTACAGTAGAGGTAGAGTACAGTGGAGTACAGTAGAGATAGAGTAGAGTGGAGCACAGTAGAGATAGAGTACAGTGGAGTACAGTAGAGGTAGAGTACAGTGGAGTAAAGTAGAGGTAGAGTACAGTGGAGTACAGTAGAGGTGGAGTACAGTGGAGTACATTAGAGGTGGAGTACAGAAGAGTACTGTAGAGGTAGAGTACAGTAGAGATAGAGTACAGTGGAGCACAGTAGAGATAGAGTACAGTGGAGCACAGTAGAGGTAGAGTACAGTGGAGTACAGTTGAGATAGAGTACAGTGGAGTACAGTAGAGGTAGAGTACAATGGAGTACAGTAGAGATAGAGTACAGTGGAGTACAGTAGAGGTAGAGTACAGTAGAGTACAGTAGAGGTAGAGTACAGTGGAGTACAGTAGAGATAGAGTACAGTGGAGCACAGTAGTGGTAGAGTACAGTGGAGTACAGTACAGATAGACTACAGTGGAGCACAGTAGAGATAGAGTACAGTGGAGTACAGTAGAGGTACAGTACAGTGGAGTACTGTAGAGGTAGAGTACAATGGAGTACAGTGGAGCACATTAGAGGTGGAGTACAGTGGAGCACAGTAGAGGTAGAGTACAGTGGAGCACAGTAGAGGTAGAATACAGTGGAGCACAGTAGAGGTAGAGTACAGTGGAGTACAGTAGAGGTAGAGTACAGTGGAGTACAGTAGAGTAGAGTACAGTAGAGCACAGTAGAGGTAGAGTACAGTGGAGCAAAGTAGAGATAGAGTACAGTGGAGTACAGTAGAGGTAGAGTACAGTGGAGTACAGTAGAGGTAGAGTACAGTGGAGCACATTAGAGGTAGAGTACAGTGGAGTACAGTAGAGGTAGAGTACAGTGGAGTACAGTAGCGGTAGAGTACAGTGGAGTACAGTAGAGGTAGAGTACAGTGAGTACAGTAGAGGTAGAGTACAGTGGAGTACAGTAGAGGTAGAGTACAGTGGAGTACAATAGAGTAGAGTACAGTAGATCACAGTAGAGGTAGAGTACAGTGGAGCACAGTAGAGATAGAGTACAGTGGAGTACAGTAGAGGTAGAGTACAGTGGAGTACAGTTGAGGTGGAGTACAGTAGAGTACAGTAGAGGTAGAGAACAGTACAGTACAGTAGAGGTAGAGTACAGTGGAGTAGAGTAGAGAGAGAGTACAGTGGAGCACAGTAGAGATAGACTACAGTGGAGTACAGTAGAGGTAGAGAACAGTACAGTACAGTAGAGGTAGAGTACAGTAGAGTACAGTAGAGATAGTGTACAGTGGAGCACAGTAGAGATAGAGTAGAGTGGAGTACAGTAGAGGTAGAGTACAGTGGAGTACAGTAGAGGTAGAGTACAGTGAAGCACTTTAGAGGTGGATTACAGTAGAGTACAGTAGAGATAGAGTACAGTAGAGGTAGAGTACAGTGGAGTAAAGTAGAGATAGAGTACAGAGGAGTACAGTAGAGGTAGAGTACAGAGGAGCACAGTAGAGGTAGAGTACAGTGGAGTACAGTAGAGATAGAGTACAGTGGAGTACAGTAGAGATAGAGTACAGTGGAGCACAGTAGAGATAGAGTACAGTGGAGTACAGTAGAGGTAGAGTACAGTGGAGTACAGTAGAGGTAGAGTACAGTGGAGCACATTAGAGGTGGCTTACAGTGGAGCACAGTAGAGGTACAGTACAGTGGAGCAAAGTAGAGGTAGAGTACAGTGGAGTAGAGTAGAGGTAGAGTACAGTGGAGTACAGTAGAGTAGAGTAGAGTACAGTAGAGCACAGTAGAGGTAGAGTACAGTGGAGCACAGTAGAGTAGAGTACAGTGGAGTACAGTAGAGGTAGAGTACAGTGGAGTACAGTAGACATAGAGTAGAGTGGAGTACAGTAGAGGTAGAGTACAGTGGAGTACAGTAGAGGTAGAGTACAGAGGAGCACAGTAGAGATAGAGTACAGTGGAGCACGGTAGAGGTAGAGTACAGTGGAGTACAGTAGAGTAGAGTACAGTAGAGGTAGAGTACAGTGGAATACAGTAGAGGTAGAGTACAGGTGAGTACAGTAGATGTAGAGTACAGAGGAGCACATTAGAGGTAGAGTACAGTGGAGTACAGTAGAGGTAGAATACAGTGGAGTACAGTAGAGATAGAGTACAGTGGAGTACAGTAGAGTAGAGTACAGTGGAGCACAGTAGAGGTAGAGTACAGTGGAGCACAGTAGAGGTAGAGTACAGTGGAGCACAGTAGAGGTAGAGTACAGTGGAGTACAGTAGAGATAGAGTAAAGTGGAGTACAGTAGAGATAGAGTACAGTGGAGCACAGTAGAGATAGAGTACAGTGGAGTACAGTAGAGGTAGAGTACAGTGGAGTACAGTAGAGGTAGAGTACAGTGGAGCACATTAGAGGTGGATTACAGTACAGTACAGTAGAGATAGAGTACAGTAGAGTACAGTAGAGGTAGAGTACAGTGGAGTACAGTAGAGATAGAGTACAGTGGAGCACAGTAGAAGTAGAGTACAGTGGAGTACAGTAGAGGTAGAGTACAGTGGAGTACAGTAGAGGTAGAGTACAGTGGAGTACAGTGGAGCACATTAGAGGTGGATTACAGTGGAGCACAGTAGAGGTACAGTACAGTGGAGTAAAGTAGAGGTAGAGAACAGTACAGTACAGTAGAGGTAGAGTACAGTGGAGTAGAGTAGAGAGAGAGTACAGTGGAGCACAGTAGAGATAGACTACAGTGGAGTACAGTAGAGGTAGAGAACAGTACAGTACAGTAGAGGTAGAGTACAGTAGAGTACAGTAGAGATAGTGTACAGTGGAGCACAGTAGAGATAGAGTACAGTGGAGTACAGTAGAGGTAGAGTACAGTGGAGTACAGTAGAGGTAGAATACAGTGGAGCACATTAGAGGTGGATTACAGTAGAGTACAGTAGAGATAGAGTACAGTGGAGTACAGTAGAGGTAGAGTACAGTGGAGTACAGTAGAGATAGAGTACAGTGGAGCACAGTAGAAGTAGAGTACAGTGGAGTACAGTAGAGGTAGAGTACAGTGGAGCACAGTAGAAATAGAGTAAAGTGGAGCACAGTAGAGGTAGAGTACAGTGGAGTACAGTAGAGTAGAGTACAGTAGAGCACAGTAGAGGTAGAGTACAGTGGAGCACAGTAGAGGTAGAGTACAGAGGAGCACAGTAGAGATAGAGTACAGTGGAGCACAGTAGAGGTAGAGTACAGTGGAGCACAGTAGAGTAGAGTACAGTAGAGCACCTTAGAGGTAGAGTACAGTGGAGCACAGTAGAGGTAGAGTACAGTGGAGTACAGTAGAGATAGAGTAGAGTGGAGTACAGTAGAGGTAGAGTACAGAGGAGTACAGTAGAGGTAGAGTACAGAGGAGCACAGTAGAGATAGAGTACAGTGGAGCACAGTAGAGGTAGAGTACAGTGGAGTACAGTAGAGTAGAGTACAGTAGAGGTAGAGTACAGTGGAGCACAGTAAAGGTAGAGTACAGTGGAGCACAGTAGAGATAGAGTACAGTGGAGTACAGTAGAGGTAGAGTACAGTGGAGTACAGTAGATGTAGAGTACAGAGGACCACATTAGAGGTAGAGTACAGTGGAGTACAGTAGAGGTAGAATACAGTGGAGTACAGTAGAGATAGAGTACAGTGGAGTACAGTTGAAGTAGAGTATAGTGGAGCACAGTAGAGATAGAGTACAGTGGAGCACAATAGTGGTAGAGTACAGTGGAGTACAGTACAGATAGACTACAATGGAGCACAGTAGAGATAGAGTACAGTGGAGTACAGTAGAGGTACAGTACAGTGGAGTACAGTAGAGGTAGAGTACAATGGAGTACAGTGGAGCACATTAGAGGTGGAGTACAGTGGAGCACAGTAGAGGTAGACTACAGTGGAGCACAGTAGAGGTAGAGTACAGTGGAGCACAGTAGAGGTAGAGTACAGTGGAGTACAGTAGAGGTAGAGTACAGTGGAGTACAGTAGAGGTAGAGTACAGTGGAGTACAGTAGCGGTAGAGTACAGTGGAGTACAGTAGAGGTAGAGTACAGTGGAGTACAGTAGAGGTAGAGTACAGTGGAGTACAGTAGACGTAGAGTACAGTGGAGTACAATAGAGTAGAGTACAGTAGATCACAGTAGAGGTAGAGTACAGTGGAGCACAGTAGAGATAGAGTACAGTGGAGTACAGTTGAGGTGGAGTACAGTAGAGTACAGTAGAGGTAGAGAACAGTACAGTACAGTAGAGGTAGAGTACAGTGGAGTAGAGTAGAGAGAGAGTACAGTGGAGCACAGTAGAGATAGACTACAGTGGAGTACAGTAGAGGTAGAGAACAGTACAGTACAGTAGAGGTAGAGTACAGTAGAGTACAGTAGAGATAGTGTACAGTGGAGCACAGTAGAGATAGAGTAGAGTGGAGTACAGTAGAGGTAGAGTACAGTGGAGTACAGTAGAGGTAGAGTACAGTGGAGTACAGTAGAGGTAGAGTACAGTGAAGCACATTAGAGGTGGATTACAGTAGAGTACAGTAGAGATAGAGTACAGTAGAGTACAGTAGAGGTAGAGTACAGTGGAGTACAGTAGAGATAGAGTACAGTGGAGCACAGTAGAAGTAGAGTACAGTGGAGTACAGTAGAGGTAGAGTACAGTGGAGTACAGTAGAGGTAGAGTACAGTGGAGTACAGTGGAGCACATTAGAGGTGGATTACAGTGGAGCACAGCAGAGGTACAGTACAGTGGAGCAAAGTAGAGGTAGAGTACAGTGGAGTAGAGTAGAGGTAGAGTACAGTGGGGTACAGTAGAGTAGAGTAGAGTACAGTAGAGCACAGCAGAGGTAGAGTACAGTGGAGCACAGTAGAGTAGAGTACAGTGGAGTACAGTAGAGGTAGAGTACAGTGGAGTACAGTAGAGATAGAGTACAGTGGAGTACAGTAGAGGTAGAGTACAGTGGAGTACAGTAGAGGTAGAGTACAGAGGAGCACAGTAGAGTTAGAGTACAGTGGAGCACAGTAGAGGTAGAGTACAGTGGAGTACAGTAGAGTAGAGTAGAGTAGAGGTAGAGTACAGTGGAGCACAGTAAAGGTAGAGTACAGTGGAGAACAGTAGAGATAGAGTACAGTGGAATACAGTAGAGGTAGAGTACAGTGGAGTACAGTAGATGTAGAGTACAGAGGAGCACATTAGAGGTAGAGTACAGTGGAGTACAGTAGAGGTAGAATACAGTGGAGTACAGTAGAGATAGAGTACAGTGGAGTACAGTAGAAGTAGAGTACAGTGGAGCACAGTAGAGATAGAGTACAGTGGAGTACAGTAGAGGTAGAGAACAGTGCAGTACAGTAGTGGTAGAGTAGAGTGGAGTACAGTACGGATAGACTACAATGGAGCACAGTAGAGATAGAGTACAGTGGAGTAGAGTAGAGGTAGAGTACAGTGGAGTACAGTAGAGGTAGAGTACAGTGGAGTACAGTGGAGCACATTAGAGGTGGAGTACAGTGGAGCACAGTAGAGGTAGAGTACAGTGGAGCACAGTAGAGGTAGAGTACAGTGGAGCACAGTAGAGGTAGAGTACAGTGGAGTACAGTAGAGGTAGCGTACAGTGGAGTACAGTAGAGTAGAGTACAGTAGAGCACAGTAGAGGTAGAGTACAGTGGAGCACAGTAGAGATAGAATACAGTGGAGTACAGTAGAGGTAGAGTAAAGTGGAGTACAGTAGAGGTAGAGTACAGTGGAGCACATTAGAGGTAGAGTACAGTGGAGCACAGAAGAGGTAGAGTACAGTGGAACACAGTAGAGGTAGAGTACAGAGGAGCACAGTAGAGGTAGAGTAAAGAGGAGCACAGTAGAGATAGAGTACAGTGGAGCACAGTAGAGGTAGAGTACAGTGGAGTACAGTAGAGTAGAGTACAGTGGAGCACAGTAGAGGTAGAGTACAGTGGAGCACAGTAGAGGTAGAGAACAGTACAGTACAGTAGAGGTAGAGTACAGTAGAGTACAGTAGAGATAGTGTACAGTGGAGCACAGTAGAGATAGAGTACAGTGGAGTACAGTAGAGGTAGAGTACAGTGGAGTACAGTAGAGGTAGAGTACAGTGGAGCACATTAGAGGTGGATTACAGTAGAGTACAGTAGAGATAGAGTACAGTAGAGTACAGTAGAGGTAGAGTACAGTGGAGTACAGTAGAGATAGAGTACAGTGGAGCACAGTAGAAGTAGAGTACAGTGGAGTACAGTAGAGGTAGAGTACAGTGGAGTACAGTAGAGGTAGCGTACAGTGGAGTACAGTAGAGGTAGAGAACAGTGCAGTACAGTAGTGGTAGAGTAGAGTGGAGTACAGTACAGATAGACTACAATGGAGCACAGTAGAGATAGAGTACAGTGGAGTACAGTAGAGGTAGAGTACAGTGGAGTACAGTAGAGGTAGAGTACAGTGGAGTACAGTGGAGCACATTAGAGGTGGAGTACAGTGGAGCACAGTAGAGGTAGAGTACAGTGGAGCACAGTAGAGGTAGAGTACAGTGGAGCACAGTAGAGGTAGAGTACAGTGGAGTACAGTAGAGGTAGCGTACAGTGGAGTACAGTAGAGTAGAGTACAGTAGAGTACAGTAGAGGTAGAGTACAGTGGAGCACATTAGAGGTAGAGTACAGTGGAGCACAGAAGAGGTAGAGTACAGTAGAACACAGTAGAGGTAGAGTACAGAGGAGCACAGTAGAGGTAGAGTAAAGAGGAGCACAGTAGAGATAGAGTACAGTGGAGCACAGTAGAGGTAGAGTACAGTGGAGTACAGTAGAGATAGAGTACAGTGGAGTACAGTAGAGATAGAGTACAGTGGAGCACAGTAGAGATAGAGTACAGTGGAGCACAGTAGAGGTAGAGTACAGTGGAGTACAGTAGAGTAGAGTACAGTAGAGCACAGTAGAGGTAGAGTACTGTGGAGCACAGTAGAGGTAGAGTACAGTGGAGCACAGTAGAGGTAGAGTACAGTGGAGCACAGTAGAGTAGAGTACAGTAGAGCACATTAGAGGTAGAGTACAGTGGAGCACAGTAGAGGTAGAGTACAGTGGAGTACAGTAGAGATAGAGTACAGTGGAGTACAGTAGAGATAGAGTACAGTGGAGTACAGTAGAGATAGAGTACAGTGGAGTACAGTAGAGGTAGAGTACAGTGGAGTACAGTAGAGGTAGAGTACAGTGGAGCACATTAGAGGTGGATTACAGTAGAGTACAGTAGAGATAGAGTACAGTAGAGCACAGTAGAGGTAGAGTACAGTGGAGCACAGTAGAGGTAGAGTACAGTGGAGCACAGTAGAGTAGAGTACAGTAGAGCACATTAGAGGTAGAGTACAGTGGAGCACAGTAGAGGTAGAGTACAGTGGAGTACAGTAGAGATAGAGTACAGTGGAGTACAGTAGAGATAGAGTACAGTGGAGCACAGTAGAAGTAGAGTACAGTGGAGTACAGTAGAGGTAGAGTACAGTGGAGTACAGTAGAGGTAGAGTACAGTGGAGTACAGTGGAGCACATTAGAGGTGGATTATAGTGGAGCACAGTAGAGGTACAGTACAGTGGAGCAAAGTAGAGGTAGAGAACAGTACAGTACAGTAGAGGTAGAGTACCGTGGAGTAGAGTAGAGAGAGAGTACAGTGGAGCACAGTAGAGATAGACTACAGTGGAGTACAGTAGAGGTAGAGAACAGTACAGTACAGTAGAGGTGGAGTACAGTAGAGTACAGTAGAGATAGTGTACAGTGGAGCACAGTAGAGATAGAGTACAGTGGAGTACAGTAGAGGTAGAGTACAGTGTAGTACAGTAGAGGTAGAGTACAGTGGAGCACATTAGAGGTGGATTACAGTAGAGTACAGTAGAGATAGAGTACAGTAGAGGTAGAGTACAGTGGAGTACAGTAGAGATAGAGTACAGTGGAGCACAGTAGAAGTAGAGTACAGTGGAGTACAGTAGAGGTAGAGTACAGTGGAGCACAGTAGAAATAGAGTAAAGTGGAGCACAGTAGAGGTAGAGTACAGTGGAGTACAGTAGAGTAGAGTACAGTAGAGCACAGTAGAGGTAGAGTACAGTGGAGCACAGTAGAGGTAGAGTACAGAGGAGCACAGTAGAGATAGAGTACAGTGGAGCACAGTAGAGGTAGAGTACAGTGGAGCACAGTAGAGTAGAGTACAGTAGAGCACATTAGAGGTAGAGTACAGTGGAGCACAGTAGAGGTAGAGTACAGTGGAGTACAGTAGAGATAGAGTACAGTGGAGTACAGTAGAGGTAGAGTACAGACGAGTACAGTAGAGGTAGAGTACAGAGGAGCACAGTAGAGATAGAGTACAGTGGAGCAGAGTAGAGGTAGAGTACAGTGGAGTACAGTAGAGTAGAGTACAGTAGAGGTAGAGTACAGTGGAGCACAGTAAAGGTAGAGTACAGTGGAGCACAGTAGAGATAGAGTACAATGGAGTACAGTAGAGGTAGAGTACAGTGGAGTACAGTAGATGTAGAGTACAGAGGACCATATTAGAGGTAGAGTACAGTAGAGTACAGTAGAGGTAGAGTACAGTGGAGTACAGTAGAGATAGACTACAGTGGAGCACAGTAGAGATAGAGTACAGTGGAGTACAGTAGAGGTACAGTACAGTGGAGTACAGTAGAGGTAGAGTACAATGGAGTACAGTGGAGCACATTAGAGGTGGAGTACAGTGGAGCACAGTAGAGGTAGAGTACAGTGGAGCACAGTAGAGGTAGAGTACAGTGGAGCACAGTAGAGGTAGAGTACAGTGGAGTACAGTAGAGGTAGAGTACAGTGGAGTACAGTAGAGTAGAGTAGAGTACAGTAGAGCACAGTAGAGGTAGAGTACAGTGGAGCAAAGTAGAGATAGAGTACAGTGGAGTACAGTAGAGGTAGAGAACAGTACAGTACAGTAGAGGTGGAGTACAGTAGAGTACAGTAGAGATAGTGTACAGTGGAGCACAGTAGAGATAGAGTACAGTGGAGTACAGTAGAGGTAGAGTACAGTGTAGTACAGTAGAGGTAGAGTACAGTGGAGCACATTAGAGGTGGATTACAGTAGAGTACAGTAGAGATAGAGTACAGTAGAGGTAGAGTACAGTGGAGTACAGTAGAGATAGAGTACAGTGGAGCACAGTAGAAGTAGAGTACAGTGGAGTACAGTAGAGGTAGAGTACAGTGGAGCACAGTAGAAATAGAGTAAAGTGGAGCACAGTAGAGGTAGAGTACAGTGGAGTACAGTAGAGTAGAGTACAGTAGAGCACAGTAGAGGTAGAGTACAGTGGAGCACAGTAGAGGTAGAGTACAGAGGAGCACAGTAGAGATAGAGTACAGTGGAGCACAGTAGAGGTAGAGTACAGTGGAGCACAGTAGAGTAGAGTACAGTAGAGCACATTAGAGGTAGAGTACAGTGGAGCACAGTAGAGGTAGAGTACAGTGGAGTACAGTAGAGATAGAGTACAGTGGAGTACAGTAGAGGTAGAGTACAGACGAGTACAGTAGAGGTAGAGTACAGAGGAGCACAGTAGAGATAGAGTACAGTGGAGCAGAGTAGAGGTAGAGTACAGTGGAGTACAGTAGAGTAGAGTACAGTAGAGGTAGAGTACAGTGGAGCACAGTAAAGGTAGAGTACAGTGGAGCACAGTAGAGATAGAGTACAGTGGAGTACAGTAGAGGTAGAGTACAGTGGAGTACAGTAGATGTAGAGTACAGAGGACCACATTAGAGGTAGAGTACAGTAGAGTACAGTAGAGGTAGAGTACAGTGGAGTACAGTAGAGATAGACTACAGTGGAGCACAGTAGAGATAGAGTACAGTGGAGTACAGTAGAGGTACAGTACAGTGGAGTACAGTAGAGGTAGAGTACAATGGAGTACAGTGGAGCACATTAGAGGTGGAGTACAGTGGAGCACAGTAGAGGTAGAGTACAGTGGAGCACAGTAGAGGTAGAGTACAGTGGAGCACAGTAGAGGTAGAGTACAGTGGAGTACAGTAGAGGTAGAGTACAGTGGAGTACAGTAGAGTAGAGTAGAGTACAGTAGAGCACAGTAGAGGTAGAGTACAGTGGAGCAAAGTAGAGATAGAGTACAGTGGAGTACAGTAGAGGTAGAGTACAGTGGAGTACAGTAGAGGTAGAGTACAGTGGAGCACATTAGAGGTAGAGTACAGTGGAGTACAGTAGAGGTAGAGTACAGTGGAGTACAGTAGCGGTAGAGTACAGTGGAGTACAGTAGAGGTAGAGTACAGTGGAGTACAGTAGAGGTAGAGTACAGTGGAGTACAGTAGAGGTAGAGTACAGTGGAGTACAATAGAGTAGAGTACAGTAGATCACAGTAGAGGTAGAGTACAGTGGAGCACAGTAGAGATAGAGTACAGTGGAGTACAGTAGAGGTAGAGTACAGTGGAGTACAGTTGAGGTGGAGTACAGTAGAGTACAGTAGAGGTAGAGAACAGTACAGTACAGTAGAGGTAGAGTACAGTGGAGTAGAGTAGAGAGAGAGTACAGTGGAGCACAGTAGAGATAGACTACAGTGGAGTACAGTAGAGGTAGAGAACAGTACAGTACAGTAGAGGTAGAGTACAGTAGAGTACAGTAGAGATAGTGTACAGTGGAGCACAGTAGAGATAGAGTAGAGTGGAGTACAGTAGAGGTAGAGTACAGTGGAGTACAGTAGAGGTAGAGTACAGTGAAGTACATTAGAGGTGGATTACAGTAGAGTACAGTAGAGATAGAGTACAGTAGAGTACAGTAGAGGTAGAGTACAGTGGAGTACAGTAGAGATAGAGTACAGTAGAGCACAGTAGAAGTAGAGTACAGTGGAGTACAGTAGAGGTAGAGTACAGTGGAGTACAGTAGAGGTAGAGTACAGTGGAGTACAGTGGAGCACAGTAGAGGTGGATTACAGTGGAGCACAGCAGAGGTACAGTACAGTGGAGCAAAGTAGAGGTAGAGTACAGTGGAGTAGAGTAGAGGTAGAGTACAGTGGGGTAGAGTAGAGTAGAGTAGGGTACAGTAGAGCACAGTAGAGGTAGAGTACAGTGGAGCACAGTAGAGTAGAGTACAGTGGAGTACAGTAGAGGTAGAGTACAGTGGAGTACAGTAGAGATAGAGTACAGTGGAGTACAGTAGAGGTAGAGTACAGTGGAGTACAGTAGAGGTAGAGTACAGAGGAGCACAGTAGAGATAGAGTACAGTGGAGCACAGTAGAGGTAGAGTACAGTGGAGTACAGTAGAGTAGAGTACAGTAGAGGTAGAGTACAGTGGAGCACAGTAAAGGTAGAGTACAGTGGAGCACAGTAGAGATAGAGTACAGTGGAGCACAGTAGAGGTAGAGTACAGTAGAATACAGTAGATGTAGAGTACAGAGGAGCACATTAGAGGTAGAGTACAGTGGAGTACAGTAGAGGTAGAATACAGTGGAGTACAGTAGAGATAGAGTACAGTGGAGTACAGTAGAAGTAGAGTACAGTGGAGCACAGTAGAGATAGAGTACAGTGGAGTACAGTAGAGGTAGAATACAGTGGAGTACAGTAGAGATAGAGTACAGTGGAGTACAGTAGAAGTAGAGTACAGTGGAGCACATTAGAGGTAGACTACAGTGGAGCACAGTAGAGGTAGAGTACAGTGGAGTACAGTAGAGATAGAGTACTGTGGAGTACAGTAGAGATAGAGTACAGTGGAGTACAGTAGAGGTAGAGTACAGTGGAGTACAGTAGAGGTAGAGTACAGTGGATCACATTAGAGGTGGATTACAGTAGAGTACAGTAGAGATAGAGTACAGTAGAGTACAGTAGAGGTAGAGTACAGTGGAGCACAGTAGAAGTAGAGTACAGTGGAGTACAGTAGAGGTAGAGTACAGTGGAGTACAGTAGAGGTAGAGTACAGTGGAGTACAGTGGAGCACATTAGAGGTGGATTACAGTGGAGCACAGTAGAGGTACAGTACAGTGGAGCAAAGTAGAGGTAGAGAACAGTACAGTACAGTAGAGGTAGAGTACAGTGGAGTAGAGTAGAGAGAGAGTACAGTGGAGCACAGTAGAGATAGACTACAGTGGAGTACAGTAGAGGTAGAGAACAGTACAGTACAGTAGAGGTAGAGTACAGTAGAGTACAGTAGAGATAGTGTACAGTGGAGCACAGTAGAGATAGAGTACAGTGGAGTACAGTAGAGGTAGAGTACCGTGGAGTACAGTAGAGGTAGAGTACAGTGGAGCACATTAGAGGTGGATTACAGTAGAGTACAGTAGAGATAGAGTACAGTAGAGTACAGTAGAGGTAGAGTACAGTGGAGTACAGTAGAGATAGAGTACAGTGGAGCACAGTAGAAGTAGAGTACAGTGGAGTACAGTAGAGGTAGAGTACAGTGGAGTACAGTAGAGGTAGCGTACAGTGGAGTACAGTAGAGGTAGAGAACAGTGCAGTACAGTAGTGGTAGAGTAGAGTGGAGTACAGTACAGATAGACTACAATGGAGCACAGTAGAGATAGAGTACAGTGGAGTACAGTAGAGGTAGAGTACAGTGGAGTACAGTAGAGGTAGACTACAGTGGAGTACAGTGGAGCACATTAGAGGTGGAGTACAGTGGAGCACAGTAGAGGTAGAGTACAGTGGAGCACAGTAGAGGTAGAGTACAGTGGAGCACAGTAGAGGTAGAGTACAGTGGAGTACAGTAGAGGTAGCGTACAGTGGAGTACAGTAGAGTAGAGTACAGTAGAGCACAGTAGAGGTAGAGTACAGTGGAGCACAGTAGAGATAGAGTACAGTGGAGTACAGTAGAGGTAGAGTAAAGTGGAGTACAGTAGAGGTAGAGTACAGTGGAGCACATTAGAGGTAGAGTACAGTGGAGCACAGAAGAGGTAGAGTACAGTGGAACACAGTAGAGGTAGAGTACAGAGGAGCACAGTAGAGGTAGAGTAAAGAGGAGCACAGTAGAGATAGAGTACAGTGGAGCACAGTAGAGGTAGAGTACAGTGGAGTACAGTAGAGTAGAGTACAGTGGAGCACAGTAGAGGTAGAGTACAGTGGAGTACAGTAGAGTAGAGTACAGTAGAGGTAGAGTACAGTGGAGCACAGTAAAGGTAGAGTACAGTGGAGCACAGTAGAGATAGAGTACAGTGGAGCACAGTAGAGGTAGAGTACAGTGGAGCGCAGTAGAGATAGAGTACAGTGGAGCACAGTAGAGGTAGAGTACAGTGGAGCACAGTAGAGGTAGAGTACAGTGGAGTACAGTAGAGATAGAGTACAGTGGAGTACAGTAGAGATAGAGTACAGTGGAGCACAGTAGAGATAGAGTACAGTGGAGCACAGTAGAGGTAGAGTACAGTGGAGTACAGTAGAGTAGAGTACAGTAGAGCACAGTAGAGGTAGAGTACTGTGGAGCACAGTAGAGGTAGAGTACAGAGGAGCACAGTAGAGATAGAGTACAGTGGAGCACAGTAGAGGTAGAGTACAGTGGAGCACAGTAGAGTAGAGTACAGTAGAGCACATTAGAGGTAGAGTACAGTGTAGCACAGTAGAGGTAGAGTACAGTGGAGTACAGTAGAGATAGAGTACAGTGGAGTACAGTAGAGATAGAGTACAGTGGAGTACAGTAGAGGTAGAGTACAGTGGAGTACAGTAGAGGTAGAGTACAGTGGAGCACATTAGAGGTGGATTACAGTAGAGTACAGTAGAGATAGAGTACAGTAGAGTACAGTAGAGGTAGAGTACAGTGGAGTACAGTAGAGATAGAGTACAGTGGAGCACAGTAGAAGTAGAGTACAGTGGAGTACAGTAGAGGTAGAGTACAGTGGAGTACAGTAGAGGTAGAGTACAGTGGAGTACAGTGGAGCACATTAGAGGTGGATTACAGTGGAGCACAGTAGAGGTACAGTACAGTGGAGCAAAGTAGAGGTAGAGAACAGTACAGTACAGTAGAGGTAGAGTACAGTGGAGTAGAGTAGAGAGAGAGTACAGTGGAGCACAGTAGAGATAGACTACAGTGGAGTACAGTAGAGGTAGAGAACAGTACAGTACAGTAGAGGTAGAGTACAGTAGAGTACAGTAGAGATAGTGTACAGTGGAGCACAGTAGAGATAGAGTACAGTGGAGTACAGTAGAGGTAGAGTACAGTGGAGTACAGTAGAGGTAGAGTACAGTGGAGCACATTAGAGGTGGATTACAGTAGAGTACAGTAGAGATAGAGTACAGTAGAGGTAGAGTACAGTGGAGTACAGTAGAGATAGAGTACAGTGGAGCACAGTAGAAGTAGAGTACAGTGGAGTACAGTAGAGGTAGAGTACAGTGGAGCACAGTAGAAATAGAGTAAAGTGGAGCACAGTAGAGGTAGAGTACAGTGGAGTACAGTAGAGTAGAGTACAGTAGAGCACAGTAGAGGTAGAGTACAGTGGAGCACAGTAGAGGTAGAGTACAGAGGAGCACAGTAGAGATAGAGTACAGTGGAGCACAGTAGAGGTAGAGTACAGTGGAGCACAGTAGAGGTAGAGTACAGTGGAGTACAGTAGAGATAGATTACAGTGGAGTACAGTAGAGGTAGAGTACAGAGGAGTACAGTAGAGGTAGAGTACAGAGGAGCACAGTAGAGATAGAGTACAGTGGAGCAGAGTAGAGGTAGAGTACAGTGGAGTACAGTAGAGTAGAGTACAGTAGAGGTAGAGTACAGTGGAGCACAGTAAAGGTAGAGTACAGTGGAGCACAGTAGAGATAGAGTACAGTGGAGTACAGTAGAGGTAGAGTACAGTGGAGTACAGTAGATGTAGAGTACAGAGGACCACATTAGAGGTAGAGTACAGTAGAGTACAGTAGAGGTAGAGTACAGTGGAGTAGAGTAGAGATAGAGTACAGTGGAGCACAGTAGTGGTAGAGTACAGTGGAGTAGAGTACAGATAGACTACAGTGGAGCACAGTAGAGATAGAGTACAGTGGAGTACAGTAGAGGTACAGTACAGTGGAGTACAGTAGAGGTAGAGTACAATGGAGTACAGTGGAGCACATTAGAGGTGGAGTACAGTGGAGCACAGTAGAGATAGAGTACAGTGGAGCACAGTAGAGGTAGAGTACAGTGGAGCACAGTAGAGGTAGAGTACAGTGGAGTACAGTAGAGGTAGAGTACAGTGGAGTACAGTAGAGTAGAGTAGAGTACAGTAGAGCACAGTAGAGGTAGAGTACAGTGGAGCAAAGTAGAGATAGAGTACAGTGGAGTACAGTAGAGGTAGAGTACAGTGGAGTACAGTAGAGGTAGAGTACAGTGGAGCACATTAGAGGTAGAGTACAGTGGAGTACAGTAGAGGTAGAGTACAGTGGAGTACAGTAGCGGTAGAGTACAGTGGAGTACAGTAGAGGTAGAGTACAGTGGAGTACAGTAGAGTAGAGTACAGTAGAGGTAGAGTACAGTGGAGCACAGTAAAGGTAGAGTACAGTGGAGCACAGTAGAGATAGAGTACAGTGGAGTACAGTAGAGGTAGAGTACAGTGGAGTACAGTAGATGTAGAGTACAGAGGACCACATTAGAGGTAGAGTACAGTGGAGTACAGTAGAGGTAGAATACAGTGGAGTACAGTAGAGATAGAGTACAGTGGAGTACAGTTGAAGTAGAGTATAGTGGAGCACAGTAGAGATAGAGTACAGTGGAGTACAGTAGAGGTAGAGAAAAGTGCAGTACAGTAGAGGTAGAGTACAGTGGAGTACAGTAGAGATAGAGTAGAGTGGAGCACAGTAGAGATAGAGTAAAGTGGAGCACAGTAGAGGTAGAGTACAGTGGAGTACAGTAGAGTAGAGTACAGTAGAGCACAGTAGAGGTAGAGTACAGTGGAGCACAGTAGAGGTAGAGTACAGAGGAGCACAGTAGAGATAGAGTACAGTGGAGCACAGTAGAGGTAGAGTACAGTGGAGCACAGTAGAGTAGAGTACAGTAGAGCACATTAGAGGTAGAGTACAGTGGAGCACAGTAGAGGTAGAGTACAGTGGAGTACAGTAGAGATAGAGTACAGTGGAGTACAGTAGAGGTAGAGTACAGAGGAGTACAGTAGAGGTAGAGTACAGAGGAGCACAGTAGAGATAGAGTACAGTGGAGCACAGTAGAGGTAGAGTACAGTGGAGTACAGTAGAGTAGAGTACAGTAGAGGTAGAGTACAGTGGAGCACAGTAAAGGTAGAGTACAGTGGAGCACAGTAGAGATAGAGTACAGTGGAGTACAGTAGAGGTAGAGTACAGTGGAGTACAGTAGATGTAGAGTACAGAGGACCACATTAGAGGTAGAGTACAGTGGAGTACAGTAGAGGTAGAATACAGTGGAGTACAGTAGAGATAGAGTACAGTGGAGTACAGTTGAAGTAGAGTATAGTGGAGCACAGTAGAGATAGAGTACAGTGGAGTACAGTAGAGGTAGAGAACAGTGCAGTACAGTAGAGGTAGAGTACAGTGGAGTACAGTAGAGATAGAGTAGAGTGGAGCACAGTAGAGATAGAGTACAGTGGAGTACAGTAGAGGTAGAGTACAGTGGAGTAAAGTAGAGGTAGAGTACAGTGGAGTACAGTAGAGGTGGAGTACAGTGGAGTACATTAGAGGTGGAGTACAGAAGAGTACTGTAGAGGTAGAGTACAGTAGAGATAGAGTACAGTGGAGCACAGTAGAGATAGAGTACAGTGGAGCACAGTAGAGGTAGAGTACAGTGGAGTACAGTTGAGATAGAGTACAGTGGAGTACAGTAGAGGTAGAGTACAGTGGAGTACAGTAGAGGTAGAGTACAGTAGAGTACAGTAGAGGTAGAGTACAGTGGAGTACAGTAGAGATAGAGTACAGTGGAGCACAGTAGTGGTAGAGTACAGTGGAGTACAGTACAGATAGACTACAGTGGAGCACAGTAGAGATAGAGTACATTGGAGTACAGTAGAGGTACAGTACAGTGGAGTACTGTAGAGGTAGAGTACAATGGAGTACAGTGGAGCACATTAGAGGTGGAGTACAGTGGAGCACAGTAGAGGTAGAGTACAGTGGAGCACAGTAGAGGTAGAATACAGTGGAGCACAGTAGAGGTAGAGTACAGTGGAGTACAGTAGAGGTAGAGTACAGTGGAGTACAGTAGAGTAGAGTACAGTAGAGCACAGTAGAGGTAGAGTACAGTGGAGCAAAGTAGAGATAGAGTACAGTGGAGTACAGTAGAGGTAGAGTAGAGTGGAGTACAGTAGAGGTAGAGTACAGTGGAGCACATTAGAGGTAGAGTACAGTGGAGTACAGTAGAGGTAGAGTACAGTGGAGTACAGTAGCGGTAGAGTACAGTGGAGTACAGTAGAGGTAGAGTACAGTGGAGTACAGTAGAGGTAGAGTACAGTGGAGTACAGTAGAGGTAGAGTACAGTGGAGTACAATAGATTAGAGTACAGTAGATCACAGTAGAGGTAGAGTACAGTGGAGCACAGTAGAGATAGAGTACAGTGGAGTACAGTAGAGGTAGAGTACAGTGGAGTACAGTTGAGGTGGAGTACAGTAGAGTACAGTAGAGGTAGAGAACAGTACAGTACAGTAGAGGTAGAGTACAGTGGAGTAGAGTAGAGAGAGAGTACAGTGGAGCACAGTAGAGATAGACTACAGTGGAGTACAGTAGAGGTAGAGAACAGTACAGTACAGTAGAGGTAGAGTACAGTAGAGTACAGTAGAGATAGTGTACAGTGGAGCACAGTAGAGATAGAGTAGAGTGGAGTACAGTAGAGGTAGAGTACAGTGGAGTACAGTAGAGGTAGAGTACAGTGAAGCACTTTAGAGGTGGATTACAGTAGAGTACAGTAGAGATAGAGTACAGTAGAGGTAGAGTACAGTGGAGTAAAGTAGAGATAGAGTACAGAGGAGTACAGTAGAGGTAGAGTACAGAGGAGCACAGTAGAGGTAGAGTACAGTGGAGTACAGTAGAGATAGAGTACAGTGGAGTACAGTAGAGATAGAGTACAGTGGAGCACAGTAGAGATAGAGTACAGTGGAGTACAGTAGAGGTAGAGTACAGTGGAGTACAGTAGAGGTAGAGTACAGTGGAGCACATTAGAGGTGGCTTACAGTGCAGCACAGTAGAGGTACAGTACAGTGGAGCAAAGTAGAGGTAGAGTACAGTGGAGTAGAGTAGAGGTAGAGTACAGTGGAGTACAGTAGAGTAGAGTAGAGTACAGTAGAGCACAGTAGAGGTAGAGTACAGTGGAGCACAGTAGAGTAGAGTACAGTGGAGTACAGTAGAGGTAGAGTACAGTGGAGTACAGTAGACATAGAGTAGAGTGGAGTACAGTAGAGGTAGAGTACAGTGGAGTACAGTAGAGGTAGAGTACAGAGGAGCACAGTAGAGATAGAGTACAGTGGAGCACAGTAGAGGTAGAGTACAGTGGAGTACAGTAGAGTAGAGTACAGTAGAGGTAGAGTACAGTGGAATACAGTAGAGGTAGAGTACAGGTGAGTACAGTAGATGTAGAGTACAGAGGAGCACATTAGAGGTAGAGTACAGTGGAGTACAGTAGAGGTAGAATACAGTGGAGTACAGTAGAGATAGAGTACAGTGGAGTACAGTAGAGTAGAGTACAGTGGAGCACAGTAGAGGTAGAGTACAGTGGAGCACAGTAGAGGTAGAGTACAGTGGAGCACAGTAGAGGTAGAGTACAGTGGAGTACAGTAGAGATAGAGTACAGTGGAGTACAGTAGAGATAGAGTACAGTGGAGCACAGTAGAGATAGAGTACAGTGGAGTAGAGTAGAGGTAGAGTACAGTGGAGTACAGTAGAGGTAGAGTACAGTGGAGCACATTAGAGGTGGATTACAGTACAGTACAGTAGAGATAGAGTACAGTAGAGTACAGTAGAGGTAGAGTACAGTGGAGTACAGTAGAGATAGAGTACAGTGGAGCACAGTAGAAGTAGAGTACAGTGGAGTACAGTAGAGGTAGAGTACAGTGGAGTACAGTAGAGGTAGAGTACAGTGGAGTACAGTGGAGCACATTAGAGGTGGATTACAGTGGAGCACAGTAGAGGTACAGTACAGTGGAGCAAAGTAGAGGTAGAGAACAGTACAGTACAGTAGAGGTAGAGTACAGTGGAGTAGAGTAGAGAGAGAGTACAGTGGAGCACAGTAGAGATAGACTACAGTGGAGTACAGTAGAGGTAGAGAACAGTACAGTACAGTAGAGGTAGAGTACAGTGGAGCACAGTAGAGATAGAGTACAGTGGAGTACAGTAGAGGTAGAGTACAGTGGAGTACAGTAGAGGTAGAATACAGTGGAGCACATTAGAGGTGGATTACAGTAGAGTACAGTGGAGATAGAGTACAGTAGAGTACAGTAGAGGTAGAGTACAGTGGAGTACAGTAGAGGTAGAGTACAGTGGAGTACAGTAGAGGTAGAATACAGTGGAGCACATTAGAGGTGGATTACAGTAGAGTACAGTAGAGATAGAGTACAGTAGAGTACAGTAGAGGTAGAGTACAGTGGAGTACAGTAGAGATAGAGTACAGTGGAGCACAGTAGAAGTAGAGTACAGTGGAGTACAGTAGAGGTAGAGTACAGTGGAGCACAGTAGAAATAGAGTAAAGTGGAGCACAGTAGAGGTAGAGTACAGTGGAGTACAGTAGAGTAGAGTACAGTAGAGCACAGTAGAGGTAGAGTACAGTGGAGCACAGTAGAGGTAGAGTACAGAGGAGCACAGTAGAGATAGAGTACAGTGGAGCACAGTAGAGGTAGAGTACAGTGGAGCACAGTAGAGTAGAGTACAGTAGAGCACCTTAGAGGTAGAGTACAGTGGAGCACAGTAGAGGTAGAGTACAGTGGAGTACAGTAGAGATAGAGTACAGTGGAGTACAGTAGAGGTAGAGTACAGAGTAGTACAGTAGAGGTAGAGTACAGAGGAGCACAGTAGAGATAGAGTACAGTGGAGCACAGTAGAGGTAGAGTACAGTGGAGTACAGTAGAGTAGAGTACAGTAGAGGTAGAGTACAGTGGAGCACAGTAAAGGTAGAGTACAGTGGAGCACAGTAGAGATAGAGTACAGTGGAGTAGAGTAGAGGTAGAGTACAGTGGAGTACAGTAGATGTAGAGTACAGAGGACCACATTAGAGGTAGAGTACAGTGGAGTACAGTAGAGGTAGAATACAGTGGAGTACAGTAGAGATAGAGTACAGTGGAGTACAGTTGAAGTAGAGTATAGTGGAGCACAGTAGAGATAGAGTACAGTGGAGCACAGTAGTGGTAGAGTACAGTGGAGTACAGTACAGATAGACTACAATGGAGCACAGTAGAGATAGAGTACAGTGGAGTACAGTAGAGGTACAGTACAGTGGAGTACAGTAGAGGTAGAGTACAATGGAGTACAGTGGAGCACATTAGAGGTGGAGTACAGTGGAGCACAGTAGAGGTAGAGTACAGTGGAGCACAGTAGAGGTAGAGTACAGTGGAGCACAGTAGAGGTAGAGTACAGTGGAGTACAGTAGAGGTAGAGTACAGTGGAGTACAGTAGAGGTAGAGTACAGTGGAGTACAGTAGCGGTAGAGTACAGTGGAGTACAGTAGAGGTAGAGTACAGTGGAGTACAGTAGAGGTAGAGTACAGTGGAGTACAGTAGACGTAGAGTACAGTGGAGTACAATAGAGTAGAGTACAGTAGATCACAGTAGAGGTAGAGTACAGTGGAGCACAGTAGAGATAGAGTACAGTGGAGTACAGTAGAGGTAGAGTACAGTGGAGTACAGTAGAGGTAGAGTACAGTGGAGTACAGTAGACGTAGAGTACAGTGGAGTACAATAGAGTAGAGTACAGTAGATCACAGTAGAGGTAGAGTACAGTGGAGCACAGTAGAGATAGAGTACAGTGGAGTACAGTAGAGGTAGAGTACAGTGGAGTACAGTAGAGGTAGAGTACAGTGGAGCACATTAGAGGTGGTTTACAGTAGAGTACAGTAGAGATAGAGTACAGTAGAGTACAGTAGAGGTAGAGTACAGTGGAGTACAGTAGAGATAGAGTACAGTGGAGCACAGTAGAAGTAGAGTACAGTGGAGTACAGTAGAGGTAGAGTACAGTGGAGTACAGTAGAGGTAGAGTACAGTGGAGTACAGTAGAGATAGAGTACAGTAGAGTACAGTAGAGGTAGAGTACAGTGTAGTACAGTAGAGATAGAGTACAGTGGAGCACAGTAGAAGTAGAGTACAGTTGAGTACAGTAGAGGTAGAGTACAGTGGAGTACAGTAGAGGTAGAGTACAGTGGAGTACAGTGGAGCACATTAGAGGTGGATTACAGTGGAGCACAGTAGAGGTACAGTACAATGGAGCAAAGTAGAGGTAGAGAACAGTACAGTACAGTAGAGGTAGAGTACAGTGGAGTAGAGTAGAGAGAGAGTACAGTGGAGCACAGTAGAGATAGACTACAGTGGAGTACAGTAGAGGTAGAGAACAGTACAGTACAGTAGAGGTAGAGTACAGTAGAGTACAGTAGAGATAGTGTACAGTGGAGCACAGTAGAGATAGAGTACAGTGGAGTACAGTAGAGGTAGAGTGCAGTGGAGTACAGTAGAGGTAGAGTACAGTGGAGCACATTAGAGGTGGATTACAGTAGAGTACAGTAGAGATAGAGTACAGTAGAGTACAGTAGAGGTAGAGTACAGTGGAGTACAGTAGAGATAGAGTACAGTGGAGCACAGTAGAAGTAGAGTACAGTGGAGTACAGTAGAGGTAGAGTACAGTGGAGCACAGTAGAAATAGAGTAAAGTGGAGCACAGTAGAGGTAGAGTACAGTGGAGTACAGTAGAGTAGAGTACAGTAGAGCACAGTAGAGGTAGAGTACAGTGGAGCACAGTAGAGGTAGAGTACAGAGGAGCACAGTAGAGATAGAGTACAGTGGAGCACAGTAGAGGTAGAGTACAGTGGAGCACAGTAGAAGTAGAGTACAGTGGAGTACAGTAGAGGTAGAGTACAGTGGAGTACAGTAGAGGTAGAGTACAGTGGAGTACAGTGGAGCACATTAGAGGTGGATTACAGTGGAGCACAGTAGAGGTACAGTACAGTGGAGCAAAGTAGAGGTAGAGAACAGTACAGTACAGTAGAGGTAGAGTACAGTGGAGTAGAGTAGAGAGAGAGTACAGTGGAGCACAGTAGAGATAGACTACAGTGGAGTACAGTAGAGGTAGAGAACAGTACAGTACAGTAGAGGTAGAGTACAGTAGAGTACAGTAGAGATAGTGTACAGTGGAGCACAGTAGAGATAGAGTACAATGGAGTACAGTAGAGGTAGAGTACAGTGGAGTACAGTAGAGGTAGAGTACAGTGGAGCACATTAGAGGTGGATTACAGTAGAGTACAGTAGAGATAGAGTACAGTAGAGTACAGTAGAGGTAGAGTACAGTGGAGTACAGTAGAGATAGAGTACAGTGGAGCACAGTAGAAGTAGAGTACAGTGGAGTACAGTAGAGGTAGAGTACAGTGGAGCACAGTAGAAATAGAGTAAAGTGGAGCACAGTAGAGGTAGAGTACAGTGGAGTACAGTAGAGTAGAGTATAGTAGAGCACAGTAGAGGTAGAGTACAGTGGAGCACAGTAGAGGTAGAGTACAGAGGAGCACAGTAGAGATAGAGTACAGTGGAGCACAGTAGAGGTAGAGTACAGTGGAGCACAGTAGAGTAGAGTACAGTAGAGCACATTAGAGGTAGAGTACAGTGGAGCACAGTAGAGGTAGAGTACAGTGGAGTACAGTAGAGATAGAGTACAGTGGAGTACAGTAGAGGTAGAGTACAGAGGAGTACAGTAGAGGTAGAGTACAGAGGAGCACAGTAGAGATAGAGTACAGTGGAGCACAGTAGAGGTAGAGTACAGTGGAGTACAGTAGAGTAGAGTACAGTAGAGGTAGAGTACAGTGGAGCACAGTAAAGGTAGAGTACAGTGGAGCACAGTAGAGATAGAGTACAGTGGAGTACAGTAGAGGTAGAGTACAGTGGAGTACAGTAGATGTAGAGTACAGAGGACCACATTAGAGGTAGAGTACAGTGGAGTACAGTAGAGGTAGAATACAGTGGAGTACAGTAGAGATAGAGTACAGTGGAGTACAGTTGAAGTAGAGTATAGTGGAGCACAGTAGAGATAGAGTACAGTGGAGTACAGTAGAGGTAGAGAACAGTGCAGTACAGTAGAGGTAGAGTACAGTGGAGTACAGTAGAGATAGAGTAGAGTGGAGCACAGTAGAGATAGAGTACAGTGGAGTACAGTAGAGGTAGAGTACAGTGGAGTAAAGTAGAGGTAGAGTACAGTGGAGTACAGTAGAGGTGGAGTACAGTGGAGTACATTAGAGGTGGAGTACAGAAGAGTACTGTAGAGGTAGAGTACAGTGGAGTACAGTAGAGATAGAGTACAGTGGAGTACAGTAGAGGTAGCGTACAGTGGAGTACAGTAGAGTAGAGTACAGTAGAGCACAGTAGAGGTAGAGTACAGTGGAGCATAGTAGAGATAGAGTACAGTGGAGTACAGTAGAGGTAGAGTAAAGTGGAGTACAGTAGAGGTAGAGTACAGTGGAGCACATTAGAGGTAGAGTACAGTGGAGCACAGAAGAGGTAGAGTACAGTAGAACACAGTAGAGGTAGAGTACAGAGGAGCACAGTAGAGGTAGAGTAAAGAGGAGCACAGTAGAGATAGAGTACAGTGGAGCACAGTAGAGGTAGAGTACAGTGGAGTACAGTAGAGATAGAGTACAGTGGAGTACAGTAGAGATAGAGTACAGTGGAGCAGAGTAGAGATAGAGTACAGTGGAGCACAGTAGAGGTAGAGTACAGTGGAGTACAGTAGAGTAGAGTACAGTAGAGCAGAGTAGAGGTAGAGTACTGTGGAGCACAGTAGAGGTAGAGTACAGAGGAGCACAGTAGAGATAGAGTACAGTGGAGCACAGTAGAGGTAGAGTACAGTGGAGCACAGTAGAGTAGAGTACAGTAGAGCACATTAGAGGTAGAGTACAGTGGAGCACAGTAGAGGTAGAGTACAGTGGAGTACAGTAGAGATAGAGTACAGTGGAGTACAGTAGAGATAGAGTACAGTGGAGTACAGTAGAGGTAGAGTACAGTGGAGTACAGTAGAGGTAGAGTACAGTGGAGCACATTAGAGGTGGATTACAGTAGAGTACAGTAGAGATAGAGTACAGTAGAGTACAGTAGAGGTAGAGTACAGTGGAGTACAGTAGAGATAGAGTACAGTGGAGCACAGTAGAAGTAGAGTACAGTGGAGTACAGTAGAGGTAGAGTACAGTGGAGTACAGTAGAGGTAGAGTACAGTGGAGTACAGTGGAGCACATTAGAGGTGGATTACAGTGGAGCACAGTAGAGGTACAGTACAGTGGAGCAAAGTAGAGGTAGAGAACAGTACAGTACAGTAGAGGTAGAGTACAGTGGAGTAGAGTAGAGAGAGAGTACAGTGGAGCACAGTAGAGATAGACTACAGTGGAGTACAGTAGAGGTAGAGAACAGTACAGTACAGTAGAGGTGGAGTACAGTAGAGTACAGTAGAGATAGTGTACAGTGGAGCACAGTAGAGATAGAGTACAGTGGAGTACAGTAGAGGTAGAGTACAGTGTAGTACAGTAGAGGTAGAGTACAGTGGAGCACATTAGAGGTGGATTACAGTAGAGTACAGTAGAGATAGAGTACAGTAGAGGTAGAGTACAGTGGAGTACAGTAGAGATAGAGTACAGTGGAGCACAGTAGAAATAGAGTACAGTGGAGTACAGTAGAGGTAGAGTACAGTGGAGCACAGTAGAAATAGAGTAAAGTGGAGCACAGTAGAGGTAGAGTACAGTGGAGTACAGTAGAGTAGAGTACAGTAGAGCACAGTAGAGGTAGAGTACAGTGGAGCACAGTAGAGGTAGAGTACAGAGGAGCACAGTAGAGATAGAGTACAGTGGAGCACAGTAGAGGTAGAGTACAGTGGAGCACAGTAGAGTAGAGTACAGTAGAGTACAGTAGAGATAGAGTACAGTGGAGTACAGTAGAGGTAGAGTACAGACGAGTACAGTAGAGGTAGAGTACAGAGGAGCACAGTAGAGATAGAGTACAGTGGAGCAGAGTAGAGGTAGAGTACAGTGGAGTACAGTAGAGTAGAGTACAGTAGAGGTAGAGTACAGTGGAGCACAGTAAAGGTAGAGTACAGTGGAGCACAGTAGAGATAGAGTACAATGGAGTACAGTAGAGGTAGAGTACAGTGGAGTACAGTAGATGTAGAGTACAGAGGACCACATTAGAGGTAGAGTACAGTAGAGTACAGTAGAGGTAGAGTACAGTGGAGTACAGTAGAGATAGACTACAGTGGAGCACAGTAGAGATAGAGTACAGTGGAGTACAGTAGAGGTACAGTACAGTGGAGTACAGTAGAGGTAGAGTACAATGGAGTACAGTGGAGCACATTAGAGGTGGAGTACAGTGGAGCACAGTAGAGGTAGAGTACAGTGGAGCACAGTAGAGGTAGAGTACAGTGGAGCACAGTAGAGGTAGAGTACAGTGGAGTACAGTAGAGGTAGAGTACAGTGGAGTACAGTAGAGTAGAGTAGAGTACAGTAGAGCACAGTAGAGGTAGAGTACAGTGGAGCAAAGTAGAGATAGAGTACAGTGGAGTACAGTAGAGGTAGAGAAAAGTGCAGTACAGTAGAGGTAGAGTACAGTGGAGTACAGTAGAGATAGAGTAGAGTGGAGCACAGTAGAGATAGAGTAAAGTGGAGCACAGTAGAGGTAGAGTACAGTGGAGTACAGTAGAGTAGAGTACAGTAGAGCACAGTAGAGGTAGAGTACAGTGGAGCACAGTAGAGGTAGAGTACAGAGGAGCACAGTAGAGATAGAGTACAGTGGAGCACAGTAGAGGTAGAGTACAGTGGAGCACAGTAGAGTAGAGTACAGTAGAGCACATTAGAGGTAGAGTACAGTGGAGCACAGTAGAGGTAGAGTACAGTGGAGTACAGTAGAGATAGAGTACAGTGGAGTACAGTAGAGGTAGAGTACAGAGGAGTACAGTAGAGGTAGAGTACAGAGGAGCACAGTAGAGATAGAGTACAGTGGAGCACAGTAGAGGTAGAGTACAGTGGAGTACAGTAGAGTAGAGTACAGTAGAGGTAGAGTACAGTGGAGCACAGTAAAGGTAGAGTACAGTGGAGCACAGTAGAGATAGAGTACAGTGGAGTACAGTAGAGGTAGAGTACAGTGGAGTACAGTAGATGTAGAGTACAGAGGAACACATTAGAGGTAGAGTACAGTGGAGTACAGTAGAGGTAGAATACAGTGGAGTACAGTAGAGATAGAGTACAGTGGAGTACAGTTGAAGTAGAGTATAGTGGAGCACAGTAGAGATAGAGTACAGTGGAGTACAGTAGAGGTAGAGAACAGTGCAGTACAGTAGAGGTAGAGTACAGTGGAGTACAGTAGAGATAGAGTAGAGTGGAGCACAGTAGAGATAGAGTACAGTGGAGTACAGTAGAGGTAGAGTACAGTGGAGTAAAGTAGAGGTAGAGTACAGTGGAGTACAGTAGAGGTGGAGTACAGTGGAGTACATTAGAGGTGGAGTACAGAAGAGTACTGTAGAGGTAGAGTACAGTGGAGTACAGTAGAGGTAGAGTACAGTAGAGTACAGTAGAGGTAGAGTACAGTGGAGTACAGTAGAGATAGAGTACAGTGGAGCACAGTAGTGGTAGAGTACAGTGGAGTACAGTACAGATAGACTACAGTGGAGCACAGTAGAGATAGAGTACAGTGGAGTACAGTAGAGGTACAGTACAGTGGAGTACTGTAGAGGTAGAGTACAATGGAGTACAGTGGAGCACATTAGAGGTGGAGTACAGTGGAGCACAGTAGAGGTAGAGTACAGTGGAGCACAGTAGAGGTAGAATACAGTGGAGCACAGTAGAGGTAGAGTACAGTGGAGTACAGTAGAGGTAGAGTACAGTGGAGTACAGTAGAGTAGAGTACAGTAGAGCACAGTAGAGGTAGAGTACAGTGGAGCAAAGTAGAGATAGAGTACAGTGGAGTACAGTAGAGGTAGAGTACAGTGGAGTACAGTAGAGGTAGAGTACAGTGGAGCACATTAGAGGTAGAGTACAGTGGAGTACAGTAGAGGTAGAGTACAGTGGAGTACAGTAGCGGTAGAGTACAGTGGAGTACAGTAGAGGTAGAGTACAGTGGAGTACAGTAGAGGTAGAGTACAGTGGAGTACAGTAGAGGTAGAGTACAGTGGAGTACAATAGATTAGAGTACAGTAGATCACAGTAGAGGTAGAGTACAGTGGAGCACAGTAGAGATAGAGTACAGTGGAGTACAGTAGAGGTAGAGTACAGTGGAGTACAGTAGAGGTAGAGTACAGTGGAGCACATTAGAGGTGGCTTACAGTGCAGCACAGTAGAGGTACAGTACAGTGGAGCAAAGTAGAGGTAGAGTACAGTGGAGTAGAGTAGAGGTAGAGTACAGTGGAGTACAGTAGAGTAGAGTAGAGTACAGTAGAGCACAGTAGAGGTAGAGTACAGTGGAGCACAGTAGAGTAGAGTACAGTGGAGTACAGTAGAGGTAGAGTACAGTGGAGTACAGTAGACATAGAGTAGAGTGGAGTACAGTAGAGGTAGAGTACAGTGGAGTACAGTAGAGGTAGAGTACAGAGGAGCACAGTAGAGATAGAGTACAGTGGAGCACAGTAGAGGTAGAGTACAGTGGAGTACAGTAGAGTAGAGTACAGTAGAGGTAGAGTACAGTGGAATACAGTAGAGGTAGAGTACAGGTGAGTACAGTAGATATAGAGTACAGAGGAGCACATTAGAGGTAGAGTACAGTGGAGTACAGTAGAGGTAGAATACAGTGGAGTACAGTAGAGATAGAGTACAGTGGAGTACAGTAGAGTAGAGTACAGTGGAGCACAGTAGAGGTAGAGTACAGTGGAGCACAGTAGAGGTAGAGTACAGTGGAGCACAGTAGAGGTAGAGTACAGTGGAGTACAGTAGAGATAGAGTACAGTGGAGCACAGTAGTGGTAGAGTACAGTGGAGTACAGTACAGATAGACTACAGTGGAGCACAGTAGAGATAGAGTACAGTGGAGTACAGTAGAGGTACAGTACAGTGGAGTACTGTAGAGGTAGAGTACAATGGAGTACAGTGGAGCACATTAGAGGTGGAGTACAGTGGAGCACAGTAGAGGTAGAGTACAGTGGAGCACAGTAGAGGTAGAATACAGTGGAGCACAGTAGAGGTAGAGTACAGTGGAGTACAGTAGAGGTAGAGTACAGTGGAGTACAGTAGAGTAGAGTACAGTAGAGCACAGTAGAGGTAGAGTACAGTGGAGCAAAGTAGAGATAGAGTACAGTGGAGTACAGTAGAGGTAGAGTACAGTGGAGTACAGTAGAGGTAGAGTACAGTGGAGCACATTAGAGGTAGAGTACAGTGGAGTACAGTAGAGGTAGAGTACAGTGGAGTACAGTAGCGGTAGAGTACAGTGGAGTACAGTAGAGGTAGAGTACAGTGGAGTACAGTAGAGGTAGAGTACAGTGGAGTACAGTAGAGGTAGAGTACAGTGGAGTACAATAGATTAGAGTACAGTAGATCACAGTAGAGGTAGAGTACAGTGGAGCACAGTAGAGATAGAGTACAGTGGAGTACAGTAGAGGTAGAGTACAGTGGAGTACAGTAGAGGTAGAGTACAGTGGAGCACATTAGAGGTGGCTTACAGTGCAGCACAGTAGAGGTACAGTACAGTGGAGCAAAGTAGAGGTAGAGTACAGTGGAGTAGAGTAGAGGTAGAGTACAGTGGAGTACAGTAGAGTAGAGTAGAGTACAGTAGAGCACAGTAGAGGTAGAGTACAGTGGAGCACAGTAGAGATAGAGTACAGTGGAGTACAGTAGAGGTAGAGTACAGTGGAGTACAGTAGAGGTAGAGTACAGTGGAGCACATTAGAGGTGGCTTACAGTGCAGCACAGTAGAGGTACAGTACAGTGGAGCAAAGTAGAGGTAGAGTACAGTGGAGTAGAGTAGAGGTAGAGTACAGTGGAGTACAGTAGAGTAGAGTAGAGTACAGTAGAGCACAGTAGAGGTAGAGTACAGTGGAGTACAGTAGAGTAGAGTAGAGTACAGTAGAGCACAGTAGAGGTAGAGTACAGTGGAGCACAGTAGAGGTAGAGTACAGTGGAGTACAGTAGACGTAGAGTACAGTGGAGTACAATAGAGTAGAGTACAGTAGATCACAGTAGAGGTAGAGTACAGTGGAGCACAGTAGAGATAGAGTACAGTGGAGTACAGTAGAGGTAGAGTACAGTGGAGTACAGTAGAGGTAGAGTACAGTGGAGTACAGTAGACGTAGAGTACAGTGGAGTACAATAGAGTAGAGTACAGTAGATCACAGTAGAGGTAGAGTACAGTGGAGCACAGTAGAGATAGAGTACAGTGGAGTACAGTAGAGGTAGAGTACAGTGGAGTACAGTAGAGGTAGAGTACAGTGGAGCACATTAGAGGTGGTTTACAGTAGAGTACAGTAGAGATAGAGTACAGTAGAGTACAGTAGAGGTAGAGTACAGTGGAGTACAGTAGAGATAGAGTACAGTGGAGCACAGTAGAAGTAGAGTACAGTGGAGTACAGTAGAGGTAGAGTACAGTGGAGTACAGTAGAGGTAGAGTACAGTGGAGTACAGTAGAGATAGAGTACAGTAGAGTACAGTAGAGGTAGAGTACAGTGTAGTACAGTAGAGATAGAGTACAGTGGAGCACAGTAGAAGTAGAGTACAGTTGAGTACAGTAGAGGTAGAGTACAGTGGAGTACAGTAGAGGTAGAGTACAGTGGAGTACAGTGGAGCACATTAGAGGTGGATTACAGTGGAGCACAGTAGAGGTACAGTACAATGGAGCAAAGTAGAGGTAGAGAACAGTACAGTACAGTAGAGGTAGAGTACAGTGGAGTAGAGTAGAGAGAGAGTACAGTGGAGCACAGTAGAGATAGACTACAGTGGAGTACAGTAGAGGTAGAGAACAGTACAGTACAGTAGAGGTAGAGTACAGTAGAGTACAGTAGAGATAGTGTACAGTGGAGCACAGTAGAGATAGAGTACAGTGGAGTACAGTAGAGGTAGAGTGCAGTGGAGTACAGTAGAGGTAGAGTACAGTGGAGCACATTAGAGGTGGATTACAGTAGAGTACAGTAGAGATAGAGTACAGTAGAGTACAGTAGAGGTAGAGTACAGTGGAGTACAGTAGAGATAGAGTACAGTGGAGCACAGTAGAAGTAGAGTACAGTGGAGTACAGTAGAGGTAGAGTACAGTGGAGCACAGTAGAAATAGAGTAAAGTGGAGCACAGTAGAGGTAGAGTACAGTGGAGTACAGTAGAGTAGAGTACAGTAGAGCACAGTAGAGGTAGAGTACAGTGGAGCACAGTAGAGGTAGAGTACAGAGGAGCACAGTAGAGATAGAGTACAGTGGAGCACAGTAGAGGTAGAGTACAGTGGAGCACAGTAGAAGTAGAGTACAGTGGAGTACAGTAGAGGTAGAGTACAGTGGAGTACAGTAGAGGTAGAGTACAGTGGAGTACAGTGGAGCACATTAGAGGTGGATTACAGTGGAGCACAGTAGAGGTACAGTACAGTGGAGCAAAGTAGAGGTAGAGAACAGTACAGTACAGTAGAGGTAGAGTACAGTGGAGTAGAGTAGAGAGAGAGTACAGTGGAGCACAGTAGAGATAGACTACAGTGGAGTACAGTAGAGGTAGAGAACAGTACAGTACAGTAGAGGTAGAGTACAGTAGAGTACAGTAGAGATAGTGTACAGTGGAGCACAGTAGAGATAGAGTACAATGGAGTACAGTAGAGGTAGAGTACAGTGGAGTACAGTAGAGGTAGAGTACAGTGGAGCACATTAGAGGTGGATTACAGTAGAGTACAGTAGAGATAGAGTACAGTAGAGTACAGTAGAGGTAGAGTACAGTGGAGTACAGTAGAGATAGAGTACAGTGGAGCACAGTAGAAGTAGAGTACAGTGGAGTACAGTAGAGGTAGAGTACAGTGGAGCACAGTAGAAATAGAGTAAAGTGGAGCACAGTAGAGGTAGAGTACAGTGGAGTACAGTAGAGTAGAGTATAGTAGAGCACAGTAGAGGTAGAGTACAGTGGAGCACAGTAGAGGTAGAGTACAGAGGAGCACAGTAGAGATAGAGTACAGTGGAGCACAGTAGAGGTAGAGTACAGTGGAGCACAGTAGAGTAGAGTACAGTAGAGCACATTAGAGGTAGAGTACAGTGGAGCACAGTAGAGGTAGAGTACAGTGGAGTACAGTAGAGATAGAGTACAGTGGAGTACAGTAGAGGTAGAGTACAGAGGAGTACAGTAGAGGTAGAGTACAGAGGAGCACAGTAGAGATAGAGTACAGTGGAGCACAGTAGAGGTAGAGTACAGTGGAGTACAGTAGAGTAGAGTACAGTAGAGGTAGAGTACAGTGGAGCACAGTAAAGGTAGAGTACAGTGGAGCACAGTAGAGATAGAGTACAGTGGAGTACAGTAGAGGTAGAGTACAGTGGAGTACAGTAGATGTAGAGTACAGAGGACCACATTAGAGGTAGAGTACAGTGGAGTACAGTAGAGGTAGAATACAGTGGAGTACAGTAGAGATAGAGTACAGTGGAGTACAGTTGAAGTAGAGTATAGTGGAGCACAGTAGAGATAGAGTACAGTGGAGTACAGTAGAGGTAGAGAACAGTGCAGTACAGTAGAGGTAGAGTACAGTGGAGTACAGTAGAGATAGAGTAGAGTGGAGCACAGTAGAGATAGAGTACAGTGGAGTACAGTAGAGGTAGAGTACAGTGGAGTAAAGTAGAGGTAGAGTACAGTGGAGTACAGTAGAGGTGGAGTACAGTGGAGTACATTAGAGGTGGAGTACAGAAGAGTACTGTAGAGGTAGAGTACAGTGGAGTACAGTAGAGATAGAGTACAGTGGAGTACAGTAGAGGTAGCGTACAGTGGAGTACAGTAGAGTAGAGTACAGTAGAGCACAGTAGAGGTAGAGTACAGTGGAGCATAGTAGAGATAGAGTACAGTGGAGTACAGTAGAGGTAGAGTAAAGTGGAGTACAGTAGAGGTAGAGTACAGTGGAGCACATTAGAGGTAGAGTACAGTGGAGCACAGAAGAGGTAGAGTACAGTAGAACACAGTAGAGGTAGAGTACAGAGGAGCACAGTAGAGGTAGAGTAAAGAGGAGCACAGTAGAGATAGAGTACAGTGGAGCACAGTAGAGGTAGAGTACAGTGGAGTACAGTAGAGATAGAGTACAGTGGAGTACAGTAGAGATAGAGTACAGTGGAGCAGAGTAGAGATAGAGTACAGTGGAGCACAGTAGAGGTAGAGTACAGTGGAGTACAGTAGAGTAGAGTACAGTAGAGCAGAGTAGAGGTAGAGTACTGTGGAGCACAGTAGAGGTAGAGTACAGAGGAGCACAGTAGAGATAGAGTACAGTGGAGCACAGTAGAGGTAGAGTACAGTGGAGCACAGTAGAGTAGAGTACAGTAGAGCACATTAGAGGTAGAGTACAGTGGAGCACAGTAGAGGTAGAGTACAGTGGAGTACAGTAGAGATAGAGTACAGTGGAGTACAGTAGAGATAGAGTACAGTGGAGTACAGTAGAGGTAGAGTACAGTGGAGTACAGTAGAGGTAGAGTACAGTGGAGCACATTAGAGGTGGATTACAGTAGAGTACAGTAGAGATAGAGTACAGTAGAGTACAGTAGAGGTAGAGTACAGTGGAGTACAGTAGAGATAGAGTACAGTGGAGCACAGTAGAAGTAGAGTACAGTGGAGTACAGTAGAGGTAGAGTACAGTGGAGTACAGTAGAGGTAGAGTACAGTGGAGTACAGTGGAGCACATTAGAGGTGGATTACAGTGGAGCACAGTAGAGGTACAGTACAGTGGAGCAAAGTAGAGGTAGAGAACAGTACAGTACAGTAGAGGTAGAGTACAGTGGAGTAGAGTAGAGAGAGAGTACAGTGGAGCACAGTAGAGATAGACTACAGTGGAGTACAGTAGAGGTAGAGAACAGTACAGTACAGTAGAGGTGGAGTACAGTAGAGTACAGTAGAGATAGTGTACAGTGGAGCACAGTAGAGATAGAGTACAGTGGAGTACAGTAGAGGTAGAGTACAGTGTAGTACAGTAGAGGTAGAGTACAGTGGAGCACATTAGAGGTGGATTACAGTAGAGTACAGTAGAGATAGAGTACAGTAGAGGTAGAGTACAGTGGAGTACAGTAGAGATAGAGTACAGTGGAGCACAGTAGAAGTAGAGTACAGTGGAGTACAGTAGAGGTAGAGTACAGTGGAGCACAGTAGAAATAGAGTAAAGTGGAGCACAGTAGAGGTAGAGTACAGTGGAGTACAGTAGAGTAGAGTACAGTAGAGCACAGTAGAGGTAGAGTACAGTGGAGCACAGTAGAGGTAGAGTACAGAGGAGCACAGTAGAGATAGAGTACAGTGGAGCACAGTAGAGGTAGAGTACAGTGGAGCACAGTAGAGTAGAGTACAGTAGAGCACATTAGAGGTAGAGTACAGTGGAGCACAGTAGAGGTAGAGTACAGTGGAGTACAGTAGAGATAGAGTACAGTGGAGTACAGTAGAGGTAGAGTACAGACGAGTACAGTAGAGGTAGAGTACAGAGGAGCACAGTAGAGATAGAGTACAGTGGAGCAGAGTAGAGGTAGAGTACAGTGGAGTACAGTAGAGTAGAGTACAGTAGAGGTAGAGTACAGTGGAGCACAGTAAAGGTAGAGTACAGTGGAGCACAGTAGAGATAGAGTACAATGGAGTACAGTAGAGGTAGAGTACAGTGGAGTACAGTAGATGTAGAGTACAGAGGACCACATTAGAGGTAGAGTACAGTAGAGTACAGTAGAGGTAGAGTACAGTGGAGTACAGTAGAGATAGACTACAGTGGAGCACAGTAGAGATAGAGTACAGTGGAGTACAGTAGAGGTACAGTACAGTGGAGTACAGTAGAGGTAGAGTACAATGGAGTACAGTGGAGCACATTAGAGGTGGAGTACAGTGGAGCACAGTAGAGGTAGAGTACAGTGGAGCACAGTAGAGGTAGAGTACAGTGGAGCACAGTAGAGGTAGAGTACAGTGGAGTACAGTAGAGGTAGAGTACAGTGGAGTACAGTAGAGTAGAGTAGAGTACAGTAGAGCACAGTAGAGGTAGAGTACAGTGGAGCAAAGTAGAGATAGAGTACAGTGGAGTACAGTAGAGGTAGAGAAAAGTGCAGTACAGTAGAGGTAGAGTACAGTGGAGTACAGTAGAGATAGAGTAGAGTGGAGCACAGTAGAGATAGAGTAAAGTGGAGCACAGTAGAGGTAGAGTACAGTGGAGTACAGTAGAGTAGAGTACAGTAGAGCACAGTAGAGGTAGAGTACAGTGGAGCACAGTAGAGGTAGAGTACAGAGGAGCACAGTAGAGATAGAGTACAGTGGAGCACAGTAGAGGTAGAGTACAGTGGAGCACAGTAGAGTAGAGTACAGTAGAGCACATTAGAGGTAGAGTACAGTGGAGCACAGTAGAGGTAGAGTACAGTGGAGTACAGTAGAGATAGAGTACAGTGGAGTACAGTAGAGGTAGAGTACAGAGGAGTACAGTAGAGGTAGAGTACAGAGGAGCACAGTAGAGATAGAGTACAGTGGAGCACAGTAGAGGTAGAGTACAGTGGAGTACAGTAGAGTAGAGTACAGTAGAGGTAGAGTACAGTGGAGCACAGTAAAGGTAGAGTACAGTGGAGCACAGTAGAGATAGAGTACAGTGGAGTACAGTAGAGGTAGAGTACAGTGGAGTACAGTAGATGTAGAGTACAGAGGAACACATTAGAGGTAGAGTACAGTGGAGTACAGTAGAGGTAGAATACAGTGGAGTACAGTAGAGATAGAGTACAGTGGAGTACAGTTGAAGTAGAGTATAGTGGAGCACAGTAGAGATAGAGTACAGTGGAGTACAGTAGAGGTAGAGAACAGTGCAGTACAGTAGAGGTAGAGTACAGTGGAGTACAGTAGAGATAGAGTAGAGTGGAGCACAGTAGAGATAGAGTACAGTGGAGTACAGTAGAGGTAGAGTACAGTGGAGTAAAGTAGAGGTAGAGTACAGTGGAGTACAGTAGAGGTGGAGTACAGTGGAGTACATTAGAGGTGGAGTACAGAAGAGTACTGTAGAGGTAGAGTACAGTAGAGATAGAGTACAGTGGAGCACAGTAGAGATAGAGTACAGTGGAGCACAGTAGAGGTAGAGTACAGTGGAGTACAGTTGAGATAGAGTACAGTGGAGTACAGTAGAGGTAGAGTACAATGGAGTACAGTAGAGATAGAGTACAGTGGAGTACAGTAGAGGTAGAGTACAGTAGAGTACAGTAGAGGTAGAGTACAGTGGAGTAGATTAGAGATAGAGTACAGTGGAGCACAGTAGTGGTAGAGTACAGTGGAGTACAGTACAGATAGACTACAGTGGAGCACAGTAGAGATAGAGTACAGTGGAGTACAGTAGAGGTACAGTACAGTGGAGTACTGTAGAGGTAGAGTACAATGGAGTACAGTGGAGCACATTAGAGGTGGAGTACAGTGGAGCACAGTAGAGGTAGAGTACAGTGGAGCACAGTAGAGGTAGAATACAGTGGAGCACAGTAGAGGTAGAGTACAGTGGAGTACAGTAGAGGTAGAGTACAGTGGAGTACAGTAGAGTAGAGTACAGTAGAGCACAGTAGAGGTAGAGTACAGTGGAGCAAAGTAGAGATAGAGTACAGTGGAATACAGTAGAGGTAGAGTACAGTGGAGTACAGTAGAGGTAGAGTACAGTGGAGCACATTAGAGGTAGAGTACAGTGGAGTACAGTAGAGGTAGAGTACAGTGGAGTACAGTAGCGGTAGAGTACAGTGGAGTACAGTAGAGGTAGAGTACAGTGGAGTACAGTAGAGGTAGAGTACAGTGGAGTACAGTAGAGGTAGAGTAGAGTGGAGTACAATAGATTAGAGTACAGTAGATCACAGTAGAGGTAGAGTACAGTGGAGCACAGTAGAGATAGAGTACAGTGGAGTACAGTAGAGGTAGAGTACAGTGGAGTACAGTAGAGGTAGAGTACAGTGGAGCACATTAGAGGTGGCTTACAGTGCAGCACAGTAGAGGTACAGTACAGTGGAGCAAAGTAGAGGTAGAGTACAGTGGAGTAGAGTAGAGGTAGAGTACAGTGGAGTACAGTAGAGTAGAGTAGAGTACAGTAGAGCACAGTAGAGGTAGAGTACAGTGGAGCACAGTAGAGTAGAGTACAGTGGAGTACAGTAGAGGTAGAGTACAGTGGAGTACAGTAGACATAGAGTAGAGTGGAGTACAGTAGAGGTAGAGTACAGTGGAGTACAGTAGAGGTAGAGTACAGAGGAGCACAGTAGAGATAGAGTACAGTGGAGCACAGTAGAGGTAGAGTACAGTGGAGTACAGTAGAGTAGAGTACAGTAGAGGTAGAGTACAGTGGAATACAGTAGAGGTAGAGTACAGGTGAGTACAGTAGATATAGAGTACAGAGGAGCACATTAGAGGTAGAGTACAGTGGAGTACAGTAGAGGTAGAATACAGTGGAGTACAGTAGAGATAGAGTACAGTGGAGTACAGTAGAGTAGAGTACAGTGGAGCACAGTAGAGGTAGAGTACAGTGGAGCACAGTAGAGGTAGAGTACAGTGGAGCACAGTAGAGGTAGAGTACAGTGGAGTACAGTAGAGATAGAGTACAGTGGAGCACAGTAGTGGTAGAGTACAGTGGAGTACAGTACAGATAGACTACAGTGGAGCACAGTAGAGATAGAGTACAGTGGAGTACAGTAGAGGTACAGTACAGTGGAGTACTGTAGAGGTAGAGTACAATGGAGTACAGTGGAGCACATTAGAGGTGGAGTACAGTGGAGCACAGTAGAGGTAGAGTACAGTGGAGCACAGTAGAGGTAGAATACAGTGGAGCACAGTAGAGGTAGAGTACAGTGGAGTACAGTAGAGGTAGAGTACAGTGGAGTACAGTAGAGTAGAGTACAGTAGAGCACAGTAGAGGTAGAGTACAGTGGAGCAAAGTAGAGATAGAGTACAGTGGAGTACAGTAGAGGTAGAGTACAGTGGAGTACAGTAGAGGTAGAGTACAGTGGAGCACATTAGAGGTAGAGTACAGTGGAGTACAGTAGAGGTAGAGTACAGTGGAGTACAGTAGCGGTAGAGTACAGTGGAGTACAGTAGAGGTAGAGTACAGTGGAGTACAGTAGAGGTAGAGTACAGTGGAGTACAGTAGAGGTAGAGTACAGTGGAGTACAATAGATTAGAGTACAGTAGATCACAGTAGAGGTAGAGTACAGTGGAGCACAGTAGAGATAGAGTACAGTGGAGTACAGTAGAGGTAGAGTACAGTGGAGTACAGTAGAGGTAGAGTACAGTGGAGCACATTAGAGGTGGCTTACAGTGCAGCACAGTAGAGGTACAGTACAGTGGAGCAAAGTAGAGGTAGAGTACAGTGGAGTAGAGTAGAGGTAGAGTACAGTGGAGTACAGTAGAGTAGAGTAGAGTACAGTAGAGCACAGTAGAGGTAGAGTACAGTGGAGCACAGTAGAGTAGAGTACAGTGGAGTACAGTAGAGGTAGAGTACAGTGGAGTACAGTAGACATAGAGTAGAGTGGAGTACAGTAGAGGTAGAGTACAGTGGAGTACAGTAGAGGTAGAGTACAAAGGAGCACAGTAGAGATAGAGTACAGTGGAGCACAGTAGAGGTAGAGTACAGTGGAGTACAGTAGAGTAGAGTACAGTAGAGGTAGAGTACAGTGGAATACAGTAGAGGTAGATTACAGGTGAGTACAGTAGATGTAGAGTACAGAGGAGCACATTAGAGGTAGAGTACAGTGGAGTACAGTAGAGGTAGAATACAGTGGAGTACAGTAGAGATAGAGTACAGTGGAGTACAGTAGAGTAGAGTACAGTGGAGCACAGTAGAGGTAGAGTACAGTGGAGCACAGTAGAGGTAGAGTACAGTGGAGCACAGTAGAGGTAGAGTACAGTGGAGTACAGTAGAGATAGAGTACAGTGGAGTACAGTAGAGATAGAGTACAGTGGAGCACAGTAGAGATAGAGTACAGTGGAGTACAGTAGAGGTAGAGTACAGTGGAGTACAGTAGAGGTAGAGTACAGTGGAGCACATTAGAGGTGGATTACAGTACAGTACAGTAGAGATAGAGTACAGTAGAGTACAGTAGAGGTAGAGTACAGTGGAGTACAGTAGAGATAGAGTACAGTGGAGCACAGTAGAAGTAGAGTACAGTGGAGTACAGTAGAGGTAGAGTACAGTGGAGTACAGTAGAGGTAGAGTACAGTGGAGTACAGTGGAGCACATTAGAGGTGGATTACAGTGGAGCACAGTAGAGGTACAGTACAGTGGAGCAAAGTAGAGGTAGAGAACAGTACAGTACAGTAGAGGTAGAGTACAGTGGAGTAGAGTAGAGAGAGAGTACAGTGGAGCACAGTAGAGATAGACTACAGTGGAGTACAGTAGAGGTAGAGAACAGTACAGTACAGTAGAGGTAGAGTACAGTGGAGCACAGTAGAGATAGAGTACAGTGGAGTACAGTAGAGGTAGAGTACAGTGGAGTACAGTAGAGGTAGAATACAGTGGAGCACATTAGAGGTGGATTACAGTAGAGTACAGTGGAGATAGAGTACAGTAGAGTACAGTAGAGGTAGAGTACAGTGGAGTACAGTAGAGGTAGAGTACAGTGGAGTACAGTAGAGGTAGAATACAGTGGAGCACATTAGAGGTGGATTACAGTAGAGTACAGTAGAGATAGAGTACAGTGGAGTACAGTAGAGGTAGAGTACAGTGGAGTACAGTAGAGATAGAGTACAGTGGAGCACAGTAGAAGTAGAGTACAGTGGAGTACAGTAGAGGTAGAGTACAGTGGAGCACAGTAGAAATAGAGTAAAGTGGAGCACAGTAGAGGTAGAGTACAGTGGAGTACAGTAGAGTAGAGTACAGTAGAGCACAGTAGAGGTAGAGTACAGTGGAGCACAGTAGAGGTAGAGTACAGAGGAGCACAGTAGAGATAGAGTACAGTGGAGCACAGTAGAGGTAGAGTACAGTGGAGCACAGTAGAGTAGAGTACAGTAGAGCACCTTAGAGGTAGAGTACAGTGGAGCACAGTAGAGGTAGAGTACAGTGGAGTACAGTAGAGATAGAGTACAGTGGAGTACAGTAGAGGTAGAGTACAGAGGAGTACAGTAGAGGTAGAGTACAGAGGAGCACAGTAGAGATAGAGTACAGTGGAGCACAGTAGAGGTAGAGTACAGTGGAGTACAGTAGAGTAGAGTACAGTAGAGGTAGAGTACAGTGGAGCACAGTAAAGGTAGAGTACAGTGGAGCACAGTAGAGATAGAGTACAGTGGAGTACAGTAGAGGTAGAGTACAGTGGAGTACAGTAGATGTAGAGTACAGAGGACCACATTAGAGGTAGAGTACAGTGGAGTACAGTAGAGGTAGAATACAGTGGAGTACAGTAGAGATAGAGTACAGTGGAGTACAGTTGAAGTACAGTATAGTGGAGCACAGTAGAGATAGAGTACAGTGGAGCACAGTAGTGGTAGAGTACAGTGGAGTACAGTACAGATAGACTACAATGGAGCACAGTAGAGATAGAGTACAGTGGAGTACAGTAGAGGTACAGTACAGTGGAGTACAGTAGAGATAGAGTACAGTGGAGTACAGTAGAGGTACAGTACAGTGGAGTACAGTAGAGGTAGAGTACAATGGAGTACAGTGGAGCACATTAGAGGTGGAGTACAGTGGAGCACAGTAGAGGTAGAGTACAGTGGAGCACAGTAGAGGTAGAGTACAGTGGAGCACAGTAGAGGTAGAGTACAGTGGAGTACAGTAGAGGTAGAGTACAGTGGAGTACAGTAGAGGTAGAGTACAGTGGAGTACAGTAGCGGTAGAGTACAGTGGAGTACAGTAGAGGTAGAGTACAGTGGAGTACAGTAGAGGTAGAGTACAGTGGAGTACAGTAGACGTAGAGTACAGTGGAGTACAATAGAGTAGAGTACAGTAGATCACAGTAGAGGTAGAGTACAGTGGAGCACAGTAGAGATAGAGTACAGTGGAGTACAGTAGAGGTAGAGTACAGTGGAGTACAGTAGAGGTAGAGTACAGTGGAGTACAGTAGACGTAGAGTACAGTGGAGTACAATAGAGTAGAGTACAGTAGATCACAGTAGAGGTAGAGTACAGTGGAGCACAGTAGAGATAGAGTACAGTGGAGTACAGTAGAGGTAGAGTACAGTGGAGTACAGTAGAGGTAGAGTACAGTGGAGCACATTAGAGGTGGTTTACAGTAGAGTACAGTAGAGATAGAGTACAGTAGAGTACAGTAGAGGTAGAGTACAGTGGAGTACAGTAGAGATAGAGTACAGTGGAGCACAGTAGAAGTAGAGTACAGTGGAGTACAGTAGAGGTAGAGTACAGTGGAGTACAGTAGAGGTAGAGTACAGTGGAGTACAGTAGAGATAGAGTACAGTAGAGTACAGTAGAGGTAGAGTACAGTGTAGTACAGTAGAGATAGAGTACAGTGGAGCACAGTAGAAGTAGAGTACAGTTGAGTACAGTAGAGGTAGAGTACAGTGGAGTACAGTAGAGGTAGAGTACAGTGGAGTACAGTGGAGCACATTAGAGGTGGATTACAGTGGAGCACAGTAGAGGTACAGTACAATGGAGCAAAGTAGAGGTAGAGAACAGTACAGTACAGTAGAGGTAGAGTACAGTGGAGTAGAGTAGAGAGAGAGTACAGTGGAGCACAGTAGAGATAGACTACAGTGGAGTACAGTAGAGGTAGAGAACAGTACAGTACAGTAGAGGTAGAGTACAGTAGAGTACAGTAGAGATAGTGTACAGTGGAGCACAGTAGAGATAGAGTACAGTGGAGTACAGTAGAGGTAGAGTGCAGTGGAGTACAGTAGAGGTAGAGTACAGTGGAGCACATTAGAGGTGGATTACAGTAGAGTACAGTAGAGATAGAGTACAGTAGAGTACAGTAGAGGTAGAGTACAGTGGAGTACAGTAGAGATAGAGTACAGTGGAGCACAGTAGAAGTAGAGTACAGTGGAGTACAGTAGAGGTAGAGTACAGTGGAGCACAGTAGAAATAGAGTAAAGTGGAGCACAGTAGAGGTAGAGTACAGTGGAGTACAGTAGAGTAGAGTACAGTAGAGCACAGTAGAGGTAGAGTACAGTGGAGCACAGTAGAGGTAGAGTACAGAGGAGCACAGTAGAGATAGAGTACAGTGGAGCACAGTAGAGGTAGAGTACAGTGGAGCACAGTAGAAGTAGAGTACAGTGGAGTACAGTAGAGGTAGAGTACAGTGGAGTACAGTAGAGGTAGAGTACAGTGGAGTACAGTGGAGCACATTAGAGGTGGATTACAGTGGAGCACAGTAGAGGTACAGTACAGTGGAGCAAAGTAGAGGTAGAGAACAGTACAGTACAGTAGAGGTAGAGTACAGTGGAGTAGAGTAGAGAGAGAGTACAGTGGAGCACAGTAGAGATAGACTACAGTGGAGTACAGTAGAGGTAGAGAACAGTACAGTACAGTAGAGGTAGAGTACAGTAGAGTACAGTAGAGATAGTGTACAGTGGAGCACAGTAGAGATAGAGTACAATGGAGTACAGTAGAGGTAGAGTACAGTGGAGTACAGTAGAGGTAGAGTACAGTGGAGCACATTAGAGGTGGATTACAGTAGAGTACAGTAGAGATAGAGTACAGTAGAGTACAGTAGAGGTAGAGTACAGTGGAGTACAGTAGAGATAGAGTACAGTGGAGCACAGTAGAAGTAGAGTACAGTGGAGTACAGTAGAGGTAGAGTACAGTGGAGCACAGTAGAAATAGAGTAAAGTGGAGCACAGTAGAGGTAGAGTACAGTGGAGTACAGTAGAGTAGAGTATAGTAGAGCACAGTAGAGGTAGAGTACAGTGGAGCACAGTAGAGGTAGAGTACAGAGGAGCACAGTAGAGATAGAGTACAGTGGAGCACAGTAGAGGTAGAGTACAGTGGAGCACAGTAGAGTAGAGTACAGTAGAGCACATTAGAGGTAGAGTACAGTGGAGCACAGTAGAGGTAGAGTACAGTGGAGTACAGTAGAGATAGAGTACAGTGGAGTACAGTAGAGGTAGAGTACAGAGGAGTACAGTAGAGGTAGAGTACAGAGGAGCACAGTAGAGATAGAGTACAGTGGAGCACAGTAGAGGTAGAGTACAGTGGAGTACAGTAGAGTAGAGTACATTAGAGGTAGAGTACAGTGGAGCACAGTAAAGGTAGAGTACAGTGGAGCACAGTAGAGATAGAGTACAGTGGAGTACAGTAGAGGTAGAGTACAGTGGAGTACAGTAGATGTAGAGTACAGAGGACCACATTAGAGGTAGAGTACAGTGGAGTACAGTAGAGGTAGAATACAGTGGAGTACAGTAGAGATAGAGTACAGTGGAGTACAGTTGAAGTAGAGTATAGTGGAGCACAGTAGAGATAGAGTACAGTGGAGTACAGTAGAGGTAGAGAACAGTGCAGTACAGTAGAGGTAGAGTACAGTGGAGTACAGTAGAGATAGAGTAGAGTGGAGCACAGTAGAGATAGAGTACAGTGGAGTACAGTAGAGGTAGAGTACAGTGGAGTAAAGTAGAGGTAGAGTACAGTGGAGTACAGTAGAGGTGGAGTACAGTGGAGTACATTAGAGGTGGAGTACAGAAGAGTACTGTAGAGGTAGAGTACAGTGGAGTACAGTAGAGATAGAGTACAGTGGAGTACAGTAGAGGTAGCGTACAGTGGAGTACAGTAGAGTAGAGTACAGTAGAGCACAGTAGAGGTAGAGTACAGTGGAGCATAGTAGAGATAGAGTACAGTGGAGTACAGTAGAGGTAGAGTAAAGTGGAGTACAGTAGAGGTAGAGTACAGTGGAGCACATTAGAGGTAGAGTACAGTGGAGCACAGAAGAGGTAGAGTACAGTAGAACACAGTAGAGGTAGAGTACAGAGGAGCACAGTAGAGGTAGAGTAAAGAGGAGCACAGTAGAGATAGAGTACAGTGGAGCACAGTAGAGGTAGAGTACAGTGGAGTACAGTAGAGATAGAGTACAGTGGAGTACAGTAGAGATAGAGTACAGTGGAGCAGAGTAGAGATAGAGTACAGTGGAGCACAGTAGAGGTAGAGTACAGTGGAGTACAGTAGAGTAGAGTACAGTAGAGCAGAGTAGAGGTAGAGTACTGTGGAGCACAGTAGAGGTAGAGTACAGAGGAGCACAGTAGAGATAGAGTACAGTGGAGCACAGTAGAGGTAGAGTACAGTGGAGCACAGTAGAGTAGAGTACAGTAGAGCACATTAGAGGTAGAGTACAGTGGAGCACAGTAGAGGTAGAGTACAGTGGAGTACAGTAGAGATAGAGTACAGTGGAGTACAGTAGAGATAGAGTACAGTGGAGTACAGTAGAGGTAGAGTACAGTGGAGTACAGTAGAGGTAGAGTACAGTGGAGCACATTAGAGGTGGATTACAGTAGAGTACAGTAGAGATAGAGTACAGTAGAGTACAGTAGAGGTAGAGTACAGTGGAGTACAGTAGAGATAGAGTACAGTGGAGCACAGTAGAAGTAGAGTACAGTGGAGTACAGTAGAGGTAGAGTACAGTGGAGTACAGTAGAGGTAGAGTACAGTGGAGTACAGTGGAGCACATTAGAGGTGGATTACAGTGGAGCACAGTAGAAGTACAGTACAGTGGAGCAAAGTAGAGGTAGAGAACAGTACAGTACAGTAGAGGTAGAGTACAGTGGAGTAGAGTAGAGAGAGAGTACAGTGGAGCACAGTAGAGATAGACTACAGTGGAGTACAGTAGAGGTAGAGAACAGTACAGTACAGTAGAGGTGGAGTACAGTAGAGTACAGTAGAGATAGTGTACAGTGGAGCACAGTAGAGATAGAGTACAGTGGAGTACAGTAGAGGTAGAGTACAGTGTAGTACAGTAGAGGTAGAGTACAGTGGAGCACATTAGAGGTGGATTACAGTAGAGTACAGTAGAGATAGAGTACAGTAGAGGTAGAGTACAGTGGAGTACAGTAGAGATAGAGTACAGTGGAGCACAGTAGAAGTAGAGTACAGTGGAGTACAGTAGAGGTAGAGTACAGTGGAGCACAGTAGAAATAGAGTAAAGTGGAGCACAGTAGAGGTAGAGTACAGTGGAGTACAGTAGAGTAGAGTACAGTAGAGCACAGTAGAGGTAGAGTACAGTGGAGCACAGTAGAGGTAGAGTACAGAGGAGCACAGTAGAGATAGAGTACAGTGGAGCACAGTAGAGGTAGAGTACAGTGGAGCACAGTAGAGTAGAGTACAGTAGAGCACATTAGAGGTAGAGTACAGTGGAGCACAGTAGAGGTAGAGTACAGTGGAGTACAGTAGAGATAGAGTACAGTGGAGTACAGTAGAGGTAGAGTACAGACGAGTACAGTAGAGGTAGAGTACAGAGGAGCACAGTAGAGATAGAGTACAGTGGAGCAGAGTAGAGGTAGAGTACAGTGGAGTACAGTAGAGTAGAGTACAGTAGAGGTAGAGTACAGTGGAGCACAGTAAAGGTAGAGTACAGTGGAGCACAGTAGAGATAGAGTACAATGGAGTACAGTAGAGGTAGAGTACAGTGGAGTACAGTAGATGTAGAGTACAGAGGACCACATTAGAGGTAGAGTACAGTAGAGTACAGTAGAGGTAGAGTACAGTGGAGTACAGTAGAGATAGACTACAGTGGAGCACAGTAGAGATAGAGTACAGTGGAGTACAGTAGAGGTACAGTACAGTGGAGTACAGTAGAGGTAGAGTACAATGGAGTACAGTGGAGCACATTAGAGGTGGAGTACAGTGGAGCACAGTAGAGGTAGAGTACAGTGGAGCACAGTAGAGGTAGAGTACAGTGGAGCACAGTAGAGGTAGAGTACAGTGGAGTACAGTAGAGGTAGAGTACAGTGGAGTACAGTAGAGTAGAGTAGAGTACAGTAGAGCACAGTAGAGGTAGAGTACAGTGGAGCAAAGTAGAGATAGAGTACAGTGGAGTACAGTAGAGGTAGAGTACAGTGGAGTACAGTAGAGGTAGAGTACAGTGGAGCACATTAGAGGTAGAGTACAGTGGAGTACAGTAGAGGTAGAGTACAGTGGAGTACAGTAGCGGTAGAGTACAGTGGAGTACAGTAGAGGTAGAGTACAGTGGAGTACAGTAGAGGTAGAGTACAGTGGAGTACAGTAGAGGTAGAGTACAGTGGAGTACAATAGAGTAGAGTACAGTAGATCACAGTAGAGGTAGAGTACAGTGGAGCACAGTAGAGATAGAGTACAGTGGAGTACAGTAGAGGTAGAGTACAGTGGAGTACAGTTGAGGTGGAGTACAGTAGAGTACAGTAGAGGTAGAGAACAGTACAGTACAGTAGAGGTAGAGTACAGTGGAGTAGAGTAGAGAGAGAGTACAGTGGAGCACAGTAGAGATAGACTACAGTGGAGTACAGTAGAGGTAGAGAACAGTACAGTACAGTAGAGGTAGAGTACAGTAGAGTACAGTAGAGATAGTGTACAGTGGAGCACAGTAGAGATAGAGTAGAGTGGAGTACAGTAGAGGTAGAGTACAGTGGAGTACAGTAGAGGTAGAGTACAGTGAAGCACATTAGAGGTGGATAACAGTAGAGTACAGTAGAGATAGAGTACAGTAGAGTACAGTAGAGGTAGAGTACAGTGGAGTACAGTAGAGATAGAGTACAGTAGAGCACAGTAGAAGTAGAGTACAGTGGAGTACAGTAGAGGTAGAGTACAGTGGAGTACAGTAGAGGTAGAGTACAGTGGAGTACAGTGGAGCACAGTAGAGGTGGATTACAGTGGAGCACAGCAGAGGTACAGTACAGTGGACCAAAGTAGAGGTAGAGTACAGTGGAGTAGAGTAGAGGTAGAGTACAGTGGGGTAGAGTAGAGTAGAGTAGAGTACAGTAGAGCACAGTAGAGGTAGAGTACAGTGGAGCACAGTAGAGTAGAGTACAGTGGAGTACAGTAGAGGTAGAGTACAGTGGAGTACAGTAGAGATAGAGTACAGTGGAGTACAGTAGAGGTAGAGTACAGTGGAGTACAGTAGAGGTAGAGTACAGAGGAGCACAGTAGAGATAGAGTACAGTGGAGCACAGTAGAGGTAGAGTACAGTGGAGTACAGTAGAGTAGAGTACAGTAGAGGTAGAGTACAGTGGAGCACAGTAAAGGTAGAGTACAGTGGAGCACAGTAGAGATAGAGTACAGTGGAGCACAGTAGAGGTAGAGTACAGTAGAATACAGTAGATGTAGAGTACAGAGGAGCACATTAGAGGTAGAGTACAGTGGAGTACAGTAGAGGTAGAATACAGTGGAGTACAGTAGAGATAGAGTACAGTGGAGTACAGTAGAAGTAGAGTACAGTGGAGCACAGTAGAGATAGAGTACAGTGGAGTACAGTAGAGGTAGAATACAGTGGAGTACAGTAGAGATAGAGTACAGTGGAGTACAGTAGAAGTAGAGTACAGTGGAGCACATTAGAGGTAGACTACAGTGGAGCACAGTAGAGGTAGAGTACAGTGGAGTACAGTAGAGATAGAGTACTGTGGAGTACAGTAGAGATAGAGTACAGTGGAGTACAGTAGAGGTAGAGTACAGTGGAGTACAGTAGAGGTAGAGTACAGTGGATCACATTAGAGGTGGATTACAGTAGAGTACAGTAGAGATAGAGTACAGTAGAGTACAGTAGAGGTAGAGTACAGTGGAGCACAGTAGAAGTAGAGTACAGTGGAGTACAGTAGAGGTAGAGTACAGTGGAGTACAGTAGAGGTAGAGTACAGTGGAGTACAGTGGAGCACATTAGAGGTGGATTACAGTGGAGCACAGTAGAGGTACAGTACAGTGGAGCAAAGTAGAGGTAGAGAACAGTACAGTACAGTAGAGGTAGAGTACAGTGGAGTAGAGTAGAGAGAGAGTACAGTGGAGCACAGTAGAGATAGACTACAGTGGAGTACAGTAGAGGTAGAGAACAGTACAGTACAGTAGAGGTAGAGTACAGTAGAGTACAGTAGAGATAGTGTACAGTGGAGCACAGTAGAGATAGAGTACAGTGGAGTACAGTAGAGGTAGAGTACCGTGGAGTACAGTAGAGGTAGAGTACAGTGGAGCACATTAGAGGTGGATCACAGTAGAGTACAGTAGAGATAGAGTACAGTAGAGTACAGTACAGGTAGAGTACAGTGGAGTACAGTAGAGATAGAGTACAGTGGAGCACAGTAGAAGTAGAGTACAGTGGAGTACAGTAGAGGTAGAGTACAGTGGAGTACAGTAGAGGTAGCGTACAGTGGAGCACAGTAGAGGTAGAGTACAGTGGAGCACAGTAGAGTAGAGTACAGTAGAGCACATTAGAGGTAGAGTACAGTGGAGCACAGTAGAGGTAGAGTACAGTGGAGTACAGTAGAGATAGAGTACAGTGGAGTACAGTAGAGATAGAGTACAGTGGAGTACAGTAGAGGTAGAGTACAGTGGAGTACAGTAGAGGTAGAGTACAGTGGAGCACATTAGAGGTGGATTACAGTAGAGTACAGTAGAGATAGAGTACAGTAGAGTACAGTAGAGGTAGAGTACAGTGGAGTACAGTAGAGATAGAGTACAGTGGAGCACAGTAGAAGTAGAGTACAGTGGAGTACAGTAGAGGTAGAGTACAGTGGAGTACAGTAGAGGTAGAGTACAGTGGAGTACAGTGGAGCACATTAGAGGTGGATTACAGTGGAGCACAGTAGAGGTACAGTACAGTGGAGCAAAGTAGAGGTAGAGAACAGTACAGTACAGTAGAGGTAGAGTACAGTGGAGTAGAGTAGAGAGAGAGTACAGTGGAGCACAGTAGAGATAGACTACAGTGGAGTACAGTAGAGGTAGAGAACAGTACAGTACAGTAGAGGTGGAGTACAGTAGAGTACAGTAGAGATAGTGTACAGTGGAGCACAGTAGAGATAGAGTACAGTGGAGTACAGTAGAGGTAGAGTACAGTGTAGTACAGTAGAGGTAGAGTACAGTGGAGCACATTAGAGGTGGATTACAGTAGAGTACAGTAGAGATAGAGTACAGTAGAGGTAGAGTACAGTGGAGTACAGTAGAGATAGAGTACAGTGGAGCACAGTAGAAGTAGAGTACAGTGGAGTACAGTAGAGGTAGAGTACAGTGGAGCACAGTAGAAATAGAGTAAAGTGGAGCACAGTAGAGGTAGAGTACAGTGGAGTACAGTAGAGTAGAGTACAGTAGAGCACAGTAGAGGTAGAGTACAGTGGAGCACAGTAGAGGTAGAGTACAGAGGAGCACAGTAGAGATAGAGTACAGTGGAGCACAGTAGAGGTAGAGTACAGTGGAGCACAGTAGAGTAGAGTACAGTAGAGCACATTAGAGGTAGAGTACAGTGGAGCACAGTAGAGGTAGAGTACAGTGGAGTACAGTAGAGATAGAGTACAGTGGAGTACAGTAGAGGTAGAGTACAGACGAGTACAGTAGAGGTAGAGTACAGAGGAGCACAGTAGAGATAGAGTACAGTGGAGCAGAGTAGAGGTAGAGTACAGTGGAGTACAGTAGAGTAGAGTACAGTAGAGGTAGAGTACAGTGGAGCACAGTAAAGGTAGAGTACAGTGGAGCACAGTAGAGATAGAGTACAATGGAGTACAGTAGAGGTAGAGTACAGTGGAGTACAGTAGATGTAGAGTACAGAGGACCACATTAGAGGTAGAGTACAGTAGAGTACAGTAGAGGTAGAGTACAGTGGAGTACAGTAGAGATAGACTACAGTGGAGCACAGTAGAGATAGAGTACAGTGGAGTACAGTAGAGGTACAGTACAGTGGAGTACAGTAGAGGTAGAGTACAATGGAGTACAGTGGAGCACATTAGAGGTGGAGTACAGTGGAGCACAGTAGAGGTAGAGTACAGTGGAGCACAGTAGAGGTAGAGTACAGTGGAGCACAGTAGAGGTAGAGTACAGTGGAGTACAGTAGAGGTAGAGTACAGTGGAGTACAGTAGAGTAGAGTAGAGTACAGTAGAGCACAGTAGAGGTAGAGTACAGTGGAGCAAAGTAGAGATAGAGTACAGTGGAGTACAGTAGAGGTAGAGTACAGTGGAGTACAGTAGAGGTAGAGTACAGTGGAGCACATTAGAGGTAGAGTACAGTGGAGTACAGTAGAGGTAGAGTACAGTGGAGTACAGTAGCGGTAGAGTACAGTGGAGTACAGTAGAGGTAGAGTACAGTGGAGTACAGTAGAGGTAGAGTACAGTGGAGTACAGTAGAGGTAGAGTACAGTGGAGTACAATAGAGTAGAGTACAGTAGATCACAGTAGAGGTAGAGTACAGTGGAGCACAGTAGAGATAGAGTACAGTGGAGTACAGTAGAGGTAGAGTACAGTGGAGTACAGTTGAGGTGGAGTACAGTAGAGTACAGTAGAGGTAGAGAACAGTACAGTACAGTAGAGGTAGAGTACAGTGGAGTAGAGTAGAGAGAGAGTACAGTGGAGCACAGTAGAGATAGACTACAGTGGAGTACAGTAGAGGTAGAGAACAGTACAGTACAGTAGAGGTAGAGTACAGTAGAGTAGAGTAGAGATAGTGTACAGTGGAGCACAGTAGAGATAGAGTAGAGTGGAGTACAGTAGAGGTAGAGTACAGTGGAGTACAGTAGAGGTAGAGTACAGTGAAGCACATTAGAGGTGGATTACAGTAGAGTACAGTAGAGATAGAGTACAGTAGAGTACAGTAGAGGTAGAGTACAGTGGAGTACAGTAGAGATAGAGTACAGTAGAGCACAGTAGAAGTAGAGTACAGTGGAGTACAGTAGAGGTAGAGTACAGTGGAGTACAGTAGAGGTAGAGTACAGTGGAGTACAGTGGAGCACAGTAGAGGTGGATTACAGTGGAGCACAGCAGAGGTACAGTACAGTGGAGCAAAGTAGAGGTAGAGTACAGTGGAGTAGAGTAGAGGTAGAGTACAGTGGGGTAGAGTAGAGTAGAGTAGAGTACAGTAGAGCACAGTAGAGGTAGAGTACAGTGGAGCACAGTAGAGTAGAGTACAGTGGAGTACAGTAGAGGTAGAGTACAGTGGAGTACAGTAGAGATAGAGTACAGTGGAGTACAGTAGAGGTAGAGTACAGTGGAGTACAGTAGAGGTAGAGTACAGAGGAGCACAGTAGAGATAGAGTACAGTGGAGCACAGTAGAGGTAGAGTACAGTGGAGTACAGTAGAGTAGAGTACAGTAGAGGTAGAGTACAGTGGAGCACAGTAAAGGTAGAGTACAGTGGAGCACAGTAGAGATAGAGTACAGTGGAGCACAGTAGAGGTAGAGTACAGTAGAATACAGTAGATGTAGAGTGCAGAGGAGCACATTAGAGGTAGAGTACAGTGGAGTACAGTAGAGGTAGAATACAGTGGAGTACAGTAGAGATAGAGTACAGTGGAGTACAGTAGAAGTAGAGTACAGTGGAGCACAGTAGAGATAGAGTACAGTGGAGTACAGTAGAGGTAGAATACAGTGGAGTACAGTAGAGATAGAGTACAGTGGAGTACAGTAGAAGTAGAGTACAGTGGAGCACATTAGAGGTAGACTACAGTGGAGCACAGTAGAGGTAGAGTACAGTGGAGTACAGTAGAGATAGAGTACTGTGGAGTACAGTAGAGATAGAGTACAGTGGAGTACAGTAGAGGTAGAGTACAGTGGAGTACAGTAGAGGTAGAGTACAGTGGATCACATTAGAGGTGGATTACAGTAGAGTACAGTAGAGATAGAGTACAGTAGAGTACAGTAGAGGTAGAGTACAGTGGAGCACAGTAGAAGTAGAGTACAGTGGAGTACAGTAGAGGTAGAGTACAGTGGAGTACAGTAGAGGTAGAGTACAGTGGAGTACAGTGGAGCACATTAGAGGTGGATTACAGTGGAGCACAGTAGAGGTACAGTACAGTGGAGCAAAGTAGAGGTAGAGAACAGTACAGTACAGTAGAGGTAGAGTACAGTGGAGTAGAGTAGAGAGAGAGTACAGTGGAGCACAGTAGAGATAGACTACAGTGGAGTACAGTAGAGGTAGAGAACAGTACAGTACAGTAGAGGTAGAGTACAGTAGAGTACAGTAGAGATAGTGTACAGTGGAGCACAGTAGAGATAGAGTACAGTGGAGTACAGTAGAGGTAGAGTACCGTGGAGTACAGTAGAGGTAGAGTACAGTGGAGCACATTAGAGGTGGATTACAGTAGAGTACAGTAGAGATAGAGTACAGTAGAGTACAGTAGAGGTAGAGTACAGTGGAGTACAGTAGAGATAGAGTACAGTGGAGCACAGTAGAAGTAGAGTACAGTGGAGTACAGTAGAGGTAGAGTACAGTGGAGTACAGTAGAGGTAGCGTACAGTGGAGTAGAGTAGAGGTAGAGAACAGTGCAGTACAGTAGTGGTAGAGTAGAGTGGAGTACAGTACAGATAGACTGCAATGGAGCACAGTAGAGATAGAGTACAGTGGAGTACAGTAGAGGTAGAGTACAGTGGAGTACAGTAGAGGTAGACTACAGTGGAGTACAGTGGAGCACATTAGAGGTGGAGTACAGTGGAGCACAGTAGAGGTAGAGTACAGTGGAGCACAGTAGAGGTAGAGTACAGTGGAGCACAGTAGAGGTAGAGTACAGTGGAGTACAGTAGAGGTAGCGTACAGTGGAGTACAGTAGAGTAGAGTACAGTAGAGCACAGTAGAGGTAGAGTACAGTGGAGCACAGTAGAGATAGAGTACAGTGGAGTACAGTAGAGGTAGAGTAAAGTGGAGTACAGTAGAGGTAGAGTACAGTGGAGCACATTAGAGGTAGAGTACAGTGGAGCACAGAAGAGGTAGAGTACAGTGGAACACAGTAGAGGTAGAGTACAGAGGAGCACAGTAGAGGTAGAGTAAAGAGGAGCACAGTAGAGATAGAGTACAGTGGAGCACAGTAGAGGTAGAGTACAGTGGAGTACAGTAGAGTAGAGTACAGTGGAGCACAGTAGAGGTAGAGTACAGTGGAGTACAGTAGAGTAGAGTACAGTAGAGGTAGAGTACAGTGGAGCACAGTAAAGGTAGAGTACAGTGGAGCACAGTAGAGATAGAGTACAGTGGAGCACAGTAGAGGTAGAGTACAGTGGAGCGCAGTAGAGATAGAGTACAGTGGAGCACAGTAGAGGTAGAGTACAGTGGAGCACAGTAGAGGTAGAGTACAGTGGACTACAGTAGAGATAGAGTACAGTGGAGTACAGTAGAGATAGAGTACAGTGGAGCACAGTAGAGATAGAGTACAGTGGAGCACAGTAGAGGTAGAGTACAGTGGAGTACAGTAGAGTAGAGTACAGTAGAGCACAGTAGAGGTAGAGTACTGTGGAGCATAGTAGAGGTAGAGTACAGAGGAGCACAGTAGAGATAGAGTACAGTGGAGCACAGTAGAGGTAGAGTACAGTGGAGCACAGTAGAGTAGAGTACAGTAGAGCACATTAGAGGTAGAGTACAGTGGAGCACAGTAGAGGTAGAGTACAGTGGAGTACAGTAGAGATAGAGTACAGTGGAGTACAGTAGAGATAGAGTACAGTGGAGTACAGTAGAGGTAGAGTACAGTGGAGTACAGTAGAGGTAGAGTACAGTGGAGCACATTAGAGGTGGATTACAGTAGAGTACAGTAGAGATAGAGTACAGTAGAGTACAGTAGAGGTAGAGTACAGTGGAGTACAGTAGAGATAGAGTACAGTGGAGCACAGTAGAAGTAGAGTACAGTGGAGTACAGTAGAGGTAGAGTACAGTGGAGTACAGTAGAGGTAGAGTACAGTGGAGTACAGTGGAGCACATTAGAGGTGGATTACAGTGGAGCACAGTAGAGGTACAGTACAGTGGAGCAAAGTAGAGGTAGAGAACAGTACAGTACAGTAGAGGTAGAGTACAGTGGAGTAGAGTAGAGAGAGAGTACAGTGGAGCACAGTAGAGATAGACTACAGTGGAGTACAGTAGAGGTACAGAACAGTACAGTACAGTAGAGGTAGAGTACAGTAGAGTACAGTAGAGATAGTGTACAGTGGAGCACAGTAGAGATAGAGTACAGTGGAGTACAGTAGAGGTAGAGTACAGTGGAGTACAGTAGAGGTAGAGTACAGTGGAGCACATTAGAGGTGGATTACAGTAGAGTACAGTAGAGATAGAGTACAGTAGAGTACAGTAGAGGTAGAGTACAGTGGAGTACAGTAGAGATAGAGTACAGTGGAGCACAGTAGAAGTAGAGTACAGTGGAGAACAGTAGAGGTAGAGTACAGTGGAGCACAGTAGAAATAGAGTAAAGTGGAGCACAGTAGAGGTAGAGTACAGTGGAGTACAGTAGAGTAGAGTACAGTAGAGCACAGTAGAGGTAGAGTACAGTGGAGCACAGTAGAGGTAGAGTACAGAGGAGCACAGTAGAGATAGAGTACAGTGGAGCACAGTAGAGGTAGAGTACAATGGAGCACAGTAGAGGTAGAGTACAGTGGAGTACAGTAGAGATAGATTACAGTGGAGTACAGTAGAGGTAGAGTACAGAGGAGTACAGTAGAGGTAGAGTACAGAGGAGCACAGTAGAGATAGAGTACAGTGGAGCAGAGTAGAGGTAGAGTACAGTGGAGTACAGTAGAGTAGAGTACAGTAGAGGTAGAGTACAGTGGAGCACAGTAAAGGTAGAGTACAGTGGAGCACAGTAGAGATAGAGTACAGTGGAGTACAGTAGAGGTAGAGTACAGTGGAGTACAGTAGATGTAGAGTACAGAGGACCACATTAGAGGTAGAGTACAGTAGAGTACCGTAGAGGTAGAGTACAGTGGAGTACAGTAGAGATAGAGTACAGTGGAGCACAGTAGTGGTAGAGTACAGTGGAGTAGAGTACAGATAGACTACAGTGGAGCACAGTAGAGATAGAGTACAGTGGAGTACAGTAGAGGTACAGTACAGTGGAGTACAGTAGAGGTAGAGTACAATGGAGTACAGTGGAGCACATTAGAGGTGGAGTACAGTGGAGCACAGTAGAGATAGAGTACAGTGGAGCACAGTAGAGGTAGAGTACAGTGGAGCACAGTAGAGGTAGAGTACAGTGGAGTACAGTAGAGGTAGAGTACAGTGGAGTACAGTAGAGTAGAGTAGAGTACAGTAGAGCACAGTAGAGGTAGAGTACAGTGGAGCAAAGTAGAGATAGAGTACAGTGGAGTACAGTAGAGGTAGAGTACAGTGGAGTACAGTAGAGGTAGAGTACAGTGGAGCACATTAGAGGTAGAGTACAGTGGAGTACACTAGAGGTAGAGTACAGTGGAGTACAGTAGCGGTAGAGTACAGTGGAGTACAGTAGAGGTAGAGTACAGTGGAGTACAGTAGAGTAGAGTACAGTAGAGGTAGAGTACAGTGGAGCACAGTAAAGGTAGAGTACAGTGGAGCACAGTAGAGATAGAGTACAGTGGAGTACAGTAGAGGTAGAGTACAGTGGAGTACAGTTGAAGTAGAGTATAGTGGAGCACAGTAGAGATAGAGTACAGTGGAGTACAGTAGAGGTAGAGAAAAGTGCAGTACAGTAGAGGTAGAGTACAGTGGAGTACAGTAGAGATAGAGTAGAGTGGAGCACAGTAGAGATAGAGTAAAGTGGAGCACAGTAGAGGTAGAGTACAGTGGAGTACAGTAGAGTAGAGTACAGTAGAGCACAGTAGAGGTAGAGTACAGTGGAGCACAGTAGAGGTAGAGTACAGAGGAGCACAGTAGAGATAGAGTACAGTGGAGCACAGTAGAGGTAGAGTACAGTGGAGCACAGTAGAGTAGAGTACAGTAGAGCACATTAGAGGTAGAGTACAGTGGAGCACAGTAGAGGTAGAGTACAGTGGAGTACAGTAGAGATAGAGTACAGTGGAGTACAGTAGAGGTAGAGTACAGAGGAGTACAGTAGAGGTAGAGTACAGAGGAGCACAGTAGAGATAGAGTACAGTGGAGCACAGTAGAGGTAGAGTACAGTGGAGTACAGTAGAGTAGAGTACAGTAGAGGTAGAGTACAGTGGAGCACAGTAAAGGTAGAGTACAGTGGAGCACAGTAGAGATAGAGTACAGTGGAGTACAGTAGAGGTAGAGTACAGTGGAGTACAGTAGATGTAGAGTACAGAGGACCACATTAGAGGTAGAGTACAGTGGAGTACAGTAGAGGTAGAATACAGTGGAGTACAGTAGAGATAGAGTACAGTGGAGTACAGTTGAAGTAGAGTATAGTGGAGCACAGTAGAGATAGAGTACAGTGGAGTACAGTGGAGGTAGAGAACAGTGCAGTACAGTAGAGGTAGAGTACAGTGGAGTACAGTAGAGATAGAGTAGAGTGGAGCACAGTAGAGATAGAGTACAGTGGAGTACAGTAGAGGTAGAGTACAGTGGAGTAAAGTAGAGGTAGAGTACAGTGGAGTACAGTAGAGGTGGAGTACAGTGGAGTACATTAGAGGTGGAGTACAGAAGAGTACTGTAGAGGTAGAGTACAGTAGAGATAGAGTACAGTGGAGCACAGTAGAGATAGAGTACAGTGGAGCACAGTAGAGGTAGAGTACAGTGGAGCACATTAGAGGTGGATTACAGTACAGTACAGTAGAGATAGAGTACAGTAGAGTACAGTAGAGGTAGAGTACAGTGGAGTACAGTAGAGATAGAGTACAGTGGAGCACAGTAGAAGTAGAGTACAGTGGAGTACAGTAGAGGTAGAGTACAGTGGAGTACAGTAGAGGTAGAGTACAGTGGAGTACAGTGGAGCACATTAGAGGTGGATTACAGTGGAGCACAGTAGAGGTACAGTACAGTGGAGCAAAGTAGAGGTAGAGAACAGTACAGTACAGTAGAGGTAGAGTACAGTGGAGTAGAGTAGAGAGAGAGTACAGTGGAGCACAGTAGAGATAGACTACAGTGGAGTACAGTAGAGGTAGAGAACAGTACAGTACAGTAGAGGTAGAGTACAGTGGAGCACAGTAGAGATAGAGTACAGTGGAGTACAGTAAAGGTAGAGTACAGTGGAGTACAGTAGAGGTAGAATACAGTGGAGCACATTAGAGGTGGATTACAGTAGAGTACAGTGGAGATAGAGTACAGTAGAGTACAGTAGAGGTAGAGTACAGTGGAGTACAGTAGAGGTAGAGTACAGTGGAGTACAGTAGAGGTAGAATACAGTGGAGCACATTAGAGGTGGATTACAGTAGAGTACAGTAGAGATAGAGTACAGTAGAGTACAGTAGAGGTAGAGTACAGTGGAGTACAGTAGAGATAGAGTACAGTGGAGCACAGTAGAAGTAGAGTACAGTGGAGTACAGTAGAGGTAGAGTACAGTGGAGCACAGTAGAAATAGAGTAAAGTGGAGCACAGTAGAGGTAGAGTACAGTGGAGTACAGTAGAGTAGAGTACAGTAGAGCACAGTAGAGGTAGAGTACAGTGGAGCACAGTAGAGGTAGAGTACAGAGGAGCACAGTAGAGATAGAGTACAGTGGAGCACAGTAGAGGTAGAGTACAGTGGAGCACAGTAGAGTAGAGTACAGTAGAGCACCTTAGAGGTAGAGTACAGTGGAGCACAGTAGAGGTAGAGTACAGTGGAGTACAGTAGAGATAGAGTACAGTGGAGTACAGTAGAGGTAGAGTACAGAGGAGCACAGTAGAGGTAGAGTACAGAGGAGCACAGTAGAGATAGAGTACAGTGGAGCACAGTAGAGGTAGAGTACAGTGGAGTACAGTAGAGTAGAGTACAGTAGAGGTAGAGTACAGTGGAGCACAGTAAAGGTAGAGTACAGTGGAGCACAGTAGAGATAGAGTACAGTGGAGTACAGTAGAGGTAGAGTACAGTGGAGTACAGTAGATGTAGAGTACAGAGGACCACATTAGAGGTAGAGTACAGTGGAGTACAGTAGAGGTAGAATACAGTGGAGTACAGTAGAGATAGAATACAGTGGAGTACAGTTGAAGTAGAGTATAGTGGAGCACAGTAGAGATAGAGTACAGTGGAGCACAGTAGTGGTAGAGTACAGTGGAGTACAGTACAGATAGACTACAATGGAGCACAGTAGAGATAGAGTACAGTGGAGTACAGTAGAGGTACAGTACAGTGGAGTACAGTAGAGGTAGAGTACAATGGAGTACAGTGGATCACATTAGAGGTGGAGTACAGTGGAGCACAGTAGAGGTAGAGTACAGTGGAGCACAGTAGAGGTAGAGTACAGTGGAGCACAGTAGAGGTAGAGTACAGTGGAGTACAGTAGAGGTAGAGTACAGTGGAGTACAGTAGAGGTAGAGTACAGTGGAGTACAGTAGCGGTAGAGTACAGTGGAGTACAGTAGAGGTAGAGTACAGTGGAGTACAGTAGAGGTAGAGTACAGTGGAGTACAGTAGACGTAGAGTACAGTGGAGTACAATAGAGTAGAGTACAGTAGATCACAGTAGAGGTAGAGTACAGTGGAGCACAGTAGAGATAGAGTACAGTGGAGTACAGTAGAGGTAGAGTACAGTGGAGTACAGTTGAGGTGGAGTACAGTAGAGTACAGTAGAGGTAGAGAACAGTACAGTACAGTAGAGGTAGAGTACAGTGGAGTAGAGTAGAGAGAGAGTACAGTGGAGCACAGTAGAGATAGACTACAGTGGAGTACAGTAGAGGTAGAGAACAGTACAGTACAGTAGAGGTAGAGTACAGTAGAGTACAGTAGAGATAGTGTACAGTGGAGCACAGTAGAGATAGAGTAGAGTGGAGTACAGTAGAGGTAGAGTACAGTGGAGTACAGTAGAGGTAGAGTACAGTGAAGCACATTAGAGGTGGATTACAGTAGAGTACAGTAGAGATAGAGTACAGTAGAGTACAGTAGATGTAGAGTACAGTGGAGTACAGTATAGATAGAGTACAGTGGAGCACAGTAGAAGTAGAGTACAGTGGAGTACAGTAGAGGTAGAGTACAGTGGAGTACAGTAGAGGTAGAGTACAGTGGAGTATAGTGGAGCACATTAGAGGTGGATTACAGTGGAGCACAGCAGAGGTACAGTACAGTGGAGCAAAGTAGAGGTAGAGTACAGTGGAGTAGAGTAGAGGTAGAGTACAGTGGGGTACAGTAGAGTAGAGTAGAGTACAGTAGAGCACAGCAGAGGTAGAGTACAGTGGAGCACAGTAGAGTAGAGTACAGTGGAGTACAGTAGAGGTAGAGTACAGTGGAGTACAGTAGAGATAGAGTACAGTGGAGTACAGTAGAGGTAGAGTACAGTGGAGTACAGTAGAGGTAGAGTACAGAGGAGCACAGTAGAGTTAGAGTACAGTGGAGCACAGTAGAGGTAGAGTACAGTGGAGTACAGTAGAGTAGAGTACAGTAGAGGTAGAGTACAGTGGAGCACAGTAAAGGTAGAGTACAGTGGAGAACAGTAGAGATAGAGTACAGTGGAATACAGTAGAGGTAGAGTACAGTGGAGTACAGTAGATGTAGAGTACAGAGGAGCACATTAGAGGTAGAGTACAGTGGAGTACAGTAGAGGTAGAATACAGTGGAGTACAGTAGAGATAGAGTACAGTGGAGTACAGTAGAAGTAGAGTACAGTGGAGCACAGTAGAGATAGAGTACAGTGGAGTACAGTAGAGGTAGAGAACAGTGCAGTACAGTAGTGGTAGAGTAGAGTGGAGTACAGTACAGATAGACTACAATGGAGCACAGTAGAGATAGAGTACAGTGGAGTAGAGTAGAGGTAGAGTACAGTGGAGTACAGTAGAGGTAGAGTACAGTGGAGCACATTAGAGGTGGAGTACAGTGGAGCACAGTAGAGGTAGAGTACAGTGGAGCACAGTAGAGGTAGAGTACAGTGGAGCACAGTAGAGGTAGAGTACAGTGGAGTACAGTAGAGGTAGCGTACAGTGGAGTACAGTAGAGTAGAGTACAGTAGAGCACAGTAGAGGTAGAGTACAGTGGAGCACAGTAGAGATAGAATACAGTGGAGTACAGTAGAGGTAGAGTAAAGTGGAGTACAGTAGAGGTAGAGTACAGTGGAGCACATTAGAGGTAGAGTACAGTGGAGCACAGAAGAGGTAGAGTACAGTGGAACACAGTAGAGGTAGAGTACAGAGGAGCACAGTAGAGGTAGAGTAAAGAGGAGCACAGTAGAGATAGAGTACAGTGGAGCACAGTAGAGGTAGAGTACAGTGGAGTACAGTAGAGTAGAGTACAGTGGAGCACAGTAGAGGTAGAGTACAGTGGAGCACAGTAGAGGTAGAGTACAGTGGAGTACAGTAGAGGTAGCGTACAGTGGAGTACAGTAGAGTAGAGTACAGTAGAGCACAGTAGAGGTAGAGTACAGTGGAGCACAGTAGAGATAGAGTACAGTGGAGTACAGTAGAGGTAGAGTAAAGTGGAGTACAGTAGAGGTAGAGTACAGTGGAGCACATTAGAGGTAGAGTACAGTGGAGCACAGAAGAGGTAGAGTACAGTGGAACACAGTAGAGGTAGAGTACAGAGGAGCACAGTAGAGGTAGAGTAAAGAGGAGCACAGTAGAGATAGAGTACAGTGGAGCACAGTAGAGGTAGAGTACAGTGGAGTACAGTAGAGTAGAGTACAGTGGAGCACAGTAGAGGTAGAGTACAGTGGAGCACAGTAGAGGTAGAGTACAGTGGAGTACAGTAGAGATAGAGTACAGTGGAGTACAGTAGAGGTAGAGTACAGTGGAGTACAGTTGAGGTGGAGTACAGTAGAGTACAGTAGAGGTAGAGAACAGTACAGTACAGTAGAGGTAGAGTACAGTGGAGTAGAGTAGAGAGAGAGTACAGTGGAGCACAGTAGAGATAGACTACAGTGGAGTACAGTAGAGGTAGAGAACAGTACAGTACAGTAGAGGTAGAGTACAGTAGAGTACAGTAGAGATAGTGTACAGTGGAGCACAGTAGAGATAGAGTAGAGTGGAGTACAGTAGAGGTAGAGTACAGTGGAGTACAGTAGAGGTAGAGTACAGTGAAGCACTTTAGAGGTGGATTACAGTAGAGTACAGTAGAGATAGAGTACAGTAGAGGTAGAGTACAGTGGAGTAAAGTAGAGATAGAGTACAGAGGAGTACAGTAGAGGTAGAGTACAGAGGAGCACAGTAGAGGTAGAGTACAGTGGAGTACAGTAGAGATAGAGTACAGTGGAGTACAGTAGAGATAGAGTACAGTGGAGCACAGTAGAGATAGAGTACAGTGGAGTACAGTAGAGGTAGAGTACAGTGGAGTACAGTAGAGGTAGAGTACAGTGGAGCACATTAGAGGTGGCTTACAGTGCAGCACAGTAGAGGTACAGTACAGTGGAGCAAAGTAGAGGTAGAGTACAGTGGAGTAGAGTAGAGGTAGAGTACAGTGGAGTACAGTAGAGTAGAGTAGAGTACAGTAGAGCACAGTAGAGGTAGAGTACAGTGGAGCACAGTAGAGTAGAGTACAGTGGAGTACAGTAGAGGTAGAGTACAGTGGAGTACAGTAGACATAGAGTAGAGTGGAGTACAGTAGAGGTAGAGTACAGTGGAGTACAGTAGAGGTAGAGTACAGAGGAGCACAGTAGAGATAGAGTACAGTGGAGCACAGTAGAGGTAGAGTACAGTGGAGTACAGTAGAGTAGAGTACAGTAGAGGTAGAGTACAGTGGAATACAGTAGAGGTAGAGTACAGGTGAGTACAGTAGATGTAGAGTACAGAGGAGCACATTAGAGGTAGAGTACAGTGGAGTACAGTAGAGGTAGAATACAGTGGAGTACAGTAGAGATAGAGTACAGTGGAGTACAGTAGAGTAGAGTACAGTGGAGCACAGTAGAGGTAGAGTACAGTGGAGCACAGTAGAGGTAGAGTACAGTGGAGCACAGTAGAGGTAGAGTACAGTGGAGTACAGTAGAGATAGAGTACAGTGGAGTACAGTAGAGATAGAGTACAGTGGAGCACAGTAGAGATAGAGTACAGTGGAGTACAGTAGAGGTAGAGTACAGTGGAGTACAGTAGAGGTAGAGTACAGTGGAGCACATTAGAGGTGGATTACAGTACAGTACAGTAGAGATAGAGTACAGTAGAGTACAGTAGAGGTAGAGTACAGTGGAGTACAGTAGAGATAGAGTACAGTGGAGCACAGTAGAAGTAGAGTACAGTGGAGTACAGTAGAGGTAGAGTACAGTGGAGTACAGTAGAGGTAGAGTACAGTGGAGTACAGTGGAGCACATTAGAGGTGGATTACAGTGGAGCACAGTAGAGGTACAGTACAGTGGAGCAAAGTAGAGGTAGAGAACAGTACAGTACAGTAGAGGTAGAGTACAGTGGAGTAGAGTAGAGAGAGAGTACAGTGGAGCACAGTAGAGATAGACTACAGTGGAGTACAGTAGAGGTAGAGAACAGTACAGTACAGTAGAGGTAGAGTACAGTGGAGCACAGTAGAGATAGAGTACAGTGGAGTACAGTAGAGGTAGAGTACAGTGGAGTACAGTAGAGGTAGAATACAGTGGAGCACATTAGAGGTGGATTACAGTAGAGTACAGTGGAGATAGAGTACAGTAGAGTACAGTAGAGGTAGAGTACAGTGGAGTACAGTAGAGGTAGAGTACAGTGGAGTACAGTAGAGGTAGAATACAGTGGAGCACATTAGAGGTGGATTACAGTAGAGTACAGTAGAGATAGAGTACAGTAGAGTACAGTAGAGGTAGAGTACAGTGGAGTACAGTAGAGATAGAGTACAGTGGAGCACAGTAGAAGTAGAGTACAGTGGAGTACAGTAGAGGTAGAGTACAGTGGAGCACAGTAGAAATAGAGTAAAGTGGAGCACAGTAGAGGTAGAGTACAGTGGAGTACAGTAGAGTAGAGTACAGTAGAGCACAGTAGAGGTAGAGTACAGTGGAGCACAGTAGAGGTAGAGTACAGAGGAGCACAGTAGAGATAGAGTACAGTGGAGCACAGTAGAGGTAGAGTACAGTGGAGCACAGTAGAGTAGAGTACAGTAGAGCACCTTAGAGGTAGAGTACAGTGGAGCACAGTAGAGGTAGAGTACAGTGGAGTACAGTAGAGATAGAGTACAGTGGAGTACAGTAGAGGTAGAGTACAGAGGAGTACAGTAGAGGTAGAGTACAGAGGAGCACAGTAGAGATAGAGTACAGTGGAGCACAGTAGAGGTAGAGTACAGTGGAGTACAGTAGAGTAGAGTACAGTAGAGGTAGAGTACAGTGGAGCACAGTAAAGGTAGAGTACAGTGGAGCACAGTAGAGATAGAGTACAGTGGAGTACAGTAGAGGTAGAGTACAGTGGAGTACAGTAGATGTAGAGTACAGAGGACCACATTAGAGGTAGAGTACAGTGGAGTACAGTAGAGGTAGAATACAGTGGAGTACAGTAGAGATAGAATACAGTGGAGTACAGTTGAAGTAGAGTATAGTGGAGCACAGTAGAGATAGAGTACAGTGGAGCACAGTAGTGGTAGAGTACAGTGGAGTACAGTACAGATAGACTACAATGGAGCACAGTAGAGATAGAGTACAGTGGAGTACAGTAGAGGTACAGTACAGTGGAGTACAGTAGAGGTAGAGTACAATGGAGTACAGTGGATCACATTAGAGGTGGAGTACAGTGGAGCACAGTAGAGGTAGAGTACAGTGGAGCACAGTAGAGGTAGAGTACAGTGGAGCACAGTAGAGGTAGAGTACAGTGGAGTACAGTAGAGGTAGAGTACAGTGGAGTACAGTAGAGGTAGAGTACAGTGGAGTACAGTAGCGGTAGAGTACAGTGGAGTACAGTAGAGGTAGAGTACAGTGGAGTACAGTAGAGGTAGAGTACAGTGGAGTACAGTAGACGTAGAGTACAGTGGAGTACAATAGAGTAGAGTACAGTAGATCACAGTAGAGGTAGAGTACAGTGGAGCACAGTAGAGATAGAGTACAGTGGAGTACAGTAGAGGTAGAGTACAGTGGAGTACAGTTGAGGTGGAGTACAGTAGAGTACAGTAGAGGTAGAGAACAGTACAGTACAGTAGAGGTAGAGTACAGTGGAGTAGAGTAGAGAGAGAGTACAGTGGAGCACAGTAGAGATAGACTACAGTGGAGTACAGTAGAGGTAGAGAACAGTACAGTACAGTAGAGGTAGAGTACAGTAGAGTACAGTAGAGATAGTGTACAGTGGAGCACAGTAGAGATAGAGTAGAGTGGAGTACAGTAGAGGTAGAGTACAGTGGAGTACAGTAGAGGTAGAGTACAGTGAAGCACATTAGAGGTGGATTACAGTAGAGTACAGTAGAGATAGAGTACAGTAGAGTACAGTAGAGGTAGAGTACAGTGGAGTACAGTATAGATAGAGTACAGCGGAGCACAGTAGAAGTAGAGTACAGTGGAGTACAGTAGAGGTAGAGTACAGTGGAGTACAGTAGAGGTAGAGTACAGTGGAGTACAGTGGAGCACATTAGAGGTGGATTACAGTGGAGCACAGCAGAGGTACAGTACAGTGGAGCAAAGTAGAGGTAGAGTACAGTGGAGTAGAGTAGAGGTAGAGTACAGTGGGGTACAGTAGAGTAGAGTAGAGTACAGTAGAGCACAGCAGAGGTAGAGTACAGTGGAGCACAGTAGAGTAGAGTACAGTGGAGTACAGTAGAGGTAGAGTACAGTGGAGTACAGTAGAGATAGAGTACAGTGGAGAACAGTAGAGGTAGAGTACAGTGGAGTACAGTAGAGGTAGAGTACAGAGGAGCACAGTAGAGTTAGAGTACAGTGGAGCACAGTAGAGGTAGAGTACAGTGGAGTACAGTAGAGTAGAGTACAGTAGAGGTAGAGTACAGTGGAGCACAGTAAAGGTAGAGTACAGTGGAGAACAGTAGAGATAGAGTACAGTGGAATACAGTAGAGGTAGAGTACAGTGGAGTACAGTAGATGTAGAGTACAGAGGAGCACATTAGAGGTAGAGTACAGTGGAGTACAGTAGAGGTAGAATACAGTGGAGTACAGTAGAGATAGAGTACAGTGGAGTACAGTAGAAGTAGAGTACAGTGGAGCACAGTAGAGATAGAGTACAGTGGAGTACAGTAGAGGTAGAGAACAGTGCAGTACAGTAGTGGTAGAGTAGAGTGGAGTACAGTACAGATAGACTACAATGGAGCACAGTAGAGATAGAGTACAGTGGAGTAGAGTAGAGGTAGAGTACAGTGGAGTACAGTAGAGGTAGAGTACAGTGGAGCACATTAGAGGTGGAGTACAGTGGAGCACAGTAGAGGTAGAGTACAGTGGAGCACAGTAGAGGTAGAGTACAGTGGAGCACAGTAGAGGTAGAGTACAGTGGAGTACAGTAGAGGTAGCGTACAGTGGAGTACAGTAGAGTAGAGTACAGTAGAGCACAGTAGAGGTAGAGTACAGTGGAGCACAGTAGAGATAGAATACAGTGGAGTACAGTAGAGGTAGAGTAAAGTGGAGTACAGTAGAGGTAGAGTACAGTGGAGCACATTAGAGGTAGAGTACAGTGGAGCACAGAAGAGGTAGAGTACAGTGGAACACAGTAGAGGTAGAGTACAGAGGAGCACAGTAGAGGTAGAGTAAAGAGGAGCACAGTAGAGATAGAGTACAGTGGAGCACAGTAGAGGTAGAGTACAGTGGAGTACAGTAGAGTAGAGTACAGTGGAGCACAGTAGAGGTAGAGTACAGTGGAGCACAGTAGAGGTAGAGTACAGTGGAGTACAGTAGAGGTAGCGTACAGTGGAGTACAGTAGAGTAGAGTACAGTAGAGCACAGTAGAGGTAGAGTACAGTGGAGCACAGTAGAGATAGAGTACAGTGGAGTACAGTAGAGGTAGAGTAAAGTGGAGTACAGTAGAGGTAGAGTACAGTGGAGCACATTAGAGGTAGAGTACAGTGGAGCACAGAAGAGGTAGAGTACAGTGGAACACAGTAGAGGTAGAGTACAGAGGAGCACAGTAGAGGTAGAGTAAAGAGGAGCACAGTAGAGATAGAGTACAGTGGAGCACAGTAGAGGTAGAGTACAGTGGAGTACAGTAGAGTAGAGTACAGTGGAGCACAGTAGAGGTAGAGTACAGTGGAGCACAGTAGAGGTAGAGTACAGTGGAGTACAGTAGAGATAGAGTACAGTGGAGTACAGTAGAGATAGAGTACAGTGGAGCACAGTAGAGATAGAGTACAGTGGAGCACAGTAGAGGTAGAGTACAGTGGAGTAAAGTAGAGTAGAGTACAGTAGAGCACAGTAGAGGTAGAGTACAGTTGAGCACAGTAGAGGTAGAGTACAGAGGAGCACAGTAGAGATAGAGTACAGTGGAGCACAGTAGAGGTAGAGTACAGTGGAGCACAGTAGAGTAGAGTACAGTAGAGCACATTAGAGGTAGAGTACAGTGGAGCACAGTAGAGATAGAGTACAGTAGAGATAGAGTACAGTGGAGTACAGTAGAGGTAGAGTACAGTGGAGTACAGTAGAGGTAGAGTACAGTGGAGCACATTAGAGGTGGTTTACAGTAGAGTACAGTAGAGATAGAGTACAGTAGAGTACAGTAGAGGTAGAGTACAGTGGAGTACAGTAGAGATAGAGTACAGTGGAGCACAGTAGAAGTAGAGTACAGTGGAGTACAGTAGAGGTAGAGTACAGTGGAGTCCAGTAGAGGTAGAGTACAGTGGAGTACAGTAGAGATAGAGTACAGTAGAGTACAGTAGAGGTAGAGTACAGTGTAGTACAGTAGAGATAGAGTACAGTGGAGCACAGTAGAAGTAGAGTACAGTTGAGTACAGTAGAGGTAGAGTACAGTGGAGTACAGTAGAGGTAGAGTACAGTGGAGTACAGTGGAGCACATTAGAGGTGGATTACAGTGGAGCACAGTAGAGGTACAGTACAATGGAGCAAAGTAGAGGTAGAGAACAGTACAGTACAGTAGAGGTAGAGTACAGTGGAGTAGAGTAGAGAGAGAGTACAGTGGAGCACAGTAGAGATAGACTACAGTGGAGTACAGTAGAGGTAGAGAACAGTACAGTACAGTAGAGGTAGAGTACAGTAGAGTACAGTAGAGATAGTGTACAGTGGAGCACAGTAGAGATAGAGTACAGTGGAGTACAGTAGAGGTAGAGTGCAGTGGAGTACAGTAGAGGTAGAGTACAGTGGAGCACATTAGAGGTGGATTACAGTAGAGTACAGTAGAGATAGAGTACAGTAGAGTACAGTAGAGGTAGAGTACAGTGGAGTACAGTAGAGATAGAGTACAGTGGAGCACAGTAGAAGTAGAGTACAGTGGAGTACAGTAGAGGTAGAGTACAGTGGAGCACAGTAGAAATAGAGTAAAGTGGAGCACAGTAGAGGTAGAGTACAGTGGAGTACAGTAGAGTAGAGTACAGTAGAGCACAGTAGAGGTAGAGTACAGTGGAGCACAGTAGAGGTAGAGTACAGAGGAGCACAGTAGAGATAGAGTACAGTGGAGCACAGTAGAGGTAGAGTACAGTGGAGCACAGTAGAAGTAGAGTACAGTGGAGTACAGTAGAGGTAGAGTACAGTGGAGTACAGTAGAGGTAGAGTACAGTGGAGTACAGTGGAGCACATTAGAGGTGGATTACAGTGGAGCACAGTAGAGGTACAGTACAGTGGAGCAAAGTAGAGGTAGAGAACAGTACAGTACAGTAGAGGTAGAGTACAGTGGAGTAGAGTAGAGAGAGAGTACAGTGGAGCACAGTAGAGATAGACTACAGTGGAGTACAGTAGAGGTAGAGAACAGTACAGTACAGTAGAGGTAGAGTACAGTAGAGTACAGTAGAGATAGTGTACAGTGGAGCACAGTAGAGATAGAGTACAATGGAGTACAGTAGAGGTAGAGTACAGTGGAGTACAGTAGAGGTAGAGTACAGTGGAGCACATTAGAGGTGGATTACAGTAGAGTACAGTAGAGATAGAGTACAGTAGAGTACAGTAGAGGTAGAGTACAGTGGAGTACAGTAGAGATAGAGTACAGTGGAGCACAGTAGAAGTAGAGTACAGTGGAGTACAGTAGAGGTAGAGTACAGTGGAGCACAGTAGAAATAGAGTAAAGTGGAGCACAGTAGAGGTAGAGTACAGTGGAGTACAGTAGAGTAGAGTATAGTAGAGCACAGTAGAGGTAGAGTACAGTGGAGCACAGTAGAGGTAGAGTACAGAGGAGCACAGTAGAGATAGAGTACAGTGGAGCACAGTAGAGGTAGAGTACAGTGGAGCACAGTAGAGTAGAGTACAGTAGAGCACATTAGAGGTAGAGTACAGTGGAGCACAGTAGAGGTAGAGTACAGTGGAGTACAGTAGAGATAGAGTACAGTGGAGTACAGTAGAGGTAGAGTACAGAGGAGTACAGTAGAGGTAGAGTACAGAGGAGCACAGTAGAGATAGAGTACAGTGGAGCACAGTAGAGGTAGAGTACAGTGGAGTACAGTAGAGTAGAGTACAGTAGAGGTAGAGTACAGTGGAGCACAGTAAAGGTAGAGTACAGTGGAGCACAGTAGAGATAGAGTACAGTGGAGTACAGTAGAGGTAGAGTACAGTGGAGTACAGTAGATGTAGAGTTCAGAGGACCACATTAGAGGTAGAGTACAGTGGAGTACAGTAGAGGTAGAATACAGTGGAGTACAGTAGAGATAGAGTACAGTGGAGTACAGTTGAAGTAGAGTATAGTGGAGCACAGTAGAGATAGAGTACAGTGGAGTACAGTAGAGGTAGAGAACAGTGCAGTACAGTAGAGGTAGAGTACAGTGGAGTACAGTAGAGATAGAGTAGAGTGGAGCACAGTAGAGATAGAGTACAGTGGAGTACAGTAGAGGTAGAGTACAGTGGAGTAAAGTAGAGGTAGAGTACAGTGGAGTACAGTAGAGGTGGAGTACAGTGGAGTACATTAGAGGTGGAGTACAGAAGAGTACTGTAGAGGTAGAGTACAGTAGAGATAGAGTACAGTGGAGCACAGTAGAGATAGAGTACAGTGGAGCACAGTAGAGGTAGAGTACAGTGGAGTACAGTTGAGATAGAGTACAGTGGAGTACAGTAGAGGTAGAGTACAATGGAGCACAGTAGAGGTAGAGTACAGTGGAGCACAGTAGAGGTAGAGTACAGTGGAGTACAGTAGAGATAGAGTACAGTGGAGTACAGTAGAGATAGAGTACAGTGGAGCACAGTAGAGATAGAGTACAGTGGAGCACAGTAGAGGTAGAGTACAGTGGAGTAAAGTAGAGTAGAGTACAGTAGAGCACAGTAGAGGTAGAGTACAGTTGAGCACAGTAGAGGTAGAGTACAGAGGAGCACAGTAGAGATAGAGTACAGTGGAGCACAGTAGAGGTAGAGTACACTGGAGCACAGTAGAGTAGAGTACAGTAGAGCACATTAGAGGTAGAGTACAGTGGAGCACAGTAGAGATAGAGTACAGTAGAGATAGAGTACAGTGGAGTACAGTAGAGGTAGAGTACAGTGGAGTACAGTAGAGGTAGAGTACAGTGGAGCACATTAGAGGTGGTTTACAGTAGAGTACAGTAGAGATAGAGTACAGTAGAGTACAGTAGAGGTAGAGTACAGTGGAGTACAGTAGAGATAGAGTACAGTGGAGCACAGTAGAAGTAGAGTACAGTGGAGTACAGTAGAGGTAGAGTACAGTGGAGTACAGTAGAGGTAGAGTACAGTGGAGTACAGTAGAGATAGAGTACAGTAGAGTACAGTAGAGGTAGAGTACAGTGTAGTACAGTAGAGATAGAGTACAGTGGAGCACAGTAGAAGTAGAGTACAGTTGAGTACAGTAGAGGTAGAGTACAGTGGAGTACAGTAGAGGTAGAGTACAGTGGAGTACAGTGGAGCACATTAGAGGTGGATTACAGTGGAGCACAGTAGAGGTACAGTACAATGGAGCAAAGTAGAGGTAGAGAACAGTACAGTACAGTAGAGGTAGAGTACAGTGGAGTAGAGTAGAGAGAGAGTACAGTGGAGCACAGTAGAGATAGACTACAGTGGAGTACAGTAGAGGTAGAGAACAGTACAGTACAGTAGAGGTAGAGTACAGTAGAGTACAGTAGAGATAGTGTACAGTGGAGCACAGTAGAGATAGAGTACAGTGGAGTACAGTAGAGGTAGAGTGCAGTGGAGTACAGTAGAGGTAGAGTACAGTGGAGCACATTAGAGGTGGATTACAGTAGAGTACAGTAGAGATAGAGTACAGTAGAGTACAGTAGAGGTAGAGTACAGTGGAGTACAGTAGAGATAGAGTACAGTGGAGCACAGCAGAAGTAGAGTACAGTGGAGTACAGTAGAGGTAGAGTACAGTGGAGCACAGTAGAAATAGAGTAAAGTGGAGCACAGTAGAGGTAGAGTACAGTGGAGTACAGTAGAGTAGAGTACAGTAGAGCACAGTAGAGGTAGAGTACAGTGGAGCACAGTAGAGGTAGAGTACAGAGGAGCACAGTAGAGATAGAGTACAGTGGAGCACAGTAGAGGTAGAGTACAGTGGAGCACAGTAGAAGTAGAGTACAGTGGAGTACAGTAGAGGTAGAGTACAGTGGAGTACAGTAGAGGTAGAGTACAGTGGAGTACAGTGGAGCACATTAGAGGTGGATTACAGTGGAGCACAGTAGAGGTACAGTACAGTGGAGCAAAGTAGAGGTAGAGAACAGTACAGTACAGTAGACGTAGAGTACAGTGGAGTAGAGTAGAGAGAGAGTACAGTGGAGCACAGTAGAGATAGACTACAGTGGAGTACAGTAGAGGTAGAGAACAGTACAGTACAGTAGAGGTAGAGTACAGTAGAGTACAGTAGAGATAGTGTACAGTGGAGCACAGTAGAGATAGAGTACAGTGGAGTACAGTAGAGGTAGAGTGCAGTGGAGTACAGTAGAGGTAGAGTACAGTGGAGCACATTAGAGGTGGATTACAGTAGAGTACAGTAGAGATAGAGTACAGTAGAGTACAGTAGAGGTAGAGTACAGTGGAGTACAGTAGAGATAGAGTACAGTGGAGCACAGTAGAAGTAGAGTACAGTGGAGTACAGTAGAGGTAGAGTACAGTGGAGCACAGTAGAAATAGAGTAAAGTGGAGCACAGTAGAGGTAGAGTACAGTGGAGTACAGTAGAGTAGAGTACAGTAGAGCACAGTAGAGGTAGAGTACAGTGGAGCACAGTAGAGGTAGAGTACAGAGGAGCACAGTAGAGATAGAGTACAGTGGAGCACAGTAGAGGTAGAGTACAGTGGAGCACAGTAGAAGTAGAGTACAGTGGAGTACAGTAGAGGTAGAGTACAGTGGAGTACAGTAGAGGTAGAGTACAGTGGAGTACAGTGGAGCACATTAGAGGTGGATTACAGTGGAGCACAGTAGAGGTACAGTACAGTGGAGCAAAGTAGAGGTAGAGAACAGTACAGTACAGTAGAGGTAGAGTACAGTGGAGTAGAGTAGAGAGAGAGTACAGTGGAGCACAGTAGAGATAGACTACAGTGGAGTACAGTAGAGGTAGAGAACAGTACAGTACAGTAGAGGTAGAGTACAGTAGAGTACAGTAGAGATAGTGTACAGTGGAGCACAGTAGAGATAGAGTACAATGGAGTACAGTAGAGGTAGAGTACAGTGGAGTACAGTAGAGGTAGAGTACAGTGGAGCACATTAGAGGTGGATTACAGTAGAGTACAGTAGAGATAGAGTACAGTAGAGTACAGTAGAGGTAGAGTACAGTGGAGTACAGTAGAGATAGAGTACAGTGGAGCACAGTAGAAGTAGAGTACAGTGGAGTACAGTAGAGGTAGAGTACAGTGGAGCACAGTAGAAATAGAGTAAAGTGGAGCACAGTAGAGGTAGAGTACAGTGGAGTACAGTAGAGTAGAGTATAGTAGAGCACAGTAGAGGTAGAGTACAGTGGAGCACAGTAGAGGTAGAGTACAGAGGAGCACAGTAGAGATAGAGTACAGTGGAGCACAGTAGAGGTACAGTACAGTGGAGCAAAGTAGAGGTAGAGAACAGTACAGTACAGTAGAGGTAGAGTACAGTGGAGTAGAGTAGAGAGAGAGTACAGTGGAGCACAGTAGAGATAGACTACAGTGGAGTACAGTAGAGGTAGAGAACAGTACAGTACAGTAGAGGTAGAGTACAGTAGAGTACAGTAGAGATAGTGTACAGTGGAGCACAGTAGAGATAGAGTACAATGGAGTACAGTAGAGGTAGAGTACAGTGGAGTACAGTAGAGGTAGAGTACAGTGGAGCACATTAGAGGTGGATTACAGTAGAGTACAGTAGAGATAGAGTACAGTAGAGTACAGTAGAGGTAGAGTACAGTGGAGTACAGTAGAGATAGAGTACAGTGGAGCACAGTAGAAGTAGAGTACAGTGGAGTACAGTAGAGGTAGAGTACAGTGGAGCACAGTAGAAATAGAGTAAAGTGGAGCACAGTAGAGGTAGAGTACAGTGGAGTACAGTAGAGTAGAGTATAGTAGAGCACAGTAGAGGTAGAGTACAGTGGAGCACAGTAGAGGTAGAGTACAGAGGAGCACAGTAGAGGTAGAGTACAGTGGAGTACAGTAGAGTAGAGTACAGTAGAGGTAGAGTACAGTGGAGCACAGTAAAGGTAGAGTACAGTGGAGCACAGTAGAGATAGAGTACAGTGGAGTACAGTAGAGGTAGAGTACAGTGGAGTACAGTAGATGTAGAGTAGAGAGGACCACATTAGAGGTAGAGTACAGTGGAGTACAGTAGAGGTAGAATACAGTGGAGTACAGTAGAGATAGAGTACAGTGGAGTACAGTTGAAGTAGAGTATAGTGGAGCACAGTAGAGATAGAGTACAGTTGAGTACAGTAGAGGTAGAGAACAGTGCAGTACAGTAGAGGTAGAGTACAGTGGAGTACAGTAGAGATAGAGTAGAGTGGAGCACAGTAGAGATAGAGTACAGTGGAGTACAGTAGAGGTAGAGTACAGTGGAGTAAAGTAGAGGTAGAGTACAGTGGAGTACAGTAGAGGTGGAGTACAGTGGAGTACATTAGAGGTGGAGTACAGAAGAGTACTGTAGAGGTAGAGTACAGTAGAGATAGAGTACAGTGGAGCACAGTAGAGATAGAGTACAGTGGAGCACAGTAGAGGTAGAGTACAGTGGAGTACAGTTGAGATAGAGTACAGTGGAGTACAGTAGAGGTAGAGTACAATGGAGTACAGTAGAGATAGAGTACAGTGGAGTACAGTAGAGGTAGAGTACAGTAGAGTACAGTAGAGGTAGAGTACAGTTGAGTACAGTAGAGATAGAGTACAGTGGAGCACAGTAGTGGTAGAGTACAGTGGAGTACAGTACAGATAGACTACAATGGAGCACAGTAGAGATAGAGTACAGTGGAGTACAGTAGAGGTACAGTACAGTGGAGTACAGTAGAGGTAGAGTACAATGGAGTACAGTGGAGCACATTAGAGGTGGAGTACAGTGGAGCACAGTAGAGGTAGAGTACAGTGGAGCACAGTAGAGGTAGAGTACAGTGGAGCACAGTAGAGGTAGAGTACAGTGGAGTACAGTAGAGGTAGAGTACAGTGGAGTACAGTAGAGGTAGAGTACAGTGGAGTACAGTAGCGGTAGAGTACAGTGGAGTACAGTAGAGGTAGAGTACAGTGGAGTACAGTAGAGGTAGAGTACAGTGGAGTACAGTAGACGTAGAGTACAGTGGAGTACAATAGAGTAGAGTACAGTAGATCACAGTAGAGGTAGAGTACAGTGGAGCACAGTAGAGATAGAGTACAGTGGAGTACAGTAGAGGTAGAGTACAGTGGAGTACAGTTGAGGTGGAGTACAGTAGAGTACAGTAGAGGTAGAGAACAGTACAGTACAGTAGAGGTAGAGTACAGTGGAGTAGAGTAGAGAGAGAGTACAGTGGAGCACAGTAGAGATAGACTACAGTGGAGTACAGTAGAGGTACAAAACAGTACAGTACAGTAGAGGTAGAGTACAGTAGAGTACAGTAGAGAAAGTGTACAGTGGAGCACAGTAGAGATAGAGTAGAGTGGAGTACAGTAGAGGTAGAGTACAGTGGAGTACAGTAGAGGTAGAGTACAGAGGAGCACAGTAGAGTTAGAGTACAGTGGAGCACAGTAGAGGTAGAGTACAGTGGAGTACAGTGGAGTAGAGTACAGTAGAGGTAGAGTACAGTGGAGCACAGTAAAGGTAGAGTACAGTGGAGCACAGTAGAGATAGAGTACAGTGGAATACAGTAGAGGTAGAGTACAGTGGAGTACAGTAGATGTAGAGTACAGAGGAGCACATTAGAGGTAGAGTACAGTGGAGTACAGTAGAGGTAGAATACAGTGGAGTACAGTAGAGATAGAGTACAGTGGAGTACAGTAGAAGTAGAGTACAGTGGAGCACAGTAGAGATAGAGTACAGTGGAGTACAGTAGACGTAGAGAACAGTGCAGTACAGTAGTGGTAGAGTAGAGTGGAGTACAGTACAGATAGACTACAATGGAGCACAGTAGAGATAGAGTACATTGGAGTACAGTAGAGGTAGAGTACAGTGGAGTACAGTAGAGGTAGAGTACAGTGGAGTACAGTGGAGCACATTAGAGGTGGAGTACAGTGGAGCACAGTAGAGGTAGAGTACAGTGGAGCACAGTAGAGGTAGAGTACAGTGGAGCACAGTAGAGGTAGAGTACAGTGGAGTACAGTAGAGGTATAGTACAGTGGAGTACAGTAGAGTAGAGTACAGTAGAGCACAGTAGAGGTAGAGTACAGTGGAGCACAGTAGAGATAGAGTACAGTAGAGTACAGTAGAGGTAGAGTAAAGTGGAGTACAGTAGAGGTAGAGTACAGTGGAGCACATTAGAGGTAGAGTACAGTGGAGCACAGAAGAGGTAGAGTACAATGGAACACAGTAGAGGTAGAGTACAGAGGAGCACAGTAGAGGTAGAGTAAAGAGGAGCACAGTAGAGATAGAGTACAGTGGAGCAGAGTAGAGGTAGAGTACAGTGGAGTACAGTAGAGTAGAGTACAGTGGAGCACAGTAGAGGTAGAGTACAGTGGAGCACAGTAGAGGTAGAGTACAGTGGAGTACAGTAGAGATAGAGTACAGTGGAGTGCAGTAGAGATAGAGTACAGTGGAGCACAGTAGAGATAGAGTACAGTGGAGCACAGTAGAGGTAGAGTACAGTGGAGTACAGTAGAGTAGAGTACAGTAGAGCACAGTAGAGGTAGAGTACAGTGGAGCACAGTAGAGGTAGAGTACAGAGGAGCACAGTAGAGATAGAGTACAGTGGAGCACAGTAGAGGTAGAGTACAGTGGAGCACAGTAGAGTAGAGTACAGTAGAGCACATTAGAGGTAGAGTACAGTGGAGCACAGTAGAGGTAGAGTACACTGGAGTACAGTAGAGATAGAGTACAATGGAGTACAGTAGAGATAGAGTACAGTGGAGTACAGTAGAGGTAGAGTACAGTGGAGTACAGTAGAGGTAGAGTACAGTGGAGCACATTAGAGGTGGATTACAGTAGAGTACAGTAGAGATAGAGTACAGTAGAGTACAGTAGAGGTAGAGTACAGTGGAGTACAGTAGAGATAGAGTACAGTGGAGCACAGTAGAAGTAGAGTACAGTGGAGTACAGTAGAGGTAGAGTACAGTGGAGTACAGTAGAGGTAGAGTACAGTGGAGTACAGTGGAGCACATTAGAGGTGGATTACAGTGGAGCACAGTAGAGGTACAGTACAGTGGAGCAAAGTAGAGGTAGAGAACAGTACAGTACAGTAGAGGTAGAGTACAGTGGAGTAGAGTAGAGAGAGAGTACAGTGGAGCACAGTAGAGATAGACTACAGTGGAGTACAATAGAGGTAGAGAACAGTACAGTACAGTAGAGGTAGAGTACAGTGGAGTACAGTAGCGGTAGAGTACAGTGGAGTAAAGTAGAGGTAGAGTACAGTGGAGTACAGTAGAGGTAGAGTACAGTGGAGTACAGTAGACGTAGAGTACAGTGGAGTACAATAGAGTAGAGTACAGTAGATCACAGTAGAGGTAGAGTACAGTGGAGCACAGTAGAGATAGAGTACAGTGGACTACAGTAGAGGTAGAGTACAGTGGAGTACAGTTGAGGTGGAGTACAGTAGAGTACAGTAGAGGTAGAGAACAGTACAGTACAGTAGAGGTAGAGTACAGTGGAGTAGAGTAGAGAGAGAGTACAGTGGAGCACAGTAGAGATAGACTACATTGGAGTACAGTAGAGGTAGAGAACAGTACAGTACAGTAGAGGTAGAGTACAGTAGAGTACAGTAGAGATAGTGTACAGTGGAGCACAGTAGAGATAGAGTAGAGTGGAGTACAGTAGAGGTAGAGTACAGTGGAGTACAGTAGAGGTAGAGTACAGTGAAGCACATTAGAGGTGGATTACAGTAGAGTACAGTAGAGATAGAGTACAGTAGAGTACAGTAGAGGTAGAGTACAGTGGAGTACAGTAGAGATAGCGTACAGTGGAGCACAGTAGAAGTAGAGTACAGTGGAGTACAGTAGAGGTAGAGTACAGTGGAGTACAGTAGAGGTAGAGTACAGTGGAGTACAGTGGAGCACATTAGAGGTGGATTACAGTGGAGCACAGCAGAGGTACAGTACAGTGGAGCAAAGTAGAGGTAGAGTACAGTGGAGTAGAGTAGAGGTAGAGTACAGTGGGGTACAGTAGAGTAGAGTAGAGTACAGTAGAGCACAGTAGAGGTAGAGTACAGTGGAGCACAGTAGAGTAGAGTACAGTGGAGTACAGTAGAGGTAGAGTACAGTGGAGTACAGTAGAGATAGAGTACAGTGGAGTACAGTAGAGGTAGAGTACAGTGGAGTACAGTAGAGGTAGAGTACAGAGGAGCACAGTAGAGATAGAGTACAGTGGAGCACAGTAGAGGTAGAGTACAGTGGAGTACAGTAGAGTAGAGTACAGTAGAGGTAGAGTACAGTGGAGCACAGTAAAGGTAGAGTACAGTGGAGCACAGTAGAGATAGAGTACAGTGGAATACAGTAAAGGTAGAGTACAGTGGAGTACAGTAGATGTAGAGTACAGAGGAGCACATTAGAGGTAGAATACAGTGGAGTACAGTAGAGGTAGAATACAGTGGAGTACAGTAGAGATAGAGTACAGTGGAGTACAGTAGAAGTAGAGTACAGTGGAGCACAGTAGAGATAGAGTACAGTGGAGTACAGTAGAGGTAGAGAACAGTGCAGTACAGTAGTGGTAGAGTAGAGTGGAGTACAGTACAGATAGACTACAATGGAGCACAGTAGAGATAGAGTACAGTGGAGTACAGTAGAGGTAGAGTACAGTGGAGTACAGTAGAGGTAGAGTACAGCGGAGTACAGTAGATGTAGAGTACAGAGGAGCACATTAGAGGTAGAATACAGTGGAGTACAGTAGAGGTAGAATACAGTGGAGTACAGTAGAGATAGAGTACAGTGGAGTACAGTAGAAGTAGAGTACAGTGGAGCACAGTAGAGATAGAGTACAGTGGAGTACAGTAGAGGTAGAGAACAGTGCAGTACAGTAGTGGTAGAGTACAGTAGAGTACAGTAGAGATAGTGTACAGTGGAGCACAGTAGAGATAGAGTACAGTGGAGTACAGTAGAGATAGAGTACAGTGGAATACAGTAAAGGTAGAGTACAGTGGAGTACAGTAGATGTAGAGTACAGAGGAGCACATTAGAGGTAGAATACAGTGGAGTACAGTAGAGGTAGAATACAGTGGAGTACAGTAGAGATAGAGTACAGTGGAGTACAGTAGAAGTAGAGTACAGTGGAGCACAGTAGAGATAGAGTACAGTGGAGTACAGTAGAGGTAGAGAACAGTGCAGTACAGTAGTGGTAGAGTACAGTAGAGTACAGTAGAGATAGTGTACAGTGGAGCACAGTAGAGATAGAGTAGAGTGGAGTACAGTAGAGGTAGAGTACAGTGGAGTACAGTAGAGGTAGAGTACAGTGAAGCACATTAGAGGTGGATTACAGTAGAGTACAGTAGAGATAGAGTACAGTAGAGTACAGTAGAGGTAGAGTACAGTGGAGTACAGTAGAGATAGAGTACAGTGGAGCACAGTAGAAGTAGAGTACAGTGGAGTACAGTAGAGGTAGAGTACAGTGGAGTACAGTAGAGGTAGAGTACAGTGGAGTACAGTGGAGCACATTAGAGGTGGATTACAGTGGAGCACAGCAGAGGTACAGTACAGTGGAGCAAAGTAGAGGTAGAGTACAGTGGAGTAGAGTAGAGGTAGAGTACAGTGGGGTACAGTAGAGTAGAGTAGAGTACAGTAGAGCACAGTAGAGGTAGAGTACAGTGGAGCACAGTAGAGATAGAGTACAGTGGAGCACAGTAGAGGTAGAGTACAGTGGAGTACAGTTGAGATAGAGTACAGTGGAGTACAGTAGAGGTAGAGTACAATGGAGTACAGTAGAGATAGAGTACAGTGGAGTACAGTAGAGGTAGAGTACAGTAGAGTACAGTAGAGGTAGAGTACAGTTGAGTACAGTAGAGATAGAGTACAGTGGAGCACAGTAGTGGTAGAGTACAGTGGAGTACAGTACAGATAGACTACAATGGAGCACAGTAGAGATAGAGTACAGTGGAGTACAGTAGAGGTACAGTACAGTGGAGTACAGTAGAGGTAGAGTACAATGGAGTACAGTGGAGCACATTAGAGGTGGAGTACAGTGGAGCACAGTAGAGGTAGAGTACAGTGGAGCACAGTAGAGGTAGAGTACAGTGGAGCACAGTAGAGGTAGAGTACAGTGGAGTACAGTAGAGGTAGAGTACAGTGGAGTACAGTAGAGGTAGAGTACAGTGGAGTACAGTAGCGGTAGAGTACAGTGGAGTACAGTAGAGGTAGAGTACAGTGGAGTACAGTAGAGGTAGAGTACAGTGGAGTACAGTAGACGTAGAGTACAGTGGAGTACAATAGAGTAGAGTACAGTAGATCACAGTAGAGGTAGAGTACAGTGGAGCACAGTAGAGATAGAGTACAGTGGAGTACAGTAGAGGTAGAGTACAGTGGAGTACAGTTGAGGTGGAGTACAGTAGAGTACAGTAGAGGTAGAGAACAGTACAGTACAGTAGAGGTAGAGTACAGTGGAGTAGAGTAGAGAGAGAGTACAGTGGAGCACAGTAGAGATAGACTACAGTGGAGTACAGTAGAGGTACAGAACAGTACAGTACAGTAGAGGTAGAGTACAGTAGAGTACAGTAGAGAAAGTGTACAGTGGAGCACAGTAGAGATAGAGTAGAGTGGAGTACAGTAGAGGTAGAGTACAGTGGAGTACAGTAGAGGTAGAGTACAGAGGAGCACAGTAGAGTTAGAGTACAGTGGAGCACAGTAGAGGTAGAGTACAGTGGAGTACAGTGGAGTAGAGTACAGTAGAGGTAGAGTACAGTGGAGCACAGTAAAGGTAGAGTACAGTGGAGCACAGTAGAGATAGAGTACAGTGGAATACAGTAGAGGTAGAGTACAGTGGAGTACAGTAGATGTAGAGTACAGAGGAGCACATTAGAGGTAGAGTACAGTGGAGTACAGTAGAGGTAGAATACAGTGGAGTACAGTAGAGATAGAGTACAGTGGAGTACAGTAGAAGTAGAGTACAGTGGAGCACAGTAGAGATAGAGTACAGTGGAGTACAGTAGACGTAGAGAACAGTGCAGTACAGTAGTGGTAGAGTAGAGTGGAGTACAGTACAGATAGACTACAATGGAGCACAGTAGAGATAGAGTACATTGGAGTACAGTAGAGGTAGAGTACAGTGGAGTACAGTAGAGGTAGAGTACAGTGGAGTACAGTGGAGCACATTAGAGGTGGAGTACAGTGGAGCACAGTAGAGGTAGAGTACAGTGGAGCACAGTAGAGGTAGAGTACAGTGGAGCACAGTAGAGGTAGAGTACAGTGGAGTACAGTAGAGGTAGAGTACAGTGGAGTACAGTAGAGTAGAGTACAGTAGAGCACAGTAGAGGTAGAGTACAGTGGAGCACAGTAGAGATAGAGTACAGTGGAGTACAGTAGAGGTAGAGTAAAGTGGAGTACAGTAGAGGTAGAGTACAGTGGAGCACATTAGAGGTAGAGTACAGTGGAGCACAGAAGAGGTAGAGTACAATGGAACACAGTAGAGGTAGAGTACAGAGGAGCACAGTAGAGGTAGAGTAAAGAGGAGCACAGTAGAGATAGAGTACAGTGGAGCAGAGTAGAGGTAGAGTACAGTGGAGTACAGTAGAGTAGAGTACAGTGGAGCACAGTAGAGGTAGAGTACAGTGGAGCACAGTAGAGGTAGAGTACAGTGGAGTACAGTAGAGATAGAGTACAGTGGAGTGCAGTAGAGATAGAGTACAGTGGAGCACAGTAGAGATAGAGTACAGTGGAGCACAGTAGAGGTAGAGTACAGTGGAGTACAGTAGAGTAGAGTACAGTAGAGCACAGTAGAGGTAGAGTACAGTGGAGCACAGTAGAGGTAGAGTACAGAGGAGCACAGTAGAGATAGAGTACAGTGGAGCACAGTAGAGGTAGAGTACAGTGGAGCACAGTAGAGTAGAGTACAGTAGAGCACATTAGAGGTAGAGTACAGTGGAGCACAGTAGAGGTAGAGTACACTGGAGTACAGTAGAGATAGAGTACAATGGAGTACAGTAGAGATAGAGTACAGTGGAGTACAGTAGAGGTAGAGTACAGTGGAGTACAGTAGAGGTAGAGTACAGTGGAGCACATTAGAGGTGGATTACAGTAGAGTACAGTAGAGATAGAGTACAGTAGAGTACAGTAGAGGTAGAGTACAGTGGAGTACAGTAGAGATAGAGTACAGTGGAGCACATTAGAGGTGGAGTACAGTGGAGCACAGTAGAGGTAGAGTACAGTGGAGCACAGTAGAGGTAGAGTACAGTGGAGCACAGTAGAGGTAGAGTACAGTGGAGTACAGTAGAGGTAGAGTACAGTGGAGTACAGTAGAGGTAGAGTACAGTGGAGTACAGTAGCGGTAGAGTACAGTGGAGTACAGTAGAGGTAGAGTACAGTGGAGTACAGTAGAGGTAGAGTACAGTGGAGTACAGTAGACGTAGAGTACAGTGGAGTACAATAGAGTAGAGTACAGTAGATCACAGTAGAGGTAGAGTACAGTGGAGCACAGTAGAGATAGAGTACAGTGGAGTACAGTAGAGGTAGAGTACAGTGGAGTACAGTTGAGGTGGAGTACAGTAGAGTACAGTAGAGGTAGAGAACAGTACAGTACAGTAGAGGTAGAGTACAGTGGAGTAGAGTAGAGAGAGAGTACAGTGGAGCACAGTAGAGATAGACTACAGTGGAGTACAGTAGAGGTACAGAACAGTACAGTACAGTAGAGGTAGAGTACAGTAGAGTACAGTAGAGAAAGTGTACAGTGGAGCACAGTAGAGATAGAGTAGAGTGGAGTACAGTAGAGGTAGAGTACAGTGGAGTACAGTAGAGGTAGAGTACAGAGGAGCACAGTAGAGTTAGAGTACAGTGGAGCACAGTAGAGGTAGAGTACAGTGGAGTACAGTGGAGTAGAGTACAGTAGAGGTAGAGTACAGTGGAGCACAGTAAAGGTAGAGTACAGTGGAGCACAGTAGAGATAGAGTACAGTGGAATACAGTAGAGGTAGAGTACAGTGGAGTACAGTAGATGTAGAGTACAGAGGAGCACATTAGAGGTAGAGTACAGTGGAGTACAGTAGAGGTAGAATACAGTGGAGTACAGTAGAGATAGAGTACAGTGGAGTACAGTAGAAGTAGAGTACAGTGGAGCACAGTAGAGATAGAGTACAGTGGAGTACAGTAGACGTAGAGAACAGTGCAGTACAGTAGTGGTAGAGTAGAGTGGAGTACAGTACAGATAGACTACAATGGAGCACAGTAGAGATAGAGTACATTGGAGTACAGTAGAGGTAGAGTACAGTGGAGTACAGTAGAGGTAGAGTACAGTGGAGTACAGTGGAGCACATTAGAGGTGGAGTACAGTGGAGCACAGTAGAGGTAGAGTACAGTGGAGCACAGTAGAGGTAGAGTACAGTGGAGCACAGTAGAGGTAGAGTACAGTGGAGTACAGTAGAGGTAGAGTACAGTGGAGTACAGTAGAGTAGAGTACAGTAGAGCACAGTAGAGGTAGAGTACAGTGGAGCACAGTAGAGATAGAGTACAGTGGAGTACAGTAGAGGTAGAGTAAAGTGGAGTACAGTAGAGGTAGAGTACAGTGGAGCACATTAGAGGTAGAGTACAGTGGAGCACAGAAGAGGTAGAGTACAATGGAACACAGTAGAGGTAGAGTACAGAGGAGCACAGTAGAGGTAGAGTAAAGAGGAGCACAGTAGAGATAGAGTACAGTGGAGCAGAGTAGAGGTAGAGTACAGTGGAGTACAGTAGAGTAGAGTACAGTGGAGCACAGTAGAGGTAGAGTACAGTGGAGCACAGTAGAGGTAGAGTACAGTGGAGTACAGTAGAGATAGAGTACAGTGGAGTGCAGTAGAGATAGAGTACAGTGGAGCACAGTAGAGATAGAGTACAGTGGAGCACAGTAGAGGTAGAGTACAGTGGAGTACAGTAGAGTAGAGTACAGTAGAGCACAGTAGAGGTAGAGTACAGTGGAGCACAGTAGAGGTAGAGTACAGAGGAGCACAGTAGAGATAGAGTACAGTGGAGCACAGTAGAGGTAGAGTACAGTGGAGCACAGTAGAGTAGAGTACAGTAGAGCACATTAGAGGTAGAGTACAGTGGAGCACAGTAGAGGTAGAGTACACTGGAGTACAGTAGAGATAGAGTACAATGGAGTACAGTAGAGATAGAGTACAGTGGAGTACAGTAGAGGTAGAGTACAGTGGAGTACAGTAGAGGTAGAGTACAGTGGAGCACATTAGAGGTGGATTACAGTAGAGTACAGTAGAGATAGAGTACAGTAGAGTACAGTAGAGGTAGAGTACAGTGGAGTACAGTAGAGATAGAGTACAGTGGAGCACAGTAGAAGTAGAGTACAGTGGAGTACAGTAGAGGTAGAGTACAGTGGAGTACAGTAGAGGTAGAGTACAGTGGAGTACAGTGGAGCACATTAGAGGTGGATTACAGTGGAGCACAGTAGAGGTACAGTACAGTGGAGCAAAGTAGAGGTAGAGAACAGTACAGTACAGTAGAGGTAGAGTACAGTGGAGTAGAGTAGAGAGAGAGTACAGTGGAGCACAGTAGAGATAGACTACAGTGGAGTACAGTAGAGGTAGAGAACAGTACAGTACAGTAGAGGTAGAGTACAGTGGAGTACAGTAGCGGTAGAGTACAGTGGAGTAAAGTAGAGGTAGAGTACAGTGGAGTACAGTAGAGGTAGAGTACAGTGGAGTACAGTAGACGTAGAGTACAGTGGAGTACAATAGAGTAGAGTACAGTAGATCACAGTAGAGGTAGAGTACAGTGGAGCACAGTAGAGATAGAGTACAGTGGACTACAGTAGAGGTAGAGTACAGTGGAGTACAGTTGAGGTGGAGTACAGTAGAGTACAGTAGAGGTAGAGAACAGTACAGTACAGTAGAGGTAGAGTACAGTGGAGTAGAGTAGAGAGAGAGTACAGTGGAGCACAGTAGAGATAGACTACAGTGGAGTACAGTAGAGGTAGAGAACAGTACAGTACAGTAGAGGTAGAGTACAGTAGAGTACAGTAGAGATAGTGTACAGTGGAGCACAGTAGAGATAGAGTAGAGTGGAGTACAGTAGAGGTAGAGTACAGTGGAGTACAGTAGAGGTAGAGTACAGTGAAGCACATTAGAGGTGGATTACAGTAGAGTACAGTAGAGATAGAGTACAGTAGAGTACAGTAGAGGTAGAGTACAGTGGAGTACAGTAGAGATAGAGTACAGTGGAGCACAGTAGAAGTAGAGTACAGTGGAGTACAGTAGAGGTAGAGTACAGTGGAGTACAGTAGAGGTAGAGTACAGTGGAGTACAGTGGAGCACATTAGAGGTGGATTACAGTGGAGCACAGCAGAGGTACAGTACAGTGGAGCAAAGTAGAGGTAGAGTACAGTGGAGTAGAGTAGAGGTAGAGTACAGTGGGGTACAGTAGAGTAGAGTAGAGTACAGTAGAGCACAGTAGAGGTAGAGTACAGTGGAGCACAGTAGAGTAGAGTACAGTGGAGTACAGTAGAGGTAGAGTACAGTGGAGTACAGTAGAGATAGAGTACAGTGGAGTACAGTAGAGGTAGAGTACAGTGGAGTACAGTAGAGGTAGAGTACAGAGGAGCACAGTAGAGATAGAGTACAGTGGAGCACAGTAGAGGTAGAGTACAGTGGAGTACAGTAGAGTAGAGTACAGTAGAGGTAGAGTACAGTGGAGCACAGTAAAGGTAGAGTACAGTGGAGCACAGTAGAGATAGAGTACAGTGGAATACAGTAAAGGTAGAGTACAGTGGAGTACAGTAGATGTAGAGTACAGAGGAGCACATTAGAGGTAGAATACAGTGGAGTACAGTAGAGGTAGAATACAGTGGAGTACAGTAGAGATAGAGTACAGTGGAGTACAGTAGAAGTAGAGTACAGTGGAGCACAGTAGAGATAGAGTACAGTGGAGTACAGTAGAGGTAGAGAACAGTCCAGTACAGTAGTGGTAGAGTAGAGTGGAGTACAGTACAGATAGACTACAATGGAGCACAGTAGAGATAGAGTACAGTGGAGTACAGTAGAGGTAGAGTACAGTGGAGTACAGTAGAGGTAGAGTACAGCGGAGTACAGTGGAGCACATTAGAGGTGGAGTACAGTGGAGCACAGTAGAGGTAGAGTACAGTGGAGCACAGTAGAGGTAGAGTACAGTGGAGCACAGTAGAGGTAGAGTACAGTGGAGTACAGTAGAGGTAGAGTACAGTGGAGTACAGTAGAGTAGAGTACAGTAGAGCACAGTAGAGGTAGAGTACAGTGGAGCACAGTAGAGATAGAGTACAGTGGAGTACAGTAGAGGTAGAGTAAAGTGGAGTACAGTAGAGGTAGAGTACAGTGGAACACATTAGAGGTAGAGTACAGTGGAGCAGAGAAGAGGTAGAGTACAATGGAACACAGTAGAGGTAGAGTACAGAGGAGCACAGTAGAGGTAGAGTAAAGAGGAGCACAGTAGAGATAGAGTACAGTGGAGCACAGTAGAGGTAGAGTACAGTGGAGTACAGTAGAGTACAGTGGAGCACAGTAGAGGTAGAGTACAGTGGAGCACAGTAGAGGTAGAGTACAGTGGAGTACAGTAGAGATAGAGTACAGTGGAGTACAGTAGAGATAGAGTACAGTGGAGCACAGTAGAGATAGAGTACAGTGGAGCACAGTAGAGGTAGAGTACAGTGGAGTACAGTAGAGTAGAGTACAGTAGAGCACAGTAGAGGTAGAGTACAGTGGAGCACAGTAGAGGTAGAGTACAGAGGAGCACAGTAGAGATAGAGTACAGTGGAGCACAGTAGAGGTAGAGTACAGTGGAGCACAGTAGAGTAGAGTACAGTAGAGCACATTAGAGGTAGAGTACAGTGGAGCACAGTAGAGGTAGAGTACAGTGGAGTACAGTAGAGATAGAGTACAATGGAGTACAGTAGACATAGAGTACAGTGGAGTACAGTAGAGGTAGAGTACAGTGGAGTACAGTAGAGGTAGAGTACAGTGGAGCACATTAGAGGTGGATTACAGTAGAGTACAGTAGAGATAGAGTACAGTAGAGTACAGTAGAGGTAGAGTACAGTATAGTACAGTAGAGATAGAGTACAGTGGAGCACAGTAGAAGTAGAGTACAGTGGAGTACAGTAGAGGTAGAGTACAGTGGAGTACAGTAGAGGTAGAGTACAGTGGAGTACAGTGGAGCACATTAGAGGTGGCTTACAGTGGAGCACAGTAGAGGTACAGTACAGTGGAGCAAAGTAGAGGTAGAGTACAGTGGAGCACAGTAGAGGTAGAGTACAGTGGAGTACAGTAGAGGTAGAGTACAGTGGAGTACAGTAGAGTAAAGTAGAGTACAGTAGAGCACAGTAGAGGTAGAGTACAGTGGAGCAAAGTAGAGATAGAGTACAGTGGAGTACAGTAGAGGTAGAGTACAGTGGAGTACAGTAGAGGTAGAGTACAGTGGAGTACAGTAGAGGTAGAGTACAGTGGAGTACAGTAGAGGTAGAGTACAGTGGAGTACGATAGAGTAGAGTACAGTAGATCACAGTAGAGGTAGAGTACAGTGGAGCACAGTAGAGGTAGAGTACAGTGGAGCACAGTAGAGATAGAGTACAGTGGAGTACAGTAGAGGTAGAGTACAGTGGAGTACAGTTGAGGTGGAGTACAGTAGAGTACAGTAGAGGTAGAGAACAGTACAGTACAGTAGAGGTAGAGTACAGTGGAGTAGAGTAGAGAGAGAGTACAGTGGAGCACAGTAGAGATAGACTACAGTGGAGTACAGTAGAGGTAGAGAACAGTACAGTACAGTAGAGGTAGAGTACAGTAGAGTACAGTAGAGATAGTGTACAGTGGAGCACAGTAGAGATAGAGTACAGTGGAGTACAGTAGAGGTAGAGTACAGTGGAGTACAGTAGAGGTAGAGTACAGTGGAGCACATTAGAGGTGGATTACAGTAGAGTACAGTAGAGATAGAGTACAGTAGAGTACAGTAGAGGTAGAGTACAGTGAAGTACAGTAGAGATAGAGTACAGTGGAGCACAGTAGAAGTAGAGTACAGTGGAGTACAGTAGAGGTAGAGTACAGTGGAGTACAGTGGAGCACATTAGAGGTGGCTTACAGTGGAGCACAGTAGAGGTACAGTACAGTGGAGCAAAGTAGAGGTAGAGTACAGTGGAGTAGAGTAGAGGTAGAGTACAGTGGAGTACAGTAGAGTAGAGTAGAGTAGAGTACAGTAGAGCACAGTAGAGGTAGAGTACAGTGGAGCACAGTAGAGTAGAGTACAGTGGAGTATAGTAGAGGTAGAGTACAGTGGAGTACAGTAGACATAGAGTACAGTGGAGTACAGTAGAGGTAGAGTATAGTGGAGTACAGTAGAGGTAGAGTACAGAGGAGCACAGTAGAGATAGAGTACAGTGGAGCACAGTAGAGGTAGAGTACAGTGGAGTACAGTAGATGTAGAGTACAGTGGAGTACAGTAGAGATAGAGTACAGTGGAGCACAGTAGTGGTAGAGTACAGTGGAGTACAGTACAGATAGACTACAGTGGAGCACAGTAGAGATAGAGTACAGTGGAGTACAGTAGAGGTACAGTACAGTGGAGTACAGTAGAGGTAGAGTACAATGGAGTACAGTGGAGCACATTAGAGGTGGAGTACAGTGGAGCACAGTAGAGGTAGAGTACAGTGGAGCACAGTAGAGGTAGAGTACAGTAGAGGTAGAGTACAGTGGAGTACAGTAGAGGTAGAGTACAGTGGAGTACAGTAGAGGTAGAGTACAGTGGAGTACAGTAGCGGTAGAGTACAGTGGAGTACAGTAGAGGTAGAGTACAGTGGAGTACAGTAGAGGTAGAGTACAGTGGAGTACAGTAGACGTAGAGTACAGTGGAGTACAATAGAGTAGAGTACAGTAGATCACAGTAGAGGTAGAGTACAGTGGAGCACAGTAGAGATAGAGTACAGTGGAGTACAGTAGAGGTAGAGTACAGTGGAGTACAGTTGAGGTGGAGTACAGTAGAGTAGAGTAGAGGTAGAGAACAGTACAGTACAGTAGAGGTAGAGTACAGTGGAGTAGAGTAGAGAGAGAGTATAGTGGAGCACAGTAGAGATAGACTACAGTGGAGTACAGTAGAGGTAGAGAACAGTACAGTACAGTAGAGGTAGAGTACAGTAGAGTACAGTAGAGATAGTGTACAGTGGAGCACAGTAGAGATAGAGTAGAGTGGAATACAGTAGAGGTAGAGTACAGTGGAGTACAGTAGATGTAGAGTACAGAGGAGCACATTAGAGGTAGAGTACAGTGGAGTACAGTAGAGGTAGAATACAGTGGAGTACAGTAGAGATAGAGTACAGTGGAGTACAGTAGAAGTAGAGTACAGTGGAGCACAGTAGAGATAGAGTACAGTGGAGTACAGTAGAGGTAGAGAACAGTGCAGTACAGTAGTGGTAGAGTAGAGTGGAGTACAGTACAGATAGACTACAATGGAGCACAGTAGAGATAGAGTACATTGGAGTACAGTAGAGGTAGAGTACAGTGGAGTACAGTAGAGGTAGAGTACAGTGGAGTACAGTGGAGCACATTAGAGGTGGAGTACAGTGGAGCACAGTAGAGGTAGAGTACAGTGGAGCACAGTAGAGGTAGAGTACAGTGGAGCACAGTAGAGGTAGAGTACAGTGGAGCACAGTAGAGGTAGAGTACAGTGGAGTACAGTAGAGGTAGAGTACAGTGGAGTACAGTAGAGTAGAGTACAGTAGAGCACAGTAGAGGTAGAGTACAGTGGAGCACAGTAGAGATAGAGTACAGTGGAGTACAGTAGAGGTAGAGTAAAGTGGAGTACAGTAGAGGTAGAGTACAGTGGAGCACATTAGAGGTAGAGTACAGTGGAGCACAGAAGAGGTAGAGTACAATGGAACACAGTAGAGGTAGAGTACAGAGGAGCACAGTAGAGGTAGAGTAAAGAGGAGCACAGTAGAGATAGAGTACAGTGGAGCACAGTAGAGGTAGAGTACAGTGGAGTACAGTAGAGTAGAGTACAGTGGAGCACAGTAGAGGTAGAGTACAGTGGAGCACAGTAGAGGTAGAGTACAGTGGAGTACAGTAGAGATAGAGTACAGTGGAGTGCAGTATAGATAGAGTACAGTGGAGCACAGTAGAGATAGAGTACAGTGGAGCACAGTAGAGGTAGAGTACAGTGGAGTACAGTAGAGTAGAGTACAGTAGAGCACAGTAGAGGTAGAGTACAGTGGAGCACAGTAGAGGTAGAGTACAGAGGAGCACAGTAGAGATAGAGTACAGTGGAGCACAGTAGAGGTAGAGTACAGTGGAGCACAGTAGAGTAGAGTACAGTAGAGCACATTAGAGGTAGAGTACAGTGGAGCACAGTAGAGGTAGAGTACAGTGGAGTACAGTAGAGATAGAGTACAATGGAGTACAGTAGAGATAGAGTACAGTGGAGTACAGTAGAGGTAGAGTACAGTGGAGTACAGTAGAGGTAGAGTACAGTGGAGCACATTAGAGGTGGATTACAGTAGAGTACAGTAGAGATAGAGTACAGTAGAGTACAGTAGAGGTAGAGTACAGTGGAGTACAGTAGAGGTAGAGTACAGTGGAGTACAGTAGAGGTAGAGTACAGTGGAGTACAGTGGAGCACATTAGAGGTGGATTACAGTGGAGCACAGTAGAGGTACAGTACAGTGGAGCAAAGTAGAGGTAGAGAACAGTACAGTACAGTAGAGGTAGAGTACAGTGGAGTAGAGTAGAGAGAGAGTACAGTGGAGCACAGTAGAGATAGACTACAGTGGAGTACAGTAGAGGTAGAGAACAGTACAGTACAGTAGAGGTAGAGTACAGTGGAGTACAGTAGCGGTAGAGTACAGTGGAGTACAGTAGAGGTAGAGTACAGTGGAGTACAGTAGAGGTAGAGTACAGTGGAGTACAGTAGACGTAGAGTACAGTGGAGTACAATAGAGTAGAGTACAGTAGATCACAGTAGAGGTAGAGTACAGTGGAGCACAGTAGAGATAGAGTACAGTGGAGTACAGTAGAGGTAGAGTACAGTGGAGTACAGTTGAGGTGGAGTACAGTAGAGTACAGTAGAGGTAGAGAACAGTACAGTACAGTAGAGGTAGAGTACAGTGGAGTAGAGTAGAGAGAGAGTACAGTGGAGCACAGTAGAGATAGACTACAGTGGAGTACAGTAGAGGTAGAGAACAGTACAGTACAGTAGAGGTAGAGTACAGTAGAGTACAGTAGAGATAGTGTACAGTGGAGCACAGTAGAGATAGAGTAGAGTGGAGTACAGTAGAGGTAGAGTACAGTGGAGTACAGTAGAGGTAGAGTACAGTGAAGCACATTAGAGGTGGATTACAGTAGAGTACAGTAGAGATAGAGTACAGTAGAGTACAGTAGAGGTAGAGTACAGTGGAGTACAGTAGAGATAGAGTACAGTGGAGCACAGTAGAAGTAGAGTACAGTGGAGTACAGTAGAGGTAGAGTACAGTGGAGTACAGTAGAGGTAGAGTACAGTGGAGTACAGTGGAGCACATTAGAGGTGGATTACAGTGGAGCACAGCAGAGGTACAGTACAGTGGAGCAAAGTAGAGGTAGAGTACAGTGGAGTAGAGTAGAGGTAGAGTACAGTGGGGTACAGTAGAGTAGAGTAGAGTACAGTAGAGCACAGTAGAGGTAGAGTACAGTGGAGCACAGTAGAGTAGAGTACAGTGGAGTACAGTAGAGGTAGAGTACAGTGGAGTACAGTAGAGATAGAGTACAGTGGAGTACAGTAGAGGTAGAGTACAGTGGAGTACAGTAGAGGTAGAGTACAGAGGAGCACAGTAGAGATAGAGTACAGTGGAGCACAGTAGAGGTAGAGTACAGTGGAGTACAGTAGAGTAGAGTACAGTAGAGGTAGAGTACAGTGGAGCACAGTAAAGGTAGAGTACAGTGGAGCACAGTAGAGATAGAGTACAGTGGAATACAGTAGAGGTAGAGTACAGTGGAGTACAGTAGATGTAGAGTACAGAGGAGCACATTAGAGGTAGAGTACAGTGGAGTACAGTAGAGGTAGAATACAGTGGAGTACAGTAGAGATAGAGTACAGTGGAGTACAGTAGAAGTAGAGTACAGTGGAGCACAGTAGAGATAGAGTACAGTGGAGTACAGTAGAGGTAGAGAACAGTGCAGTACAGTAGTGGTAGAGTAGAGTGGAGTACAGTACAGATAGACTACAATGGAGCACAGTAGAGATAGAGTACAGTGGAGTACAGTAGAGGTAGAGTACAGTGGAGTACAGTAGAGGTAGAGTACAGCGGAGTACAGTGGAGCACATTAGAGGTGGAGTACAGTGGAGCACAGTAGAGGTAGAGTACAGTGGAGCACAGTAGAGGTAGAGTACAGTGGAGCACAGTAGAGGTAGAGTACAGTGGAGCACAGTAGAGGTAGAGTACAGTGGAGTACAGTAGAGATAGAGTACAGTGGAGTACAGTAGAGATAGAGTACAGTGGAGCACAGTAGAGATAGAGTACAGTGGAGCACAGTAGAGGTAGAGTACAGTGGAGTACAGTAGAGTAGAGTACAGTAGAGCACAGTAGAGGTAGAGTACAGTGGAGCACAGTAGAGGTAGAGTACAGAGGAGCACAGTAGAGATAGAGTACAGTGGAGCACAGTAGAGGTAGAGTACAGTGGAGCACAGTAGAGTAGAGTACAGTAGAGCACATTAGAGGTAGAGTACAGTGGAGTACAGTAGAGGTAGAGTACAGTGGAGTACAGTAGAGTAGAGTACAGTAGAGCACAGTAGAGGTAGAGTACAGTGGAGCACAGTAGAGATAGAGTACAGTGGAGTACAGTAGAGGTAGAGTAAAGTGGAGTACAGTAGAGGTAGAGTACAGTGGAACACAGTAGAGGTAGAGTACAGTGGAGTACAGTAGAGATAGAGTACAATGGAGTACAGTAGACATAGAGTACAGTGGAGTACAGTAGAGGTAGAGTACAGTGGAGTACAGTAGAGGTAGAGTACAGTGGAGCACATTAGAGGTGGATTACAGTAGAGTACAGTAGAGATAGAGTACAGTAGAGTACAGTAGAGGTAGAGTACAGTATAGTACAGTAGAGATAGAGTAGAGTGGAGCACAGTAGAAGTAGAGTACAGTGGAGTACAGTAGAGGTAGAGTACAGTGGAGTACAGTAGAGGTAGAGTACAGTGGAGTACAGTGGAGCACATTAGAGGTGGCTTACAGTGGAGCAGAGTAGAGGTACAGTACAGTGGAGCAAAGTAGAGGTAGAGTACAGTGGAGCACAGTAGAGGTAGAGTACAGTGGAGTACAGTAGAGGTAGAGTACAGTGGAGTACAGTAGAGTAAAGTAGAGTACAGTAGAGCACAGTAGAGGTAGAGTACAGTGGAGCAAAGTAGAGATAGAGTACAGTGGAGTACAGTAGAGGTAGAGGACAGTGGAGTACAGTAGAGGTAGAGTACAGTGGAGTACAGTAGCGGTAGAGTACAGTGGAGTACAGTAGAGGTAGAGTACAGTGGAGTACAGTAGAGGTAGAGTACAGTGGAGTACAGTAGAGGTAGAGTACAGTGGAGTACGATAGAGTAGAGTACAGTAGATCACAGTAGAGGTAGAGTACAGTGGAGCACAGTAGAGGTAGAGTACAGTGGAGCACAGTAGAGATAGAGTACAGTGGAGTACAGTAGAGGTAGAGTACAGTGGAGTAAATTTGAGGTGGAGTACAGTGGAGTACAGTAGAGGTAGAGTACAGTGGAGTACAGTAGAGGTAGAGTACAGTGGAGCACATTAGAGGTGGATTACAGTAGAGTACAGTAGAGATAGTGTACAGTAGAGTACAGTAGAGGTAGAGTACAGTGAAGTACAGTAGAGATAGAGTACAGTGGAGCACAGTAGAAGTAGAGTACAGTGGAGTACAGTAGAGGTAGAGTACAGTGGAGTACAGTGGAGCACATTAGAGGTGGCTTACAGTGGAGCACAGTAGAGGTACAGTACAGTGGAGCAAAGTAGAGGTAGAGTACAGTGGAGTAGAGTAGAGGTAGAGTACAGTGGAGTACAGTAGAGTAGAGTAGAGTACAGTAGAGCACAGTAGAGGTAGAGTACAGTGGAGCACAGTAGAGTAGAGTACAGTGGAGTATAGTAGAGGTAGAGTACAGTGGAGTACAGTAGACATAGAGTACAGTGGAGTACAGTAGAGGTAGAGTATAGTGGAGTACAGTAGAGGTAGAGTACAGAGGAGCACAGTAGAGATAGAGTACAGTGGAGCACAGTAGAGGTAGAGTACAGTGGAGTACAGTAGAGTAGAGTACAGTAGAGGTAGAGTACAGTAGAGTACAGTAGAGGTAGAGTACAGTGGAGTACAGTAGAGATAGAGTACAGTGGAGCACAGTAGTGGTAGAGTACAGTGGAGTACAGTACAGATAGACTACAGTGGAGCACAGTAGAGATAGAGTACAGTGGAGTACAGTAGAGGTACAGTACAGTGGAGTACCGTAGAGGTAGAGTACAATGGAGTACAGTGGAGCACATTAGAGGTGGAGTACAGTGGAGCACAGTAGAGGTAGAGTACAGTGGAGCACAGTAGAGGTAGAGTACAGTAGAGGTAGAGTACAGTGGAGTACAGTAGAGGTAGAGTACAGTGGAGTACAGTAGAGGTAGAGTACAGTGGAGTACAGTAGCGGTAGAGTACAGTGGAGTACAGTAGAGGTAGAGTACAGTGGAGTACAGTAGAGGTAGAGTACAGTGGAGTACAGTAGACGTAGAGTGCAGTGGAGTACAATAGAGTAGAGTACAGTAGATCACAGTAGAGGTAGAGTACAGTGGAGCACAGTAGAGATAGAGTGGAGTACAGTAGAGGTAGAGTACAGTGGAGTACAGTTGAGGTGGAGTACAGTAGAGTACAGTAGAGGTAGAGTACAGTAGAGTACAGTAGAGATAGTGTACAGTGGAGCACAGTAGAGATAGAGTAGAGTGGAGTACAGTAGAGGTAGAGTACAGTGGAGTACAGTAGAGGTAGAGTACAGTGAAGCACATTAGAGGTGGATTACAGTAGAGTACAGTAGAGATAGAGTACAGTAGAGTACAGTAGAGGTAGAGTACAGTGGAGTACAGTAGAGATAGAGTACAGTGGAGCACAGTAGAAGTAGAGTACAGTGGAGTACAGTAGAGGTAGAGTACAGTGGAGTACAGTAGAGGTAGAGTACAGTGGAGTACAGTGGAGCACATTAGAGGTGGATTACAGTGGAGCACAGCAGAGGTACAGTACAGTGGAGCAAAGTAGAGGTAGAGTACAGTGGAGTAGAGTAGAGGTAGAGTACAGTGGGGTACAGTAGAGTAGAGTAGAGTACAGTAGAGCACAGTAGAGGTAGAGTACAGTGGAGCACAGTAGAGTAGAGTACAGTGGAGTACAGTAGAGGTAGAGTACAGTGGAGTACAGTAGAGATAGAGTACAGTGGAGTACAGTAGAGGTAGAGTACAGTGGAGTACAGTAGAGGTAGAGTACAGAGGAGCACAGTAGAGATAGAGTACAGTGGAGCACAGTAGAGGTAGAGTACAGTGGAGTACAGTAGAGTAGAGTACAGTAGAGGTAGAGTACAGTGGAGCACAGTAAAGGTAGAGTACAGTGGAGCACAGTAGAGATAGAGTACAGTGGAATACAGTAGAGGTAGAGTACAGTGGAGTACAATAGATGTAGAGTACAGAGGAGCACATTAGAGGTAGAGTACAGTGGAGTACAGTAGAGGTAGAATACAGTGGAGTAGAGTAGAGATAGAGTACAGTGGAGTACAGTAGAAGTAGAGTACAGTGGAGCACAGTAGAGATAGAGTACAGTGGAGTACAGTAGAGGTAGAGAACAGTGCAGTACAGTAGTGGTAGAGTAGAGTGGAGTACAGTACAGATAGACTACAATGGAGCACAGTAGAGATAGAGTAGAGTGGAGTACAGTAGAGGTAGAGTACAGTGGAGTACAGTAGAGGTAGAGTACAGCGGAGTACAGTGGAGCATATTAGAGGTGGAGTACAGTGGAGCACAGTAGAGGTAGAGTACAGTGGAGCACAGTAGAGGTAGAGTACAGTGGAGCACAGTAGAGGTAGAGTACAGTGGAGTACAGTAGAGGTAGAGTACAGTGGAGTACAGTAGAGTAGAGTACAGTAGAGCACAGTAGAGGTAGAGTACAGTGGAGCACAGTAGAGATAGAGTACAGTGGAGTACAGTAGAGGTAGAGTAAAGTGGAGTACAGAAGAGGTAGAGTACAGTGGAGCACATTAGAGGTAGAGTACAGTGGAGCAGAGAAGAGGTAGAGTACAATGGAACACAGTAGAGGTAGAGTACAGAGGAGCACAGTAGAGGTAGAGTAAAGAGGAGCACAGTAGAGATAGAGTACAGTGGAGCACAGTAGAGGTAGAGTACAGTGGAGTACAGTAGAGTAGAGTACAGTGGAGCACAGTAGAGGTAGAGTACAGTGGAGCACAGTAGAGGTAGAGTACAGTGGAGTACAGTAGAGATAGAGTACAGTGGAGTACAGTAGAGATAGAGTACAGTGGAGCACAGTAGAGATAGAGTACAGTGGAGCACAGTAGAGGTAGAGTACAGTGGAGTACAGTAGAGTAGTGTACAGTAGAGCACAGTAGAGGTAGAGTACAGTGGAGCACAGTAGAGGTAGAGTACAGAGGAGCACAGTAGAGATAGAGTACAGTGGAGCACAGTAGAGGTAGAGTACAGTGGAGCACAGTAGAGTAGAGTACAGTAGAGCACATTAGAGGTAGAGTACAGTGGAGTACAGTAGAGGTAGAGTACAGTGGAGTACAGTAGAGATAGAGTACAATGGAGTACAGTAGAGATAGAGTACAGTGGAGTACAGTAGAGGTAGAGTACAGTGGAGTACAGTAGAGGTAGAGTACAGTGGAGCACATTAGAGGTGGATTACAGTAGAGTACAGTAGAGATAGAGTACAGTAGAGTACAGTAGAGGTAGAGTACAGTGGAGTACAGTAGAGATAGAGTACAGTGGAGCACAGTAGAAGTAGAGTACAGTGGAGTACAGTAGAGGTAGAGTACAGTGGAGTACAGTAGAGGTAGAGTACAGTGGAGTACAGTGGAGCACATTAGAGGTGGATTACAGTGGAGCACAGTAGAGGTACAGTACAGTGGAGCAAAGTAGAGGTAGAGAACAGTACAGTACAGTAGAGGTAGAGTACAGTGGAGTAGAGTAGAGAGAGAGTACAGTGGAGCACAGTAGAGATAGACTACAGTGGAGTACAGTAGAGGTATAGAACAGTACAGTACAGTAGAGGTAGAGTACAGTAGAGTACAGTAGAGATAGTGTACAGTGGAGCACAGTAGAGATAGAGTACAGTGGAGTACAGTAGAGGTAGAGTACAGTGGAGTACAGTAGAGGTAGAGTACAGTGGAGCACATTAGAGGTGGATTACAGTAGAGTACAGTAGAGATAGAGTACAGTAGAGTACAGTAGAGGTAGAGTACAGTGGAGTACAGTAGAGATAGAGTACAGTGGAGCACATTAGAGGTGGATTACAGTGGAGCACAGTAGAGGTACAGTACAGTGGAGCAAAGTAGAGGTAGAGTACAGTGGAGTAGAGTAGAGGTAGATTACAGTGGAGTACAGTAGAATAGAGTAGAGTACAGTAGAGCACAGTAGAGGTAGAGTACAGTGGAGCACAGTAGAGTAGAGTACAGTGGAGTACAGTAGAGGTAGAATACAGTGGAGTACAGTAGAGATAGAGTAGAGTGGAGTACAGTAGAGGTAGAGTACAGTGGAGTACTGTAGAGGTAGAGTACAGAGGAGCACAGTAGAGATAGAGTACAGTGGAGCACAGTAGAGGTAGAGTACAGTGGAGTACAGTAGAATAGAGTACAGTAGAGGTAGAGTACAGTGGAGCACAGTAAAGGTAGAGTACAGTGGAGCACAGTAGAGATAGAGTACAGTGGAATACAGTAGAGGTAGAGTACAGTGGAGTACAGTAGATGTAGAGTACAGAGGAGCACATTAGAGGTAGAGTACAGTGGAGTACAGCAGAGGTAGAATACTGTGGAGTACAGTAGAGATAGAGTACAGTGGAGTACAGTAGAAGTAGAGTACAGTGGAGCACAGCAGAGATAGAGTACAGTGGAGTACAGTAGAGGTAGAGAACAGTGCAGTACAGTAGTGGTAGAGTAGAGTGGACTACAGTACAGATAGACTACAATGGAGCACAGTAGAGATAGAGTACAGTGGAGTACAGTAGAGGTAGAGTACAGTGGAGTACAGTAGAGGTAGAGTACAGTGGAGCACAGTAGAGATAGAGTACAGTGGAGTACAGTAGAGGTAGAGTACAGTGGAGTACACTAGAGGTAGAGTACAGTGGAGTACAGTAGAGGTAGAGTACAGTGGAGTACAGTGGAGCACATTAGAGGTGGAGTACAGTGGAGCACAGTAGAGGTAGAGTACAGTGGAGCACAGTAGAGGTAGAGTACAGTGGAGCACAGTAGAGGTAGAGTACAGTGGAGTACAGTAGAGGTAGAGTACAGTGGAGTACAGTAGAGTAGAGTACAGTACAGTAGAGCACAGTAGAGGTAGAGTACAGTGGAGCACAGTAGAGATAGAGTACAGTGGAGTACAGTAGAGGTAGAGTAAAGTGGAGTATAGTAGAGGTAGAGTACAGTGAAGCACATTAGAGGTAGAGTACAGTGGAGCACAGAAGAGGTAGAGTACAGTGGAACACAGTAGAGGTAGAGTACAGAGGAGCACAGTAGAGGTAGAGTAAAGAGGAGCACAGTAGAGATAGAGTACAGTGGAGCACAGTAGAGGTAGAGTACAGTGGAGTACAGTAGAGTAGAGTACAGTGGAGCACAGTAGAGGTAGAGTACAGTGGAGCACAGTAGAGGTAGAGTACAGTGGAGTACAGTAGAGATAGAGTACAGTGGAGTACAGTAGAGATAGAGTACAGTGGAGCAGAGTAGAAATAGAGTAAAGTGGAGCACAGTAGAGGTAGAGTACAGTGGAGGACAGTAGAGTAGAGTACAGTAGAGCACAGTAGAGGTAGAGTACAGTGGAGCACAGTAGAGGTAGAGTACAGTGGAGCACAGTAGAGGTAGAGTACAGAGGAGCACAGTAGAGATAGAGTACAGTGGAGCACAGTAGAGGTAGAGTAAAGTGGAGCACAGTAGAGGTAGAGTACAGTGGAGTACAGTAGAGTAGAGTACAGTGGAGCACAGTAGACGTAGAGTACAGTGGAGCACAGTAGAGGTAGAGTACAGTGGAGTACAGTAGAGATAGAGTACAGTGGAGTACAGTAGAGATAGAGTACAGTGGAGCACAGTAGAGATAGAGCACAGTGGAGCACAGTAGAGGTAGAGTACAGTGGAGTACAGTAGAGTAGAGTACAGTAGAGCACAGTAGAGGTAGAGTACAGTGGAGCACAGTAGAGGTAGAGTACAGAGGAGCACAGTAGAGATAGAGTTCAGTGGAGCACAGTAGAGGTAGAGTACAGTGGAGCACAGTAGAGTAGAGTACAGTAGAGCACATTAGAGGTAGAGTACAGTGGAGCACAGTAGAGGTAGAGTACAATGGAGTACAGTAGAGATAGAGTACAGTGGAGTACAGTAGAGGTAGAGTACAGTGGAGTACAGTAGAGGTAGAGTACAGAGGAGCACAGTAGAGATAGAGTACAGTGGAGCACAGTAGAGGTAGAGTACAGTGGAGTACAGTAGAGTAGAGTACAGTAGTGGTAGAGTACAGTGGAGCACAGTAAAGGTAGAGTACAGTGGAGCACAGTAGAGATAGAGTACAGTGGAGTACAGTAGAGGTAGAGTACAGTGGAGTACAGTAGATGTAGAGTACAGAGGACCACATTAGAGGTAGAGTACAGTGGAGTAGAGTAGAGGTAGAATACAGTGGAGTACAGTAGAGATAGAGTACAGTGGAGTACAGTTGAAGTAGAGTATAGTGGAGCACAGTAGAGATAGAGTACAGTGGAGTACAGTAGAGGTAGAGAACAGTGCAGTACAGTAGAGCTAGAGTACAGTGGAGTACAGTAGAGATAGAGTACAGTGGAGCACAGTAGAGATAGAGTACAGTGGAGTACAGTAGAGGTAGAGTACAGTGGAGTAAAGTAGAGGTAGAGTACAGTGGAGTACAGTAGAGGTGGAGTACAGTGGAGTACATTAGAGGTGGAGTAGAGAAGAGTACTGTAGAGGTAGAGTAAAGTAGAGATAGAGTACAGTGGAGCACAGTAGAGATAGAGTACAGTGGAGCACAGTAGAGGTAGAGTACAGTGGAGTACAGTTGAGATAGAGTACAGTGGAGTACAGTAGAGGTAGAGTACAGTGGAGTACAGTAGAGATAGAGTACAGTGGAGTACAGTAGAGGTAGAGTATAGTAGAGTACAGCAGAGATAGAGTACAGTGGAGCACAGTAGAGATAGAGTACAGTGGAGCACAGTAGTGGTAGAGTACAGTGGAGTACAGTACAGATAGACTACAGTGGAGCACAGTAGAGATAGAGTACAGTGGAGTACAGTAGAGGTAGAGTACAGTGGAGCACAGTAGAGATAGAGTACAGTGGAGCACAGTAGTGGTAGAGTACAGTGGAGTACAGTACAGATAGACTACAGTGGAGCACAGTAGAGATAGAGTACAGTGGAGTACAGTAGAGGTAGAGTACAGTGGAGTACAGTAGAGGTAGAGTACAGTGGAGTACAGTGGAGCACATTAGAGGTGGAGTACAGTGGAGCACAGTAGAGGTAGAGTACAGTGGAGCACAGTAGAGGTAGAGTACAGTGGAGTACAGTAGAGGTAGAGTAGAGTACAGTAGAGCACAGTAGAGGTAGAGTACAGTGGAGCACAGTAGAGATAGAGTACAGTGGAGTACAGTAGAGGTAGAGTACAGTGGAGCACAGTAGAGGTAGAGTACAGTGGAGTACAGTAGAGGTAGAATACAGTGGAGTACAGTAGAGATAGAGTACAGTGGAGTACAGTAGAAGTAGAGTACAGTGGAGCACAGTAGAGATAGAGTACAGTGGAGTACAGTAGAGGTAGAGAACAGTGCAGTACAGTAGTGGTAGAGTAGAGTGGATTACAGTACAGATAGACTACAATGGAGCACAGTAGAGATAGAGTACAATGGAGTACAGTAGAGGTAGAGAACAGTGCAGTACAGTAGTGGTAGAGTAGAGTGGAGTACAGTACAGATAGACTACAATGGAGCACAGTAGAGATAGAGTACAGTGGAGTACAGTAGAGGTAGAGTACAGTGGAGTACAGTAGAGGTAGAGTACAGTGGAGTACAGTAGAGGTAGAGTACAGTGGAGTACAGTAGAGATAGAGTACAGTGGAGTACAGTAGAGATAGAGTACAGTGGAGCACAGTAGAGATAGAGCACAGTGGAGCACAGTAGAGGTAGAGTACAGTGGAGTACAGTAGAGTAGAGTACAGTAGAGCACAGTAGAGGTAGAGTACAGTGGAGCACAGTAGAGGTAGAGTACAGAGGAGCACAGTAGAGATAGAGTTCAGTGGAGCACAGTAGAGGTAGAGTACAGTGGAGCACAGTAGAGTAGAGTACAGTAGAGCACATTAGAGGTAGAGTACAGTGGAGCACAGTAGAGGTAGAGTACAATGGAGTACAGTAGAGATAGAGTACAGTGGAGTACAGTAGAGGTAGAGTACAGTGGAGTACATTAGAGGTGGAGTAGAGAAGAGTACTGTAGAGGTAGAGTAAAGTAGAGATAGAGTACAGTGGAGCACAGTAGAGATAGAGTACAGTGGAGCACAGTAGAGGTAGAGTACAGTGGAGTACAGTTGAGATAGAGTACAGTGGAGTACAGTAGAGGTAGAGTACAGTGGAGTACAGTAGAGATAGAGTACAGTGGAGTACAGTAGAGGTAGAGTATAGTAGAGTACAGCAGAGATAGAGTACAGTGGAGCACAGTAGAGATAGAGTACAATGGAGCACAGTAGTGGTAGAGTACAGTGGAGTACAGTACAGATAGACTACAGTGGAGCACAGTAGAGATAGAGTACAGTGGAGTACAGTAGAGGTAGAGTACAGTGGAGCACAGTAGAGATAGAGTACAGTGGAGCACAGTAGTGGTAGAGTACAGTGGAGTACAGTACAGATAGACTACAGTGGAGCACAGTAGAGATAGAGTACAGTGGAGTACAGTAGAGGTAGAGTACAGTGGAGTACAGTAGAGGTAGAGTACAGTGGAGTACAGTGGAGCACATTAGAGGTGGAGTACAGTGGAGCACAGTAGAGGTAGAGTACAGTGGAGCACAGTAGAGGTAGAGTACAGTGGAGTACAGTAGAGGTAGAGTAGAGTACAGTAGAGCACAGTAGAGGTAGAGTACAGTGGAGCACAGTAGAGATAGAGTACAGTGGAGTACAGTAGAGGTAGAGTACAGTGGAGCACAGTAGAGGTAGAGTACAGTGGAGTACAGTAGAGGTAGAATACAGTGGAGTACAGTAGAGATAGAGTACAGTGGAGTACAGTAGAAGTAGAGTACAGTGGAGCACAGTAGAGATAGAGTACAGTGGAGTAGAGTAGAGGTAGAGAACAGTGCAGTACAGTAGTGGTAGAGTAGAGTGGATTACAGTACAGATAGACTACAATGGAGCACAGTAGAGATAGAGTACAATGGAGTACAGTAGAGGTAGAGAACAGTGCAGTACAGTAGTGGTAGAGTAGAGTGGAGTACAGTACAGATAGACTACAATGGAGCACAGTAGAGATAGAGTACAGTGGAGTACAGTAGAGGTAGAGTACAGTGGAGTACAGTAGAGGTAGAGTACAGTGGAGTACAGTGGAGCACATTAGAGGTGGAGTACAATGGAGCACATTAGAGGTAGAGTACAGTGGAGCACAGAAGAGGTAGGGTGCAGTGGAACACAGTAGAGGTAGAGTACAGAGGAGCACAGTAGAGGTAGAGTAAATAGGAGCACAGTAGAGATAGAGTACAGTGGAGCACAGTAGAGGTAGAGTACAGTTGAGTACAGTAGAGTAGAGTACAGTGGAGCACAGTAGAGGTAGAGTACAGTGGAGCACAGTAGAGGTAGAGTACAGTGGAGTACAGTAGAGATAGAGTACAGTGGAGTACAGTAGAGATAGAGTACAGTGGAGCACAGTAGAGATAGAGTACAGTGGAGTACAGTAGAGGTAGAGTACAGTGGAGTACAGTAGAGGTAGAGTACAGTGGAGCACATTAGAGGTGGATTACAGTAGAGTACAGTAGAGATAGAGTACAGTAGAGTACAGTAGAGGTAGAGTACAGTGGAGTATAGTAGAGATAGAGTACAGTGGAGTACAGTAGAAGTAGAGTACAGTGGAGTACAGTAGAGGTAGAGTGCAGTGGAGTACAGTAGAGGTAGAGTACAGTGGAGTACAGTGGAGCACATTAGAGGTGGCTTACAGTGGAGCACAGTAGAGGTACAGTACAGTGGAGCAAAGTAGAGGTAGAGTACAGTGGAGCACAGTAGAGGTAGAGTACAGTGGAGTACAGTAGAGGTAGAGTACAGTAGAGCACAGTAGAGGTAGAGTACAGTGGAGCAAAGTAGAGATAGAGTACAGTGGAGTACAGTAGAGGTAGAGTACAGTGGAGTACAGTAGAGGTAGAGTACAGTGGAGCACATTAGAGGTAGAGTACAGTGGAGTACAGTAGAGGTAGAGTACAGTGGAGTACAGTAGCGGTAGAGTACAGTGGAGTACAGTAGAGGTAGAGTACAGTGGAGTACAGTAGAGGTAGAGTACAGTGGAGTACAGTAGAGGTAGAGTACAGTGGAGTACGATAGAGTAGAGTACAGTAGATCACAGTAGAGGTAGAGTACAGTGGAGCACAGTAGAGGTAGAGTACAGTGGAGTACAGTAGAGGTAGAATACAGTGGAGTACAGTAGAGATAGAGTACAGTGGAGTACAGTAGAAGTAGAGTACAGTGGAGCACAGTAGAGATAGAGTACAGTGGAGTACAGTAGAGGTAGAGAACAGTGCAGTACAGTAGTGGTAGAGTAGAGTGGATTACAGTACAGATAGACTACAATGGAGCACAGTAGAGATAGAGTACAATGGAGTACAGTAGAGGTAGAGAACAGTGCAGTACAGTAGTGGTAGAGTAGAGTGGAGTACAGTACAGATAGACTACAATGGAGCACAGTAGAGATAGAGTACAGTGGAGTACAGTAGAGGTAGAGTACAGTGGAGTACAGTAGAGGTAGAGTACAGTGGAGTACAGTAGAGGTAGAGTACAGTGGAGTACAGTAGAGATAGAGTACAGTGGAGTACAGTAGAGATAGAGTACAGTGGAGCACAGTAGAGATAGAGCACAGTGGAGCACAGTAGAGGTAGAGTACAGTGGAGTACAGTAGAGTAGAGTACAGTAGAGCACAGTAGAGGTAGAGTACAGTGGAGCACAGTAGAGGTAGAGTACAGAGGAGCACAGTAGAGATAGAGTTCAGTGGAGCACAGTAGAGGTAGAGTACAGTGGAGCACAGTAGAGTAGAGTACAGTAGAGCACATTAGAGGTAGAGTACAGTGGAGCACAGTAGAGGTAGAGTACAATGGAGTACAGTAGAGATAGAGTACAGTGGAGTACAGTAGAGGTAGAGTACAGTGGAGTACATTAGAGGTGGAGTAGAGAAGAGTACTGTAGAGGTAGAGTAAAGTAGAGATAGAGTACAGTGGAGCACAGTAGAGATAGAGTACAGTGGAGCACAGTAGAGGTAGAGTACAGTGGAGTACAGTTGAGATAGAGTACAGTGGAGTACAGTAGAGGTAGAGTACAGTGGAGTACAGTAGAGATAGAGTACAGTGGAGTACAGTAGAGGTAGAGTATAGTAGAGTACAGCAGAGATAGAGTACAGTGGAGCACAGTAGAGATAGAGTACAATGGAGCACAGTAGTGGTAGAGTACAGTGGAGTACAGTACAGATAGACTACAGTGGAGCACAGTAGAGATAGAGTACAGTGGAGTACAGTAGAGGTAGAGTACAGTGGAGCACAGTAGAGATAGAGTACAGTGGAGCACAGTAGTGGTAGAGTACAGTGGAGTACAGTACAGATAGACTACAGTGGAGCACAGTAGAGATAGAGTACAGTGGAGTACAGTAGAGGTAGAGTACAGTGGAGTACAGTAGAGGTAGAGTACAGTGGAGTACAGTGGAGCACATTAGAGGTGGAGTACAGTGGAGCACAGTAGAGGTAGAGTACAGTGGAGCACAGTAGAGGTAGAGTACAGTGGAGTACAGTAGAGGTAGAGTAGAGTACAGTAGAGCACAGTAGAGGTAGAGTACAGTGGAGCACAGTAGAGATAGAGTACAGTGGAGTACAGTAGAGGTAGAGTACAGTGGAGCACAGTAGAGGTAGAGTACAGTGGAGTACAGTAGAGGTAGAATACAGTGGAGTACAGTAGAGGTAGAGTACAGTGGAGTACAGTAGAGTAGAGTACAGTAGAGGTAGAGTACAGTGGAGCACAGTAAAGGTAGAGTACAGTGGAGCACAGTAGAGATAGAGTACAGTGGAGTACAGTAGATGTAGAATACAGAGGACCACATTAGACGTAGAGTACAGTGGAGTACAGTAGAGGTAGAATACAGTGGAGTACAGTAGAGATAGAGTACAGTGGAGTACAGTAGAGGTAGAGTACAGTGGAGTACAGTAGAGTAGAGTACAGTAGAGCACAGTAGAGGTAGAGTATAGTGGAGCACAGTAGGAGTACAGTAGAGATAGAGTACAGTGGAGCACAGTAGAGATAGAGTACAGTGGAGCACAGTAGAGGTAGAGTACAGTGGAGTACAGTAGAGTGGAGCACAGTAGGAGTACAGTAGAGATAGAGTACAGTGGAGCACAGTAGAGATAGAGTACAGTGGAGCACAGTAGAGGTAGAGTACAGTGGAGTACAGTAGAGTAGAGTACAGTAGAGCACAGTAGAGGTAGAGTACAGTGGAGTACAGTAGAGTAGAGTACAGTAGAGCACAGTAGAGGTAGAGTACAGTGGAGCACAGTAGAGGTAGAGTACAGAGGAGCACAGTAGAGATAGAGTTCAGTGGAGCACAGTAGAGGTAGAGTACAGTGGAGCACAGTAGAGTAGAGTACAGTAGAGCACATTAGAGGTAGAGTACAGTGGAGCACAGTAGAGGTAGAGTACAATGGAGTACAGTAGAGATAGAGTACAGTGGAGTACAGTAGAGGTAGAGTACAGTGGAGTACATTAGAGGTGGAGTAGAGAAGAGTACTGTAGAGGTAGAGTAAAGTAGAGATAGAGTACAGTGGAGCACAGTAGAGATAGAGTACAGTGGAGCACAGTAGAGGTAGAGTACAGTGGAGTACAGTTGAGATAGAGTACAGTGGAGTACAGTAGAGGTAGAGTACAGTGGAGTACAGTAGAGATAGAGTACAGTGGAGTACAGTAGAGGTAGAGTATAGTAGAGTACAGCAGAGATAGAGTACAGTGGAGCACAGTAGAGATAGAGTACAATGGAGCACAGTAGTGGTAGAGTACAGTGGAGTACAGTACAGATAGACTACAGTGGAGCACAGTAGAGATAGAGTACAGTGGAGTACAGTAGAGGTAGAGTACAGTGGAGCACAGTAGAGATAGAGTACAGTGGAGCACAGTAGTGGTAGAGTACAGTGGAGTACAGTACAGATAGACTACAGTGGAGCACAGTAGAGATAGAGTACAGTGGAGTACAGTAGAGGTAGAGTACAGTGGAGTACAGTAGAGGTAGAGTACAGTGGAGTACAGTGGAGCACATTAGAGGTGGAGTACAGTGGAGCACAGTAGAGGTAGAGTACAGTGGAGCACAGTAGAGGTAGAGTACAGTGGAGTACAGTAGAGGTAGAGTAGAGTACAGTAGAGCACAGTAGAGGTAGAGTACAGTGGAGCACAGTAGAGATAGAGTACAGTGGAGTACAGTAGAGGTAGAGTACAGTGGAGCACAGTAGAGGTAGAGTACAGTGGAGTACAGTAGAGGTAGAATACAGTGGAGTACAGTAGAGATAGAGTACAGTGGAGTACAGTAGAAGTAGAGTACAGTGGAGCACAGTAGAGATAGAGTACAGTGGAGTAGAGTAGAGGTAGAGAACAGTGCAGTACAGTAGTGGTAGAGTAGAGTGGATTACAGTACAGATAGACTACAATGGAGCACAGTAGAGATAGAGTACAATGGAGTACAGTAGAGGTAGAGAACAGTGCAGTACAGTAGTGGTAGAGTAGAGTGGAGTACAGTACAGATAGACTACAATGGAGCACAGTAGAGATAGAGTACAGTGGAGTACAGTAGAGGTAGAGTACAGTGGAGTACAGTAGAGGTAGAGTACAGTGGAGTACAGTGGAGCACATTAGAGGTGGAGTACAATGGAGCACATTAGAGGTAGAGTACAGTGGAGCACAGAAGAGGTAGGGTGCAGTGGAACACAGTAGAGGTAGAGTACAGAGGAGCACAGTAGAGGTAGAGTAAATAGGAGCACAGTAGAGATAGAGTACAGTGGAGCACAGTAGAGGTAGAGTACAGTTGAGTACAGTAGAGTAGAGTACAGTGGAGCACAGTAGAGGTAGAGTACAGTGGAGCACAGTAGAGGTAGAGTACAGTGGAGTACAGTAGAGATAGAGTACAGTGGAGTACAGTAGAGATAGAGTACAGTGGAGCACAGTAGAGATAGAGTACAGTGGAGTACAGTAGAGGTAGAGTACAGTGGAGTACAGTAGAGGTAGAGTACAGTGGAGCACATTAGAGGTGGATTACAGTAGAGTACAGTAGAGATAGAGTACAGTAGAGTACAGTAGAGGTAGAGTACAGTGGAGTATAGTAGAGATAGAGTACAGTGGAGTACAGTAGAAGTAGAGTACAGTGGAGTACAGTAGAGGTAGAGTGCAGTGGAGTACAGTAGAGGTAGAGTACAGTGGAGTACAGTGGAGCACATTAGAGGTGGCTTACAGTGGAGCACAGTAGAGGTACAGTACAGTGGAGCAAAGTAGAGGTAGAGTACAGTGGAGCACAGTAGAGGTAGAGTACAGTGGAGTACAGTAGAGGTAGAGTACAGTAGAGCACAGTAGAGGTAGAGTACAGTGGAGCAAAGTAGAGATAGAGTACAGTGGAGTACAGTAGAGGTAGAGTACAGTGGAGTACAGTAGAGGTAGAGTACAGTGGAGCACATTAGAGGTAGAGTACAGTGGAGTACAGTAGAGGTAGAGTACAGTGGAGTACAGTAGCGGTAGAGTACAGTGGAGTACAGTAGAGGTAGAGTACAGTGGAGTACAGTAGAGGTAGAGTACAGTGGAGTACAGTGGAGCACATTAGAGGTGGAGTACAATGGAGCACATTAGAGGTAGAGTACAGTGGAGCACAGAAGAGGTAGGGTGCAGTGGAACACAGTAGAGGTAGAGTACAGAGGAGCACAGTAGAGGTAGAGTAAATAGGAGCACAGTAGAGATAGAGTACAGTGGAGCACAGTAGAGGTAGAGTACAGTTGAGTACAGTAGAGTAGAGTACAGTGGAGCACAGTAGAGGTAGAGTACAGTGGAGCACAGTAGAGGTAGAGTACAGTGGAGTACAGTAGAGATAGAGTACAGTGGAGTACAGTAGAGATAGAGTACAGTGGAGCACAGTAGAGATAGAGTACAGTGGAGTACAGTAGAGGTAGAGTACAGTGGAGTACAGTAGAGGTAGAGTACAGTGGAGCACATTAGAGGTGGATTACAGTAGAGTACAGTAGAGATAGAGTACAGTAGAGTACAGTAGAGGTAGAGTACAGTGGAGTATAGTAGAGATAGAGTACAGTGGAGTACAGTAGAAGTAGAGTACAGTGGAGTACAGTAGAGGTAGAGTGCAGTGGAGTACAGTAGAGGTAGAGTACAGTGGAGTACAGTGGAGCACATTAGAGGTGGCTTACAGTGGAGCACAGTAGAGGTACAGTACAGTGGAGCAAAGTAGAGGTAGAGTACAGTGGAGCACAGTAGAGGTAGAGTACAGTGGAGTACAGTAGAGGTAGAGTACAGTAGAGCACAGTAGAGGTAGAGTACAGTGGAGCAAAGTAGAGATAGAGTACAGTGGAGTACAGTAGAGGTAGAGTACAGTGGAGTACAGTAGAGGTAGAGTACAGTGGAGCACATTAGAGGTAGAGTACAGTGGAGTACAGTAGAGGTAGAGTACAGTGGAGTACAGTAGCGGTAGAGTACAGTGGAGTACAGTAGAGGTAGAGTACAGTGGAGTACAGTAGAGGTAGAGTACAGTGGAGTACAGTAGAGGTAGAGTACAGTGGAGTACGATAGAGTAGAGTACAGTAGATCACAGTAGAGGTAGAGTACAGTGGAGCACAGTAGAGGTAGAGTACAGTGGAGTACAGTAGAGGTAGAATACAGTGGAGTACAGTAGAGATAGAGTACAGTGGAGTACAGTAGAAGTAGAGTACAGTGGAGCACAGTAGAGATAGAGTACAGTGGAGTACAGTAGAGGTAGAGAACAGTGCAGTACAGTAGTGGTAGAGTAGAGTGGATTACAGTACAGATAGACTACAATGGAGCACAGTAGAGATAGAGTACAATGGAGTACAGTAGAGGTAGAGAACAGTGCAGTACAGTAGTGGTAGAGTAGAGTGGAGTACAGTACAGATAGACTACAATGGAGCACAGTAGAGATAGAGTACAGTGGAGTACAGTAGAGGTAGAGTACAGTGGAGTACAGTAGAGGTAGAGTACAGTGGAGTACAGTAGAGGTAGAGTACAGTGGAGTACAGTAGAGATAGAGTACAGTGGAGTACAGTAGAGATAGAGTACAGTGGAGCACAGTAGAGATAGAGCACAGTGGAGCACAGTAGAGGTAGAGTACAGTGGAGTACAGTAGAGTAGAGTACAGTAGAGCACAGTAGAGGTAGAGTACAGTGGAGCACAGTAGAGGTAGAGTACAGAGGAGCACAGTAGAGATAGAGTTCAGTGGAGCACAGTAGAGGTAGAGTACAGTGGAGCACAGTAGAGTAGAGTACAGTAGAGCACATTAGAGGTAGAGTACAGTGGAGCACAGTAGAGGTAGAGTACAATGGAGTACAGTAGAGATAGAGTACAGTGGAGTACAGTAGAGGTAGAGTACAGTGGAGTACATTAGAGGTGGAGTAGAGAAGAGTACTGTAGAGGTAGAGTAAAGTAGAGATAGAGTACAGTGGAGCACAGTAGAGATAGAGTACAGTGGAGCACAGTAGAGGTAGAGTACAGTGGAGTACAGTTGAGATAGAGTACAGTGGAGTACAGTAGAGGTAGAGTACAGTGGAGTACAGTAGAGATAGAGTACAGTGGAGTACAGTAGAGGTAGAGTATAGTAGAGTACAGCAGAGATAGAGTACAGTGGAGCACAGTAGAGATAGAGTACAATGGAGCACAGTAGTGGTAGAGTACAGTGGAGTACAGTACAGATAGACTACAGTGGAGCACAGTAGAGATAGAGTACAGTGGAGTACAGTAGAGGTAGAGTACAGTGGAGCACAGTAGAGATAGAGTACAGTGGAGCACAGTAGTGGTAGAGTACAGTGGAGTACAGTACAGATAGACTACAGTGGAGCACAGTAGAGATAGAGTACAGTGGAGTACAGTAGAGGTAGAGTACAGTGGAGTACAGTAGAGGTAGAGTACAGTGGAGTACAGTGGAGCACATTAGAGGTGGAGTACAGTGGAGCACAGTAGAGGTAGAGTACAGTGGAGCACAGTAGAGGTAGAGTACAGTGGAGTACAGTAGAGGTAGAGTAGAGTACAGTAGAGCACAGTAGAGGTAGAGTACAGTGGAGCACAGTAGAGATAGAGTACAGTGGAGTACAGTAGAGGTAGAGTACAGTGGAGCACAGTAGAGGTAGAGTACAGTGGAGTACAGTAGAGGTAGAATACAGTGGAGTACAGTAGAGGTAGAGTACAGTGGAGTACAGTAGAGTAGAGTACAGTAGAGGTAGAGTACAGTGGAGCACAGTAAAGGTAGAGTACAGTGGAGCACAGTAGAGATAGAGTACAGTGGAGTACAGTAGATGTAGAATACAGAGGACCACATTAGACGTAGAGTACAGTGGAGTACAGTAGAGGTAGAATACAGTGGAGTACAGTAGAGATAGAGTACAGTGGAGTACAGTAGAGGTAGAGTACAGTGGAGTACAGTAGAGTAGAGTACAGTAGAGCACAGTAGAGGTAGAGTATAGTGGAGCACAGTAGGAGTACAGTAGAGATAGAGTACAGTGGAGCACAGTAGAGATAGAGTACAGTGGAGCACAGTAGAGGTAGAGTACAGTGGAGTACAGTAGAGTGGAGCACAGTAGGAGTACAGTAGAGATAGAGTACAGTGGAGCACAGTAGAGATAGAGTACAGTGGAGCACAGTAGAGGTAGAGTACAGTGGAGTACAGTAGAGTAGAGTACAGTAGAGCACAGTAGAGGTAGAGTACAGTGGAGTACAGTAGAGTAGAGTACAGTAGAGCACAGTAGAGGTAGAGTACAGTGGAGCACAGTAGAGGTAGAGTACAGAGGAGCACAGTAGAGATAGAGTTCAGTGGAGCACAGTAGAGGTAGAGTACAGTGGAGCACAGTAGAGTAGAGTACAGTAGAGCACATTAGAGGTAGAGTACAGTGGAGCACAGTAGAGGTAGAGTACAATGGAGTACAGTAGAGATAGAGTACAGTGGAGTACAGTAGAGGTAGAGTACAGTGGAGTACATTAGAGGTGGAGTAGAGAAGAGTACTGTAGAGGTAGAGTAAAGTAGAGATAGAGTACAGTGGAGCACAGTAGAGATAGAGTACAGTGGAGCACAGTAGAGGTAGAGTACAGTGGAGTACAGTTGAGATAGAGTACAGTGGAGTACAGTAGAGGTAGAGTACAGTGGAGTACAGTAGAGATAGAGTACAGTGGAGTACAGTAGAGGTAGAGTATAGTAGAGTACAGCAGAGATAGAGTACAGTGGAGCACAGTAGAGATAGAGTACAATGGAGCACAGTAGTGGTAGAGTACAGTGGAGTACAGTACAGATAGACTACAGTGGAGCACAGTAGAGATAGAGTACAGTGGAGTACAGTAGAGGTAGAGTACAGTGGAGCACAGTAGAGATAGAGTACAGTGGAGCACAGTAGTGGTAGAGTACAGTGGAGTACAGTACAGATAGACTACAGTGGAGCACAGTAGAGATAGAGTACAGTGGAGTACAGTAGAGGTAGAGTACAGTGGAGTACAGTAGAGGTAGAGTACAGTGGAGTACAGTGGAGCACATTAGAGGTGGAGTACAGTGGAGCACAGTAGAGGTAGAGTACAGTGGAGCACAGTAGAGGTAGAGTACAGTGGAGTACAGTAGAGGTAGAGTAGAGTACAGTAGAGCACAGTAGAGGTAGAGTACAGTGGAGCACAGTAGAGATAGAGTACAGTGGAGTACAGTAGAGGTAGAGTACAGTGGAGCACAGTAGAGGTAGAGTACAGTGGAGTACAGTAGAGGTAGAATACAGTGGAGTACAGTAGAGATAGAGTACAGTGGAGTACAGTAGAAGTAGAGTACAGTGGAGCACAGTAGAGATAGAGTACAGTGGAGTAGAGTAGAGGTAGAGAACAGTGCAGTACAGTAGTGGTAGAGTAGAGTGGATTACAGTACAGATAGACTACAATGGAGCACAGTAGAGATAGAGTACAATGGAGTACAGTAGAGGTAGAGAACAGTGCAGTACAGTAGTGGTAGAGTAGAGTGGAGTACAGTACAGATAGACTACAATGGAGCACAGTAGAGATAGAGTACAGTGGAGTACAGTAGAGGTAGAGTACAGTGGAGTACAGTAGAGGTAGAGTACAGTGGAGTACAGTGGAGCACATTAGAGGTGGAGTACAATGGAGCACATTAGAGGTAGAGTACAGTGGAGCACAGAAGAGGTAGGGTGCAGTGGAACACAGTAGAGGTAGAGTACAGAGGAGCACAGTAGAGGTAGAGTAAATAGGAGCACAGTAGAGATAGAGTACAGTGGAGCACAGTAGAGGTAGAGTACAGTTGAGTACAGTAGAGTAGAGTACAGTGGAGCACAGTAGAGGTAGAGTACAGTGGAGCACAGTAGAGGTAGAGTACAGTGGAGTACAGTAGAGATAGAGTACAGTGGAGTACAGTAGAGATAGAGTACAGTGGAGCACAGTAGAGATAGAGTACAGTGGAGTACAGTAGAGGTAGAGTACAGTGGAGTACAGTAGAGGTAGAGTACAGTGGAGCACATTAGAGGTGGATTACAGTAGAGTACAGTAGAGATAGAGTACAGTAGAGTACAGTAGAGGTAGAGTACAGTGGAGTATAGTAGAGATAGAGTACAGTGGAGTACAGTAGAAGTAGAGTACAGTGGAGTACAGTAGAGGTAGAGTGCAGTGGAGTACAGTAGAGGTAGAGTACAGTGGAGTACAGTGGAGCACATTAGAGGTGGCTTACAGTGGAGCACAGTAGAGGTACAGTACAGTGGAGCAAAGTAGAGGTAGAGTACAGTGGAGCACAGTAGAGGTAGAGTACAGTGGAGTACAGTAGAGGTAGAGTACAGTAGAGCACAGTAGAGGTAGAGTACAGTGGAGCAAAGTAGAGATAGAGTACAGTGGAGTACAGTAGAGGTAGAGTACAGTGGAGTACAGTAGAGGTAGAGTACAGTGGAGCACATTAGAGGTAGAGTACAGTGGAGTACAGTAGAGGTAGAGTACAGTGGAGTACAGTAGCGGTAGAGTACAGTGGAGTACAGTAGAGGTAGAGTACAGTGGAGTACAGTAGAGGTAGAGTACAGTGGAGTACAGTAGAGGTAGAGTACAGTGGAGTACGATAGAGTAGAGTACAGTAGATCACAGTAGAGGTAGAGTACAGTGGAGCACAGTAGAGGTAGAGTACAGTGGAGTACAGTAGAGGTAGAATACAGTGGAGTACAGTAGAGATAGAGTACAGTGGAGTACAGTAGAAGTAGAGTACAGTGGAGCACAGTAGAGATAGAGTACAGTGGAGTACAGTAGAGGTAGAGAACAGTGCAGTACAGTAGTGGTAGAGTAGAGTGGATTACAGTACAGATAGACTACAATGGAGCACAGTAGAGATAGAGTACAATGGAGTACAGTAGAGGTAGAGAACAGTGCAGTACAGTAGTGGTAGAGTAGAGTGGAGTACAGTACAGATAGACTACAATGGAGCACAGTAGAGATAGAGTACAGTGGAGTACAGTAGAGGTAGAGTACAGTGGAGTACAGTAGAGGTAGAGTACAGTGGAGTACAGTAGAGGTAGAGTACAGTGGAGTACAGTAGAGATAGAGTACAGTGGAGTACAGTAGAGATAGAGTACAGTGGAGCACAGTAGAGATAGAGCACAGTGGAGCACAGTAGAGGTAGAGTACAGTGGAGTACAGTAGAGTAGAGTACAGTAGAGCACAGTAGAGGTAGAGTACAGTGGAGCACAGTAGAGGTAGAGTACAGAGGAGCACAGTAGAGATAGAGTTCAGTGGAGCACTGTAGAGGTAGAGTACAGTGGAGCACAGTAGAGTAGAGTACAGTAGAGCACATTAGAGGTAGAGTACAGTGGAGCACAGTAGAGGTAGAGTACAATGGAGTACAGTAGAGATAGAGTACAGTGGAGTACAGTAGAGGTAGAGTACAGTGGAGTACATTAGAGGTGGAGTAGAGAAGAGTACTGTAAAGGTAGAGTAAAGTAGAGATAGAGTACAGTGGAGCACAGTAGAGATAGAGTACAGTGGAGCACAGTAGAGGTAGAGTACAGTGGAGTACAGTTGAGATAGAGTACAGTGGAGTACAGTAGAGGTAGAGTACAGTGGAGTACAGTAGAGATAGAGTACAGTGGAGTACAGTAGAGGTAGAGTATAGTAGAGTACAGCAGAGATAGAGTACAGTGGAGCACAGTAGAGATAGAGTACAATGGAGCACAGTAGTGGTAGAGTACAGTGGAGTACAGTACAGATAGACTACAGTGGAGCACAGTAGAGATAGAGTACAGTGGAGTACAGTAGAGGTAGAGTACAGTGGAGCACAGTAGAGATAGAGTACAGTGGAGCACAGTAGTGGTAGAGTACAGTGGAGTACAGTACAGATAGACTACAGTGGAGCACAGTAGAGATAGAGTACAGTGGAGTACAGTAGAGGTAGAGTACAGTGGAGTACAGTAGAGGTAGAGTACAGTGGAGTACAGTGGAGCACATTAGAGGTGGAGTACAGTGGAGCACAGTAGAGGTAGAGTACAGTGGAGCACAGTAGAGGTAGAGTACAGTGGAGTACAGTAGAGGTAGAGTAGAGTACAGTAGAGCACAGTAGAGGTAGAGTACAGTGGAGCACAGTAGAGATAGAGTACAGTGGAGTACAGTAGAGGTAGAGTACAGTGGAGCACAGTAGAGGTAGAGTACAGTGGAGTACAGTAGAGGTAGAATACAGTGGAGTACAGTAGAGGTAGAGTACAGTGGAGTACAGTAGAGTAGAGTACAGTAGAGGTAGAGTACAGTGGAGCACAGTAAAGGTAGAGTACAGTGGAGCACAGTAGAGATAGAGTACAGTGGAGTACAGTAGATGTAGAATACAGAGGACCACATTAGACGTAGAGTACAGTGGAGTACAGTAGAGGTAGAATACAGTGGAGTACAGTAGAGATAGAGTACAGTGGAGTACAGTAGAGGTAGAGTACAGTGGAGTACAGTAGAGTAGAGTACAGTAGAGCACAGTAGAGGTAGAGTACAGTGGAGCACAGTAGGAGTACAGTAGAGATAGAGTACAGTGGAGCACAGTAGAGATAGAGTACAGTGGAGCACAGTAGAGGTAGAGTACAGTGGAGTACAGTAGAGTGGAGCACAGTAGGAGTACAGTAGAGATAGAGTACAGTGGAGCACAGTAGAGATAGAGTACAGTGGAGCACAGTAGAGGTAGAGTACAGTGGAGTACAGTAGAGTAGAGTACAGTAGAGCACAGTAGAGGTAGAGTACAGTGGAGCACAGTAGAGGTAGAGTACAGTGGAGTACAGTAGAGATAGAGTACAGTGGAGTACAGTAGAGATAGAGTACAGTGGAGCACAGTAGAAATAGAGTAAAGTGGAGCACAGTAGAGGTAGAGTACAGTGGAGTACAGTAGAGTAGAGTACAGTAGAGCACAGTAGAGGTAGAGTACAGTGGAGCACAGTAGAGGTAGAGTACAGTGGAGCACAGTAGAGGTAGAGTACAGAGGAGCACAGTAGAGATAGAGTACAGTGGAGCACAGTAGAGGTAGAGTACAGTGGAGCACAGTAGAGGTAGAGTACAGTGGAGTACAGTAGAGTAGAGTACAGTGGAGCACAGTAGACGTAGAGTACAGTGGAGCACAGTAGAGGTAGAGTACAGTGGAGTAGAGTAGAGATAGAGTACAGTGGAGTACATTAGAGATAGAGTACAGTGGAGCACAGTAGAGATAGAGTACAGTGGAGCACAGTAGAGGTAGAGTACAGTGGAGTACAGTAGAGTAGAGTACAGTAGAGCACAGTAGAGGTAGAGTACAGTGGAGCACAGTAGAGGTAGAGTACAGTGGAGCAAAGTAGAGGTAGAGTATAGAGGAGCACAGTAGAGATAGAGTACAGTGGAGCACAGTAGAGGTAGAGTACAGTGGAGCACAGTAGAGTAGAGTACAGTAGAGCACATTAGAGGTAGAGTACAGTGGAGCACAGTAGAGGTAGAGTACAGTGGAGTACAGTAGAGATAGAGTACAGTGGAGTACAGTAGAGGTAGAGTACAGTGGAGTACAGTAGAGGTAGAGTACAGAGGAGCACAGTAGAGATAGAGTACAGTGGAGCACAGTAGAGGTAGAGTACAGTGGAGTACAGTAGAGTAGAGTACAGTAGAGGTAGAGTACAGTGGAGCACAGTAAAGGTAGAGTACAGTGGAGCACAGTAGAGATAGAGTACAGTGGAGTACAGTAGAGGTAGAGTACAGTGGAGTACAGTAGATATAGAGTACAGAGGACCACATTAGAGGTAGAGTACAGTGGAGTACAGTAGAGGTAGAATACAGTGGAGTACAGTAGAGATAGAGTACAGTGGAGTACAGTTGAAGTAGAGTATAGTGGAGCACAGTAAAGATAGAGTACAGTGGAGTACAGTAGAGGTAGAGAACAGTGCAGTACAGTAGAGGTAGAGTACAGTGGAGTACAGTAGAGATAGAGTACAGTGGAGTACAGTAGAGGTAGAGTACAGTGGAGTAAAGTAGAGGTAGAGTACAGTGGAGTACAGTAGAGGTGGAGTACAGTGGAGTACATTAGAGGTGGAGTAGAGAAGAGTACTGTAGAGGTAGAGTAAAGTAGAGATAGAGTACAGTGGAGCACAGTAGAGATAGAGTACAGTGGAGCACAGTAGAGGTAGAGTACAGTGGAGTACAGTTGAGATAGAGTACAGTGGAGTACAGTAGAGGTAGAGTACAGTGGAGTACAGTAGAGATAGAGTACAGTGGAGTACAGTAGAGGTAGAGTATAGTAGAGTACAGCAGAGATAGAGTACAGTGGAGCACAGTAGAGATAGAGTACAGTGGAGCACAGTAGTGGTAGAGTACAGTGGAGTACAGTACAGATAGACTACAGTGGAGCACAGTAGAGATAGAGTACAGTGGAGTACAGTAGAGGTAGAGTACAGTGGAGTACAGTAGAGGTAGAGTACAGTGGAGTACAGTGGAGCACATTAGAGGTGGAGTACAGTGGAGCACAGTAGAGGTAGAGTACAGTGGAGCACAGTAGAGGTAGAGTACAGTGGAGCACAGTAGAGGTAGAGTACAGTGGAGTACAGTAGAGGTAGAGTAGAGTACAGTAGAGCACAGTAGAGGTAGAGTACAGTGGAGCACAGTAGAGATAGAGTACAGTGGAGTACAGTAGAGGTAGAGTACAGTGGAGTACAGTAGAGGTAGAGTACAGTGGAGCACATTAGAGGTAGAGTACAGTGGAGTACAGTAGAGGTAGAGTACAGTGGAGCACAGTAGCGGTAGAGTACAGTGGAGTACAGTAGAGGTAGAGTACAGTGGAGTACAGTAGAGGTAGAGTACAGTGGAGTACAGTAGAGGTAGAGTGCAGTGGAGTACAATAGAGTAGAGTACAGTAGATCACAGTAGAGGTAGAGTACAGTGGAGCACAGTAGAGATAGAGTACAGTGGAGTACAGTAGAGGTAGAGTACAGTGGAGTACAGTCGAGGTGGAGTACAGTAGAGTACAGTAGAGGTAGAGTACAGTGGAGTAGAGTAGAGAGAGAGTACAGTGGAGCACAGTAGAGATAGACTACAGTGGAGTACAGTAGAGGTAGAGAACAGTACAGTAGAGTAGAGGTAGAGTACAGTAGAGATAGTGTACAGTGGAGCACAGTAGAGATAGAGTACAGTGGAGTACAGTAGAGGTAGAGTACAGTGGAGCACAGTAGAGATAGAGTACAGTGGAATACAGTAGAGGTAGAGTACAGTGGAGTACAGTAGATGTAGAGTAGAGAGGAGCACATTAGAGGTAGAGTACAGTGGAGTACAGTAGAGGTAGAATACAGTGGAGTACAGTAGAGATAGAGTACAGTGGAGTACAGTAGAAGTAGAGTACAGTGGAGCACAGTAGAGATAGAGTACAGTGGAGTACAGTAGAGGTAGAGAACAGTGCAGTACAGTAGTGGTAGAGTAGAGTGGAGTACAGTACAGATAGACTACAATGGAGCACAGTAGAGATAGAGTACAGTGGAGTACAGTAGAGGTAGAGTACAGTGGAGTACAGTAGAGGTAGAGTACAGTGGAGTACAGTGGAGCACATTAGAGGTGGAGATCAGTGGAGCACAGTTGAGGTAGAGTACAGTGGAGCACAGTAGAGGTAGAGTACAGTGGAGCACAGTAGAGGTAGAGTACAGTGGAGTACAGTAGAGTAGAGTAGAGTAGAGCACAGTAGAGGTAGAGTACAGTGGAGCACAGTAGAGATAGAGTACAGTGGAGTACAGTAGAGGTAGAGTAAAGTGGAGTACAGTAGAGGTAGAGTACAGTGGAGCACATTAGAGGTAGAGTACAGTGGAGCACAGAAGAGGTAGAGTACAGTGGAACACAGTAGAGGTAGAGTAAAGAGGAGCACAGTAGAGATAGAGTACAGTGGAGCACAGTAGAGGTAGAGTACAGTGGAGTACAGTAGAGTAGAGTACAGTGGAGCACAGTAGACGTAGAGTACAGTGGAGCACAGTAGAGGTAGAGTACAGTGGAGTACAGTAGAGATAGAGTACAGTGGAGTACAGTAGAGATAGAGTACAGTGGAGCACAGTAGAGATAGAGTACAGTGGAGCACAGTAGAGGTAGAGTACAGTGGAGTACAGTAGAGTAGAGTACAGTAGAGCACAGTAGAGGTAGAGTACAGTGGAGCACAGTAGAGGTAGAGTACAGAGGACCAGAGTAGATATGGAGTACAGTAGAGCACAGTAGAGGTAGAGTACAGTGGAGTACAGTAGAGGTAGAGTACAGTGGAGTACAGTAGAGGTAGAGTACAGTGGAGCACATTAGAGGTGGATTACAGTAGAGTACAGTAGAGATAGAGTACAGTAGAGTACAGTAGAGGTAGAGTACAGTGGAGTACAGTAGAGATAGAGTACAGTGGAGCACAGTAGAAGTAGAGTACAGTGGAGTACAGTAGAGGTAGAGTACAGTGGAGTACAGTAGAGGTAGAGTACAGTGGAGTACAGTGGAGCACATTAGAGGTGGATTACAGTGGAGCACAGTAGAGGTACAGTACAGTGGAGCAAAGTAGAGGTAGAGTACAGTGGAGTAGAGTAGAGGTAGAGTACAGTGGAGTACAGTAGAGTAGAGTAGAGTACAGTGGAGTACAGTAGAGGTAGAGAACAGTGCAGTACAGTAGTGGTAGAGTAGAGTGGAGTACAGTACAGATAGACTACAATGGAGCACAGTAGAGATAGAGTACAGTGGAGTACAGTAGAGGTAGAGTACAGTGGAGTACAGTAGAGGTAGAGTACAGTGGAGTACAGTGGAGCACATTAGAGGTGGAGATCAGTGGAGCACAGTTGAGGTAGAGTACAGTGGAGCACAGTAGAGGTAGAGTACAGTGGAGCACAGTAGAGGTAGAGTACAGTGGAGTACAGTAGAGTAGAGTAGAGTAGAGCACAGTAGAGGTAGAGTACAGTGGAGCACAGTAGAGATAGAGTACAGTGGAGTACAGTAGAGGTAGAGTAAAGTGGAGTACAGTAGAGGTAGAGTACAGTGGAGCACATTAGAGGTAGAGTACAGTGGAGCACAGAAGAGGTAGAGTACAGTGGAACACAGTAGAGGTAGAGTAAAGAGGAGCACAGTAGAGATAGAGTACAGTGGAGCACAGTAGAGGTAGAGTACAGTGGAGTACAGTAGAGGTAGAGTACAGTGGAGCACATTAGAGGTGGATTACAGTAGAGTACAGTAGAGATAGAGTACAGTAGAGTACAGTAGAGGTAGAGTACAGTGGAGTACAGTAGAGATAGAGTACAGTGGAGCACAGTAGAAGTAGAATACAGTGGAGTACAGTAGAGGTAGAGTACAGTAGAGTACAGTAGAGGTAGAGTACAGTGGAGTACAGTGGAGCACATTAGAGGTGGATTACAGTGGAGCACAGTAGAGGTACAGTACAGTGGAGCAAAGTAGAGGTAGAGTATAGTGGAGTAGAGTAGAGGTAGAGTACAGTGGAGTACAATAGAGTAGAGTAGAGTACAGTAGAGCACAGTAGAGGTAGAGTACAGTGGAGCACAGTAGAGTAGAGTACAGTGGAGTACAGTAGAGGTGGAGTACAGTGGAGTACAGTAGAGATAGAGTACAGTGGAGTACAGTAGAGGTAGAGTACAGTGGAGTACAGTAGAGGTAGAGTACAGAGGAGCACAGTAGAGATAGAGTACAGTGGAGCACAGTAGAGGTAGAGTACAGTGGAGTACAGTAGAGTAGAGTACAGTAGAGGTAGAGTACAGTGGAGCACATTAAAGGTAGAGTACAGTGGAGCACAGAAGAGGTAGAGTACAGTGGAACACATTAGAGGTAGAGTAAAGAGGAGCACAGTAGAGATAGAGTACAGTGGAGCACAGTAGAGGTAGAGTACAGTGGAGTACAGTAGAGTAGAGTACAGTGGAGCACAGTAGACGTAGAGTACAGTGGAGCACAGTAGAGGTAGAGTACAGTGGAGTACAGTAGAGATAGAGTACAGTGGAGTACAGTAGAGATAGAGTACAGAGGAGCACAGTAGAGATAGAGTACAGTGGAGCACAGTAGAGGTAGAGTACAGTGGAGTACAGTAGAGTAGAGTACAGTAGAGCACAGTAGAGGTAGAGTACAGTGGAGCACAGTAGAGGTAGAGTACAGAGGACCAGAGTAGATATGGAGTACAGTAGAGCACAGTAGAGGTAGAGTACAGTGGAGTACAGTAGAGGTAGAGTACAGTGGAGTACAGTAGAGGTAGAGTACAGTGGAGCACATTAGAGGTGGATTACAGTAGAGTACAGTAGAGATAGAGTACAGTAGAGTACAGTAGAGGTAGAGTACAGTGGAGTACAGTAGAGATAGAGTACAGTGGAGCACAGTAGAAGTAGAGTACAGTGGAGTACAGTAGAGGTAGAGTACAGTGGAGTACAGTAGAGGTAGAGTACAGTGGAGTACAGTGGAGCACATTAGAGTTGGATTACAGTGGAGCACAGTAGAGGTACAGTACAGTGGAGCAAAGTAGAGGTAGAGTACAGTGGAGTAGAGTAGAGGTAGAGTACAGTGGAGTACAGTAGAGTAGAGTAGAGTACAGTGGAGTACAGTAGAGGTAGAGAACAGTGCAGTACAGTAGTGGTAGAGTAGAGTGGAGTACAGTACAGATAGACTACAATGGAGCACAGTAGAGATAGAGTACAGTGGAGTACAGTAGAGGTAGAGTACAGTGGAGTACAGTAGAGGTAGAGTACAGTGGAGTACAGTGGAGCACATTAGAGGTGGAGATCAGTGGAGCACAGTTGAGGTAGAGTACAGTGGAGCACAGTAGAGGTAGAGTACAGTGGAGCACAGTAGAGGTAGAGTACAGTGGAGTACAGTAGAGTAGAGTAGAGTAGAGCACAGTAGAGGTAGAGTACAGTGGAGCACAGTAGAGATAGAGTACAGTGGAGTACAGTAGAGGTAGAGTAAAGTGGAGTACAGTAGAGGTAGAGTACAGTGGAGCACATTAGAGGTAGAGTACAGTGGAGCACAGAAGAGGTAGAGTACAGTGGAACACAGTAGAGGTAGAGTAAAGAGGAGCACAGTAGAGATAGAGTACAGTGGAGCACAGTAGAGGTAGAGTACAGTGGAGTACAGTAGAGTAGAGTACAGTGGAGCACAGTAGACGTAGAGTACAGTGGAGCACAGTAGAGGTAGAGTACAGTGGAGTACAGTAGAGATAGAGTACAGTGGAGTACAGTAGAGATAGAGTACAGTGGAGCACAGTAGAGATAGAGTACAGTGGAGCACAGTAGAGGTAGAGTACAGAGGAGCAGAGTAGAGGTAGAGTACAGTGGAGCACATTAGAGGTGGATTACAGTAGAGTACAGTAGAGATAGAGTACAGTAGAGTACAGTAGAGGTAGAGTACAGTGGAGTACAGTAGAGATAGAGTACAGTGGAGCACAGTAGAAGTAGAGTACAGTGGAGTACAGTAGAGGTAGAGTACAGTGGAGTACAGTAGAGGTAGAGTACAGTGGAGTACAGTGGAGCACATTAGAGGTGGATTACAGTGGAGCACAGTAGAGGTACAGTACAGTGGAGCAAAGTAGAGGTAGAGTACAGTGGAGTAGAGTAGAGGTAGAGTACAGTGGAGTACAATAGAGTAGAGTAGAGTACAGTAGAGCACAGTAGAGGTAGAGTACAGTGGAGCACAGTAGAGTAGAGTACAGTGGAGTACAGTAGAGGTGGAGTACAGTGGAGTACAGTAGAGATAGAGTACAGTGGAGTACAGTAGAGGTAGAGTACAGTGGAGTACAGTAGAGGTAGAGTACAGAGGAGCACAGTAGAGATAGAGTACAGTGGAGCACAGTAGAGGTAGAGTACAGTGGAGTACAGTAGAGTAGAGTACAGTAGAGGTAGAGTACAGTGGAGCACATTAAAGGTAGAGTACAGTGGAGCACAGTAGAGATAGAGTACAGTGGAGTACTGTAGAGGTAGAGTACAGTGGAGTACAGTAGATGTAGAGTACAGAGGAGCACATTAGAGGTAGAGTACAGTGGAGTACAGTAGAGGTAGAATACAGTGGAGTACAGTAGAGATAGAGTACAGTGGAGTACAGTAGAAGTAGAGTACAGTGGAGCACAGTAGAGATAGAGTACAGTGGAGTACAGTAGAGGTAGAGAACAGTGCAGTAGAGTAGAGGTAGAGTACAGTGGAGTACAGTAGAGATAGAGTACAGTGGAGCACAGTAGAGATAGAGTACAGTGGAGTACAGTAGAGGTAGAGTACAGTAGAGTAAAGTAGAGGTAGAGTACAGTGGAGTACAGTAGAGTTGGAGTACAGTGGAGTACAGTGGAGCACATTAGAGGTGGAGTACAGTAGAGTACTGTAGAGGTAGAGTACAGTAGAGATAGAGTATAGTGGAGCACAGTAGAGATAGAGTACAGTGGGGCACAGTAGAGGTAGAGTACAGTGGAGTACAGTAGAGGTAGAGTACAGTGGAGTACAGTAGAGGTAGAGTACAGTAGAGTAGAGTAGAGGTAGAGTACAGTGGAGTACAGTGGAGCACATTAGAGGTGGAGTACAGTGGAGCACAGTAGAGGTAGAGTACAGTGGAGCACAGTAGAGGTAGAGTACAGTGGAGCACAGTAGAGGTAGAGTACAGTGGAGTACAGTAGAGGTAGAGTACAGTGGAGTACAGTAGAGTAGAGTAGAGTACAGTAGAGCACAGTAGAGGTAGAGTACAGTGGACCACAGTAGAGATAGAGTACAGTGGAGTACAGTAGAGGTAGAGTACAGTGGAGCACATTAGAGGTAGAGTACAGTGGAGCACAGAAGAGGTAGAGTAAAGAGGAGCACAGTAGAGATAGAGTACAGTGGAGCACAGTAGAGATAGAGTACAGTGGAGTACAGTAGAGATAGAGTACAGTGGAGCACAGTAGAGATAGAGTACAGTGGAGCACAGTAGAGGTAGAGTACAGTGGAGTACAGTAGAGTAGAGTACAGTAGAGCACAGTAGAGGTAGAGTACAGTGGAGCACACTAGGAGTACAGTAGAGATAGAGTACAGTGGAGCACAGTAGAGATAGAGTACAGTGGAGCACAGTAGAGGTAGAGTACAGTGGAGTACAGTAGAGTAGAGTACAGTAGAGCACAGTAGAGGTAGAGTACAGTGGAGCAAAGTAGAGATAGAGTACAGTGGAGCACAGTAGTGGTAGAGTACAGTGGAGTACAGTACAGATAGACTACAGTGGAGCACAGTAGAGATAGAGTACAGTGGAGTACAGTAGAGGTAGAGTACAGTGGAGTACAGTAGAGGTAGAGTACAGTGGAGTACAGTGGAGCACATTAGAGGTGGAGTACAGTGGAGCACAGTAGAGGTAGAGTACAGTGGAGCACAGTAGAGGTAGAGTACAGTGGAGCACAGTAGAGGTAGAGTACAGTGGAGTACAGTAGAGGTAGAGTACAGTGGAGTACAGTAGAGTAGAGTAGAGTACAGTAGAGCACAGTAGAGGTAGAGTACAGTGGACCACAGTAGAGATAGAGTACAGTGGAGTACAGTAGAGGTAGAGTAAAGTGGAGTACAGTAGAGGTAGAGTTCAGTGGAGCACATTAGAGGTAGAGTACAGTGGAGCACAGAAGAGGTAGAGTACAGTGGAACACAGTAGAGGTAGAGTACAGAGGAGCACAGTAGAGGTAGAGTAAAGAGGAGCACAGTAGAGATAGAGTACAGTGGAGCACAGTAGAGGTAGAGTACAGTGGAGTACATTAGAGTAGAGTACAGTGGAGCACAGTAGAGGTAGAGTACAGTGGAGTACAGTAGAGATAGAGTACAGTGGAGTACAGTAGAGATAGAGTACAGTGGAGCACAGTAGAGATAGAGTACAGTGGAGCACAGTAGAGGTAGAGTACAGTGGAGTACAGTAGAGTAGAGTACAGTAGAGCACAGTAGAGGTAGAGTACAGTGGAGCACAGTAGGAGTACAGTAGAGATAGAGTACAGTGGAGCACAGTAGAGATAGAGTACAGTGGAGCACAGTAGAGGTAGAGTACAGTGGAGTACAGTAGAGTAGAGTACAGTAGAGCACAGTAGAGGTAGAGTACAGTGGAGCACAGTAGAGGTAGAGTACAGAGGAGCACAGTAGAGATAGAGTACAGTGGAGCACAGTAGAGGTAGAGTACAGTGGAGCACAGTAGAGTAGAGTACAGTAGAGCACATTAGAGGTAGAGTAAGGTGGAGCACAGTAGAGGTAGAGTACAGTGGAGTACAGTAGAGATAGAGTACAGTGGAGTATAGTAGAGGTAGAGTACAGAGGAGTACAGTAGAGGTAGAGTACAGAGGAGCACAGTAGAGATAGAGTACAGTGGAGCACAGTAGAGGTAGAGTACAGTGGAGTACAGTAGAGTAGAGTACAGTAGAGGTAGAGTACAGTGGAGCACAGTAAAGGTAGAGTACAGTGGAGCACAGTAGAGATAGACTACAGTGGAGTACAGTAGAGGTAGAGTACAGTGGAGTACAGTAGATGTAGAATACAGAGGGCCACATTAGACGTAGAGTACAGTGGAGTACAGTAGAGGTAGAATACAGTGGAGTACAGTAGAGATAGAGTACAGTGGAGTACAGTAGAGGTAGAGTACAGTGGAGTACAGTAGAGTAGAGTACAGTAGAGCACAGTAGAGGTAGAGTACAGTGGAGCACAGTAGGAGTACAGTAGAGATAGAGTACAGTGGAGCACAGTAGAGATAGAGTACAGTGGAGCACAGTAGAGGTAGAGTACAGTGGGGTACAGTAGAGTGGAGCACAGTAGGAGTACAGTAGAGATAGAGTACAGTGGAGCACAGTAGAGATAGAGTACAGTGGAGCACAGTAGAGGTAGAGTACGGTGGAGTACAGTAGAGTAGAGTACAGTAGAGCACAGTAGAGGTAGAGTACAGTGGAGCACAGTAGAGGTAGAGTACAGTGGAGTACAGTAGAGATAGAGTACAGTGGAGTACAGTAGAGATAGAGTACAGTGGAGCACAGTAGAAATAGAGTAAAGTGGAGCACAGTAGAGGTAGAGTACAGTGGAGTACAGTAGAGTAGAGTACAGTAGAGCACAGTAGAGGTAGAGTACAGTGGAGCACAGTAGAGGTAGAGTACAGTGGAGCACAGTAGAGGTAGAGTACAGAGGAGCACAGTAGAGATAGAGTACAGTGGAGCACAGTAGAGGTAGAGTACAGTGGAGCACAGTAGAGGTAGAGTACAGTGGAGTACAGTAGAGTAGAGTACAGTGGAGCACAGTAGACGTAGAGTACAGTGGAGCACAGTAGAGGTAGAGTACAGTGGAGTACAGTAGAGATAGAGTACAGTGGAGTACAGTAGAGATAGAGTACAGTGGAGCACAGTAGAGATAGAGTACAGTGGAGCACAGTAGAGGTAGAGTACAGTGGAGTACAGTAGAGTAGAGTACAGTAGAGCACAGTAGAGGTAGAGTACAGTGGAGCAAAGTAGAGGTAGAGTATAGAGGAGCACAGTAGAGATAGAGTACAGTGGAGCACAGTAGAGGTAGAGTACAGTGGAGCACAGTAGAGTAGAGTACAGTAGAGCACATTAGAGGTAGAGTACAGTGGAGCACAGTAGAGGTAGAGTACAGTGGAGTACAGTAGAGATAGAGTACAGTGGAGTACAGTAGAGGTAGAGTACAGTGGAGTACAGTAGAGGTAGAGTACAGAGGAGCACAGTAGAGATAGAGTACAGTGGAGCACAGTAGAGGTAGAGTACAGTGGAGTACAGTAGAGTAGAGTACAGTAGAGGTAGAGTACAGTGGAGCACAGTAAAGGTAGAGTACAGTGGAGCACAGTAGAGATAGAGTACAGTGGAGTACAGTAGAGGTAGAGTACAGTGGAGTAAAGTAGATGTAGAGTACAGAGGACCACATTAGAGGTAGAGTACAGTGGAGTACAGTAGAGGTAGAATACAGTGGAGTACAGTAGAGATAGAGTACAGTGGAGTACAGTTGAAGTAGAGTATAGTGGAGCACAGTAGAGATAGAGTACAGTGGAGTACAGTAGAGGTAGAGAACAGTGCAGTACAGTAGAGGTAGAGTACAGTGGAGTACAGTAGAGATAGAGTACAGTGGAGTACAGTAGAGGTAGAGTACAGTGGAGTAAAGTAGAGGTAGAGTACAGTGGAGTACAGTAGAGGTGGAGTACAGTGGAGTACATTAGAGGTGGAGTAGAGAAGAGTACTGTAGAGGTAGAGTAAAGTAGAGATAGAGTACAGTGGAGCACAGTAGAGATAGAGTACAGTGGAGCAGAGTAGAGGTAGAGTACAGTGGAGTACAGTTGAGATAGAGTACAGTGGAGTACAGTAGAGGTAGAGTACAGTGGAGTACAGTAGAGATAGAGTACAGTGGAGTACAGTAGAGGTAGAGTATAGTAGAGTACAGCAGAGATAGAGTACAGTGGAGCACAGTAGAGATAGAGTACAGTGGAGCACAGTAGTGGTAGAGTACAGTGGAGTACAGTACAGATAGACTACAGTGGAGCACAGTAGAGATAGAGTACAGTGGAGTACAGTAGAGGTAGAGTACAGTGGAGTACAGTAGAGGTAGAGTACAGTGGAGTACAGTGGAGCACATTAGAGGTGGAGTACAGTGGAGCACAGTAGAGGTAGAGTACAGTGGAGCACAGTAGAGGTAGAGTACAGTGGAGCACAGTAGAGGTAGAGTACAGTGGAGTACAGTAGAGGTAGAGTAGAGTACAGTAGAGCACAGTAGAGGTAGAGTACAGTGGAGCACAGTAGCGGTAGAGTACAGTGGAGTACAGTAGAGGTAGAGTACAGTGGAGTACAGTAGAGGTAGAGTACAGTGGAGTACAGTAGAGGTAGAGTGCAGTGGAGTACAATAGAGTAGAGTACAGTAGATCACAGTAGAGGTAGAGTACAGTGGAGCACAGTAGAGATAAAGTACAGTGGAGTACAGTAGAGGTAGAGTACAGTGGAGTACAGTCGAGGTGGAGTACAGTAGAGTACAGTAGAGGTAGAGTACAGTGGAGTAGAGTAGAGAGAGAGTACAGTGGAGCACAGTAGAGATAGACTACAGTGGAGTACAGTAGAGGTAGAGAACAGTACAGTAGAGTAGAGGTAGAGTACAGTAGAGTACAGTAGAGATAGTGTACAGTGGAGCACAGTAGAGATAGAGTACAGTGGAGTACAGTAGAGGTAGAGTACAGTGGAGTACAGTAGAAGTAGAGTACAGTGGAGCACATTAGAGGTGGATTACAGTAGAATACAGTAGAGATAGAGTACAGTAGAGTACAGTAGAGGTAGAGTAAAGTGGAGTACAGTAGAGATAGAGTACAGTGGAGCACAGTAGAAGTAGAGTACAGTGGAGTACAGTAGAGGTAGAGTACAGTGGAGTACAGTAGAGATAGAGTACAGTGGAGTACAGTAGAGGTAGAGTACAGTGGAGTACAGTAGAGGTAGAGTACAGAGGAGCACAGTAGAGATAGAGTACAGTGGAGCACAGTAGAGGTAGAGTACAGTGGAGTACAGTAGAATAGAGTACAGTAGAGGTAGAGTACAGTGGAGCACAGTAAAGGTAGAGTACAGTGGAGCACAGTAGAGATAGAGTACAGTGGAATACAGTAGAGGTAGAGTACAGTGGAGTACAGTAGATGTAGAGTACAGAGGAGCACATTAGAGGTAGAGTACAGTGGAGTACAGTAGAGGTAGAATACAGTGGAGTACAGTAGAGATAGAGTACAGTGGAGTACAGTAGAAGTAGAGTACAGTGGAGCACAGTAGAGATAGAGTACAGTGGAGTACAGTAGAGGTAGAGAACAGTGCAGTACAGTAGTGGTAGAGTAGAGTGGAGTACAGTACAGATAGACTACAATGGAGCACAGTAGAGATAGAGTACAGTGGAGTACAGTAGAGGTAGAGTACAGTGGAGTACAGTAGAGGTAGAGTACAGTGGAGTACAGTGGAGCACATTAGAGGTGGAGATCAGTGGAGCACAGTTGAGGTAGAGTACAGTGGAGCACAGTAGAGGTAGAGTACAGTGGAGCACAGTAGAGGTAGAGTACAGTGGAGTACAGTAGAGGTAGAGTACAGTGGAGTACAGTAGAGTAGAGTAGAGTAGAGCACAGTAGAGGTAGAGTACAGTGGAGCACAGTAGAGATAGAGTACAGTGGAGTACAGTAGAGGTAGAGTAAAGTGGAGTACAGTAGAGGTAGAGTACAGTGGAGCACATTAGAGGTAGAGTACAGTGGAGCACAGAAGAGGTAGAGTACAGTGGAACACAGTAGAGGTAGAGTAAAGAGGAGCACAGTAGAGATAGAGTACAGTGGAGCACAGTAGAGGTAGAGTACAGTGGAGTACAGTAGAGTAGAGTACAGTGGAGCACAGTAGACGTAGAGTACAGTGGAGCACAGTAGAGGTAGAGTACAGTGGAGTACAGTAGAGATAGAGTACAGTGGAGTACAGTAGAGATAGAGTACAGTGGAGCACAGTAGAGATAGAGTACAGTGGAGCACAGTAGAGGTAGAGTACAGTGGAGTACAGTAGAGTAGAGTACAGTAGAGCACAGTAGAGGTAGAGTACAGTGGAGCACAGTAGAGGTAGAGTACAGAGGAGCACAGTAGAGATAGAGTAGAGTGGAGCACAGTAGAGGTAGAGTACAGTGGAGCACAGTAGAGTAGAGTACAGTAGAGCACATTAGAGGTAGAGTACAGTGGAGCACAGTAGAGGTAGAGTACAGTGGAGTACAGTAGAGATAGAGTACAGTGGAGTACAGTAGAGGTAGAGTACAGTGGAGTACAGTAGAGGTAGAGTACAGAGGAGCACAGTAGAGATAGAGTACAGTGGAGCACAGTAGAGGTAGAGTACAGTGGAGTACAGTAGCGTAGAGTACAGTAGAGGTAGAGTACAGTGGAGCAGAGTAAAGGTAGAGTACAGTGGAGCACAGTAGAGATAGAGTACAGTGGAATACAGTAGAGGTAGAGTACAGTGGAGTACAGTAGATGTAGAGTACAGATGAGCACATTAGAGGTAGAGTAGAGTGGAGTACAGTAGAGGTAGAATACAGTGGAGTACAGTAGAGATAGAGTACAGTGGAGTACAGTAGAAGTAGAGTACAGTGGAGCACAGTAGAGATAGAGTACAGTGGAGTACAGTAGAGGTAGAGAACAGTGCAGTACAGTAGAGGTAGAGTGCAGTGGAGCACAGTAGAGATAGAGTACAGTGGAGCACAGTAGAGATAGAGTACAGTGGAGTACAGTAGAGGTAGAGTACAGTGGAGTAAAGTAGAGGTAGAGTACAGTGGAGTACAGTAGAGGTGGAGTACAGTGGAGTACAGTGGAGCACATTAGAGGTGGAGTACAGAAGAGTACTGTAGAGGTAGAGTACAGTAGAGATAGAGTACAGTGGAGCACAGTAGATATAGAGTACAGTGGAGCACAGTAGAGGTAGAGTACAGTGGATCACAGTAGAGGTAGAGTACAGTGGAGTACAGTAGAGATAGAGTACAGTGGAGTACAGTAGAGATAGAGTACAGTGGAGCACAGTAGAGATAGAGTACAGTGGAGCACGGTAGAGGTAGAGTACAGTGGAGTACAGTAGAGTAGAGTACATTAGAGCACAGTAGAGGTAGAGTACAGTGGAGCACAGTAGAGGTAGAGTACAGAGGAGCACAGTAGAGATAGAGTACAGTGGAGCACAGTAGAGGTAGAGTACAGTGGAGCACAGTAGAGTAGAGTACAGTAGAGCACATTAGAGGTAGAGTACAGTGGAGCACAGTAGAGGTAGAGTACAGTGGAGTACAGTAGAGATAGAGTACAGTGGAGTACAGTAGAGGTAGAGTACAGTGGAGTACAGTAGAGGTAGAGTACAGAGGAGCACAGTAGAGATAGAGTACAGTGGAGCACAGTAGAGGTAGAGTACAGTGGAGTACAGTAGAGTAGAGTACAGTAGAGGTAGAGTACAGTGGAGCACAGTAAATGTAGAGTACAGTGGAGCACAGTAGAGATAGAGTACAGTGGAGTACAGTAGAGGTAGAGTACAGTGGAGTACAGTAGATGTAGAGTACAGAGGACCACATTAGAGGTAGAGTACAGTGGAGTACAGTAGAGGTAGAATACAGTGGAGTAGAGTAGAGATAGAGTACAGTGGAGTACAGTTGAAGTAGAGTATAGTGGAGCACAGTAGAGATAGAGTACAGTGGAGTACAGTAGAGGTAGAGAACAGTGCAGTACAGTAGAGGTAGAGTACAGTGGAGTACAGTAGAGATAGAGTACAGTGGAGCACAGTAGAGATAGAGTACAGTGGAGTACAGTAGAGGTAGAGTACAGGGGAGTAAAGTAGAGGTAGAGTACAGTGGAGTACAGTAGAGGTGGAGTACAGTGGAGTACATTAGAGGTGGAGTAGAGGAGAGTACTGTATAGGTAGAGTAAAGTAGAGATAGAGTACAGTGGAGCACAGTACAGATAGAGTACAGTGGAGCACAGTAGAGGTAGAGTACAGTGGAGTACAGTTGAGATAGAGTACAGTAGAGGTAGAGTACAGTGGAGTACAGTAGAGATAGAGTACAGTGGAGTACAGTAGAGGTAGAGTACAGTAGAGTACAGCAGAGATAGAGTACAGTGGAGCACAGTAGAGATAGAGTACAGTGGAGCACAGTAGAGATAGAGTACAGTGGAGCACAGTAGTGGTAGAGTACAGTGGAGTACAGTACAGATAGACTACAGTGGAGCACAGTAGAGATAGAGTACAGTGGAGTACAGTAGAGGTAGAGTACAGTGGAGTACAGTAGAGGTAGAGTACAGTGGAGTACAGTGGAGCACATTAGAGGTGGAGTACAGTGGAGCACAGTAGAGGTAGAGTACAGTGGAGCACAGTAGAGGTAGAGTACAGTGGAGTACAGTAGAGTAGAGTACAGTAGAGCACAGTAGAGGTAGAGTACAGTGGAGCACAGTAGAGGTAGAGTATAGAGGAGCACAGTAGAGATAGAGTACAGTGGAGCACAGTAGAGGTAGAGTACAGTGGAGCACAGTAGAGTAGAGTACAGTAGAGCACATTAGAGGTAGAGTACAGTGGAGCACAGTAGAGGTAGAGTACAGTGGAGTACAGTAGAGATAGAGTACAGTGGAGTACAGTAGAGGTAGAGTACAGTGGAGTACAGTAGAGGTAGAGTACAGAGGAGCACAGTAGAGATAGAGTACAGTGGAGCACAGTAGAGGTAGAGTACAGTGGAGTACAGTAGAGTAGAGTACAGTAGAGGTAGAGTACAGTGGAGCACAGTAAAGGTAGAGTACAGTGGAGCACAGTAGAGATAGAGTACAGTGGAGTACAGTAGAGGTAGAGTACAGTGGAGTACAGTAGATGTAGAGTACAGAGGACCACATTAGAGGTAGAGTACAGTGGAGTACAGTAGAGGTAGAATACAGTGGAGTACAGTAGAGATAGAGTACAGTGGAGTACAGTTGAAGTAGAGTATAGTGGAGCACAGTAGAGATAGAGTACAGTGGAGTACGGCAGAGGTAGAGAACAGTGCAGTACAGTAGAGGTAGAGTACAGTGGAGTACAGTAGAGATAGAGTACAGTGGAGTACGGCAGAGGTAGAGAACAGTGCAGTACAGTAGAGGTAGAGTACAGTGGAGTACAGTAGAGGTAGAGTATAGTGGAGTAAAGTAGAGGTAGAGTACAGTGGAGTACAGTAGAGGTGGAGTACAGTGGAGTACATTAGAGGTGGAGTAGAGAAGAGTACTGTAGAGGTAGAGTAAAGTAGAGATAGAGTACAGTGGAGCACAGTAGAGATAGAGTACAGTGGAGCACAGTAGAGGTAGAGTACAGTGGAGTACAGTTGAGATAGAGTACAGTGGAGTACAGTAGAGGTAGAGTACAGAGGAGTACAGTAGAGATAGAGTACAGTGGAGTACAGTAGAGGTAGAGTATAGTAGAGTACAGCAGAGATAGAGTACAGTGGAACACAGTAGAGATAGAGTACAGTGGAGCACAGTAGTGGTAGAGTACAGTGGAGTACAGTACAGATAGACTACAGTGGAGCACAGTAGAGATAGAGTAAAGTGGAGTACAGTAGAGGTAGAGTACAATGGAGTACAGTAGAGGTAGAGTACAGTGGAGTACAGTGGAGCACATTAGAGGTGGAGTACAGTGGAGCACAGTAGAGGTAGAGTACAGTGGAGCACAGTAGAGGTAGAGTACAGTGGAGCACAGTAGAGGTAGAGTACAGTGGAGTACAGTAGAGGTAGAGTAGAGTACAGTAGAGCACAGTAGAGGTAGAGTACAGTGGAGCACAGTAGAGATAGAGTACAGTGGAGTACAGTAGAGGCAGAGTACAGTGGAGTACAGTAGAGGTAGAGTACAGTGGAGCACATTAGAGGTAGAGTACAGTGGAGTACAGTAGAGGTAGAGTACAGTGGAGCACAGTAGCGGTAGAGTACAGTGGAGTACAGTAGAGGTAGAGTACAGTGGAGTACAGTAGAGGTAGAGTACAGTGGAGTACAGTAGAGGTAGAGTGCAGTGGAGTACAATAGAGTAGAGTACAGTAGATCACAGTAGAGGTAGAGTACAGTGGAGCGCAGTAGAGATAGAGTACAGTGGAGTACAGTAGAGGTAGAGTACAGTGGAGTACAGTCGAGGTGGAGTACAGTAGAGTACAGTAGAGGTAGAGTACAGTGGAGTAGAGTAGAGAGAGAGTACAGTGGAGCACAGTAGAGATAGACTACAGTGGAGTACAGTAGAGGTAGAGAACAGTACAGTAGAGTAGAGGTAGAGTACAGTAGAGTACAGTAGAGATAGTGTACAGTGGAGCACAGTATAGATAGAGTACAGTGGAGTACAGTAGAGGTAGAGTACAGTGGAGTACAGTAGAGGTAGAGTACAGTGGAGCACATTAGAGGTGGATTACAGTAGAATACAGTAGAGATAGAGTACAGTAGAGTACAGTAGAGGTAGAGTAAAGTGGAGTACAGTAGAGATAGAGTACAGTGGAGCAGAGTAGAAGTAGAGTACAGTGGAGTACAGTAGAGGTAGAGTACAGTGGAGTACAGTAGAGATAGAGTACAGTGGAGTACAGTAGAGGTAGAGTACAGTGGAGTACAGTAGAGGTAGAGTACAGAGGAGCACAGTAGAGATAGAGTACAGTGGAGCACAGTAGAGGTAGAGTACAGTGGAGTACAGTAGAATAGAGTACAGTAGAGGTAGAGTACAGTGGAGCACAGTAAAGGTAGAGTACAGTGGAGCACAGTAGAGATAGAGTACAGTGGAATACAGTAGAGGTAGAGTACAGTGGAGTACAGTAGATGTAGAGTACAGAGGAGCACATTAGAGGTAGAGTACAGTGGAGTACAGTAGAGGTAGAATACAGTGGAGTACAGTAGAGATAGAGTACAGTGGAGTACAGTAGAAGTAGAGTACAGTGGAGCACAGTAGAGATAGAGTACAGTGGAGTACAGTAGAGGTAGAGAACAGTGCAGTACAGTAGTGGTAGAGTAGAGTGGAGTACAGTACAGATAGACTACAATGGAGCACAGTAGAGATAGAGTACAGTGGAGTACAGTAGAGGTAGAGTACAGTGGAGTACAGTAGAGGTAGAGTACAGTGGAGTACAGTGGAGCACATTAGAGGTGGAGATCAGTGGAGCACAGTTGAGGTAGAGTACAGTGGAGCACAGTAGAGGTAGAGTACAGTGGATTACAGTAGAGGTAGAGTACAGTGGAGTACAGTAGAGGTAGAGTACAGTGGAGTACAGTAGAGTAGAGTAGAGCACAGTAGAGGTAGAGTACAGTGGAGCACAGTAGAGATAGAGTACAGTGGAGTACAGTAGAGGTAGAGTAAAGTGGAGTACAGTAGAGGTAGAGTACAGTGGAGCACATTAGAGGTAGAGTACAGTGGAGCACAGAAGAGGTAGAGTACAGTGGAACACAGTAGAGGTAGAGTAAAGAGGAGCACAGTAGAGATAGAGTACAGTGGAGCACAGTAGAGGTAGAGTACAGTGGAGTACAGTAGAGTAGAGTACAGTGGAGCACAGTAGACGTAGAGTACAGTGGAGCACAGTAGAGGTAGAGTACAGTGGAGTACAGTAGAGATAGAGTACAGTGGAGTACAGTAGAGATAGAGTACAGTGGAGCACAGTAGAGATAGAGTACAGTGGAGCACAGTAGAGGTAGAGTACAGTGGAGTACAGTAGAGTAGAGTACAGTAGAGCACAGTAGAGGTAGAGTACAGTGGAGCACAGTAGAGGTAGAGTACAGAGGAGCACAGTAGAGATAGAGTAGAGTGGAGCACAGTAGAGCACATTAGAGGTAGAGTACAGTGGAGCACAGTAGAGTAGAGTACAGTAGAGCACATTAGAGGTAGAGTACAGTGGAGCACAGTAGAGGTAGAGTACAGTGGAGTACAGTAGAGATAGAGTACAGTGGAGTACAGTAGAGGTAGAGTACAGTGGAGTACAGTAGAGGTAGAGTACAGAGGAGCACAGTAGAGATAGAGTACAGTGGAGCAATGTAGAGGTAGAGTACAGTGGAGTACAGTAGAGATAGAGTACAGTGGAGCACAGTAGAGGTAGAGTACAGTGGAGTACAGTAGAGATAGAGTACAGTGGAGTACAGTAGAGGTAGAGTACAGTGGAGTACAGTAGAGGTAGAGTACAGAGGAGCACAGTAGAGATAGAGTACAGTGGAGCAATGTAGAGGTAGAGTACAGTGGAGTACAGTAGAGTAGAGTACAGTAGAGGTAGAGTACAGTGGAGCAGAGTAAAGGTAGAGTACAGTGGAGCACAGTAGAGATAGAGTACAGTGGAATACAGTAGAGGTAGAGTACAGTGGAGTACAGTAGATGTAGAGTACAGAGGAGCACATTAGAGGTAGAGTACAGTGGAGTACAGTAGAGGTAGAATACAGTGGAGTACAGTAGAGATAGAGTACAGTGGAGTACAGTAGAAGTAGAGTACAGTGGAGCACAGTAGAGATAGAGTACAGTGGAGTACAGTAGAGGTAGAGAACAGTGCAGTACAGTAGAGGTAGAGTGCAGTGGAGCACAGTAGAGATAGAGTACAGTGGAGCACAGTAGAGATAGAGTACAGTGGAGTACAGTAGAGGTAGAGTACAGTGGAGTAAAGTAGAGGTAGAGTACAGTGGAGTAAAGTAGAGGTGGAGTACAGTGGAGTACAGTGGATCACATTAGAGGTGGAGTACAGAAGAGTACTGTAGAGGTAGAGTACAGTAGAGATAGAGTACAGTGGAGCACAGTAGATATAGAGTACAGTGGAGCACAGTAGAGGTAGAGTACAGTGGAGCACAGTAGAGGTAGAGTACAGTGGAGTACAGTAGAGATAGAGTACAGTGGAGTACAGTAGAGATAGAGTACAGTGGAGCACAGTAGAGATAGAGTACAGTGGAGCACAGTAGAGGTAGAGTACAGTGGAGTACAGTAGAGTAGAGTACAGTAGAGCACAGTAGAGGTAGAGTACAGTGGAGCACAGTAGAGGTAGAGTACAGAGGAGCACAGTAGAGATAGAGTACAGTGGAGCACAGTAGAGGTAGAGTACAGTGGAGCACAGTAGAGTAGAGTACAGTAGAGCACATTAGAGGTAGAGTACAGTGGAGCACAGTAGAGGTAGAGTACAGTGGAGTACAGTAGAGATAGAGTACAGTGGAGTACAGTAGAGGTAGAGTACAGTGGAGTACAGTAGAGGTAGAGTACAGAGGAGCACAGTAGAGATAGAGTACAGTGGAGCACAGTAGAGGTAGAGTACAGTGGAGTACAGTAGAGTAGAGTACAGTAGAGGTAGAGTACAGTGGAGTACAGTAGAGGTAGAGTACAGAGGAGCACAGTAGAGATAGAGTACAGTGGAGCACAGTAGAGGTAGAGTACAGTGGAGTACAGTAGAATAGAGTACAGTAGAGGTAGAGTACAGTGGAGCACAGTAAAGGTAGAGTACAGTGGAGCACAGTAGAGATAGAGTACAGTGGAATACAGTAGAGGTAGAGTACAGTGGAGTACAGTAGATGTAGAGTACAGAGGAGCACATTAGAGGTAGAGTACAGTGGAGTACAGTAGAGGTAGAATACAGTGGAGTACAGTAGAGATAGAGTACAGTGGAGTACAGTAGAAGTAGAGTACAGTGGAGCACAGTAGAGATAGAGTACAGTGGAGTACAGTAGAGGTAGAGAACAGTGCAGTACAGTAGTGGTAGAGTAGAGTGGAGTACAGTACAGATAGACTACAATGGAGCACAGTAGAGATAGAGTACAGTGGAGTACAGTAGAGGTAGAGTACAGTGGAGTACAGTAGAGGTAGAGTACAGTGGAGTACAGTGGAGCACATTAGAGGTGGAGATCAGTGGAGCACAGTTGAGGTAGAGTACAGTGGAGCACAGTAGAGGTAGAGTGCAGTGGAGCACAGTAGAGGTAGAGTACAGTGGAGTACAGTAGAGGTAGAGTACAGTGGAGTACAGTAGAGTAGAGTAGAGTAGAGCACAGTAGAGGTAGAGTACAGTGGAGCACAGTAGAAGTAGAGTACAGTGGAGTACAGTAGAGGTAGAGTACAGTGGAGTACAGTAGAGATAGAGTACAGTGGAGTACAGTAGAGGTAGAGTACAGTGGAGTACAGTAGAGGTAGAGTACAGAGGAGCACAGTAGAGATAGAGTACAGTGGAGCACAGTAGAGGTAGAGTACAGTGGAGTACAGTAGAATAGAGTACAGTAGAGGTAGAGTACAGTGGAGCACAGTAAAGGTAGAGTACAGTGGAGCACAGTAGAGATAGAGTACAGTGGAATACAGTAGAGGTAGAGTACAGTGGAGTACAGTAGATGTAGAGTACAGAGGAGCACATTAGAGGTAGAGTACAGTGGAGTACAGTAGAGGTAGAATACAGTGGAGTACAGTAGAGATAGAGTACAGTGGAGTACAGTAGAAGTAGAGTACAGTGGAGCACAGTAGAGATAGAGTACAGTGGAGTACAGTAGAGGTAGAGAACAGTGCAGTACAGTAGTGGTAGAGTAGAGTGGAGTACAGTACAGATAGACTACAATGGAGCACAGTAGAGATAGAGTACAGTGGAGTACAGTAGAGGTAGAGTACAGTGGAGTACAGTAGAGGTAGAGTACAGTGGAGTACAGTGGAGCACATTAGAGGTGGAGATCAGTGGAGCACAGTTGAGGTAGAGTACAGTGGAGCACAGTAGAGGTAGAGTACAGTGGATTACAGTAGAGGTAGAGTACAGTGGAGTACAGTAGAGGTAGAGTACAGTGGAGTACAGTAGAGTAGAGTAGAGTAGAGCACAGTAGAGGTAGAGTACAGTGGAGCACAGTAGAGATAGAGTACAGTGGAGTACAGTAGAGGTAGAGTAAAGTGGAGTACAGTAGAGGTAGAGTACAGTGGAGCACATTAGAGGTAGAGTACAGTGGAGCACAGAAGAGGTAGAGTACAGTGGAACACAGTAGAGGTAGAGTAAAGAGGAGCACAGTAGAGATAGAGTACAGTGGAGCACAGTAGAGGTAGAGTACAGTGGAGTACAGTAGAGTAGAGTACAGTGGAGCACAGTAGACGTAGAGTACAGTGGAGCACAGTAGAGGTAGAGTACAGTGGAGTACAGTAGAGATAGAGTACAGTGGAGTACAGTAGAGATAGAGTACAGTGGAGCACAGTAGAGATAGAGTACAGTGGAGCACAGTAGAGGTAGAGTACAGTGGAGTACAGTAGAGTAGAGTACAGTAGAGCACAGTAGAGGTAGAGTACAGTGGAGCACAGTAGAGGTAGAGTACAGAGGAGCACAGTAGAGATAGAGTAGAGTGGAGCACAGTAGAGCACATTAGAGGTAGAGTACAGTGGAGCACAGTAGAGTAGAGTACAGTAGAGCACATTAGAGGTAGAGTACAGTGGAGCACAGTAGAGGTAGAGTACAGTGGAGTACAGTAGAGATAGAGTACAGTGGAGTACAGTAGAGGTAGAGTACAGTGGAGTACAGTAGAGGTAGAGTACAGAGGAGCACAGTAGAGATAGAGTACAGTGGAGCAATGTAGAGGTAGAGTACAGTGGAGTACAGTAGAGATAGAGTACAGTGGAGCACAGTAGAGGTAGAGTACAGTGGAGTACAGTAGAGATAGAGTACAGTGGAGTACAGTAGAGGTAGAGTACAGTGGAGTACAGTAGAGGTAGAGTACAGAGGAGCACAGTAGAGATAGAGTACAGTGGAGCAATGTAGAGGTAGAGTACAGTGGAGTACAGTAGAGTAGAGTACAGTAGAGGTAGAGTACAGTGGAGCAGAGTAAAGGTAGAGTACAGTGGAGCACAGTAGAGATAGAGTACAGTGGAATACAGTAGAGGTAGAGTACAGTGGAGTACAGTAGATGTAGAGTACAGAGGAGCACATTAGAGGTAGAGTACAGTGGAGTACAGTAGAGGTAGAATACAGTGGAGTACAGTAGAGATAGAGTACAGTGGAGTACAGTAGAAGTAGAGTACAGTGGAGCACAGTAGAGATAGAGTACAGTGGAGTACAGTAGAGGTAGAGAACAGTGCAGTACAGTAGAGGTAGAGTGCAGTGGAGCACAGTAGAGATAGAGTACAGTGGAGCACAGTAGAGATAGAGTACAGTGGAGTACAGTAGAGGTAGAGTACAGTGGAGTAAAGTAGAGGTAGAGTACAGTGGAGTAAAGTAGAGGTGGAGTACAGTGGAGTACAGTGGATCACATTAGAGGTGGAGTACAGAAGAGTACTGTAGAGGTAGAGTACAGTAGAGATAGAGTACAGTGGAGCACAGTAGATATAGAGTACAGTGGAGCACAGTAGAGGTAGAGTACAGTGGAGCACAGTAGAGGTAGAGTACAGTGGAGTACAGTAGAGATAGAGTACAGTGGAGTACAGTAGAGATAGAGTACAGTGGAGCACAGTAGAGATAGAGTACAGTGGAGCACAGTAGAGGTAGAGTACAGTGGAGTACAGTAGAGTAGAGTACAGTAGAGCACAGTAGAGGTAGAGTACAGTGGAGCACAGTAGAGGTAGAGTACAGAGGAGCACAGTAGAGATAGAGTACAGTGGAGCACAGTAGAGGTAGAGTACAGTGGAGCACAGTAGAGTAGAGTACAGTAGAGCACATTAGAGGTAGAGTACAGTGGAGCACAGTAGAGGTAGAGTACAGTGGAGTACAGTAGAGATAGAGTACAGTGGAGTACAGTAGAGGTAGAGTACAGTGGAGTACAGTAGAGGTAGAGTACAGAGGAGCACAGTAGAGATAGAGTACAGTGGAGCACAGTAGAGGTAGAGTACAGTGGAGTACAGTAGAGTAGAGTACAGTAGAGGTAGAGTACAGTGGAGTACAGTAGAGGTAGAGTACAGAGGAGCACAGTAGAGATAGAGTACAGTGGAGCACAGTAGAGGTAGAGTACAGTGGAGTACAGTAGAATAGAGTACAGTAGAGGTAGAGTACAGTGGAGCACAGTAAAGGTAGAGTACAGTGGAGCACAGTAGAGATAGAGTACAGTGGAATACAGTAGAGGTAGAGTACAGTGGAGTACAGTAGATGTAGAGTACAGAGGAGCACATTAGAGGTAGAGTACAGTGGAGTACAGTAGAGGTAGAATACAGTGGAGTACAGTAGAGATAGAGTACAGTGGAGTACAGTAGAAGTAGAGTACAGTGGAGCACAGTAGAGATAGAGTACAGTGGAGTACAGTAGAGGTAGAGAACAGTGCAGTACAGTAGTGGTAGAGTAGAGTGGAGTACAGTACAGATAGACTACAATGGAGCACAGTAGAGATAGAGTACAGTGGAGTACAGTAGAGGTAGAGTACAGTGGAGTACAGTAGAGGTAGAGTACAGTGGAGTACAGTGGAGCACATTAGAGGTGGAGATCAGTGGAGCACAGTTGAGGTAGAGTACAGTGGAGCACAGTAGAGGTAGAGTGCAGTGGAGCACAGTAGAGGTAGAGTACAGTGGAGTACAGTAGAGGTAGAGTACAGTGGAGTACAGTAGAGTAGAGTAGAGTAGAGCACAGTAGAGGTAGAGTACAGTGGAGCACAGTAGATATAGAGTACAGTGGAGTACAGTAGAGGTAGAGTAAAGTGGAGTACAGTAGAGGTAGAGTACAGTGGAGCACATTAGAGGTAGAGTACAGTGGAGCACAGAAGAGGTAGAGTACAGTGGAACACAGTAGAGGTAGAGTAAAGAGGAGCACAGTAGAGATAGAGTACAGTGGAGCACAGTAGAGGTAGAGTACAGTGGAGTACAGTAGAGTAGAGTACAGTGGAGCACAGTAGACGTAGAGTACAGTGGAGCACAGTAGAGGTAGAGTACAGTGGAGTACAGTAGAGATAGAGTACAGTGGAGTACAGTAGAGATAGAGTACAGTGGAGCACAGTAGAGATAGAGTACAGTGGAGCACAGTAGAGGTAGAGTACAGTGGAGTACAGTAGAGTAGAGTACAGTAGAGCACAGTAGAGGTAGAGTACAGTGGAGCACAGTAGAGGTAGAGTACAGAGGAGCACAGTAGAGATAGAGTAGAGTGGAGCACAGTAGAGGTAGAGTACAGTGGAGCACAGTAGAGTAGAGTACAGTAGAGCACATTAGAGGTAGAGTACAGTGGAGCACAGTAGAGGTAGAGTACAGTGGAGTACAGTAGAGATAGAGTACAGTGGAGTACAGTAGAGGTAGAGTACAGTGGAGTACAGTAGAGGTAGAGTACAGAGGAGCACAGTAGAGATAGAGTACAGTGGAGCACAGTAGAGGTAGAGTACAGTGGAGTACAGTAGCGTAGAGTACAGTAGAGGTAGAGTACAGTGGAGCAGAGTAAAGGTAGAGTACAGTGGAGCACAGTAGAGATAGAGTACAGTGGAGTACAGTAGAGGTAGAGAACAGTGCAGTACAGTAGAGGTAGAGTGCAGTGGAGCACAGTAGAGATAGAGTACAGTGGAGCACAGTAGAGATAGAGTACAGTGGAGTACAGTAGAGGTAGAGTACAGTGGAGTAAAGTAGAGGTAGAGTACAGTGGAGTACAGTAGAGGTGGAGTACAGTGGAGTACAGTGGAGCACATTAGAGGTGGAGTACAGAAGAGTACTGTAGAGGTAGAGTACAGTAGAGATAGAGTACAGTGGAGTACAGTAGAGATAGAGTACAGTGGAGCACAGTAGAGATAGAGTACAGTGGAGCACAGTAGAGGTAGAGTACAGTGGAGTACAGTAGAGTAGAGTACATTAGAGCACAGTAGAGGTAGAGTACAGTGGAGCACAGTAGAGGTAGAGTACAGAGGAGCACAGTAGAGATAGAGTACAGTGGAGCACAGTAGAGGTAGAGTACAGTGGAGCACAGTAGAGTAGAGTACAGTAGAGCACATTAGAGGTAGAGTACAGTGGAGCACAGTAGAGGTAGAGTACAGTGGAGTACAGTAGAGATAGAGTACAGTGGAGTACAGTAGAGGTAGAGTACAGTGGAGTACAGTAGAGGTAGAGTACAGAGGAGCAGAGTAGAGATAGAGTACAGTGGAGCACAGTAGAGGTAGAGTACAGTGGAGTACAGTAGAGTAGAGTACAGTAGAGGTAGAGTACAGTGGAGCACAGTAAAGGTAGAGTACAGTGGAGCACAGTAGAGATAGAGTACAGTGGAGTACAGTAGAGGTAGAGTACAGTGGAGTACAGTAGATGTAGAGTACAGAGGACCACATTAGAGGTAGAGTACAGTGGAGTACAGTAGAGGTAGAATACAGTGGAGTAGAGTAGAGATAGAGTACAGTGGAGTACAGTTGAAGTAGAGTATAGTGGAGCACAGTAGAGATAGAGTACAGTGGAGTACAGTAGAGGTAGAGAACAGTGCAGTACAGTAGAGGTAGAGTACAGTGGAGTACAGTAGAGATAGAGTACAGTGGAGCACAGTAGAGATAGAGTACAGTGGAGTACAGTAGAGGTAGAGTACAGTGGAGTAAAGTAGAGGTAGAGTACAGTGGAGTACAGTAGAGGTGGAGTACAGTGGAGTACATTAGAGGTGGAGTAGAGGAGAGTACTGTATAGGTAGAGTAAAGTAGAGATAGAGTACAGTGGAGCACAGTACAGATAGAGTACAGTGGAGCACAGTAGAGGTAGAGTACAGTGGAGTACAGTTGAGATAGAGTACAGTAGAGGTAGAGTACAGTGGAGTACAGTAGAGATAGAGTACAGTGGAGTACAGTAGAGGTAGAGTACAGTAGAGTACAGCAGAGATAGAGTACAGTGGAGCACAGTAGAGATAGAGTACAGTGGAGCACAGTAGTGGTAGAGTACAGTGGAGTACAGTACAGATAGACTACAGTGGAGCACAGTAGAGATAGAGTACAGTGGAGTACAGTAGAGGTAGAGTACAGTGGAGTACAGTAGAGGTAGAGTACAGTGGAGTACAGTGGAGCACATTAGAGGTGGAGTACAGTGGAGCACAGTAGAGGTAGAGTACAGTGGAGCACAGTAGAGGTAGAGTACAGTGGAGTACAGTAGAGTAGAGTACAGTAGAGCACAGTAGAGGTAGAGTACAGTGGAGCACAGTAGAGGTAGAGTATAGAGGAGCACAGTAGAGATAGAGTACAGTGGAGCACAGTAGAGGTAGAGTACAGTGGAGCACAGTAGAGTAGAGTACAGTAAAGCACATTAGAGGTAGAGTACAGTGGAGCACAGTAGAGGTAGAGTACAGTGGAGTACAGTAGAGATAGAGTACAGTGGAGTACAGTAGAGGTAGAGTACAGTGGAGTACAGTAGAGGTAGAGTACAGAGGAGCACAGTAGAGATAGAGTACAGTGGAGCACAGTAGAGGTAGAGTACAGTGGAGTACAGTAGAGTAGAGTACAGTAGAGGTAGAGTACAGTGGAGCACAGTAAAGGTAGAGTACAGTGGAGCACAGTAGAGATAGAGTACAGTGGAGTACAGTAGAGGTAGAGTACAGTGGAGTACAGTAGATGTAGAGTACAGAGGACCACATTAGAGGTAGAGTACAGTGGAGTACAGTAGAGGTAGAATACAGTGGAGTACAGTAGAGATAGAGTACAGTGGAGTACAGTTGAAGTAGAGTATAGTGGAGCACAGTAGAGATAGAGTACAGTGGAGTACGGTAGAGGTAGAGAACAGTGCAGTACAGTAGAGGTAGAGTACAGTGGAGTACAGTAGAGATAGAGTACAGTGGAGCACAGTAGAGATAGAGTACAGTGGAGTACAGTAGAGGTAGAGTACAGCGGAGTAAAGTAGAGGTAGAGTACAGTGGAGTACAGTAGAGGTGGAGTACAGTGGAGTACATTAGAGGTGGAGTAGAGAAGAGTACTGTAGAGGTAGAGTAAAGTAGAGATAGAGTACAGTGGAGCACAGTAGAGATAGAGTACAGTGGAGCACAGTAGAGGTAGAGTACAGTGGAGTACAGTTGAGATAGAGTACAGTGGAGTACAGTAGAGGTAGAGTACAGTGGAGTACAGTAGAGATAGAGTACAGTGGAGTACAGTAGAGGTAGAGTATAGTAGAGTACAGCAGAGATAGAGTACAGTGGAGCACAGTAGAGATAGAGTACAGTGGAGCACAGTAGTGGTAGAGTACAGTGGAGTACAGTACAGATAGACTACAGTGGAGCACAGTAGAGATAGAGTAAAGTGGAGTACAGTAGAGGTAGAGTACAATGGAGTACAGTAGAGGTAGAGTACAGTGGAGTACAGTGGAGCACATTAGAGGTGGAGTACAGTGGAGCACAGTAGAGGTAGAGTACAGTGGAGCACAGTAGAGGTAGAGTACAGTGGAGCACAGTAGAGGTAGAGTACAGTGGAGTACAGTAGAGGTAGAGTAGAGTACAGTAGAGCACAGTAGAGGTAGAGTACAGTGGAGCACAGTAGAGATAGAGTACAGTGGAGTACAGTAGAGGCAGAGTACAGTGGAGTACAGTAGAGGTAGAGTACAGTGGAGCACATTAGAGGTAGAGTACAGTGGAGTACAGTAGAGGTAGAGTACAGTGGAGCACAGTAGCGGTAGAGTACAGTGGAGTACAGTAGAGGTAGAGTACAGTGGAGTACAGTAGAGGTAGAGTACAGTGGAGTACAGTAGAGGTAGAGTGCAGTGGAGTACAATAGAGTAGAGTACAGTAGATCACAGTAGAGGTAGAGTACAGTGGAGCACAGTAGAGATAGAGTACAGTAGAGTACAGTAGAGGTAGAGTACAGTGGAGTACAGTCGAGGTGGAGTACAGTAGAGTACAGTTGAGGTAGAGTACAGTGGAGTAGAGTAGAGAGAGAGTACAGTGGAGCACAGTAGAGATAGACTACAGTGGAGTACAGTAGAGGTAGAGAACAGTACAGTAGAGTAGAGGTAGAGTACAGTAGAGTACAGTAGAGATAGTGTACAGTGGAGCACAGTAGAGATAGAGTACAGTGGAGTACAGTAGAGGTAGAGTACAGTGGAGTACAGTAGAGGTAGAGTACAGTGGAGCACATTAGAGGTGGATTACAGTAGAATACAGTAGAGATAGAGTACAATAGAGTACAGTAGAGGTAGAGTAAAGTGGAGTACAGTAGAGATAGAGTACAGTGGAGCACAGTAGAAGTAGAGTACAGTGGAGTACAGTAGAGGTAGAGTACAGTGGAGTACAGTAGAGATAGAGTACAGTGGAGTACAGTAGAGGTAGAGTACAGTGGAGTACAGTAGAGGTAGAGTACAGAGGAGCACAGTAGAGATAGAGTACAGTGGAGCACAGTAGAGGTAGAGTACAGTGGAGTACAGTAGAATAGAGTACAGTAGAGGTATAGTACAGTGGAGCACAGTAAAGGTAGAGTACAGTGGAGCACAGTAGAGATAGAGTACAGTGGAATACAGTAGAGGTAGAGTACAGTGGAGTACAGTAGATGTAGAGTACAGAGGAGCACATTAGAGGTAGAGTACAGTGGAGTACAGTAGAGGTAGAATACAGTGGAGTACAGTAGAGATAGAGTACAGTGGAGTACAGTAGAAGTAGAGTACAGTGGAGCACAGTAGAGATAGAGTACAGTGGAGTACAGTAGAGGTAGAAAACAGTGCAGTACAGTAGTGGTAGAGTAGAGTGGAGTACAGTACAGATAGACTACAATGGAGCACAGTAGAGATAGAGTACAGTGGAGTACAGTAGAGGTAGAGTACAGTGGAGTACAGTAGAGGTAGAGTACAGTGGAGTACAGTGGAGCACATTAGAGGTGGAGATCAGTGGAGCACAGTTGAGGTAGAGTACAGTGGAGCACAGTAGAGGTAGAGTACAGTGGATTACAGTAGAGGTAGAGTACAGTGGAGTACAGTAGAGGTAGAGTACAGTGGAGTACAGTAGAGTAGAGTAGAGTAGAGCACAGTAGAGGTAGAGTACAGTGGAGCACAGTAGAGATAGAGTACAGTGGAGTACAGTAGAGGTAGAGTAAAGTGGAGTACAGTAGAGGTAGAGTACAGTGGAGCACATTAGAGGTAGAGTACAGTGGAGCACAGAAGAGGTAGAGTACAGTGGAACACAGTAGAGGTAGAGTAAAGAGGAGCACAGTAGAGATAGAGTACAGTGGAGCACAGTAGAGGTAGAGTACAGTTGAGTAGAGTAGAGTAGAGTACAGTGGAGCACAGTAGACGTAGAGTACAGTGGAGCACAGTAGAGGTAGAGTACAGTGGAGTACAGTAGAGATAGAGTACAGTGGAGTACAGTAGAGATAGAGTACAGTGGAGCACAGTAGAGGTAGAGTACAGTGGAGAACAGTAGAGTAGAGTACAGTAGAGCACAGTAGAGGTAGAGTACAGTGGAGCACAGTAGAGGTAGAGTACAGAGGAGCACAGTAGAGATAGAGTAGAGTGGAGCACAGTAGAGCACATTAGAGGTAGAGTACAGTGGAGCACAGTAGAGTAGAGTACAGTAGAGCACATTAGAGATAGAGTACAGTGGAGCACAGTAGAGGTAGAGTACAGTGGAGTACAGTAGAGATAGAGTACAGTGGAGTACAGTAGAGGTAGAGTACAGTGGAGTACAGTAGAGGTAGAGTACAGAGGAGCACAGTAGAGATAGAGTACAGTGGAGCAATGTAGAGGTAGATTACAGTGGAGTACAGTAGAGTAGAGTACAGTAGAGGTAGAGTACAGTGGAGCAGAGTAAAGGTAGAGTACAGTGGAGCACAGTAGAGATAGAGTACAGTGGAATACAGTAGAGGTAGAGTACAGTGGAGTACAGTAGATGTAGAGTACAGAGGAGCACATTAGAGGTAGAGTACAGTGGAGTACAGTAGAGGTAGAATACAGTGGAGTACAGTAGAGATAGAGTACAGTGGAGTACAGTAGAAGTAGAGTACAGTGGAGCACAGTAGAGATAGAGTACAGTGGAGTACAGTAGAGGTAGAGAACAGTGCAGTACAGTAGAGGTAGAGTGCAGTGGAGCACAGTAGAGATAGAGTACAGTGGAGCACAGTAGAGATAGAGTACAGTGGAGTACAGTGGAGTAAACTAGAGGTAGAGTACAGTGGAGTACAGTAGAGGTTGAGTACAGTGGAGTACAGTGGATCACATTAGAGGTGGAGTACAGAAGAGTACTGTAGAGGTAGAGTACAGTAGAGATAGAGTACAGTGGAGCACAGTAGATATAGAGTACAGTGGAGCACAGTAGAGGTAGAGTACAGTGGAGCACAGTAGAGGTAGAGTACAGTGGAGTACAGTAGAGATAGAGTACAGTGGAGTACAGTAGAGATAGAGTACAGTGGAGCACAGTAGAGATAGAGTACAGTGGAGTACAGTAGAGGTAGAGTACAGTGGAGTACAGTAGAGTAGAGTACAGTAGAGCACAGTAGAGGTAGAGTACAGTGGAGCACAGTAGAGGTAGAGTACAGAGGAGCACAGTAGAGATAGAGTACAGTGGAGCACAGTAGAGGTAGAGTACAGTGGAGCACAGTAGAGTAGAGTACAGTAGAGCACATTAGAGGTAGAGTACAGTGGAGCACAGTAGAGGTAGAGTACAGTGGAGTACAGTAGAGATAGAGTACAGTGGAGTACAGTAGAGGTAGAGTACAGTGGAGTACAGTAGAGGTAGAGTACAGAGGAGCACAGTAGAGATAGAGTACAGTGGAGCACAGTAGAGGTAGAGTACAGTGGAGTACAGTAGAGTAGAGTACAGTAGAGGTAGAGTCCAGTGGAGCACAGTAAAGGTAGAGTACAGTGGAGCACAGTAGAGATAGAGTACAGTGGAGTACAGTAGAGGTAGAGTACAGTGGAGTACAGTAGATGTAGAGTACAGAGGACCACATTAGAGGTAGAGTACAGTGGAGTATAGTAGAGGTAGAATACAGTGGAGTACAGTAGAGATAGAGTACAGTGGAGTACAGTTGAAGTAGAGTATAGTGGAGCACAGTAGAGATAGAGTACAGTGGAGTACAGTAGAGGTAGAGAACAGTGCAGTACAGTAGAGGTAGAGTACAGTGGAGTACAGTAGAGATAGAGTACAGTGGAGCACAGTAGAGATAGAGTACAGTGGAGTACAGTAGAGGTAGAGTACAGTGGAGTAAAGTAGAGGTAGAGTACAGTGGAGTACAGTAGATGTGGAGTACAGTGGAGTAAATTAGAGGTGGAGTAGAGGAGAGTACTGTAGAGGTAGAGTAAAGTAGAGATAGAGTACAGTGGAGCACAGTAGAGATAGAGTACAGTGGAGCACAGTAGAGGTAGAGTACAGTGGAGTACAGTTGAGATAGAGTACAGTAGAGGTAGAGTACAGTGGAGTACAGTAGAGATAGAGTACAGTGGAGTACAGTAGAGGTAGAGTACAGTAGAGTACAGCAGAGATAGAGTACAGTGGAGTACAGTAGAGGTAGAGTACAGTGGAGTACAGTAGAGGTAGAGTACAGTGGAGTACAGTGGAGCACATTAGAGGTGGAGTACAGTGGAGCACAGTAGAGGTAGAGTACAGTGGAGCACAGTAGAGGTAGAGTACAGTGGAGCACAGTAGAGGTAGAGTACAGTGGAGTACAGTAGAGGTAGAGTACAGTGGAGTACAGTAGAGTAGAGTAGAGTACAGTAGAGCACAGTAGAGGTAGAGTACAGTGGACCACAGTAGAGATAGAGTACAGTGGAGTACAGTAGAGGTAGAGTAAAGTGGAGTACAGTAGAGGTAGAGTACAGTGGAGCACATTAGAGGTAGAGTACAGTGGAGCACAGAAGATGTAGAGTACAGTGGAACACAGTAGAGGTAGAGTACAGAGGAGCACAGTAGAGGTAGAGTAAAGAGGAGCACAGTAGAGATAGAGTACAGTGGAGCACAGTAGAGGTAGAGTACAGTGGAGTACATTAGAGTAGAGTACAGTGGAGCACAGTAGAGGTAGAGTACAGTGGAGTAGAGTAGAGATAGAGTACAGTGGAGTACAGTAGAGATAGAGTACAGTGGAGCACAGTAGAGATAGAGTACAGTGGAGCACAGTAGAGGTAGAGTACAGTGGAGTACAGTAGAGTAGAGTACAGTAGAGCAGAATAGAGGTAGAGTACAGTGGAGCACAGTAGGAGTACAGTAGAGATAGAGTACAGTGGAGCACAGTAGAGATAGAGTACAGTGGAGCACAGTAGAGGTAGAGTACAGTGGAGTAGAGTAGAGTAGAGTACAGTAGAGCACAGTAGAGGTAGAGTACAGTGGAGTAAAGTAGAGGTAGAGTACAGTGGAGTACAGTAGAGGTGGAGTACAGTGGAGTACAGTGGAGCACATTAGAGGTGGAGTACAGAAGAGTACTGTAGAGGTAGAGTACAGTAGAGATAGAGTACAGTGGAGCACAGTAGATATAGAGTACAGTGGAGCACAGTAGAGGTAGAGTACAGTGGAGCACAGTATAGGTAGAGTACAGTGGAGTACAGTAGAGATAGAGTACAGTGGAGTACAGTAGAGATAGAGTACAGTGGAGCACAGTAGAGATAGAGTACAGTGGAGCACAGTAGAGGTAGAGTACAGAGGAGCACAGTAGAGATAGAGTACAGTGGAGCACAGTAGAGGTAGAGTACAGTGGAGCACAGTAGAGTAGAGTACAGTAGAGCACATTAGAGGTAGAGTACAGTGGAGCACAGTAGAGGTAGAGTACAGTGGAGTACAGTAGAGATAGAGTACAGTGGAGTACAGTAGAGGTAGAGTACAGTGGAGTACAGTAGAGGTAGAGTACAGAGGAGCACAGTAGAGATAGAGTACAGTGGAGCACAGTAGAGGTAGAGTACAGTGGAGTACAGTAGAGTAGAGTACAGTAGAGGTAGAGTCCAGTGGAGCACAGTAAAGGTAGAGTACAGTGGAGCACAGTAGAGATAGAGTACAGTGGAGTACAGTAGAGGTAGAGTACAGTGGAGTACAGTAGATGTAGAGTACAGAGGACCACATTAGAGGTAGAGTACAGTGGAGTATAGTAGAGGTAGAATACAGTGGAGTACAGTAGAGATAGAGTACAGTGGAGTACAGTTGAAGTAGAGTATAGTGGAGCACAGTAGAGATAGAGTACAGTGGAGTACAGTAGAGGTAGAGAACAGTGCAGTACAGTAGAGGTAGAGTACAGTGGAGTACAGTAGAGATAGAGTACAGTGGAGCACAGTAGAGATAGAGTACAGTGGAGTACAGTAGAGGTAGAGTACAGTGGAGTAAAGTAGAGGTAGAGTACAGTGGAGTACAGTAGATGTGGAGTACAGTGGAGTAAATTAGAGGTGGAGTAGAGGAGAGTACTGTAGAGGTAGAGTAAAGTAGAGATAGAGTACAGTGGAGCACAGTAGAGATAGAGTACAGTGGAGCACAGTAGAGGTAGAGTACAGTGGAGTACAGTTGAGATAGAGTACAGTAGAGGTAGAGTACAGTGGAGTACAGTAGAGATAGAGTACAGTGGAGTACAGTAGAGGTAGAGTACAGTAGAGTACAGCAGAGATAGAGTACAGTGGAGCACAGTAGTGGTAGAGTACAGTGGAGTACAGTACAGATAGACTACAGTGGAGCACAGTAGAGATAGAGGACAGTGGAGTACAGTAGAGGTAGAGTACAGTGGAGTACAGTAGAGGTAGAGTACAGTGGAGTACAGTGGAGCACATTAGAGGTGGAGTACAGTGGAGCACAGTAGAGGTAGAGTACAGTGGAGCACAGTAGAGGTAGAGTACAGTGGAGCACAGTAGAGGTAGAGTACAGTGGAGTACAGTAGAGGTAGAGTACAGTGGAGTACAGTAGAGTAGAGTAGAGTACAGTAGAGCACAGTAGAGGTAGAGTACAGTGGACCACAGTAGAGATAGAGTACAGTGGAGTACAGTAGAGGTAGAGTAAAGTGGAGTACAGTAGAGGTAGAGTACAGTGGAGCACATTAGAGGTAGAGTACAGTGGAGCACAGAAGATGTAGAGTACAGTGGAACACAGTAGAGGTAGAGTACAGAGGAGCACAGTAGAGGTAGAGTAAAGAGGAGCACAGTAGAGATAGAGTACAGTGGAGCACAGTAGAGGTAGAGTACAGTGGAGTACATTAGAGTAGAGTACAGTGGAGCACAGTAGAGGTAGAGTACAGTGGAGTAGAGTAGAGATAGAGTACAGTGGAGTACAGTAGAGATAGAGTACAGTGGAGCACAGTAGAGATAGAGTACAGTGGAGCACAGTAGAGGTAGAGTACAGTGGAGTACAGTAGAGTAGAGTACAGTAGAGCAGAATAGAGGTAGAGTACAGTGGAGCACAGTAGGAGTACAGTAGAGATAGAGTACAGTGGAGCACAGTAGAGATAGAGTACAGTGGAGCACAGTAGAGGTAGAGTACAGTGGAGTAGAGTAGAGTAGAGTACAGTAGAGCACAGTAGAGGTAGAGTACAGTGGAGTAAAGTAGAGGTAGAGTACAGTGGAGTACAGTAGAGGTGGAGTACAGTGGAGTACAGTGGAGCACATTAGAGGTGGAGTACAGAAGAGTACTGTAGAGGTAGAGTACAGTAGAGATAGAGTACAGTGGAGCACAGTAGATATAGAGTACAGTGGAGCACAGTAGAGGTAGAGTACAGTGGAGCACAGTATAGGTAGAGTACAGTGGAGTACAGTAGAGATAGAGTACAGTGGAGTACAGTAGAGATAGAGTACAGTGGAGCACAGTAGAGATAGAGTACAGTGGAGCACAGTAGAGGTAGAGTACAGTGGAGTACAGTAGAGTAGAGTACATTAGAGCACAGTAGAGGTAGAGTACAGTGGAGCACAGTAGAGGTAGAGTACAGAGGAGCACAGTAGAGATAGAGTACAGTGGAGCACAGTAGAGGTAGAGTACAGTGGAGCACAGTAGAGTAGAGTACAGTAGAGCACATTAGAGGTAGAGTACAGTGGAGCACAGTAGAGGTAGAGTACAGTGGAGTACAGTAGAGATAGAGTACAGTGGAGTACAGTAGAGGTAGAGTACAGTGGAGTACAGTAGAGGTAGAGTACAGAGGAGCACAGTAGAGATAGAGTACAGTGGAGCACAGTAGAGGTAGAGTACAGTGGAGTACAGTAGAGTAGAGTACAGTCGAGGTAGAGTACAGTGGAGCACAGTAAAGGTAGAGTACAGTGGAGCACAGTAGAGATAGAGTACAGTGGAGTACAGTAGAGGTAGAGTACAGTGGAGTACAGTAGATGTAGAGTACAGAGGACCACATTAGAGGTAGAGTACAATGGAGTACAGTAGAGGTAGAATACAGTGGAGTACAGTAGAGATAGAGTACAGTGGAGTACAGTTGAAGTAGAGTATAGTGGAGCACAGTAGAGATAGAGTACAGTGGAGTACAGTAGAGGTAGAGAACAGTGCAGTACAGTAGAGGTAGAGTACAGTGGAGTACAGTAGAGATAGAGTACAGTGGAGCACAGTAGAGATAGAGTACAGTGGAGTACAGTAGAGGTAGAGTACAGTGGAGTAAAGTAGAGGTAGAGTACAGTGGAGTACGGTAGAGGTGGAGTACAGTGGAGTACATTAGAGGTGGAGTAGAGGAGAGTACTGTATAGGTAGAGTAAAGTAGAGATAGAGTACAGTGGAGCACAGTACAGATAGAGTACAGTGGAGCACAGTAGAGGTAGAGTACAGTGGAGTACAGTTGAGATAGAGTACAGTAGAGGTAGAGTACAGTGGAGTACAGTAGAGATAGAGTACAGTGGAGTACAGTAGAGGTAGAGTACAGTAGAGTACAGCAGAGATAGAGTACAGTGGAGCACAGTAGAGATAGAGTACAGTGGAGCACAGTAGTGGTAGAGTACAGTGGAGTACAGTACAGATAGACTACAGTGGAGCACAGTAGAGATAGAGTACAGTGGAGTACAGTAGAGGTAGAGTACAGTGGAGTACAGTAGAGGTAGAGTACAGTGGAGTACAGTGGAGCACATTAGAGGTGGAGTACAGTGGAGCACAGTAGAGGTAGAGTACAGTGGAGCACAGTAGAGGTAGAGTACAGTGGAGTACAGTAGAGTAGAGTACAGTAGAGCACAGTAGAGGTAGAGTACAGTGGAGCACAGTAGAGGTAGAGTATAGAGGAGCACAGTAGAGATAGAGTACAGTGGAACACAGTAGAGGTAGAGTACAGTGGAGCACAGTAGAGTAGAGTACAGTAGAGCACATTAGAGGTAGAGTACAGTGGAGCACAGTAGAGGTAGAGTACAGTGGAGTACAGTAGAGATAGAGTACAGTGGAGTACAGTAGAGGTAGAGTACAGTGGAGTACAGTAGAGGTAGAGTACAGAGGAGCACAGTAGAGATAGAGTACAGTGGAGCACAGTAGAGGTAGAGTACAGTGGAGCACAGTAAAGGTAGAGTACAGTGGAGCACAGTAGAGATAGAGTACAGTGGAGTACAGTAGAGGTAGAGTACAGTGGAGTACAGTAGATGTAGAGTACAGAGGACCACATTAGAGGTAGAGTACAGTGGAGTACAGTAGAGGTAGAATACAGTGGAGTACAGTAAAGATAGAGTACAGTGGAGTACAGTTGAAGTAGAGTATAGTGGAGCACAGTAGAGATAGAGTACAGTGGAGTACAGTAGAGGTAGAGAACAGTGCAGTACAGTAGAGGTAGAGTACAGTGGAGTACAGTAGAGATAGAGTACAGTGGAGCACAGTAGAGATAGAGTACAGTGGAGTACAGTAGAGGTAGAGTACAGTGGAGTAAAGTAGAGGTAGAGTACAGTGGAGTACAGTAGAGGTGGAGTACAGTGGAGTACATTAGAGGTGGAGTACAGTGGAGTACAGTAGAGTAGAGTACAGTGGAGTACAGTAGAGATAGAGTACAGTGGAGTACAGTAGAGATAGAGTACAGTGGAGTACAGTAGAAGTAGAGTACAGTGGAGCACAATAGAGATAGAGTACAGTGGAGTACAGTAGAGGTAGAGAACAGTGCAGTACAGTAGTGGTAGAGTAGAGTGGAGTACAGTACAGATAGACTACAATGGAGCACAGTAGAGATAGAGTACAGTGGAGTACAGTAGAGGTAGAGTACAGTGGAGTACAGTAGAGATAGAGTACAGTGGAGCACAGTAGAGATAGAGTACAGTGGAGTACAGTAGAGGTAGAGTACAGTGGAGTAAAGTAGAGGTAGAGTACAGTGGAGTACAGTAGAGGTGGAGTACAGTGGAGTACATTAGAGGTGGAGTACAGTGGAGTACAGTAGAGGTAGAGTACAGTGGAGTACAGTAGAGTAGAGTAGAGTGGAGTACAGTAGAGATAGAGTACAGTGGAGTACAGTAGAAGTAGAGTACAGTGGAGCACAGTAGAGATAGAGTACAGTGGAGTACAGTAGAGGTAGAGAACAGTGCAGTACAGTAGTGGTAGAGTAGAGTGGAGTACAGTACAGATAGACTACAATGGAGCACAGTAGAGATAGAGTACAGTGGAGTACAGTAGAGGTAGAGTACAGTGGAGTACAGTAGAGGTAGAGTACAGTGGAGTACAGTGGAGCACATTAGAGGTGGAGATCAGTGGAGCACAGTTGAGGTAGAGTACAGTGGAGCACAGTAGAGGTAGAGTACAGTGGAGCACAGTAGAGGTAGAGTACAGTGGAGTACAGTAGAGGTAGAGTACAGTGGAGTACAGTAGAGTAGAGTAGAGTAGAGCACAGTAGAGGTAGAGTACAGTGGAGCACAGTAGAGATAGAGTACAGTGGAGTACAGTAGAGGTAGAGTAAAGTGGAGTACAGTAGAGGTAGAGTACAGTGGAGCACATTAGAGGTAGAGTACAGTGGAGCACAGAAGAGGTAGAGTACAGTGGAACACAGTAGAGGTAGAGTAAAGAGGAGCACAGTAGAGATAGAGTACCGTGGAGCACAGTAGAGGTAGAGTACAGTGGAGTACAGTAGAGTAGAGTACAGTGGAGCACAGTAGACGTAGAGTACAGTGGAGCACAGTAGAGGTAGAGTACAGTGGAGTACAGTAGAGATAGAGTACAGTGGAGTACAGTAGAGATAGAGTACAGTGGAGCACAGTAGAGATAGAGTACAGTGGAGCACAGTAGAGGTAGAGTACAGTGGAGTACAGTAGAGTAGAGTACAGTAGAGCACAGTAGAGGTAGAGTACAGTGGAGCACAGTAGAGGTAGAGTACAGAGGAGCACAGTAGAGATAGAGTAGAGTGGAGCACAGTAGAGGTAGAGTACAGTGGAGCACAGTAGAGTAGAGTACAGTAGAGCACATTAGAGGTAGAGTACAGTGGAGCACAGTAGAGGTAGAGTACAGTGGAGTACAGTAGAGATAGAGTACAGTGGAGTACAGTAGAGGTAGAGTACAGTGGAGTACAGTAGAGGTAGAGTACAGAGGAGCACAGTAGAGATAGAGTACAGTGGAGCAATGTAGAGGTAGAGTACAGTGGAGTACAGTAGAGTAGAGTACAGTAGAGGTAGAGTACAGTGGAGCAGAGTAAAGGTAGAGTACAGTGGAGCACAGTAGAGATAGAGTACAAGTGGAATACAGTAGAGGTAGAGTACAGTGGAGTACAGTAGATGTAGAGTACAGAGGAGCACATTAGAGGTAGAGTACAGTGGAGTACAGTAGAGGTAGAATACAGTGGAGTACAGTAGAGATAGAGTACAGTGGAGTACAGTAGAAGTAGAGTACAGTGGAGCACAGTAGAGATAGAGTACAGTGGAGTACAGTAGAGGTAGAGAACAGTGCAGTACAGTAGAGGTAGAGTGCAGTGGAGCACAGTAGAGATAGAGTACAGTGGAGCACAGTAGAGATAGACTACAGTGGAGTAGAGTAGAGGTAGAGAACAGTACAGTAGAGTAGAGGTAGAGTACAGTAGAGTACAGTAGAGATAGTGTACAGTGGAGCACAGTAGAGATAGAGTACAGTGGAGTACAGTAGAGGTAGAGTACAGTGGAGTACAGTAGAGGTAGAGTACAGTGGAGCACATTAGAGGTGGATTACAGTAGAATACAGTAGAGATAGAGTACAGTAGAGTACAGTAGAGGTAGAGTAAAGTGGAGTACAGTAGAGATAGAGTACAGTGGAGCACAGTAGAAGTAGAGTACAGTGGAGTACAGTAGAGGTAGAGTACAGTGGAGTACAGTAGAGATAGAGTACAGTGGAGTACAGTAGAGGTAGAGTACAGTGGAGTACAGTAGAGGTAGAGTACAGAGGAGCACAGTAGAGATAGAGTACAGTGGAGCACAGTAGAGGTAGAGTACAGTGGAGTACAGTAGAATAGAGTACAGTAGAGGTAGAGTACAGTGGAGCACAGTAAAGGTAGAGTACAGTGGAGCACAGTAGAGATAGAGTACAGTGGAATACAGTAGAGGTAGAGTACAGTGGAGTACAGTAGATGTAGAGTACAGAGGAGCACATTAGAGGTAGAGTACAGTGGAGTACAGTAGAGGTAGAATACAGTGGAGTACAGTAGAGATAGAGTACAGTGGAGTACAGTAGAAGTAGAGTACAGTGGAGCACAGTAGAGATAGAGTACAGTGGAGTACAGTAGAGGTAGAGAACAGTGCAGTACAGTAGTGGTAGAGTAGAGTGGAGTACAGTACAGATAGACTACAATGGAGCACAGTAGAGATAGAGTACAGTGGAGTACAGTAGAGGTAGAGTACAGTGGAGTACAGTAGAGGTAGAGTACAGTGGAGTACAGTGGAGCACATTAGAGGTGGAGATCAGTGGAGCACAGTTGAGGTAGAGTACAGTGGAGCACAGTAGAGGTAGAGTACAGTGGAGCACACTAGAGGTAGAGTACAGTGGAGTACAGTTGAGGTAGAGTACAGTGGAGTACAGTAGAGTAGAGTAGAGTAGAGCACAGTAGAGGTAGAGTACAGTGGAGCACAGTAGAGATAGAGTACAGTGGAGTACAGTAGAGGTAGAGTAAAGTGGAGTACAGTAGAGGTAGAGTACAGTGGAGCACATTAGAGGTAGAGTACAGTGGAGCACAGAAGAGGTAGAGTACAGTGGAACACAGTAGAGGTAGAGTAAAGAGGAGCACAGTAGAGATAGAGTACCGTGGAGCACAGTAGAGGTAGAGTACAGTGGAGTACAGTAGAGTAGAGTACAGTGGAGCACAGTAGACGTAGAGTACAGTGGAGCACAGTAGAGGTAGAGTACAGTGGAGTACAGTAGAGATAGAGTACAGTGGAGTACAGTAGAGATAGAGTACAGTGGAGCACAGTAGAGATAGAGTACAGTGGAGCACAGTAGAGGTAGAGTACAGTGGAGTACAGTAGAGTAGAGTACAGTAGAGCACAGTAGAGGTAGAGTACAGTGGAGCACAGTAGAGGTAGAGTACAGAGGAGCACAGTAGAGATAGAGTAGAGTGGAGCACAGTAGAGGTAGAGTACAGTGGAGCACAGTAGAGTAGAGTACAGTAGAGCACATTAGAGGTAGAGTACAGTGGAGCACAGTAGAGGTAGAGTACAGTGGAGTACAGTAGAGATAGAGTACAGTGGAGTACAGTAGAGGTAGAGTACAGTGGAGTACAGTAGAGGTAGAGTACAGAGGAGCACAGTAGAGATAGAGTACAGTGGAGCAATGTAGAGGTAGAGTACAGTGGAGTACAGTAGAGTAGAGTACAGTAGAGGTAGAGTACAGTGGAGCAGAGTAAAGGTAGAGTACAGTGGAGCACAGTAGAGATAGAGTACAAGTGGAATACAGTAGAGGTAGAGTACAGTGGAGTACAGTAGATGTAGAGTACAGAGGAGCACATTAGAGGTAGAGTACAGTGGAGTACAGTAGAGGTAGAATACAGTGGAGTACAGTAGAGATAGAGTACAGTGGAGTACAGTAGAAGTAGAGTACAGTGGAGCACAGTAGAGATAGAGTACAGTGGAGTACAGTAGAGGTAGAGAACAGTGCAGTACAGTAGAGGTAGAGTGCAGTGGAGCACAGTAGAGATAGAGTACAGTAGAGCACAGTAGAGATAGAGTACAGTGGAGTACAGTAGAGGTAGAGTACAGTGGAGTAAAGTAGAGGTAGAGTACAGTGGAGTACAGTAGAGGTGGAGTACAGTGGAGTACAGTGGATCACATTAGAGGTGGAGTACAGAAGAGTACTGTAGAGGTAGAGTACAGTAGAGATAGAGTACAGTGGAGCACAGTAGATATAGAGTACAGTGGAGCACAGTAGAGGTAGAGTACAGTGGAGCACAGTAGAGGTAGAGTACAGTGGAGTACAGTAGAGTAGAGTACAGTAGAGCACAGTAGAGGTAGAGTACAGTGGAGCACAGTAGAGGTAGAGTACAGAAGAGCACAGTAGAGATAGAGTACAGTGGAGCACAGTAGAGGTAGAGTACAGTGGAGCACAGTAGAGTAGAGTACAGTAGAGCACATTAGAGGTAGAGTACAGTGGAGCACAGTAGAGGTAGAGTACAGTGGAGTACAGTAGAGATAGAGTACAGTGGAGTACAGTAGAGGTAGAGTACAGTGGAGTACAGTAGAGGTAGAGTACAGAGGAGCACAGTAGAGATAGAGTACAGTGGAGCACAGTAGAGGTAGAGTACAGTGGAGTACAGTAGAGTAGAGTACAGTAGAGGTAGAGTCCAGTGGAGCACAGTAAAGGTAGAGTACAGTGGAGCACAGTAGAGATAGAGTACAGTGGAGTACAGTAGAGGTAGAGTACAGTGGAGTACAGTAGATGTAGAGTACAGAGGACCACATTAGAGGTAGAGTACAGTGGAGTACAGTAGAGGTAGAATACAGTGGAGTACAGTAGAGATAGAGTACAGTGGAGTACAGTTGAAGTAGAGTATAGTGGAGCACAGTAGAGATAGAGTACAGTGGAGTACAGTAGAGGTAGAGAACAGTGCAGTACAGTAGAGGTAGAGTACAGTGGAGTACAGTAGAGATAGAGTACAGTGGAGCACAGTAGAGATAGAGTACAGTGGAGTACAGTAGAGGTAGAGTACAGTGGAGTAAAGTAGAGGTAGAGTACAGTGGAGTACAGTAGAGGTGGAGTACAGTGGAGTACATTAGAGGTGGAGTAGAGGAGAGTACTGTAGAGGTAGAGTAAAGTAGAGATAGAGTACAGTGGAGCACAGTAGAGATAGAGTACAGTGGAGCACAGTAGAGGTAGAGTACAGTGGAGTACAGTTGAGATAGAGTACAGTAGAGGTAGAGTACAGTAGAGTACAGTAGAGTACAGTAGAGATAGAGTACAGTGGAGTACAGTAGAGGTAGAGTACAGTAGAGTACAGCAGAGATAGAGTACAGTGGAGCACAGTAGAGATAGAGTACAGTGGAGCACAGTAGTGGTAGAGTACAGTGGAGTACAGTACAGATAGTCTACAGTGGAGCACAGTAGAGATAGAGTACAGTGGAGTACAGTAGAGGTAGAGTACAGTGGAGTACAGTAGAGGTAGAGTACAGTGGAGTACAGTGGAGCACATTAGAGGTGGAGTACAGTGGAGCACAGTAGAGGTAGAGTACAGTGGAGCACAGTAGAGGTAGAGTACAGTGGAGCACAGTAGAGGTAGAGTACAGTGGAGTACAGTAGAGGTAGAGTACAGTGGAGTACAGTAGAGTAGAGTAGAGTACAGTAGAGCACAGTAGAGGTAGAGTACAGTGGACCACAGTAGAGATAGAGTACAGTGGAGTACAGTAGAGGTAGAGTAAAGTGGAGTACAGTAGAGGTAGAGTACAGTGGAGCACATTAGAGGTAGAGTACTGTGGAGCACAGAAGATGTAGAGTACAGTGGAACACAGTAGAGGTAGAGTACAGAGGAGCACAGTAGAGGTAGAGTAAAGAGGAGCACAGTAGAGATAGAGTACAGTGGAGCACAGTAGAGGTAGAGTACAGTGGAGTACATTAGAGTAGAGTACAGTGGAGCACAGTAGAGGTAGAGTACAGTGGAGTACAGTAGAGATAGAGTACAGTGGAGTACAGTAGAGATAGAGTACAGTGGAGCACAGTAGAGATAGAGTACAGTGGAGCACAGTAGAGGTAGAGTACAGTGGAGTACAGTAGAGTAGAGTACAGTAGAGCACAGTAGAGGTAGAGTACAGTGGAGCACAGTAGGAGTACAGTAGAGATAGAGTACAGTGGAGCACAGTAGAGATAGAGTACAGTGGAGCACAGTAGAGGTAGAGTACAGTGGAGTACAGTAGAGTAGAGTACAGTAGAGCACAGTAGAGGTAGAGTACAGTGGAGCACAGTAGAGGTAGAGTACAGAGGAGCACAGTAGAGATAGAGTGCAGTGGAGCACAGTAGAGGTAGAGTACAGTGGAGCACAGTAGAGTACAGTAGAGCACATTAGAGGTAGAGTACAGTGGAGCACAGTAGAGGTAGAGTACAGTGGAGTACAGTAGAGATAGAGTACAGTGGAGTACAGTAGAGGTAGAGTATAGTGGAGCACAGTAGAGATAGAGTACAGTGGAGTACAGTAGAGGTAGAGAACAGTGCAGTACAGTAGAGGTAGAGTACAGTGGAGTACAGTAGAGATAGAGTACAGTGGAGCACAGTAGAGATAGAGTACAGTGGAGTACAGTAGAGGTAGAGTACAGTGGAGTAAAGTAGAGGTAGAGTACAGTGGAGTACAGTAGAGGTGGAGTACAGTGGAGTACATTAGAGGTGGAGTAGAGGAGAGTACTGTAGAGGTAGAGTAAAGTAGAGATAGAGTACAGTGGAGCACAGTAGAGATAGAGTACAGTGGAGCACAGTAGAGGTAGAGTACAGTGGAGTACAGTTGAGATAGAGTACAGTAGAGGTAGAGTACAGTAGAGTACAGTAGAGTACAGTAGAGATAGAGTACAGTGGAGTACAGTAGAGGTAGAGTACAGTAGAGTACAGCAGAGATAGAGTACAGTGGAGCACAGTAGAGATAGAGTACAGTGGAGCACAGTAGTGGTAGAGTACTGAAGGGTTGGTCAAAATCCCTTGCCTCTTCAAATACATCTATAATCATAAATCCTTTTGGATGCTTATATACTTCCTTATAAAAAATCAATAATCAAATATATTCATTATCACATACTCATTTTTATATTCTTTGTGCTTGTAAAATTATATTTTCTTAAATGCATGTGATGGAAGTAACCAGTTTCTTTTAGGTGCATTCCAATCTTACTTTGAGATTGCACGTAGTACACGCAGGACACGAAGGCCATGTAACCCACAAGGCCGTTTGTCTCTTTCTCTGGTATCAGAAGAAAGGTTAGAGGGTCCTAAAGGCAGCATGGACACATATGATCCTTCGCTGGACAGATGGTCAAGCTATATTGAGCGTTACTATTGAACTTTAATTGTTGTATTAAAGTGTATTCTTTCCAGTATATTTCCTTCCTTGGGAGTAAATGCCAGTTATCTGTTTTTCTCCCAAACGAGTGAATGTTTTAGCATTATGTTTTGGTATACTCAACTGATAATAAGGAGCTCAGACTCTCTTCAGCCTTGATGGGAGCTGTTATTTGCTAGTGTCTGTTATTTGTGTGTGTGCGTATGACATTCTATGTAGGTTCTGGACGTTCGGACCAGACAACCCGGCGCCCTGCTCTAACCGGCGAGGCCACCACAGACCTAAATCTATTGAGTGGACGACAACTATCTTTACTAATGGCGATAGGCACCCCTATCTCCTCACATGTGTTAAATTGTTTAGGCTCTTAATGTTTCTTAGCCAATGAGAATCATTCAACCTGTAAGCAATGACGTAGCTTAGACCTTGGAAATGGTATAACTGCTGTGATCTTTGTAACTGTAAGGGAGGCGGCCTACGAACTCCTATGTGAGTCTTGAAGCTGACTTCTGCTGATGAAACTGCAAACTATCTTCAGTAAAACTTTTCTTAAATTTTTTTATAATTCTGACTCCGGGTCTTCATTCTTCATATCTGGTTCTGGGTCTTTAACTGTACACCCCCTTACAGTTATGGTGGAGGACGCGGCAATTATTCTTTGGTGACATCCCTGGCTAATCAACAAACAAGGTAGTAATTTTATTATTTGGTTAGGGCTATCTGATTGGGAGAGATTTTGAAGGGGAGCGGGAGAGCTTCACTCCGATGAGGAGAGTGAAGATTAATTATACTGAAGGTTAAAGTATAAAAGGAAGTCGCTGATAGCATTGTTTAAAGTTTTAACAAGAGCAGACAGCGCAAGCGAAGCGTGCTCTGTGGGGGCCCCATTGGGCATTTTTGCTATAGCAACACCCCAGCAGAGTACGTCCCTGGATTGTAGGTCCAGTGGCACCGAAAACCTGCTCAATCTCTTCCATCTCAGATAGGGGATCCCCGAACTTAGTGAAGTGAATCAGGCAGTTAGGGATACTAACAATAATAGGGTTGTTTGCCAGGGATGCATCAGGAACGATTCCGAGAGAAAAAAAAAAAAAAAAAAAAAGAAGTTGTGACCCAAATTGGCGTGGACCAGTATATGTAACTGTGATTTTGGAGTATACTTTGCAGTTTCATCACGCAGAAGCCGAGCTGTGTTGTTAAAAGATCGCCGCCTCCATTTCTGCAATAACTTCAGGTGAGTATGAACCATGATTAAGATATGGCAGTCCTGAAACAAATAGTGAGACGGGAAAGCAAACGTTGTTAGCAGCTGTGCTCTGAAGCCCTCACTTCAAAGAAATTTGCAGAAATTATTAAGTAAATGGTAGTCAGTATTTTGATTCTGATTGGAAATTTAAACAACTTGACTGGCTACAAACAAATAAAGAAACTGGAAAATTTAAATGTTTAGCCTTGTATTGCTTACGATGATTACAAAAAGCAAGTGAAGTAAATTCTGGGTCGGGGATAATTTCCCTCGACAAGCGACTAAAGTTAAAAGGAAACTTTGTGAAAACAACTTACAATATTTTGAGCATTTCCATGCAGCTTATGAAAATTAATGTTCTGCCAATGATAATGATGAAGATTATGATTTGGCTATTATGATTAAATCCGCCACTGGTGGACTGTAAAAGAATACAGAGAACTGCTTATCAGGGGCTCTGTTTGCATTCCTGAATGGGACACACGCTGCTTCAAGAGTGTGCAGTAAGTGGAGCCGACAGAAGGTGTTTAAAAATGTGATAGTGACAAATTTCTGGTATTAATGTGGGTTTGAAAGTTGATCAGTGTTTAAATGACGACATTAACATTTTTCGTCTGAAAAATAAGAGATAAAAAAACAAGGTCAAAAGATTGAAGTCTTAAAGTGAATCTTGTTGAAGAAAAGATCTATAATAGTAATTTTTATAAGTGAATTGATGAACACTAGTTGATGTAAAATTAATGACTCCAACAAATGTGAGTTGCAAAATATATCAAAGTAACTAAAAGGATGATTGTGTTATAATTAAACATTTTAAAAAGGTTTTAGATGATATAGAGAGACTTATCTCACAGATGATTTACAATAACTGCAAAAGTATCACAAGCAGATAGGTCTAGCCTCGTCAAAGTTAGTGTGAATCCTAATTGGAGATGCATAAACTCCAAGAGAAAACTTAAGTCAAATATTAAACTATGGTTGAGAACTTGACACTAAAATCAAGATTGAGAAATGTGAAACATTATTTAGAACTAAAATAATTATTTTTATTGAAGATCAAATAAGCAGAAGCAGGACTGGATTAACCGGTGCTGAATGCTGATTAAACAAACAGCTTGAAAAGTTGACCATGAAAGAACTAGAAGCTGATGTTTTGCTTTCAAAAGATAAGTTTATTATTGGCTGTAATGAAACAGTTTGCTTATCTGGATCTGATGTGTACTGTGGCTGAAACTGCCAGTGCAACAGAGACTCAATCTGAGTGGAAATTTGTAATGTCTAAATAAAGACAACTATAAAAATTATGTTTATTTGGAAACACATGTAATTTCTGGCAAATATGCCTTAAGCTGGGATAGAGCTATAGGATGGTAGATAAAAGTTTGATGTTAAAAGTTTATGAGAGTGCAGTGTGCCAGTCCTGAATGTCTCAGAGTCTCTCTCATTCAATGTCAGCTAAAAGCTGTTATCTGAGCCTGTCATTAGGGATAATAAGCTATTTGAATTAAAACACAGTGAAGTGACATCTTTGATTAGGTTATTTTAGGACCAGTAACTTCTTTGTCTGATCTTAGTCCCCACCATGAAACGGGGGTGGGCCGACGCCTTCGGCTACAGAAACTGTACACTGAATGTACGGTTGTGATCTAAATCCACTGAGTAGCTAGGTTGCTGCTTTTAAGATGGTTAATGGATTTAAGTGATTAAATACTGTTGTTATTAACCTGTCTCCCTGTGTTACAACTATTAGGCAGTCCGAATGGCCCTGGTGACTCTTGATTGTGTCTTTCCTAAGCTCCAGAGAACAACAGATTTTGTTGAAGAAAACGGTCAAAGATTCTGTGATGGGAAAGAGCGGTTACCAGTGGGCACGAGTGACCATCCCAGTGACGGGTAAGACCTTCTTTGGCCAGACAGGGGGCAACCTAAGGCAGGGGGGTCACGTAAAGTCACTGGGCATTTCCTGAATGGAGATGTTTTATGTGAGACAGGTATGAGAGTTGAGCAGGAGCTGTGAGGCCAGCAGCGTCCTTATACCGTTAAGGGGAGATGAAGCGGGGACGAGTCCCGGCAGTCTGCCCCATAATGCAAGCTCCTCTATACCACTCACCAGAAGAAACCGCATTAGTTGTATGGCTTGTTTTTCATTGTGACAAGCGTCTGCAAATATGCCAGGGGAAAAAACACCCTGATGGAGGTTATAGATAAAGAGCTAACAGGAATGGGCTTTCGGGGTTCAGTCGGGGCCATGAAGTGATTCCCATTAGTTGTTGTGGAGACAGTAATAAAACTTTTTGATGTCGGTTGCCTTATGGGCAAGGAAAATGTATAGAAGTCGATTTAGAACTAGTATGTCTATAACATGGTTTTTAACTCCTGAAGGTCGTTAGACATGGTGGTGACTAAAGATGAAGACAGCTTTTGTAGATTTAAGTCTGGATAACAAAGGTGGATGGTCAAAGGTTATTGTAATGAATTTAATATTACATTTTGTATAAGAAATGTATTTATAGTGAGAGAGACTGCTTGAGCGGAGGAAGGAATGGTAACTGTGTCTGTCTTTCTGTCATTGGCCTGCAAAAGAAAGCTTAAACAAAATAATGTTAATGAACCAAAACAACCCAGCTGACCTTGTTAAAATCAAATGAATAATGAACAGGCATGCTTTGAAACTGGTTTAGGGACCATGTAAAATTAGATAGAAGCTACAGGAAAATGGAAAGGTTAAAATCTTATTTAAAATTTAAACCTTTTAGCAACAATATAAAATATATGAATATGAGAATATGAGCAGTTCATAGTCAGGTATGAATGTGTTGGTGACTGTGCGTCATGTCTTGTATGTGTTAGTTTGGGGTACTATTATTTCCTGATTTTAAGGATATTGTGTCATTAACTTCTGGAATTAGTGTTTTATCATTACAGATGGGTTAAGTAAAATGACAAACTTTAAAAAAAGTTGATAATTCTGAGTCAATCTGATGAAAAGACAATGCATAACATGGGACGAGCTTTAATTGGAGTGGTTTTCCAGCTCTGTCTGGTATTGGTAATTATGAATGCTTTTGTCATTTATGATATTGATCTGAATTACTCTCTGGATTAGTATTTTATATAAATTGGAATTGTAAAGAAGATTGCTGTCCATTATGGGGTAAAACTCTTGTCTAAATTCAACTGAGGGTCTAAATTTAAATAGACAACTAGGTGGGATCATAAGGATAAACGTAGGAAAAAAATATATATACATATATATAGACTTGACGGCAGAGAGACAAAGTGACACATTGGCTAAGTCACTATCCAAATTATCCAGAGTGAGCTCCCTCATTTTTATTGAAAGCCCGGAGGGCGAACAAAGGAGGAGTGAATATAACTTCTAAAAAGAAAAGGTTTTATTTCTCAATCCATTAAATGGATGTATGACATTAGATGTCTAAGAAAACAGCTATATGGCTGTCTTAGGGGTTGGGATCTGAGTAACATAATATTTTGGTTTCTGTGAAACTGTAAAGATAAGTGGGACTGAGACAATACTGCTAATATTATTATTATTATTTTTTTTGTTTGTAATATACTTACAATGTTCTAATAATCTTTAGACTAACTATTTGATAGACAAATACTGTATGGAAGTCAAATTAAGTTTAAATGGTATGAAAAGTGAGTTTCAAAATAAAAACAATAAGGCATTGTATGATTAACAGGGATTCAAGTGATATAAAGATAAGGAATGAACAAAAGCTTTATTAAGCAGAATGGGGAACAATTCTATATTTAGACTGAAATGATGATGTGAATTTGTTTTATTTTATTTCCATTTTTGAAACAAACAAAAAAGGGTATAAGTACATGCTATGTGACCGTAAACTGAAGGATGATGTCAGTAAAGACTTAAAATGCTTACATCGATTATTATGGGTCTTAATGATTAATATTTTATTTTTTGTTGTTGTTTATTTTTAGTTAGATAACCATTGTGTTTTGAACCTAAAGGGTCTATAAAAGGGGTAGTGAAAATAATGGATTCACCATCCAACTTTGTTTATAATAAAAGGATTTGGAAATCATAGTTTTATAAAAATAAAAATAAAAACCTAGTGCATATATTCTGGTATTCATGATTATAGACAATGTCTTCATTTAGGATCTGAGTAGTGACTGTGGATCTAGGCCATGCTAGGAATACAGCAACAGTGCTTGCTTATTTAGCCTGGCTTCCAGAGAATAAATATGTACTGGTTTCGTAATCAGTTATGTGTTTTATAAAAATTTTAACCTGACTGATAAACTGAGGAAGAATTACATTGATGTCCTGTTGTGAGTGGAAGGTGGGAGAACCTCTTAATGGGGACTGGAATTTTTAGTAACCAGCATGTCCGTGACGAGGTGAAGAGACAAGTGTGACCCGTCAGGGGAGCATGCGTCACCACTCCTCCCTTCCGTAGTGACCTCACTGGTTAGACCAGACGTGGCGGTATTGGACCCCACATTGGTCTAAAACGGGGGACTGAAGGGTTGGTCAAAATCCCTTGCCTCTTCAAATACATCTATAATCATAAATCCTTTTGGATGCTTATATACTTCCTTATAAAAAATCAATAATCAAATATATTCATTATCACATACTCATTTTTATATTCTTTGTGCTTGTAAAATTATATTTTCTTAAATGCATGTGATGGAAGTAACCAGTTTCTTTTAGGTGCATTCCAATCTTACTTTGAGATTGCACGTAGTACACGCAGGACACGAAGGCCATGTAACCCACAAGGCCGTTTGTCTCTTTCTCTGGTATCAGAAGAAAGGTTAGAGGGTCCTAAAGGCAGCATGGACACATATGATCCTTCGCTGGACAGATGGTCAAGCTATATTGAGCGTTACTATTGAACTTTAATTGTTGTATTAAAGTGTATTCTTTCCAGTATATTTCCTTCCTTGGGAGTAAATGCCAGTTATCTGTTTTTCTCCCAAACGAGTGAATGTTTTAGCATTATGTTTTGGTATACTCAACTGATAATAAGGAGCTCAGACTCTCTTCAGCCTTGATGGGAGCTGTTATTTGCTAGTGTCTGTTATTTGTGTGTGTGCGTATGACATTCTATGTAGGTTCTGGACGTTCGGACCAGACAACCCGGCGCCCTGCTCTAACCGGCGAGGCCACCACAGACCTAAATCTATTGAGTGGACGACAACTATCTTTACTAATGGCGATAGGCACCCCTATCTCCTCACATGTGTTAAATTGTTTAGGCTCTTAATGTTTCTTAGCCAATGAGAATCATTCAACCTGTAAGCAATGACGTAGCTTAGACCTTGGAAATGGTATAACTGCTGTGATCTTTGTAACTGTAAGGGAGGCGGCCTACGAACTCCTATGTGAGTCTTGAAGCTGACTTCTGCTGATGAAACTGCAAACTATCTTCAGTAAAACTTTTCTTAAATTTTTTTATAATTCTGACTCCGGGTCTTCATTCTTCATATCTGGTTCTGGGTCTTTAACTGTACACCCCCTTACAGTACAGTGGAGTACAGTACAGATAGTCTACAGTGGAGCACAGTAGAGATAGAGTACAGTGGAGTACAGTAGAGGTAGAGTACAGTGGAGTACAGTAGAGGTAGAGTACAGTGGAGTACAGTGGAGCACATTAGAGGTGGAGTACAGTGGAGCACAGTAGAGGTAGAGTACAGTGGAGCACAGTAGAGGTAGAGTACAGTGGAGCACAGTAGAGGTAGAGTACAGTGGAGTACAGTAGAGGTAGAGTACAGTGGAGTACAGTAGAGTAGAGTAGAGTACAGTAGAGCACAGTAGAGGTAGAGTACAGTGGACCACAGTAGAGATAGAGTACAGTGGAGTACAGTAGAGGTAGAGTAAAGTGGAGTACAGTAGAGGTAGAGTACAGTGGAGCACATTAGAGGTAGAGTACTGTGGAGCACAGAAGATGTAGAGTACAGTGGAACACAGTAGAGGTAGAGTACAGAGGAGCACAGTAGAGGTAGAGTAAAGAGGAGCACAGTACAGATAGAGTACAGTGGAGCACAGTAGAGGTAGAGTACAGTGGAGTACATTAGAGTAGAGTACAGTGGAGCACAGTAGAGGTAGAGTACAGTGGAGTACAGTAGAGATAGAGTACAGTGGAGTACAGTAGAGATAGAGTACAGTGGAGCACAGTAGAGATAGAGTACAGTGGAGCACAGTAGAGGTAGAGTACAGTGGAGTACAGTAGAGTAGAGTACAGTAGAGCACAGTAGAGGTAGAGTACAGTGGAGCACAGTAGGAGTACAGTAGAGATAGAGTACAGTGGAGCACAGTAGAGATAGAGTACAGTGGAGCACAGTAGAGGTAGAGTACAGTGGAGTACAGTAGAGTAGAGTACAGTAGAGCACAGTAGAGGTAGAGTACAGTGGAGCACAGTAGAGGTAGAGTACAGAGGAGCACAGTAGAGATAGAGTGCAGTGGAGCACAGTAGAGGTAGAGTACAGTGGAGCACAGTAGAGTACAGTAGAGCACATTAGAGGTAGAGTACAGTGGAGCACAGTAGAGGTAGAGTACAGTGGAGTACAGTAGAGATAGAGTACAGTGGAGTACAGTAGAGGTAGAGTACAGAGGAGTACAGTAGAGGTAGAGTACAGAGGAGCACAGTAGAGATAGAGTACAGTGGAGCACAGTAGAGGTAGAGTACAGTGGAGTACAGTAGAGTAGAGTACAGTAGAGGTAGAGTACAGTGGAGCACAGTAAAGGTAGAGTACAGTGGAGCACAGTAGAGATAGAGTACAGTGGAGTACAGTAGAGGTAGAGTACAGTGGAGTACAGTAGATGTAGAATACAGAGGACCACATTAGAGGTAGAGTACAGTGGAGTACAGTATAGGTAGAATACAGTGGAGTACAGTAGAGATAGAGTACAGTGGAGTACAGTTGATGTAGAGTATAGTGGAGCACAGTAGAGATAGAGTACAGTGGAGTACAGTAGAGGTAGAGAACAGTGCAGTACAGTAGAGGTAGAGTACAGTGGAGTACAGTAGAGATAGAGTACAGTGGAGCACAGTAGAGATAGAGTACGGTGGAGTACAGTAGAGGTAGAGTACAGTGGAGTAAAGTAGAGGTAGAGTACAGTGGAGTACAGTAGAGGTGGAGTACAGTGGAGTACATTAGAGGTGGAGTACAGAAGAGTACTGTAGAGGTAGAGTACATTAGAGATAGAGTACAGTGGAGCACAGTAAAGATAGAGTACAGTGGAGCACAGTAGAGGTAGAGTACAGTGGAGTACAGTTGAGATAGAGTACAGTGGAGTACAGTAGAGGTAGAGTACAGTGGAGTAGAGGTAGAGTACAGTGGAGTACAGTAGAGATAGAGTACAGTGGAGTACAGTAGAGGTAGAGTACAGTGGAGTACAGTAGAGATAGAGTACAGTGGAGCACAGTAGTGGTAGAGTACAGTGGAGTACAGTACAGATAGACTACAGTGGAGCACAGTAGAGATAGAGTACAGTGGAGTACAGTAGAGGTAGAGTACAGTGGAGTACAGTAGAGGTAGAGTACAGTGGAGTACAGTGGAGCACATTAGAGGTGGAGTACAGTGGAGCACAGTAGAGGTAGAGTACAGTGGAGCACAGTAGAGGTAGAGTACAGTGGAGCACAGTAGAGGTAGAGTACACTGTAGTACAGTAGAGGTAGAGTAGAGTACAGTAGAGCACAGTAGAGGTAGAGTACAGTGGAGCACAGTAGAGATAGAGTACAGTGGAGTACAGTAGAGGTAGAGTACAGTGGAGTACAGTAGAGGTAGAGTACAGTGGAGCACATTAGAGGTAGAGTACAGTGGAGTAGAGTAGAGGTAGAGTACAGTGGAGTACAGTAGCGGTAGAGTACAGTGGAGTACAGTAGAGGTAGAGTACAGTGGAGTACAGTAGAGGTACAGTACAGTGGAGTACAGTAGAGGTAGAGTACAGTGGAGTACAATAGAGTAGAGTACAGTAGATCACAGTAGAGGTAGAGTACAGTGGAGCACAGTAGAGATAGAGTACAGTGGAGTACAGTAGAGGTAGAGTACAGTGGAGTACAGTCGAGGTGGAGTACAGTAGAGTACAGTAGAGGTAGAGAACAGTACAGTACAGTATAGGTAGTGTACAGTGGAGTAGAGTAGAGAGAGAGTAGAGTGGAGCACAGTAGAGATAGACTACAGTGGAGTACAGTAGAGGTAGAGAACAGTACAGTACAGTAGAGGTAGAGTACAGTAGAGTACAGTAGAGATAGTGTACAGTGGAGCACAGTAGAGATAGAGTACAGTGGAGTACAGTAGAGGTAGAGTACAGTGGAGTACAGTAGAGGTAGAGTACAGTGGAGCACATTAGAGGTGGATTACAGTAGAGTACAGTAGAGAGAGAGTACAGTAGAGTACAGTAGAGGTAGAGTACAGTGGAGTACAGTAGAGATAAAGTACAGTGGAGCACAGTAGAAGTAGAGTACAGTGGAGTACAGTAGAGGTAGAGTACAGTGGAGTACAGTAGAGGTAGAGTACAGTGGAGTACAGTGGAGCACATTAGAGGTGGATTACAGTGGAGCACAGTAGAGGTACAGTACAGTGGAGCAAAGTAGAGGTAGAGTACAGTGGAGTAGAGTAGAGGTAGAGTACAGTGGAGTACAGTAGAGTAGAGTAGAGTACAGTAGAGCACAGTAGAGGTAGAGTACAGTGGAGCACAGTAGAGTAGAGTACAGTGGAGTACAGTAGAGGTAGAGTACAGTGGAGTACAGTAGAGATAGAGTACAGTGGAGTACAGTAGAGGTAGAGTACAGTGGAGTACAGTAGAGGTAGAGTACAGAGGAGCACAGCAGAGATAGAGTACAGTGGAGCACAGTAGAGGTAGAGTACAGTGGAGTACAGTAGAGTAGAGTACAGTAGAGGTAGAGTACAGTGGAGCACAGTAAAGGTAGAGTACAGTGGAGCACAGTAGAGATAGAGTACAGTGGAGTACAGTAGAGGTAGAGTACAGTGGAGTACAGTAGATGTAGAGTACAGAGGAGCACATTAGAGGTAGAGTACAGTGGAGTACAGTAGAGGTAGAATACAGTGGAGTACAGTAGAGATAGAGTACAGTGGAGTACAGTAGAAGTAGAGTACAGTGGAGCACAGTAGAGATAGAGTACAGTGGAGTACAGTAGAGGTAGAGAACAGTGCAGTACAGTAGAGGTAGAGTACAGTGGAGTACAGTAGAGATAGAGTACAGTGGAGCACAGTAGAGGTAGAGTACAGTGGAGTACAGTAGAGGTAGACTACAGTGGAGTACAGTGGAGCACATTAGAGGTGGATTACAGTGGAGCACAGTAGAGGTACAGTACAGTGGAGCAAAGTAGAGGTAGAGTACAGTGGAGTAGAGTAGAGGTAGAGTACAGTGGAGTAGAGTAGAGTACAGTAGAGCACAGTAGAGCACAGTAGAGGTAGAGTACAGTGGAGCACAGTAGAGTAGAGTACAGTGGAGTACAGTAGAGGTAGAGTACAGTGGAGTACAGTAGAGATAGAGTACAGTGGAGTACAGTACAGGTAGAGTACAGTGGAGTACAGTAGAGGTAGAGTACAGAGGAGCACAGTAGAGATAGAGTACAGTGGAGCACAGTAGAGGTAGAGTACAGTGGAGTACAGTAGAGTAGAGTACAGTAGAGGTAGAGTACAGTGGAGCACAGTAAAGGTAGAGTACAGTGGAGCACAGTAGAGATAGAGTACAGTGGAGTACAGTAGAGGTAGAGTACAGTGGAGTACAGTAGATGTAGAGTACAGAGGAGCACATTAGAGGTAGAGTACAGTGGAGTACAGTAGAGGTAGAATACAGTGGAGTACAGTAGAGATAGAGTACAGTGGAGTACAGTAGAAGTAGAGTACAGTGGAGCACAGTAGAGATAGAGTACAGTGGAGTACAGTAGAGGTAGAGAACAGTGCAGTACAGTAGAGGTAGAGTACAGTGGAGTACAGTAGAGATAGAGTACAGTGGAGCACAGTAGAGATAGAGTACAGTGGAGTACAGTAGAGGTAGAGTACAGTGGAGTAAAGTAGAGGTAGAGTACAGTGGAGTACAGTAGAGTTGGAGTACAGTGGAGTACAGTGGAGCACATTAGAGTTGGAGTACAGAAGAGTACTGTAGAGGTAGAGTACAGTAGAGATAGAGTATAGTGGAGCACAGTAGAGATAGAGTACAGTGGGGCACAGTAGAGGTAGAGTACAGTGGAGTACAGTAGAGGTAGAGTACAGTGGAGTACAGTAGAGGTAGAGTACAGTAGAGTACAGTAGAGGTAGAGTACAGTGGAGTACTGTGGAGCACATTAGAGGTGGAGTACAGTGGAGCACAGTAGAGGTAGAGTACAGTGGAGCACAGTAGAGGTAGAGTACAGTGGAGCACAGTAGAGGTAGAGTACAGTGGAGTACATTAGAGGTAGAGTACAGTGGAGTACAGTAGAGTAGAGTAGAGTACAGTAGAGCACAGTAGAGGTAGAGTACAGTGGACCACAGTAGAGATAGAGTACAGTGGAGTACAGTAGAGGTAGAGTAAAGTGGAGTACAGTAGAGGTAGAGTACAGTGGAGCACATTAGAGGTAGAGTACAGTGGAGCACAGAAGAGGTAGAGTACAGTGGAACACAGTAGAAGTAGAGTACAGAGGAGCACAGTAGAGGTAGAGTAAAGAGGAGCACAGTAGAGATAGAGTACAGTGGAGCACAGTAGAGATAGAGTACAGTGGAGTACAGTAGAGATAGAGTACAGTGGAGCACAGTAGAGATAGAGTACAGTGGAGCACAGTAGAGGTAGAGTACAGTGGAGTACAGTAGAGTAGAGTACAGTAGAGCAAAGTAGAGGTAGAGTACAGTGGAGCACAGTAGGAGTACAGTAGAGATAGAGTACAGTGGAGCACAGTAGAGATAGAGTACAGTGGAGCACAGTAGAGGTAGAGTACAGTGGAGTACAGTAGAGTAGAGTACAGTAGAGCACAGTAGAGGTAGAGTACAGTGGAGCACAGTAGAGATAGAGTACAGTGGAGCACAGTAGTGGTAGAGTACAGTGGAGTACAGTACAGATAGACTACAGTGGAGCACAGTAGAGATAGAGTACAGTGGAGTACAGTAGAGGTAGAGTACAGTGGAGTACAGTAGAGGTAGAGTACAGTGGAGTACAGTGGAGCACATTAGAGGTGGAGTACAGTGGAGCACAGTAGAGGTAGAGTACAGTGGATTATAGTAGAGGTAGAGTACAGTGGAGCACAGTAGAGGTAGAGTACAGTGGAGTACAGTAGAGGTAGAGTACAATGGAGTACAGTAGAGTAGAGTAGAGTACAGTAGAGCACAGTAGAGGTAGAGTACAGTGGACCACAGTAGAGATAGAGTACAGTGGAGTACAGTAGAGGTAGAGTACAGTGGAGCACATTAGAGGTAGAGTACAGTGGAGCACAGAAGAGGTAGAGTACAGTGGAACACAGTAGAGGTAGAGTACAGAGGAGCACAGTAGAGGTAGAGTAAAGAGGAGCACAGTAGAGATAGAGTACAGTGGAGCACAGTAGAGGTAGAGTACAGTGGAGTACATTAGAGTAGAGTACAGTGGAGCACAGTAGAGGTAGAGTACAGTGGAGTACAGTAGAGATAGAGTACAGTGGAGTACAGTAGAGATAGAGTACAGTGGAGCACAGTAGAGATAGAGTACAGTGGAGCACAGTAGAGGTAGAGTACAGTGGAGTACAGTAGAGTAGAGTACAGTAGAGCACAGTAGAGGTAGAGTACAGTGGAGCACAGTAGGAGTACAGTAGAGATAGAGTACAGTGGAGCACAGTAGAGATAGAGTACAGTGGAGCACAGTAGAGGTAGAGTACAGTGGAGTACAGTAGAGTAGAGTACAGTAGAGCACAGTAGAGGTAGAGTACAGTGGAGCACAGTAGAGGTAGAGTACAGAGGAGCACAGTAGAGATAGAGTACAGTGGAGCACAGTAGAGGTAGAGTACAGTGGAGCACAGTAGAGTAGAGTACAGTAGAGCACATTAGAGGTAGAGTAAGGTGGAGCACAGTAGAGGTAGAGTACAGTGGAGTACAGTAGAGATAGAGTACAGTGGAGTACAGTAGAGGTAGAGTACAGAGGAGTACAGTAGAGGTAGAGTACAGAGGAGCACAGTAGAGATAGAGTACAGTGGAGCACAGTAGAGGTAGAGTACAGTGGAGTACAGTAGAGTAGAGTACAGTAGAGGTAGAGTACAGTGGAGCACAGTAAAGGTAGAGTACAGTGGAGCACAGTAGAGATAGAGTACAGTGGAGTACAGTAGAGGTAGAGTACAGTGGAGTACAGTAGATGTAGAATACAGAGGACCACATTAGAGGTAGAGTACAGTGGAGTACAGTAGAGGTAGAATACAGTGGAGTACAGTAGAGATAGAGTACAGTGGAGTACAGTAGAGGTAGAGTACAGTGGAGTACAGTAGAGTAGAGTACAGTAGAGCACAGTAGAGGTAGAGTACAGTGGAGCACAGTAGGAGTACAGTAGAGATAGAGTACAGTGGAGCACAGTAGAGATAGAGTACAGTGGAGCACAGTAGAGGTAGAGTACAGTGGAGTACAGTAGAGTAGAGTACAGTAGAGCACAGTAGAGGTAGAGTACAGGGGAGCACAGTAGAGATAGAGTACAGTGGAGCACAGTAGTGGTAGAGTACAGTGGAGTACAGTACAGATAGACTACAGTGGAGCACAGTAGAGATAGAGTACAGTGGAGTACAGTAGAGGTAGAGTACAGTGGAGTACAGTAGAGGTAGAGTACAGTGGAGTACAGTGGAGCACATTAGAGGTGGAGTACAGTGGAGCACAGTAGAGGTAGAGTACAGTGGAGCACAGTAGAGGTAGAGTACAGTGGAGCACAGTAGAGGTAGAGTACAGTGGAGTACAGTAGAGGTAGAGTACAGTGGAGTACAGTAAAGTAGAATAGAGTACAGTAGAGCACAGTAGAGGTAGAGTACAGTGGACCACAGTAGAGATAGAGTACAGTGGAGTACAGTAGAGGTAGAGTAAAGTGGAGTACAGTAGAGGTAGAGTACAGTGGAGCACATTAGAGGTAGAGTACAGTGGAGCACAGAAGAGGTAGAGTACAGTGGAACACAGTAGAGGTAGAGTACAGAAGAGCACAGTAGAGGTAGAGTAAAGAGGAGCACAGTAGAGATAGAGTACAGTGGAGCACAGTAGAGGTAGAGTACAGTGGAGTACATTAGAGTAGAGTACAGTGGAGCACAGTAGAGGTAGAGTACAGTGGAGTACAGTAAAGATAGAGTACAGTGGAGTACAGTAGAGATAGAGTACAGTGGAGCACAGTAGAGATAGAGTACAGTGGAGCACAGTAGAGGTAGAGTACAGTGGAGTACAGTAGAGTAGAGTACAGTAGAGCACAGTAGAGGTAGAGTACAGTGGAGCACAGTAGGAGTACAGTAGAGATAGAGTACAGTGGAGCACAGTAGAGATAGAGTACAGTGGAGCAGAGTAGAGATAGAGTACAGTGGAGCACAGTAGAGATAGAGTACAGTGGAGCACAGTAGAGGTAGAGTACAGTGGAGTACAGTAGAGTAGAGTACAGTAGAGCACAGTAGAGGTAGAGTACAGTGGAGCACAGTAGGAGTACAGTAGAGATAGAGTACAGTGGAGCACAGTAGAGATAGAGTACAGTGGAGCACAGTAGAGGTAGAGTACAGTGGAGTACAGTAGAGATAGAGTACAGTGGAGTACAGTAGAGATAGAGTACAGTGGAGCACAGTAGAGATAGAGTACAGTGGAGCACAGTAGAGGTAGAGTACAGTGGAGTACAGTAGAGTAGAGTACAGTAGAGCACAGTAGAGGTAGAGTACAGTGGAGCACAGTAGAGGTAGAGTACAGAGGAGCACAGTAGAGATAGAGTAGAGTGGAGCACAGTAGAGGTAGAGTACAGTGGAGCACAGTAGAGTAGAGTACAGTAGAGCACATTAGAGGTAGAGTACAGTGGAGCACAGTAGAGGTAGAGTACAGTGGAGTACAGTAGAGATAGAGTACAGTGGAGTACAGTAGAGGTAGAGTACAGTGGAGTACAGTAGAGGTAGAGTACAGAGGAGCACAGTAGAGATAGAGTACAGTGGAGCAATGTAGAGGTAGAGTACAGTGGAGTACAGTAGAGTAGAGTACAGTAGAGGTAGAGTACAGTGGAGCAGAGTAAAGGTAGAGTACAGTGGAGCACAGTAGAGATAGAGTACAAGTGGAATACAGTAGAGGTAGAGTACAGTGGAGTACAGTAGATGTAGAGTACAGAGGAGCACATTAGAGGTAGAGTACAGTGGAGTACAGTAGAGGTAGAATACAGTGGAGTACAGTAGAGATAGAGTACAGTGGAGTACAGTAGAAGTAGAGTACAGTGGAGCACAGTAGAGATAGAGTACAGTGGAGTACAGTAGAGGTAGAGAACAGTGCAGTACAGTAGAGGTAGAGTGCAGTGGAGCACAGTAGAGATAGAGTACAGTGGAGCACAGTAGAGATAGAGTACAGTGGAGTACAGTAGAGGTAGAGTACAGTGGAGTAAAGTAGAGGTAGAGTACAGAGGAGTACAGTAGAGGTGGAGTACAGTGGAGTACAGTGGATCACATTAGAGGTGGAGTACAGAAGAGTACTGTAGAGGTAGAGTACAGTAGAGATAGAGTACAGTGGAGCACAGTAGATATAGAGTACAGTGGAGCACAGTAGAGGTAGAGTACAGTGGAGCACAGTAGAGGTAGAGTACAGTGGAGTACAGTAGAGTAGAGTACAGTAGAGCACAGTAGAGGTAGAGTACAGTGGAGCACAGTAGAGGTAGAGTACAGAAGAGCACAGTAGAGATAGAGTACAGTGGAGCGCAGTAGAGGTAGAGTACAGTGGAGCACAGTAGAGTAGAGTACAGTAGAGCACATTAGAGGTAGAGTACAGTGGAGCACAGTAGAGGTAGAGTACAGTGGAGTACAGTAGAGATAGAGTACAGTGGAGTACAGTAGAGGTAGAGTACAGTGGAGTACAGTAGAGGTAGAGTACAGAGGAGCACAGTAGAGATAGAGTACAGTGGAGCACAGTAGAGGTAGAGTACAGTGGAGTACAGTAGAGTAGAGTAGAGTAGAGGTAGAGTCCAGTGGAGCAGAGTAAAGGTAGAGTACAGTGGAGCACAGTAGAGATAGAGTACAGTGGAGTACAGTAGAGGTAGAGTACAGTGGAGTACAGTAGATGTAGAGTACAGAGGACAACATTAGAGGTAGAGTACAGTGGAGTACAGTAGAGGTAGAATACAGTGGAGTACAGTAGAGATAGAGTACAGTGGAGTACAGTTGAAGTAGAGTATAGTGGAGCACAGTAGAGATAGAGTACAGTGGAGTACAGTAGAGGTAGAGAACAGTGCAGTACAGTAGAGGTAGAGTACAGTGGAGTACAGTAGAGATAGAGTACAGTGGAGCACAGTAGAGATAGAGTACAGTGGAGTACAGTAGAGGTAGAGTACAGTGGAGTAAAGTAGAGGTAGAGTACAGTGGAGTACAGTAGAGGTGGAGTACAGTGGAGTACATTAGAGGTGGAGTAGAGGAGAGTACTGTAGAGGTAGAGTAAAGTAGAGATAGAGTACAGTGGAGCACAGTAGAGATAGAGTACAGTGGAGCACAGTAGAGGTAGAGTACAGTGGAGTACAGTTGAGATAGAGTACAGTAGAGGTAGAGTACAGTAGAGTACAGTAGAGTACAGTAGAGATAGAGTACAGTGGAGTACAGTAGAGGTAGAGTACAGTAGAGTACAGCAGAGATAGAGTACAGTGGAGCACAGTAGAGATAGAGTACAGTGGAGCACAGTAGTGGTAGAGTACAGTGGAGTACAGTACAGATAGTCTACAGTGGAGCACAGTAGAGATAGAGTACCCTGGAGTACAGTAGAGGTAGAGTACAGTGGAGTACAGTAGAGGTAGAGTACAGTGGAGTACAGTGGAGCACATTAGAGGTGGAGTACAGTGGAGCACAGTAGAGGTAGAGTACAGTGGAGCACAGTAGAGGTAGAGTACAGTGGAGCACAGTAGAGGTAGAGTACAGTGGAGTACAGTAGAGGTAGAGTACAGTGGAGTACAGTAGAGTAGAGTAGAGTACAGTAGAGCACAGTAGAGGTAGAGTACAGTGGACCACAGTAGAGATAGAGTACAGTGGAGTACAGTAGAGGTAGAGTAAAGTGGAGTACAGTAGAGGTAGAGTACAGTGGAGCACATTAGAGGTAGAGTACTGTGGAGCACAGAAGATGTAGAGTACAGTGGAACACAGTAGAGGTAGAGTACAGAGGAGCACAGTAGAGGTAGAGTAAAGAGGAGCACAGTAGAGATAGAGTACAGTGGAGCACAGTAGAGGTAGAGTACAGTGGAGTACATTAGAGTAGAGTACAGTGGAGCACAGTAGAGGTAGAGTACAGTGGAGTACAGTAGAGATAGAGTACAGTGGAGTACAGTAGAGATAGAGTACAGTGGAGCACAGTAGAGATAGAGTACAGTGGAGCACAGTAGAGGTAGAGTACAGTGGAGTACAGTAGAGTAGAGTACAGTAGAGCACAGTAGAGGTAGAGTATAGTGGAGCACAGTAGGAGTACAGTAGAGATAGAGTACAGTGGAGCACAGTAGAGATAGAGTACAGTGGAGCACAGTAGAGGTAGAGTACAGTGGAGTACAGTAGAGTAGAGTACAGTAGAGCACAGTAGAGGTAGAGTACAGTGGAGCACAGTAGAGGTAGAGTACAGAGGAGCACAGTAGAGATAGAGTGCAGTGGAGCACAGTAGAGGTAGAGTACAGTGGAGCACAGTAGAGTACAGTAGAGCACATTAGAGGTAGAGTACAGTGGAGCACAGTAGAGGTAGAGTACAGTGGAGTACAGTAGAGATAGAGTACAGTGGAGTACAGTAGAGGTAGAGTACAGAGGAGTACAGTAGAGGTAGAGTACAGAGGAGCACAGTAGAGATAGAGTACAGTGGAGCACAGTAGAGGTAGAGTACAGTGGAGTACAGTAGAGTAGAGTACAGTAGAGGTAGAGTACAGTGGAGCACAGTAAAGGTAGAGTACAGTGGAGCACAGTAGAGATAGAGTACAGTGGAGTACAGTAGAGGTAGAGTACAGTGGAGTACAGTAGATGTAGAATACAGAGGACCTCATTAGAGGTAGAGTACAGTGGAGTACAGTAGAGGTAGAATACAGTGGAGTACAGTAGAGATAGAGTACAGTGGAGTACAGTTGATGTAGAGTACAGTGGAGCACAGTAGAGATAGAGTACAGTGGAGTACAGTAGAGGTAGAGAACAGTGCAGTACAGTAGAGGTAGAGTACAGTGGAGTACAGTAGAGATAGAGTACAGTGGAGCACAGTAGAGATAGAGTACGGTGGAGTACAGTAGAGGTATAGTACAGTGGAGTAAAGTAGAGGTAGAGTACAGTGGAGTACAGTAGAGGTGGAGTACAGTGGAGTACATTAGAGGTGGAGTACAGAAGAGTACTGTAGAGGTAGAGTACATTAGAGATAGAGTACAGTGGAGCACAGTAAAGATAGAGTACAGTGGAGCACAGTAGAGGTAGAGTACAGTGGAGTACAGTTGAGATAGAGTACAGTGGAGTACAGTAGAGGTAGAGTAGAGTGGAGTACAGTAGAGGTAGAGTACAGTGGAGTACAGTAGAGATAGAGTACAGTGAAGTACAGTAGAGGTAGAGTACAGTAGAGTACAGTAGAGGTAGAGTACAGTGGAGTACAGTAGAGATAGAGTACAGTGGAGCACAGTAGTGGTAGAGTACAGTGGAGTACAGTACAGATAGACTACAGTGGAGCACAGTAGAGATAGAGTACAGTGGAGTACAGTAGAGGTAGAGTACAGTGGAGTACAGTAGAGGTAGAGTACAGTGGAGTACAGTGGAGCACATTAGAGGTGGAGTACAATGGAGCACAGTAGAGGTAGAGTACAGTGGAGCACAGTAGAGGTAGAGTACAGTGGAGCACAGTAGAGGTAGAGTACAGTGGAGTACAGTAGAGGTAGAGTAGAGTACAGTAGAGCACAGTAGAGGTAGAGTACACTGGAGCACAGTAGAGATAGAGTACAGTGGAGTACAGTAGAGGTAGAGTACAGTGGAGTACAGTAGAGGTAGAGTACAGTGGAGCACATTAGAGGTAGAGTACAGTGGAGTAGAGTAGAGGTAGAGTACAGTGGAGTACAGTAGCGGTAGAGTACAGTGGAGTACAGTAGAGGTAGAGTACAGTGGAGTACAGTAGAGGTACAGTACAGTGGAGTACAGTAGAGGTAGAGTACAGTGGAGTACAATAGAGTAGAGTACAGTAGATCACAGTAGAGGTAGAGTACAGTGGAGCACAGTAGAGATAGAGTACAGTGGAGTACAGTAGAGGTAGAGTACAGTGGAGTACAGTCGAGGTGGAGTACAGTAGAGTACAGTAGAGGTAGAGAACAGTACAGTACAGTATAGGTAGTGTACAGTGGAGTAGAGTAAAGAGAGAGTACAGTGGAGCACAGTAGAGATAGACTACAGTGGAGTACAGTAGAGGTAGAGAACAGTACAGTACAGTAGAGGTAGAGTACAGTAGAGTACAGTAGAGATAGTGTACAGTGGAGCACAGTAGAGATAGAGTACAGTGGAGTACAGTAGAGGTAGAGTACAGTGGAGTACAGTTGAGGTAGAGTACAGTGGAGCACATTAGAGGTGGATTACAGTAGAGTACAGTAGAGAGAGAGTACAGTAGAGTACAGTAGAGGTAGAGTACAGTGGAGTACAGTAGAGATAAAGTACAGTGGAGCACAGTAGAAGTAGAGTACAGTGGAGTACAGTAGAGGTAGAGTACAGTGGAGTACAGTAGAGGTAGAGTACAGTGGAGTACAGTGGAGCACATTAGAGGTGGATTACAGTGGAGCACAGTAGAGGTACAGTACAGTGGAGCAAAGTAGAGGTAGAGTACAGTGGAGTAGAGTAGAGGTAGAGTACAGTGGAGTACAGTAGAGTAGAGTAGAGTACAGTAGAGCACAGTAGAGGTAGAGTACAGTGGAGCACAGTAGAGTAGAGTACAGTGGAGTACAGTAGAGGTAGAGTACAGTGGAGTACAGTAGAGATAGAGTACGGTGGAGTACAGTAGAGGTAGAGTACAGTGGAGTACAGTAGAGGTAGAGTACAGAGGAGCACAGCAGAGATAGAGTACAGTGGAGCACAGTAGAGGTAGAGTACAGTGGAGTACAGTAGAGTAGAGTACAGTAGAGGTAGAGTACAGTGGAGCACAGTAAAGGTAGAGTACAGTGGAGCACAGTAGAGATAGAGTACAGTGGAGTACAGTAGAGGTAGAGTACAGTGGAGTACAGTAGATGTAGAGTACAGAGGAGCACATTAGAGGTAGAGTACAGTGGAGTACAGTAGAGGTAGAATACAGTGGAGTACAGTAGAGATAGAGTACAGTGGAGTAAAGTAGAAGTAGAGTACAGTGGAGCACAGTAGAGATAGAGTACAGTGGAGTACAGTAGAGGTAGAGAACAGTGCAGTACAGTAGAGGTAGAGTACAGTGGAGTACAGTAGAGATAGAGTACAGTGGAGCACAGTAGAGGTAGAGTACAGTGGAGTACAGTAGAGGTAGACTACAGTGGAGTACAGTGGAGCACATTAGAGGTGGATTACAGTGGAGCACAGTAGAGGTACAGTACAGTGGAGCAAAGTAGAGGTAGAGTACAGTGGAGTAGAGTAGAGGTAGAGTACAGTGGAGTAGAGTAGAGTACAGTAGAGCACAGTAGAGCACAGTAGAGGTAGAGTACAGTGGAGCACAGTAGAGTAGAGTACAGTGGAGTACAGTAGAGGTAGAGTACAGTGGAGTACAGTAGAGATAGAGTACAGTGGAGTACAGTAGAGGTAGAGTACAGTGGAGTACAGTAGAGGTAGAGTACAGAGGAGCACAGTAGAGATAGAGTACAGTGGAGCACAGTAGAGGTAGAGTACAGTGGAGTACAGTAGAGTAGAGTACAGTAGAGGTAGAGTACAGTGGAGCACAGTAAAGGTAGAGTACAGTGGAGCACAGTAGAGATAGAGTACAGTGGAGTACAGTAGAGGTAGAGTACAGTGAAGTACAGTAGATGTAGAGTACAGAGGAGCACATTAGAGGTAGAGTACAGTGGAGTACAGTAGAGGTAGAATACAGTGGAGTACAGTACAGATAGACTACAGAGGAACAGTAGAGATAGAGTAGAGTGGAGCACAGTAGAGGTAGAGTACAGTGGAGCACAGTAGAGTAGAGTACAGTAGAGCACATTAGAGGTAGAGTACAGTGGAGCACAGTAGAGGTAGAGTACAGTGGAGTACAGTAGAGATAGAGTACAGTGGAGTACAGTAGAGGTAGAGTACAGTGGAGTACAGTAGAGGTAGAGTACAGAGGAGCACAGTAGAGATAGAGTACAGTGGAGCAATGTAGAGGTAGAGTACAGTGGAGTACAGTAGAGTAGAGTACAGTAGAGGTAGAGTACAGTGGAGCAGAGTAAAGGTAGAGTACAGTGGAGCACAGTAGAGATAGAGTACAAGTGGAATACAGTAGAGGTAGAGTACAGTGGAGTACAGTAGATGTAGAGTACAGAGGAGCACATTAGAGGTAGAGTACAGTGGAGTACAGTAGAGGTAGAATACAGTGGAGTACAGTAGAGATAGAGTACAGTGGAGTACAGTAGAAGTAGAGTACAGTGGAGCACAGTAGAGATAGAGTACAGTGGAGTACAGTAGAGGTAGAGAACAGTGCAGTACAGTAGAGGTAGAGTGCAGTGGAGCACAGTAGAGATAGAGTACAGTGGAGCACAGTAGAGATAGAGTACAGTGGAGTACAGTAGAGGTAGAGTACAGTGGAGTAAAGTAGAGGTAGAGTACAGAGGAGTACAGTAGAGGTGGAGTACAGTGGAGTACAGTGGATCACATTAGAGGTGGAGTACAGAAGAGTACTGTAGAGGTAGAGTACAGTAGAGATAGAGTACAGTGGAGCACAGTAGATATAGAGTACAGTGGAGCACAGTAGAGGTAGAGTACAGTGGAGCACAGTAGAGGTAGAGTACAGTGGAGTACAGTAGAGTAGAGTACAGTAGAGCACAGTAGAGGTAGAGTACAGTGGAGCACAGTAGAGGTAGAGTACAGAAGAGCACAGTAGAGATAGAGTACAGTGGAGCGCAGTAGAGGTAGAGTACAGTGGAGCACAGTAGAGTAGAGTACAGTAGAGCACATTAGAGGTAGAGTACAGTGGAGCACAGTAGAGGTAGAGTACAGTGGAGTACAGTAGAGATAGAGTACAGTGGAGTACAGTAGAGGTAGAGTACAGTGGAGTACAGTAGAGGTAGAGTACAGAGGAGCACAGTAGAGATAGAGTACAGTGGAGCACAGTAGAGGTAGAGTACAGTGGAGTACAGTAGAGTAGAGTACAGTAGAGGTAGAGTCCAGTGGAGCAGAGTAAAGGTAGAGTACAGTGGAGCACAGTAGAGATAGAGTACAGTGGAGTACAGTAGAGGTAGAGTACAGTGGAGTACAGTAGATGTAGAGTACAGAGGACCACATTAGAGGTAGAGTACAGTGGAGTACAGTAGAGGTAGAATACAGTGGAGTACAGTAGAGATAGAGTACAGTGGAGTACAGTTGAAGTAGAGTATAGTGGAGCACAGTAGAGATAGAGTACAGTGGAGTACAGTAGAGGTAGAGAACAGTGCAGTACAGTAGAGGTAGAGTACAGTGGAGTACAGTAGAGATAGAGTACAGTGGAGCACAGTAGAGATAGAGTACAGTGGAGTACAGTAGAGGTAGAGTACAGTGGAGTAAAGTAGAGGTAGAGTACAGTGGAGTACAGTAGAGGTGGAGTACAGTGGAGTACATTAGAGGTGGAGTAGAGGAGAGTACTGTAGAGGTAGAGTAAAGTAGAGATAGAGTACAGTGGAGCACAGTAGAGATAGAGTACAGTGGAGCACAGTAGAGGTAGAGTACAGTGGAGTACAGTTGAGATAGAGTACATTAGAGGTAGAGTACAGTAGAGTACAGTAGAGTACAGTAGAGATAGAGTACAGTGGAGTACAGTAGAGGTAGAGTACAGTAGAGTACAGCAGAGATAGAGTACAGTGGAGCACAGTAGAGATAGAGTACAGTGGAGCACAGTAGTGGTAGAGTACAGTGGAGTACAGTACAGATAGTCTACAGTGGAGCACAGTAGAGATAGAGTACAGTGGAGTACAGTAGAGGTAGAGTACAGTGGAGTACAGTAGAGGTAGAGTACAGTGGAGTACAGTGGAGCACATTAGAGGTGGAGTACAGTGGAGCACAGTAGAGGTAGAGTACAGTGGAGCACAGTAGAGGTAGAGTACAGTGGAGCACAGTAGAGGTAGAGTACAGTGGAGTACAGTAGAGGTAGAGTACAGTGGAGTACAGTAGAGTAGAGTAGAGTACAGTAGAGCACAGTAGAGGTAGAGTACAGTGGACCACAGTAGAGATAGAGTACAGTGGAGTACAGTAGAGGTAGAGTAAAGTGGAGTACAGTAGAGGTAGAGTACAGTGGAGCACATTAGAGGTAGAGTACTGTGGAGCACAGAAGATGTAGAGTACAGTGGAACACAGTAGAGGTAGAGTACAGAGGAGCACAGTAGAGGTAGAGTAAAGAGGAGCACAGTAGAGATAGAGTACAGTGGAGCACAGTAGAGGTAGAGTACAGTGGAGTACATTAGAGTAGAGTACAGTGGAGCACAGTAGAGGTAGAGTACAGTGGAGTACAGTAGAGATAGAGTACAGTGGAGTACAGTAGAGATAGAGTACAGTGGAGCACAGTAGAGATAGAGTACAGTGGAGCACAGTAGAGGTAGAGTACAGTGGAGTACAGTAGAGTAGAGTACAGTAGAGCACAGTAGAGGTAGAGTACAGTGGAGCACAGTAGGAGTACAGTAGAGATAGAGTACAGTGGAGCACAGTAGAGATAGAGTACAGTGGAGCACAGTAGAGGTAGAGTACAGTGGAGTACAGTAGAGTAGAGTACAGTAGAGCACAGTAGAGGTAGAGTACAGTGGAGCACAGTAGAGGTAGAGTACAGAGGAGCACAGTAGAGATAGAGTGCAGTGGAGCACAGTAGAGGTAGAGTACAGTGGAGCACAGTAGAGTACAGTAGAGCACATTAGAGGTAGAGTACAGTGGAGCACAGTAGAGGTAGAGTACAGTGGAGTACAGTAGAGATAGAGTACAGTGGAGTACAGTAGAGGTAGAGTACAGAGGAGTACAGTAGAGGTAGAGTACAGAGGAGCACAGTAGAGATAGAGTACAGTGGAGCACAGTAGAGGTAGAGTACAGTGGAGTACAGTAGAGTAGAGTACAGTAGAGGTAGAGTACAGTGGAGCACAGTAAAGGTAGAGTACAGTGGAGCACAGTAGAGATAGAGTACAGTGGAGTACAGTAGAGGTAGAGTACAGTGGAGTACAGTAGATGTAGAATACAGAGGACCTCATTAGAGGTAGAGTACAGTGGAGTACAGTAGAGGTAGAATACAGTGGAGTACAGTAGAGATAGAGTACAGTGGAGTACAGTTGATGTAGAGTACAGTGGAGCACAGTAGAGATAGAGTACAGTGGAGTACAGTAGAGGTAGAGAACAGTGCAGTACAGTAGAGGTAGAGTACAGTGGAGTACAGTAGAGATAGAGTACAGTGGAGCACAGTAGAGATAGAGTACAGTGGAGCACAGTAGAGATAGAGTACAGTGGAGCACAGTAGAGGTAGAGTACAGTGGAGTACAGTAGAGTAGAGTACAGTAGAGCACAGTAGAGGTAGAGTACAGTGGAGCACAGTAGGAGTACAGTAGAGATAGAGTACAGTGGAGTACAGTAGAGGTATAGTACAGTGGAGTAAAGTAGAGGTAGAGTACAGTGGAGTACAGTAGAGGTGGAGTACAGTGGAGTACATTAGAGGTGGAGTACAGAAGAGTACTGTAGAGGTAGAGTACATTAGAGATAGAGTACAGTGGAGCACAGTAAAGATAGAGTACAGTGGAGCACAGTAGAGGTAGAGTACAGTGGAGTAGAGTTGAGATAGAGTACAGTGGAGTACAGTAGAGGTAGAGTACAGTGGAGTACAGTAGAGGTAGAGTACAGTGGAGTACAGTAGAGATAGAGTACAGTGGAGTACAGTAGAGGTAGAGTACAGTAGAGTACAGTAGAGGTAGAGTACAGTGGAGTACAGTAGAGATAGAGTACAGTGGAGCACAGTAGTGGTAGAGTACAGTGGAGTACAGTACAGATAGACTACAGTGGAGCACAGTAGAGATAGAGTACAGTGGAGTACAGTAGAGGTAGAGTACAGTGGAGTACAGTAGAGGTAGAGTACAGTGGAGTACAGTGGAGCACATTAGAGGTGGAGTACAGTGGAGCACAGTAGAGGTAGAGTACAGTGGAGCACAGTAGAGGTAGAGTACAGTGGAGCACAGTAGAGGTAGAGTACAGTGGAGTACAGTAGAGGTAGAGTAGAGTACAGTAGAGCACAGTAGAGGTAGAGTACACTGGAGCACAGTAGAGATAGAGTACAGTGGAGTACAGTAGAGGTAGAGTACAGTGGAGTACAGTAGAGGTAGAGTACAGTGGAGCACATTAGAGGTAGATTACAGTGGAGTAGAGTAGAGGTAGAGTACAGTGGAGTACAGTAGCGGTAGAGTACAGTGGAGTACAGTAGAGGTAGAGTACAGTGGAGTACAGTAGAGGTACAGTACAGTGGAGTACAGTAGAGGTAGAGTACAGTGGAGTACAATAGAGTAGAGTACAGTAGATCACAGTAGAGGTAGAGTACAGTGGAGCACAGTAGAGATAGAGTACAGTGGAGTACAGTAGAGGTAGAGTACAGTGGAGTACAGTCGAGGTGGAGTACAGTAGAGTACAGTAGAGGTAGAGAACAGTACAGTACAGTATAGGTAGTGTACAGTGGAGTAGAGTAGAGAGAGAGTACAGTGGAGCACAGTAGAGATAGACTACAGTGGAGTACAGTAGAGGTAGAGAACAGTACAGTACAGTAGAGGTAGAGTACAGTAGAGTACAGTAGAGATAGTGTACAGTGGAGCACAGTAGAGATAGAGTACAGTGGAGTACAGTAGAGGTAGAGTACAGTGGAGTACAGTTGAGGTAGAGTACAGTGGAGCACATTAGAGGTGGATTACAGTAGAGTACAGTAGAGAGAGAGTACAGTAGAGTACAGTAGAGGTAGAGTACAGTGGAGTACAGTAGAGATAAAGTACAGTGGAGCACAGTAGAAGTAGAGTACAGTGGAGTACAGTAGAGGTAGAGTACAGTGGAGTACAGTAGAGGTAGAGTACAGTGGAGTACAGTGGAGCACATTAGAGGTGGATTACAGTGGAGCACAGTAGAGGTACAGTACAGTGGAGCAAAGTAGAGGTAGAGTACAGTGGAGTAGAGTAGAGGTAGAGTACAGTGGAGTACAGTAGAGTAGAGTAGAGTACAGTAGAGCACAGTAGAGGTAGAGTACAGTGGAGCACAGTAGAGTAGAGTACAGTGGAGTACAGTAGAGGTAGAGTACAGTGGAGTACAGTAGAGATAGAGTACGGTGGAGTACAGTAGAGGTAGAGTACAGTGGAGTACAGTAGAGGTAGAGTACAGAGGAGCACAGCAGAGATAGAGTACAGTGGAGCACAGTAGAGGTAGAGTACAGTGGAGTACAGTAGAGTAGAGTACAGTAGAGGTAGAGTACAGTGGAGCACAGTAAAGGTAGAGTACAGTGGAGCACAGTAGAGATAGAGTACAGTGGAGTACAGTAGAGGTAGAGTACAGTGGAGTACAGTAGATGTAGAGTACAGAGGAGCACATTAGAGGTAGAGTACAGTGGAGTACAGTAGAGGTAGAATACAGTGGAGTACAGTAGAGATAGAGTACAGTGGAGTACAGTAGAAGTAGAGTACAGTGGAGCACAGTAGAGATAGAGTACAGTGGAGTACAGTAGAGGTAGAGAACAGTGCAGTACAGTAGAGGTAGAGTACAGTGGAGTACAGTAGAGATAGAGTACAGTGGAGCACAGTAGAGGTAGAGTACAGTGGAGTACAGTAGAGGTAGACTACAGTGGAGTACAGTGGAGCACATTAGAGGTGGATTACAGTGGAGCACAGTAGAGGTACAGTACAGTGGAGCAAAGTAGAGGTAGAGTACAGTGGAGTAGAGTAGAGGTAGAGTACAGTGGAGTAGAGTAGAGTACAGTAGAGCACAGTAGAGCACAGTAGAGGTAGAGTACAGTGGAGCACAGTAGAGTAGAGTACAGTGGAGTACAGTAGAGGTAGAGTACAGTGGAGTACAGTAGAGATAGAGTACAGTGGAGTACAGTAGAGGTAGAGTACAGTGGAGTACAGTAGAGGTAGAGTACAGAGGAGCACAGTAGAGATAGAGTACAGTGGAGCACAGTAGAGGTAGAGTACAGTGGAGTACAGTAGAGTAGAGTACAGTAGAGGTAGAGTACAGTGGAGCACAGTAAAGGTAGAGTACAGTGGAGCACAGTAGAGATAGAGTACAGTGGAGTACAGTAGAGGTAGAGTACAGTGAAGTACAGTAGATGTAGAGTACAGAGGAGCACATTAGAGGTAGAGTACAGTGGAGTACAGTAGAGGTAGAATACAGTGGAGTACAGTAGAGATAGAGTACAGTGGAGTACAGTAGAAGTAGAGTACAGTGGAGCACAGTAGAGATAGAGTACAGTGGAGTACAGTAGAGGTAGAGAACAGTGCAGTACAGTAGAGGTAGAGTACAGTGGAGTACAGTAGAGATAGAGTACAGTGGAGCACAGTAGAGATAGAGTACAGTGGAGTACAGTAGAGGTAGAGTACAGTGGAGTAAAGTAGAGGTAGAGTACAGTGGAGTACAGTAGAGTTGGAGTACAGTGGAGTACAGTGGAGCACATTAGAGTTGGAGTACAGAAGAGTACTGTAGAGGTAGAGTACAGTAGAGATAGAATATAGTGGAGCACAGTAGAGATAGAGTACAGTGGGGCACAGTAGAGGTAGAGTACAGTGGAGTACAGTAGAGGTAGAGTACAGTGGAGTACAGTAGAGGTAGAGTACAGTAGAGTACAGTAGAGGTAGAGTACAGTGGAGTACTGTGGAGCACATTAGAGGTGGAGTACAGTGGAGCACAGTAGAGGTAGAGTACAGTGGAGCACAGTAGAGGTAGAGTACAGTGGAGCACAGTAGAGGTAGAGTACAGTGGAGTACATTAGAGGTAGAGTACAGTGGAGTACAGTAGAGTAGAGTAGAGTACAGTAGAGCACAGTAGAGGTAGAGTACAGTGGACCACAGTAGAGATAGAGTACAGTGGAGTACAGTAGAGGTAGAGTAAAGTGGAGTACAGTAGAGGTAGAGTACAGTGGAGCACATTAGAGGTAGAGTACAGTGGAGCACAGAAGAGGTAGAGTACAGTGGAACACAGTAGAAGTAGAGTACAGAGGAGCACAGTAGAGGTAGAGTAAAGAGGAGCACAGTAGAGATAGAGTACAGTGGAGCACAGTAGAGATAGAGTACAGTGGAGTACAGTAGAGATAGAGTACAGTGGAGCACAGTAGAGATAGAGTACAGTGGAGCACAGTAGAGGTAGAGTACAGTGGAGTACAGTAGAGTAGAGTACAGTAGAGCACAGTAGAGGTAGAGTACAGTGGAGCACAGTAGGAGTACAGTAGAGATAGAGTACAGTGGAGCACAGTAGAGATAGAGTACAGTGGAGCACAGTAGAGGTAGAGTACAGTGGAGTACAGTAGAGTAGAGTACAGTAGAGCACAGTAGAGGTAGAGTACAGTGGAGCACAGTAGAGATAGAGTACAGTGGAGCACAGTAGTGGTAGAGTACAGTGGAGTACAGTACAGATAGACTACAGTGGAGCACAGTAGAGATAGAGTACAGTGGAGTACAGTAGAGGTAGAGTACAGTGGAGTACAGTAGAGGTAGAGTACAGTGGAGTACAGTGGAGCACATTAGAGGTGGAGTACAGTGGAGCACAGTAGAGGTAGAGTACAGTGGAGCATAGTAGAGGTAGAGTACAGTGGAGCACAGTAGAGGTAGAGTACAGTGGAGTACAGTAGAGGTAGAGTACAATGGAGTACAGTAGAGTAGAGTAGAGTACAGTAGAGCACAGTAGAGGTAGAGTACAGTGGACCACAGTAGAGATAGAGTACAGTGGAGTACAGTAGAGGTAGAGTACAGTGGAGCACATTAGAGGTAGAGTACAGTGGAGCACAGAAGAGGTAGAGTACAGTGGAACACAGTAGAGGTAGAGTACAGAGGAGCACAGTAGAGGTAGAGTAAAGAGGAGCACAGTAGAGATAGAGTACAGTGGAGCACAGTAGAGGTAGAGTACAGTGGAGTACATTAGAGTAGAGTACAGTGGAGCACAGTAGAGGTAGAGTACAGTGGAGTACAGTAGAGATAGAGTACAGTGGAGTACAGTAGAGATAGAGTACAGTGGAGCACAGTAGAGATAGAGTACAGTGGAGCACAGTAGAGGTAGAGTACAGTGGAGTACAGTAGAGTAGAGTACAGTAGAGCACAGTAGAGGTAGAGTACAGTGGAGCACAGTAGGAGTACAGTAGAGATAGAGTACAGTGGAGCACAGTAGAGATAGAGTACAGTGGAGCACAGTAGAGGTAGAGTACAGTGGAGTACAGTAGAGTAGAGTACAGTAGAGCACAGTAGAGGTAGAGTACAGTGGAGCACAGTAGAGGTAGAGTACAGAGGAGCACAGTAGAGATAGAGTACAGTGGAGCACAGTAGAGGTAGAGTACAGTGGAGCACAGTAGAGTAGAGTACAGTAGAGCACATTAGAGGTAGAGTAAGGTGGAGCACAGTAGAGGTAGAGTACAGTGGAGTACAGTAGAGATAGAGTACAGTGGAGTACAGTAGAGGTAGAGTACAGAGGAGTACAGTAGAGGTAGAGTACAGAGGAGCACAGTAGAGATAGAGTACAGTGGAGCACAGTAGAGGTAGAGTACAGTGGAGCACAGTAGAGTAGAGTACAGTAGAGCACATTAGAGGTAGAGTAAGGTGGAGCACAGTAGAGGTAGAGTACAGTGGAGTACAGTAGAGATAGAGTACAGTGGAGCACAGTAGAGGTAGAGTACAGTGGAGTACAGTAGAGGTAGAGTACAATGGAGTACAGTAGAGTAGAGTAGAGTACAGTAGAGCACAGTAGAGGTAGAGTACAGTGGACCACAGTAGAGATAGAGTACAGTGGAGTACAGTAGAGGTAGAGTACAGTGGAGCACATTAGAGGTAGAGTACAGTGGAGCACAGAAGAGGTAGAGTACAGTGGAACACAGTAGAGGTAGAGTACAGAGGAGCACAGTAGAGGTAGAGTAAAGAGGAGCACAGTAGAGATAGAGTACAGTGGAGCACAGTAGAGGTAGAGTACAGTGGAGTACATTAGAGTAGAGTACAGTGGAGCACAGTAGAGGTAGAGTACAGTGGAGTACAGTAGAGATAGAGTACAGTGGAGTACAGTAGAGATAGAGTACAGTGGAGCACAGTAGAGATAGAGTACAGTGGAGCACAGTAGAGGTAGAGTACAGTGGAGTACAGTAGAGTAGAGTACAGTAGAGCACAGTAGAGGTAGAGTACAGTGGAGCACAGTAGGAGTACAGTAGAGATAGAGTACAGTGGAGCACAGTAGAGATAGAGTACAGTGGAGCACAGTAGAGGTAGAGTACAGTGGAGTACAGTAGAGTAGAGTACAGTAGAGCACAGTAGAGGTAGAGTACAGTGGAGCACAGTAGAGGTAGAGTACAGAGGAGCACAGTAGAGATAGAGTACAGTGGAGCACAGTAGAGGTAGAGTACAGTGGAGCACAGTAGAGTAGAGTACAGTAGAGCACATTAGAGGTAGAGTAAGGTGGAGCACAGTAGAGGTAGAGTACAGTGGAGTACAGTAGAGATAGAGTACAGTGGAGTACAGTAGAGGTAGAGTACAGAGGAGTACAGTAGAGGTAGAGTACAGAGGAGCACAGTAGAGATAGAGTACAGTGGAGCACAGTAGAGGTAGAGTACAGTGGAGTACAGTAGAGTAGAGTACAGTAGAGGTAGAGTACAGTGGAGCACAGTAAAGGTAGAGTACAGTGGAGCACAGTAGAGATAGAGTACAGTGGAGTACAGTAGAGGTAGAGTACAGTGGAGTACAGTAGATGTAGAATACAGAGGACCACATTAGAGGTAGAGTACAGTGGAGTACAGTAGAGGTAGAATACAGTGGAGTACAGTAGAGATAGAGTACAGTGGAGTACAGTAGAGGTAGAGTACAGTGGAGTACAGTAGAGTAGAGTACAGTAGAGCACAGTAGAGGTAGAGTACAGTGGAGCACAGTAGGAGTACAGTAGAGATAGAGTACAGTGGAGCACAGTAGAGATAGAGTACAGTGGAGCACAGTAGAGGTAGAGTACAGTGGAGTACAGTAGAGTAGAGTACAGTAGAGCACAGTAGGGGTAGAGTACAGGGGAGCACAGTAGAGATAGAGTACAGTGGAGCACAGTAGTGGTAGAGTACAGTGGAGTACAGTACAGATAGACTACAGTGGAGCACAGTAGAGATAGAGTACAGTGGAGTACAGTAGAGGTAGAGTACAGTGGAGTACAGTAGAGGTAGAGTACAGTGGAGTACAGTGGAGCACATTAGAGGTGGAGTACAGTGGAGCACAGTAGAGGTAGAGTACAGTGGAGCACAGTAGAGGTAGAGTACAGTGGAGCACAGTAGAGGTAGAGTACAGTGGAGTACAGTAGAGGTAGAGTACAGTGGAGTACAGTAAAGTAGAGTAGAGTACAGTAGAGCACAGTAGAGGTAGAGTACAGTGGACCACAGTAGAGATAGAGTACAGTGGAGTACAGTAGAGGTAGAGTAAAGTGGAGTACAGTAGAGGTAGAGTACAGTGGAGCACATTAGAGGTAGAGTACAGTGGAGCACAGAAGAGGTAGAGTACAGTGGAACACAGTAGAGGTAGAGTACAGAGGAGCACAGTAGAGGTAGAGTAAAGAGGAGCACAGTAGAGATAGAGTACAGTGGAGCACAGTAGAGGTAGAGTACAGTGGAGTACATTAGAGTAGAGTACAGTGGAGCACAGTAGAGGTAGAGTACAGTGGAGTACAGTAGAGATAGAGTACAGTGGAGTACAGTAGAGATAGAGTACAGTGGAGCACAGTAGAGATAGAGTACAGTGGAGCACAGTAGAGGTAGAGTACAGTGGAGTACAGTAGAGTAGAGTACAGTAGAGCACAGTAGAGGTAGAGTACAGTGGAGCACAGTAGGAGTACAGTAGAGATAGAGTACAGTGGAGCACAGTAGAGATAGAGTACAGTGGAGCACAGTAGAGGTAGAGTACAGTGGAGTACAGTAGAGTAGAGTACAGTAGAGCACAGTAGAGGTAGAGTACAGTGGAGCACAGTAGAGGTAGAGTACAGAGGAGCACAGTAGAGATAGAGTACAGTGGAGCACAGTAGAGGTAGAGTACAGTGGAGCACAGTAGAGTAGAGTACAGTAGAGCACATTAGAGGTAGAGTAAGGTGGAGCACAGTAGAGGTAGAGTACAGTGGAGTACAGTAGAGATAGAGTACAGTGGAGTACAGTAGAGGTAGAGTACAGAGGAGTACAGTAGAGGTAGAGTACAGAGGAGCACAGTAGAGATAGAGTACAGTGGAGCACAGTAGAGGTAGAGTACAGTGGAGTACAGTAGAGTAGAGTACAGTAGAGGTAGAGTACAGTGGAGCACAGTAAAGGTAGAGTACAGTGGAGCACAGTAGAGATAGAGTACAGTGGAGTACAGTAGAGGTAGAGTACAGTGGAGTACAGTAGATGTAGAATACAGAGGACCACATTAGAGGTAGAGTACAGTGGAGTACAGTAGAGGTAGAATACAGTGGAGTACAGTAGAGATAGAGTACAGTGGAGTACAGTTGAAGTAGAGTATAGTGGAGCACAGTAGAGATAGAGTACAGTGGAGTACAGTAGAGGTAGAGAACAGTGCAGTACAGTAGAGGTAGAGTACAGTGGAGTACAGTAGAGATAGAGTACAGTGGAGCACAGTAGAGATAGAGTAGAGTGGAGTACAGTAGAGGTAGAGTACAGTGGAGTAAAGTAGAGGTAGAGTACAGTGGAGTACAGTAGAGGTGGAGTACAGTGGAGTTCATTAGAGGTGGAGTACAGAAGAGTACTGTAGAGGTAGAGTACAGTAGAGATAGAGTACAGTGGAGCACAGTAGAGATAGAGTACAGTGGTGCACAGTAGAGGTAGAGTACAGTGGAGTACAGTTGAGATAGAGTACAGTGGAGTACAGTAGAGGTAGAGTACAGTGGAGTACAGTAGAGATAGAGTACAGTGGAGTACAGTAGAGGTAGAGTACAGTAGAGTACAGTAGAGGTAGAGTACAGTGGAGTACAGTAGAGATAGAGTACAGTGGAGCACAGTAGTGGTAGAGTACAGTGGAGTACAGTAGAGATAGAGTACAGTGGAGCACAGTAGTGGTAGAGTACAGTGGAGTACAGTACAGATAGACTACAGTGGAGCACAGTAGAGATAGAGTACAGTGGAGTACAGTAGAGGTAGAGTACAGTGGAGTACAGTAGAGGTAGAGTACAGTGGAGTACAGTGGAGCACATTAGGGGTGGAGTACAGTGGAGCACATTAGAGGTAGAGTACAGTGGAGCACAGTAGAGGTAGAGTACAGTGGAGCACAGTAGAGGTAGAGTACAGTGGAGTACAGTAGAGGTAGAGTAGAGTACAGTAGAGCACAGTAGAGGTAGAGTAGAGTGGAGCACAGTAGAGATAGAGTACAGTGGAGTACAGTAGAGGTAGAGTACAGTGGAGTACAGTAGAGGTAGAGTACAGTGGAGCACATTAGAGGTAGAGTACAGTGGAGTACAGTAGAGGTAGAGTACAGTGGAGTACAGTAGTGGTAGAGTACAGTGGAGTACAGTAGAGGTAGAGTACAGTGGAGTACAGTAGAGGTAGAGAACAGTGGAGTATAGTAGAGGTAGAGTACAGTGGAGTACAATAGAGTAGAGTACAGTAGATCACAGTAGAGGTAGAGTAGAGTGGAGCACAGTAGAGATAGAGTACAGTGGAGTACAGTAGAGGTAGAGTACAGTGGAGTACAGTCGAGGTGGAGTACAGTAGAGTACAGTAGAGGTAGAGAACAGTACAGTACAGTAGAGGTAGAGTACAGTGGAGTAGAGTAGAGAGAGAGTATAGTGGAGCACAGTAGAGATAGACTACAGTGGAGTACAGTAGAGGTAGAGAACAGTATAGTACAGTAGAGGTAGAGTACAGTAGAGTACAGTAGAGAAAGTGTACAGTGGAGCACAGTAGAGATAGAGTACAGTGGAGTACAGTAGAGGTAGAGTAGAGTGGAGTACAGTAGAGGTAGAGTACAGTGGAGCACATTAGAGGTGGATTACAGTAGAGTACAGTAGAGATAGAGTACAGTAGAGTACAGTAGAGGTAGAGTACAGTGGAGTACAGTAGAGATAGAGTACAGTGGAGCACAGTAGAAGTAGAGTACAGTGGAGTACAGTAGAGGTAGAGTACAGTGGAGTACAGTAGAGGTAGAGTACAGTGGAGTACAGTGGAGCACATTAGAGGTGGATTACAGTGGAGCACAGTAGAGGTACAGTACAGTGGAGCAAAGTAGAGGTAGAGTACAGTGGAGTAGAGTAGAGGTAGAGTACAGTGGAGTACAATAGAGTAGAGTAGAGTACAGTACAGTAGAGCACAGTAGAGGTAGAGTACAGTGGAGCACAGTAGAGTAGAGTACAGTGGAGTACAGTAGAGGTAGAGTACAGTGGAGTACAGTAGAGATAGAGTACAGTGGAGTACAGTAGAGGTAGAGTACAGTGGAGTACAGTAGAGGTAGAATACAGAGGAGCACAGTAGAGATAGAGTACTGTGGAGCACAGTAGAGGTAGAGTATAGTGGAGTACAGTAGAGTAGAGTACAGTAGAGGTAGAGTACAGTGGAGCACAGTAAAGGTAGAGTACAGTGGAGCACAGTAGAGATAGAGTACAGTGGAGTACAGTAGAGGTAGAGTACAGTGGAGTACAGTAGATGTAGAGTACAGAGGAGCACATTAGAGGTAGAGTACAGTGGAGTACAGTAGAGGTAGAATACAGTGGAGTACAGTAGAGATAGAGTACAGTGGAGTACAGTAGAAGTAGAGTACAGTGGAGCAAAGTAGAGATAGAGTACAGTGGAGTACAGTAGAGGTAGAGAACAGTGCAGTACAGTAGAGGTAGAGTACAGTGGAGTACAGTAGAGATAGAGTACAGTGGAGCACAGTAGAGATAGAGTACAGTGGAGTAGAGTAGAGGTAGAGTACAGTGGAGTAAAGTTGAGGTAGAGTACAGTGGAGTACAGTAGAGTTGGAGTACAGTGGAGTACAGTGGAGCACATTAGAGGTGGAGTACAGAAGAGTACTGTAGAGGTAGAGTACAGTAGAGATAGAGTATAGTGGAGCACAGTAGAGATAGAGTACAGTGGGGCACAGTAGAGGTAGAGTACAGTGGAGTACAGTAGAGGTAGAGTACAGTGGAGTACAGTAGAGGTAGAGTACAGTAGAGTACAGTAGAGGTAGAGTACAGTGGAGTACAGTGGAGCACATTAGAGGTGGAGTACAGTGGAGCACAGTAGAGGTAGAGTACAGTGGAGCACAGTAGAGGTAGAGTACAGTGGAGCACAGTAGAGGTAGAGTACAGTGGAGTACAGTAGAGGTAGAGTACAGTGGAGTACAGTAGAGTAGAGTAGAGTACAGTAGAGCACAGTAGAGGTAGAGTACAGTGGACCACAGTAGAGGTAGAGTAAAGTGGAGTACAGTAGAGGTAGAGTACAGTGGAGCACATTAGAGGTAGAGTACAGTGGAGCACAGAAGAGGTAGAGTACAGTGGAACACAGTAGAGGTAGAGTACAGAGGAGCACAGTAGAAGTAGAGTAAAGAGGAGCACAGTAGAGATAGAGTACAGTGGAGCACAGTAGAGATAGAGTACAGTGGAGAACAGTAGAGATAGAGTACAGTGGAGTACAGTAGAGATAGAGTACAGTGGAGCACAGTAGAGATAGAATACAGTGGAGTACAGTCGAGGTGGAGTACAGTAGAGTACAGTAGAGGTAGAGAACAGTACAGTACAGTAGAGGTAGAGTACAGTGGAGTAGAGTAGAGAGAGAGTACAGTGGAGCACAGTAGAGATAGACTACAGTGGAGTACAGTAGAGGTAGAGAACAGTACAGTACAGTAGAGGTAGAGTACAGTAGAGTACAGTAGAGAAAGTGTACAGTGGAGCACAGTAGAGATAGAGTACAGTGGAGTACAGTAGAGGTAGAGTACAGTGGAGTACAGTAGAGGTAGAGAACAGTGGAGCACATTAGAGGTGGATTACAGTAGAGTAGAGTAGAGATAGAGTACAGTAGAGGTAGAGTACAGTGGAGTACAGTAGAGATAGAGTACAGTGGAGCACAGTAGAAGTAGAGTACAGTGGAGTACAGTAGAGGTAGAGTACAGTGGAGTACAGTAGAGGTAGAGTACAGTGGAGTACAGTGGAGCACATTAGAGGTGGATTACAGTGGAGTACAGTAGAGACAGAGTACAGTGGAGTACAGTTGAAGTAGAGTATAGTGGAGCACAGTAGAGATAGAGTACAGTGGAGTAGAGTAGAGGTAGAGAACAGTGCAGTACAGTAGAGGTAGAGTACAGTGGAGTACAGTAGAGATAGAGTACAGTGGAGCACAGTAGAGATAGAGTACAGTGGAGTACAGTAGAGGTAGAGTACAGTGGAGTAAAGTAAAGGTAGAGTACAGTGGAGTACAGTAGAGGTGGAGTACAGTGGAGTACATTAGAGGTGGAGTACAGAAGAGTACTGTAGAGGTAGAGTACAGTAGAGATAGAGTACAGTGGAGCACAGTAGAGATAGAGTACAGTGGAGCACAGTAGAGGTAGAGTACAGTGGAGTACAGTTGAGATAGAGTACAGTGGAGTACAGTAGAGGTAGAGTACAGTGGAGTACAGTAGAGATAGAGTACAGTGGAGTAGAGTAGAGGTAGAGTACAGTAGAGTACAGTAGAGGTAGATTACAGTGGAGTACAGTAGAGATAGAGTACAGTGGAGCACAGTAGTGGTAGAGTACAGTGGAGTACAGTACAGATAGACTACAGTGGAGCACAGTAGAGATAGAGTACAGTGGAGTACAGTAGAGGTAGAGTACAGTGGAGTACAGTAGAGGTAGAGTACAGTGGAGTACAGTGGAGCACATTAGGGGTGGAGTACAGTGGAGCACATTAGAGGTAGAGTACAGTGGAGCACAGTAGAGGTAGAGTACAGTGGAGCACAGTAGAGGTAGAGTACAGTGGAGTACAGTAGAGGTAGAGTAGAGTACAGTAGAGCACAGTAGAGGTAGAGTAGAGTGGAGCACAGTAGAGATAGAGTACAGTGGAGTACAGTAGAGGTAGAGTACAGTGGAGTACAGTAGAGGTAGAGTACAGTGGAGCACATTAGAGGTAGAGTACAGTGGAGTACAGTAGAGGTAGAGTACAGTGGAGTACAGTAGTGGTAGAGTACAGTGGAGTACAGTAGAGGTAGAGTACAGTGGAGTACAGTAGAGGTAGAGAACAGTGGAGTATAGTAGAGGTAGAGTACAGTGGAGTACAATAGAGTAGAGTACAGTAGATCACAGTAGAGGTAGAGTAGAGTGGAGCACAGTAGAGATAGAGTACAGTGGAGTACAGTAGAGGTAGAGTACAGTGGAGTACAGTCGAGGTGGAGTACAGTAGAGTACAGTAGAGGTAGAGAACAGTACAGTACAGTAGAGGTAGAGTACAGTGGAGTAGAGTAGAGAGAGAGTACAGTGGAGCACAGTAGAGATAGACTACAGTGGAGTACAGTAGAGGTAGAGAACAGTATAGTACAGTAGAGGTAGAGTACAGTAGAGTACAGTAGAGAAAGTGTACAGTGGAGCACAGTAGAGATAGAGTACAGTGGAGTACAGTAGAGGTAGAGTAGAGTGGAGTACAGTAGAGGTAGAGTACAGTGGAGCACATTAGAGGTGGATTACAGTAGAGTACAGTAGAGATAGAGTACAGTAGAGTACAGTAGAGGTAGAGTACAGTGGAGTACAGTAGAGATAGAGTACAGTGGAGCACAGTAGAAGTAGAGTACAGTGGAGTACAGTAGAGGTAGAGTACAGTGGAGTACAGTAGAGGTAGAGTACAGTGGAGTACAGTGGAGCACATTAGAGGTGGATTACAGTGGAGCACAGTAGAGGTACAGTACAGTGGAGCAAAGTAGAGGTAGAGTACAGTGGAGTAGAGTAGAGGTAGAGTACAGTGGAGTACAGTGGAGTAAAGTAGAGTAGAGTAGAGAACAGTACAGTAGAGCACAGTAGAGGTAGAGTACAGTGGAGCACAGTAGAGTAGAGTACAGTGGAGTACAGTAGAGGTAGAGTACAGTGGAGTACAGTAGAGATAGAGTACAGTGGAGTACAGTAGAGGTAGAGTACAGTGGAGTACAGTAGAGGTAGAATACAGAGGAGCACAGTAGAGATAGAGTACTGTGGAGCACAGTAGAGGTAGAGTACAGTGGAGTACAGTAGAGTAGAGTACAGTAGAGGTAGAGTACAGTGGAGCACAGTAAAGGTAGAGTACAGTGGAGCACAGTAGAGATAGAGTACAGTGGAGTACAGTAGAGGTAGAGTACAGTGGAGTACAGTAGATGTAGAGTACAGAGGAGCACATTAGAGGTAGAGTACAGTGGAGTACAGTAGAGGTAGAATACAGTGGAGTACAGTAGAGATAGAGTACAGTGGAGTACAGTAGAAGTAGAGTACAGTGGAGCAAAGTAGAGATAGAGTACAGTGGAGTACAGTAGAGGTAGAGAACAGTGCAGTACAGTAGAGGTAGAGTACAGTGGAGTACAGTAGAGATAGAGTACAGTGGAGCACAGTAGAGATAGAGTACAGTGGAGTACAGTAGAGGTAGAGTACAGTGGAGTAAAGTAGAGGTAGAGTACAGTGGAGTACAGTAGAGTTGGAGTACAGTGGAGTACAGTGGAGCACATTAGAGGTGGAGTACAGAAGAGTACTGTAGAGGTAGAGTACAGTAGAGATAGAGTATAGTGGAGCACAGTAGAGATAGAGTACAGTGGGGCAAAGTAGAGGTAGAGTACAGTGGAGTACAGTAGAGGTAGAGTACAGTGGAGTACAGTAGAGGTAGAGTACAGTAGAGTACAGTAGAGGTAGAGTACAGTGGAGTACAGTGGAGCACATTAGAGGTGGAGTACAGTGGAGCACAGTAGAGGTAGAGTACAGTGGAGCACAGTAGAGGTAGAGTACAGTGGAGCACAGTAGAGGTAGAGTACAGTGGAGTACAGTAGAGGTAGAGTACAGTGGAGTACAGTAGAGTAGAGTAGAGTACATTAGAGCACAGTAGAGGTAGAGTACAGTGGACCACAGTAGAGGTAGAGTAAAGTGGAGTACAGTAGAGGTAGAGTACAGTGGAGCACATTAGAGGTAGAGTACAGTGGAGCACAGAAGAGGTAGAGTACAGTGGAACACAGTAGAGGTAGAGTACAGAGGAGCACAGTAGAAGTAGAGTAAAGAGGAGCACAGTAGAGATAGAGTACAGTGGAGCACAGTAGAGATAGAGTACAGTGGAGTACAGTAGAGATAGAGTACAGTGGAGTACAGTAGAGATAGAGTACAGTGGAGCACAGTAGAGATAGAATACAGTGGAGCACAGTAGAGGTAGAGTACAGTGGAGTACAGTAGAGTAGAGTACAGTAGAGCACAGTAGAGGTAGAGTACAGTGGAGCACAGTAGGAGTACAGTAGAGATAGAGTACAGTGGAGCACAGTAGAGATAGAGTACAGTGGAGCACAGTAGAGGTAGAGTACAGTGGAGTACAGTAGAGTAGAGTACAGTAGAGCACAGTAGAGGTAGAGTACAGTGGAGCACAGTAGAGATAGAGTACAGTGGAGCACAGTAGTGGTAGAGTACAGTGGAGTACAGTACAGATAGACTACAGTGGAGCACAGTAGAGATAGAGTACAGTGGAGTACAGTAGAGGTAGAGTACAGTGGAGTACAGTAGAAGTAGAGTACAGTGGAGTACAGTGGAGCACATTAGAGGTGGAGTACAGTGGAGCACAGTAGAGGTAGAGTACAGTGGAGCACAGTAGAGGTAGAGTACAGTGGAGCACAGTAGAGGTAGAGTACAGTGGAGTACAGTAGAGGTAGAGTACAGTGGAGTACAGTAGAGTAGAGTAGAGTACAGTAGAGCACAGTAGAGGTAGAGTACAGTGGACCACAGTAGAGATAGAGTACAGTGGAGTACAGTAGAGGTAGAGTAAAGTGGAGTACAGTAGAGGTAGAGTACAGTGGAGCACATTAGAGGTAGAGTACAGTGGAGCACAGAAGAGGTAGAGTACAGTGGAACACAGTAGAGGTAGAGTACAGAGGAGCACAGTAGAGGTAGAGTAAAGAGGAGCACAGTAGAGATAGAGTACAGTGGAGCACAGTAGAGGTAGAGTACAGTGGAGTACATTAGAGTAGAGTACAGTGGAGCAAAGTAGAGGTAGAGTAGAGTGGAGTACAGTAGAGATAGAGTACAGTGGAGTACAGTAGAGATAGAGTACAGTGGAGCACAGTAGAGATAGAGTACAGTGGAGCACAGTAGAGGTAGAGTACAGTGGAGTACAGTAGAGTAGAGTACAGTAGAGCACAGTAGAGGTAGAGTACAGTGGAGCACAGTAGGAGTACAGTAGAGATAGAGTACAGTGGAGCACAGTAGAGATAGAGTACAGTGGAGCACAGTAGAGGTAGAGTACAGTGGAGTACAGTAGAGTAGAGTACAGTAGAGCACAGTAGAGGTAGAGTACAGTGGAGCACAGTAGGAGTACAGTAGAGATAGAGTACAGTGGAGCACAGTAGAGATAGAGTACAGTAGAGCACATTAGAGGTAGAGTAAGGTGGAGCACAGTAGACGTAGAGTACAGTGGAGTACAGTAGAGACAGAGTACAGTGGAGTACAGTAGAGGTAGAGTACAGAGGAGTACAGTAGAAGTAGAGTACAGAGGAGCACAGTAGAGATAGAGTACAGTGGAGCACAGTAGAGGTAGAGTACAGTGGAGTACAGTAGAGTAGAGTACAGTAGAGGTAGAGTACAGTAGAGCACAGTAAAGGTAGAGTACAGTGGAGCACAGTAGAGATAGAGTACAGTGGAGTACAGTAGAGGTAGAGTACAGTGGAGTACAGTAGATGTAGAATACAGAGGACCACATTAGAGGTAGAGTACAGTGGAGTACAGTAGAGGTAGAATACAGTGGAGTACAGTAGAGATAGAGTACAGTGGAGTACAGTTGAAGTAGAGTATAGTGGAGCACAGTAGAGATAGAGTACAGTGGAGTACAGTAGAGGTAGAGAACAGTGCAGTACAGTAGAGATAGAGTACAGTGGAGCACAGTAGAGATAGAGTACAGTGGAGTACAGTAGAGGTAGAGTACAGTGGAGTAAAGTAGAGGTAGAGTACAGTGGAGTACAGTAGAGGTGGAGTACAGTGGAGTACATTAGAGGTGGAGTACAGAAGAGTACTGTAGAGGTAGAGTACAGTAGAGATAGAGTACAGTGGAGCACAGTAGAGATAGAGTACAGTGGAGTACAGTAGAGGTAGAGTACAGTGGAGTACAGTAGAGATAGAGTACAGTGGAGTACAGTAGAGGTAGAGTACAGTAGAGTACAGTAGAGGTAGAGTACAGTGGAGTACAGTAGAGATAGAGTACAGTGGAGCACAGTAGTGGTAGAGTACAGTGGAGTACAGTACAGATAGACTACAGTGGAGCACAGTAGAGATAGAGTACAGTGGAGTACAGTAGAGGTAGAGTACAGTGGAGTACAGTAGAGGTAGAGTAGAGTACAGTAGAGCACAGTAGAGGTAGAGTACAGTGGAGCACAGTAGAGATAGAGTACAGTGGAGTACAGTAGAGGTAGAGTACAGTGGAGTACAGTAGAGGTAGAGTACAGTGGAGCACATTAGAGGTAGAGTACAGTGGAGTACAGTAGAGGTAGAGTACAGTGGAGTACAGTAGCGGTAGAGTACAGTGGAGTACAGTAGAGGTAGAGTACAGTGGAGTACATTAGAGTAGAGTACAGTGGAGCACAGTAGAGGTAGAGTACAGTGGAGTACAGTAGAGATAGAGTACAGTGGAGTACAGTAGAGGTAGAGTACAGTGGAGCACATTAGAGGTAGAGTACAGTGGAATACAGTAGAGGTAGAGTACAGTAGAGTACAGTAGCGGTAGAGTACAGTGGAGTACAGTAGAGGTAGAGTACAGTGGAGTACAGTAGAGGTAGAGTACAGTGGAGTACAGTAGAGGTAGAGTACAGTGGAGTACAATAGAGTAGAGTACAGTAGATCACAGTAGAGGTAGAGTACAGTGGAGCACAGTAGAGATAGAGTACAGTGGAGTACAGTAGAGGTAGAGTACAGTGGAGTACAGTCGAGGTGGAGTACAGTAGAGAACAGTAGAGGTAGAGAACAGTACAGTACAGTAGAGGTAGAGTACAGTGGAGTAGAGTAGAGAGAGAGTACAGTGGAGCACAGTAGAGATAGACTACAGTGGAGTACAGTAGAGGTAGAGAACAGTACAGTACAGTAGAGATAGAGTACAGTGGAGCACAGTAGAGATAGAGTACAGTGGAGTACAGTAGAGGTAGAGTGCAGTGGAGTAAAGTAGAGGTAGAGTACAGTGGAGTACAGTAGAGGTGGAGTACAGTGGAGTACATTAGAGGTGGAGTAGAGAAGAGTACTGTAGAGGTAGAGTAAAGTAGAGATAGAGTACAGTGGAGCACAGTAGAGGTAGAGTACAGTGGAGTACAGTAGAGGTAGAGTACAGTGGAGTACAGTAGAGATAGAGTACAGTGGAGTACAGTAGAGGTAGAGTACAGTAGAGTACAGCAGAGATAGAGTACAGTGGAGCACAGTAGAGATAGAGTACAGTGGAGCACAGTAGTGGTAGAGTACAGTGGAGTACAGTACAGATAGACTACAGTGGAGCACAGTAGAGATAGAGTACAGTGGAGTACAGTAGAGGTAGAGTACAGTGGAGTACAGTAGAGGTAGAGTACAGTGGAGTACAGTAGAGCACATTAGAGGTGGAGTACAGTGGAGCACAGTAGAGGTAGAGTACAGTGGAGCACAGTAGAGGTAGAGTACAGTGGAGCACAGTAGAGGTGGAGTACAGTGGAGTACATTAGAGGTGGAGTAGAGAAGAGTACTGTAGAGGTAGAGTAAAGTAGAGATAGAGTACAGTGGAGCACAGTAGAGATAGAGTACAGTGGAGTACAGTAGAGGTAGAGTACAGTGGAGTACAGTAGAGATAGAGTACAGTGGAGTACAGTAGAGGTAGAGTACAGTAGAGTACAGCAGAGATAGAGTACAGTGGAGCACAGTAGAGATAGAGTACAGTGGAGCACAGTAGTGGTAGAGTACAGTGGAGTACAGTACAGATAGACTACAGTGGAGCACAGTAGAGATAGAGTACAGTGGAGTACAGTAGAGGTAGAGTACAGTGGAGTACAGTAGAGGTAGAGTACAGTGGAGTACAGTGGAGCACATTAGAGGTGGAGTACAGTGGAGCACAGTAGAGGTAGAGTACAATGGAGCACAGTAGAGGTAGAGTACAGTGGAGCACAGTAGAGGTAGAGTACAGTGGAGTACAGTAAAGGTAGAGTACAGTGGAGTACAGTAGAGTAGAGTACAGTACAGTAGAGCACAGTAGAGGTAGAGTAAAGTGGACCACAGTAGAGATAGAGTACAGTGGAGTACAGTAGAGGTAGAGTAAAGTGGAGTACAGTAGAGGTAGAGTACAGTGGAGCACATTAGAGGTAGAGTACAGTGGAGCACAGAAGAGGTAGAGTACAGTGGAACACAGTAGAGATAGAGTACAGAGGAGCACAGTAGAAGTAGAGTAAAGAGGAGCACAGTAGAGATAGAGTACAGTGGAGCACAGTAGAGGTAGAGTACAGTGGAGTACATTAGAGTAGAGTACAGTGGAGCACAGTAGAGGTAGAGTACAGTGGAGTACAGTAGAGATAGAGTACAGTGGAGTAGAGTAGAGATAGAGTACAGTGGAGCACAGTAGAGATAGAATACAGTGGAGCACAGTAGAGGTAGAGTACAGTGGAGTACAGTAGAGTAGAGTAAAGTAGAGCACAGTAGAGGTAGAGTACAGTGGAGCACAGTAGGAGTACAGTAGAGATAGAGTACAGTGGAGCACAGTAGAGATAGAGTACAGTGGAGCACAGTAGAGGTAGAGTACAGTGGAGTACAGTAGAGTAGAGTACAGTAGAGCACAGTAGAGGTAGAGTACAGTGGAGCACAGTAGAGGTAGAGTACAGAGGAGCATAGTAGAGATAGAGTACAGTGGAGCACAGTAGATGTAGAGTACAGTGGAGCACAATAGAGTAGAGTACAGTAGAGCACATTAGAGCTAGAGTACAGTGGAGCACAGTAGAGGTAGAGTACAGTGGAGTACAGTAGAGATAGAGTACAGTGGAGTACAGTAGAGGTAGAGTACAGAGGAGTACAGTAGAGGTAGAGTACAGAGGAGCACAGTAGAGATAGAGTACAGTGGAGCACAGTAGAGGTAGAGTACAGTGGAGTACAGTAGAGTAGAGTACAGTAGAGGTAGAGTACAGTGGAGTACAGTAGAGGTAGAGTACAGTGGAGTACAGTAGATGTAGAATACAGAGGACCACATTAGAGGTAGAGTACAGTGGAGTACAGTAGAGGTAGAGTACAGTGGAGTACAGTAGTGGTAGAGTACAGTGGAGTACAGTAGAGGTAGAGTACAGTGGAGTACAGTAGAGGTAGAGTACTGTGGAGTACAGTAGAGGTAGAGTACAGTGGAGTACATTAGAGTAGAGTACAGTGGAGCACAGTAGAGGTAGAGTACAGTGGAGTACAGTAGAGATAGAGTAAAGTGGAGTACAGTAGAGGTAGAGTACAGTGGAGCACATTAGAGGTAGAGTACAGTGGAGTACAGTAGAGGTAGAGTACAGTGGAGTACAGTAGCGGTAGAGTACAGTGGAGTACAGTAGAGGTAGAGTACAGTGGAGTACAGTAGAGGTAGTGTACAGTGGAGTACAGTAGAGGTAGAGTACAGTGGAGTACAATAGAGTAGAGTGCAGTAGATCACAGTAGAGGTAGAGTACAGTGGAGCACAGTAGAGATAGAGTACAGTGGAGTACAGTAGAGGTAGAGTACAGTGGAGTACAGTCGAGGTGGAGTACAGTAGAGTACAGTAGAGGTAGAGAACAGTACAGTACAGTAGAGGTAGAGTACAGTGGAGTAGAGTAGAGAGAGTACAGTGGAGCACAGTAGAGATAGACTACAGTGGAGTACAGTAGAGGTAGAGAACAGTACAGTACAGTAGAGATAGAGTACAGTGGAGCACAGTAGAGATAGAGTACAGTGGAGTACAGTAGAGGTAGAGTACAGTGGAGTAAAGTAGAGGTAGAGTACAGTGGAGTACAGTAGAGGTGGAGTACAGTGGAGTACATTAGTGGTGGAGTAGAGAAGAGTACTGTAGAGGTAGAGTAAAGTAGAGATAGAGTACAGTGGAGCACAGTAGAGATAGAGTACAGTGGAGTACAGTAGAGATAGAGTACAGTGGAGTACAGTAGAGGTAGAGTACAGTAGAGTACAGCAGAGATAGAGTACAGTGGAGTACAGTAGAGTAGAGTAGAGTACAGTAGAGCACAGTAGAGGTAGAGTACAGTGGACCACAGTAGAGATAGAGTACAGTGGAGTACAGTAGAGGTAGAGTAAAGTGGAGTACAGTAGAGGTAGAGTACAGTGGAGCACATTAGAGGTAGAGTACAGTGGAGCACAGAAGAGGTAGAGTACAGTGGAACACAGTAGAGGTAGAGTACAGAGGAGCACAGTAGAGGTAGAGTAAAGAGGAGCACAGTAGAGATAGAGTACAGTGGAGCACAGTAGAGGTAGAGTACAGTGGAGTACATTAGAGTAGAGTACAGTGGAGCAAAGTAGAGGTAGAGTAGAGTGGAGTACAGTAGAGATAGAGTACAGTGGAGTACAGTAGAGATAGAGTACAGTGGAGCACAGTAGAGATAGAGTACAGTGGAGCACAGTAGAGGTAGAGTACAGTGGAGTACAGTAGAGTAGAGTACAGTAGAGCACAGTAGAGGTAGAGTACAGTGGAGCACAGTAGGAGTACAGTAGAGATAGAGTACAGTGGAGCACAGTAGAGATAGAGTACAGTGGAGCACAGTAGAGGTAGAGTACAGTGGAGTACAGTAGAGTAGAGTACAGTAGAGCACAGTAGAGGTAGAGTACAGTGGAGCACAGTAGGAGTACAGTAGAGATAGAGTACAGTGGAGCACAGTAGAGATAGAGTACAGTAGAGCACATTAGAGGTAGAGTAAGGTGGAGCACAGTAGACGTAGAGTACAGTGGAGTACAGTAGAGACAGAGTACAGTGGAGTACAGTAGAGGTAGAGTACAGAGGAGTACAGTAGAAGTAGAGTACAGAGGAGCACAGTAGAGATAGAGTACAGTGGAGCACAGTAGAGGTAGAGTACAGTGGAGTACAGTAGAGTAGAGTACAGTAGAGGTAGAGTACAGTAGAGCACAGTAAAGGTAGAGTACAGTGGAGCACAGTAGAGATAGAGTACAGTGGAGTACAGTAGAGGTAGAGTACAGTGGAGTACAGTAGATGTAGAATACAGAGGACCACATTAGAGGTAGAGTACAGTGGAGTACAGTAGAGGTAGAATACAGTGGAGTACAGTAGAGATAGAGTACAGTGGAGTACAGTTGAAGTAGAGTATAGTGGAGCACAGTAGAGATAGAGTACAGTGGAGTACAGTAGAGGTAGAGAACAGTGCAGTACAGTAGAGATAGAGTACAGTGGAGCACAGTAGAGATAGAGTACAGTGGAGTACAGTAGAGGTAGAGTACAGTGGAGTAAAGTAGAGGTAGAGTACAGTGGAGTACAGTAGAGGTGGAGTACAGTGGAGTACATTAGAGGTGGAGTACAGAAGAGTACTGTAGAGGTAGAGTACAGTAGAGATAGAGTACAGTGGAGCACAGTAGAGATAGAGTACAGTGGAGTACAGTAGAGGTAGAGTACAGTGGAGTACAGTAGAGATAGAGTACAGTGGAGTACAGTAGAGGTAGAGTACAGTAGAGTACAGTAGAGGTAGAGTACAGTGGAGTACAGTAGAGATAGAGTACAGTGGAGCACAGTAGTGGTAGAGTACAGTGGAGTACAGTACAGATAGACTACAGTGGAGCACAGTAGAGATAGAGTACAGTGGAGTACAGTAGAGGTAGAGTACAGTGGAGTACAGTAGAGGTAGAGTAGAGTACAGTAGAGCACAGTAGAGGTAGAGTACAGTGGAGCACAGTAGAGATAGAGTACAGTAGAGTACAGTAGAGGTAGAGTACAGTGGAGTACAGTAGAGGTAGAGTACAGTGGAGCACATTAGAGGTAGAGTACAGTGGAGTACAGTAGAGGTAGAGTACAGTGGAGTACAGTAGCGGTAGAGTACAGTGGAGTACAGTAGAGGTAGAGTACAGTGGAGTACAGTAGAGGTAGAGTACAGTGGAGTACAGTAGAGGTAGAGTACAGTGGAGTACATTAGAGTAGAGTACAGTGGAGCACAGTAGAGGTAGAGTACAGTGGAGTACAGTAGAGATAGAGTACAGTGGAGTACAGTAGAGGTAGAGTACAGTGGAGCACATTAGAGGTAGAGTACAGTGGAATACAGTAGAGGTAGAGTACAGTAGAGTACAGTAGCGGTAGAGTACAGTGGAGTACAGTAGAGGTAGAGTACAGTGGAGTACAGTAGAGGTAGAGTACAGTGGAGTACAGTAGAGGTAGAGTACAGTGGAGTACAATAGAGTAGAGTACAGTAGATCACAGTAGAGGTAGAGTACAGTGGAGCACAGTAGAGATAGAGTACAGTGGAGTACAGTAGAGGTAGAGTACAGTGGAGTACAGTCGAGGTGGAGTACAGTAGAGAACAGTAGAGGTAGAGAACAGTACAGTACAGTAGAGGTAGAGTACAGTGGAGTAGAGTAGAGAGAGAGTACAGTGGAGCACAGTAGAGATAGACTACAGTGGAGTACAGTAGAGGTAGAGAACAGTACAGTACAGTAGAGATAGAGTACAGTGGAGCACAGTAGAGATAGAGTACAGTGGAGTACAGTAGAGGTAGAGTGCAGTGGAGTAAAGTAGAGGTAGAGTACAGTGGAGTACAGTAGAGGTGGAGTACAGTGGAGTACATTAGAGGTGGAGTAGAGAAGAGTACTGTAGAGGTAGAGTAAAGTAGAGATAGAGTACAGTGGAGCACAGTAGAGGTAGAGTACAGTGGAGTACAGTAGAGGTAGAGTACAGTGGAGTACAGTAGAGATAGAGTACAGTGGAGTACAGTAGAGGTAGAGTACAGTAGAGTACAGCAGAGATAGAGTACAGTGGAGCACAGTAGAGATAGAGTACAGTGGAGCACAGTAGTGGTAGAGTACAGTGGAGTACAGTACAGATAGACTACAGTGGAGCACAGTAGAGATAGAGTACAGTGGAGTACAGTAGAGGTAGAGTACAGTGGAGTACAGTAGAGGTAGAGTACAGTGGAGTACAGTAGAGCACATTAGTGGTGGAGTACAGTGGAGCACAGTAGAGGTAGAGTACAGTGGAGCACAGTAGAGGTAGAGTACAGTGGAGCACAGTAGAGGTGGAGTACAGTGGAGTACATTAGAGGTGGAGTAGAGAAGAGTACTGTAGAGGTAGAGTAAAGTAGAGATAGAGTACAGTGGAGCACAGTAGAGATAGAGTACAGTGGAGTACAGTAGAGGTAGAGTACAGTGGAGTACAGTAGAGATAGAGTACAGTGGAGTACAGTAGAGGTAGAGTACAGTAGAGTACAGCAGAGATAGAGTACAGTGGAGCACAGTAGAGATAGAGTACAGTGGAGCACAGTAGTGGTAGAGTACAGTGGAGTACAGTACAGATAGACTACAGTGGAGCACAGTAGAGATAGAGTACAGTGGAGTACAGTAGAGGTAGAGTACAGTGGAGTACAGTAGAGGTAGAGTACAGTGGAGTACAGTGGAGCACATTAGAGGTGGAGTACAGTGGAGCACAGTAGAGGTAGAGTACAATGGAGCACAGTAGAGGTAGAGTACAGTGGAGCACAGTAGAGGTAGAGTACAGTGGAGTACAGTAAAGGTAGAGTACAGTGGAGTACAGTAGAGTAGAGTACAGTACAGTAGAGCACAGTAGAGGTAGAGTAAAGTGGACCACAGTAGAGATAGAGTACAGTGGAGTACAGTAGAGGTAGAGTAAAGTGGAGTACAGTAGAGGTAGAGTACAGTGGAGCACATTAGAGGTAGAGTACAGTGGAGCACAGAAGAGGTAGAGTACAGTGGAACACAGTAGAGATAGAGTACAGAGGAGCACAGTAGAAGTAGAGTAAAGAGGAGCACAGTAGAGATAGAGTACAGTGGAGCACAGTAGAGGTAGAGTACAGTGGAGTACATTAGAGTAGAGTACAGTGGAGCACAGTAGAGGTAGAGTACAGTGGAGTACAGTAGAGATAGAGTACAGTGGAGTAGAGTAGAGATAGAGTACAGTGGAGCACAGTAGAGATAGAATACAGTGGAGCACAGTAGAGGTAGAGTACAGTGGAGTACAGTAGAGTAGAGTAAAGTAGAGCACAGTAGAGGTAGAGTACAGTGGAGCACAGTAGGAGTACAGTAGAGATAGAGTACAGTGGAGCACAGTAGAGATAGAGTACAGTGGAGCACAGTAGAGGTAGAGTACAGTGGAGTACAGTAGAGTAGAGTACAGTAGAGCACAGTAGAGGTAGAGTACAGTGGAGCACAGTAGAGGTAGAGTACAGAGGAGCATAGTAGAGATAGAGTACAGTGGAGCACAGTAGATGTAGAGTACAGTGGAGCACAATAGAGTAGAGTACAGTAGAGCACATTAGAGCTAGAGTACAGTGGAGCACAGTAGAGGTAGAGTACAGTGGAGTACAGTAGAGATAGAGTACAGTGGAGTACAGTAGAGGTAGAGTACAGAGGAGTACAGTAGAGGTAGAGTACAGAGGAGCACAGTAGAGATAGAGTACAGTGGAGCACAGTAGAGGTAGAGTACAGTGGAGTACAGTAGAGTAGACTACAGTAGAGGTAGAGTACAGTGGAGTACAGTAGAGGTAGAGTACAGTGGAGTACAGTAGATGTAGAATACAGAGGACCACATTAGAGGTAGAGTACAGTGGAGTACAGTAGAGGTAGAGTACAGTGGAGTACAGTAGCGGTAGAGTACAGCGGAGTACAGTAGAGGTAGAGTACAGTGGAGTACAGTAGAGGTAGAGTACTGTGGAGTACAGTAGAGGTAGAGTACAGTGGAGTACATTAGAGTAGAGTACAGTGGAGCACAGTAGAGGTAGAGTACAGTGGAGTACAGTAGAGATAGAGTAAAGTGGAGTACAGTAGAGGTAGAGTACAGTGGAGCACATTAGAGGTAGAGTACAGTGGAGTACAGTAGAGGTAGAGTACAGTGGAGTACAGTAGCGGTAGAGTACAGTGGAGTACAGTAGAGGTAGAGTACAGTGGAGTACAGTAGAGGTAGTGTACAGTGGAGTACAGTAGAGGTAGAGTACAGTGGAGTACAATAGAGTAGAGTGCAGTAGATCACAGTAGAGGTAGAGTACAGTGGAGCACAGTAGAGATAGAGTACAGTGGAGTACAGTAGAGGTAGAGTACAGTGGAGTACAGTCGAGGTGGAGTACAGTAGAGTACAGTAGAGGTAGAGAACAGTACAGTACAGTAGAGGTAGAGTACAGTGGAGTAGAGTAGAGAGAGTACAGTGGAGCACAGTAGAGATAGACTACAGTGGAGTACAGTAGAGGTAGAGAACAGTACAGTACAGTAGAGATAGAGTACAGTGGAGCACAGTAGAGATAGAGTACAGTGGAGTACAGTAGAGGTAGAGTACAGTGGAGTAAAGTAGAGGTAGAGTACAGTGGAGTACAGTAGAGGTGGAGTACAGTGGAGTACATTAGAGGTGGAGTAGAGAAGAGTACTGTAGAGGTAGAGTAAAGTAGAGATAGAGTACAGTGGAGCACAGTAGAGATAGAGTACAGTGGAGTACAGTAGAGATAGAGTACAGTGGAGTACAGTAGAGGTAGAGTACAGTAGAGTACAGCAGAGATAGAGTACAGTGGAGCACAGTAGAGATAGAGTACAGTGGAGCACAGTAGTGGTAGAGTACAGTGGAGTACAGTACAGATAGACTACAGTGGAGCACAGTAGAGATAGAGTACAGTGGAGTACAGTAGAGGTAGAGTACAGTGGAGTACAGTAGAGGTAGAGTACAGTGGAGTACAGTGGAGCACATTAGAGGTGGAGTACAGTGGAGCACAGTAGAGGTAGAGTACAGTGGAGCACAGTAGAGGTAGAGTACAGTGGAGCACAGTAGAGGTAGAGTACAGTGGAGTACAGTAGAGGTAGAGTACAGTGGAGTACAGTAGAGTAGAGTAGAGTACAGTAGAGCACAGTAGAGGTAGAGTACAGTGGACCACAGTAGAGATAGAGTACAGTGGAGTACAGTAGAGGTAGAGTAAAGTGGAGTACAGTAGAGGTAGAGTACAGTGGGGCACATTAGAGGTAGAGTACAGTGGAGCACAGAAGAGGTAGAGTACAGTGGAGCACAGTAAAGGTAGAGTACAGAGGAGCACAGTAGAGGTAGAGTAAAGAGGAGCACAGCAGAGATAGAGTACAGTGGAGCACAGTAGAGGTAGAGTACAGTGGAGTACATTAGAGTAGAGTACAGTGGAGCACAGTAGAGGTAGAGTACAGTGGAGTACAGTAGAGATAGAGTACAGTGGAGTACAGTAGAGATAGAGTACAGTGGAGCACAGTAGAGATAGAGTACAGTAGAGCACAGTAGAGGTAGAGTACAGTGGAGCACAGTAGAGGTAGAGTACAGAGGAGCACAGTAGAGATAGAGTACAGTGGAGCACAGTAGAGGTAGAGTACAGTGGAGCACAATAGAGTAGAGTACAGTAGAGCACATTAGAGGTAGAGTACAGTGGAGCACAGTAGAGGTAGAGTACAGTGGAGTACAGTAGAGATAGAGTACAGTGGAGTACAGTAGAGGTAGAGTACAGAGGAGTACAGTAGAGGTAGAGTACAGAGGAGCACAGTAGAGATAGAGTACAGTGGAGCACAGTAGAGGTAGAGTACAGTGGAGTACAGTAGAGTAGAGTACAGTAGAGGTAGAGTACAGTGGAGCACAGTAAAGGTAGAGTACAGTGGAGCACAGTAGAGATAGAGTACAGTGGAGTACAGTAGAGGTAGAGTACAGTGGAGTACAGTAGATGTAGAATACAGAGGACCACATTAGAGGTAGAGTACAGTGGAGTACAGTAGAGGTAGAATACAGTGGAGTACAGTAGAGATAGAGTACAGTGGAGTACAGTTGAAGTAGAGTATAGTGGAGCACAGTAGAGATAGAGTACAGTGGAGTACAGTAGAGGTAGAGAACAGTGCAGTACAGTAGAGGTAGAGTACAGTGGAGTACAGTAGAGATAGAGTACAGTGGAGTACAGTAGAGGTAGAGTAAAGTGGAGTACAGTAGAGGTAGAGTACAGTGGAGTACAGTAGAGATAGAGTACAGTGGAGTACAGTAGAGGTAGAGTAAAGTGGAGTACAGTAGAGGTAGAGTACAGTGGAGCACATTAGAGGTAGAGTACAGTGGAGCACAGAAGAGGTAGAGTACAGTGGAACACAGTAGAGGTGGAGTACAGAGGAGCACAGTAGAGGTAGAGTAAAGAGGAGCACAGTAGAGATAGAGTACAGTGGAGCACAGTAGAGGTAGAGTACAGTGGAGTACATTAGAGTAGAGTACAGTGGAGCACAGTAGAGGTAGAGTACAGTGAAGTACAGTAGAGATAGAGTACAGTGGAGTAGAGTAGAGATAGAGTACAGTGGAGCACAGTAGAGATAGAGTACAGTGGAGCACAGTAGAGGTAGAGTACAGTGGAGTACAGTAGAGTAGAGTACAGTAGAGCACAGTAGAGGTAGAGTACAGTGGAGCACAGTAGGAGTACAGTAGAGATAGAGTACAGTGAAGCAACAGTAGAGGTAGAGTACAGTGGAGTACAGTAGAGTAGAGTACAGTAGAGCACAGTAGAGGTAGAGTACAGTGGAGCACAGTAGAGGTAGAGTACAGAGGAGCATAGTAGAGATAGAGTACAGTGGACCACAGTAGAGGTAGAGTACAGTGGAGCACAATAGAGTAGAGTACAGTAGAGCACATTAGAGGTAGAGTACAGTGGAGCACAGTAGAGGTAGAGTACAGTGGAGTACAGTAGAGGTAGAGTACAGTGGAGTACAGTGGAGCACATTAGAGGTGGAGTACAGTGGAGCACAGTAGAGGTAGAGTACAGTGGAGCACAGTAGAGGTAGAGTACAGTGGAGTACAGTAGAGGTAGAGTACAGTGGAGTACAGTAGAGTAGAGTACAGTAGAGCACAGTAGAGGTAGAGTACAGTGGATCACAGTAGAGATAGAGTACAGTGGAGTACAGTAGAGGTAGAGTAAAGTGGAGTACAGTAGAGGTAGAGTACAGTGGAGCACATTAGAGGTAGAGTACAGTGGAGCACAGAAGAGGTAGAGTACAGTGGAACACAGTAGAGGTAGAGTACAGAGGAGCACAGTAGAGGTAGAGTAAAGAGGAGCACAGTAGAGATAGAGTACAGTGGAGCACAGTAGAGGTAGAGTACAGTGGAGTACATTAGAGTAGAGTACAGTGGAGCACAGTAGAGGTAGAGTACAGTGGAGTACAGTAGAGATAGAGTACAGTGGAGTACAGTAGAGATAGAGTACAGTGGAGCACAGTAGAGATAGAGTACAGTGGAGCACAGTAGAGGTAGAGTACAGTGGAGTACAGTAGAGGTAGAGTACAGAGGAGCAGAGTAGAGATAGAGTACAGTAGAGCACAGTAGAGGTAGAGTACAGTGGAGCACAGTAGAGGTAGAGTACAGAGGAGCAGAGTAGAAATAGAGTACAGTGGAGCACAGTAGAGGTAGAGTACAGTGGAGCACAATAGAGTAGAGTACAGTAGAGCACATTAGAGGTAGAGTACAGTGGAGCACAGTAGAGGTAGAGTACAGTGGAGTACAGTAGGAGTACAGTAGAGATAGAGTACAGTGGAGCACAGTAGAGATAGAGTACAGTGGAGCACAGTAGAGGTAGAGTACAGTGGAGTACAGTAGAGTAGAGTACAGTAGAGCACAGTAGAGGTAGAGTACAGTGGAGCACAGTAGAGGTAGAGTACAGAGGAGCAGAGTAGAGATAGAGTACAGTGGAGCACAGTAGAGGTAGAGTACAGTGGAGCGCAATAGAGTAGAGTACAGTAGAGCACATTAGAGGTAGAGTACAGTGGAGCACAGTAGAGGTAGAGTACAGTGGAGTACAGTAGAGATAGAGTACAGTGGAGTACAGTAGAGGTAGAGTACAGAGGAGTACAGTAGAGGTAGAGTACAGAGGAGCACAGTAGAGATAGAGTACAGTGGAGCACAGTAGAGGTAGAGTACAGTGGAGTACAGTAGAGTAGAGTACAGTAGAGGTAGAGTACAGTGGAGCACAGTAAAGGTAGAGTACAGTGGAGCACAGTAGAGATAGAGTACAGTGGAGCACAGTAGAGATAGAGTACAGTGGAGTACAGTAGAGGTAGAGTACAGTGGAGTACAGTCGAGGTGGAGTACAGTAGAGTACAGTAGAGGTAGAGAACAGTACAGTACAGTAGAGGTAGAGTACAGTGGAGTAGAGTAGAGAGAGAGTACAGTGGAGCACAGTAGAGATAGACTACAGTGGAGTACAGTAGAGGTAGAGAACAGTACAGTACAGTAGAGATAGAGTACAGTGGAGCACAGTAGAGATAGACTACAGTGGAGTACAGTAGAGGTAGAGAACAGTACAGTACAGTAGAGATAGAGTACAGTGGAGCACAGTAGAGATAGAGTACAGTGGAGTACAGTAGAGGTAGAGTACAGTGGAGTAAAGTAGAGGTAGAGTACAGTGGAGTACAGTAGAGGTGGAGTACAGTGGAGTACATTAGAGGTGGAGTAGAGAAGAGTACTGTAGAGGTAGAGTAAAGTAGAGATAGAGTACAGTGGAGCACAGTAGAGATAGAGTACAGTGGAGCACAGTAGAGGTAGAGTACAGTGGAGTACAGTTGAGATAGAGTACAGTGGAGTACAGTAGAGGTAGAGTACAGTGGAGTACAGTAGAGATAGAGTACAGTGGAGTACAGTAGAGGTAGAGTACAGTAGAGTACAGCAGAGATAGAGTACAGTGGAGCACAGTAGAGATAGAGTACAGTGGAGCACAGTAGTGGTAGAGTACAGTGGAGTACAGTACAGATAGACTACAGTGGAGCACAGTAGAGATAGAGTACAGTGGAGTACAGTAGAGGTAGAGTACAGTGGAGTACAGTAGAGGTAGAGTACAGTGGAGTACAGTGGAGCACATTAGAGGTGGAGTAGAGTGGAGCACAGTAGAGGTAGAGTACAGTGGAGCACAGTAGAGGTAGAGTACAGTGGAGTACAGTAGAGGTAGAGTACAGTGGAGTACAGTAGAGTAGAGTAGAGTACAGTAGAGCACAGTAGAGGTAGAGTACAGTGGACCACAGTAGAGATAGAGTACAGTGGAGTACAGTAGAGGTAGAGTAAAGTGGAGTACAGTAGAGGTAGAGTACAGTGGAGCACATTAGAGGTAGAGTACAGTGGAGCACAGAAGAGGTAGAGTACAGTGAAACACAGTAGAGGTAGAGTACAGAGGAGCACAGTAGAGGTAGAGTAAAGAGGAGCACAGTAGAGATAGAGTACAGTGGAGCACAGTAGAGGTAGAGTACAGTGGAGTACATTAGAGTAGAGTACAGTGGAGCACAGTAGAGGTAGAGTACAGTGGAGTACAGTAGAGATAGAGTACAGTGGAGTACAGTAGAGATAGAGTACAGTGGAGCACAGTAGAGATAGAGTACAGTGAAGCACAGTAGAGGTAGAGTACAGTGGAGTACAGTAGAGTAGAGTACAGTAGAGCACAGTAGAGGTAGAGTACAGTGGAGCACAGTAGAGGTAGAGTACAGAGGAGCAGAGTAGAGATAGAGTACAGTGGAGCACAGTAGAGGTAGAGTACAGTGGAGTACAGTAGAGTAGAGTACAGTAGAGGTAGAGTACAGTGGAGCACAGTAAAGGTAGAGTACAGTGGAGCACAGTAGAGATAGAGTACAGTGGAGTACAGTAGGAGTACAGTAGAGATAGAGTACAGTGGAGCACAGTAGAGATAGAGTACAGTGGAGCACAGTAGAGGTAGAGTACAGTGGAGTACAGTAGAGTAGAGTACAGTAGAGCACAGTAGAGGTAGAGTACAGTGGAGCACAGTAGAGGTAGAGTACAGAGGAGCAGAGTAGAGATAGAGTACAGTGGAGCACAGTAGAGGTAGAGTACAGTGGAGCGCAATAGAGTAGAGTACAGTAGAGCACATTAGAGGTAGAGTACAGTGGAGCACAGTAGAGGTAGAGTACAGTGGAGTACAGTAGAGATAGAGTACAGTGGAGTACAGTAGAGGTAGAGTACAGAGGAGTACAGTAGAGGTAGAGTACAGAGGAGCACAGTAGAGATAGAGTACAGTGGAGCACAGTAGAGGTAGAGTACAGTGGAGTACAGTAGAGTAGAGTACAGTAGAGGTAGAGTACAGTGGAGCACAGTAAAGGTAGAGTACAGTGGAGCACAGTAGAGATAGAGTACAGTGGAGTACAGTAGAGGTAGAGTACAGTGGAGTACAGTAGATGTAGAATACAGAGGACCACATTAGAGGTAGAGTACAGTGGAGTACAGTAGAGGTAGAATACAGTGGAGCACAGTAGAGATAGAGTACAGTGGAGTACAGTTGAAGTAGAGTATAGTGGAGCACAGTAGAGATAGAGTACAGTGGAGTACAGTAGAGGTAGAGAACAGTGCAGTACAGTAGAGGTAGAGTACAGTGGAGTACAGTAGAGATAGAGTACAGTGGAGCACAGTAGAGATAGAGTACAGTGGAGTACAGTAGAGGTAGAATACAGTGGAGTAAAGTAGAGGTAGAGTACAGTGGAGTACAGTAGAGGTGGAGTACAGTGGAGTACATTAGAGGTGGAGTACAGAAGAGTACTGTAGAGGTAGAGTACAGTAGAGATAGAGTACAGTGGAGCACAGTAGAGATAGAGTACAGTGGAGCACAGTAGAGGTAGAGTACAGTGGAGTACAGTTGAGATAGAGTACAGTGGAGTACAGTAGAGATAGAGTACAGTGGAGCACAGTAGAGATAGAGTACAGTGGAGCACAGTAGAGGTAGAGTACAGTGGAGTACAGTTGAGATAGAGTACAGTGGAGTACAGTAGAGGTAGAGTACAGTGGAGTACAGTAGAGATAGAGTACAGTGGAGTACAGTAGAGGTAGAGTACAGTAGAGTACAGTAGAGGTAGAGTACAGTGGAGCACAGTAAAGGTAGAGTACAGTGGAGTACAGTAGAGGTGGAGTACAGAAGAGTACTGTAGAGGTAGAGTACAGTAGAGATAGAGTACAGTGGAGCACAGTAGAGATAGAGTACAGTGGAGCACAGTAGAGGTAGAGTACAGTGGAGTACAGTTGAGATAGAGTACAGTGGAGTACAGTAGAGATAGAGTACAGTGGAGCACAGTAGAGATAGAGTACAGTGGAGTACAGTAGAGGTAGAGTACAGTGGAGTACAGTAGAGGTAGAGTACAGTGGAGTACAGTGGAGCACATTAGAGGTGGAGTACAGTGGAGCACAGTAGAGGTAGAGTACAGTGGAGCACAGTAGAGGTAGAGTACAGTGGAGCACAGTAGAGGTAGAGTACCGTGGAGTACAGTAGAGGTAGAGTAGAGTACAATAGAGCACAGTAGAGGTAGAGTACAGTGGAGCAGAGTAGAGATAGAGTACAGTGGAGTACAGTAGAGGTAGAGTACAGTGGAGTACAGTAGAGGTAGAGTACAGTGGAGCACATTAGAGGTAGAGTACAGTGGAGTACAGTAGAGGTAGAGTACAGTGGAGTACAGTAGCGGTAGAGTACAGTGGAGTACAGTAGAGGTAGAGTACAGTGGAGTACAGTAGAGGTAGAGTATAGTGGAGTACAGTAGAGGTAGAGTACAGTGGAGTACAATAGAGTAGAGTACAGTAGATCACAGTAGAGGTAGAGTACAGTGGAGCACAGTAGAGATAGAGAACAGTGGAGTACAGTAGAGGTAGAGTACAGTGGAGTACAGTCGAGGTGGAGTACAGTAGAGTACAGTAGAGGTAGAGAACAGTACAGTACAGTAGAGGTAGAGTACAGTGGAGTAGAGTAGAGAGAGAGTACAGTGGAGCACAGTAGAGATAGACTACAGTGGAGTACAGTAGAGGTAGAGAACAGTACAGTACAGTAGAGGTAGAGTACAGTAGAGTACAGTAGAGATAGTGTACAGTGGAGCACAGTAGAGATAGAGTACAGTGGAGTACAGTAGAGGTAGAGTACAGTGGAGTACAGTAGAGGTAGAGTACAGTGGAGCACATTAGAGGTGGATTACAGTAGAGTACAGTAGAGATAGAGTACAGTAGAGTACAGTAGAGGTAGAGTACAGTGGAGTACAGTAGAGATAGAGTACAGTGGAGCACAGTAGAAGTAGAGTACAGTGGAGTACAGTAGAGGTAGAGTACAGTGGAGTACAGTAGAGGTAGAGTACAGTGGAGTACAGTGGAGCACATTAGAGGTGGATTACAGTGGAGCACAGTAGAGGTACAGTACAGTGGAGCAAAGTAGAGGTAGAGTACAATGGAGTAGAGTAGAGGTAGAGTACAGTGGAGTACAGTAGAGTATAGTAGAGTACAGTAGAGCACAGTAGAGGTAGAGTACAGTGGAGCACAGTAGAGTAGAGTACAGTGGAGTACAGTAGAGGTAGAGTACAGTGGAGTACAGTAGAGATAGAGTACAGTGGAGTACAGTAGAGGTAGAGTACAGTGGAGTACAGTAGAGGTAGAGTACAGAGGAGCACAGTAGAGATAGACTAAAGTGGAGCACAGTAGAGGTAGAGTACAGTGGAGTACAGTAGAGTAAAGTACAGTAGAGATAGAGTACAGTGGAGCACAGTAGAGGTAGAGTACAGTGGAGTACAGTAGAGTAGAGTACAGTAGAGGTAGAGTACAGTGGAGCACAGTAAAGGTAGAGTACAGTGGAGCACAGTAGAGATAGAGTACAGTGGAGTACAGTAGAGGTAGAGTACAGTGGAGTACAGTAGATGTAGAATACAGAGGACCACATTAGAGGTAGAGTACAGTGGAGTACAGTAGAGGTAGAATACAGTGGAGTACAGTAGAGATAGAGTACAGTGGAGTACAGTTGAAGTAGAGTATAGTGGAGCACAGTAGAGATAGAGTACAGTGGAGTACAGTAGAGGTAGAGAACAGTGCAGTACAGTAGAGGTAGAGTACAGTGGAGTACAGTAGAGATAGAGTACAGTGGAGTACAGTAGAGGTAGAGTAAAGTGGAGTACAGTAGAGGTAGAGTACAGTGGAGTACAGTAGAGATAGAGTACAGTGGAGTACAGTAGAGGTAGAGTAAAGTGGAGTACAGTAGAGGTAGAGTACAGTGGAGCACATTAGAGGTAGAGTACAGTGGAGCACAGAAGAGGTAGAGTACAGTGGAACACAGTAGAGGTGGAGTACAGAGGAGCACAGTAGAGGTAGAGTAAAGAGGAGCACAGTAGAGATAGAGTACAGTGGAGCACAGTAGAGGTAGAGTACAGTGGAGTACATTAGAGTAGAGTACAGTGGAGCACAGTAGAGGTAGAGTACAATGAAGTACAGTAGAGATAGAGTACAGTGGAGTAGAGTAGAGATAGAGTACAGTGGAGCACAGTAGAGATAGAGTACAGTGGAGCACAGTAGAGGTAGAGTACAGTGGAGTACAGTAGAGTAGAGTACAGTAGAGCACAGTAGAGGTAGAGTACAGTGGAGCACAGTAGGAGTACAGTAGAGATAGAGTACAGTGGAGCACAGTAGAGGTAGAGTACAGTGGAGTACAGTAGAGTAGAGTACAGTAGAGCACAGTAGAGGTAGAGTACAGTGGAGCACAGTAGAGGTAGAGTACAGAGGAGCATAGTAGAGATAGAGTACAGTGGAGCACAGTAGAGGTAGAGTACAGTGGAGCACAATAGAGTAGAGTACAGTAGAGCACATTAGAGGTAGAGTACAGTGGAGCACAGTAGAGGTAGAGTACAGTGGAGTACAGTAGAGATAGAGTACAGTGGAGTACAGTGGAGCACATTAGAGGTGGAGTACAGTGGAGCACAGTAGAGGTAGAGTACAGTGGAGCACAGTAGAGGTAGAGTACAGTGGAGTACAGTAGAGGTAGAGTACAGTGGAGTACAGTAGAGTAGAGTACAGTAGAGCACAGTAGAGGTAGAGTACAGTGGATCACAGTAGAGATAGAGTACAGTGGAGTACAGTAGAGGTAGAGTAAAGTGGAGTACAGTAGAGGTAGAGTACAGTGGAGCACATTAGAGGTAGAGTACAGTGGAGCACAGAAGAGGTAGAGTACAGTGGAACACAGTAGAGGTAGAGTACAGAGGAGCACAGTAGAGGTAGAGTAAAGAGGAGCACAGTAGAGATAGAGTACAGTGGAGCACAGTAGAGGTAGAGTACAGTGGAGTACATTAGAGTAGAGTACAGTGGAGCACAGTAGAGGTAGAGTACAGTGGAGTACAGTAGAGATAGAGTACAGTGGAGTACAGTAGAGATAGAGTACAGTGGAGCACAGTAGAGATAGAGTACAGTGGAGCACAGTAGAGGTAGAGTACAGTGGAGTACAGTAGAGGTAGAGTACAGAGGAGCAGAGTAGAGATAGAGTACAGTAGAGCACAGTAGAGGTAGAGTACAGTGGAGCACAGTAGAGGTAGAGTACAGAGGAGCAGAGTAGAAATAGAGTACAGTGGAGCACAGTAGAGGTAGAGTACAGTGGAGCACAATAGAGTAGAGTACAGTAGAGCACATTAGAGGTAGAGTACAGTGGAGCACAGTAGAGGTAGAGTACAGTGGAGTAGAGTAGGAGTACAGTAGAGATAGAGTACAGTGGAGCACAGTAGAGATAGAGTACAGTGGAGCACAGTAGAGGTAGAGTACAGTGGAGTACAGTAGAGTAGAGTACAGTAGAGCACAGTAGAGGTAGAGTACAGTGGAGCACAGTAGAGGTAGAGTACAGAGGAGCAGAGTAGAGATAGAGTACAGTGGAGCACAGTAGAGGTAGAGTACAGTGGAGCGCAATAGAGTAGAGTACAGTAGAGCACATTAGAGGTAGAGTACAGTGGAGCACAGTAGAGGTAGAGTACAGTGGAGTACAGTAGAGATAGAGTACAGTGGAGTACAGTAGAGGTAGAGTACAGAGGAGTACAGTAGAGGTAGAGTACAGAGGAGCACAGTAGAGATAGAGTACAGTGGAGCACAGTAGAGGTAGAGTACAGTGGAGTACAGTAGAGTAGAGTACAGTAGAGGTAGAGTACAGTGGAGCACAGTAAAGGTAGAGTACAGTGGAGCACAGTAGAGATAGAGTACAGTGGAGCACAGTAGAGATAGAGTACAGTGGAGTACAGTAGAGGTAGAGTACAGTGGAGTACAGTCGAGGTGGAGTACAGTAGAGTACAGTAGAGGTAGAGAACAGTACAGTACAGTAGAGGTAGAGTACAGTGGAGTAGAGTAGAGAGAGAGTACAGTGGAGCACAGTAGAGATAGACTACAGTGGAGTACAGTAGAGGTAGAGAACAGTACAGTACAGTAGAGATAGAGTACAGTGGAGCACAGTAGAGATAGACTACAGTGGAGTACAGTAGAGGTAGAGAACAGTACAGTACAGTAGAGATAGAGTACAGTGGAGCACAGTAGAGATAGAGTACAGTGGAGTACAGTAGAGGTAGAGTACAGTGGAGTAAAGTAGAGGTAGAGTACAGTGGAGTACAGTAGAGGTGGAGTACAGTGGAGTACATTAGAGGTGGAGTAGAGAAGAGTACTGTAGAGGTAGAGTAAAGTAGAGATAGAGTACAGTGGAGCACAGTAGAGATAGAGTACAGTAGAGCACAGTAGAGGTAGAGTACAGTGGAGTACAGTTGAGATAGAGTACAGTGGAGTACAGTAGAGGTAGAGTACAGTGGAGTACAGTAGAGATAGAGTACAGTGGAGTACAGTAGAGGTAGAGTACAGTAGAGTACAGCAGAGATAGAGTACAGTGGAGCACAGTAGAGATAGAGTACAGTGGAGCACAGTAGTGGTAGAGTACAGTGGAGTACAGTACAGATAGACTACAGTGGAGCACAGTAGAGATAGAGTACAGTGGAGTACAGTAGAGGTAGAGTACAGTGGAGTACAGTAGAGGTAGAGTACAGTGGAGTACAGTGGAGCACATTAGAGGTGGAGTAGAGTGGAGCACAGTAGAGGTAGAGTACAGTGGAGCACAGTAGAGGTAGAGTACAGTGGAGTACAGTAGAGGTAGAGTACAGTGGAGTACAGTAGAGTAGAGTAGAGTACAGTAGAGCACAGTAGAGGTAGAGTACAGTGGACCACAGTAGAGATAGAGTACAGTGGAGTACAGTAGAGGTAGAGTAAAGTGGAGTACAGTAAAGGTAGAGTACAGTGGAGCACATTAGAGGTAGAGTACAGTGGAGCACAGAAGAGGTAGAGTACAGTGGAACACAGTAGAGGTAGAGTACAGAGGAGCACAGTAGAGGTAGAGTAAAGAGGAGCACAGTAGAGATAGAGTACAGTGGAGCACAGTAGAGGTAGAGTACAGTGGAGTACATTAGAGTAGAGTACAGTGGAGCACAGTAGAGGTAGAGTACAGTGGAGTACAGTAGAGATAGAGTACAGTGGAGTACAGTAGAGATAGAGTACAGTGGAGCACAGTAGAGATAGAGTACAGTGGAGCACAGTAGAGGTAGAGTACAGTGGAGTACAGTAGAGTAGAGTACAGTAGAGCACAGTAGAGGTAGAGTACAGTGGAGCACAGTAGAGGTAGAGTACAGAGGAGCAGAGTAGAGATAGAGTACAGTGGAGCACAGTAGAGGTAGAGTACAGTGGAGTACAGTAGAGTAGAGTACAGTAGAGGTAGAGTACAGTGGAGCACAGTAAAGGTAGAGTACAGTGGAGCACAGTAGAGATAGAGTACAGTGGAGTACAGTAGGAGTACAGTAGAGATAGAGTACAGTGGAGCACAGTAGAGATAGAGTACAGTGGAGCACAGTAGAGGTAGAGTACAGTGGAGTACAGTAGAGTAGAGTACAGTAGAGCACAGTAGAGGTAGAGTACAGTGGAGCACAGTAGAGGTAGAGTACAGAGGAGCAGAGTAGAGATAGAGTACAGTGGAGCACAGTAGAGGTAGAGTACAGTGGAGCGCAATAGAGTAGAGTACAGTAGAGCACATTAGAGGTAGAGTACAGTGGAGCACAGTAGAGGTAGAGTACAGTGGAGTACAGTAGAGATAGAGTACAGTGGAGTACAGTAGAGGTAGAGTACAGAGGAGTACAGTAGAGGTAGAGTACAGAGGAGCACAGTAGAGATAGAGTACAGTGGAGCACAGTAGAGGTAGAGTACAGTGGAGTACAGTAGAGTAGAGTACAGTAGAGGTAGAGTACAGTGGAGCACAGTAAAGGTAGAGTACAGTGGAGCACAGTAGAGATAGAGTACAGTGGAGTACAGTAGAGGTAGAGTACAGTGGAGTACAGTAGATGTAGAATACAGAGGACCACATTAGAGGTAGAGTACAGTGGAGTACAGTAGAGGTAGAATACAGTGGAGCACAGTAGAGATAGAGTACAGTGGAGTACAGTTGAAGTAGAGTATAGTGGAGCACAGTAGAGATAGAGTACAGTGGAGTACAGTAGAGGTAGAGAACAGTGCAGTACAGTAGAGGTAGAGTACAGTGGAGTACAGTAGAGATAGAGTACAGTGGAGCACAGTAGAGATAGAGTACAGTGGAGTACAGTAGAGGTAGAATACAGTGGAGTAAAGTAGAGGTAGAGTACAGTGGAGTACAGTAGAGGTGGAGTACAGTGGAGTACAGTGGAGCACATTAGAGGTGGAGTACAGAAGAGTACTGTAGAGGTAGAGTACAGTAGAGATAGAGTATAGTGGAGCACAGTAGAGATAGAGTACAGTGGGGCACAGTAGAGGTAGAGTACAGTGGAGTACAGTAGAGGTAGAGTACAGTGGAGTACAGTAGAGGTAGAGTACAGTAGAGTACAGTAAAGGTAGAGTACAGTGGAGTACAGTAGAGGTGGAGTACAGAAGAGTACTGTAGAGGTAGAGTACAGTAGAGATAGAGTACAGTGGAGCACAGTAGAGATAGAGTACAGTGGAGCACAGTAGAGGTAGAGTACAGTGGAGTACAGTTGAGATAGAGTACAGTGGAGTACAGTAGAGATAGAGTACAGTGGAGCACAGTAGAGATAGAGTACAGTGGAGTACAGTAGAGGTAGAGTACAGTGGAGTACAGTAGAGGTAGAGTACAGTGGAGTACAGTGGAGCACATTAGAGGTGGAGTACAGTGGAGCACAGTAGAGGTAGAGTACAGTGGAGCACAGTAGAGGTAGAGTACAGTGGAGCACAGTAGAGGTAGAGTACCGTGGAGTACAGTAGAGGTAGAGTAGAGTACAATAGAGCACAGTAGAGGTAGAGTACAGTGGAGCAGAGTAGAGATAGAGTACAGTGGAGTACAGTAGAGGTAGAGTACAGTGGAGTACAGTAGAGGTAGAGTACAGTGGAGCACATTAGAGGTAGAGTACAGTGGAGTACAGTAGAGGTAGAGTACAGTGGAGTACAGTAGCGGTAGAGTACAGTGGAGTACAGTAGAGGTAGAGTACAGTGGAGTACAGTAGAGGTAGAGTATAGTGGAGTACAGTAGAGGTAGAGTACAGTGGAGTACAATAGAGTAGAGTACAGTAGATCACAGTAGAGGTAGAGTACAGTGGAGCACAGTAGAGATAGAGAACAGTGGAGTACAGTAGAGGTAGAGTACAGTGGAGTACAGTCGAGGTGGAGTACAGTAGAGTACAGTAGAGGTAGAGAACAGTACAGTACAGTAGAGGTAGAGTACAGTGGAGTAGAGTAGAGAGAGAGTACAGTGGAGCACAGTAGAGATAGACTACAGTGGAGTACAGTAGAGGTAGAGAACAGTACAGTACAGTAGAGGTAGAGTACAGTAGAGTACAGTAGAGATAGTGTACAGTGGAGCACAGTAGAGATAGAGTACAGTGGAGTACAGTAGAGGTAGAGTACAGTGGAGTACAGTAGAGGTAGAGTACAGTGGAGCACATTATAGGTGGATTACAGTAGAGTACAGTAGAGATAGAGTACAGTAGAGTACAGTAGAGGTAGAGTACAGTGGAGTACAGTAGAGATAGAGTACAGTGGAGCACAGTAGAAGTAGAGTACAGTGGAGTACAGTAGAGGTAGAGTACAGTGGAGTACAGTAGAGGTAGAGTACAGTGGAGTACAGTGGAGCACATTAGAGGTGGATTACAGTGGAGCACAGTAGAGGTACAGTACAGTGGAGCAAAGTAGAGGTAGAGTACAATGGAGTAGAGTAGAGGTAGAGTACAGTGGAGTACAGTAGAGTATAGTAGAGTACAGTAGAGCACAGTAGAGGTAGAGTACAGTGGAGCACAGTAGAGTAGAGTACAGTGGAGTACAGTAGAGGTAGAGTACAGTGGAGTACAGTAGAGATAGAGTACAGTGGAGTACAGTAGAGGTAGAGTACAGTGGAGTACAGTAGAGGTAGAGTACAGAGGAGCACAGTAGAGATAGACTAAAGTGGAGCACAGTAGAGGTAGAGTACAGTGGAGTACAGTAGAGTAAAGTACAGTAGAGGTAGAGTACAGTGGAGCACAGTAAAGGTAGAGTACAGTGGAGCAGAGTAGAGATAGAGTACAGTGGAGTACAGTAGAGGTAGAGTACAGTGGAGTACAGTAGATGTAGAGTATAGAGGAGCACATTAGAGGTAGAGTACAGTGGAGTACAGTAGAGGTAGAATACAGTGGAGTACAGTAGAGATAGAGTACAGTGGAGTACAGTAGAAGTAGAGTACAGTGGAGCACAGTAGAGATAGAGTACAGTGGAGTACAGTAGAGGTAGAAAACAGTGCAGTACAGTAGAGGTAGAGTGCAGTGGAGTACGGTAGAGATAGAGTACAGTGGAGCACAGTAGAGATAGAGTACAGTGGAGTACAGTAGAGGTAGAGTACAGTGGAGTAAAGTAGAGGTAGAGTACAGTGTAGTACAGTAGAGTTGGAGTACAGTGGAGTACAGTGGAGCACATTAGAGGTGGAGTACAGAAGAGTACTGTAGAGGTAGAGTACAGTAGAGATAGAGTATAGTGGAGCACAGTAGAGATAGAGTACAGTGGGGCACAGTAGAGGTAGAGTACAGTGGAGTACAGTAGAGGTAGAGTACAGTGGAGTACAGTAGAGGTAGAGTACAGTAGAGTACAGTAGAGGTAGAGTACAGCGGAGTACAGTAGAGATAGAGTACAGTGGAGCACAGTAGTGGTAGAGTAGAGTGGAGTACAGTACAGATAGACTACAATGGAGCACAGTAGAGATAGAGTACAGTGGAGTACAGTTGAGGTAGAGTACAGTGGAGTACAGTAGAGGTAGAGTACAGTGGAGTACAGTGGAGCACATTAGATGTGGAGTACAGTGGAGCACAGTAGAGGTAGAGTACAGTGGAGCACAGTAGAGATAGAGTACAGTGGAGTACAGTAGAGGTAGAGTACAGTGGAGTAAAGTAGAGGTAGAGTACAGTGGAGTACAGTAGAGTCGGAGTACAGTGGAGTACAGTGGAGCACATTAGAGGTGGAGTACAGAAGAGTACTGTAGAGGTAGAGTACAGTAGAGATAGAGTATAGTGGAGCACAGTAGAGATAGAGTACAGTGGGGCACAGTAGAGGTAGAGTACAGTGGAGTACAGTAGAGGTAGAGTACAGTGGAGTACAGTAGAGGTAGAGTGAAGTAGAGTACAGTAGAGGTAGAGTACAGTGGAGTACAGTAGAGATAGAGTACAGTGGAGCACAGTAGTGGTAGAGTAGAGTGGAGTACAGTACAGATAGACTACAATGGAGCACAGTAGAGATAGAGTACAGTGGAGTACAGTAGAGGTAGAGTACAGTGGAGTACAGTAGAGGTAGAGTACAGTGGAGTACAGTGGAGCACATTAGAGGTGGAGTACAGTGGAGCACAGTAGAGGTAGAGTACAGTGGAGCACAGTAGAGGTAGAGTACAGTGGAGCACAGTAGAGGTAGAGTACAGTGGAGTACAGTAGAGGTAGAGTACAGTGGAGTACAGTAGAGTAGAGTACAGTAGAGCACAGTAGAGGTAGAGTACAGTGGAGCACAGTAGAGATAGAGTACAGTGGAGTACAGTAGAGGTAGAGTAAAGTGGAGTACAGTAGAAGTAGAGTACAGTGGAGCACATTAGAGGTAGAGTACAGTGGAGCACAGAAGAGGTAGAGTACAGTGGAACACAGTAGAGGTAGAGTACAGAGGAGCACAGTAGAGGTAGAGTAAAGAGGAGCACAGTAGAGATAGAGTACAGTGGAGCACAGTAGAGGTAGAGTACAGTGGAGTACAGTAGAGTAGAGTACAGTGGAGCACAGTAGAGGTAGAGTACAGTGGAGCACAGTAGAGGTAGAGTACAGTGGAGTACAGTAGAGATAGAGTACAGTGGAGTACAGTAGAGATAGAGTACAGTGGAGCACAATAGAGATAGAGTACAGTGGAGAACATTAGAGGTAGAGTACAGTGGAGTACAGTAGAGTAGAGTACAGTAGAGCACAGTAGAGGTAGAGTACAGTGGAGCACAGTAGAGGTAGAGTACAGAGGAGCACAGTAGAGATAGAGTACAGTGGAGCACAGTAGAGGTAGAGTACAGTGGAGCACAGTAGAGTAGAGTACAGTAGAGCACATTAGAGGTAGAGTAGAGTGGAGCACAGTAGAGGTAGAGTACAGTGGAGTACAGTAGAGATAGAGTACAGTGGAGTACAGTAGAGGTAGAGTACAGTAGAGGTAGAGTACAGAGGAGCACAGTAGAGATAGAGTACAGTGGAGCACAGTAGAGGTAGAGTACAGTGGAGTACAGTAGAGTAGAGTACAGTAGAGGTAGAGTACAGTGGAGCACAGTAAAGGTAGAGTACAGTGGAGCACAGTAGAGATAGAGTACAGTGGAGTACAGTAGAGGTAGAGTACAGTGGAGTACAGTAGATGTAGAGTACAGAGGAGCACATTAGAGGTAGAGTACAGTGGAGTACAGTAGAGGTAGAATACAGTGGAGTACAGTAGAGATAGAGTACAGTGGAGTACAGTAGAAGTAGAGTACAGTGGAGTACAGTAGAGGTAGAGAACAGTGCAGTACAGTAGAGGTAGAGTACAGTGGAGTACAGTAGAGATAGAGTAGAGTGGAGCACAGTAGAGATAGAGTACAGTGGAGTACAGTAGAGGTAGAGTACAGTGGAGTTAAGTAGAGGTAGAGTACAGTGGAGTACAGTAGAGGTGGAGTACAGTGGAGTACAGTGGAGCACATTAGAGGTGGAGTACAGAAGAGTACTGTAGAGGTAGAGTACAGTAGAGATAGAGTACAGTGGAGCACAGTAGATATAGAGTACAGTGGAGCACAATAGAGGTAGAGTACAGTGGAGTACAGTTGAGATAGAGTACAGTGGAGTACAGTAGAGGTAGAGTACAGTGGAGTACAGTAGAGATAGAGTACAGTGGAGTACAGTAGAGGTAGAGTACAGTAGAGTACAGTAGAGTACAGTAGAGGTAGAGTACAGTGGAGTACAGTAGAGATAGAGTACAGTGGAGCACAGTAGTGGTAGAGTACAGTGGAGTACAGTAGAGTAGAGTACAGTAGAGGTAGAGTACAGTGGAGCACAGTAAAGGTAGAGTACAGTGGAGCACAGTAGAGATAGAGTACAGTGGAGTACAGTAGAGGTAGAGTACAGTGGAGTACAGTAGATGTAGAGTACAGAGGAGCACATTAGAGGTAGAGTACAGTGGAGTACAGTAGAGGTAGAATACAGTGGAGTACAGTAGAGATAGAGTACAGTGGAGTACAGTAGAAGTAGAGTACAGTGGAGTACAGTAGAGGTAGAGAACAGTGCAGTACAGTAGAGGTAGAGTACAGTGGAGTACAGTAGAGATAGAGTACAGTGGAGCACAGTAGAGATAGAGTACAGTGGAGTACAGTAGAGGTAGAGTACAGTGGAGTTAAGTAGAGGTAGAGTACAGTGGAGTACAGTAGAGGTGGAGTACAGTGGAGTACAGTGGAGCACATTAGAGGTGGAGTACAGAAGAGTACTGTAGAGGTAGAGTACAGTAGAGATAGAGTACAGTGGAACACAGTAGATATAGAGTACAGTGGAGCACAATAGAGGTAGAGTACAGTGGAGTACAGTTGAGATAGAGTACAGTGGAGTACAGTAGAGGTAGAGTACAGTGGAGTACAGTAGAGATAGAGTACAGTGGAGTACAGTAGAGGTAGAGTACAGTAGAGTACAGTAGAGTACAGTAGAGGTAGAGTACAGTGGAGTACAGTAGAGATAGAGTACAGTGGAGCACAGTAGTGGTAGAGTACAGTGGAGTACAGTACATATAGACTACAGTGGAGCACAGTGGAGCTAGAGTACAGTGGAGTACAGTAGAGGTAGAGTACAGTGGAGTACAGTAGAGGTAGAGTACAGTGGAGCACAGTAGAGGTAGAGTACAGTGGAGCACAGTAGAGGTAGAGTACAGTGAAGTACAGTAGAGGTAGAGTACAGTGGAGTACAGTAGAGTAGAGTAGAGTACAGTAGAGCACAGTAGAGGTAGAGTACAGTGGAGCACAGTAGAGATAGAGTACAGTGGAGTACAGTAGAGGTAGAGTACAGTGGAGTACAGTAGAGGTAGAGTAAAGTGGAGCATATTAGAGGTAGAGTACAGTGGAGTACAGTAGAGGTAGAGTACAGTGGAGTACAGTAGCGGTAGAGTACAGTGGAGTACAGTAGAGGTAGAGTACAGTGGAGTACAGTAGAGGTAGAGTACAGTGGAGTACAGTAGAGGTAGTGTACAGTGGAGTACAATAGAGTAGAGTACAGTAGATCACACTAGAGGTAGAGTACAGTGGAGCACAGTAGAGATAGAGTACAGTGGAGTACAGTAGAGGTAGAGTACAGTGGAGTACAGTCGAGGTTGAGTACAGTAGAGTACAGTAGAGGTAGAGAACAGTACAGTACAGTAGAGGTAGAGTACAGTGGAGTAGAGTAGAGAGAGAGTACAGTGGAGCACAGTAGAGATAGACTACAGTGGAGTACAGTAGAGGTAGAGAACAGTAAAGTACAGTAGAGGTAGAGTACAGTAGAGTACAGTAGAGATAGAGTACAGTGGAGCACAGTAGAGATAGAGTACAGTGGAGTACAGTAGAGGTAGAGTACAGTGGAGTAAAGTAGAGGTAGAGTACAGTGGAGTACAGTAGAGTTGGAGTACAGTGGAGTACAGTGGAGCACATTAGAGGTGGAGTACAGAAGAGTACTGTAGAGGTAGAGTACAGTAGAGATAGAGTATAGTGGAGCACAGTAGAGATAGAGTACAGTGGGGCACAGTAGAGGTAGAGTACAGTGGAGTACAGTAGAGGTAGAGTACAGTGGAGTACAGTAGAGGTAGAGTACAGTAGAGTACAGTAGAGGTAGAGTACAGTGGAGTACAGTAGAGATAGAGTACAGTGGAGCACAGTAGTGGTAGAGTAGAGTGGAGTACAGTACAGATAGACTACAATGGAGCACAGTAGAGATAGAGTACAGTGGAGTACAGTAGAGATAGAGTACAGTGGAGTACAGTAGAGGTAGAGTACAGTGGAGTACAGTAGAGGTAGAGTACAGAGGAGCACAGTAGAGGTAGAGTACAGTGGAGCACAGTAAAGGTAGAGTACAGTGGAGCACAGTAGAGATAGAGTACAGTGGAGTACAGTAGAGGTAGAGTACAGTAGAGTACAGTAGATGTAGAGTACAGAGGAGCACATTAGAGGTAGTGTACAGTGGAGTACGGAAGAGGTAGAATACAGTGGAGTACAGTAGAGATAGAGTACAGTGGAGTACAGTTGAAGTAGAGTATAGTGGAGTACAGTAGAGTAGAGTAGAGTACAGTAGAGCACAGTAGAGGTAGAGTACAGTGGAGCACAGTAGAGATAGAGTACAGTGGAGTACAGTAGAGGTAGAGTACAGTGGAGTAAAGTAGAGGTAGAGTACAGTGGAGTACAGTAGAGATAGAGTACAGTGGAGTACAGTAGAGGTAGAGTACAGTGGAGTACAGTAGAGTAGAGTAGAGTACAGTAGAGCACAGTAGAGGTAGAGTACAGTGGAGCACAGTAGAGATAGAGTACAGTGGAGTACAGTAGAGGTAGAGTACAGTGGAGTAAAGTAGAGGTAGAGTACAGTGGAGTACAGTAGAGGTAGAATACAGTGGAGTACAGTAGAGATAGAGTACAGTGGAGTACAGTAGAAGTAGAGTACAGTGGAGTACAGTAGAGGTAGAGAACAGTGCAGTACAGTAGAGGTAGAGTACAGTGGAGTACAGTAGAGATAGAGTAGAGTGGAGCACAGTAGAGATAGAGTACAGTGGAGTACAGTAGAGGTAGAGTACAGTGGAGTTAAGTAGAGGTAGAGTACAGTGGAGTACAGTAGAGGTGGAGTACAGTGGAGTACAGTGGAGCACATTAGAGGTGGAGTACAGAAGAGTACTGTAGAGGTAGAGTACAGTAGAGATAGAGTACAGTGGAGCACAGTAGATATAGAGTACAGTGGAGCACAATAGAGGTAGAGTACAGTGGAGTACAGTTGAGATAGAGTACAGTGGAGTACAGTAGAGGTAGAGTACAGTGGAGTACAGTAGAGATAGAGTACAGTGGAGTACAGTAGAGGTAGAGTACAGTAGAGTACAGTAGAGTACAGTAGAGGTAGAGTACAGTGGAGTACAGTAGAGATAGAGTACAGTGGAGCACAGTAGTGGTAGAGTACAGTGGAGTACAGTAGAGTAGAGTACAGTAGAGGTAGAGTACAGTGGAGCACAGTAAAGGTAGAGTACAGTGGAGCACAGTAGAGATAGAGTACAGTGGAGTACAGTAGAGGTAGAGTACAGTGGAGTACAGTAGATGTAGAGTACAGAGGAGCACATTAGAGGTAGAGTACAGTGGAGTACAGTAGAGGTAGAATACAGTGGAGTACAGTAGAGATAGAGTACAGTGGAGTACAGTAGAAGTAGAGTACAGTGGAGTACAGTAGAGGTAGAGAACAGTGCAGTACAGTAGAGGTAGAGTACAGTGGAGTACAGTAGAGATAGAGTACAGTGGAGCACAGTAGAGATAGAGTACAGTGGAGTACAGTAGAGGTAGAGTACAGTGGAGTTAAGTAGAGGTAGAGTACAGTGGAGTACAGTAGAGGTGGAGTACAGTGGAGTACAGTGGAGCACATTAGAGGTGGAGTACAGAAGAGTACTGTAGAGGTAGAGTACAGTAGAGATAGAGTACAGTGGAACACAGTAGATATAGAGTACAGTGGAGCACAATAGAGGTAGAGTACAGTGGAGTACAGTTGAGATAGAGTACAGTGGAGTACAGTAGAGGTAGAGTACAGTGGAGTACAGTAGAGATAGAGTACAGTGGAGTACAGTAGAGGTAGAGTACAGTAGAGTACAGTAGAGTACAGTAGAGGTAGAGTACAGTGGAGTACAGTAGAGATAGAGTACAGTGGAGCACAGTAGTGGTAGAGTACAGTGGAGTACAGTACATATAGACTACAGTGGAGCACAGTGGAGCTAGAGTACAGTGGAGTACAGTAGAGGTAGAGTACAGTGGAGTACAGTAGAGGTAGAGTACAGTGGAGCACAGTAGAGGTAGAGTACAGTGGAGCACAGTAGAGGTAGAGTACAGTGAAGTACAGTAGAGGTAGAGTACAGTGGAGTACAGTAGAGTAGAGTAGAGTACAGTAGAGCACAGTAGAGGTAGAGTACAGTGGAGCACAGTAGAGATAGAGTACAGTGGAGTACAGTAGAGGTAGAGTACAGTGGAGTACAGTAGAGGTAGAGTAAAGTGGAGCATATTAGAGGTAGAGTACAGTGGAGTACAGTAGAGGTAGAGTACAGTGGAGTACAGTAGCGGTAGAGTACAGTGGAGTACAGTAGAGGTAGAGTACAGTGGAGTACAGTAGAGGTAGAGTACAGTGGAGTACAGTAGAGGTAGTGTACAGTGGAGTACAATAGAGTAGAGTACAGTAGATCACACTAGAGGTAGAGTACAGTGGAGCACAGTAGAGATAGAGTACAGTGGAGTACAGTAGAGGTAGAGTACAGTGGAGTACAGTCGAGGTTGAGTACAGTAGAGTACAGTAGAGGTAGAGAACAGTACAGTACAGTAGAGGTAGAGTACAGTGGAGTAGAGTAGAGAGAGAGTACAGTGGAGCACAGTAGAGATAGACTACAGTGGAGTACAGTAGAGGTAGAGAACAGTAAAGTACAGTAGAGGTAGAGTACAGTAGAGTACAGTAGAGATAGAGTACAGTGGAGCACAGTAGAGATAGAGTACAGTGGAGTACAGTAGAGGTAGAGTACAGTGGAGTAAAGTAGAGGTAGAGTACAGTGGAGTACAGTAGAGTTGGAGTACAGTGGAGTACAGTGGAGCACATTAGAGGTGGAGTACAGAAGAGTACTGTAGAGGTAGAGTACAGTAGAGATAGAGTATAGTGGAGCACAGTAGAGATAGAGTACAGTGGGGCACAGTAGAGGTAGAGTACAGTGGAGTACAGTAGAGGTAGAGTACAGTGGAGTACAGTAGAGGTAGAGTACAGTAGAGTACAGTAGAGGTAGAGTACAGTGGAGTACAGTAGAGATAGAGTACAGTGGAGCACAGTAGTGGTAGAGTAGAGTGGAGTACAGTACAGATAGACTACAATGGAGCACAGTAGAGATAGAGTACAGTGGAGTACAGTAGAGATAGAGTACAGTGGAGTACAGTAGAGGTAGAGTACAGTGGAGTACAGTAGAGGTAGAGTACAGAGGAGCACAGTAGAGGTAGAGTACAGTGGAGCACAGTAAAGGTAGAGTACAGTGGAGCACAGTAGAGATAGAGTACAGTGGAGTACAGTAGAGGTAGAGTACAGTAGAGTACAGTAGATGTAGAGTACAGAGGAGCACATTAGAGGTAGTGTACAGTGGAGTACGGAAGAGGTAGAATACAGTGGAGTACAGTAGAGATAGAGTACAGTGGAGTACAGTTGAAGTAGAGTATAGTGGAGTACAGTAGAGTAGAGTAGAGTACAGTAGAGCACAGTAGAGGTAGAGTACAGTGGAGCACAGTAGAGATAGAGTACAGTGGAGTACAGTAGAGGTAGAGTACAGTGGAGTAAAGTAGAGGTAGAGTACAGTGGAGTACAGTAGAGATAGAGTACAGTGGAGTACAGTAGAGGTAGAGTACAGTGGAGTACAGTAGAGTAGAGTAGAGTACAGTAGAGCACAGTAGAGGTAGAGTACAGTGGAGCACAGTAGAGATAGAGTACAGTGGAGTACAGTAGAGGTAGAGTACAGTGGAGTAAAGTAGAGGTAGAGTACAGTGGAGTACAGTAGAGATAGAGTACAGTGGAGTACAGTAGAGGTAGAGTACAGTAGAGTACAGTAGAGGTAGAGTACAGTGGAGTACAGTGGAGATAGAGTACAATGGAGCACAGTAGTGGTAGAGTACAGTGGAGTACAGTACAGATAGACTACAGTGGAGCACAGTAGAGATAGAGTACAGTGGAGTACAGTAGAGGTAGAGTACAGTGGAGTACAGTAGAGGTAGAGTACAGTGGAGTACAGTGGAGCACATTAGAGGTGGAATACAGTGGAGCACAGTAGAGGTAGAGTACAGTGGAGCACAGTAGAGGTAGAGTACAGTGGAGTACAGTAGAGGTTGAGTACAGTGGAGTACAGTAGAGTAGAGTAGAGTACAGTAGAGCACAGTAGAGGTAGAGTACAGTGGATCACAGTAGAGATAGAGTACAGTGGAGTACAGTAGAGGTAGAGTACAGTGGAGTACAGTAGAGGTAGAGTACAGTGGAGCACATTAGAGGTAGAGTACAGTGGAGTAGAGTAGAGGTAGAGTACAGTGGAGTACAGTAGCGGTAGAGTACAGTGGAGTACAGTAGAGGTAGAGTACAGTGGAGTACAGTAGAGGTAGAGTACAGTGGAGTACAATATAGTAGAGTACAGTAGATCACAGTAGAGGTAGAGTACAGTGGAGCACAGTAGAGATAGAGTACAGTGGAGTACAGTAGAGGTAGAGTACAGTGGAGTACAGTCGAGGTGGAGTACAGTAGAGTACAGTAGAGGTAGAGAACAGTACAGTACAGTAGAGGTAGAGTACAGTGGAGTAGAGTAGAGAGAGAATACAGTGGAGCACAGTAGAGATAGACTACACTGGAGTACAGTAGAGGTAGAGAACAGTACAGTACAGTAGAGGTAGAGTACAGTAGAGTACAGTAGAGATAGTGTACAGTGGAGCACAGTAGAGGTAGAGTACAGTGGAGTACAGTAGAGGTAGAGTACAGTGGAGCACATTAGAGGTGGATTACAGTAGAGATAGAGTACAGTAGAGTACAGTAGAGGTAGAGTACAGTGGAGTACAGTAGAGATAGAGTACAGTGGAGCACAGTAGAAGTAGAGTACAGTGGAGTACAGTAGAGGTACAGTACAGTGGAGTACAGTAGAGGTAGAGTACAGTGGAGTACAGTAGAGTAGAGTAGAGTACAGTAGAGCACAGTAGAGGTAGAGTACAGTGGAGCAAAGTAGAGATAGAGTACAGTGGAGTACAGTAGAGGTAGAGTACAGTGGAGTACAGTAGAGGTAGAGTACAGTGGAGCACATTAGAGGTAGAGTACAGTGGAGTACAGTAGAGGTAGAGTACAGTGGAGTACAGTAGCGGTAGAGTACAGTGGAGTACAGTAGAGAAAGAGTACAGTGGAGTACAGTAGAGGTAGAGTACAGTGGAGTACAATAGAGTAGAGTACAGTAGATCACACTAGAGGTAGAGTACAGTGGAGCACAGTAAAGATAGAGTACAGTGGAGTACAGTAGAGGTAGAGTACAGTGGAGTACAGTCGAGGTGGAGTACAGTAGAGTACAGTAGAGGTAGAGAACAGTACAGTAGAGTAGAGGTAGAGTACAGTGGAGTAGAGTAGAGAGAGAGTACAGTGGAGCACAGTAGAGATAGACTACAGTGGAGTACAGTAGAGGTAGAGAACAGTACAGTACAGTAGAGGTAGAGTACAGTGGAGCACATTAGAGGTGGATTACAGTAGAGTACAGTAGAGATAGAGTACAGTAGTGTACAGTAGAGGTAGAGTACAGTGGAGTACAGTAGAGATAGAGTACAATGGAGCACAGTAGAAGTAGAATACAGTGGAGTACAGTAGAGGTAGAGTAGAGTGGAGTACAGTAGAGGTAGAGTACAGTGGAGTACAGTGGAGCACATCAGAGGTGGATTACAGTGGAGCACAGTAGAGGTAGAGTACAGTGGAGCAAAGTAGAGGTAGAGTACAGTGGAGTACAGTAGAGTAGAGTAGAGTACAGTAGAGCACAGTAGAGGTAGAGTACAGTGGAGCACAGTAGAGTAGAGTACAGTGGAGTACAGTAGAGGTAGAGTACAGTGGAGTACAGTAGAGGTAGAGTACAGTGGAGTTAAGTAGAGGTAGAGTACAGTGGAGTACAGTAGAGGTGGAGTACAGTGGAGTACAGTGGAGCACATTAGAGGTGGAGTACAGAAGAGTACTGTAGAGGTAGAGTACAGTAGAGATAGAGTACAGTGGAGCACAGTAGATATAGAGTACAGTGGAGCACAATAGAGGTAGAGTACAGTGGAGTACAGTTGAGATAGAGTACAGTGGAGTACAGTAGAGGTAGAGTACAGTGGAGTACAGTAGAGATAGAGTACAGTGGAGTACAGTAGAGGTAGAGTACAGTAGAGTACAGTAGAGTACAGTAGAGGTAGAGTACAGTGGAGTACAGTAGAGATAGAGTACAGTGGAGCACAGTAGTGGTAGAGTACAGTGGAGTACAGTACATATAGACTACAGTGGAGCACATTGGAGCTAGAGTACAGTGGAGTACAGTAGAGGTAGAGTACAGTGGAGTACAGTAGAGGTAGAGTACAGTGGAGCACAGTAGAGGTAGAGTACAGTGGAGCACAGTAGAGGTAGAGTACAGTGAAGTACAGTAGAGGTAGAGTACAGTGGAGTACAGTAGAGTAGAGTAGAGTACAGTAGAGCACAGTAGAGGTAGAGTACAGTGGAGCACAGTAGAGATAGAGTACAGTGGAGTACAGTAGAGGTAGAGTACAGTGGAGTACAGTAGAGGTAGAGTACAGTGGAGCACATTAGAGGTAGAGTACAGTGGAGTACAGTAGAGGTAGAGTACAGTGGAGTACAGTAGCGGTAGAGTACAGTGGAGTACAGTAGAGGTAGAGTACAGTGGAGTACAGTAGAGGTAGAGTACAGTGGAGTACAGTAGAGGTAGTGTACAGTGGAGTACAATAGAGTAGAGTACAGTAGATCACACTAGAGGTAGAGTACAGTGGAGCACAGTAGAGATAGAGTACAGTGGAGTACAGTAGAGGTAGAGTACAGTGGAGTACAGTCGAGGTGGAGTACAGTAGAGTACAGTAGAGGTAGAGAACAGTACAGTACAGTAGAGGTAGAGTACAGTGGAGTAGAGTAGAGAGAGAGTACAGTGGAGCACAGTAGAGATAGACTACAGTGGAGTACAGTAGAGGTAGAGAACAGTAAAGTACAGTAGAGGTAGAGTACAGTAGAGTACAGTAGAGATAGAGTACAGTGGAGCACAGTAGAGATAGAGTACAGTGGAGTACAGTAGAGGTAGAGTACAGTGGAGTAAAGTAGAGGTAGAGTACAGTGGAGTACAGTAGAGTTGGAGTACAGTGGAGTACAGTGGAGCACATTAGAGGTGGAGTACAGAAGAGTACTGTAGAGGTAGAGTACAGTAGAGATAGAGTATAGTGGAGCACAGTAGAGATAGAGTACAGTGGGGCACAGTAGAGGTAGAGTACAGTGGAGTACAGTAGAGGTAGAGTACAGTGGAGTACAGTAGAGGTAGAGTACAGTAGAGTACAGTAGAGGTAGAGTACAGTGGAGTACAGTAGAGATAGAGTACAGTGGAGCACAGTAGTGGTAGAGTAGAGTGGAGTACAGTACAGATAGACTACAATGGAGCACAGTAGAGATAGAGTACAGTGGAGTACAGTAGAGATAGAGTACAGTGGAGTACAGTAGAGGTAGAGTACAGTGGAGTACAGTAGAGGTAGAGTACAGAGGAGCACAGTAGAGGTAGAGTACAGTGGAGCACAGTAAAGGTAGAGTACAGTGGAGCACAGTAGAGATAGAGTACAGTGGAGTACAGTAGAGGTAGAGTACAGTAGAGTACAGTAGATGTAGAGTACAGAGGAGCACATTAGAGGTAGTGTACAGTGGAGTACGGAAGAGGTAGAATACAGTGGAGTACAGTAGAGATAGAGTACAGTGGAGTACAGTTGAAGTAGAGTATAGTGGAGTACAGTAGAGTAGAGTAGAGTACAGTAGAGCACAGTAGAGGTAGAGTACAGTGGAGCACAGTAGAGATAGAGTACAGTGGAGTACAGTAGAGGTAGAGTACAGTGGAGTAAAGTAGAGGTAGAGTACAGTGGAGTACAGTAGAGATAGAGTACAGTGGAGTACAGTAGAGGTAGAGTACAGTGGAGTACAGTAGAGTAGAGTAGAGTACAGTAGAGCACAGTAGAGGTAGAGTACAGTGGAGCACAGTAGAGATAGAGTACAGTGGAGTACAGTAGAGGTAGAGTACAGTGGAGTAAAGTAGAGGTAGAGTACAGTGGAGTACAGTAGAGATAGAGTACAGTGGAGTACAGTAGAGGTAGAGTACAGTAGAGTACAGTAGAGGTAGAGTACAGTGGAGTACAGTGGAGATAGAGTACAATGGAGCACAGTAGTGGTAGAGTACAGTGGAGTACAGTACAGATAGACTACAGTGGAGCACAGTAGAGATAGAGTACAGTGGAGTACAGTAGAGGTAGAGTACAGTGGAGTACAGTAGAGGTAGAGTACAGTGGAGTACAGTGGAGCACATTAGAGGTGGAATACAGTGGATCACAGTAGAGGTAGAGTACAGTGGAGCACAGTAGAGGTAGAGTACAGTGGAGTACAGTAGAGGTTGAGTACAGTGGAGTACAGTAGAGTAGAGTAGAGTACAGTAGAGCACAGTAGAGGTAGAGTACAGTGGATCACAGTAGAGATAGAGTACAGTGGAGTACAGTAGAGGTAGAGTACAGTGGAGTACAGTAGAGGTAGAGTACAGTGGAGCACATTAGAGGTAGAGTACAGTGGAGTAGAGTAGAGGTAGAGTACAGTGGAGTACAGTAGCGGTAGAGTACAGTGGAGTACAGTAGAGGTAGAGTACAGTGGAGTACAGTAGAGGTAGAGTACAGTGGAGTACAATAGAGTAGAGTACAGTAGATCACAGTAGAGGTAGAGTACAGTGGAGCACAGTAGAGATAGAGTACAGTGGAGTACAGTAGAGGTAGAGTACAGTGGAGTACAGTCGAGGTGGAGTACAGTAGAGTACAGTAGAGGTAGAGAACAGTACAGTACAGTAGAGGTAGAGTACAGTGGAGTAGAATAGAGAGAGAGTACAGTGGAGCACAGTAGAGATAGACTACACTGGAGTACAGTAGAGGTAGAGAACAGTACAGTACAGTAGAGGTAGAGTACAGTAGAGTACAGTAGAGATAGTGTACAGTGGAGCACAGTAGAGGTAGAGTACAGTGGAGTACAGTAGAGGTAGAGTACAGTGGAGCACATTAGAGGTGGATTACAGTAGAGATAGAGTACAGTAGAGTACAGTAGAGGTAGAGTACAGTGGAGTACAGTAGAGATAGAGTACAGTGGAGCACAGTAGAAGTAGAGTACAGTGGAGTACAGTAGAGGTACAGTACAGTGGAGTACAGTAGAGGTAGAGTACAGTGGAGTACAGTAGAGTAGAGTAGAGTACAGTAGAGCACAGTAGAGGTAGAGTACAGTGGAGCAAAGTAGAGATAGAGTACAGTGGAGTACAGTAGAGGTAGAGTACAGTGGAGTACAGTAGAGGTAGAGTACAGTGGAGCACATTAGAGGTAGAGTACAGTGGAGTACAGTAGAGGTAGAGTACAGTGGAGTACAGTAGCGGTAGAGTACAGTGGAGTACAGTAGAGAAAGAGTACAGTGGAGTACAGTAGAGGTAGAGTACAGTGGAGTACAATAGAGTAGAGTACAGTAGATCACACTAGAGGTAGAGTACAGTGGAGCACAGTAAAGATAGAGTACAGTGGAGTACAGTAGAGGTAGAGTACAGTGGAGTACAGTCGAGGTGGAGTACAGTAGAGTACAGTAGAGGTAGAGAACAGTACAGTACAGTAGAGGTAGAGTACAGTGGAGTAGAGTAGAGAGAGAGTACAGTGGAGCACAGTAGAGATAGACTACAGTGGAGTACAGTAGAGGTAGAGAACAGTACAGTACAGTAGAGGTAGAGTACAGTAGAGTACAGTAGAGATAGTGTACAGTGGAGCACAGTAGAGATAGAGTACAGTGGAGTACAGTAGAGGTAGAGTACAGTGGAGTACAGTAGAGGTAGAGTACAGTGGAGCACATTAGAGGTGGATTACAGTAGAGTACAGTAGAGATAGAGTAGAGTAGAGTACAGTAGAGGTAGAGTACAGTGGAGTACAGTAGAGATAGAGTACAATGGAGCACAGTAGAAGTAGAATACAGTGGAGTACAGTAGAGGTAGAGTAGAGTGGAGTACAGTAGAGGTAGAGTACAGTGGAGCACATCAGAGGTGGATTACAGTGGAGCACAGTAGAGGTAGAGTACAGTGGAGCAAAGTAGAGGTAGAGTACAGTGGAGTACAGTAGAGTAGAGTAGAGTACAGTAGAGCACAGTAGAGGTAGAGTACAGTGGAGCACAGTAGAGTAGAGTACAGTGGAGTACAGTAGAGGTAGAGTAGAGTGGAGTACAGTAGAGGTAGAGAACAGTACAGTACAGTAGAGGTTTAAGTACAGTAGAGTACAGTAGAGATAGTGTACAGTGGAGCACATTAGAGGTGGATTACAGTAGAGATAGAGTACAGTAGAGTACAGTAGAGGTAGAGTACAGTGGAGTACAGTAGAGATAGAGTACAGTGGAGCACAGTAGAAGTAGAGTACAGTGGAGTACAGTAGAGGTAGAGTACAGTGGAGTAGAGTAGAGATAGAGTACAGTGGAGTACAGTAGAGGTAGAGTACAGTGGAGTACAGTAGAGGTAGAGTACAGTGGAGTACAGTAGAGTAGAGTACAGTAGAGCACAGTAGAGGTAGAGTACAGTGGAGCACAGTAGATGTAGAGTACAGAGGAGCACATTAGAGGTAGAGTACAGTGGAGTACAGTAGAGGTAGAATACAGTGGAGCAAAGTAGAAGTAGAGTACAGTGGAGTACAGTAGAGGTAGAGTACAGTGGAGTACAGTAGAGGTAGAGTACAGTGGAGCACAGTAGAAGTAGAGTACAGTGGAGTACAGTAGAGGTAGAGTACAGTGGAGTAGAGTAGAGATAGAGTACAGTGGAGTACAGTAGAGGTAGAGTACAGTGGAGTACAGTAGAGGTAGAGTACAGTGGAGTACAGTAGAGTAGAGTACAGTAGAGCACAGTAGAGGTAGAGTACAGTGGAGCACAGTAGATGTAGAGTACAGAGGAGCACATTAGAGGTAGAGTACAGTGGAGTACAGTAGAGGTAGAATACAGTGGAGCAAAGTAGAAGTAGAGTACAGTGGAGTACAGTAGAGGTAGAGTACAGTGGAGTACAGTAGAGGTAGAGTACAGTGGAGCACAGTAGAGGTAGAGTACAGTGGAGTACAGTAGAGGTAGAGTACAGTGGAGTACAGTAGAGTAGAGTACAGTAGAGCACAGTAGATGTAGAGTACAGTGGAGCACAGTAGATGTAGAGTACAGAGGAGCACATTAGAGGTAGAGTACAGTGGAGTACAGTAGAGGTAGAATACAGTGGAGTACAGTAGAGATAGAGTACAGTGGAGTACAGTAGAGGTGGAGTACAGTGGAGTACAGTGGAGCACATTAGAGGTGGAGTACAGAAGAGTACTGTAGAGGTAGAGTACAGTAGAGATAGAGTACAGTGGAGCACAGTAGAGGTAGAGTACAGTGGAGTACAGTTGAGATAGAGTACAGTGGAGTACAGTAGAGGTAGAGTACAGTGGAGTACAGTAGAGGTAGAGTACAGTAGAGTACAGTAGAGGTAGAGTACAGTGGAGTACAGTAGAGATAGAGTACAGTGGAGCACAGTAGTGGTAGAGTACAGTGGAGTACAGTACAGATAGACTACAGTGGAGCACAGTAGAGATAGAGTACAGTGGAGTACAGTAGAGGTAGAGTACAGTGGAGTACAGTAGAGGTAGAGTCCAATGGAGTACAGTGGAGCATATTAGAGGTGGAGTACAGTGGAGCACAGTAGAGGTAGAGTACAGTGGAGCACAGTAGAGGTAGAGTACAGTGGAGTACAGTAGAGGTAGAGTACAGTGGAGTACAGTAGAGTAGAGTAGAGTAGAGTACAGTAGAGCACAGTAGAGGTAGAGTACAGTGGAGCACAGTAGAGATAGAGTACAGTGGAGTACAGTAGAGGTAGAGTACAGTGGAGTGCAGTAGAGGTAGAGTACAGTGGAGCACATTAGAGGTAGAGTACAGTGGAGTACAGTAGAGGTAGAGTACAGTGGAGTACAGTAGCGGTAGAGTACAGTGGAGTACAGTAGAGGTAGAGTACAGTGGAGTACAGTAGAGGTAGAGTACAGTGGAGTACAATAGAGTAGAGTACAGTAGATCACACTAGAGTTAGAGTACAGTGGAGCAGAGTAAAGATAGAGTACAGTGGAGTACAGTAGAGGTAGAGTACAGTGGAGTACAGTCGAGGTGGAGTACAGTAGAGTACAGTAGAGGTAGAGAACAGTACAGTACAGTAGAGGTAGAGTACAGTGGAGTAGAGTAGAGAGAGAGTACAGTGGAGCACAGTAGAGATAGACTACAGTGGAGTACAGTAGAGGTAGAGAACAGTACAGTACAGTAGAGGTAGAGTACAGTAGAGTACAGTAGAGATAGTGTACAGTGGAGCACAGTAGAGATAGAGTACAGTGGAGTACAGTAGAGGTAGAGTACAGTGGAGTACAGTAGAGGTAGAGTACAGTGGAGCACATTAGAGGTGGATTACAGTAGAGTACAGTAGAGATAGAGTACAGTAGAGTACAGTAGAGGTAGAGTAGAGTGGAGTACAGTAGAGATAGAGTACAGTGGAGCACAGTAGAAGTAGAGTACAGTGGAGTACAGTAGAGGTAGAGTACAGTAGAGTACAGTAGAGGTAGAGTACAGTGGAGTACAGTGGAGCACATTAGAGGTGGATTACAGTGGAGCACAGTAGAGGTAGAGTACAGTGGAGCAAAGTAGAGGTAGAGTACAGTGGAGTAGAGTAGAGGTAGAGTACAGTGGAGTACAGTAGAGTAGAGTAGAGTACAGTAGAGCACAGTAGAGGTAGAGTACAGTGGAGCACAGTAGAGTAGAGTACAGTGGAGTACAGTAGAGGTAGAGTACAGTGGAGTAAAGTAGAGGTAGAGTACAGTGGAGTACAGTAGAGTAGAGTACAGTGGAGCACAGTAGAGGTAGAGTACAGTGGAGTACAGTAGAGGTAGAGTACAGTGGAGTACAGTTTTTGTAGAGTACAGAGGAGCACAGTAGAGGTAGAGTACAGTGGAGCACAGTAGAGGTAGAGTACAGTGGAGCACAGTAGAGATAGAGTACAGTGGAGTACAGTAGAGGTAGAGTACAGTGGAGTACAGTAGAGGTAGAGTACAGTGGAGTACAGTAGAGGTAGAGTACAGTGGAGTACAGTAGAGGTAGAGTACAGTGGAGTACAGTAGAGTAGAGTACAGTATATCACAGTAGAGGTAGAGTACAGTGGAGCACAGTAGAGATAGAGTACAGTGGAGTACAGTAGAGGTAGAGTACAGTAGAGCCCAGTAGAGGTAGAGTACAGTGGAGTACAGTAGAGGTAGAGTACAGTGGAGTACAGTAGAGATAGAGTACAGTGGAGTACAGTAGAGGTAGAGTACAGTAGAGCCCAGTAGAGGTAGAGTACAGTGGAGTACAGTAGAGGTAGAGTACAGTGGAGTACAGTAGAGATAGAGTACAGTGGAGTACAGTAGAGGTAGAGTACAGTAGAGTACAGTAGAGGTAGAGTACAGTGGAGTACAGTAGAGATAGAGTACAGTGGAGCACAGTAGTGGTAGAGTACAGTGGAGTACAGTACAGATAGACTACAGTGGAGCACAGTAGAGATAGAGTACAGTGGAGTACAGTAGACGTAGAGTACAGTGGAGTACAGTAGAGGTAGAGTACAGTGGAGCACAGTAGAGGTAGAGTACAGTGGAGCACAGTAGAGGTAGAGTACAGAGGAGCAGAGTAGAGATAGAGTACAGTGGAGCACAGTAGAGGTAGAGTACAGTGGAGCACAATAGAGTAGAGTACAGTAGAGCACATTAGAGGTAGAGTACAGTGGAGCAGAGTAGAGGTAGAGTACAGTGGAGTACAGTAGGAGTACAGTAGAGATAGAGTACAGTGGAGCACATTAGAGGTGGATTACAGTAGAGATAGAGTACAGTAGAGTACAGTAGAGGTAGAGTACAGTGGAGTACAGTAGAGATAGAGTACAGTGGAGCACAGTAGAAGTAGAGTACAGTGGAGTACAGTAGAGGTAGAGTACAGTGGAGTAGAGTAGAGATAGAGTACAGTGGAGTACAGTAGAGGTGAGGACAGTGGAGTACAGTAGAGGTAGAGTACAGTGGAGTACAGTAGAGTAGAGTACAGTAGAGCACAGTAGAGGTAGAGTACAGTGGAGCACAGTAGATGTAGAGTACAGAGGAGCACATTAGAGGTAGAGTACAGTGGAGTACAGTAGAGGTAGAATACAGTGGAGCAAAGTAGAAGTAGAGTACAGTGGAGTACAGTAGAGGTAGAGTACAGTGGAGTACAGTAGAGGTAGAGTACAGTGGAGTACAGTAGAGGTAGAGTACAGTGGAGCACATTAGAGGTAGAGTACAGTGGAGTACAGTAGAGGTAGAGTACAGTGGAGTACAGTAGCGGTAGAGTACAGTGGAGTACAGTAGAGAAAGAGTACAGTGGAGTACAGTAGAGGTAGAGTACAGTGGAGTACAATAGAGTAGAGTACAGTAGATCACACTAGAGGTAGAGTACAGTGGAGCACAGTAAAGATAGAGTACAGTGGAGTACAGTAGAGGTAGAGTACAGTGGAGTACAGTCGAGGTGGAGTACAGTAGAGTACAGTAGAGGTAGAGAACAGTACAGTACAGTAGAGGTAGAGTACAGTGGAGTAGAGTAGAGAGAGAGTACAGTGGAGCATAGTAGAGATAGACTACAGTGGAGTACAGTAGAGGTAGAGAACAGTACAGTACAGTAGAGGTAGAGTACAGTAGAGTACAGTAGAGATAGTGTACAGTGGAGCACAGTAGAGATAGAGTACAGTGGAGTACAGTAGAGGTAGAGTACAGTGGAGTACAGTAGAGGTAGAGTACAGTGGAGCACATTAGAGGTGGATTACAGTAGAGTACAGTAGAGATAGAGTACAGTAGAGTACAGTAGAGGTAGAGTACAGTGGAGTACAGTAGAGATAGAGTACAATGGAGCACAGTAGAAGTAGAATACAGTGGAGTACAGTAGAGGTAGAGTAGAGTGGAGTACAGTAGAGGTAGAGTACAGTGGAGTACAGTGGAGCACATCAGAGGTGGATTACAGTGGAGCACAGTAGAGGTAGAGTACAGTGGAGCAAAGTAGAGGTAGAGTACAGTGGAGTACAGTAGAGTAGAGTAGAGTACAGTAGAGCACAGTAGAGGTAGAGTACAGTGGAGCACAGTAGAGTAGAGTACAGTGGAGTACAGTAGAGGTAGAGTACAGTGGAGTACAGTAGAGGTAGAGAACAGTACAGTACAGTAGAGGTTTAAGTACAGTAGAGTACAGTAGAGATAGTGTACAGTGGAGCACAATAGAGGTAGAGTACAGTGGAGTACAGTAGAGGTAGAGTACAGTGGAGCACATTAGAGGTGGATTACAGTAGAGATAGAGTACAGTAGAGTACAGTAGAGGTAGAGTACAGTGGAGTACAGTAGAGATAGAGTACAGTGGAGCACAGTAGAAGTAGAGTACAGTGGAGTACAGTAGAGGTAGAGTACAGTGGAGTAGAGTAGAGATAGAGTACAGTGGAGTACAGTAGAGGTAGAGTACAGTGGAGTACAGTAGAGGTAGAGTACAGTGGAGTACAGTAGAGTAGAGTACAGTAGAGCACAGTAGAGGTAGAGTACAGTGGAGCACAGTAGATGTAGAGTACAGAGGAGCACATTAGAGGTAGAGTACAGTGGAGTACAGTAGAGGTAGAATACAGTGGAGCAAAGTAGAAGTAGAGTACAGTGGAGTACAGTAGAGGTAGAGTACAGTGGAGTACAGTAGAGGTAGAGTACAGTGGAGCACAGTAGAGGTAGAGTACAGTGGAGTACAGTAGAGGTAGAGTACAGTGGAGTACAGTAGAGTAGAGTACAGTAGAGCACAGTAGATGTAGAGTACAGTGGAGCACAGTAGATGTAGAGTACAGAGGAGCACATTAGAGGTAGAGTACAGTGGAGTACAGTAGAGGTAGAATACAGTGGAGTACAGTAGAGATAGAGTACAGTGGAGTACAGTAGAAGTAGAGTACAGTGGAGCACAGTAGAGATAGAGTACAGTGGAGTACAGTAGAGGTAGAGTAAAGTGGAGCACAGTAGAGGTAGAGTACAGTGGAGCACATTAGAGGTAGAGTACAGTGGAGCACAGAAGAGGTAGAGTACAGTGGAACACAGTAGATGTAGAGTACAGAGGAGCACAGTAGAGGTAGAGTAAAGAGGAGCACAGTAGAGATAGAGTACAGTGGAGCACAGTAGAGGTAGAGTACAGTGGAGTACAGTAGAGTAGAGTACAGTGGAGCACAGTAGAGGTAGAGTACAGTGGAGCACAGTAGAGGTAGAGTACAGTGGAGTACAGTAGAGATAGAGTACAGTGGAGTACAGTAGAGATAGAGTACAGTGGAGCACAGTAGAGATAGAGTACAGTGGAGCACAGTAGAGGTAGAGTACAGTGGAGTACAGTAGAGTAGAGTACAGTAGAGCACAGTAGAGGTAGAGTACAGTGGAGCACAGTAGAGGTAGAGTACAGAGGAGCACAGTAGAGATAGAGTACAGTGGAGCACAGTAGAGGTAGAGTACAGTGGAGCACAGTAGAGTAGAGTACAGTAGAGCACATTAGAGGTAGAGTACAGTGGAGCACAGTAGAGGTAGAGTACAGTGGAGTACAGTAGAGATAGAGTACAGTGGAGTACAGTAGAGGTAGAGTACAGTGGAGTACAGTAGAGGTAGAGTACAGAGGAGCACAGTAGAGATAGAGTACAGTGGACCACAGTAGAGGTAGAGTACAGTGGAGTACAGTAGAGTAGAGTACAGTAGAGGTAGAGTACAGTGGAGCACAGTAAAGGTAGAGTACAGTGGAGCACAGTAGAGATAGAGTACAGTGGAGTAAAGTAGAGGTAGAGTACAGTGGAGTACAGTAGATGTAGAGTACAGAGGAGCACATTAGAGGTAGAGTACAGTGGAGTACAGTAGAGGTAGAATACAGTGGAGTACAGAAGAGATAGAGAACAGTGGAGCACAGTAGAGATAGAGTACAGTGGAGTACAGTAGAGGTAGAGAACAGTGCAGTACAGTGGAGGTAGAGTACAGTGGAGTACAGTAGAGATAGAGTACAGTGGAGCACAGTAGAGATAGAGTACAGTGGAGTACAGTAGAGGTAGAGTACAGTGGAGTAAAGTAGAGGTAGAGTACAGTGGAGTACAGTAGAGGTGGAGTACAGTGGAGTACAGTGGAGCACATTAGAGGTGGAGTACAGAAGAGTACTGTAGAGGTAGAGTACAGTAGAGATAGAGTACAGTGGAGCACAGTAGAGGTAGAGTACAGTGGAGTACAGTTGAGATAGAGTACAGTGGAGTACAGTAGAGGTAGAGTACAGTGGAGTACAGTAGAGGTAGAGTACAGTAGAGTACAGTAGAGGTAGAGTACAGTGGAGTACAGTAGAGATAGAGTACAGTGGAGCACAGTAGTGGTAGAGTACAGTGGAGTACAGTACAGATAGACTACAGTGGAGCACAGTAGAGATAGAGTACAGTGGAGTACAGTAGAGGTAGAGTACAGTGGAGTACAGTAGAGGTAGAGTCCAATGGAGTACAGTGGAGCATATTAGAGGTGGAGTACAGTGGAGCACAGTAGAGGTAGAATACAGTGGAGCACAGTAGAGGTAGAGTACAGTGGAGTACAGTAGAGGTAGAATACAGTGGAGTACAGAAGAGATAGAGAACAGTGGAGCACAGTAGAGATAGAGTACAGTGGAGTACAGTAGAGGTAGAGAACAGTGCAGTACAGTGGAGGTAGAGTACAGTGGAGTACAGTAGAGATAGAGTACAGTGGAGCACAGTAGAGATAGAGTACAGTGGAGTACAGTAGAGGTAGAGTACAGTGGAGTAAAGTAGAGGTAGAGTACAGTGGAGTACAGTAGAGGTGGAGTACAGTGGAGTACAGTGGAGCACATTAGAGGTGGAGTACAGAAGAGTACTGTAGAGGTAGAGTACAGTAGAGATAGAGTACAGTGGAGCACAGTAGAGGTAGAGTACAGTGGAGTACAGTTGAGATAGAGTACAGTGGAGTACAGTAGAGGTAGAGTACAGTGGAGTACAGTAGAGGTAGAGTACAGTAGAGTACAGTAGAGGTAGAGTACAGTGGAGTACAGTAGAGATAGAGTACAGTGGAGCACAGTAGTGGTAGAGTACAGTGGAGTACAGTACAGATAGACTACAGTGGAGCACAGTAGAGATAGAGTACAGTGGAGTACAGTAGAGGTAGAGTACAGTGGAGTACAGTAGAGGTAGAGTCCAATGGAGTACAGTGGAGCATATTAGAGGTGGAGTACAGTGGAGCACAGTAGAGGTAGAATACAGTGGAGCACAGTAGAGGTAGAGTACAGTGGAGTACAGTAGAGGTAGAGTACAGTGGAGTACAGTAGAGTAGAGTAGAGTAGAGTACAGTAGAGCACAGTAGAGGTAGAGTACAGTGGAGCACAGTAGAGATAGAGTACAGTGGAGTACAGTAGAGGTAGAGTACAGTGGAGTGCAGTAGAGGTAGAGTACAGTGGAGCACATTAGAGGTAGAGTACAGTGGAGTACAGTAGAGGTAGAGTACAGTGGAGTACAGTAGCGGTAGAGTACAGTGGAGTACAGTAGAGGTAGAGTACAGTGGAGTACAGTAGAGGTAGAGTACAGTGGAGTACAATAGAGTAGAGTACAGTAGATCACACTAGAGTTAGAGTACAGTGGAGCAGAGTAAAGATAGAGTACAGTGGAGTACAGTAGAGGTAGAGTACAGTGGAGTACAGTCGAGGTGGAGTACAGTAGAGTACAGTAGAGGTAGAGAACAGTACAGTACAGTAGAGGTAGAGTACAGTGGAGTAGAGTAGAGAGAGAGTACAGTGGAGCACAGTAGAGATAGACTACAGTGGAGTACAGTAGAGGTAGAGAACAGTACAGTACAGTAGAGGTAGAGTACAGTAGAGTACAGTAGAGATAGTGTACAGTGGAGCACAGTAGAGATAGAGTACAGTGGAGTACAGTAGAGGTAGAGTACAGTGGAGTACAGTAGAGGTAGAGTACAGTGGAGCACATTAGAGGTGGATTACAGTAGAGTACAGTAGAGATAGAGTACAGTAGAGTACAGTAGAGGTAGAGTAGAGTGGAGTACAGTAGAGATAGAGTACAGTGGAGCACAGTAGAAGTAGAGTACAGTGGAGTACAGTAGAGGTAGAGTACAGTAGAGTACAGTAGAGGTAGAGTACAGTGGAGTACAGTGGAGCACATTAGAGGTGGATTACAGTGGAGCACAGTAGAGGTAGAGTACAGTGGAGCAAAGTAGAGGTAGAGTACAGTGGAGTAGAGTAGAGGTAGAGTACAGTGGAGTACAGTAGAGTAGAGTAGAGTACAGTAGAGCACAGTAGAGGTAGAGTACAGTGGAGCACAGTAGAGTAGAGTACAGTGGAGTACAGTAGAGGTAGAGTACAGTGGAGTAAAGTAGAGGTAGAGTACAGTGGAGTACAGTAGAGTAGAGTACAGTGGAGCACAGTAGAGGTAGAGTACAGTGGAGTACAGTAGAGGTAGAGTACAGTGGAGTACAGTTTTTGTAGAGTACAGAGGAGCACAGTAGAGGTAGAGTACAGTGGAGCACAGTAGAGGTAGAGTACAGTGGAGCACAGTAGAGATAGAGTACAGTGGAGTACAGTAGAGGTAGAGTACAGTGGAGTACAGTAGAGGTAGAGTACAGTGGAGTACAGTAGAGGTAGAGTACAGTGGAGTACAGTAGAGGTAGAGTACAGTGGAGTACAGTAGAGTAGAGTACAGTATATCACAGTAGAGGTAGAGTACAGTGGAGCACAGTAGAGATAGAGTACAGTGGAGTACAGTAGAGGTAGAGTACAGTAGAGCCCAGTAGAGGTAGAGTACAGTGGAGTACAGTAGAGGTAGAGTACAGTGGAGTACAGTAGAGATAGAGTACAGTGGAGTACAGTAGAGGTAGAGTACAGTAGAGTACAGTAGAGGTAGAGTACAGTGGAGTACAGTAGAGATAGAGTACAGTGGAGCACAGTAGTGGTAGAGTACAGTGGAGTACAGTACAGATAGACTACAGTGGAGCACAGTAGAGATAGAGTACAGTGGAGTACAGTAGACGTAGAGTACAGTGGAGTACAGTAGAGGTAGAGTACAGTGGAGCACAGTAGAGGTAGAGTACAGTGGAGCACAGTAGAGGTAGAGTACAGTGGAGCACAGTAGAGAGAGTACAGTGGAGCACAGTAGAGGTAGAGTACAGTGGAGTACAGTAGAGTAGAGTACAGTAGAGCACAGTAGAGGTAGAGTACAGTGGAGCACAGTAGAGGTAGAGTACAGAGGAGCAGAGTAGAGATAGAGTACAGTGGAGCACAGTAGAGGTAGAGTACAGTGGAGCACAATAGAGTAGAGTACAGTAGAGCACATTAGAGGTAGAGTACAGTGGAGCACAGTAGAGGTAGAGTACAGTGGAGTACAGTAGGAGTACAGTAGAGATAGAGTACAGTGGAGCACAGTAGAGATAGAGTAAAGTGGAGCACAGTAGAGGTAGAGTACAGTGGAGTACAGTAGAGTAGAGTACAGTAGAGCACAGTAGAGGTAGAGTACAGTGGAGCACAGTAGAGGTAGAGTACAGAGGAGCAGAGTAGAGATAGAGTACAGTGGAGCACAGTAGAAGTAGAGTACAGTGGAGCGCAATAGAGTAGAGTACAGTAGAGCACATTAGAGGTAGAGTACAGTGGAGCACAGTAGAGGTAGAGTACAGTGGAGTACAGTAGAGATAGAGTACAGTGGAGTACAGTAGAGGTAGAGTACAGAGGAGTACAGTAGAGGTAGAGTACAGAGGAGTACAGTAGAGATAGAGTACAGTGGAGCACAGTAGAGGTAGAGTACAGTGGAGTACAGTAGAGTAGAGTACAGTAGAGGTAGAGTACAGTGGAGCACAGTAAAGGTAGAGTACAGTGGAGCACAGTAGAGATAGAGTACAGTGGAGTACAGTAGAGGTAGAGTACAGTGGAGTACAGTAGATGTAGAGTACAGAGGAGCACATTAGAGGTAGAGTACAGTGGAGTACAGTAGAGGTAGAATACAGTGGAGTACAGTAGAGATAGAGTACAGTGGAGTACAGTAGAAGTAGAGTACAGTGGAGCACAGTAGAGATAGAGTACAGTGGAGTACAGTAGAGGTAGAGAACAGTGCAGTACAGTAGAGGTAGAGTACAGTGGAGTACAGTAGAGATAGAGTACAGTGGAGCACAGTAGAGATAGAGTACAGTGGAGTACAGTAGAGGTAGAGTACAGTGGAGTAAAGTAGAGGTAGAGTACAGTGGAGTACAGTAGAGTTGGAGTACAGTGGAGTACAGTGGAGCACATTAGAGGTGGAGTACAGAAGAGTACAGTAGAGGTAGAGTACAGTAGAGATAGAGTATAGTGGAGCACAGTAGAGATAGAGTACAGTGGAGCACAGTAGTGGTAGAGTAGAGTGGAGTACAGTACAGATAGACTACAATGGAGCACAGTAGAGATAGAGTACAGTGGAGTACAGTTGAGGTAGAGTACAGTGGAGTACAGTAGAGGTAGAGTACAGTGGAGTACAGTGGAGCACATTAGATGTGGAGTACAGTGGAGCACAGTAGAGGTAGAGTACAGTGGAGCACAGTAGAGATAGATTACAGTGGAGTACAGTAGAGGTAGAGTACAGTGGAGTAAAGTAGAGGTAGAGTACAGTGGAGTACAGTAGAGTCGGAGTACAGTGGAGTACAGTGGAGCACATTAGAGGTGGAGTACAGAAGAGTACTGTAGAGGTAGAGTACAGTAGAGATAGAGTATAGTGGAGCACAGTAGAGATAGAGTACAGTGGGGCACAGTAGAGGTAGAGTACAGTGGAGTACAGTAGAGGTAGAGTACAGTGGAGTACAGTAGAGGTAGAGTGCAGTAGAGTACAGTAGAGGTAGAGTACAGTGGAGTACAGTAGAGATAGAGTACAGTGGAGCACAGTAGTGGTAGAGTAGAGTGGAGTACAGTACAGATAGACTACAATGGAGCACAGTAGAGATAGAGTACAGTGGAGTACAGTAGAGGTAGAGTACAGTGGAGTACAGTAGAGGTAGAGTACAGTGGAGTACAGTGGAGCACATTAGAGGTGGAGTACAGTGGAGCACAGTAGAGGTAGAGTACAGTGGAGCACAGTAGAGGTAGAGTACAGTGGAGCACAGTAGAGGTAGAGTACAGTGGAGTACAGTAGAGGTAGAGTACAGTGGAGTACAGTAGAGTAGAGTACAGTAGAGCACAGTAGAGGTAGAGTACAGTGGAGCACAGTAGAGATAGAGTACAGTGGAGTACAGTAGATGTAGAGTAAAGTGGAGTACAGTAGAGGTAGAGTACAGTGGAGCACAGAAGAGGTAGAGTACAGTGGAACACAGTAGAGGTAGAGTACAGAGGAGCACAGTAGAGGTAGAGTAAAGAGGAGCACAGTAGAGATAGAGTACAGTGGAGCACAGTAGAGGTAGAGTACAGTGGAGTACAGTAGAGTAGAGTACAGTGGAGCACAGTAGAGGTAGAGTACAGTGGAGCACAGTAGAGGTAGAGTACAGTGGAGTACAGTAGAGATAGAGTACAGTGGAGTACAGTAGAGATAGAGTACAGTGGAGCACAGTAGAGATAGAGTACAGTGGAGAACAGTAGAGGTAGAGTACAGTGGAGTACAGTAGAGTAGAGTACAGTAGAGCACAGTAGAGGTAGAGTACAGTGGAGCACAGTAGAGGTAGAGTACAGAGGAGCACAGTAGAGATAGAGTACAGTGGAGCACAGTAGAGGTAGAGTACAGTGGAGCACAGTAGAGTAGAGTACAGTAGAGCACATTAGAGGTAGAGTAGAGTGGAGCACAGTAGAGGTAGAGAACAGTGGAGTACAGTAGAGATAGAGTACAGTGGAGTACAGTAGAGGTAGAGTACAGTGGAGTACAGTAGAGGTAGAGTACAGAGGAGCACAGTAGAGATAGAGTACAGTGGAGCACAGTAGAGGTAGAGTACAGTGGAGTACAGTAGAGATAGAGTACAGTGGAGTACAGTAGAGGTAGAGTACAGTGGAGTACAGTAGAGGTAGAGTCCAATGGAGTACAGTGGAGCATATTAGAGGTGGAGTACAGTGGAGCACAGTAGAGGTAGAGTACAGTGGAGCACAGTAGAGGTAGAGTACAGTGGAGTACAGTAGAGGTAGAGTACAGTGGAGTACAGTAGAGTAGAGTAGAGTAGAGTACAGTAGAGCACAGTAGAGGTAGAGTACAGTGGAGCACAGTAGAGATAGAGTACAGTGGAGTACAGTAGAGGTAGAGTACAGTGGAGTGCAGTAGAGGTAGAGTACAGTGGAGCACATTAGAGGTAGAGTACAGTGGAGTACAGTAGAGGTAGAGTACAGTGGAGTACAGTAGCGGTAGAGTACAGTGGAGTACAGTAGAGGTAGAGTACAGTGGAGTACAGTAGAGGTAGAGTACAGTGGAGTACAATAGAGTAGAGTACAGTAGATCACACTAGAGTTAGAGTACAGTGGAGCAGAGTAAAGATAGAGTACAGTGGAGTACAGTAGAGGTAGAGTACAGTGGAGTACAGTCGAGGTGGAGTACAGTAGAGTACAGTAGAGGTAGAGAACAGTACAGTACAGTAGAGGTAGAGTACAGTGGAGTAGAGTAGAGAGAGAGTACAGTGGAGCACAGTAGAGATAGACTACAGTGGAGTACAGTAGAGGTAGAGAACAGTACAGTACAGTAGAGGTAGAGTACAGTAGAGTACAGTAGAGGTAGAGTACAGTGGAGTACAGTAGAGGTAGAGTACAGTGGAGCACATTAGAGGTGGATTACAGTAGAGTACAGTAGAGATAGAGTACAGTAGAGTACAGTAGAGGTAGAGTAGAGTGGAGTACAGTAGAGATAGAGTACAGTGGAGCACAGTAGAAGTAGAGTACAGTGGAGTACAGTAGAGGTAGAGTACAGTAGAGTACAGTAGAGGTAGAGTACAGTGGAGTACAGTGGAGCACATTAGAGGTGGATTACAGTGGAGCACAGTAGAGGTAGAGTACAGTGGAGCAAAGTAGAGGTAGAGTACAGTGGAGTAGAGTAGAGGTAGAGTACAGTGGAGTACAGTAGAGTAGAGTAGAGTACAGTAGAGCACAGTAGAGGTAGAGTACAGTGGAGCACAGTAGAGTAGAGTACAGTGGAGTACAGTAGAGGTAGAGTACAGTGGAGTAAAGTAGAGGTAGAGTACAGTGGAGTACAGTAGAGTAGAGTACAGTGGAGCACAGTAGAGGTAGAGTACAGTGGAGTACAGTAGAGGTAGAGTACAGTGGAGTACAGTTTTTGTAGAGTACAGAGGAGCACAGTAGAGGTAGAGTACAGTGGAGCACAGTAGAGGTAGAGTACAGTGGAGCACAGTAGAGATAGAGTACAGTGGAGTACAGTAGAGGTAGAGTACAGTGGAGTACAGTAGAGGTAGAGTACAGTGGAGTACAGTAGAGGTAGAGTACAGTGGAGTACAGTAGAGGTAGAGTACAGTGGAGTACAGTAGAGTAGAGTACAGTATATCACAGTAGAGGTAGAGTACAGTGGAGCACAGTAGAGATAGAGTACAGTGGAGTACAGTAGAGGTAGAGTACAGTAGAGCCCAGTAGAGGTAGAGTACAGTGGAGTACAGTAGAGGTAGAGTACAGTGGAGTACAGTAGAGATAGAGTACAGTGGAGTACAGTAGAGGTAGAGTACAGTAGAGTACAGTAGAGGTAGAGTACAGTGGAGTACAGTAGAGATAGAGTACAGTGGAGCACAGTAGTGGTAGAGTACAGTGGAGTACAGTACAGATAGACTACAGTGGAGCACAGTAGAGATAGAGTACAGTGGAGTACAGTAGACGTAGAGTACAGTGGAGTACAGTAGAGGTAGAGTACAGTGGAGCACAGTAGAGGTAGAGTACAGTGGAGCACAGTAGAGGTAGAGTACAGTGGAGCACAGTAGAGAGAGTACAGTGGAGCACAGTAGAGGTAGAGTACAGTGGAGCACAGTAGAGTAGAGTACAGTAGAGCACAGTAGAGGTAGAGTACAGTGGAGCACAGTAGAGGTAGAGTACAGAGGAGCAGAGTAGAGATAGAGTACAGTGGAGCACAGTAGAGGTAGAGTACAGTGGAGCACAATAGAGTAGAGTACAGTAGAGCACATTAGAGGTAGAGTACAGTGGAGCACAGTAGAGGTAGAGTACAGTGGAGTACAGTAGGAGTACAGTAGAGATAGAGTACAGTGGAGCACAGTAGAGATAGAGTAAAGTGGAGCACAGTAGAGGTAGAGTACAGTGGAGTACAGTAGAGTAGAGTACAGTAGAGCACAGTAGAGGTAGAGTACAGTGGAGCACAGTAGAGGTAGAGTACAGAGGAGCAGAGTAGAGATAGAGTACAGTGGAGCACAGTAGAAGTAGAGTACAGTGGAGCGCAATAGAGTAGAGTACAGTAGAGCACATTAGAGGTAGAGTACAGTGGAGCACAGTAGAGGTAGAGTACAGTGGAGTACAGTAGAGATAGAGTACAGTGGAGTAAAGTAGAGGTAGAGTACAGAGGAGTACAGTAGAGGTAGAGTACAGAGGAGTACAGTAGAGATAGAGTACAGTGGAGCACAGTAGAGGTAGAGTACAGTGGAGTACAGTAGAGTAGAGTACAGTAGAGGTAGAGTACAGTGGAGCACAGTAAAGGTAGAGTACAGTGGAGCACAGTAGAGATAGAGTACAGTGGAGTACAGTAGAGGTAGAGTACAGTGGAGTACAGTAGATGTAGAGTACAGAGGAGCACATTAGAGGTAGAGTACAGTGGAGTACAGTAGAGGTAGAATACAGTGGAGTACAGTAGAGATAGAGTACAGTGGAGTACAGTAGAAGTAGAGTACAGTGGAGCACAGTAGAGATAGAGTACAGTGGAGTACAGTAGAGGAAGAGAACAGTGGAGTACAATAGAGTAGAGTACAGTAGATCACACTAGAGGTAGAGTACAGTGGAGCACAGTAAAGATAGAGTACAGTGGAGTACAGTAGAGGTAGAGTACAGTGGAGTACAGTCGAGGTGGAGTACAGTGGAGTACAATAGAGTAGAGTACAGTAGATCACACTAGAGGTAGAGTACAGTGGAGTACAGTAGAGGTACAGTACAGTGGAGTACAGTAGAAGTAGAGTACAGTGGAGCACAGTAGAGATAGAGTACAGTGGAGTACAGTAGAGGTAGAGAACAGTGGAGTACAATAGAGTAGAGTACAGTAGATCACACTAGAGGTAGAGTACAGTGGAGCACAGTAAAGATAGAGTACAGTGGAGTACAGTAGAGGTAGAGTACAGTGGAGTACAGTCGAGGTAGAGTACAGTGGAGTACAGTAGAGATAGAGTACAGTGGAGCACAGTAGAAGTAGAGTACAGTGGAGTACAGTAGAGGTACAGTACAGTGGAGTACAGTAGAGGTAGAGTACAGTGGAGTACAGTAGAGTAGAGTAGAGTACAGTAGATTACAGTAGAGGTAGAGTACAGTGGAGCAAAGTAGAGATAGAGTACAGTGGAGTACAGTAGAGGTAGAGTACAGTGGAGTACAGTAGAGGTAGAGTACAGTGGATTACATTAGAGGTAGAGTACAGTGGAGTACAGTAGAGGTAGAGTACAGTGGAGTACAGTAGCGGTAGAGTACAGTGGAGTACAGTAGAGAAAGAGTACAGTGGAGTACAGTAGAGGTAGAGTACAGTGGAGTACAATAGAGTAGAGTACAGTAGATCACACTAGAGGTAGAGTACAGTGGAGCACAGTAAAGATAGAGTACAGTGGAGTACAGTAGAGGTAGAGTACAGTGGAGTACAGTCGAGGTGGAGTACAGTAGAGTACAGTAGAGGTAGAGAACAGTACAGTACAGTAGAGGTAGAGTACAGTGGAGTAGAGTAGAGAGAGAGTACAGTGGAGCACAGTAGAGATAGACTACAGTGGAGTACAGTAGAGGTAGAGAACAGTACAGTACAGTAGAGGTAGAGTACAGTAGAGTACAGTAGAGATAGTGTACAGTGGAGCACAGTAGAGATAGAGTACAGTGGAGTACAGTAGAGGTAGAGTACAGTGGAGTACAGTAGAGGTAGAGTACAGTGGAGCACATTAGAGGTGGATTACAGTAGAGTACAGTAGAGATAGAGTAGAGTAGAGTACAGTAGAGGTAGAGTACAGTGGAGTACAGTAGAGATAGAGTACAATGGAGCACAGTAGAAGTAGAATACAGTGGAGTACAGTAGAGGTAGAGTAGAGTGGAGTACAGTAGAGGTAGAGTACAGTGGAGTACAGTGGAGCACATCAGAGGTGGATTACAGTGGAGCACAGTAGAGGTAGAGTACAGTGGAGCAAAGTAGAGGTAGAGTACAGTGGAGTACAGTAGAGTAGAGTAGAGTACAGTAGAGCACAGTAGAGGTAGAGTACAGTGGAGCACAGTAGAGTAGAGTACAGTGGAGTACAGTAGAGGTAGAGTACAGTGGAGTACAGTAGAGGTAGAGAACAGTACAGTACAGTAGAGGTTTAAGTACAGTAGAGTACAGTAGAGATAGTGTACAGTGGAGCACATTAGAGGTGGATTACAGTAGAGATAGAGTACAGTAGAGTACAGTAGAGGTAGAGTACAGTGGAGTACAGTAGAGATAGAGTACAGTGGAGCACAGTAGAAGTAGAGTACAGTGGAGTACAGTAGAGGTAGAGTACAGTGGAGTAGAGTAGAGATAGAGTACAGTGGAGTACAGTAGAGGTAGAGTACAGTGGAGTACAGTAGAGGTAGAGTACAGTGGAGTACAGTAGAGTAGAGTACAGTAGAGCACAGTAGAGGTAGAGTACAGTGGAGCACAGTAGATGTAGAGTACAGAGGAGCACATTAGAGGTAGAGTACAGTGGAGTACAGTAGAGGTAGAATACAGTGGAGCAAAGTAGAAGTAGAGTACAGTGGAGTACAGTAGAGGTAGAGTACAGTGGAGTACAGTAGAGGTAGAGTACAGTGGAGCACAGTAGAAGTAGAGTACAGTGGAGTACAGTAGAGGTAGAGTACAGTGGAGTAGAGTAGAGATAGAGTACAGTGGAGTACAGTAGAGGTAGAGTACAGTGGAGTACAGTAGAGGTAGAGTACAGTGGAGTACAGTAGAGTAGAGTACAGTAGAGCACAGTAGAGGTAGAGTACAGTGGAGCACAGTAGATGTAGAGTACAGAGGAGCACATTAGAGGTAGAGTACAGTGGAGTACAGTAGAGGTAGAATACAGTGGAGCAAAGTAGAAGTAGAGTACAGTGGAGTACAGTAGAGGTAGAGTACAGTGGAGTACAGTAGAGGTAGAGTACAGTGGAGTACAGTAGAGGTAGAGTACAGTGGAGCACATTAGAGGTAGAGTACAGTGGAGTACAGTAGAGGTAGAGTACAGTGGAGTACAGTAGCGGTAGAGTACAGTGGAGTACAGTAGAGAAAGAGTACAGTGGAGTACAGTAGAGGTAGAGTACAGTGGAGTACAATAGAGTAGAGTACAGTAGATCACACTAGAGGTAGAGTACAGTGGAGCACAGTAAAGATAGAGTACAGTGGAGTACAGTAGAGGTAGAGTACAGTGGAGTACAGTCGAGGTGGAGTACAGTAGAGTACAGTAGAGGTAGAGAACAGTACAGTACAGTAGAGGTAGAGTACAGTGGAGTAGAGTAGAGAGAGAGTACAGTGGAGCACAGTAGAGATAGACTACAGTGGAGTACAGTAGAGGTAGAGAACAGTACAGTACAGTAGAGGTAGAGTACAGTAGAGTACAGTAGAGATAGTGTACAGTGGAGCACAGTAGAGATAGAGTACAGTGGAGTACAGTAGAGGTAGAGTACAGTGGAGTACAGTAGAGGTAGAGTACAGTGGAGCACATTAGAGGTGGATTACAGTAGAGTACAGTAGAGATAGAGTACAGTAGAGTACAGTAGAGGTAGAGTACAGTGGAGTACAGTAGAGATAGAGTACAATGGAGCACAGTAGAAGTAGAATACAGTGGAGTACAGTAGAGGTAGAGTAGAGTGGAGTACAGTAGAGGTAGAGTACAGTGGAGTACAGTGGAGCACATCAGAGGTGGATTACAGTGGAGCACAGTAGAGGTAGAGTACAGTGGAGCAAAGTAGAGGTAGAGTACAGTGGAGTACAGTAGAGTAGAGTAGAGTACAGTAGAGCACAGTAGAGGTAGAGTACAGTGGAGCACAGTAGAGTAGAGTACAGTGGAGTACAGTAGAGGTAGAGTACAGTGGAGTACAGTAGAGGTAGAGAACAGTACAGTACAGTAGAGGTTTAAGTACAGTAGAGTACAGTAGAGATAGTGTACAGTGGAGCACAATAGAGGTAGAGTACAGTGGAGTACAGTAGAGGTAGAGTACAGTGGAGCACATTAGAGGTGGATTACAGTAGAGATAGAGTACAGTAGAGTACAGTAGAGGTAGAGTACAGTGGAGTACAGTAGAGATAGAGTACAGTGGAGCACAGTAGAAGTAGAGTACAGTGGAGTACAGTAGAGGTAGAGTACAGTGGAGTAGAGTAGAGATAGAGTACAGTGGAGTACAGTAGAGGTAGAGTACAGTGGAGTACAGTAGAGGTAGAGTACAGTGGAGTACAGTAGAGTAGAGTACAGTAGAGCACAGTAGAGGTAGAGTACAGTGGAGCACAGTAGATGTAGAGTACAGAGGAGCACATTAGAGGTAGAGTACAGTGGAGTACAGTAGAGGTAGAATACAGTGGAGCAAAGTAGAAGTAGAGTACAGTGGAGTACAGTAGAGGTAGAGTACAGTGGAGTACAGTAGAGGTAGAGTACAGTGGAGCACAGTAGAGGTAGAGTACAGTGGAGTACAGTAGAGGTAGAGTACAGTGGAGTACAGTAGAGTAGAGTACAGTAGAGCACAGTAGATGTAGAGTACAGTGGAGCACAGTAGATGTAGAGTACAGAGGAGCACATTAGAGGTAGAGTACAGTGGAGTACAGTAGAGGTAGAATACAGTGGAGTACAGTAGAGATAGAGTACAGTGGAGTACAGTAGAAGTAGAGTACAGTGGAGCACAGTAGAGATAGAGTACAGTGGAGTACAGTAGAGGTAGAGTAAAGTGGAGCACAGTAGAGGTAGAGTACAGTGGAGCACATTAGAGGTAGAGTACAGTGGAGCACAGAAGAGGTAGAGTACAGTGGAACACAGTAGATGTAGAGTACAGAGGAGCACAGTAGAGGTAGAGTAAAGAGGAGCACAGTAGAGATAGAGTACAGTGGAGCACAGTAGAGGTAGAGTACAGTGGAGTACAGTAGAGTAGAGTACAGTGGAGCACAGTAGAGGTAGAGTACAGTGGAGCACAGTAGAGGTAGAGTACAGTGGAGTACAGTAGAGATAGAGTACAGTGGAGTACAGTAGAGATAGAGTACAGTGGAGCACAGTAGAGATAGAGTACAGTGGAGCACAGTAGAGGTAGAGTACAGTGGAGTACAGTAGAGTAGAGTACAGTAGAGCACAGTAGAGGTAGAGTACAGTGGAGCACAGTAGAGGTAGAGTACAGAGGAGCACAGTAGAGATAGAGTACAGTGGAGCACAGTAGAGGTAGAGTACAGTGGAGCACAGTAGAGTAGAGTACAGTAGAGCACATTAGAGGTAGAGTACAGTGGAGCACAGTAGAGGTAGAGTACAGTGGAGTACAGTAGAGATAGAGTACAGTGGAGTACAGTAGAGGTAGAGTACAGTGGAGTACAGTAGAGGTAGAGTACAGAGGAGCACAGTAGAGATAGAGTACAGTGGACCACAGTAGAGGTAGAGTACAGTGGAGTACAGTAGAGTAGAGTACAGTAGAGGTAGAGTACAGTGGAGCACAATAAAGGTAGAGTACAGTGGAGCACAGTAGAGATAGAGTACAGTGGAGTAAAGTAGAGGTAGAGTACAGTGGAGTACAGTAGATGTAGAGTACAGAGGAGCACATTAGAGGTAGAGTACAGTGGAGTACAGTAGAGGTAGAATACAGTGGAGTACAGAAGAGATAGAGAACAGTGGAGCACAGTAGAGATAGAGTACAGTGGAGTACAGTAGAGGTAGAGAACAGTGCAGTACAGTGGAGGTAGAGTACAGTGGAGTACAGTAGAGATAGAGTACAGTGGAGCACAGTAGAGATAGAGTACAGTGGAGTACAGTAGAGGTAGAGTACAGTGGAGTAAAGTAGAGGTAGAGTACAGTGGAGTACAGTAGAGGTGGAGTACAGTGGAGTACAGTGGAGCACATTAGAGGTGGAGTACAGAAGAGTACTGTAGAGGTAGAGTACAGTAGAGATAGAGTACAGTGGAGCAAAGTAGAGGTAGAGTACAGTGGAGTACAGTTGAGATAGAGTACAGTGGAGTACAGTAGAGGTAGAGTACAGTGGAGTACAGTAGAGGTAGAGTACAGTAGAGTACAGTAGAGGTAGAGTACAGTGGAGTACAGTAGAGATAGAGTACAGTGGAGCACAGTAGTGGTAGAGTACAGTGGAGTACAGTACAGATAGACTACAGTGGAGCACAGTAGAGATAGAGTACAGTGGAGTACAGTAGAGGTAGAGTACAGTGGAGTACAGTAGAGGTAGAGTCCAATGGAGTACAGTGGAGCATATTAGAGGTGGAGTACAGTGGAGCACAGTAGAGGTAGAGTACAGTGGAGCACAGTAGAGGTAGAGTACAGTGGAGTACAGTAGAGGTAGAGTACAGTGGAGTACAGTAGAGTAGAGTAGAGTAGAGTACAGTAGAGCACAGTAGAGGTAGAGTACAGTGGAGCACAGTAGAGATAGAGTACAGTGGAGTACAGTAGAGGTAGAGTACAGTGGAGTGCAGTAGAGGTAGAGTACAGTGGAGCACATTAGAGGTAGAGTACAGTGGAGTACAGTAGAGGTAGAGTACAGTGGAGTACAGTAGCGGTAGAGTACAGTGGAGTACAGTAGAGGTAGAGTACAGTGGAGTACAGTAGAGGTAGAGTACAGTGGAGTACAATAGAGTAGAGTACAGTAGATCACACTAGAGTTAGAGTACAGTGGAGCAGAGTAAAGATAGAGTACAGTGGAGTACAGTAGAGGTAGAGTACAGTGGAGTACAGTCGAGGTGGAGTACAGTAGAGTACAGTAGAGGTAGAGAACAGTACAGTACAGTAGAGGTAGAGTACAGTGGAGTAGAGTAGAGAGAGAGTACAGTGGAGCACAGTAGAGATAGACTACAGTGGAGTACAGTAGAGGTAGAGAACAGTACAGTACAGTAGAGGTAGAGTACAGTAGAGTACAGTAGAGATAGTGTACAGTGGAGCACAGTAGAGAGAGAGTACAGTGGAGTACAGTAGAGGTAGAGTACAGTGGAGTACAGTAGAGGTAGAGTACAGTGGAGCACATTAGAGGTGGATTACAGTAGAGTACAGTAGAGATAGAGTACAGTAGAGGTAGAGTAGAGTGGAGTACAGTAGAGATAGAGTACAGTGGAGCACAGTAGAAGTAGAGTACAGTGGAGTACAGTAGAGGTAGAGTACAGTAGAGTACAGTAGAGGTAGAGTACAGTGGAGTACAGTGGAGCACATTAGAGGTGGATTACAGTGGAGCAGAGTAGAGGTAGAGTACAGTGGAGCAAAGTAGAGGTAGAGTACAGTGGAGTAGAGTAGAGGTAGAGTACAGTGGAGTACAGTAGAGTAGAGTAGAGTACAGTAGAGCACAGTAGAGGTAGAGTACAGTGGAGCACAGTAGAGTAGAGTACAGTGGAGTACAGTAGAGGTAGAGTACAGTGGAGTAAAGTAGAGGTAGAGTACAGTGGAGTACAGTAGAGTAGAGTACAGTGGAGCACAGTAGAGGTAGAGTACAGTGGAGTACAGTAGAGGTAGAGTACAGTGGAGTACAGTTTTTGTAGAGTACAGAGGAGCACAGTAGAGGTAGAGTACAGTGGAGCACAGTAGAGGTAGAGTACAGTGGAGCACAGTAGAGATAGAGTACAGTGGAGTACAGTAGAGGTAGAGTACAGTGGAGTACAGTAGAGGTAGAGTACAGTGGAGTACAGTAGAGGTAGAGTACAGTGGAGTACAGTAGAGGTAGAGTACAGTGGAGTACAGTAGAGTAGAGTACAGTATATCACAGTAGAGGTAGAGTACAGTGGAGCACAGTAGAGATAGAGTACAGTGGAGTACAGTAGAGGTAGAGTACAGTAGAGCCCAGTAGAGGTAGAGTACAGTGGAGTACAGTAGAGGTAGAGTACAGTGGAGTACAGTAGAGATAGAGTACAGTGGAGTACAGTAGAGGTAGAGTACAGTAGAGTACAGTAGAGGTAGAGTACAGTGGAGTACAGTAGAGATAGAGTACAGTGGAGCACAGTAGTGGTAGAGTACAGTGGAGTACAGTACAGATAGACTACAGTGGAGCACAGTAGAGATAGAGTACAGTGGAGTACAGTAGACGTAGAGTACAGTGGAGTACAGTAGAGGTAGAGTACAGTGGAGCACAGTAGAGGTAGAGTACAGTGGAGCACAGTAGAGGTAGAGTACAGTGGAGCACAGTAGAGAGAGTACAGTGGAGCACAGTAGAGGTAGAGTACAGTGGAGTACAGTAGAGTAGAGTACAGTAGAGCACAGTAGAGGTAGAGTACAGTGGAGCACAGTAGAGGTAGAGTATAGAGGAGCAGAGTAGAGATAGAGTACAGTGGAGCACAGTAGAGGTAGACTACAGTGGAGCACAATAGAGTAGAGTACAGTAGAGCACATTAGAGGTAGAGTACAGTGGAGCACAGTAGAGGTAGAGTACAGTGGAGTACAGTAGGAGTACAGTAGAGATAGAGTACAGTGGAGCACAGTAGAGATAGAGTAAAGTGGAGCACAGTAGAGGTAGAGTACAGTGGAGTACAGTAGAGTAGAGTACAGTAGAGCACAGTAGAGGTAGAGTACAGTGGAGCACAGTAGAGGTAGAGTACAGAGGAGCAGAGTAGAGATAGAGTACAGTGGAGCACAGTAGAAGTAGAGTACAGTGGAGCGCAATAGAGTAGAGTACAGTAGAGCACATTAGAGGTAGAGTACAGTGGAGCACAGTAGAGGTAGAGTACAGTGGAGTACAGTAGAGATAGAGTACAGTGGAGTACAGTAGAGGTAGAGTACAGAGGAGTACAGTAGAGGTAGAGTACAGAGGAGTACAGTAGAGATAGAGTACAGTGGAGCACAGTAGAGGTAGAGTACAGTGGAGTACAGTAGAGTAGAGTACAGTAGAGGTAGAGTACAGTGGAGCACAGTAAAGGTAGAGTACAGTGGAGCACAGTAGAGATAGAGTACAGTGGAGTACAGTAGAGGTAGAGTACAGTGGAGCACAGTAGAGATAGAGTACAGTGGAGCACAGTAGATGTAGAGTACAGAGGAGCACATTAGAGGTAGAGTACAGTGGAGTACAGTAGAGGTAGAATACAGTGGAGTACAGTAGAGATAGAGTACAGTGGAGTACAGTAGAAGTAGAGTACAGTGGAGCACAGTAGAGATAGAGTACAGTGGAGTACAGTAGAGGTAGAGAACAGTGCAGTACAGTAGAGGTAGAGTACAGTGGAGTACAGTAGAGATAGAGTACAGTGGAGCACAGTAGAGATAGAGTACAGTGGAGTACAGTAGAGGTAGAGTACAGTGGAGTAAAGTAGAGGTAGAGTACAGTGGAGCACAGTAGAGAGAGTACAGTGGAGCACAGTAGAGGTAGAGTACAGTGGAGTACAGTAGAGTAGAGTACAGTAGAGCACAGTAGAGGTAGAGTACAGTGGAGCACAGTAGAGGTAGAGTATAGAGGAGCAGAGTAGAGATAGAGTACAGTGGAGCACAGTAGAGGTAGACTACAGTGGAGCACAATAGAGTAGAGTACAGTAGAGCACATTAGAGGTAGAGTACAGTGGAGCACAGTAGAGGTAGAGTACAGTGGAGTACAGTAGGAGTACAGTAGAGATAGAGTACAGTGGAGCACAGTAGAGATAGAGTAAAGTGGAGCACAGTAGAGGTAGAGTACAGTGGAGTACAGTAGAGTAGAGTACAGTAGAGCACAGTAGAGGTAGAGTACAGTGGAGCACAGTAGAGGTAGAGTACAGAGGAGCAGAGTAGAGATAGAGTACAGTGGAGCACAGTAGAAGTAGAGTACAGTGGAGCGCAATAGAGTAGAGTACAGTAGAGCACATTAGAGGTAGAGTACAGTGGAGCACAGTAGAGGTAGAGTACAGTGGAGTACAGTAGAGATAGAGTACAGTGGAGTACAGTAGAGGTAGAGTACAGAGGAGTACAGTAGAGGTAGAGTACAGAGGAGTACAGTAGAGATAGAGTACAGTGGAGCACAGTAGAGGTAGAGTACAGTGGAGTACAGTAGAGTAGAGTACAGTAGAGGTAGAGTACAGTGGAGCACAGTAAAGGTAGAGTACAGTGGAGCACAGTAGAGATAGAGTACAGTGGAGTACAGTAGAGGTAGAGTACAGTGGAGTACAGTAGATGTAGAGTACAGAGGAGCACATTAGAGGTAGAGTACAGTGGAGTACAGTAGAGGTAGAATACAGTGGAGTACAGTAGAGATAGAGTACAGTGGAGTACAGTAGAAGTAGAGTACAGTGGAGCACAGTAGAGATAGAGTACAGTGGAGTACAGTAGAGGTAGAGAACAGTGCAGTACAGTAGAGGTAGAGTACAGTGGAGTACAGTAGAGATAGAGTACAGTGGAGCACAGTAGAGATAGAGTACAGTGGAGTACAGTAGAGGTAGAGTACAGTGGAGTAAAGTAGAGGTAGAGTACAGTGGAGTACAGTAGAGTTGGAGTACAGTGGAGTACAGTGGAGCACATTAGAGGTGGAGTACAGAAGAGTACTGTAGAGGTAGAGTACAGTAGAGATAGAGTATAGTGGAGCACAGTAGAGATAGAGTACAGTGGAGCACAGTAGTGGTAGAGTAGAGTGGAGTACAGTACAGATAGACTACAATGGAGCACAGTAGAGATAGAGTACAGTGGAGTACAGTTGAGGTAGAGTACAGTGGAGTACAGTAGAGGTAGAGTACAGTGGAGTACAGTGGAGCACATTAGATGTGGAGTACAGTGGAGCACAGTAGAGGTAGAGTACAGTGGAGCACAGTAGAGATAGATTACAGTGGAGTACAGTAGAGGTAGAGTACAGTGGAGTAAAGTAGAGGTAGAGTACAGTGGAGTACAGTAGAGTCGGAGTACAGTGGAGTACAGTGGAGCACATTAGAGGTGGAGTACAGAAGAGTACTGTAGAGGTAGAGTACAGTAGAGATAGAGTATAGTGGAGCACAGTAGAGATAGAGTACAGTGGGGCACAGTAGAGGTAGAGTACAGTGGAGTACAGTAGAGGTAGAGTACAGTGGAGTACAGTAGAGGTAGAGTGCAGTAGAGTACAGTAGAGGTAGAGTACAGTGGAGTACAGTAGAGATAGAGTACAGTGGAGCACAGTAGTGGTAGAGTAGAGTGGAGTACAGTACAGATAGACTACAATGGAGCACAGTAGAGATAGAGTACAGTGGAGTACAGTAGAGGTAGAGTACAGTGGAGTACAGTAGAGGTAGAGTACAGTGGAGTACAGTGGAGCACATTAGAGGTGGAGTACAGTGGAGCACAGTAGAGGTAGAGTACAGTGGAGCACAGTAGAGGTAGAGTACAGTGGAGCACAGTAGAGGTAGAGTACAGTGGAGTACAGTAGAGGTAGAGTACAGTGGAGTACAGTAGAGTAGAGTACAGTAGAGCACAGTAGAGGTAGAGTACAGTGGAGCACAGTAGAGATAGAGTACAGTGGAGTACAGTAGATGTAGAGTAAAGTGGAGTACAGTAGAGGTAGAGTACAGTGGAGCACAGAAGAGGTAGAGTACAGTGGAACACAGTAGAGGTAGAGTACAGAGGAGCACAGTAGAGGTAGAGTAAAGAGGAGCACAGTAGAGATAGAGTACAGTGGAGCACAGTAGAGGTAGAGTACAGTGGAGTACAGTAGAGTAGAGTACAGTGGAGCACAGTAGAGGTAGAGTACAGTGGAGCACAGTAGAGGTAGAGTACAGTGGAGTACAGTAGAGATAGAGTACAGTGGAGTACAGTAGAGATAGAGTACAGTGGAGCACAGTAGAGATAGAGTACAGTGGAGAACAGTAGAGGTAGAGTACAGTGGAGTACAGTAGAGTAGAGTACAGTAGAGCACAGTAGAGGTAGAGTACAGTGGAGCACAGTAGAGGTAGAGTACAGAGGAGCACAGTAGAGATAGAGTACAGTGGAGCACAGTAGAGGTAGAGTACAGTGGAGCACAGTAGAGTAGAGTACAGTAGAGCACATTAGAGGTAGAGTAGAGTGGAGCACAGTAGAGGTAGAGAACAGTGGAGTACAGTAGAGATAGAGTACAGTGGAGTACAGTAGAGGTAGAGTACAGTGGAGTACAGTAGAGGTAGAGTACAGAGGAGCACAGTAGAGATAGAGTACAGTGGAGCACAGTAGAGGTAGAGTACAGTGGAGTACAGTAGAGATAGAGTACAGTGGAGTACAGTAGAGGTAGAGTACAGTGGAGTACAGTAGAGGTAGAGTCCAATGGAGTACAGTGGAGCATATTAGAGGTGGAGTACAGTGGAGCACAGTAGAGGTAGAGTACAGTGGAGCACAGTAGAGGTAGAGTACAGTGGAGTACAGTAGAGGTAGAGTACAGTGGAGTACAGTAGAGTAGAGTAGAGTAGAGTACAGTAGAGCACAGTAGAGGTAGAGTACAGTGGAGCACAGTAGAGATAGAGTACAGTGGAGTACAGTAGAGGTAGAGTACAGTGGAGTGCAGTAGAGGTAGAGTACAGTGGAGCACATTAGAGGTAGAGTACAGTGGAGTACAGTAGAGGTAGAGTACAGTGGAGTACAGTAGCGGTAGAGTACAGTGGAGTACAGTAGAGGTAGAGTACAGTGGAGTACAGTAGAGGTAGAGTACAGTGGAGTACAATAGAGTAGAGTACAGTAGATCACACTAGAGTTAGAGTACAGTGGAGCAGAGTAAAGATAGAGTACAGTGGAGTACAGTAGAGGTAGAGTACAGTGGAGTACAGTCGAGGTGGAGTACAGTAGAGTACAGTAGAGGTAGAGAACAGTACAGTACAGTAGAGGTAGAGTACAGTGGAGTAGAGTAGAGAGAGAGTACAGTGGAGCACAGTAGAGATAGACTACAGTGGAGTACAGTAGAGGTAGAGAACAGTACAGTACAGTAGAGGTAGAGTACAGTAGAGTACAGTAGAGATAGTGTACAGAGGAGCAGAGTAGAGATAGAGTACAGTGGAGCACAGTAGAAGTAGAGTACAGTGGAGCGCAATAGAGTAGAGTACAGTAGAGCACATTAGAGGTAGAGTACAGTGGAGCACAGTAGAGGTAGAGTACAGTGGAGTACAGTAGAGATAGAGTACAGTGGAGTACAGTAGAGGTAGAGTACAGAGGAGTACAGTAGAGGTAGAGTACAGTAGAGTACAGTAGAGATAGAGTACAGTGGAGCACAGTAGAGGTAGAGTACAGTGGAGTACAGTAGAGTAGAGTACAGTAGAGGTAGAGTACAGTGGAGTACAGTGGAGCACATTAGAGGTGGATTACAGTGGAGCACAGTAGAGGTAGAGTACAGTGGAGCAAAGTAGAGGTAGAGTACAGTGGAGTAGAGTAGAGGTAGAGTACAGTGGAGTACAGTAGAGTAGAGTAGAGTACAGTAGAGCACAGTAGAGGTAGAATACAGTGGAGCACAGTAGAGTAGAGTACAGTGGAGTACAGTAGAGGTAGAGTACAGTGGAGTAAAGTAGAGGTAGAGTACAGTGGAGTACAGTAGAGTAGAGTACAGTGGAGCACAGTAGAGGTAGAGTACAGTGGAGTACAGTAGAGGTAGAGTACAGTGGAGTACAGTTTTTGTAGAGTACAGAGGAGCACAGTAGAGGTAGAGTACAGTGGAGCACAGTAGAGGTAGAGTACAGTGGAGCACAGTAGAGATAGAGTACAGTGGAGTACAGTAGAGGTAGAGTACAGTGGAGTACAGTAGAGGTAGAGTACAGTGGAGTACAGTAGAGGTAGAGTACAGTGGAGTACAGTAGAGGTAGAGTACAGTGGAGTACAGTAGAGTAGAGTACAGTATATCACAGTAGAGGTAGAGTACAGTGGAGCACAGTAGAGATAGAGTACAGTGGAGTACAGTAGAGGTAGAGTACAGTAGAGCCCAGTAGAGGTAGAGTACAGTGGAGTACAGTAGAGGTAGAGTACAGTGGAGTACAGTAGAGATAGAGTACAGTGGAGTACAGTAGAGGTACAGTACAGTAGAGTACAGTAGAGGTAGAGTACAGTGGAGTACAGTAGAGATCGAGTACAGTGGAGCACAGTAGTGGTAGAGTACAGTGGAGTACAGTACAGATAGACTACAGTGGAGCACAGTAGAGATAGAGTACAGTGGAGTACAGTAGACGTAGAGTACAGTGGAGTACAGTAGAGGTAGAGTACAGTGGAGCACAGTAGAGGTAGAGTACAGTGGAGCACAGTAGAGGTAGAGTACAGTGGAGCACAGTAGAGAGAGTACAGTGGAGCACAGTAGAGGTAGAGTACAGTGGAGTACAGTAGAGTAGAGTACAGTAGAGCACAGTAGAGGTAGAGTACAGTGGAGCACAGTAGAGGTAGAGTACAGAGGAGCAGAGTAGAGATAGAGTACAGTGGAGCACAGTAGAGGTAGAGTACAGTGGAGCACAATAGAGTAGAGTACAGTAGAGCACATTAGAGGTAGAGTACAGTGGAGCACAGTAGAGGTAGAGTACAGTGGAGTACAGTAGGAGTACAGTAGAGATAGAGTACAGTGGAGCACAGTAGAGATAGAGTAAAGTGGAGCACAGTAGAGGTAGAGTACAGTGGAGTACAGTAGAGTAGAGTACAGTAGAGCACAGTAGAGGTAGAGTACAGTGGAGCACAGTAGAGGTAGAGTAGAGAGGAGCAGAGTAGAGATAGAGTACAGTGGAGCACAGTAGAAGTAGAGTACAGTGGAGCGCAATAGAGTAGAGTACAGTAGAGCACATTAGAGGTAGAGTACAGTGGAGCACAGTAGAGGTAGAGTACAGTGGAGTACAGTAGAGATAGAGTACAGTGGAGTACAGTAGAGGTAGAGTACAGAGGAGTACAGTAGAGGTAGAGTACAGAGGAGTACAGTAGAGATAGAGTACAGTGGAGCACAGTAGAGGTAGAGTACAGTGGAGTACAGTAGAGTAGAGTACAGTAGAGGTAGAGTACAGTGGAGCACAGTAAAGGTAGAGTACAGTGGAGCACAGTAGAGATAGAGTACAGTGGAGTACAGTAGAGGTAGAGTACAGTGGAGTACAGTAGATGTAGAGTACAGAGGAGCACATTAGAGGTATAGTACAGTGGAGTACAGTAGAGGTAGAATACAGTGGAGTACAGTAGAGATAGAGTACAGTGGAGTACAGTAGAAGTAGAGTACAGTGGAGCACAGTAGAGATAGAGTACAGTGGAGTACAGTAGAGGTAGAGAACAGTGCAGTACAGTAGAGGTAGAGTACAGTGGAGTACAGTAGAGATAGAGTACAGTGGAGCACAGTAGAGATAGAGTACAGTGGAGTACAGTAGAGGTAGAGTACAGTGGAGTAAAGTAGAGGTAGAGTACAGTGGAGTACAGTAGAGTTGGAGTACAGTGGAGTACAGTGGAGCACATTAGAGGTGGAGTACAGAAGAGTACTGTAGAGGTAGAGTACAGTAGAGATAGAGTATAGTGGAGCACAGTAGAGATAGAGTACAGTGGAGCACAGTAGTGGTAGAGTAGAGTGGAGTACAGTACAGATAGACTACAATGGAGCACAGTAGAGATAGAGTACAGTGGAGTACAGTTGAGGTAGAGTACAGTGGAGTACAGTAGAGGTAGAGTACAGTGGAGTACAGTGGAGCACATTAGATGTGGAGTACAGTGGAGCACAGTAGAGGTAGAGTACAGTGGAGCACAGTAGAGATAGATTACAGTGGAGTACAGTAGAGGTAGAGTACAGTGGAGTAAAGTAGAGGTAGAGTACAGTGGAGTACAGTAGAGTCGGAGTACAGTGGAGTACAGTGGAGCACATTAGAGGTGGAGTACAGAAGAGTACTGTAGAGGTAGAGTACAGTAGAGATAGAGTATAGTGGAGCACAGTAGAGATAGAGTACAGTGGGGCACAGTAGAGGTAGAGTACAGTGGAGTACAGTAGAGGTAGAGTACAGTGGAGTACAGTAGAGGTAGAGTGCAGTAGAGTACAGTAGAGGTAGAGTACAGTGGAGTACAGTAGAGATAGAGTACAGTGGAGCACAGTAGTGGTAGAGTAGAGTGGAGTACAGTACAGATAGACTACAATGGAGCACAGTAGAGATAGAGTACAGTGGAGTACAGTAGAGGTAGAGTACAGTGGAGTACAGTAGAGGTAGAGTACAGTGGAGTACAGTGGAGCACATTAGAGGTGGAGTACAGTGGAGCACAGTAGAGGTAGAGTACAGTGGAGCACAGTAGAGGTAGAGTACAGTGGAGCACAGTAGAGGTAGAGTACAGTGGAGTACAGTAGAGGTAGAGTACAGTGGAGTACAGTAGAGTAGAGTACAGTAGAGCACAGTAGAGGTAGAGTACAGTGGAGCACAGTAGAGATAGAGTACAGTGGAGTACAGTAGATGTAGAGTAAAGTGGAGTACAGTAGAGGTAGAGTACAGTGGAGCACAGAAGAGGTAGAGTACAGTGGAACACAGTAGAGGTAGAGTACAGAGGAGCACAGTAGAGGTAGAGTAAAGAGGAGCACAGTAGAGATAGAGTACAGTGGAGCACAGTAGAGGTAGAGTACAGTGGAGTACAGTAGAGTAGAGTACAGTGGAGCACAGTAGAGGTAGAGTACAGTGGAGCACAGTAGAGGTAGAGTACAGTGGAGTACAGTAGAGATAGAGTACAGTGGAGTACAGTAGAGATAGAGTACAGTGGAGCACAGTAGAGATAGAGTACAGTGGAGAACAGTAGAGGTAGAGTACAGTGGAGTACAGTAGAGTAGAGTACAGTAGAGCACAGTAGAGGTAGAGTACAGTGGAGCACAGTAGAGGTAGAGTACAGAGGAGCACAGTAGAGATAGAGTACAGTGGAGCACAGTAGAGGTAGAGTACAGTGGAGCACAGTAGAGTAGAGTACAGTAGAGCACATTAGAGGTAGAGTAGAGTGGAGCACAGTAGAGGTAGAGAACAGTGGAGTACAGTAGAGATAGAGTACAGTGGAGTACAGTAGAGGTAGAGTACAGTGGAGTACAGTAGAGGTAGAGTACAGAGGAGCACAGTAGAGATAGAGTACAGTGGAGCACAGTAGAGGTAGAGTACAGTGGAGTACAGTAGAGATAGAGTACAGTGGAGTACAGTAGAGGTAGAGTACAGTGGAGTACAGTAGAGGTAGAGTCCAATGGAGTACAGTGGAGCATATTAGAGGTGGAGTACAGTGGAGCACAGTAGAGGTAGAGTACAGTGGAGCACAGTAGAGGTAGAGTACAGTGGAGTACAGTAGAGGTAGAGTACAGTGGAGTACAGTAGAGTAGAGTAGAGTAGAGTACAGTAGAGCACAGTAGAGGTAGAGTACAGTGGAGCACAGTAGAGATAGAGTACAGTGGAGTACAGTAGAGGTAGAGTACAGTGGAGTGCAGTAGAGGTAGAGTACAGTGGAGCACATTAGAGGTAGAGTACAGTGGAGTACAGTAGAGGTAGAGTACAGTGGAGTACAGTAGCGGTAGAGTACAGTGGAGTACAGTAGAGGTAGAGTACAGTGGAGTACAGTAGAGGTAGAGTACAGTGGAGTACAATAGAGTAGAGTACAGTAGATCACACTAGAGTTAGAGTACAGTGGAGCAGAGTAAAGATAGAGTACAGTGGAGTACAGTAGAGGTAGAGTACAGTGGAGTACAGTCGAGGTGGAGTACAGTAGAGTACAGTAGAGGTAGAGAACAGTACAGTACAGTAGAGGTAGAGTACAGTGGAGTAGAGTAGAGAGAGAGTACAGTGGAGCACATTAGAGGTGGATTACAGTAGAGTACAGTAGAGATAGAGTACAGTAGAGTACAGTAGAGGTAGAGTAGAGTGGAGTACAGTAGAGATAGAGTACAGTGGAGCACAGTAGAAGTAGAGTACAGTGGAGTACAGTAGAGGTAGAGTACAGTAGAGTACAGTAGAGGTAGAGTACAGTGGAGTACAGTGGAGCACATTAGAGGTGGATTACAGTGGAGCAGAGTAGAGGTAGAGTACAGTGGAGCAAAGTAGAGGTAGAGTACAGTGGAGTAGAGTAGAGGTAGAGTACAGTGGAGTACAGTAGAGTAGAGTAGAGTACAGTAGAGCACAGTAGAGGTAGAGTACAGTGGAGCACAGTAGAGTAGAGTACAGTGGAGTACAGTAGAGGTAGAGTACAGTGGAGTAAAGTAGAGGTAGAGTACAGTGGAGTACAGTAGAGTAGAGTACAGTGGAGCACAGTAGAGGTAGAGTACAGTGGAGTACAGTAGAGGTAGAGTACAGTGGAGTACAGTTTTTGTAGAGTACAGAGGAGCACAGTAGAGGTAGAGTACAGTGGAGCACAGTAGAGGTAGAGTACAGTGGAGCACAGTAGAGATAGAGTACAGTGGAGTACAGTAGAGGTAGAGTACAGTGGAGTACAGTAGAGGTAGAGTACAGTGGAGTACAGTAGAGGTAGAGTACAGTGGAGTACAGTAGAGGTAGAGTACAGTGGAGTACAGTAGAGTAGAGTACAGTATATCACAGTAGAGGTAGAGTACAGTGGAGCACAGTAGAGATAGAGTACAGTGGAGTACAGTAGAGGTAGAGTACAGTAGAGCCCAGTAGAGGTAGAGTACAGTGGAGTACAGTAGAGGTAGAGTACAGTGGAGTACAGTAGAGATAGAGTACAGTGGAGTACAGTAGAGGTAGAGTACAGTAGAGTACAGTAGAGGTAGAGTACAGTGGAGTACAGTAGAGATAGAGTACAGTGGAGCACAGTAGTGGTAGAGTACAGTGGAGTACAGTACAGATAGACTACAGTGGAGCACAGTAGAGATAGAGTACAGTGGAGTACAGTAGACGTAGAGTACAGTGGAGTACAGTAGAGGTAGAGTACAGTGGAGCACAGTAGAGGTAGAGTACAGTGGAGCACAGTAGAGGTAGAGTACAGTGGAGCACAGTAGAGAGAGTACAGTGGAGCACAGTAGAGGTAGAGTACAGTGGAGTACAGTAGAGTAGAGTACAGTAGAGCACAGAAGAGGTAGAGTACAGTGGAGCACAGTAGAGGTAGAGTATAGAGGAGCAGAGTAGAGATAGAGTACAGTGGAGCACAGTAGAGGTAGACTACAGTGGAGCACAATAGAGTAGAGTACAGTAGAGCACATTAGAGGTAGAGTACAGTGGAGCACAGTAGAGGTAGAGTACAGTGGAGTACAGTAGGAGTACAGTAGAGATAGAGTACAGTGGAGCACAGTAGAGATAGAGTAAAGTGGAGCACAGTAGAGGTAGAGTACAGTGGAGTACAGTAGAGTAGAGTACAGTAGAGCACAGTAGAGGTAGAGTACAGTGGAGCACAGTAGAGGTAGAGTACAGAGGAGCAGAGTAGAGATAGAGTACAGTGGAGCACAGTAGAAGTAGAGTACAGTGGAGCGCAATAGAGTAGAGTACAGTAGAGCACATTAGAGGTAGAGTACAGTGGAGCACAGTAGAGGTAGAGTACAGTGGAGTACAGTAGAGATAGAGTACAGTGGAGTACAGTAGAGGTAGAGTACAGAGGAGTACAGTAGAGGTAGAGTACAGAGGAGTACAGTAGAGATAGAGTACAGTGGAGCACAGTAGAGGTAGAGTACAGTGGAGTACAGTAGAGTAGAGTACAGTAGAGGTAGAGTACAGTGGAGCACAGTAAAGGTAGAGTACAGTGGAGCACAGTAGAGATAGAGTACAGTGGAGTACAGTAGAGGTAGAGTACAGTGGAGTACAGTAGATGTAGAGTACAGAGGAGCACATTAGAGGTAGAGTACAGTGGAGTACAGTAGAGGTAGAATACAGTGGAGTACAGTAGAGATAGAGTACAGTGGAGTACAGTAGAAGTAGAGTACAGTGGAGCACAGTAGAGATAGAGTACAGTGGAGTACAGTAGAGGTAGAGAACAGTGCAGTACAGTAGAGGTAGAGTACAGTGGAGTACAGTAGAGATAGAGTACAGTGGAGCACAGTAGAGATAGAGTACAGTGGAGTACAGTAGAGGTAGAGTACAGTGGAGTAAAGTAGAGGTAGAGTACAGTGGAGTACAGTAGAGTTGGAGTACAGTGGAGTACAGTGGAGCACATTAGAGGTGGAGTACAGAAGAGTACTGTAGAGGTAGAGTACAGTAGAGATAGAGTATAGTGGAGCACAGTAGAGATAGAGTACAGTGGAGCACAGTAGTGGTAGAGTAGAGTGGAGTACAGTACAGATAGACTACAATGGAGCACAGTAGAGATAGAGTACAGTGGAGTACAGTTGAGGTAGAGTACAGTGGAGTACAGTAGAGGTAGAGTACAGTGGAGTACAGTGGAGCACATTAGATGTGGAGTACAGTGGAGCACAGTAGAGGTAGAGTACAGTGGAGCACAGTAGAGATAGATTACAGTGGAGTACAGTAGAGGTAGAGTACAGTGGAGTAAAGTAGAGGTAGAGTACAGTGGAGTACAGTAGAGTCGGAGTACAGTGGAGTACAGTGGAGCACATTAGAGGTGGAGTACAGAAGAGTACTGTAGAGGTAGAGTACAGTAGAGATAGAGTATAGTGGAGCACAGTAGAGATAGAGTACAGTGGGGCACAGTAGAGGTAGAGTACAGTGGAGTACAGTAGAGGTAGAGTACAGTGGAGTACAGTAGAGGTAGAGTGCAGTAGAGTACAGTAGAGGTAGAGTACAGTGGAGTACAGTAGAGATAGAGTACAGTGGAGCACAGTAGTGGTAGAGTAGAGTGGAGTACAGTACAGATAGACTACAATGGAGCACAGTAGAGATAGAGTACAGTGGAGTACAGTAGAGGTAGAGTACAGTGGAGTACAGTAGAGGTAGAGTACAGTGGAGTACAGTGGAGCACATTAGAGGTGGAGTACAGTGGAGCACAGTAGAGGTAGAGTACAGTGGAGCACAGTAGAGGTAGAGTACAGTGGAGCACAGTAGAGGTAGAGTACAGTGGAGTACAGTAGAGGTAGAGTACAGTGGAGTACAGTAGAGTAGAGTACAGTAGAGCACAGTAGAGGTAGAGTACAGTGGAGCACAGTAGAGATAGAGTACAGTGGAGTACAGTAGATGTAGAGTAAAGTGGAGTACAGTAGAGGTAGAGTACAGTGGAGCACAGAAGAGGTAGAGTACAGTGGAACACAGTAGAGGTAGAGTACAGAGGAGCACAGTAGAGGTAGAGTAAAGAGGAGCACAGTAGAGATAGAGTACAGTGGAGCACAGTAGAGGTAGAGTACAGTGGAGTACAGTAGAGTAGAGTACAGTGGAGCACAGTAGAGGTAGAGTACAGTGGAGCACAGTAGAGGTAGAGTACAGTGGAGTACAGTAGAGATAGAGTACAGTGGAGTACAGTAGAGATAGAGTACAGTGGAGCACAGTAGAGATAGAGTACAGTGGAGAACAGTAGAGGTAGAGTACAGTGGAGTACAGTAGAGTAGAGTACAGTAGAGCACAGTAGAGGTAGAGTACAGTGGAGCACAGTAGAGGTAGAGTACAGAGGAGCACAGTAGAGATAGAGTACAGTGGAGCACAGTAGAGGTAGAGTACAGTGGAGCACAGTAGAGTAGAGTACAGTAGAGCACATTAGAGGTAGAGTAGAGTGGAGCACAGTAGAGGTAGAGAACAGTGGAGTACAGTAGAGATAGAGTACAGTGGAGTACAGTAGAGGTAGAGTACAGTGGAGTACAGTAGAGGTAGAGTACAGAGGAGCACAGTAGAGATAGAGTACAGTGGAGCACAGTAGAGGTAGAGTACAGTGGAGTACAGTAGAGATAGAGTACAGTGGAGTACAGTAGAGGTAGAGTACAGTGGAGTACAGTAGAGGTAGAGTCCAATGGAGTACAGTGGAGCATATTAGAGGTGGAGTACAGTGGAGCACAGTAGAGGTAGAGTACAGTGGAGCACAGTAGAGGTAGAGTACAGTGGAGTACAGTAGAGGTAGAGTACAGTGGAGTACAGTAGAGTAGAGTAGAGTAGAGTACAGTAGAGCACAGTAGAGGTAGAGTACAGTGGAGCACAGTAGAGATAGAGTACAGTGGAGTACAGTAGAGGTAGAGTACAGTGGAGTGCAGTAGAGGTAGAGTACAGTGGAGCACATTAGAGGTAGAGTACAGTGGAGTACAGTAGAGGTAGAGTACAGTGGAGTACAGTAGCGGTAGAGTACAGTGGAGTACAGTAGAGGTAGAGTACAGTGGAGTACAGTAGAGGTAGAGTACAGTGGAGTACAATAGAGTAGAGTACAGTAGATCACACTAGAGTTAGAGTACAGTGGAGCAGAGTAAAGATAGAGTACAGTGGAGTACAGTAGAGGTAGAGTACAGTGGAGTACAGTCGAGGTGGAGTACAGTAGAGTACAGTAGAGGTAGAGAACAGTACAGTACAGTAGAGGTAGAGTACAGTGGAGTAGAGTAGAGAGAGAGTACAGTGGAGCACAGTAGAGATAGACTACAGTGGAGTACAGTAGAGGTAGAGAACAGTACAGTACAGTAGAGGTAGAGTACAGTAGAGTACAGTAGAGATAGTGTACAGAGGAGCAGAGTAGAGATAGAGTACAGTGGAGCACAGTAGAAGTAGAGTACAGTGGAGCGCAATAGAGTAGAGTACAGTAGAGCACATTAGAGGTAGAGTACAGTGGAGCACAGTAGAGGTAGAGTACAGTGGAGTACAGTAGAGATAGAGTACAGTGGAGTACAGTAGAGGTAGAGTAGAGAGGAGTACAGTAGAGGTAGAGTACAGTAGAGTACAGTAGAGATAGAGTACAGTGGAGCACAGTAGAGGTAGAGTACAGTGGAGTACAGTAGAGTAGAGTACAGTAGAGGTAGAGTACAGTGGAGTACAGTGGAGCACATTAGAGGTGGATTACAGTGGAGCACAGTAGAGGTAGAGTACAGTGGAGCAAAGTAGAGGTAGAGTACAGTGGAGTAGAGTAGAGGTAGAGTACAGTGGAGTACAGTAGAGTAGAGTAGAGTACAGTAGAGCACAGTAGAGGTAGAATACAGTGGAGCACAGTAGAGTAGAGTACAGTGGAGTACAGTAGAGGTAGAGTACAGTGGAGTAAAGTAGAGGTAGAGTACAGTGGAGTACAGTAGAGTAGAGTACAGTGGAGCACAGTAGAGGTAGAGTACAGTGGAGTACAGTAGAGGTAGAGTACAGTGGAGTACAGTTTTTGTAGAGTACAGAGGAGCACAGTAGAGGTAGAGTACAGTGGAGCACAGTAGAGGTAGAGTACAGTGGAGCACAGTAGAGATAGAGTACAGTGGAGTACAGTAGAGGTAGAGTACAGTGGAGTACAGTAGAGGTAGAGTACAGTGGAGTACAGTAGAGGTAGAGTACAGTGGAGTACAGTAGAGGTAGAGTACAGTGGAGTACAGTAGAGTAGAGTACAGTATATCACAGTAGAGGTAGAGTACAGTGGAGCACAGTAGAGATAGAGTACAGTGGAGTACAGTAGAGGTAGAGTACAGTAGAGCCCAGTAGAGGTAGAGTACAGTGGAGTACAGTAGAGGTAGAGTACAGTGGAGTACAGTAGAGATAGAGTACAGTGGAGTACAGTAGAGGTACAGTACAGTAGAGTACAGTAGAGGTAGAGTACAGTGGAGTACAGTAGAGATAGAGTACAGTGGAGCACAGTAGTGGTAGAGTACAGTGGAGTACAGTACAGATAGACTACAGTGGAGCACAGTAGAGATAGAGTACAGTGGAGTACAGTAGACGTAGAGTACAGTGGAGTACAGTAGAGGTAGAGTACAGTGGAGCACAGTAGAGGTAGAGTACAGTGGAGCACAGTAGAGGTAGAGTACAGTGGAGCACAGTAGAGAGAGTACAGTGGAGCACAGTAGAGGTAGAGTACAGTGGAGTACAGTAGAGTAGAGTACAGTAGAGCACAGTAGAGGTAGAGTACAGTGGAGCACAGTAGAGGTAGAGTACAGAGGAGCAGAGTAGAGATAGAGTACAGTGGAGCACAGTAGAGGTAGAGTACAGTGGAGCACAATAGAGTAGAGTACAGTAGAGCACATTAGAGGTAGAGTACAGTGGAGCACAGTAGAGGTAGAGTACAGTGGAGTACAGTAGGAGTACAGTAGAGATAGAGTACAGTGGAGCACAGTAGAGATAGAGTAAAGTGGAGCACAGTAGAGGTAGAGTACAGTGGAGTACAGTAGAGTAGAGTACAGTAGAGCACAGTAGAGGTAGAGTACAGTGGAGCACAGTAGAGGTAGAGTACAGAGGAGCAGAGTAGAGATAGAGTACAGTGGAGCACAGTAGAAGTAGAGTACAGTGGAGCGCAATAGAGTAGAGTACAGTAGAGCACATTAGAGGTAGAGTACAGTGGAGCACAGTAGAGGTAGAGTACAGTGGAGTACAGTAGAGATAGAGTACAGTGGAGTACAGTAGAGGTAGAGTACAGAGGAGTACAGTAGAGGTAGAGTACAGAGGAGTACAGTAGAGATAGAGTACAGTGGAGCACAGTAGAGGTAGAGTACAGTGGAGTACAGTAGAGTAGAGTACAGTAGAGGTAGAGTACAGTGGAGCACAGTAAAGGTAGAGTACAGTGGAGCACAGTAGAGATAGAGTACAGTGGAGTACAGTAGAGGTAGAGTACAGTGGAGTACAGTAGATGTAGAGTACAGAGGAGCACATTAGAGGTATAGTACAGTGGAGTACAGTAGAGGTAGAATACAGTGGAGTACAGTAGAGATAGAGTACAGTGGAGTACAGTAGAAGTAGAGTACAGTGGAGCACAGTAGAGATAGAGTACAGTGGAGTACAGTAGAGGTAGAGAACAGTGCAGTACAGTAGAGGTAGAGTACAGTGGAGTACAGTAGAGATAGAGTACAGTGGAGCACAGTAGAGATAGAGTACAGTGGAGTACAGTAGAGGTAGAGTACAGTGGAGTAAAGTAGAGGTAGAGTACAGTGGAGTACAGTAGAGTTGGAGTACAGTGGAGTACAGTGGAGCACATTAGAGGTGGAGTACAGAAGAGTACTGTAGAGGTAGAGTACAGTAGAGATAGAGTATAGTGGAGCACAGTAGAGATAGAGTACAGTGGAGCACAGTAGTGGTAGAGTAGAGTGGAGTACAGTACAGATAGACTACAATGGAGCACAGTAGAGATAGAGTACAGTGGAGTACAGTTGAGGTAGAGTACAGTGGAGTACAGTAGAGGTAGAGTACAGTGGAGTACAGTGGAGCACATTAGATGTGGAGTACAGTGGAGCACAGTAGAGGTAGAGTACAGTGGAGCACAGTAGAGATAGATTACAGTGGAGTACAGTAGAGGTAGAGTACAGTGGAGTAAAGTAGAGGTAGAGTACAGTGGAGTACAGTAGAGTCGGAGTACAGTGGAGTACAGTGGAGCACATTAGAGGTGGAGTACAGAAGAGTACTGTAGAGGTAGAGTACAGTAGAGATAGAGTATAGTGGAGCACAGTAGAGATAGAGTACAGTGGGGCACAGTAGAGGTAGAGTACAGTGGAGTACAGTAGAGGTAGAGTACAGTGGAGTACAGTAGAGGTAGAGTGCAGTAGAGTACAGTAGAGGTAGAGTACAGTGGAGTACAGTAGAGATAGAGTACAGTGGAGCACAGTAGTGGTAGAGTAGAGTGGAGTACAGTACAGATAGACTACAATGGAGCACAGTAGAGATAGAGTACAGTGGAGTACAGTAGAGGTAGAGTACAGTGGAGTACAGTAGAGGTAGAGTACAGTGGAGTACAGTGGAGCACATTAGAGGTGGAGTACAGTGGAGCACAGTAGAGGTAGAGTACAGTGGAGCACAGTAGAGGTAGAGTACAGTGGAGCACAGTAGAGGTAGAGTACAGTGGAGTACAGTAGAGGTAGAGTACAGTGGAGTACAGTAGAGTAGAGTACAGTAGAGCACAGTAGAGGTAGAGTACAGTGGAGCACAGTAGAGATAGAGTACAGTGGAGTACAGTAGATGTAGAGTAAAGTGGAGTACAGTAGAGGTAGAGTACAGTGGAGCACAGAAGAGGTAGAGTACAGTGGAACACAGTAGAGGTAGAGTACAGAGGAGCACAGTAGAGGTAGAGTAAAGAGGAGCACAGTAGAGATAGAGTACAGTGGAGCACAGTAGAGGTAGAGTACAGTGGAGTACAGTAGAGTAGAGTACAGTGGAGCACAGTAGAGGTAGAGTACAGTGGAGCACAGTAGAGGTAGAGTACAGTGGAGTACAGTAGAGATAGAGTACAGTGGAGTACAGTAGAGATAGAGTACAGTGGAGCACAGTAGAGATAGAGTACAGTGGAGAACAGTAGAGGTAGAGTACAGTGGAGTACAGTAGAGTAGAGTACAGTAGAGCACAGTAGAGGTAGAGTACAGTGGAGCACAGTAGAGGTAGAGTACAGAGGAGCACAGTAGAGATAGAGTACAGTGGAGCACAGTAGAGGTAGAGTACAGTGGAGCACAGTAGAGTAGAGTACAGTAGAGCACATTAGAGGTAGAGTAGAGTGGAGCACAGTAGAGGTAGAGAACAGTGGAGTACAGTAGAGATAGAGTACAGTGGAGTACAGTAGAGGTAGAGTACAGTGGAGTACAGTAGAGGTAGAGTACAGAGGAGCACAGTAGAGATAGAGTACAGTGGAGCACAGTAGAGGTAGAGTACAGTGGAGTACAGTAGAGATAGAGTACAGTGGAGTACAGTAGAGGTAGAGTACAGTGGAGTACAGTAGAGGTAGAGTCCAATGGAGTACAGTGGAGCATATTAGAGGTGGAGTACAGTGGAGCACAGTAGAGGTAGAGTACAGTGGAGCACAGTAGAGGTAGAGTACAGTGGAGTACAGTAGAGGTAGAGTACAGTGGAGTACAGTAGAGTAGAGTAGAGTAGAGTACAGTAGAGCACAGTAGAGGTAGAGTACAGTGGAGCACAGTAGAGATAGAGTACAGTGGAGTACAGTAGAGGTAGAGTACAGTGGAGTGCAGTAGAGGTAGAGTACAGTGGAGCACATTAGAGGTAGAGTACAGTGGAGTACAGTAGAGGTAGAGTACAGTGGAGTACAGTAGCGGTAGAGTACAGTGGAGTACAGTAGAGGTAGAGTACAGTGGAGTACAGTAGAGGTAGAGTACAGTGGAGTACAATAGAGTAGAGTACAGTAGATCACACTAGAGTTAGAGTACAGTGGAGCAGAGTAAAGATAGAGTACAGTGGAGTACAGTAGAGGTAGAGTACAGTGGAGTACAGTCGAGGTGGAGTACAGTAGAGTACAGTAGAGGTAGAGAACAGTACAGTACAGTAGAGGTAGAGTACAGTGGAGTAGAGTAGAGAGAGAGTACAGTGGAGCACAGTAGAGATAGACTACAGTGGAGTACAGTAGAGGTAGAGAACAGTACAGTACAGTAGAGGTAGAGTACAGTAGAGTACAGTAGAGATAGTGTACAGTGGAGCACAGTAGAGATAGAGTACAGTGGAGTACAGTAGAGGTAGAGTACAGTGGAGTACAGTAGAGGTAGAGTACAGTGGAGCACATTAGAGGTGGATTACAGTAGAGTACAGTAGAGATAGAGTACAGTAGAGTACAGTAGAGGTAGAGTAGAGTGGAGTACAGTAGAGATAGTGTACAGTGGAGCACAGTAGAAGTAGAGTACAGTGGAGTACAGTAGAGGTAGAGTACAGTAGAGTACAGTAGAGGTAGAGTACAGTGGAGTACAGTGGAGCACATTAGAGGTGGATTACAGTGGAGCACAGTAGAGGTAGAGTACAGTGGAGCAAAGTAGAGGTAGAGTACAGTGGAGTAGAGTAGAGGTAGAGTACAGTGGAGTACAGTAGAGTAGAGTAGAGTACAGTAGAGCACAGTAGAGGTAGAGTACAGTGGAGCACAGTAGAGTAGAGTACAGTGGAGTACAGTAGAGGTAGAGTACAGTGGAGTAAAGTAGAGGTAGAGTACAGTGGAGTACAGTAGAGTAGAGTACAGTGGAGCACAGTAGAGGTAGAGTACAGTGGAGTACAGTAGAGGTAGAGTACAGTGGAGTACAGTTTTTGTAGAGTACAGAGGAGCACAGTAGAGGTAGAGTACAGTGGAGCACAGTAGAGGTAGAGTACAGTGGAGCACAGTAGAGATAGAGTACAGTGGAGTACAGTAGAGGTAGAGTACAGTGGAGTACAGTAGAGGTAGAGTACAGTGGAGTACAGTAGAGGTAGAGTACAGTGGAGTACAGTAGAGGTAGAGTACAGTGGAGTACAGTAGAGTAGAGTACAGTATATCACAGTAGAGGTAGAGTACAGTGGAGCACAGTAGAGATAGAGTACAGTGGAGTACAGTAGAGGTAGAGTACAGTAGAGCCCAGTAGAGGTAGAGTACAGTGGAGTACAGTAGAGGTAGAGTACAGTGGAGTACAGTAGAGATAGAGTACAGTGGAGTACAGTAGAGGTAGAGTACAGTAGAGTACAGTAGAGGTAGAGTACAGTGGAGTACAGTAGAGATAGAGTACAGTGGAGCACAGTAGTGGTAGAGTACAGTGGAGTACAGTACAGATAGACTACAGTGGAGCACAGTAGAGATAGAGTACAGTGGAGTACAGTAGACGTAGAGTACAGTGGAGTACAGTAGAGGTAGAGTACAGTGGAGCACAGTAGAGGTAGAGTACAGTGGAGCACAGTAGAGGTAGAGTACAGTGGAGCACAGTAGAGAGAGTACAGTGGAGCACAGTAGAGGTAGAGTACAGTGGAGCACAGTAGAGTAGAGTACAGTAGAGCACAGTAGAGGTAGAGTACAGTGGAGCACAGTAGAGGTAGAGTACAGAGGAGCAGAGTAGAGATAGAGTACAGTGGAGCACAGTAGAGGTAGAGTACAGTGGAGCACAGTAGAGGTAGAGTACAGTGGAGTACAGTAGGAGTACAGTAGAGATAGAGTACAGTGGAGCACAGTAGAGATAGAGTAAAGTGGAGCACAGTAGAGGTAGAGTACAGTGGAGTACAGTAGGAGTACAGTAGAGATAGAGTACAGTGGAGCACAGTAGAGATAGAGTAAAGTGGAGCACAGTAGAGGTAGAGTACAGTGGAGTACAGTAGAGTAGAGTACAGTAGAGCACAGTAGAGGTAGAGTACAGTGGAGCACAGTAGAGGTAGAGTACAGAGGAGTACAGTAGGAGTACAGTAGAGATAGAGTACAGTGGAGCACAGTAGAGATAGAGTAAAGTGGAGCACAGTAGAGGTAGAGTACAGTGGAGTACAGTAGAGTAGAGTACAGTAGAGCACAGTAGAGGTAGAGTACAGTGGAGCACAGTAGAGGTAGAGTACAGAGGAGCAGAGTAGAGATAGAGTACAGTGGAGCACAGTAGAAGTAGAGTACAGTGGAGCGCAATAGAGTAGAGTACAGTAGAGCACATTAGAGGTAGAGTACAGTGGAGCACAGTAGAGGTAGAGTACAGTGGAGTACAGTAGAGATAGAGTACAGTGGAGTAAAGTAGAGGTAGAGTACAGAGGAGTACAGTAGAGGTAGAGTACAGAGGAGTACAGTAGAGATAGAGTACAGTGGAGCACAGTAGAGGTAGAGTACAGTGGAGTACAGTAGAGTAGAGTACAGTAGAGGTAGAGTACAGTGGAGCACAGTAAAGGTAGAGTACAGTGGAGCACAGTAGAGATAGAGTACAGTGGAGTACAGTAGAGGTAGAGTACAGTGGAGTACAGTAGATGTAGAGTACAGAGGAGCACATTAGAGGTAGAGTACAGTGGAGTACAGTAGAGGTAGAATACAGTGGAGTACAGTAGAGATAGAGTACAGTGGAGTACAGTAGAAGTAGAGTACAGTGGAGCACAGTAGAGATAGAGTACAGTGGAGTACAGTAGAGGTAGAGAACAGTGGAGTACAATAGAGTAGAGTACAGTAGATCACACTAGAGGTAGAGTACAGTGGAGCACAGTAAAGATAGAGTACAGTGGAGTACAGTAGAGGTAGAGTACAGTGGAGTACAGTCGAGGTGGAGTACAGTGGAGTACAATAGAGTAGAGTACAGTAGATCACACTAGAGGTAGAGTACAGTGGAGTACAGTAGAGGTACAGTACAGTGGAGTACAGTAGAAGTAGAGTACAGTGGAGCACAGTAGAGATAGAGTACAGTGGAGTACAGTAGAGGTAGAGAACAGTGGAGTACAATAGAGTAGAGTACAGTAGATCACACTAGAGGTAGAGTACAGTGGAGCACAGTAAAGATAGAGTACACTGGAGTACAGTAGAGGTAGAGTACAGTGGAGTACAGTCGAGGTAGAGTACAGTGGAGTACAGTAGAGATAGAGTACAGTGGAGCACAGTAGAAGTAGAGTACAGTGGAGTACAGTAGAGGTACAGTACAGTGGAGTACAGTAGAGGTAGAGTACAGTGGAGTACAGTAGAGTAGAGTAGAGTACAGTAGATTACAGTAGAGGTAGAGTACAGTGGAGCAAAGTAGAGATAGAGTACAGTGGAGTACAGTAGAGGTAGAGTACAGTGGAGTACAGTAGAGGTAGAGTACAGTGGAGCACATTAGAGGTAGAGTACAGTGGAGTACAGTAGAGGTAGAGTACAGTGGAGTACAGTAGCGGTAGAGTACAGTGGAGTACAGTAGAGAAAGAGTACAGTGGAGTACAGTAGAGGTAGAGTACAGTGGAGTACAATAGAGTAGAGTACAGTAGATCACACTAGAGGTAGAGTACAGTGGAGCACAGTAAAGATAGAGTACAGTGGAGTACAGTAGAGGTAGAGTACAGTGGAGTACAGTCGAGGTGGAGTACAGTAGAGTACAGTAGAGGTAGAGAACAGTACAGTACAGTAGAGGTAGAGTACAGTGGAGTAGAGTAGAGAGAGAGTACAGTGGAGCACAGTAGAGATAGACTACAGTGGAGTACAGTAGAGGTAGAGAACAGTACAGTACAGTAGAGGTAGAGTACAGTAGAGTACAGTAGAGATAGTGTACAGTGGAGCACAGTAGAGATAGAGTACAGTGGAGTACAGTAGAGGTAGAGTACAGTGGAGTACAGTAGAGGTAGAGTACAGTGGAGCACATTAGAGGTGGATTACAGTAGAGTACAGTAGAGATAGAGTAGAGTAGAGTACAGTAGAGGTAGAGTACAGTGGAGTACAGTAGAGATAGAGTACAATGGAGCACAGTAGAAGTAGAATACAGTGGAGTACAGTAGAGGTAGAGTAGAGTGGAGTACAGTAGAGGTAGAGTACAGTGGAGTACAGTGGAGCACATCAGAGGTGGATTACAGTGGAGCACAGTAGAGGTAGAGTACAGTGGAGCAAAGTAGAGGTAGAGTACAGTGGAGTACAGTAGAGTAGAGTAGAGTACAGTAGAGCACAGTAGAGGTAGAGTACAGTGGAGCACAGTAGAGTAGAGTACAGTGGAGTACAGTAGAGGTAGAGTACAGTGGAGTACAGTAGAGGTAGAGAACAGTACAGTACAGTAGAGGTTTAAGTACAGTAGAGTACAGTAGAGATAGTGTACAGTGGAGCACATTAGAGGTGGATTACAGTAGAGATAGAGTACAGTAGAGTACAGTAGAGGTAGAGTACAGTGGAGTACAGTAGAGATAGAGTACAGTGGAGCACAGTAGAAGTAGAGTACAGTGGAGTACAGTAGAGGTAGAGTACAGTGGAGTAGAGTAGAGATAGAGTACAGTGGAGTACAGTAGAGGTAGAGTACAGTGGAGTACAGTAGAGGTAGAGTACAGTGGAGTACAGTAGAGTAGAGTACAGTAGAGCACAGTAGAGGTAGAGTACAGTGGAGCACAGTAGATGTAGAGTACAGAGGAGCACATTAGAGGTAGAGTACAGTGGAGTACAGTAGAGGTAGAATACAGTGGAGCAAAGTAGAAGTAGAGTACAGTGGAGTACAGTAGAGGTAGAGTACAGTGGAGTACAGTAGAGGTAGAGTACAGTGGAGCACAGTAGAAGTAGAGTACAGTGGAGTACAGTAGAGGTAGAGTACAGTGGAGTAGAGTAGAGATAGAGTACAGTGGAGTACAGTAGAGGTAGAGTACAGTGGAGCACATTAGAGGTAGAGTACAGTGGAGTACAGTAGAGGTAGAGTACAGTGGAGTACAGTAGCGGTAGAGTACAGTGGAGTACAGTAGAGAAAGAGTACAGTGGAGTACAGTAGAGGTAGAGTACAGTGGAGTACAATAGAGTAGAGTACAGTAGATCACACTAGAGGTAGAGTACAGTGGAGCACAGTAAAGATAGAGTACAGTGGAGTACAGTAGAGGTAGAGTACAGTGGAGTACAGTCGAGGTGGAGTACAGTAGAGTACAGTAGAGGTAGAGAACAGTACAGTACAGTAGAGGTAGAGTACAGTGGAGTAGAGTAGAGAGAGAGTACAGTGGAGCACAGTAGAGATAGACTACAGTGGAGTACAGTAGAGGTAGAGAACAGTACAGTACAGTAGAGGTAGAGTACAGTAGAGTACAGTAGAGATAGTGTACAGTGGAGCACAGTAGAGATAGAGTACAGTGGAGTACAGTAGAGGTAGAGTACAGTGGAGTACAGTAGAGGTAGAGTACAGTGGAGCACATTAGAGGTGGATTACAGTAGAGTACAGTAGAGATAGAGTACAGTAGAGTACAGTAGAGGTAGAGTACAGTGGAGTACAGTAGAGATAGAGTACAATGGAGCACAGTAGAAGTAGAATACAGTGGAGTACAGTAGAGGTAGAGTAGAGTGGAGTACAGTAGAGGTAGAGTACAGTGGAGTACAGTGGAGCACATCAGAGGTGGATTACAGTGGAGCACAGTAGAGGTAGAGTACAGTGGAGCAAAGTAGAGGTAGAGTACAGTGGAGTACAGTAGAGTAGAGTAGAGTACAGTAGAGCACAGTAGAGGTAGAGTACAGTGGAGCACAGTAGAGTAGAGTACAGTGGAGTACAGTAGAGGTAGAGTACAGTGGAGTACAGTAGAGGTAGAGAACAGTACAGTACAGTAGAGGTTTAAGTACAGTAGAGTACAGTAGAGATAGTGTACAGTGGAGCACAATAGAGGTAGAGTACAGTGGAGTACAGTAGAGGTAGAGTACAGTGGAGTGCAGTAGAGGTAGAGTACAGTGGAGCACATTAGAGGTAGAGTACAGTGGAGTACAGTAGAGGTAGAGTACAGTGGAGTACAGTAGCGGTAGAGTACAGTGGAGTACAGTAGAGGTAGAGTACAGTGGAGTACAGTAGAGGTAGAGTACAGTGGAGTACAATAGAGTAGAGTACAGTAGATCACACTAGAGTTAGAGTACAGTGGAGCAGAGTAAAGATAGAGTACAGTGGAGTACAGTAGAGGTAGAGTACAGTGGAGTACAGTCGAGGTGGAGTACAGTAGAGTACAGTAGAGGTAGAGAACAGTACAGTACAGTAGAGGTAGAGTACAGTGGAGTAGAGTAGAGAGAGAGTACAGTGGAGCACAGTAGAGATAGACTACAGTGGAGTACAGTAGAGGTAGAGAACAGTACAGTACAGTAGAGGTAGAGTACAGTAGAGTACAGTAGAGATAGTGTACAGAGGAGCAGAGTAGAGATAGAGTACAGTGGAGCACAGTAGAAGTAGAGTACAGTGGAGCGCAATAGAGTAGAGTACAGTAGAGCACATTAGAGGTAGAGTACAGTGGAGCACAGTAGAGGTAGAGTACAGTGGAGTACAGTAGAGATAGAGTACAGTGGAGTACAGTAGAGGTAGAGTACAGAGGAGTACAGTAGAGGTAGAGTACAGTAGAGTACAGTAGAGATAGAGTACAGTGGAGCACAGTAGAGGTAGAGTACAGTGGAGTACAGTAGAGTAGAGTACAGTAGAGGTAGAGTACAGTGGAGTACAGTGGAGCACATTAGAGGTGGATTACAGTGGAGCACAGTAGAGGTAGAGTACAGTGGAGCAAAGTAGAGGTAGAGTACAGTGGAGTAGAGTAGAGGTAGAGTACAGTGGAGTACAGTAGAGTAGAGTAGAGTACAGTAGAGCACAGTAGAGGTAGAATACAGTGGAGCACAGTAGAGTAGAGTACAGTGGAGTACAGTAGAGGTAGAGTACAGTGGAGTAAAGTAGAGGTAGAGTACAGTGGAGTACAGTAGAGTAGAGTACAGTGGAGCACAGTAGAGGTAGAGTACAGTGGAGTACAGTAGAGGTAGAGTACAGTGGAGTACAGTTTTTGTAGAGTACAGAGGAGCACAGTAGAGGTAGAGTACAGTGGAGCACAGTAGAGGTAGAGTACAGTGGAGCACAGTAGAGATAGAGTACAGTGGAGTACAGTAGAGGTAGAGTACAGTGGAGTACAGTAGAGGTAGAGTACAGTGGAGTACAGTAGAGGTAGAGTACAGTGGAGTACAGTAGAGATAGAGTACAGTGGAGTACAGTAGAGTAGAGTACAGTATATCACAGTAGAGGTAGAGTACAGTGGAGCACAGTAGAGATAGAGTACAGTGGAGTACAGTAGAGGTAGAGTACAGTAGAGCCCAGTAGAGGTAGAGTACAGTGGAGTACAGTAGAGGTAGAGTACAGTGGAGTACAGTAGAGATAGAGTACAGTGGAGTACAGTAGAGGTACAGTACAGTAGAGTACAGTAGAGGTAGAGTACAGTGGAGTACAGTAGAGATCGAGTACAGTGGAGCACAGTAGTGGTAGAGTACAGTGGAGTACAGTACAGATAGACTACAGTGGAGCACAGTAGAGATAGAGTACAGTGGAGTACAGTAGACGTAGAGTACAGTGGAGTACAGTAGAGGTAGAGTACAGTGGAGCACAGTAGAGGTAGAGTACAGTGGAGCACAGTAGAGGTAGAGTACAGTGGAGCACAGTAGAGAGAGTACAGTGGAGCACAGTAGAGGTAGAGTACAGTGGAGTACAGTAGAGTAGAGTACAGTAGAGCACAGTAGAGGTAGAGTACAGTGGAGCACAGTAGAGGTAGAGTACAGAGGAGCAGAGTAGAGATAGAGTACAGTGGAGCACAGTAGAGGTAGAGTACAGTGGAGCACAATAGAGTAGAGTACAGTAGAGCACATTAGAGGTAGAGTACAGTGGAGCACAGTAGAGGTAGAGTACAGTGGAGTACAGTAGGAGTACAGTAGAGATAGAGTACAGTGGAGCACAGTAGAGATAGAGTAAAGTGGAGCACAGTAGAGGTAGAGTACAGTGGAGTACAGTAGAGTAGAGTACAGTAGAGCACAGTAGAGGTAGAGTACAGTGGAGCACAGTAGAGGTAGAGTAGAGAGGAGCAGAGTAGAGATAGAGTACAGTGGAGCACAGTAGAAGTAGAGTACAGTGGAGCGCAATAGAGTAGAGTACAGTAGAGCACATTAGAGGTAGAGTACAGTGGAGCACAGTAGAGGTAGAGTACAGTGGAGTACAGTAGAGATAGAGTACAGTGGAGTACAGTAGAGGTAGAGTACAGAGGAGTACAGTAGAGGTAGAGTACAGAGGAGTACAGTAGAGATAGAGTACAGTGGAGCACAGTAGAGGTAGAGTACAGTGGAGTACAGTAGAGTAGAGTACAGTAGAGGTAGAGTACAGTGGAGCACAGTAAAGGTAGAGTACAGTGGAGCACAGTAGAGATAGAGTACAGTGGAGTACAGTAGAGGTAGAGTACAGTGGAGTACAGTAGATGTAGAGTACAGAGGAGCACATTAGAGGTATAGTACAGTGGAGTACAGTAGAGGTAGAATACAGTGGAGTACAGTAGAGATAGAGTACAGTGGAGTACAGTAGAAGTAGAGTACAGTGGAGCACAGTAGAGATAGAGTACAGTGGAGTACAGTAGAGGTAGAGAACAGTGCAGTACAGTAGAGGTAGAGTACAGTGGAGTACAGTAGAGATAGAGTACAGTGGAGCACAGTAGAGATAGAGTACAGTGGAGTACAGTAGAGGTAGAGTACAGTGGAGTAAAGTAGAGGTAGAGTACAGTGGAGTACAGTAGAGTTGGAGTACAGTGGAGTACAGTGGAGCACATTAGAGGTGGAGTACAGAAGAGTACTGTAGAGGTAGAGTACAGTAGAGATAGAGTATAGTGGAGCACAGTAGAGATAGAGTACAGTGGAGCACAGTAGTGGTAGAGTAGAGTGGAGTACAGTACAGATAGACTACAATGGAGCACAGTAGAGATAGAGTACAGTGGAGTACAGTTGAGGTAGAGTACAGTGGAGTACAGTAGAGGTAGAGTACAGTGGAGTACAGTGGAGCACATTAGATGTGGAGTACAGTGGAGCACAGTAGAGGTAGAGTACAGTGGAGCACAGTAGAGATAGATTACAGTGGAGTACAGTAGAGGTAGAGTACAGTGGAGTAAAGTAGAGGTAGAGTACAGTGGAGTACAGTAGAGTCGGAGTACAGTGGAGTACAGTGGAGCACATTAGAGGTGGAGTACAGAAGAGTACTGTAGAGGTAGAGTACAGTAGAGATAGAGTATAGTGGAGCACAGTAGAGATAGAGTACAGTGGGGCACAGTAGAGGTAGAGTACAGTGGAGTACAGTAGAGGTAGAGTACAGTGGAGTACAGTAGAGGTAGAGTGCAGTAGAGTACAGTAGAGGTAGAGTACAGTGGAGTACAGTAGAGATAGAGTACAGTGGAGCACAGTAGTGGTAGAGTAGAGTGGAGTACAGTACAGATAGACTACAATGGAGCACAGTAGAGATAGAGTACAGTGGAGTACAGTAGAGGTAGAGTACAGTGGAGTACAGTAGAGGTAGAGTACAGTGGAGTACAGTGGAGCACATTAGAGGTGGAGTACAGTGGAGCACAGTAGAGGTAGAGTACAGTGGAGCACAGTAGAGGTAGAGTACAGTGGAGCACAGTAGAGGTAGAGTACAGTGGAGTACAGTAGAGGTAGAGTACAGTGGAGTACAGTAGAGTAGAGTACAGTAGAGCACAGTAGAGGTAGAGTACAGTGGAGCACAGTAGAGATAGAGTACAGTGGAGTACAGTAGATGTAGAGTAAAGTGGAGTACAGTAGAGGTAGAGTACAGTGGAGCACAGAAGAGGTAGAGTACAGTGGAACACAGTAGAGGTAGAGTACAGAGGAGCACAGTAGAGGTAGAGTAAAGAGGAGCACAGTAGAGATAGAGTACAGTGGAGCACAGTAGAGGTAGAGTACAGTGGAGTACAGTAGAGTAGAGTACAGTGGAGCACAGTAGAGGTAGAGTACAGTGGAGCACAGTAGAGGTAGAGTACAGTGGAGTACAGTAGAGATAGAGTACAGTGGAGTACAGTAGAGATAGAGTACAGTGGAGCACAGTAGAGATAGAGTACAGTGGAGAACAGTAGAGGTAGAGTACAGTGGAGTACAGTAGAGTAGAGTACAGTAGAGCACAGTAGAGGTAGAGTACAGTGGAGCACAGTAGAGGTAGAGTACAGAGGAGCACAGTAGAGATAGAGTACAGTGGAGCACAGTAGAGGTAGAGTACAGTGGAGCACAGTAGAGTAGAGTACAGTAGAGCACATTAGAGGTAGAGTAGAGTGGAGCACAGTAGAGGTAGAGAACAGTGGAGTACAGTAGAGATAGAGTACAGTGGAGTACAGTAGAGGTAGAGTACAGTGGAGTACAGTAGAGGTAGAGTACAGAGGAGCACAGTAGAGATAGAGTACAGTGGAGCACAGTAGAGGTAGAGTACAGTGGAGTACAGTAGAGATAGAGTACAGTGGAGTACAGTAGAGGTAGAGTACAGTGGAGTACAGTAGAGGTAGAGTCCAATGGAGTACAGTGGAGCATATTAGAGGTGGAGTACAGTGGAGCACAGTAGAGGTAGAGTACAGTGGAGCACAGTAGAGGTAGAGTACAGTGGAGTACAGTAGAGGTAGAGTACAGTGGAGTACAGTAGAGTAGAGTAGAGTAGAGTACAGTAGAGCACAGTAGAGGTAGAGTACAGTGGAGCACAGTAGAGATAGAGTACAGTGGAGTACAGTAGAGGTAGAGTACAGTGGAGTGCAGTAGAGGTAGAGTACAGTGGAGCACATTAGAGGTAGAGTACAGTGGAGTACAGTAGAGGTAGAGTACAGTGGAGTACAGTAGCGGTAGAGTACAGTGGAGTACAGTAGAGGTAGAGTACAGTGGAGTACAGTAGAGGTAGAGTACAGTGGAGTACAATAGAGTAGAGTACAGTAGATCACACTAGAGTTAGAGTACAGTGGAGCAGAGTAAAGATAGAGTACAGTGGAGTACAGTAGAGGTAGAGTACAGTGGAGTACAGTCGAGGTGGAGTACAGTAGAGTACAGTAGAGGTAGAGAACAGTACAGTACAGTAGAGGTAGAGTACAGTGGAGTAGAGTAGAGAGAGAGTACAGTGGAGCACATTAGAGGTGGATTACAGTAGAGTACAGTAGAGATAGAGTACAGTAGAGTACAGTAGAGGTAGAGTAGAGTGGAGTACAGTAGAGATAGAGTACAGTGGAGCACAGTAGAAGTAGAGTACAGTGGAGTACAGTAGAGGTAGAGTACAGTAGAGTACAGTAGAGGTAGAGTACAGTGGAGTACAGTGGAGCATATTAGAGGTGGAGTACAGTGGAGCACAGTAGAGGTAGAGTACAGTGGAGCACAGTAGAGGTAGAGTACAGTGGAGTACAGTAGAGGTAGAGTACAGTGGAGTACAGTAGAGTAGAGTAGAGTAGAGTACAGTAGAGCACAGTAGAGGTAGAGTACAGTGGAGCACAGTAGAGATAGAGTACAGTGGAGTACAGTAGAGGTAGAGTACAGTGGAGTGCAGTAGAGGTAGAGTACAGTGGAGCACATTAGAGGTAGAGTACAGTGGAGTACAGTAGAGGTAGAGTACAGTGGAGTACAGTAGCGGTAGAGTACAGTGGAGTACAGTAGAGGTAGAGTACAGTGGAGTACAGTAGAGGTAGAGTACAGTGGAGTACAATAGAGTAGAGTACAGTAGATCACACTAGAGTTAGAGTACAGTGGAGCAGAGTAAAGATAGAGTACAGTGGAGTACAGTAGAGGTAGAGTACAGTGGAGTACAGTCGAGGTGGAGTACAGTAGAGTACAGTAGAGGTAGAGAACAGTACAGTACAGTAGAGGTAGAGTACAGTGGAGTAGAGTAGAGAGAGAGTACAGTGGAGCACAGTAGAGATAGACTACAGTGGAGTACAGTAGAGGTAGAGAACAGTACAGTACAGTAGAGGTAGAGTACAGTAGAGTACAGTAGAGATAGTGTACAGTGGAGCACAGTAGAGATAGAGTACAGTGGAGTACAGTAGAGGTAGAGTACAGTGGAGTACAGTAGAGGTAGAGTACAGTGGAGCACATTAGAGGTGGATTACAGTAGAGTACAGTAGAGATAGAGTACAGTAGAGTACAGTAGAGGTAGAGTAGAGTGGAGTACAGTAGAGATAGTGTACAGTGGAGCACAGTAGAAGTAGAGTACAGTGGAGTACAGTAGAGGTAGAGTACAGTAGAGTACAGTAGAGGTAGAGTACAGTGGAGTACAGTGGAGCACATTAGAGGTGGATTACAGTGGAGCACAGTAGAGGTAGAGTACAGTGGAGCAAAGTAGAGGTAGAGTACAGTGGAGTAGAGTAGAGGTAGAGTACAGTGGAGTACAGTAGAGTAGAGTAGAGTACAGTAGAGCACAGTAGAGGTAGAGTACAGTGGAGCACAGTAGAGTAGAGTACAGTGGAGTACAGTAGAGGTAGAGTACAGTGGAGTAAAGTAGAGGTAGAGTACAGTGGAGTACAGTAGAGTAGAGTACAGTGGAGCACAGTAGAGGTAGAGTACAGTGGAGTACAGTAGAGGTAGAGTACAGTGGAGTACAGTTTTTGTAGAGTACAGAGGAGCACAGTAGAGGTAGAGTACAGTGGAGCACAGTAGAGGTAGAGTACAGTGGAGCACAGTAGAGATAGAGTACAGTGGAGTACAGTAGAGGTAGAGTACAGTGGAGTACAGTAGAGGTAGAGTACAGTGGAGTACAGTAGAGGTAGAGTACAGTGGAGTACAGTAGAGGTAGAGTACAGTGGAGTACAGTAGAGTAGAGTACAGTATATCACAGTAGAGGTAGAGTACAGTGGAGCACAGTAGAGATAGAGTACAGTGGAGTACAGTAGAGGTAGAGTACAGTAGAGCCCAGTAGAGGTAGAGTACAGTGGAGTACAGTAGAGGTAGAGTACAGTGGAGTACAGTAGAGATAGAGTACAGTGGAGTACAGTAGAGGTAGAGTACAGTAGAGTACAGTAGAGGTAGAGTACAGTGGAGTACAGTAGAGATAGAGTACAGTGGAGCACAGTAGTGGTAGAGTACAGTGGAGTACAGTACAGATAGACTACAGTGGAGCACAGTAGAGATAGAGTACAGTGGAGTACAGTAGACGTAGAGTACAGTGGAGTACAGTAGAGGTAGAGTACAGTGGAGCACAGTAGAGGTAGAGTACAGTGGAGCACAGTAGAGGTAGAGTACAGTGGAGCACAGTAGAGAGAGTACAGTGGAGCACAGTAGAGGTAGAGTACAGTGGAGCACAGTAGAGTAGAGTACAGTAGAGCACAGTAGAGGTAGAGTACAGTGGAGCACAGTAGAGGTAGAGTACAGAGGAGCAGAGTAGAGATAGAGTACAGTGGAGCACAGTAGAGGTAGAGTACAGTGGAGCACAGTAGAGGTAGAGTACAGTGGAGTACAGTAGGAGTACAGTAGAGATAGAGTACAGTGGAGCACAGTAGAGATAGAGTAAAGTGGAGCACAGTAGAGGTAGAGTACAGTGGAGTACAGTAGGAGTACAGTAGAGATAGAGTACAGTGGAGCACAGTAGAGATAGAGTAAAGTGGAGCACAGTAGAGGTAGAGTACAGTGGAGTACAGTAGAGTAGAGTACAGTAGAGCACAGTAGAGGTAGAGTACAGTGGAGCACAGTAGAGGTAGAGTACAGAGGAGTACAGTAGGAGTACAGTAGAGATAGAGTACAGTGGAGCACAGTAGAGATAGAGTAAAGTGGAGCACAGTAGAGGTAGAGTACAGTGGAGTACAGTAGAGTAGAGTACAGTAGAGCACAGTAGAGGTAGAGTACAGTGGAGCACAGTAGAGGTAGAGTACAGAGGAGCAGAGTAGAGATAGAGTACAGTGGAGCACAGTAGAGGTAGAGTACAGAGGAGCAGAGTAGAGATAGAGTACAGTGGAGCACAGTAGAAGTAGAGTACAGTGGAGCGCAATAGAGTAGAGTACAGTAGAGCACATTAGAGGTAGAGTACAGTGGAGCACAGTAGAGGTAGAGTACAGTGGAGTACAGTAGAGATAGAGTACAGTGGAGTAAAGTAGAGGTAGAGTACAGAGGAGTACAGTAGAGGTAGAGTACAGAGGAGTACAGTAGAGATAGAGTACAGTGGAGCACAGTAGAGGTAGAGTACAGTGGAGTACAGTAGAGTAGAGTACAGTAGAGGTAGAGTACAGTGGAGCACAGTAAAGGTAGAGTACAGTGGAGCACAGTAGAGATAGAGTACAGTGGAGTACAGTAGAGGTAGAGTACAGTGGAGTACAGTAGATGTAGAGTACAGAGGAGCACATTAGAGGTAGAGTACAGTGGAGTACAGTAGAGGTAGAATACAGTGGAGTACAGTAGAGATAGAGTACAGTGGAGTACAGTAGAAGTAGAGTACAGTGGAGCACAGTAGAGATAGAGTACAGTGGAGTACAGTAGAGGTAGAGAACAGTGGAGTACAATAGAGTAGAGTACAGTAGATCACACTAGAGGTAGAGTACAGTGGAGCACAGTAAAGATAGAGTACAGTGGAGTACAGTAGAGGTAGAGTACAGTGGAGTACAGTCGAGGTGGAGTACAGTGGAGTACAATAGAGTAGAGTACAGTAGATCACACTAGAGGTAGAGTACAGTGGAGTACAGTAGAGGTACAGTACAGTGGAGTACAGTAGAAGTAGAGTACAGTGGAGCACAGTAGAGATAGAGTACAGTGGAGTACAGTAGAGGTAGAGAACAGTGGAGTACAATAGAGTAGAGTACAGTAGATCACACTAGAGGTAGAGTACAGTGGAGCACAGTAAAGATAGAGTACACTGGAGTACAGTAGAGGTAGAGTACAGTGGAGTACAGTCGAGGTAGAGTACAGTGGAGTACAGTAGAGATAGAGTACAGTGGAGCACAGTAGAAGTAGAGTACAGTGGAGTACAGTAGAGGTACAGTACAGTGGAGTACAGTAGAGGTAGAGTACAGTGGAGTACAGTAGAGTAGAGTAGAGTACAGTAGATTACAGTAGAGGTAGAGTACAGTGGAGCAAAGTAGAGATAGAGTACAGTGGAGTACAGTAGAGGTAGAGTACAGTGGAGTACAGTAGAGGTAGAGTACAGTGGAGCACATTAGAGGTAGAGTACAGTGGAGTACAGTAGAGGTAGAGTACAGTGGAGTACAGTAGCGGTAGAGTACAGTGGAGTACAGTAGAGAAAGAGTACAGTGGAGTACAGTAGAGGTAGAGTACAGTGGAGTACAATAGAGTAGAGTACAGTAGATCACACTAGAGGTAGAGTACAGTGGAGCACAGTAAAGATAGAGTACAGTGGAGTACAGTAGAGGTAGAGTACAGTGGAGTACAGTCGAGGTGGAGTACAGTAGAGTACAGTAGAGGTAGAGAACAGTACAGTACAGTAGAGGTAGAGTACAGTGGAGTAGAGTAGAGAGAGAGTACAGTGGAGCACAGTAGAGATAGACTACAGTGGAGTACAGTAGAGGTAGAGAACAGTACAGTACAGTAGAGGTAGAGTACAGTAGAGTACAGTAGAGATAGTGTACAGTGGAGCACAGTAGAGATAGAGTACAGTGGAGTACAGTAGAGGTAGAGTACAGTGGAGTACAGTAGAGGTAGAGTACAGTGGAGCACATTAGAGGTGGATTACAGTAGAGTACAGTAGAGATAGAGTAGAGTAGAGTACAGTAGAGGTAGAGTACAGTGGAGTACAGTAGAGATAGAGTACAATGGAGCACAGTAGAAGTAGAATACAGTGGAGTACAGTAGAGGTAGAGTAGAGTGGAGTACAGTAGAGGTAGAGTACAGTGGAGTACAGTGGAGCACATCAGAGGTGGATTACAGTGGAGCACAGTAGAGGTAGAGTACAGTGGAGCAAAGTAGAGGTAGAGTACAGTGGAGTACAGTAGAGTAGAGTAGAGTACAGTAGAGCACAGTAGAGGTAGAGTACAGTGGAGCACAGTAGAGTAGAGTACAGTGGAGTACAGTAGAGGTAGAGTACAGTGGAGTACAGTAGAGGTAGAGAACAGTACAGTACAGTAGAGGTTTAAGTACAGTAGAGTACAGTAGAGATAGTGTACAGTGGAGCACATTAGAGGTGGATTACAGTAGAGATAGAGTACAGTAGAGTACAGTAGAGGTAGAGTACAGTGGAGTACAGTAGAGATAGAGTACAGTGGAGCACAGTAGAAGTAGAGTACAGTGGAGTACAGTAGAGGTAGAGTACAGTGGAGTAGAGTAGAGATAGAGTACAGTGGAGTACAGTAGAGGTAGAGTACAGTGGAGTACAGTAGAGGTAGAGTACAGTGGAGTACAGTAGAGTAGAGTACAGTAGAGCACAGTAGAGGTAGAGTACAGTGGAGCACAGTAGATGTAGAGTACAGAGGAGCACATTAGAGGTAGAGTACAGTGGAGTACAGTAGAGGTAGAATACAGTGGAGCAAAGTAGAAGTAGAGTACAGTGGAGTACAGTAGAGGTAGAGTACAGTGGAGTACAGTAGAGGTAGAGTACAGTGGAGCACAGTAGAAGTAGAGTACAGTGGAGTACAGTAGAGGTAGAGTACAGTGGAGTAGAGTAGAGATAGAGTACAGTGGAGTACAGTAGAGGTAGAGTACAGTGGAGCACATTAGAGGTAGAGTACAGTGGAGTACAGTAGAGGTAGAGTACAGTGGAGTACAGTAGCGGTAGAGTACAGTGGAGTACAGTAGAGAAAGAGTACAGTGGAGTACAGTAGAGGTAGAGTACAGTGGAGTACAATAGAGTAGAGTACAGTAGATCACACTAGAGGTAGAGTACAGTGGAGCACAGTAAAGATAGAGTACAGTGGAGTACAGTAGAGGTAGAGTACAGTGGAGTACAGTCGAGGTGGAGTACAGTAGAGTACAGTAGAGGTAGAGAACAGTACAGTACAGTAGAGGTAGAGTACAGTGGAGTAGAGTAGAGAGAGAGTACAGTGGAGCACAGTAGAGATAGACTACAGTGGAGTACAGTAGAGGTAGAGAACAGTACAGTACAGTAGAGGTAGAGTACAGTAGAGTACAGTAGAGATAGTGTACAGTGGAGCACAGTAGAGATAGAGTACAGTGGAGTACAGTAGAGGTAGAGTACAGTGGAGTACAGTAGAGGTAGAGTACAGTGGAGCACATTAGAGGTGGATTACAGTAGAGTACAGTAGAGATAGAGTACAGTAGAGTACAGTAGAGGTAGAGTACAGTGGAGTACAGTAGAGATAGAGTACAATGGAGCACAGTAGAAGTAGAATACAGTGGAGTACAGTAGAGGTAGAGTAGAGTGGAGTACAGTAGAGGTAGAGTACAGTGGAGTACAGTGGAGCACATCAGAGGTGGATTACAGTGGAGCACAGTAGAGGTAGAGTACAGTGGAGCAAAGTAGAGGTAGAGTACAGTGGAGTACAGTAGAGTAGAGTAGAGTACAGTAGAGCACAGTAGAGGTAGAGTACAGTGGAGCACAGTAGAGTAGAGTACAGTGGAGTACAGTAGAGGTAGAGTACAGTGGAGTACAGTAGAGGTAGAGAACAGTACAGTACAGTAGAGGTTTAAGTACAGTAGAGTACAGTAGAGATAGTGTACAGTGGAGCACAATAGAGGTAGAGTACAGTGGAGTACAGTAGAGGTAGAGTACAGTGGAGCACATTAGAGGTGGATTACAGTAGAGATAGAGTACAGTAGAGTACAGTAGAGGTAGAGTACAGTGGAGTACAGTAGAGATAGAGTACAGTGGAGCACAGTAGAAGTAGAGTACAGTGGAGTACAGTAGAGGTAGAGTACAGTGGAGTAGAGTAGAGATAGAGTACAGTGGAGTACAGTAGAGGTAGAGTACAGTGGAGTACAGTAGAGGTAGAGTACAGTGGAGTACAGTAGAGTAGAGTACAGTAGAGCACAGTAGAGGTAGAGTACAGTGGAGCACAGTAGATGTAGAGTACAGAGGAGCACATTAGAGGTAGAGTACAGTGGAGTACAGTAGAGGTAGAATACAGTGGAGCAAAGTAGAAGTAGAGTACAGTGGAGTACAGTAGAGGTAGAGTACAGTGGAGTACAGTAGAGGTAGAGTACAGTGGAGCACAGTAGAGGTAGAGTACAGTGGAGTACAGTAGAGGTAGAGTACAGTGGAGTACAGTAGAGTAGAGTACAGTAGAGCACAGTAGATGTAGAGTACAGTGGAGCACAGTAGATGTAGAGTACAGAGGAGCACATTAGAGGTAGAGTACAGTGGAGTACAGTAGAGGTAGAATACAGTGGAGTACAGTAGAGATAGAGTACAGTGGAGTACAGTAGAAGTAGAGTACAGTGGAGCACAGTAGAGATAGAGTACAGTGGAGTACAGTAGAGGTAGAGTAAAGTGGAGCACAGTAGAGGTAGAGTACAGTGGAGCACATTAGAGGTAGAGTACAGTGGAGCACAGAAGAGGTAGAGTACAGTGGAACACAGTAGATGTAGAGTACAGAGGAGCACAGTAGAGGTAGAGTAAAGAGGAGCACAGTAGAGATAGAGTACAGTGGAGCACAGTAGAGGTAGAGTACAGTGGAGTACAGTAGAGTAGAGTACAGTGGAGCACAGTAGAGGTAGAGTAGAGTGGAGCACAGTAGAGGTAGAGTACAGTGGAGTACAGTAGAGATAGAGTACAGTGGAGTACAGTAGAGATAGAGTACAGTGGAGCACAGTAGAGATAGAGTACAGTGGAATACAGTAGAGGTAGAGTACAGTGGAGTACAGTAGAGTAGAGTACAGTAGAGCACAGTAGAGGTAGAGTACAGTGGAGCACAGTAGAGGTAGAGTACAGAGGAGCACAGTAGAGATAGAGTACAGTGGAGCACAGTAGAGGTAGAGTACAGTGGAGCACAGTAGAGTAGAGTACAGTAGAGCACATTAGAGGTAGAGTACAGTGGAGCACAGTAGAGGTAGAGTACAGTGGAGTACAGTAGAGATAGAGTACAGTGGAGTACAGTAGAGGTAGAGTACAGTGGAGTACAGTAGAGGTAGAGTACAGAGGAGCACAGTAGAGATAGAGTACAGTGGACCACAGTAGAGGTAGAGTACAGTGGAGTACAGTAGAGTAGAGTACAGTAGAGGTAGAGTACAGTGGAGCACAGTAAAGGTAGAGTACAGTGGAGCACAGTAGAGATAGAGTACAGTGGAGTAAAGTAGAGGTAGAGTACAGTGGAGTACAGTAGATGTAGAGTACAGAGGAGCACATTAGAGGTAGAGTACAGTGGAGTACAGTAGAGGTAGAATACAGTGGAGTACAGAAGAGATAGAGAACAGTGGAGCACAGTAGAGATAGAGTACAGTGGAGTACAGTAGAGGTAGAGAACAGTGCAGTACAGTGGAGGTAGAGTACAGTGGAGTACAGTAGAGATAGAGTACAGTGGAGCACAGTAGAGATAGAGTACAGTGGAGTACAGTAGAGGTAGAGTACAGTGGAGTAAAGTAGAGGTAGAGTACAGTGGAGTACAGTAGAGGTGGAGTACAGTGGAGTACAGTGGAGCACATTAGAGGTGGAGTACAGAAGAGTACTGTAGAGGTAGAGTACAGTAGAGATAGAGTACAGTGGAGCACAGTAGAGGTAGAGTACAGTGGAGTACAGTTGAGATAGAGTACAGTGGAGTACAGTAGAGGTAGAGTACAGTGGAGTACAGTAGAGGTAGAGTACAGTAGAGTACAGTAGAGGTAGAGTACAGTGGAGTACAGTAGAGATAGAGTACAGTGGAGCACAGTAGTGGTAGAGTACAGTGGAGTACAGTACAGATAGACTACAGTGGAGCACAGTAGAGATAGAGTACAGTGGAGTACAGTAGAGGTAGAGTACAGTGGAGTACAGTAGAGGTAGAGTCCAATGGAGTACAGTGGAGCATATTAGAGGTGGAGTACAGTGGAGCACAGTAGAGGTAGAGTACAGTGGAGCACAGTAGAGGTAGAGTACAGTGGAGTACAGTAGAGGTAGAGTACAGTGGAGTACAGTAGAGTAGAGTAGAGTAGAGTACAGTAGAGCACAGTAGAGGTAGAGTACAGTGGAGCACAGTAGAGATAGAGTACAGTGGAGTACAGTAGAGGTAGAGTACAGCTGAGTGCAGTAGAGGTAGAGTACAGTGGAGCACATTAGAGGTAGAGTACAGTGGAGTACAGTAGAGGTAGAGTACAGTGGAGTACAGTAGCGGTAGAGTACAGTGGAGTACAGTAGAGGTAGAGTACAGTGGAGTACAGTAGAGGTAGAGTACAGTGGAGTACAATAGAGTAGAGTACAGTAGATCACACTAGAGTTAGAGTACAGTGGAGCAGAGTAAAGATAGAGTACAGTGGAGTACAGTAGAGGTAGAGTACAGTGGAGTACAGTCGAGGTGGAGTACAGTAGAGTACAGTAGAGGTAGAGAACAGTACAGTACAGTAGAGGTAGAGTACAGTGGAGTAGAGTAGAGAGAGAGTACAGTGGAGCACAGTAGAGATAGACTACAGTGGAGTACAGTAGAGGTAGAGAACAGTACAGTACAGAAGAGGTAGAGTACAGTAGAGTACAGTAGAGATAGTGTACAGTGGAGCACAGTAGAGATAGAGTACAGTGGAGTACAGTAGAGGTAGAGTACAGTGGAGTACAGTAGAGGTAGAGTACAGTGGAGCACATTAGAGGTGGATTACAGTAGAGTACAGTAGAGATAGAGTACAGTAGAGTACAGTAGAGGTAGAGTAGAGTGGAGTACAGTAGAGATAGAGTACAGTGGAGCACAGTAGAAGTAGAGTACAGTGGAGTACAGTAGAGGTAGAGTACAGTAGAGTACAGTAGAGGTAGAGTACAGTGGAGTACAGTGGAGCACATTAGAGGTGGATTACAGTGGAGCAGAGTAGAGGTAGAGTACAGTGGAGCAAAGTAGAGGTAGAGTACAGTGGAGTAGAGTAGAGGTAGAGTACAGTGGAGTACAGTAGAGTAGAGTAGAGTACAGTAGAGCACAGTAGAGGTAGAGTACAGTGGAGCACAGTAGAGTAGAGTACAGTGGAGTACAGTAGAGGTAGAGTACAGTGGAGTAAAGTAGAGGTAGAGTACAGTGGAGTACAGTAGAGTAGAGTACAGTGGAGCACAGTAGAGGTAGAGTACAGTGGAGTACAGTAGAGGTAGAGTACAGTGGAGTACAGTTTTTGTAGAGTACAGAGGAGCACAGTAGAGGTAGAGTACAGTGGAGCACAGTAGAGGTAGAGTACAGTGGAGCACAGTAGAGATAGAGTACAGTGGAGTACAGTAGAGGTAGAGTACAGTGGAGTACAGTAGAGGTAGAGTACAGTGGAGTACAGTAGAGGTAGAGTACAGTGGAGTACAGTAGAGGTAGAGTACAGTGGAGTACAGTAGAGTAGAGTACAGTATATCACAGTAGAGGTAGAGTACAGTGGAGCACAGTAGAGATAGAGTACAGTGGAGTACAGTAGAGGTAGAGTACAGTAGAGCCCAGTAGAGGTAGAGTACAGTGGAGTACAGTAGAGGTAGAGTACAGTGGAGTACAGTAGAGATAGAGTACAGTGGAGTACAGTAGAGGTAGAGTACAGTAGAGTACAGTAGAGGTAGAGTACAGTGGAGTACAGTAGAGATAGAGTACAGTGGAGCACAGTAGTGGTAGAGTACAGTGGAGTACAGTACAGATAGACTACAGTGGAGCACAGTAGAGATAGAGTACAGTGGAGTACAGTAGACGTAGAGTACAGTGGAGTACAGTAGAGGTAGAGTACAGTGGAGCACAGTAGAGGTAGAGTACAGTGGAGCACAGTAGAGGTAGAGTACAGTGGAGCACAGTAGAGAGAGTACAGTGGAGCACAGTAGAGGTAGAGTACAGTGGAGTACAGTAGAGTAGAGTACAGTAGAGCACAGTAGAGGTAGAGTACAGTGGAGCACAGTAGAGGTAGAGTACAGAGGAGCAGAGTAGAGATAGAGTACAGTGGAGCACAGTAGAGGTAGACTACAGTGGAGCACAATAGAGTAGAGTACAGTAGAGCACATTAGAGGTAGAGTACAGTGGAGCACAGTAGAGGTAGAGTACAGTGGAGTACAGTAGGAGTACAGTAGAGATAGAGTACAGTGGAGCACAGTAGAGATAGAGTAAAGTGGAGCACAGTAGAGGTAGAGTACAGTGGAGTACAGTAGAGTAGAGTACAGTAGAGCACAGTAGAGGTAGAGTACAGTGGAGCACAGTAGAGGTAGAGTACAGAGGAGCAGAGTAGAGATAGAGTACAGTGGAGCACAGTAGAAGTAGAGTACAGTGGAGCGCAATAGAGTAGAGTACAGTAGAGCACATTAGAGGTAGAGTACAGTGGAGCACAGTAGAGGTAGAGTACAGTGGAGTACAGTAGAGATAGAGTACAGTGGAGTACAGTAGAGGTAGAGTACAGAGGAGTACAGTAGAGGTAGAGTACAGAGGAGTACAGTAGAGATAGAGTACAGTGGAGCACAGTAGAGGTAGAGTACAGTGGAGTACAGTAGAGTAGAGTACAGTAGAGGTAGAGTACAGTGGAGCACAGTAAAGGTAGAGTACAGTGGAGCACAGTAGAGATAGAGTACAGTGGAGTACAGTAGAGGTAGAGTACAGTGGAGTACAGTAGATGTAGAGTACAGAGGAGCACATTAGAGGTAGAGTACAGTGGAGTACAGTAGAGGTAGAATACAGTGGAGTACAGTAGAGATAGAGTACAGTGGAGTACAGTAGAAGTAGAGTACAGTGGAGCACAGTAGAGATAGAGTACAGTGGAGTACAGTAGAGGTAGAGAACAGTGCAGTACAGTAGAGATAGAGTACAGTGGAGCACAGTAGAGATAGAGTACAGTGGAGTACAGTAGAGGTAGAGTACAGTGGAGTAAAGTAGAGGTAGAGTACAGTGGAGTACAGTAGAGTTGGAGTACAGTGGAGTACAGTGGAGCACATTAGAGGTGGAGTACAGAAGAGTACTGTAGAGGTAGAGTACAGTAGAGATAGAGTATAGTGGAGCACAGTAGAGATAGAGTACAGTGGAGCACAGTAGTGGTAGAGTAGAGTGGAGTACAGTACAGATAGACTACAATGGAGCACAGTAGAGATAGAGTACAGTGGAGTACAGTTGAGGTAGAGTACAGTGGAGTACAGTAGAGGTAGAGTACAGTGGAGTACAGTGGAGCACATTAGATGTGGAGTACAGTGGAGCACAGTAGAGGTAGAGTACAGTGGAGCACAGTAGAGATAGATTACAGTGGAGTACAGTAGAGGTAGAGTACAGTGGAGTAAAGTAGAGGTAGAGTACAGTGGAGTACAGTAGAGTCGGAGTACAGTGGAGTACAGTGGAGCACATTAGAGGTGGAGTACAGAAGAGTACTGTAGAGGTAGAGTACAGTAGAGATAGAGTATAGTGGAGCACAGTAGAGATAGAGTACAGTGGGGCACAGTAGAGGTAGAGTACAGTGGAGTACAGTAGAGGTAGAGTACAGTGGAGTACAGTAGAGGTAGAGTGCAGTAGAGTACAGTAGAGGTAGAGTACAGTGGAGTACAGTAGAGATAGAGTACAGTGGAGCACAGTAGTGGTAAAGTAGAGTGGAGTACAGTACAGATAGACTACAATGGAGCACAGTAGAGATAGAGTACAGTGGAGTACAGTAGAGGTAGAGTACAGTGGAGTACAGTAGAGGTAGAGTACAGTGGAGTACAGTGGAGCACATTAGAGGTGGAGTACAGTGGAGCACAGTAGAGGTAGAGTACAGTGGAGCACAGTAGAGGTAGAGTACAGTGGAGCACAGTAGAGGTAGAGTACAGTGGAGTACAGTAGAGGTAGAGTACAGTGGAGTACAGTAGAGTAGAGTACAGTAGAGCACAGTAGAGGTAGAGTACAGTGGAGCACAGTAGAGATAGAGTACAGTGGAGTACAGTAGATGTAGAGTAAAGTGGAGTACAGTAGAGGTAGAGTACAGTGGAGCACAGAAGAGGTAGAGTACAGTGGAACACAGTAGAGGTAGAGTACAGAGGAGCACAGTAGAGGTAGAGTAAAGAGGAGCACAGTAGAGATAGAGTACAGTGGAGCACAGTAGAGGTAGAGTACAGTGGAGTACAGTAGAGTAGAGTACAGTGGAGCACAGTAGAGGTAGAGTACAGTGGAGCACAGTAGAGGTAGAGTACAGTGGAGTACAGTAGAGATAGAGTACAGTGGAGTACAGTAGAGATAGAGTACAGTGGAGCACAGTAGAGATAGAGTACAGTGGAGAACAGTAGAGGTAGAGTACAGTGGAGTACAGTAGAGTAGAGTACAGTAGAGCACAGTAGAGGTAGAGTACAGTGGAGCACAGTAGAGGTAGAGTACAGAGGAGCACAGTAGAGATAGAGTACAGTGGAGCACAGTAGAGGTAGAGTACAGTGGAGCACAGTAGAGTAGAGTACAGTAGAGCACATTAGAGGTAGAGTAGAGTGGAGCAGAGTAGAGGTAGAGAACAGTGGAGTACAGTAGAGATAGAGTACAGTGGAGTACAGTAGAGGTAGAGTACAGTGGAGTACAGTAGAGGTAGAGTACAGAGGAGCACAGTAGAGATAGAGTACAGTGGAGCACAGTAGAGGTAGAGTACAGTGGAGTACAGTAGAGATAGAGTACAGTGGAGTACAGTAGAGGTAGAGTACAGTGGAGTACAGTAGAGGTAGAGTCCAATGGAGTACAGTGGAGCATATTAGAGGTGGAGTACAGTGGAGCACAGTAGAGGTAGAGTACAGTGGAGCACAGTAGAGGTAGAGTACAGTGGAGTACAGTAGAGGTAGAGTACAGTGGAGTACAGTAGAGTAGAGTAGAGTAGAGTACAGTAGAGCACAGTAGAGGTAGAGTACAGTGGAGCACAGTAGAGATAGAGTACAGTGGAGTACAGTAGAGGTAGAGTACAGTGGAGTGCAGTAGAGGTAGAGTACAGTGGAGCACATTAGAGGTAGAGTACAGTGGAGTACAGTAGAGGTAGAGTACAGTGGAGTACAGTAGCGGTAGAGTACAGTGGAGTACAGTAGAGGTAGAGTACAGTGGAGTACAGTAGAGGTAGAGTACAGTGGAGTACAATAGAGTAGAGTACAGTAGATCACACTAGAGTTAGAGTACAGTGGAGCAGAGTAAAGATAGAGTACAGTGGAGTACAGTAGAGGTAGAGTACAGTGGAGTACAGTCGAGGTGGAGTACAGTAGAGTACAGTAGAGGTAGAGAACAGTACAGTACAGTAGAGGTAGAGTACAGTGGAGTAGAGTAGAGAGAGAGTACAGTGGAGCACAGTAGAGATAGACTACAGTGGAGTACAGTAGAGGTAGAGAACAGTACAGTACAGTAGAGGTAGAGTACAGTAGAGTACAGTAGAGATAGTGTACAGTGGAGCACAGTAGAGATAGAGTACAGTGGAGTACAGTAGAGGTAGAGTACAGTGGAGTAAAGTAGAGGTAGAGTACAGTGGAGCACATTAGAGGTGGATTACAGTAGAGTACAGTAGAGATAGAGTACAGTAGAGTACAGTAGAGGTAGAGTAGAGTGGAGTACAGTAGAGATAGAGTACAGTGGAGCACAGTAGAAGTAGAGTACAGTGGAGTACAGTAGAGGTAGAGTACAGTAGAGTACAGTAGAGGTAGAGTACAGTGGAGTACAGTGGAGCACATTAGAGGTGGATTACAGTGGAGCACAGTAGAGGTAGAGTACAGTGGAGCAAAGTAGAGGTAGAGTACAGTGGAGTAGAGTAGAGGTAGAGTACAGTGGAGTACAGTAGAGTAGAGTAGAGTACAGTAGAGCACAGTAGAGGTAGAATACAGTGGAGCACAGTAGAGTAGAGTACAGTGGAGTACAGTAGAGGTAGAGTACAGTGGAGTAAAGTAGAGGTAGAGTACAGTGGAGTACAGTAGAGTAGAGTACAGTGGAGCACAGTAGAGGTAGAGTACAGTGGAGTACAGTAGAGGTAGAGTACAGTGGAGTACAGTTTTTGTAGAGTACAGAGGAGCACAGTAGAGGTAGAGTACAGTGGAGCACAGTAGAGGTAGAGTACAGTGGAGCACAGTAGAGATAGAGTACAGTGGAGTACAGTAGAGGTAGAGTACAGTGGAGTACAGTAGAGGTAGAGTACAGTGGAGTACAGTAGAGGTAGAGTACAGTGGAGTACAGTAGAGGTAGAGTACAGTGGAGTACAGTAGAGTAGAGTACAGTATATCACAGTAGAGGTAGAGTACAGTGGAGCACAGTAGAGATAGAGTACAGTGGAGTACAGTAGAGGTAGAGTACAGTAGAGCCCAGTAGAGGTAGAGTACAGTGGAGTACAGTAGAGGTAGAGTACAGTGGAGTACAGTAGAGATAGAGTACAGTGGAGTACAGTAGAGGTAGAGTACAGTAGAGTACAGTAGAGGTAGAGTACAGTGGAGTACAGTAGAGATAGAGTACAGTGGAGCACAGTAGTGGTAGAGTACAGTGGAGTACAGTACAGATAGACTACAGTGGAGCACAGTAGAGATAGAGTACAGTGGAGTACAGTAGACGTAGAGTACAGTGGAGTACAGTAGAGGTAGAGTACAGTGGAGCACAGTAGAGGTAGAGTACAGTGGAGCACAGTAGAGGTAGAGTACAGTGGAGCACAGTAGAGAGAGTACAGTGGAGCACAGTAGAGGTAGAGTACAGTGGAGTACAGTAGAGTAGAGTACAGTAGAGCACAGTAGAGGTAGAGTACAGTGGAGCACAGTAGAGGTAGAGTACAGAGGAGCAGAGTAGAGATAGAGTACAGTGGAGCACAGTAGAGGTAGAGTACAGTGGAGCACAATAGAGTAGAGTACAGTAGAGCACATTAGAGGTAGAGTACAGTGGAGCACAGTAGAGGTAGAGTACAGTGGAGTACAGTAGGAGTACAGTAGAGATAGAGTACAGTGGAGCACAGTAGAGATAGAGTAAAGTGGAGCACAGTAGAGGTAGAGTACAGTGGAGTACAGTAGAGTAGAGTACAGTAGAGCACAGTAGAGGTAGAGTACAGTGGAGCACAGTAGAGGTAGAGTACAGAGGAGCAGAGTAGAGATAGAGTACAGTGGAGCACAGTAGAAGTAGAGTACAGTGGAGCGCAATAGAGTAGAGTACAGTAGAGCACATTAGAGGTAGAGTACAGTGGAGCACAGTAGAGGTAGAGTACAGTGGAGTACAGTAGAGATAGAGTACAGTGGAGTAAAGTAGAGGTAGAGTACAGAGGAGTACAGTAGAGGTAGAGTACAGAGGAGTACAGTAGAGATAGAGTACAGTGGAGCACAGTAGAGGTAGAGTACAGTGGAGTACAGTAGAGTAGAGTACAGTAGAGGTAGAGTACAGTGGAGCACAGTAAAGGTAGAGTACAGTGGAGCACAGTAGAGATAGAGTACAGTGGAGTACAGTAGAGGTAGAGTACAGTGGAGTACAGTAGATGTAGAGTACAGAGGAGCACATTAGAGGTAGAGTACAGTGGAGTACAGTAGAGGTAGAATACAGTGGAGTACAGTAGAGATAGAGTACAGTGGAGTACAGTAGAAGTAGAGTACAGTGGAGCACAGTAGAGATAGAGTACAGTGGAGTACAGTAGAGGTAGAGAACAGTGGAGTACAATAGAGTAGAGTACAGTAGATCACACTAGAGGTAGAGTACAGTGGAGCACAGTAAAGATAGAGTACAGTGGAGTACAGTAGAGGTAGAGTACAGTGGAGTACAGTCGAGGTGGAGTACAGTGGAGTACAATAGAGTAGAGTACAGTAGATCACACTAGAGGTAGAGTACAGTGGAGTACAGTAGAGGTACAGTACAGTGGAGTACAGTAGAAGTAGAGTACAGTGGAGCACAGTAGAGATAGAGTACAGTGGAGTACAGTAGAGGTAGAGAACAGTGGAGTACAATAGAGTAGAGTACAGTAGATCACACTAGAGGTAGAGTACAGTGGAGCACAGTAAAGATAGAGTACAGTGGAGTACAGTAGAGGTAGAGTACAGTGGAGTACAGTCGAGGTAGAGTACAGTGGAGTACAGTAGAGATAGAGTACAGTGGAGCACAGTAGAAGTAGAGTACAGTGGAGTACAGTAGAGGTACAGTACAGTGGAGTACAGTAGAGGTAGAGTACAGTGGAGTACAGTAGAGTAGAGTAGAGTACAGTAGATTACAGTAGAGGTAGAGTACAGTGGAGCAAAGTAGAGATAGAGTACAGTGGAGTACAGTAGAGGTAGAGTACAGTGGAGCACATTAGAGGTAGAGTACAGTGGAGTACAGTAGAGGTAGAGTACAGTGGAGTACAGTAGCGGTAGAGTACAGTGGAGTACAGTAGAGAAAGAGTACAGTGGAGTACAGTAGAGGTAGAGTACAGTGGAGTACAATAGAGTAGAGTACAGTAGATCACACTAGAGGTAGAGTACAGTGGAGCACAGTAAAGATAGAGTACAGTGGAGTACAGTAGAGGTAGAGTACAGTGGAGTACAGTCGAGGTGGAGTACAGTAGAGTACAGTAGAGGTAGAGAACAGTACAGTACAGTAGAGGTAGAGTACAGTGGAGTAGAGTAGAGAGAGAGTACAGTGGAGCACAGTAGAGATAGACTACAGTGGAGTACAGTAGAGGTAGAGAACAGTACAGTACAGTAGAGGTAGAGTACAGTAGAGTACAGTAGAGATAGTGTACAGTGGAGCACAGTAGAGATAGAGTACAGTGGAGTACAGTAGAGGTAGAGTACAGTGGAGTACAGTAGAGGTAGAGTACAGTGGAGCACATTAGAGGTGGATTACAGTAGAGTACAGTAGAGATAGAGTAGAGTAGAGTACAGTAGAGGTAGAGTACAGTGGAGTACAGTAGAGATAGAGTACAATGGAGCACAGTAGAAGTAGAATACAGTGGAGTACAGTAGAGGTAGAGTAGAGTGGAGTACAGTAGAGGTAGAGTACAGTGGAGCACATCAGAGGTGGATTACAGTGGAGCACAGTAGAGGTAGAGTACAGTGGAGCAAAGTAGAGGTAGAGTACAGTGGAGTACAGTAGAGTAGAGTAGAGTACAGTAGAGCACAGTAGAGGTAGAGTACAGTGGAGCACAGTAGAGTAGAGTACAGTGGAGTACAGTAGAGGTAGAGTACAGTGGAGTACAGTAGAGGTAGAGAACAGTACAGTACAGTAGAGGTTTAAGTACAGTAGAGTACAGTAGAGATAGTGTACAGTGGAGCACATTAGAGGTGGATTACAGTAGAGATAGAGTACAGTAGAGTACAGTAGAGGTAGAGTACAGTGGAGTACAGTAGAGATAGAGTACAGTGGAGCACAGTAGAAGTAGAGTACAGTGGAGTACAGTAGAGGTAGAGTACAGTGGAGTAGAGTAGAGATAGAGTACAGTGGAGTACAGTAGAGGTAGAGTACAGTGGAGTACAGTAGAGGTAGAGTACAGTGGAGTACAGTAGAGTAGAGTACAGTAGAGCACAGTAGAGGTAGAGTACAGTGGAGCACAGTAGATGTAGAGTACAGAGGAGCACATTAGAGGTAGAGTACAGTGGAGTACAGTAGAGGTAGAATACAGTGGAGCAAAGTAGAAGTAGAGTACAGTGGAGTACAGTAGAGGTAGAGTACAGTGGAGTACAGTAGAGGTAGAGTACAGTGGAGCACAGTAGAAGTAGAGTACAGTGGAGTACAGTAGAGGTAGAGTACAGTGGAGTAGAGTAGAGATAGAGTACAGTGGAGTACAGTAGAGGTAGAGTACAGTGGAGTACAGTAGAGGTAGAGTACAGTGGAGTACAGTAGAGTAGAGTACAGTAGAGCACAGTAGAGGTAGAGTACAGTGGAGCACAGTAGATGTAGAGTACAGAGGAGCACATTAGAGGTAGAGTACAGTGGAGTACAGTAGAGGTAGAATACAGTGGAGCAAAGTAGAAGTAGAGTACAGTGGAGTACAGAAGAGGTAGAGTACAGTGGAGTACAGTAGAGGTAGAGTACAGTGGAGCACAGTAGAGGTAGAGTACAGTGGAGTACAGTAGAGGTAGAGTACAGTGGAGTACAGTAGAGTAGAGTACAGTAGAGCACAGTAGATGTAGAGTACAGTGGAGCACAGTAGATGTAGAGTACAGAGGAGCACATTAGAGGTAGAGTACAGTGGAGTACAGTAGAGGTAGAATACAGTGGAGTACAGTAGAGATAGAGTACAGTGGAGTACAGTAGAAGTAGAGTACAGTGGAGCACAGTAGAGATAGAGTACAGTGGAGTACAGTAGAGGTAGAGTAAAGTGGAGCACAGTAGAGGTAGAGTACAGTGGAGCACATTAGAGGTAGAGTACAGTGGAGCACAGAAGAGGTAGAGTACAGTGGAACACAGTAGATGTAGAGTACAGAGGAGCACAGTAGAGGTAGAGTAAAGAGGAGCACAGTAGAGATAGAGTACAGTGGAGCACAGTAGAGTTAGAGTACAGTGGAGTACAGTAGAGTAGAGTACAGTGGAGCACAGTAGAGGTAGAGTACAGTGGAGCACAGTAGAGGTAGAGTACAGTGGAGTACAGTAGAGATAGAGTACAGTGGAGTACAGTAGAGATAGAGTACAGTGGAGCACAGTAGAGATAGAGTACAGTGGAGCACAGTAGAGGTAGAGTACAGTGGAGTACAGTAGAGTAGAGTACAGTAGAGCACAGTAGAGGTAGAGTACAGTGGAGCACAGTAGAGGTAGAGTACAGAGGAGCACAGTAGAGATAGAGTACAGTGGAGCACAGTAGAGGTAGAGTACAGTGGAGCACAGTAGAGTAGAGTACAGTAGAGCACATTAGAGGTAGAGTACAGTGGAGCACAGTAGAGGTAGAGTACAGTGGAGTACAGTAGAGATAGAGTACAGTGGAGTACAGTAGAGGTAGAGTACAGTGGAGTACAGTAAAAGTAGAGTACAGAGGAGCACAGTAGAGATAGAGTACAGTGGACCACAGTAGAGGTAGAGTACAGTGGAGTACAGTAGAGTAGAGTACAGTAGAGGTAGAGTACAGTGGAGCACAGTAAAGGTAGAGTACAGTGGAGCACAGTAGAGATAGAGTACAGTGGAGTAAAGTAGAGGTAGAGTACAGTGGAGTACAGTAGATGTAGAGTACAGAGGAGCACATTAGAGGTAGAGTACAGTGGAGTACAGTAGAGGTAGAATACAGTTGAGTACAGAAGAGATAGAGAACAGTGGAGCACAGTAGAGATAGAGTACAGTGGAGTACAGTAGAGGTAGAGAACAGTGCAGTACAGTGGAGGTAGAGTACAGTGGAGTACAGTAGAGATAGAGTACAGTGGAGCACAGTAGAGATAGAGTACAGTGGAGTACAGTAGAGGTAGAGTACAGTGGAGTAAAGTAGAGGTAGAGTACAGTGGAGTACAGTAGAGGTGGAGTACAGTGGAGTACAGTGGAGCACATTAGAGGTGGAGTACAGAAGAGTACTGTAGAGGTAGAGTACAGTAGAGATAGAGTACAGTGGAGCACAGTAGAGGTAGAGTACAGTGGAGTACAGTTGAGATAGAGTACAGTGGAGTACAGTAGAGGTAGAGTACAGTGGAGTACAGTAGAGGTAGAGTACAGTAGAGTACAGTAGAGGTAGAGTACAGTGGAGTACAGTAGAGATAGAGTACAGTGGAGCACAGTAGTGGTAGAGTACAGTGGAGTACAGTACAGATAGACTACAGTGGAGCACAGTAGAGATAGAGTACAGTGGAGTACAGTAGAGGTAGAGTACAGTGGAGTACAGTAGAGGTAGAGTCCAATGGAGTACAGTGGAGCATATTAGAGGTGGAGTACAGTGGAGCACAGTAGAGGTAGAGTACAGTGGAGCACAGTAGAGGTAGAGTACAGTGGAGTACAGTAGAGGTAGAGTACAGTGGAGTACAGTAGAGTAGAGTAGAGTAGAGTAGAGTAGAGTACAGTAGAGCACAGTAGAGGTAGAGTACAGTGGAGCACAGTAGAGATAGAGTACAGTGGAGTACAGTAGAGGTAGAGTACAGTGGAGTGCAGTAGAGGTAGAGTACAGTGGAGCACATTAGAGGTAGAGTACAGTGGAGTACAGTAGAGGTAGAGTACAGTGGAGTACAGTAGCGGTAGAGTACAGTGGAGTACAGTAGAGGTAGAGTACAGTGGAGTACAGTAGAGGTAGAGTACAGTGGAGTACAATAGAGTAGAGTACAGTAGATCACACTAGAGTTAGAGTACAGTGGAGCAGAGTAAAGATAGAGTACAGTGGAGTACAGTAGAGGTAGAGTACAGTGGAGTACAGTCGAGGTGGAGTACAGTAGAGTACAGTAGAGGTAGAGAACAGTACAGTACAGTAGAGGTAGAGTACAGTGGAGTAGAGTAGAGAGAGAGTACAGTGGAGCACAGTAGAGATAGACTACAGTGGAGTACAGTAGAGGTAGAGAACAGTACAGTACAGTAGAGGTAGAGTACAGTAGAGTACAGTAGAGATAGTGTACAGTGGAGCACAGTAGAGATAGAGTACAGTGGAGTACAGTAGAGGTAGAGTACAGTGGAGTACAGTAGAGGTAGAGTACAGTGGAGCACATTAGAGGTGGATTACAGTAGAGTACAGTAGAGATAGAGTACAGTAGAGTACAGTAGAGGTAGAGTAGAGTGGAGTACAGTAGAGATAGAGTACAGTGGAGCACAATAGAAGTAGAGTACAGTGGAGTACAGTAGAGGTAGAGTACAGTAGAGTACAGTAGAGGTAGAGTACAGTGGAGTACAGTGGAGCACATTAGAGGTGGATTACAGTGGAGCACAGTAGAGGTAGAGTACAGTGGAGCAAAGTAGAGGTAGAGTACAGTGGAGTAGAGTAGAGGTAGAGTACAGTGGAGTACAGTAGAGTAGAGTAGAGTACAGTAGAGCACAGTAGAGGTAGAGTACAGTGGAGCACAGTAGAGTAGAGTACAGTGGAGTACAGTAGAGGTAGAGTACAGTGGAGTAAAGTAGAGGTAGAGTACAGTGGAGTACAGTAGAGTAGAGTACAGTGGAGCACAGTAGAGGTAGAGTACAGTGGAGTACAGTAGAGGTAGAGTACAGTGGAGTACAGTTTTTGTAGAGTACAGAGGAGCACAGTAGAGGTAGAGTACAGTGGAGCACAGTAGAGGTAGAGTACAGTGGAGCACAGTAGAGATAGAGTACAGTGGAGTACAGTAGAGGTAGAGTACAGTGGAGTACAGTAGAGGTAGAGTACAGTGGAGTACAGTAGAGGTAGAGTACAGTGGAGTACAGTAGAGGTAGAGTACAGTGGAGTACAGTAGAGTAGAGTACAGTATATCACAGTAGAGGTAGAGTACAGTGGAGCACAGTAGAGATAGAGTACAGTGGAGTACAGTAGAGGTAGAGTACAGTAGAGCCCAGTAGAGGTAGAGTACAGTGGAGTAGAGTAGAGGTAGAGTACAGTGGAGTACAGTAGAGATAGAGTACAGTGGAGTACAGTAGAGGTAGAGTACAGTAGAGTACAGTAGAGGTAGAGTACAGTGGAGTACAGTAGAGATAGAGTACAGTGGAGCACAGTAGTGGTAGAGTACAGTGGAGTACAGTACAGATAGACTACAGTGGAGCACAGTAGAGATAGAGTACAGTGGAGTACAGTAGACGTAGAGTACAGTGGAGTACAGTAGAGGTAGAGTACAGTGGAGCACAGTAGAGGTAGAGTACAGTGGAGCACAGTAGAGGTAGAGTACAGTGGAGCACAGTAGAGAGAGTACAGTGGAGCACAGTAGAGGTAGAGTACAGTGGAGTACAGTAGAGTAGAGTACAGTAGAGCACAGTAGAGGTAGAGTACAGTGGAGTACAGTCGAGGTAGAGTACAGTGGAGTACAGTAGAGATAGAGTACAGTGGAGCACAGTAGAAGTAGAGTACAGTGGAGTACAGTAGAGGTACAGTACAGTGGAGTACAGTAGAGGTACAGTACAGTGGAGTACAGTAGAGGTAGAGTACAGTGGAGTACAGTAGAGTAGAGTAGAGTACAGTAGATTACAGTAGAGGTAGAGTACAGTGGAGCAAAGTAGAGATAGAGTACAGTGGAGTACAGTAGAGGTAGAGTACAGTGGAGTACAGTAGAGGTAGAGTACAGTGGAGCACATTAGAGGTAGAGTACAGTGGAGTACAGTAGAGGTAGAGTACAGTGGAGTACAGTAGCGGTAGAGTACAGTGGAGTACAGTAGAGAAAGAGTACAGTGGAGTACAGTAGAGGTAGAGTACAGTGGAGTACAATAGAGTAGAGTACAGTAGATCACACTAGAGGTAGAGTACAGTGGAGCACAGTAAAGATAGAGTACAGTGGAGTACAGTAGAGGTAGAGTACAGTGGAGTACAGTCGAGGTGGAGTACAGTAGAGTACAGTAGAGGTAGAGAACAGTACAGTACAGTAGAGGTAGAGTACAGTGGAGTAGAGTAGAGAGAGAGTACAGTGGAGCACAGTAGAGATAGACTACAGTGGAGTACAGTAGAGGTAGAGAACAGTACAGTACAGTAGAGGTAGAGTACAGTAGAGTACAGTAGAGATAGTGTACAGTGGAGCACAGTAGAGATAGAGTACAGTGGAGTACAGTAGAGGTAGAGTACAGTGAAGTACAGTAGAGGTAGAGTACAGTGGAGCACATTAGAGGTGGATTACAGTAGAGTACAGTAGAGATAGAGTAGAGTAGAGTACAGTAGAGGTAGAGTACAGTGGAGTACAGTAGAGATAGAGTACAATGGAGCACAGTAGAAGTAGAATACAGTGGAGTACAGTAGAGGTAGAGTAGAGTGGAGTACAGTAGAGGTAGAGTACAGTGGAGCACATCAGAGGTGGATTACAGTGGAGCACAGTAGAGGTAGAGTACAGTGGAGTACAGTAGAGTAGAGTAGAGTACAGTAGAGCACAGTAGAGGTAGAGTACAGTGGAGCACAGTAGAGTAGAGTACAGTGGAGTACAGTAGAGGTAGAGTACAGTGGAGTACAGTAGAGGTAGAGAACAGTACAGTACAGTAGAGGTTTAAGTACAGTAGAGTACAGTAGAGATAGTGTACAGTGGAGCACATTAGAGGTGGATTACAGTAGAGATAGAGTACAGTAGAGTACAGTAGAGGTAGAGTACAGTGGAGTACAGTAGAGATAGAGTACAGTGGAGCACAGTAGAAGTAGAGTACAGTGGAGTACAGTAGAGGTAGAGTACAGTGGAGTAGAGTAGAGATAGAGTACAGTGGAGTAGAGTAGAGATAGAGTACAGTGGAGTACAGTAGAGGTAGAGTACAGTGGAGTACAGTAGAGGTAGAGTACAGTGGAGTACAGTAGAGTAGAGTACAGTAGAGCACAGTAGAGGTAGAGTACAGTGGAGCACAGTAGATGTAGAGTACAGAGGAGCACATTAGAGGTAGAGTACAGTGGAGTACAGTAGAGGTAGAATACAGTGGAGCAAAGTAGAAGTAGAGTACAGTGGAGTACAGTAGAGGTAGAGTACAGTGGAGTACAGTAGAGGTAGAGTACAGTGGAGCACAGTAGAAGTAGAGTACAGTGGAGTACAGTAGAGGTAGAGTACAGTGGAGTAGAGTAGAGATAGAGTACAGTGGAGTACAGTAGAGGTAGAGTACAGTGGAGTACAGTAGAGGTAGAGTACAGTGGAGTACAGTAGAGTAGAGTACAGTAGAGCACAGTAGAGGTAGAGTACAGTGGAGCACAGTAGATGTAGAGTACAGAGGAGCACATTAGAGGTAGAGTACAGTGGAGTACAGTAGAGGTAGAATACAGTGGAGCAAAGTAGAAGTAGAGTACAGTGGAGTACAGTAGAGGTAGAGTACAGTGGAGTACAGTAGAGGTAGAGTACAGTGGAGCACAGTAGAGGTAGAGTACAGTGGAGTACAGTAGAGGTAGAGTACAGTGGAGTACAGTAGAGTAGAGTACAGTAGAGCACAGTAGATGTAGAGTACAGTGGAGCACAGTAGATGTAGAGTACAGAGGAGCACATTAGAGGTAGAGTACAGTGGAGTACAGTAGAGGTAGAATACAGTGGAGTACAGTAGAGATAGAGTACAGTGGAGTACAGTAGAAGTAGAGTACAGTGGAGCACAGTAGAGATAGAGTACAGTGGAGTACAGTAGAGGTAGAGTAAAGTGGAGCACAGTAGAGGTAGAGTACAGTGGAGCACATTAGAGGTAGAGTACAGTGGAGCACAGAAGAGGTAGAGTACAGTGGAACACAGTAGATGTAGAGTACAGAGGAGCACAGTAGAGGTAGAGTAAAGAGGAGCACAGTAGAGATAGAGTACAGTGGAGCACAGTAGAGTTAGAGTACAGTGGAGTACAGTAGAGTAGAGTACAGTGGAGCACAGTAGAGGTAGAGTACAGTGGAGCACAGTAGAGGTAGAGTACAGTGGAGTACAGTAGAGATAGAGTACAGTGGAGTACAGTAGAGATAGAGTACAGTGGAGCACAGTAGAGATAGAGTACAGTGGAGCACAGTAGAGGTAGAGTACAGTGGAGTACAGTAGAGTAGAGTACAGTAGAGCACAGTAGAGGTAGAGTACAGTGGAGCACAGTAGAGGTAGAGTACAGAGGAGCACAGTAGAGATAGAGTACAGTGGAGCACAGTAGAGGTAGAGTACAGTGGAGCACAGTAGAGTAGAGTACAGTAGAGCACATTAGAGGTAGAGTACAGTGGAGCACAGTAGAGGTAGAGTACAGTGGAGTACAGTAGAGATAGAGTACAGTGGAGTACAGTAGAGGTAGAGTACAGTGGAGTACAGTAAAAGTAGAGTACAGAGGAGCACAGTAGAGATAGAGTACAGTGGACTACAGTAGAGGTAGAGTACAGTGGAGTACAGTAGAGTAGAGTACAGTAGAGGTAGAGTACAGTGGAGCACAGTAAAGGTAGAGTACAGTGGAGCACAGTAGAGATAGAGTACAGTGGAGTAAAGTAGAGGTAGAGTACAGTGGAGTACAGTAGATGTAGAGTACAGAGGAGCACATTAGAGGTAGAGTACAGTGGAGTACAGTAGAGGTAGAATACAGTTGAGTACAGAAGAGATAGAGAACAGTGGAGCACAGTAGAGATAGAGTACAGTGGAGTACAGTAGAGGTAGAGAACAGTGCAGTACAGTGGAGGTAGAGTACAGTGGAGTACAGTAGAGATAGAGTACAGTGGAGCACAGTAGAGATAGAGTACAGTGGAGTACAGTAGAGGTAGAGTACAGTGGAGTAAAGTAGAGGTAGAGTACAGTGGAGTACAGTAGAGGTGGAGTACAGTGGAGTACAGTGGAGCACATTAGAGGTGGAGTACAGAAGAGTACTGTAGAGGTAGAGTACAGTAGAGATAGAGTACAGTGGAGCACAGTAGAGGTAGAGTACAGTGGAGTACAGTAGAGGTAGAGTACAGTGGAGTACAGTAGAGGTAGAGTACAGTAGAGTACAGTAGAGGTAGAGTACAGTGGAGTACAGTAGAGATAGAGTACAGTGGAGCACAGTAGTGGTAGAGTACAGTGGAGTACAGTACAGATAGACTACAGTGGAGCACAGTAGAGATAGAGTACAGTGGAGTACAGTAGAGGTAGAGTACAGTGGAGTACAGTAGAGGTAGAGTCCAATGGAGTACAGTGGAGCATATTAGAGGTGGAGTACAGTGGAGCACAGTAGAGGTAGAGTACAGTGGAGCACAGTAGAGGTAGAGTACAGTGGAGTACAGTAGAGGTAGAGTACAGTGGAGTACAGTAGAGTAGAGTAGAGTAGAGTAGAGTACAGTAGAGCACAGTAGAGGTAGAGTACAGTGGAGCACAGTAGAGATAGAGTACAGTGGAGTACAGTAGAGGTAGAGTACAGTGGAGTGCAGTAGAGGTAGAGTACAGTGGAGCACATTAGAGGTAGAGTACAGTGGAGTACAGTAGAGGTAGAGTACAGTGGAGTACAGTAGCGGTAGAGTACAGTGGAGTACAGTAGAGGTAGAGTACAGTGGAGTACAGTAGAGGTAGAGTACAGTGGAGTACAATAGAGTAGAGTACAGTAGATCACACTAGAGTTAGAGTACAGTGGAGCAGAGTAAAGATAGAGTACAGTGGAGTACAGTAGAGGTAGAGTACAGTGGAGTACAGTCGAGGTGGAGTACAGTAGAGTACAGTAGAGGTAGAGAACAGTACAGTACAGTAGAGGTAGAGTACAGTGGAGTAGAGTAGAGAGAGAGTACAGTGGAGCACAGTAGAGATAGACTACAGTGGAGTACAGTAGAGGTAGAGAACAGTACAGTACAGTAGAGGTAGAGTACAGTAGAGTACAGTAGAGATAGTGTACAGTGGAGCACAGTAGAGATAGAGTACAGTGGAGTACTGTAGAGGTAGAGTACAGTGGAGTACAGTAGAGGCAGAGTACAGTGGAGCACATTAGAGGTGGATTACAGTAGAGTACAGTAGAGATAGAGTACAGTAGAGTACAGTAGAGGTAGAGTAGAGTGGAGTACAGTAGAGATAGAGTACAGTGGAGCACAATAGAAGTAGAGTACAGTGGAGTACAGTAGAGGTAGAGTACAGTAGAGTACAGTAGAGGTAGAGTACAGTGGAGTACAGTGGAGCACATTAGAGGTGGATTACAGTGGAGCACAGTAGAGGTAGAGTACAGTGGAGCAAAGTAGAGGTAGAGTACAGTGGAGTAGAGTAGAGGTAGAGTACAGTGGAGTACAGTAGAGTAGAGTAGAGTACAGTAGAGCACAGTAGAGGTAGAGTACAGTGGAGCACAGTAGAGTAGAGTACAGTGGAGTACAGTAGAGGTAGAGTACAGTGGAGTAAAGTAGAGGTAGAGTACAGTGGAGTACAGTAGAGTAGAGTACAGTGGAGCACAGTAGAGGTAGAGTACAGTGGAGTACAGTAGAGGTAGAGTACAGTGGAGTACAGTTTTTGTAGAGTACAGAGGAGCACAGTAGAGGTAGAGTACAGTGGAGCACAGTAGAGGTAGAGTACAGTGGAGCACAGTAGAGATAGAGTACAGTGGAGTACAGTAGAGGTAGAGTACAGTGGAGTACAGTAGAGGTAGAGTACAGTGGAGTACAGTAGAGGTAGAGTACAGTGGAGTACAGTAGAGGTAGAGTACAGTGGAGTACAGTAGAGTAGAGTACAGTATATCACAGTAGAGGTAGAGTACAGTGGAGCACAGTAGAGATAGAGTACAGTGGAGTACAGTAGAGGTAGAGTACAGTAGAGCCCAGTAGAGGTAGAGTACAGTGGAGTAGAGTAGAGGTAGAGTACAGTGGAGTACAGTAGAGATAGAGTACAGTGGAGTACAGTAGAGGTAGAGTACAGTAGAGTACAGTAGAGGTAGAGTACAGTGGAGTACAGTAGAGATAGAGTACAGTGGAGCACAGTAGTGGTAGAGTACAGTGGAGTACAGTACAGATAGACTACAGTGGAGCACAGTAGAGATAGAGTACAGTGGAGTACAGTAGACGTAGAGTACAGTGGAGTACAGTAGAGGTAGAGTACAGTGGAGCACAGTAGAGGTAGAGTACAGTGGAGCACAGTAGAGGTAGAGTACAGTGGAGCACAGTAGAGAGAGTACAGTGGAGCACAGTAGAGGTAGAGTACAGTGGAGTACAGTAGAGTAGAGTACAGTAGAGCACAGTAGAGGTAGAGTACAGTGGAGCACAGTAGAGGTAGAGTACAGAGGAGCAGAGTAGAGATAGAGTACAGTGGAGCACAGTAGAGGTAGAGTACAGTGGAGCACAATAGAGTAGAGTACAGTGGAGTAGAGTAGAGATAGAGTACAGTGGAGTACAATAGAGGTAGAGTACAGTGGAGCACAGTAGAGGTAGAGTACAGTGGAGTACAGTAGGAGTACAGTAGAGATAGAGTACAGTGGAGCACATTAGAGGTGGATTACAGTAGAGATAGAGTACAGTAGAGTACAGTAGAGGTAGAGTACAGTGGAGTACAGTAGAGATAGAGTACAGTGGAGCACAGTAGAAGTAGAGTACAGTGGAGTACAGTAGAGGTAGAGTACAGTGGAGTAGAGTAGAGATAGAGTACAGTGGAGTACAGTAGAGGTAGAGTACAGTGGAGTACAGTAGAGGTAGAGTACAGTGGAGTACAGTAGAGTAGAGTACAGTAGAGCACAGTAGAGGTAGAGTACAGTGGAGCACAGTAGATGTAGAGTACAGAGGAGCACATTAGAGGTAGAGTACAGTGGAGTACAGTAGAGGTAGAATACAGTGGAGCAAAGTAGAAGTAGAGTACAGTGGAGTACAGTAGAGGTAGAGTACAGTGGAGTACAGTAGAGGTAGAGTACAGTGGAGTACAGTAGAGGTAGAGTACAGTGGAGCACATTAGTGGTAGAGTACAGTGGAGTACAGTAGAGGTAGAGTACAGTGGAGTACAGTAGCGGTAGAGTACAGTGGAGTACAGTAGAGAAAGAGTACAGTGGAGTACAGTAGAGGTAGAGTACAGTGGAGTACAATAGAGTAGAGTACAGTAGATCACACTAGAGGTAGAGTACAGTGGAGCACAGTAAAGATAGAGTACAGTGGAGTACAGTAGAGGTAGAGTACAGTGGAGTACAGTCGAGGTGGAGTACAGTAGAGTACAGTAGAGGTAGAGAACAGTACAGTACAGTAGAGGTAGAGTACAGTGGAGTAGAGTAGAGAGAGAGTACAGTGGAGCACAGTAGAGATAGACTACAGTGGAGTACAGTAGAGGTAGAGAACAGTACAGTACAGTAGAGGTAGAGTACAGTAGAGTACAGTAGAGATAGTGTACAGTGGAGCACAGTAGAGATAGAGTACAGTGGAGTACAGTAGAGGTAGAGTACAGTGGAGTACAGTAGAGGTAGAGTACAGTGGAGCACATTAGAGGTGGATTACAGTAGAGTACAGTAGAGATAGAGTACAGTAGAGTACAGGAGAGGTAGAGTACAGTGGAGTACAGTAGAGATAGAGTACAATGGAGCACAGTAGAAGTAGAATACAGTGGAGTACAGTAGAGGTAGAGTAGAGTGGAGTACAGTAGAGGTAGAGTACAGTGGAGTACAGTGGAGCACATCAGAGGTGGATTACAGTGGAGCACAGTAGAGGTAGAGTACAGTGGAGCAAAGTAGAGGTAGAGTACAGTGGAGTACAGTAGAGTAGAGTAGAGTACAGTAGAGCACAGTAGAGGTAGAGTACAGTGGAGCACAGTAGAGTAGAGTACAGTGGAGTACAGTAGAGGTAGAGTACAGTGGAGTACAGTAGAGGTAGAGAACAGTACAGTACAGTAGAGGTTTAAGTACAGTAGAGTACAGTAGAGATAGTGTACAGTGGAGCACAATAGAGGTAGAGTACAGTGGAGTACAGTAGAGGTAGAGTACAGTGGAGCACATTAGAGGTGGATTACAGTAGAGATAGAGTACAGTAGGGTACAGTAGAGGTAGAGTACAGTGGAGTACAGTAGAGATAGAGTACAGTGGAGCACAGTAGAAGTAGAGTACAGTGGAGTACAGTAGAGGTAGAGTACAGTGGAGTAGAGTAGAGATAGAGTACAGTGGAGTACAGTAGAGGTAGAGTCCAATGGAGTACAGTGGAGCATATTAGAGGTGGAGTACAGTGGAGCACAGTAGAGGTAGAGTACAGTGGAGCACAGTAGAGGTAGAGTACAGTGGAGTACAGTAGAGGTAGAGTACAGTGGAGTACAGTAGAGTAGAGTAGAGTAGAGTACAGTAGAGCACAGTAGAGGTAGAGTACAGTGGAGCACAGTAGAGATAGAGTACAGTGGAGTACAGTAGAGGTAGAGTACAGTGGAGTGCAGTAGAGGTAGAGTACAGTGGAGCACATTAGAGGTAGAGTACAGTGGAGTACAGTAGAGGTAGAGTACAGTGGAGTACAGTAGCGGTAGAGTACAGTGGAGTACAGTAGAGGTAGAGTACAGTGGAGTACAGTAGAGGTAGAGTACAGTGGAGTACAATAGAGTAGAGTACAGTAGATCACACTAGAGTTAGAGTACAGTGGAGCAGAGTAAAGATAGAGTACAGTGGAGTACAGTAGAGGTAGAGTACAGTGGAGTACAGTCGAGGTGGAGTACAGTAGAGTACAGTAGAGGTAGAGAACAGTACAGTACAGTAGAGGTAGAGTACAGTGGAGTAGAGTAGAGAGAGAGTACAGTGGAGCACAGTAGAGATAGACTACAGTGGAGTACAGTAGAGGTAGAGAACAGTACAGTACAGTAGAGGTAGAGTACAGTAGAGTACAGTAGAGATAGTGTACAGTGGAGCACAGTAGAGATAGAGTACAGTGGAGTACAGTAGAGGTAGAGTACAGTGGAGTACAGTAGAGGTAGAGTACAGTGGAGCACATTAGAGGTGGATTACAGTAGAGTACAGTAGAGATAGAGTACAGTAGAGTACAGTAGAGGTAGAGTAGAGTGGAGTACAGTAGAGATAGAGTACAGTGGAGCACAATAGAAGTAGAGTACAGTGGAGTACAGTAGAGGTAGAGTACAGTAGAGTACAGTAGAGGTAGAGTACAGTGGAGTACAGTGGAGCACATTAGAGGTGGATTACAGTGGAGCACAGTAGAGGTAGAGTACAGTGGAGCAAAGTAGAGGTAGAGTACAGTGGAGTAGAGTAGAGGTAGAGTACAGTGGAGTACAGTAGAGTAGAGTAGAGTACAGTAGAGCACAGTAGAGGTAGAGTACAGTGGAGCACAGTAGAGTAGAGTACAGTGGAGTACAGTAGAGGTAGAGTACAGTGGAGTAAAGTAGAGGTAGAGTACAGTGGAGTACAGTAGAGTAGAGTACAGTGGAGCACAGTAGAGGTAGAGTACAGTGGAGTACAGTAGAGGTAGAGTACAGTGGAGTACAGTTTTTGTAGAGTACAGAGGAGCACAGTAGAGGTAGAGTACAGTGGAGCACAGTAGAGGTAGAGTACAGTGGAGCACAGTAGAGATAGAGTACAGTGGAGTACAGTAGAGGTAGAGTACAGTGGAGTACAGTAGAGGTAGAGTACAGTGGAGTACAGTAGAGGTAGAGTACAGTGGAGTACAGTAGAGGTAGAGTACAGTGGAGTACAGTAGAGTAGAGTACAGTATATCACAGTAGAGGTAGAGTACAGTGGAGCACAGTAGAGATAGAGTACAGTGGAGTACAGTAGAGGTAGAGTACAGTAGAGCCCAGTAGAGGTAGAGTACAGTGGAGTAGAGTAGAGGTAGAGTACAGTGGAGTACAGTAGAGATAGAGTACAGTGGAGTACAGTAGAGGTAGAGTACAGTAGAGTACAGTAGAGGTAGAGTACAGTGGAGTACAGTAGAGATAGAGTACAGTGGAGCACAGTAGTGGTAGAGTACAGTGGAGTACAGTACAGATAGACTACAGTGGAGCACAGTAGAGATAGAGTACAGTGGAGTACAGTAGACGTAGAGTACAGTGGAGTACAGTAGAGGTAGAGTACAGTGGAGCACAGTAGAGGTAGAGTACAGTGGAGCACAGTAGAGGTAGAGTACAGTGGAGCACAGTAGAGAGAGTACAGTGGAGCACAGTAGAGGTAGAGTACAGTGGAGTACAGTAGAGTAGAGTACAGTAGAGCACAGTAGAGGTAGAGTACAGTGGAGCACAGTAGAGGTAGAGTACAGAGGAGCAGAGTAGAGATAGAGTACAGTGGAGCACAGTAGAGGTAGAGTACAGTGGAGCACAATAGAGTAGAGTACAGTGGAGTAGAGTAGAGATAGAGTACAGTGGAGTACAATAGAGGTAGAGTACAGTGGAGCACAGTAGAGGTAGAGTACAGTGGAGTACAGTAGGAGTACAGTAGAGATAGAGTACAGTGGAGCACATTAGAGGTGGATTACAGTAGAGATAGAGTACAGTAGAGTACAGTAGAGGTAGAGTACAGTGGAGTACAGTAGAGATAGAGTACAGTGGAGCACAGTAGAAGTAGAGTACAGTGGAGTACAGTAGAGGTAGAGTACAGTGGAGTAGAGTAGAGATAGAGTACAGTGGAGTACAGTAGAGGTAGAGTACAGTGGAGTACAGTAGAGGTAGAGTACAGTGGAGTACAGTAGAGTAGAGTACAGTAGAGCACAGTAGAGGTAGAGTACAGTGGAGCACAGTAGATGTAGAGTACAGAGGAGCACATTAGAGGTAGAGTACAGTGGAGTACAGTAGAGGTAGAATACAGTGGAGCAAAGTAGAAGTAGAGTACAGTGGAGTACAGTAGAGGTAGAGTACAGTGGAGTACAGTAGAGGTAGAGTACAGTGGAGTACAGTAGAGGTAGAGTACAGTGGAGCACATTAGTGGTAGAGTACAGTGGAGTACAGTAGAGGTAGAGTACAGTGGAGTACAGTAGCGGTAGAGTACAGTGGAGTACAGTAGAGAAAGAGTACAGTGGAGTACAGTAGAGGTAGAGTACAGTGGAGTACAATAGAGTAGAGTACAGTAGATCACACTAGAGGTAGAGTACAGTGGAGCACAGTAAAGATAGAGTACAGTGGAGTACAGTAGAGGTAGAGTACAGTGGAGTACAGTCGAGGTGGAGTACAGTAGAGTACAGTAGAGGTAGAGAACAGTACAGTACAGTAGAGGTAGAGTACAGTGGAGTAGAGTAGAGAGAGAGTACAGTGGAGCACAGTAGAGATAGACTACAGTGGAGTACAGTAGAGGTAGAGAACAGTACAGTACAGTAGAGGTAGAGTACAGTAGAGTACAGTAGAGATAGTGTACAGTGGAGCACAGTAGAGATAGAGTACAGTGGAGTACAGTAGAGGTAGAGTACAGTGGAGTACAGTAGAGGTAGAGTACAGTGGAGCACATTAGAGGTGGATTACAGTAGAGTACAGTAGAGATAGAGTACAGTAGAGTACAGTAGAGGTAGAGTACAGTGGAGTACAGTAGAGATAGAGTACAATGGAGCACAGTAGAAGTAGAATACAGTGGAGTACAGTAGAGGTAGAGTAGAGTGGAGTACAGTAGAGGTAGAGTACAGTGGAGTACAGTGGAGCACATCAGAGGTGGATTACAGTGGAGCACAGTAGAGGTAGAGTACAGTGGAGCAAAGTAGAGGTAGAGTACAGTGGAGTACAGTAGAGTAGAGTAGAGTACAGTAGAGCACAGTAGAGGTAGAGTACAGTGGAGCACAGTAGAGTAGAGTACAGTGGAGTACAGTAGAGGTAGAGTACAGTGGAGTACAGTAGAGGTAGAGAACAGTACAGTACAGTAGAGGTTTAAGTACAGTAGAGTACAGTAGAGATAGTGTACAGTGGAGCACAATAGAGGTAGAGTACAGTGGAGTACAGTAGAGGTAGAGTACAGTGGAGCACATTAGAGGTGGATTACAGTAGAGATAGAGTACAGTAGGGTACAGTAGAGGTAGAGTACAGTGGAGTACAGTAGAGATAGAGTACAGTGGAGCACAGTAGAAGTAGAGTACAGTGGAGTACAGTAGAGGTAGAGTACAGTGGAGTAGAGTAGAGATAGAGTACAGTGGAGTACAGTAGAGGTAGAGTACAGTGGAGTACAGTAGAGGTAGAGTACAGTGGAGTACAGTAGAGTAGAGTACAGTAGAGCACAGTAGAGGTAGAGTACAGTGGAGCACAGTAGATGTAGAGTACAGAGGAGCACATTAGAGGTAGAGTACAGTGGAGTACAGTAGAGGTAGAATACAGTGGAGCAAAGTAGAAGTAGAGTACAGTGGAGTACAGTAGAGGTAGAGTACAGTGGAGTACAGTAGAGGTAGAGTACAGTGGAGCACAGTAGAGGTAGAGTACAGTGGAGTACAGTAGAGGTAGAGTACAGTGGAGTACAGTAGAGTAGAGTACAGTAGAGCACAGTAGATGTAGAGTACAGTGGAGCACAGTAGATGTAGAGTACAGAGGAGCACATTAGAGGTAGAGTACAGTGGAGTACAGTAGAGGTAGAATACAGTGGAGTACAGTAGAGATAGAGTACAGTGGAGTACAGTAGAAGTAGAGTACAGTGGAGCACAGTAGAGATAGAGTACAGTGGAGTACAGTAGAGGTAGAGTAAAGTGGAGCACAGTAGAGGTAGAGTACAGTGGAGCACATTAGAGGTAGAGTACAGTGGAGCACAGAAGAGGTAGAGTACAGTGGAACACAGTAGATGTAGAGTACAGAGGAGCACAGTAGAGGTAGAGTAAAGAGGAGCACAGTAGAGATAGAGTACAGTGGAGCACAGTAGAGGTAGAGTACAGTGGAGTACAGTAGAGTAGAGTACAGTGGAGCACAGTAGAGGTAGAGTACAGTGGAGCACAGTAGAGGTAGAGTACAGTGGAGTACAGTAGAGATAGAGTACAGTGGAGTACAGTAGAGATAGAGTACAGTGGAGCACAGTAGAGATAGAGTACAGTGGAGCACAGTAGAGGTAGAGTACAGTGGAGTACAGTAGAGTAGAGTACAGTAGAGCACAGTAGAGGTAGAGTACAGTGGAGCACAGTAGAGGTAGAGTACAGAGGAGCACAGTAGAGATAGAGTACAGTGGAGCACAGTAGAGGTAGAGTACAGTGGAGCACAGTAGAGTAGAGTACAGTAGAGCACATTAGAGGTAGAGTACAGTGGAGCACAGTAGAGGTAGAGTACAGTGGAGTACAGTAGAGATAGAGTACAGTGGAGTACAGTAGAGGTAGAGTACAGTGGAGTACAGTAGAGGTAGAGTACAGAGGAGCACAGTAGAGATAGAGTACAGTGGACCACAGTAGAGGTAGAGTACAGTGGAGTACAGTAGAGTAGAGTACAGTAGAGGTAGAGTACAGTGGAGCACAGTAAAGGTAGAGTACAGTGGAGCACAGTAGAGATAGAGTACAGTGGAGTAAAGTAGAGGTAGAGTACAGTGGAGTACAGTAGATGTAGAGTACAGAGGAGCACATTAGAGGTAGAGTACAGTGGAGTACAGTAGAGGTAGAATACAGTGGAGTACAGAAGAGATAGAGAACAGTGGAGCACAGTAGAGATAGAGTACAGTGGAGTACAGTAGAGGTAGAGAACAGTGCAGTACAGTGGAGGTAAAGTACAGTGGAGTACAGTAGAGATAGAGTACAGTGGAGCACAGTAGAGATAGAGTACAGTGGAGTACAGTAGAGGTAGAGTACAGTGGAGTAAAGTAGAGGTAGAGTACAGTGGAGTACAGTAGAGGTGGAGTACAGTGGAGTACAGTGGAGCACATTAGAGGTGGAGTACAGAAGAGTACTGTAGAGGTAGAGTACAGTAGAGATAGAGTACAGTGGAGCACAGTAGAGGTAGAGTACAGTGGAGTACAGTTGAGATAGAGTACAGTGGAGTACAGTAGAGGTAGAGTACAGTGGAGTACAGTAGAGGTAGAGTACAGTAGAGGTAGAGTACAGTGGAGTACAGTAGAGATAGAGTACAGTGGAGCACAGTAGTGGTAGAGTACAGTGGAGTACAGTACAGATAGACTACAGTGGAGCACAGTAGAGATAGAGTACAGTGGAGTACAGTAGAGGTAGAGTACAGTGGAGTACAGTAGAGGTAGAGTCCAATGGAGTACAGTGGAGCATATTAGAGGTGGAGTACAGTGGAGCACAGTAGAGGTAGAGTACAGTGGAGCACAGTAGAGGTAGAGTACAGTGGAGTACAGTAGAGGTAGAGTACAGTGGAGTACAGTAGAGTAGAGTAGAGTAGAGTACAGTAGAGCACAGTAGAGGTAGAGTACAGTGGAGCACAGTAGAGATAGAGTACAGTGGAGTACAGTAGAGGTAGAGTACAGTGGAGTGCAGTAGAGGTAGAGTACAGTGGAGCACATTAGAGGTAGAGTACAGTGGAGTACAGTAGAGGTAGAGTACAGTGGAGTACAGTAGCGGTAGAGTACAGTGGAGTACAGTAGAGGTAGAGTACAGTGGAGTACAGTAGAGGTAGAGTACAGTGGAGTACAATAGAGTAGAGTACAGTAGATCACACTAGAGTTAGAGTACAGTGGAGCAGAGTAAAGATAGAGTACAGTGGAGTACAGTAGAGGTAGAGTACAGTGGAGTACAGTCGAGGTGGAGTACAGTAGAGTACAGTAGAGGTAGAGAACAGTACAGTACAGTAGAGGTAGAGTACAGTGGAGTAGAGTAGAGAGAGAGTACAGTGGAGCACAGTAGAGATAGACTACAGTGGAGTACAGTAGAGGTAGAGAACAGTACAGTACAGTAGAGGTAGAGTACAGTAGAGTACAGTAGAGATAGTGTACAGTGGAGCACAGTAGAGATAGAGTACAGTGGAGTACAGTAGAGGTAGAGTACAGTGGAGTACAGTAGAGGTAGAGTACAGTGGAGCACATTAGAGGTGGATTACAGTAGAGTACAGTAGAGATAGAGTACAGTAGAGTACAGTAGAGGTAGAGTAGAGTGGAGTACAGTAGAGATAGAGTACAGTGGAGCACAGTAGAAGTAGAGTACAGTGGAGTACAGTAGAGGTAGAGTACAGTAGAGTACAGTAGAGGTAGAGTACAGTGGAGTACAGTGGAGCACATTAGAGGTGGATTACAGTGGAGCACAGTAGAGGTAGAGTACAGTGGAGCAAAGTAGAGGTAGAGTACAGTGGAGTAGAGTAGAGGTAGAGTACAGTGGAGTACAGTAGAGTAGAGTAGAGTACAGTAGAGCACAGTAGAGGTAGAGTACAGTGGAGCACAGTAGAGTAGAGTACAGTGGAGTACAGTAGAGGTAGAGTACAGTGGAGTAAAGTAGAGGTAGAGTACAGTGGAGTACAGTAGAGTAGAGTACAGTGGAGCACAGTAGAGGTAGAGTACAGTGGAGTACAGTAGAGGTAGAGTACAGTGGAGTACAGTTTTTGTAGAGTACAGAGGAGCACAGTAGAGGTAGAGTACAGTGGAGCACAGTAGAGGTAGAGTACAGTGGAGCACAGTAGAGATATAGAGTACAGTGGAGTACAGTAGAGGTAGAGTACAGTGGAGTACAGTAGAGGTAGAGTACAGTGGAGTACAGTAGAGGTAGAGTACAGTGGAGTACAGTAGAGGTAGAGTACAGTGGAGTACAGTAGAGTAGAGTACAGTATATCACAGTAGAGGTAGAGTACAGTGGAGCACAGTAGAGATAGAGTACAGTGGAGTACAGTAGAGGTAGAGTACAGTAGAGCCCAGTAGAGGTAGAGTACAGTGGAGTACAGTAGAGGTAGAGTACAGTGGAGTACAGTAGAGATAGAGTACAGTGGAGTACAGTAGAGGTAGAGTACAGTAGAGTACAGTAGAGGTAGAGTACAGTGGAGTACAGTAGAGATAGAGTACAGTGGAGCACAGTAGTGGTAGAGTACAGTGGAGTACAGTACAGATAGACTACAGTGGAGCACAGTAGAGATAGAGTACAGTGGAGTACAGTAGACGTAGAGTACAGTGGAGTACAGTAGAGGTAGAGTACAGTGGAGCACAGTAGAGGTAGAGTACAGTGGAGCACAGTAGAGGTAGAGTACAGTGGAGCACAGTAGAGAGAGTACAGTGGAGCACAGTAGAGGTAGAGTACAGTGGAGTACAGTAGAGTAGAGTACAGTAGAGCACAGTAGAGGTAGAGTACAGTGGAGCACAGTAGAGGTAGAGTACAGAGGAGCAGAGTAGAGATAGAGTACAGTGGAGCACAGTAGAGGTAGAGTACAGTGGAGCACAATAGAGTAGAGTACAGTAGAGCACATTAGAGGTAGAGTACAGTGGAGCACAGTAGAGGTAGAGTACAGTGGAGTACAGTAGGAGTACAGTAGAGATAGAGTACAGTGGAGCACAGTAGAGATAGAGTAAAGTGGAGCACAGTAGAGGTAGAGTACAGTGGAGTACAGTAGAGTAGAGTACAGTAGAGCACAGTAGAGGTAGAGTACAGTGGAGCACAGTAGATGTAGAGTACAGAGGAGCACATTAGAGGTAGAGTACAGTGGAGTACAGTAGAGGTAGAATACAGTGGAGCAAAGTAGAAGTAGAGTACAGTGGAGTACAGTAGAGGTAGAGTACAGTGGAGTACAGTAGAGGTAGAGTACAGTGGAGTACAGTAGAGGTAGAGTACAGTGGAGCACATTAGTGGTAGAGTACAGTGGAGTACAGTAGAGGTAGAGTACAGTGGAGTACAGTAGCGGTAGAGTACAGTGGAGTACAGTAGAGAAAGAGTACAGTGGAGTACAGTAGAGGTAGAGTACAGTGGAGTACAATAGAGTAGAGTACAGTAGATCACACTAGAGGTAGAGTACAGTGGAGCACAGTAAAGATAGAGTACAGTGGAGTACAGTAGAGGTAGAGTACAGTGGAGTACAGTCGAGGTGGAGTACAGTAGAGTACAGTAGAGGTAGAGAACAGTACAGTACAGTAGAGGTAGAGTACAGTGGAGTAGAGTAGAGAGAGAGTACAGTGGAGCACAGTAGAGATAGACTACAGTGGAGTACAGTAGAGGTAGAGAACAGTACAGTACAGTAGAGGTAGAGTACAGTAGAGTACAGTAGAGATAGTGTACAGTGGAGCACAGTAGAGATAGAGTACAGTGGAGTACAGTAGAGGTAGAGTACAGTGGAGTACAGTAGAGGTAGAGTACAGTGGAGCACATTAGAGGTGGATTACAGTAGAGTACAGTAGAGATAGAGTACAGTAGAGTACAGTAGAGGTAGAGTACAGTGGAGTACAGTAGAGATAGAGTACAATGGAGCACAGTAGAAGTAGAATACAGTGGAGTACAGTAGAGGTAGAGTAGAGTGGAGTACAGTAGAGGTAGAGTACAGTGGAGTACAGTGGAGCACATCAGAGGTGGATTACAGTGGAGCACAGTAGAGGTAGAGTACAGTGGAGCAAAGTAGAGGTAGAGTACAGTGGAGTACAGTAGAGTAGAGTAGAGTACAGTAGAGCACAGTAGAGGTAGAGTACAGTGGAGCACAGTAGAGTAGAGTACAGTGGAGTACAGTAGAGGTAGAGTACAGTGGAGTACAGTAGAGGTAGAGAACAGTACAGTACAGTAGAGGTTTAAGTACAGTAGAGTACAGTAGAGATAGTGTACAGTGGAGCACAATAGAGGTAGAGTACAGTGGAGTACAGTAGAGGTAGAGTACAGTGGAGCACATTAGAGGTGGATTACAGTAGAGATAGAGTACAGTAGGGTACAGTAGAGGTAGAGTACAGTGGAGTACAGTAGAGATAGAGTACAGTGGAGCACAGTAGAAGTAGAGTACAGTGGAGTACAGTAGAGGTAGAGTACAGTGGAGTAGAGTAGAGATAGAGTACAGTGGAGTACAGTAGAGGTAGAGTACAGTGGAGTACAGTAGAGGTAGAGTACAGTGGAGTACAGTAGAGTAGAGTACAGTAGAGCACAGTAGAGGTAGAGTACAGTGGAGCACAGTAGATGTAGAGTACAGAGGAGCACATTAGAGGTAGAGTACAGTGGAGTACAGTAGAGGTAGAATACAGTGGAGCAAAGTAGAAGTAGAGTACAGTGGAGTACAGTAGAGGTAGAGTACAGTGGAGTACAGTAGAGGTAGAGTACAGTGGAGCACAGTAGAGGTAGAGTACAGTGGAGTACAGTAGAGGTAGAGTACAGTGGAGTACAGTAGAGTAGAGTACAGTAGAGCACAGTAGATGTAGAGTACAGTGGAGCACAGTAGATGTAGAGTACAGAGGAGCACATTAGAGGTAGAGTACAGTGGAGTACAGTAGAGGTAGAATACAGTGGAGTACAGTAGAGATAGAGTACAGTGGAGTACAGTAGAAGTAGAGTACAGTGGAGCACAGTAGAGATAGAGTACAGTGGAGTACAGTAGAGGTAGAGTAAAGTGGAGCACAGTAGAGGTAGAGTACAGTGGAGCACATTAGAGGTAGAGTACAGTGGAGCACAGAAGAGGTAGAGTACAGTGGAACACAGTAGATGTAGAGTACAGAGGAGCACAGTAGAGGTAGAGTAAAGAGGAGCACAGTAGAGATAGAGTACAGTGGAGCACAGTAGAGGTAGAGTACAGTGGAGTACAGTAGAGTAGAGTACAGTGGAGCACAGTAGAGGTAGAGTACAGTGGAGCACAGTAGAGGTAGAGTACAGTGGAGTACAGTAGAGATAGAGTACAGTGGAGTACAGTAGAGATAGAGTACAGTGGAGCACAGTAGAGATAGAGTACAGTGGAGCACAGTAGAGGTAGAGTACAGTGGAGTACAGTAGAGTAGAGTACAGTAGAGCACAGTAGAGGTAGAGTACAGTGGAGCACAGTAGAGGTAGAGTACAGAGGAGCACAGTAGAGATAGAGTACAGTGGAGCACAGTAGAGGTAGAGTACAGTGGAGCACAGTAGAGTAGAGTACAGTAGAGCACATTAGAGGTAGAGTACAGTGGAGCACAGTAGAGGTAGAGTACAGTGGAGTACAGTAGAGATAGAGTACAGTGGAGTACAGTAGAGGTAGAGTACAGTGGAGTACAGTAGAGGTAGAGTACAGAGGAGCACAGTAGAGATAGAGTACAGTGGACCACAGTAGAGGTAGAGTACAGTGGAGTACAGTAGAGTAGAGTACAGTAGAGGTAGAGTACAGTGGAGCACAGTAAAGGTAGAGTACAGTGGAGCACAGTAGAGATAGAGTACAGTGGAGTAAAGTAGAGGTAGAGTACAGTGGAGTACAGTAGATGTAGAGTACAGAGGAGCACATTAGAGGTAGAGTACAGTGGAGTACAGTAGAGGTAGAATACAGTGGAGTACAGAAGAGATAGAGAACAGTGGAGCACAGTAGAGATAGAGTACAGTGGAGTACAGTAGAGGTAGAGAACAGTGCAGTACAGTGGAGGTAAAGTACAGTGGAGTACAGTAGAGATAGAGTACAGTGGAGCACAGTAGAGATAGAGTACAGTGGAGTACAGTAGAGGTAGAGTACAGTGGAGTAAAGTAGAGGTAGAGTACAGTGGAGTACAGTAGAGGTGGAGTACAGTGGAGTACAGTGGAGCACATTAGAGGTGGAGTACAGAAGAGTACTGTAGAGGTAGAGTACAGTAGAGATAGAGTACAGTGGAGCACAGTAGAGGTAGAGTACAGTGGAGTACAGTTGAGATAGAGTACAGTGGAGTACAGTAGAGGTAGAGTACAGTGGAGTACAGTAGAGGTAGAGTACAGTAGAGGTAGAGTACAGTGGAGTACAGTAGAGATAGAGTACAGTGGAGCACAGTAGTGGTAGAGTACAGTGGAGTACAGTACAGATAGACTACAGTGGAGCACAGTAGAGATAGAGTACAGTGGAGTACAGTAGAGGTAGAGTACAGTGGAGTACAGTAGAGGTAGAGTCCAATGGAGTACAGTGGAGCATATTAGAGGTGGAGTACAGTGGAGCACAGTAGAGGTAGAGTACAGTGGAGCACAGTAGAGGTAGAGTACAGTGGAGTACAGTAGAGGTAGAGTACAGTGGAGTACAGTAGAGTAGAGTAGAGTAGAGTACAGTAGAGCACAGTAGAGGTAGAGTACAGTGGAGCACAGTAGAGATAGAGTACAGTGGAGTACAGTAGAGGTAGAGTACAGTGGAGTGCAGTAGAGGTAGAGTACAGTGGAGCACATTAGAGGTAGAGTACAGTGGAGTACAGTAGAGGTAGAGTACAGTGGAGTACAGTAGCGGTAGAGTACAGTGGAGTACAGTAGAGGTAGAGTACAGTGGAGTACAGTAGAGGTAGAGTACAGTGGAGTACAATAGAGTAGAGTACAGTAGATCACACTAGAGTTAGAGTACAGTGGAGCAGAGTAAAGATAGAGTACAGTGGAGTACAGTAGAGGTAGAGTACAGTGGAGTACAGTCGAGGTGGAGTACAGTAGAGTACAGTAGAGGTAGAGAACAGTACAGTACAGTAGAGGTAGAGTACAGTGGAGTAGAGTAGAGAGAGAGTACAGTGGAGCACAGTAGAGATAGACTACAGTGGAGTACAGTAGAGGTAGAGAACAGTACAGTACAGTAGAGGTAGAGTACAGTAGAGTACAGTAGAGATAGTGTACAGTGGAGCACAGTAGAGATAGAGTACAGTGGAGTACAGTAGAGGTAGAGTACAGTGGAGTACAGTAGAGGTAGAGTACAGTGGAGCACATTAGAGGTGGATTACAGTAGAGTACAGTAGAGATAGAGTACAGTAGAGTACAGTAGAGGTAGAGTAGAGTGGAGTACAGTAGAGATAGAGTACAGTGGAGCACAGTAGAAGTAGAGTACAGTGGAGTACAGTAGAGGTAGAGTACAGTAGAGTACAGTAGAGGTAGAGTACAGTGGAGTACAGTGGAGCACATTAGAGGTGGATTACAGTGGAGCACAGTAGAGGTAGAGTACAGTGGAGCAAAGTAGAGGTAGAGTACAGTGGAGTAGAGTAGAGGTAGAGTACAGTGGAGTACAGTAGAGTAGAGTAGAGTACAGTAGAGCACAGTAGAGGTAGAGTACAGTGGAGCACAGTAGAGTAGAGTACAGTGGAGTACAGTAGAGGTAGAGTACAGTGGAGTAAAGTAGAGGTAGAGTACAGTGGAGTACAGTAGAGTAGAGTACAGTGGAGCACAGTAGAGGTAGAGTACAGTGGAGTACAGTAGAGGTAGAGTACAGTGGAGTACAGTTTTTGTAGAGTACAGAGGAGCACAGTAGAGGTAGAGTACAGTGGAGCACAGTAGAGGTAGAGTACAGTGGAGCACAGTAGAGATATAGAGTACAGTGGAGTACAGTAGAGGTAGAGTACAGTGGAGTACAGTAGAGGTAGAGTACAGTGGAGTACAGTAGAGGTAGAGTACAGTGGAGTACAGTAGAGGTAGAGTACAGTGGAGTACAGTAGAGTAGAGTACAGTATATCACAGTAGAGGTAGAGTACAGTGGAGCACAGTAGAGATAGAGTACAGTGGAGTACAGTAGAGGTAGAGTACAGTAGAGCCCAGTAGAGGTAGAGTACAGTGGAGTACAGTAGAGGTAGAGTACAGTGGAGTACAGTAGAGATAGAGTACAGTGGAGTACAGTAGAGGTAGAGTACAGTAGAGTACAGTAGAGGTAGAGTACAGTGGAGTACAGTAGAGATAGAGTACAGTGGAGCACAGTAGTGGTAGAGTACAGTGGAGTACAGTACAGATAGACTACAGTGGAGCACAGTAGAGATAGAGTACAGTGGAGTACAGTAGACGTAGAGTACAGTGGAGTACAGTAGAGGTAGAGTACAGTGGAGCACAGTAGAGGTAGAGTACAGTGGAGCACAGTAGAGGTAGAGTACAGTGGAGCACAGTAGAGAGAGTACAGTGGAGCACAGTAGAGGTAGAGTACAGTGGAGTACAGTAGAGTAGAGTACAGTAGAGCACAGTAGAGGTAGAGTACAGTGGAGCACAGTAGAGGTAGAGTACAGAGGAGCAGAGTAGAGATAGAGTACAGTGGAGCACAGTAGAGGTAGAGTACAGTGGAGCACAATAGAGTAGAGTACAGTAGAGCACATTAGAGGTAGAGTACAGTGGAGCACAGTAGAGGTAGAGTACAGTGGAGTACAGTAGGAGTACAGTAGAGATAGAGTACAGTGGAGCACAGTAGAGATAGAGTAAAGTGGAGCACAGTAGAGGTAGAGTACAGTGGAGTACAGTAGAGTAGAGTACAGTAGAGCACAGTAGAGGTAGAGTACAGTGGAGCACAGTAGAGGTAGAGTACAGAGGAGCAGAGTAGAGATAGAGTACAGTGGAGCACAGTAGAAGTAGAGTACAGTGGAGCGCAATAGAGTAGAGTACAGTAGAGCACATTAGAGGTAGAGTACAGTGGAGCACAGTAGAGGTAGAGTACAGTGGAGTACAGTAGAGATAGAGTACAGTGGAGTACAGTAGAGGTAGAGTACAGAGGAGTACAGTAGAGGTAGAGTACAGAGGAGTACAGTAGAGATAGAGTACAGTGGAGCACAGTAGAGGTAGAGTACAGTGGAGTACAGTAGAGTAGAGTACAGTAGAGGTAGAGTACAGTGGAGCACAGTAAAGGTAGAGTACAGTGGAGCACAGTAGAGATAGAGTACAGTGGAGTACAGTAGAGGTAGAGTACAGTGGAGTACAGTAGATGTAGAGTACAGAGGAGCACATTAGAGGTAGAGTACAGTGGAGTACAGTAGAGGTAGAATACAGTGGAGTACAGTAGAGATAGAGTACAGTGGAGTACAGTAGAAGTAGAGTACAGTGGAGCACAGTAGAGATAGAGTACAGTGGAGTACAGTAGAGGTAGAGAACAGTGCAGTACAGTAGAGGTAGAGTACAGTGGAGTACAGTAGAGATAGAGTACAGTGGAGCACAGTAGAGATAGAGTACAGTGGAGTACAGTAGAGGTAGAGTACAGTGGAGTAAAGTAGAGGTAGAGTACAGTGGAGTACAGTAGAGTTGGAGTACAGTGGAGTACAGTGGATTACATTAGAGGTGGAGTACAGAAGAGTACTGTAGAGGTAGAGTACAGTAGAGATAGAGTATAGTGGAGCACAGTAGAGATAGAGTACAGTGGAGCACAGTAGTGGTAGAGTAGAGTGGAGTACAGTACAGATAGACTACAATGGAGCACAGTAGAGATAGAGTACAGTGGAGTACAGTTGAGGTAGAGTACAGTGGAGTACAGTAGAGGTAGAGTACAGTGGAGTACAGTGGAGCACATTAGATGTGGAGTACAGTGGAGCACAGTAGAGGTAGAGTACAGTGGAGCACAGTAGAGATAGATTACAGTGGAGTACAGTAGAGGTAGAGTACAGTGGAGTAAAGTAGAGGTAGAGTACAGTGGAGTACAGTAGAGTCGGAGTACAGTGGAGTACAGTGGAGCACATTAGAGGTGGAGTACAGAAGAGTACTGTAGAGGTAGAGTACAGTAGAGATAGAGTATAGTGGAGCACAGTAGAGATAGAGTACAGTGGGGCACAGTAGAGGTAGAGTACAGTGGAGTACAGTAGAGGTAGAGTACAGTGGAGTACAGTAGAGGTAGAGTGCAGTAGAGTACAGTAGAGGTAGAGTACAGTGGAGTACAGTAGAGGTAGAGTCCAATGGAGTACAGTGGAGCATATTAGAGGTGGAGTACAGTGGAGCACAGTAGAGGTAGAGTACAGTGGAGCACAGTAGAGGTAGAGTACAGTGGAGTACAGTAGAGGTAGAGTACAGTGGAGTACAGTAGAGTAGAGTAGAGTAGAGTACAGTAGAGCACAGTAGAGGTAGAGTACAGTGGAGCACAGTAGAGATAGAGTACAGTGGAGTACAGTAGAGGTAGAGTACAGTGGAGTGCAGTAGAGGTAGAGTACAGTGGAGCACATTAGAGGTAGAGTACAGTGGAGTACAGTAGAGGTAGAGTACAGTGGAGTACAGTAGCGGTAGAGTACAGTGGAGTACAGTAGAGGTAGAGTACAGTGGAGTACAGTAGAGGTAGAGTACAGTGGAGTACAATAGAGTAGAGTACAGTAGATCACACTAGAGTTAGAGTACAGTGGAGCAGAGTAAAGATAGAGTACAGTGGAGTACAGTAGAGGTAGAGTACAGTGGAGTACAGTCGAGGTGGAGTACAGTAGAGTACAGTAGAGGTAGAGAACAGTACAGTACAGTAGAGGTAGAGTACAGTGGAGTAGAGTAGAGAGAGAGTACAGTGGAGCACAGTAGAGATAGACTACAGTGGAGTACAGTAGAGGTAGAGAACAGTACAGTACAGTAGAGGTAGAGTACAGTAGAGTACAGTAGAGATAGTGTACAGTGGAGCACAGTAGAGATAGAGTACAGTGGAGTACAGTAGAGGTAGAGTACAGTGGAGTACAGTAGAGGTAGAGTACAGTGGAGCACATTAGAGGTGGATTACAGTAGAGTACAGTAGAGATAGAGTACAGTAGAGTACAGTAGAGGTAGAGTAGAGTGGAGTACAGTAGAGATAGAGTACAGTGGAGCACAGTAGAAGTAGAGTACAGTGGAGTACAGTAGAGGTAGAGTACAGTAGAGTACAGTAGAGGTAGAGTACAGTGGAGTACAGTGGAGCACATTAGAGGTGGATTACAGTGGAGCACAGTAGAGGTAGAGTACAGTGGAGCAAAGTAGAGGTAGAGTACAGTGGAGTAGAGTAGAGGTAGAGTACAGTGGAGTACAGTAGAGTAGAGTAGAGTACAGTAGAGCACAGTAGAGGTAGAGTACAGTGGAGCACAGTAGAGTAGAGTACAGTGGAGTACAGTAGAGGTAGAGTACAGTGGAGTAAAGTAGAGGTAGAGTACAGTGGAGTACAGTAGAGTAGAGTACAGTGGAGCACAGTAGAGGTAGAGTACAGTGGAGTACAGTAGAGGTAGAGTACAGTGGAGTACAGTTTTTGTAGAGTACAGAGGAGCACAGTAGAGGTAGAGTACAGTGGAGCACAGTAGAGGTAGAGTACAGTGGAGCACAGTAGAGATATAGAGTACAGTGGAGTACAGTAGAGGTAGAGTACAGTGGAGTACAGTAGAGGTAGAGTACAGTGGAGTACAGTAGAGGTAGAGTACAGTGGAGTACAGTAGAGGTAGAGTACAGTGGAGTACAGTAGAGTAGAGTACAGTATATCACAGTAGAGGTAGAGTACAGTGGAGCACAGTAGAGATAGAGTACAGTGGAGTACAGTAGAGGTAGAGTACAGTAGAGCCCAGTAGAGGTAGAGTACAGTGGAGTACAGTAGAGGTAGAGTACAGTGGAGTACAGTAGAGATAGAGTACAGTGGAGTACAGTAGAGGTAGAGTACAGTAGAGTACAGTAGAGGTAGAGTACAGTGGAGTACAGTAGAGATAGAGTACAGTGGAGCACAGTAGTGGTAGAGTACAGTGGAGTACAGTACAGATAGACTACAGTGGAGCACAGTAGAGATAGAGTACAGTGGAGTACAGTAGACGTAGAGTACAGTGGAGTACAGTAGAGGTAGAGTACAGTGGAGCACAGTAGAGGTAGAGTACAGTGGAGCACAGTAGAGGTAGAGTACAGTGGAGCACAGTAGAGAGAGTACAGTGGAGCACAGTAGAGGTAGAGTACAGTGGAGTACAGTAGAGTAGAGTACAGTAGAGCACAGTAGAGGTAGAGTACAGTGGAGCACAGTAGAGGTAGAGTACAGAGGAGCAGAGTAGAGATAGAGTACAGTGGAGCACAGTAGAGGTAGAGTACAGTGGAGCACAATAGAGTAGAGTACAGTAGAGCACATTAGAGGTAGAGTACAGTGGAGCACAGTAGAGGTAGAGTACAGTGGAGTACAGTAGGAGTACAGTAGAGATAGAGTACAGTGGAGCACAGTAGAGATAGAGTAAAGTGGAGCACAGTAGAGGTAGAGTACAGTGGAGTACAGTAGAGTAGAGTACAGTAGAGCACAGTAGAGGTAGAGTACAGTGGAGCACAGTAGAGGTAGAGTACAGAGGAGCAGAGTAGAGATAGAGTACAGTGGAGCACAGTAGAAGTAGAGTACAGTGGAGCGCAATAGAGTAGAGTACAGTAGAGCACATTAGAGGTAGAGTACAGTGGAGCACAGTAGAGGTAGAGTACAGTGGAGTACAGTAGAGATAGAGTACAGTGGAGTACAGTAGAGGTAGAGTACAGAGGAGTACAGTAGAGGTAGAGTACAGAGGAGTACAGTAGAGATAGAGTACAGTGGAGCACAGTAGAGGTAGAGTACAGTGGAGTACAGTAGAGTAGAGTACAGTAGAGGTAGAGTACAGTGGAGCACAGTAAAGGTAGAGTACAGTGGAGCACAGTAGAGATAGAGTACAGTGGAGTACAGTAGAGGTAGAGTACAGTGGAGTACAGTAGATGTAGAGTACAGAGGAGCACATTAGAGGTAGAGTACAGTGGAGTACAGTAGAGGTAGAATACAGTGGAGTACAGTAGAGATAGAGTACAGTGGAGTACAGTAGAAGTAGAGTACAGTGGAGCACAGTAGAGATAGAGTACAGTGGAGTACAGTAGAGGTAGAGAACAGTGCAGTACAGTAGAGGTAGAGTACAGTGGAGTACAGTAGAGATAGAGTACAGTGGAGCACAGTAGAGATAGAGTACAGTGGAGTACAGTAGAGGTAGAGTACAGTGGAGTAAAGTAGAGGTAGAGTACAGTGGAGTACAGTAGAGTTGGAGTACAGTGGAGTACAGTGGAGCACATTAGAGGTGGAGTACAGAAGAGTACTGTAGAGGTAGAGTACAGTAGAGATAGAGTATAGTGGAGCACAGTAGAGATAGAGTACAGTGGAGCACAGTAGTGGTAGAGTAGAGTGGAGTACAGTACAGATAGACTACAATGGAGCACAGTAGAGATAGAGTACAGTGGAGTACAGTTGAGGTAGAGTACAGTGGAGTACAGTAGAGGTAGAGTACAGTGGAGTACAGTGGAGCACATTAGATGTGGAGTACAGTGGAGCACAGTAGAGGTAGAGTACAGTGGAGCACAGTAGAGATAGATTACAGTGGAGTACAGTAGAGGTAGAGTACAGTGGAGTAAAGTAGAGGTAGAGTACAGTGGAGTACAGTAGAGTCGGAGTACAGTGGAGTACAGTGGAGCACATTAGAGGTGGAGTACAGAAGAGTACTGTAGAGGTAGAGTACAGTAGAGATAGAGTATAGTGGAGCACAGTAGAGATAGAGTACAGTGGGGCACAGTAGAGGTAGAGTACAGTGGAGTACAGTAGAGGTAGAGTACAGTGGAGTACAGTAGAGGTAGAGTGCAGTAGAGTACAGTAGAGGTAGAGTACAGTGGAGTACAGTAGAGATAGAGTACAGTGGAGCACAGTAGTGGTAGAGTAGAGTGGAGTACAGTACAGATAGACTACAATGGAGCACAGTAGAGATAGAGTACAGTGGAGTACAGTAGAGGTAGAGTACAGTGGAGTACAGTAGAGGTAGAGTACAGTGGAGTACAGTGGAGCACATTAGAGGTGGAGTACAGTGGAGCACAGTAGAGGTAGAGTACAGTGGAGCACAGTAGAGGTAGAGTACAGTGGAGCACAGTAGAGGTAGAGTACAGTGGAGTACAGTAGAGGTAGAGTACAGTGGAGTACAGTAGAGTAGAGTACAGTAGAGCACAGTAGAGGTAGAGTACAGTGGAGCACAGTAGAGATAGAGTACAGTGGAGTAAAGTAGATGTAGAGTAAAGTGGAGTACAGTAGAGGTAGAGTACAGTGGAGCACAGAAGAGGTAGAGTACAGTGGAACACAGTAGAGGTAGAGTACAGAGGAGCACAGTAGAGGTAGAGTAAAGAGGAGCACAGTAGAGATAGAGTACAGTGGAGCACAGTAGAGGTAGAGTACAGTGGAGTACAGTAGAGTAGAGTACAGTGGAGCACAGTAGAGGTAGAGTACAGTGGAGCACAGTAGAGGTAGAGTACAGTGGAGTACAGTAGAGATAGAGTACAGTGGAGTACAGTAGAGATAGAGTACAGTGGAGCACAGTAGAGATAGAGTACAGTGGAGAACAGTAGAGGTAGAGTACAGTGGAGTACAGTAGAGTAGAAAACAGTAGAGCACAGTAGAGGTAGAGTACAGTGGAGCACAGTAGAGGTAGAGTACAGAGGAGCACAGTAGAGATAGAGTACAGTGGAGCACAGTAGAGGTAGAGTACAGTGGAGCACAGTAGAGTAGAGTACAGTAGAGCACATTAGAGGTAGAGTAGAGTGGAGCACAGTAGAGGTAGAGAACAGTGGAGTACAGTAGAGATAGAGTACAGTGGAGTACAGTAGAGGTAGAGTACAGTGGAGTACAGTAGAGGTAGAGTACAGAGGAGCACAGTAGAGATAGAGTACAGTGGAGCACAGTAGAGGTAGAGTACAGTGGAGTACAGTAGAGATAGAGTACAGTGGAGTACAGTAGAGGTAGAGTACAGTGGAGTACAGTAGAGGTAGAGTCCAATGGAGTACAGTGGAGCATATTAGAGGTGGAGTACAGTGGAGCACAGTAGAGGTAGAGTACAGTGGAGCACAGTAGAGGTAGAGTACAGTGGAGTACAGTAGAGGTAGAGTACAGTGGAGTACAGTAGAGTAGAGTAGAGTAGAGTACAGTAGAGCACAGTAGAGGTAGAGTACAGTGGAGCACAGTAGAGATAGAGTACAGTGGAGTACAGTAGAGGTAGAGTACAGTGGAGTGCAGTAGAGGTAGAGTACAGTGGAGCACATTAGAGGTAGAGTACAGTGGAGTACAGTAGAGGTAGAGTACATTGGAGTACAGTAGCGGTAGAGTACAGTGGAGTACAGTAGAGGTAGAGTACAGTGGAGTACAGTAGAGGTAGAGTACAGTGGAGTACAATAGAGTAGAGTACAGTAGATCACACTAGAGTTAGAGTACAGTGGAGCAGAGTAAAGATAGAGTACAGTGGAGTACAGTAGAGGTAGAGTACAGTGGAGTACAGTCGAGGTGGAGTACAGTAGAGTACAGTAGAGGTAGAGAACAGTACAGTACAGTAGAGGTAGAGTACAGTGGAGTAGAGTAGAGAGAGAGTACAGTGGAGCACAGTAGAGATAGACTACAGTGGAGTACAGTAGAGGTAGAGAACAGTACAGTACAGTAGAGGTAGAGTACAGTAGAGTACAGTAGAGATAGTGTACAGTGGAGCACAGTAGAGATAGAGTACAGTGGAGTACAGTAGAGGTAGAGTACAGTGGAGTACAGTAGAGGTAGAGTACAGTGGAGCACATTAGAGGTGGATTACAGTAGAGTACAGTAGAGATAGAGTACAGTAGAGTACAGTAGAGGTAGAGTAGAGTGGAGTACAGTAGAGATAGAGTACAGTGGAGCACAGTAGAAGTAGAGTACAGTGGAGTACAGTAGAGGTAGAGTACAGTAGAGTACAGTAGAGGTAGAGTACAGTGGAGTACAGTGGAGCACATTAGAGGTGGATTACAGTGGAGCACAGTAGAGGTAGAGTACAGTGGAGCAAAGTAGAGGTAGAGTACAGTGGAGTAGAGTAGAGGTAGAGTACAGTGGAGTACAGTAGAGTAGAGTAGAGTACAGTAGAGCACAGTAGAGGTAGAGTACAGTGGAGCACAGTAGAGTAGAGTACAGTGGAGTACAGTAGAGGTAGAGTACAGTGGAGTAAAGTAGAGGTAGAGTACAGTGGAGTACAGTAGAGTAGAGTACAGTGGAGCACAGTAGAGGTAGAGTACAGTGGAGTACAGTAGAGGTAGAGTACAGTGGAGTACAGTTTTTGTAGAGTACAGAGGAGCACAGTAGAGGTAGAGTACAGTGGAGCACAGTAGAGGTAGAGTACAGTGGAGCACAGTAGAGATAGAGTACAGTGGAGTACAGTAGAGGTAGAGTACAGTGGAGTACAGTAGAGGTAGAGTACAGTGGAGTACAGTAGAGGTAGAGTACAGTGGAGTACAGTAGAGGTAGAGTACAGTGGAGTACAGTAGAGTAGAGTACAGTATATCACAGTAGAGGTAGAGTACAGTGGAGCACAGTAGAGATAGAGTACAGTGGAGTACAGTAGAGGTAGAGTACAGTAGAGCCCAGTAGAGGTAGAGTACAGTGGAGTACAGTAGAGGTAGAGTACAGTGGAGTACAGTAGAGATAGAGTACAGTGGAGTACAGTAGAGGTAGAGTACAGTAGAGTACAGTAGAGGTAGAGTACAGTGGAGTACAGTAGAGATAGAGTACAGTGGAGCACAGTAGTGGTAGAGTACAGTGGAGTACAGTACAGATAGACTACAGTGGAGCACAGTAGAGATAGAGTACAGTGGAGTACAGTAGACGTAGAGTACAGTGGAGTACAGTAGAGGTAGAGTACAGTGGAGCACAGTAGAGGTAGAGTACAGTGGAGCACAGTAGAGGTAGAGTACAGTGGAGCACAGTAGAGAGAGTACAGTGGAGCACAGTAGAGGTAGAGTAGAGTGGAGTACAGTAGAGTAGAGTACAGTAGAGCACAGTAGAGGTAGAGTACAGTGGAGCACAGTAGAGGTAGAGTACAGAGGAGCAGAGTAGAGATAGAGTACAGTGGAGCACAGTAGAGGTAGAGTACAGTGGAGCACAATAGAGTAGAGTACAGTAGAGCACATTAGAGGTAGAGTACAGTGGAGCACAGTAGAGGTAGAGTACAGTGGAGTACAGTAGGAGTACAGTAGAGATAGAGTACAGTGGAGCACAGTAGAGATAGAGTAAAGTGGAGCACAGTAGAGGTAGAGTACAGTGGAGTACAGTAGAGTAGAGTACAGTAGAGCACAGTAGAGGTAGAGTACAGTGGAGCACAGTAGAGGTAGAGTACAGAGGAGCAGAGTAGAGATAGAGTACAGTGGAGCACAGTAGAAGTAGAGTACAGTGGAGCCCAATAGAGTAGAGTACAGTAGAGCACATTAGAGGTAGAGTACAGTGGAGCACAGTAGAGGTAGAGTACAGTGGAGTACAGTAGAGATAGAGTACAGTGGAGTACAGTAGAGGTAGAGTACAGAGGAGTACAGTAGAGGTAGAGTACAGAGGAGTACAGTAGAGATAGAGTACAGTGGAGCACAGTAGAGGTAGAGTACAGTGGAGTACAGTAGAGTAGAGTACAGTAGAGGTAGAGTACAGTGGAGCACAGTAAAGGTAGAGTACAGTGGAGCACAGTAGAGATAGAGTACAGTGGAGTACAGTAGAGGTAGAGTACAGTGGAGTACAGTAGATGTAGAGTACAGAGGAGCACATTAGAGGTAGAGTACAGTGGAGTACAGTAGAGGTAGAATACAGTGGAGTACAGTAGAGATAGAGTACAGTGGAGTACAGTAGAAGTAGAGTACAGTGGAGCACAGTAGAGATAGAGTACAGTGGAGTACAGTAGAGGTAGAGAACAGTGCAGTACAGTAGAGGTAGAGTACAGTGGAGTACAGTAGAGATAGAGTACAGTGGAGCACAGTAGAGATAGAGTACAGTGGAGTACAGTAGAGGTAGAGTACAGTGGAGTAAAGTAGAGGTAGAGTACAGTGGAGTACAGTAGAGTTGGAGTACAGTGGAGTACAGTGGAGCACATTAGAGGTGGAGTACAGAAGAGTACTGTAGAGGTAGAGTACAGTAGAGATAGAGTATAGTGGAGCACAGTAGAGATAGAGTACAGTGGAGCACAGTAGTGGTAGAGTAGAGTGGAGTACAGTACAGATAGACTACAATGGAGCACAGTAGAGATAGAGTACAGTGGAGTACAGTTGAGGTAGAGTACAGTGGAGTACAGTAGAGGTAGAGTACAGTGGAGTACAGTGGAGCACATTAGATGTGGAGTACAGTGGAGCACAGTAGAGGTAGAGTACAGTGGAGCACAGTAGAGATAGATTACAGTGGAGTACAGTAGAGGTAGAGTACAGTGGAGTAAAGTAGAGGTAGAGTACAGTGGAGTACAGTAGAGTCGGAGTACAGTGGAGTACAGTGGAGCACATTAGAGGTGGAGTACAGAAGAGTACTGTAGAGGTAGAGTACAGTAGAGATAGAGTATAGTGGAGCACAGTAGAGATAGAGTACAGTGGGGCACAGTAGAGGTAGAGTACAGTGGAGTACAGTAGAGGTAGAGTACAGTGGAGTACAGTAGAGGTAGAGTGCAGTAGAGTACAGTAGAGGTAGAGTACAGTGGAGTACAGTAGAGATAGAGTACAGTGGAGCACAGTAGTGGTAGAGTAGAGTGGAGTACAGTACAGATAGACTACAATGGAGCACAGTAGAGATAGAGTACAGTGGAGTACAGTAGAGGTAGAGTACAGTGGAGTACAGTAGAGGTAGAGTACAGTGGAGTACAGTGGAGCACATTAGAGGTGGAGTACAGTGGAGCACAGTAGAGGTAGAGTACAGTGGAGCACAGTAGAGGTAGAGTACAGTGGAGCACAGTAGAGGTAGAGTACAGTGGAGTACAGTAGAGGTAGAGTACAGTGGAGTACAGTAGAGTAGAGTACAGTAGAGCACAGTAGAGGTAGAGTACAGTGGAGCACAGTAGAGATAGAGTACAGTGGAGTACAGTAGATGTAGAGTAAAGTGGAGTACAGTAGAGGTAGAGTACAGTGGAGCACAGAAGAGGTAGAGTACAGTGGAACAAAGTAGAGGTAGAGTACAGAGGAGCACAGTAGAGGTAGAGTAAAGAGGAGCACAGTAGAGATAGAGTACAGTGGAGCACAGTAGAGGTAGAGTACAGTGGAGTACAGTAGAGTAGAGTACAGTGGAGCACAGTAGAGGTAGAGTACAGTGGAGCACAGTAGAGGTAGAGTACAGTGGAGTACAGTAGAGATAGAGTACAGTGGAGTACAGTAGAGATAGAGTACAGTGGAGCACAGTAGAGATAGAGTACAGTGGAGAACAGTAGAGGTAGAGTACAGTGGAGTACAGTAGAGTAGAGTACAGTAGAGCACAGTAGAGGTAGAGTACAGTGGAGCACAGTAGAGGTAGAGTACAGAGGAGCACAGTAGAGATAGAGTACAGTGGAGCACAGTAGAGGTAGAGTACAGTGGAGCACAGTAGAGTAGAGTACAGTAGAGCACATTAGAGGTAGAGTAGAGTGGAGCACAGTAGAGGTAGAGAACAGTGGAGTACAGTAGAGATAGAGTACAGTGGAGTACAGTAGAGGTAGAGTACAGTGGAGTACAGTAGAGGTAGAGTACAGAGGAGCACAGTAGAGATAGAGTACAGTGGAGCACAGTAGAGGTAGAGTACAGTGGAGTACAGTAGAGTAGAGTACAGTAGAGGTAGAGTACAGTGGAGCACAGTAAAGGTAGAGTACAGTGAAGCACAGTAGAGATAGAGTACAGTGGAGTACAGTAGAGGTAGAGTACAGTGGAGTACAGTAGATGTAGAGTACAGAGGAGCACATTAGAGGTAGAGTACAGTGGAGTACAGTAGAGGTAGAATACAGTGGAGTACAGTAGAGATAGAGTACAGTGGAGTACAGTAGAAGTAGAGTACAGTGGAGCACAGTAGAGATAGAGTACAGTGGAGTACAGTAGAGGTAGAGAACAGTGCAGTACAGTAGAGGTAGAGTACAGTGGAGTACAGTAGAGATAGAGTACAGTGGAGCACAGTAGAGATAGAGTACAGTGGAGTACAGTAGAGGTAGAGTACAGTGGAGTTAAGTAGAGGTAGAGTACAGTGGAGTACAGTAGATGTGGAGTACAGTGGAGTACAGTGGAGCACATTAGAGGTGGAGTACAGAAGAGTACTGTAGAGATAGAGTACAGTGGAGCACAGTAGATATAGAGTACAGTGGAGCACAATAGAGGTAGAGTACAGTGGAGTACAGTTGAGATAGAGTACAGTGGAGTACAGTAGAGGTAGAGTACAGTGGAGTACAGTAGAGATAGAGTACAGTGGAGTACAGTAGAGGTAGAGTACAGTAGAGTACAGTAGAGGTAGAGTACAGTGGAGTACAGTAGAGATAGAGTACAGTGGAGCGCAGTAGTGGTAGAGTACAGTGGAGTACAGTACATATAGACTACAGTGGAGCACAGTGGAGCACAGTAGAGATAGAGTACAGTGGAGTACAGTAGAGGTAGAGTACAGTGGAGTACAGTAGAGGTAGAGTACAGTGGAGCATAGTAGAGGTAGAGTACAGTGGAGCACAGTAGAGGTAGAGTACAGTGAAGTACAGTAGAGGTAGAGTACAGTGGAGTACAGTAGAGTAGAGTAGAGTAGAGTACAGTAGAGCACAGTAGAGGTAGAGTAGAGTGGAGCACAGTAGAGATAGAGTACAGTGGAGTACAGTAGAGGTAGAGTACAGTGGAGTACAGTAGAGGTAGAGTACAGTGGAGCACATTAGAGGTAGAGTACAGTGGAGTACAGTAGAGGTAGAGTACAGTGGAGTACAGTAGCGGTAGAGTACAGTGGAGTACAGTAGAGGTAGAGTACAGTGGAGTACAGTAGAGGTAGAGTACAGTGGAGTACAGTAGAGGTAGAGTACAGTGGAGTACAATAGAGTAGAGTACAGTAGATCACACTAGAGGTAGAGTACAGTGGAGCACAGTAGAGATAGAGTACAGTGGAGTACAGTAGAGGTAGAGTACAGTGGAGTACAGTCGAGGTGGAGTACAGTAGAGTACAGTAGAGGTAGAGAACAGTACAGTACAGTAGAGGTAGAGTACAGTGGAGTAGAGTAGAGAGAGAGTACAGTGGAGCACAGTAGAGATAGACTACAGTGGAGTACAGTAGAGGTAGAGAACAGTACAGTACAGTAGAGGTAGAGTACAGTAGAGTACAGTAGAGATAGAGTACAGTGAAGCACAGTAGAGATAGAGTACAGTGGAGTAAAGTAGAGGTAGAGTACAGTGGAGTAAAGTAGAGGTAGAGTACAGTGGAGTACAGTAGAGTTGGAGTACAGTGGAGTACAGTGGAGCACATTAGAGGTGGAGTACAGAAGAGTACTGTAGAGGTAGAGTACAGTAGAGATAGAGTATAGTGGAGCACAGTAGAGATAGAGTACAGTGGGGCACAGTAGAGGTAGAGTACAGTGGAGTACAGTAGAGGTAGAGTACAGTGGAGTACAGTAGAGGTAGAGTACAGTAGAGTACAGTAGAGGTAGAGTACAGTGGAGTACAGTAGAGATAGAGTACAGTGGAGAACAGTAGTGGTAGAGTAGAGTGGAGTACAGTAGAGATAGACTACAATGGAGCACAGTAGAGATAGAGTACAGTGGAGTACAGTAGAGATGGAGTACAGTGGAGTACAGTAGAGGTAGAGTACAGTGGAGTACAGTAGAGGTAGAGTACAGAGGAGCACAGTAGAGATAGAGTACAGTGGAGCACAGTAGAGGTAGAGTACAGTGGAGTACAGTAGAGTAGAGTACAGTAGAGGTAAAGTACAGTGGAGCACAGTAAACGTAGAGTACAGTGGAGCACAGTAGAGATAGAGTACAGTGGAGTACAGTAGAGGTAGAGTACAGTAGAGTACAGTAGATGTAGAGTACAGAGGAGCACATTAGAGGTAGAGTACAGTGGAGTACGGAAGAGGTAGAATACAGTGGAGTACAGTAGAGATAGAGTACAGTGGAGTACAGTTGAAGTAGAGTATAGTGGAGCACAGTAGAGATAGAGTACAGTGGAGTACAGTAGAGGTAGAGAACAGTGCAGTACAGTAGAGGTAGAGTACAGTGGAGTACAGTAGAGAAAGAGTACAGTGGAGCACAGTAGAGATAGAGTACAGTGGAGTACAGTAGAGGTAGAGTACAGTGGAGTAAAGTAAAGGTAGAGTACAGTGGAGTACAGTAGAGGTGGAGTACAGTGGAGTACATTAGAGGTGGAGTACAGAAGAGTACTGTAGAGGTACAGTACAGTAGAGATAGAGTACAGTGGAGCACAGTAGAGATAGAGTACAGTGGAGCACAGTAGAGGTAGAGTACAGTGGAGTACAGTTGAGATAGAGTACAGTGGAGTACAGTAGAGGTAGAGTACAGTGGAGTACAGTAGAGATAGAGTACAGTGGAGTACAGTAGAGGTAGAGTACAGTAGAGTACAGTAGAGGTAGAGTACAGTGGAGTACAGTAGAGATAGAGTACAATGGAGCACAGTAGTGGTAGAGTACAGTGGAGTACAGTACAGATAGACTACAGTGGAGCACAGTAGAGATAGAGTATAGTGGAGTACAGTAGAGGTAGAGTACAGTGGAGTACAGTAGAGGTAGAGTACAGTGGAGTACAGTGGAGCACATTAGAGGTGGAATACAGTGGAGCACAGTAGAGGTAGAGTACAGTGGAGCACAGTAGAGGTAGAGTACAGTGGAGTACAGTAGAGGTTGAGTACAGTGGAGTACAGTAGAGTAGAGTAGAGTACAGTAGAGCACAGTAGAGGTAGAGTACAGTGGATCACAGTAGAGATAGAGTACAGTGGAGTACAGTAGAGGTAGAGTACAGTGGAGTACAGTAGAGGTAGAGTACAGTGGAGCACATTAGAGGTAGAGTACAGTGGAGTAGAGTAGAGGTAGAGTACAGTGGAGTACAGTAGCGGTAGAGTACAGTGGAGTACAGTAGAGGTAGAGTACAGTGGAGTACAGTAGAGGTAGAGTACAGTGGAGTACAATAGAGTAGAGTACAGTAGATCACAGTAGAGGTAGAGTACAGTGGAGCACAGTAGAGATAGAGTACAGTGGAGTACAGTAGAGGTAGAGTACAGTGGAGTACAGTCGAGGTGGAGTACAGTAGAGTACAGTAGAGGTAGAGAACAGTACAGTACAGTAGAGGTAGAGTACAGTGGAGTAGAGTAGAGAGAGAGTACAGTGGAGCACAGTAGAGATAGACTATAGTGGAGTACAGTAGAGGTAGAGAACAGTACAGTACAGTAGAGGTAGAGTACAGTAGAGTACAGTAGAGATAGTGTACAGTGGAGCACAGTAGAGGTAGAGTACAGTGGAGTACAGTAGAGGTAGAGTACAGTGGAGCACATTAGAGGTGGATTACAGTAGAGATAGAGTACAGTAGAGTACAGTAGAGGTAGAGTACAGTGGAGTACAGTAGAGATAGAGTACAGTGGAGCACAGTAGAAGTAGAGTACAGTGGAGTACAGTAGAGGTAGAGTACAGTGGAGTACAGTAGAGTAGAGTAGAGTACAGTAGAGCACAGTAGAGGTAGAGTACAGTGGAGCACAGTAGAGATAGAGTACAGTGGAGTAGAGTAGAGGTAGAGTACAGTGGAGTACAGTAGAGGTAGAGTACAGTGGAGCACATTAGAGGTAGAGTACAGTGGAGTACAGTAGAGGTAGAGTACAGTGGAGTACAGTAGATAAAGAGTACAGTGGAGTACAGTAGAGGTAGAGTACAGTGGAGTACAATAGAGTAGAGTACAGTAGATCACACTAGAGGTAGAGTACAGTGGAGCACAGTAAAGATAGAGTACAGTGGAGTACAGTAGAGGTAGAGTACAGTGGAGTACAGTCGAGGTGGAGTACAGTAGAGTACAGTAGAGGAAGAGAACAGTACAGTACAGTAGAGGTAGAGTACAGTGGAGCACAGTAGAGGTAGAGTACAGTGGAGTACAGTAGAGATAGAGTACAGTGGAGCACAGTAGAGATAGACTACAGTGGAGTACAGTAGAGGTAGAGAACAGTACAGTACAGTAGAGGTAGAGTACAGTAGAGTACAGTAGAGATAGTGTACAGTGGAGCACAGTAGAGGTAGAGTACAGTGGAGCACAGTAGAGGTAGAGTACAGTGGAGTACAGTAGAGGTAGAGTAGAGTGGAGCACATTAGAGGTGGATTACAGTAGAGTACAGTAGAGATAGAGTACAGTAGAGTACAGTAGAGGTAGAGTACAGTGGAGTACAGTAGAGGTAGAGTACAGTGGAGCACAGTAGAAGTAGAGTACAGTGGAGTACAGTAGAGGTAGAGTAGAGTGGAGTACAGTAGAGGTAGAGTACAGTGGAGTACAGTGGAGCACATTAGAGGTGGATTACAGTGGAGCACAGTAGAGGTAGAGTACAGTGGAGCAAAGTAGAGGTAGAGTACAGTGGAGTACAGTAGAGTAGAGTAGAGTACAGTAGAGCACAGTAGAGGTAGAGTACAGTGGAGCACAGTAGAGTAGAGTACAGTGGAGTACAGTAGAGGTAGAGTACAGTGGAGTACAGTAGAGGTAGAGAACAGTACAGTACAGTAGAGGTTTAAGTACAGTAGAGTACAGTAGAGATAGTGTACAGTGGAGCACAGTAGAGGTAGAGTACAGTGGAGTACAGTAGAGGTAGAGTACAGTGGAGCACATTAGAGGTGGATTATAGTAGAGATAGAGTACAGTAGAGTACAGTAGAGGTAGAGTACAGTGGAGTACAGTAGAGATAGAGTACAGTGGAGCACAGTAGAAGTAGAGTACAGTGGAGTACAGTAGAGGTAGAGTACAGTGGAGTAGAGTAGAGATAGAGTACAGTGGAGTACAGTAGAGGTAGAGTACAGTGGAGTACAGTAGAGGTAGAGTACAGTGGAGTACAGTAGAGTAGAGTACAGTAGAGCACAGTAGAGGTAGAGTACAGTGGAGCACAGTAGATGTAGAGTACAGAGGAGCACATTAGAGGTAGAGTACAGTGGAGTACAGTAGAGGTAGAATACAGTGGAGCACAGTAGAAGTAGAGTACAGTGGAGTACAGTAGAGGTAGAGTACAGTGGAGTACAGTAGAGGTAGAGTACAGTGGAGCACAGTAGAGGTAGAGTACAGTGGAGTACAGTAGAGGTAGAGTACAGTGGAGTACAGTAGAGGTAGAGTACAGTGGAGCACAGTAGAGGTAGAGTACAGTGGAGTACATTAGAGGTAGAGTACAGTAGAGCACAGTAGAGGTAGAGTACAGTGGAGCACAGTAGAGATAGAGTACAGTGGAGTACAGTAGATGTAGAGTAAAGTGGAGTACAGTAGAGGTAGAGTACAGTGGAGCACAGAAGAGGTAGAGTACAGTGGAACACAGTAGAGGTAGAGTACAGAGGAGCACAGTAGAGGTAGAGTAAAGAGGAGCACAGTAGAGATAGAGTACAGTGGAGCACAGTAGAGGTAGAGTACAGTGGAGTACAGTAGAGTAGAGTACAGTGGAGCACAGTAGAGGTAGAGTACAGTGGAGCACAGTAGAGGTAGAGTACAGTGGAGTACAGTAGAGATAGAGTACAGTGGAGTACAGTAGAGATAGAGTACAGTGGAGCACAGTAGAGATAGAGTACAGTGGAGAACAGTAGAGGTAGAGTACAGTGGAGTACAGTAGAGTAGAGTACAGTAGAGCACAGTAGAGGTAGAGTACAGTGGAGCACAGTAGAGGTAGAGTACAGAGGAGCACAGTAGAGATAGAGTACAGTGGAGCACAGTAGAGGTAGAGTACAGTGGAGCACAGTAGAGTAGAGTACAGTAGAGCACATTAGAGGTAGAGTAGAGTGGAGCACAGTAGAGGTAGAGAACAGTGGAGTACAGTAGAGATAGAGTACAGTGGAGTACAGTAGAGGTAGAGTACAGTGGAGTACAGTAGAGGTAGAGTACAGAGGAGCACAGTAGAGATAGAGTACAGTGGAGCACAGTAGAGGTAGAGTACAGTGGAGTACAGTAGAGATAGAGTACAGTGGAGTACAGTAGAGGTAGAGTACAGTGGAGTACAGTAGAGGTAGAGTCCAATGGAGTACAGTGGAGCATATTAGAGGTGGAGTACAGTGGAGCACAGTAGAGGTAGAGTACAGTGGAGCACAGTAGAGGTAGAGTACAGTGGAGTACAGTAGAGGTAGAGTACAGTGGAGTACAGTAGAGTAGAGTAGAGTAGAGTACAGTAGAGCACAGTAGAGGTAGAGTACAGTGGAGCACAGTAGAGATAGAGTACAGTGGAGTACAGTAGAGGTAGAGTACAGTGGAGTGCAGTAGAGGTAGAGTACAGTGGAGCACATTAGAGGTAGAGTACAGTGGAGTACAGTAGAGGTAGAGTACATTGGAGTACAGTAGCGGTAGAGTACAGTGGAGTACAGTAGAGGTAGAGTACAGTGGAGTACAGTAGAGGTAGAGTACAGTGGAGTACAATAGAGTAGAGTACAGTAGATCACACTAGAGTTAGAGTACAGTGGAGCAGAGTAAAGATAGAGTACAGTGGAGTACAGTAGAGGTAGAGTACAGTGGAGTACAGTCGAGGTGGAGTACAGTAGAGTACAGTAGAGGTAGAGAACAGTACAGTACAGTAGAGGTAGAGTACAGTGGAGTAGAGTAGAGAGAGAGTACAGTGGAGCACAGTAGAGATAGACTACAGTGGAGTACAGTAGAGGTAGAGAACAGTACAGTACAGTAGAGGTAGAGTACAGTAGAGTACAGTAGAGATAGTGTACAGTGGAGTACAGTAGAGATAGAGTACAGTGGAGTACAGTAGAGGTAGAGTACAGTGGAGTACAGTAGAGGTAGAGTACAGTGGAGCACATTAGAGGTGGATTACAGTAGAGTACAGTAGAGATAGAGTACAGTAGAGTACAGTAGAGGTAGAGTAGAGTGGAGTACAGTAGAGATAGAGTACAGTGGAGCACAGTAGAAGTAGAGTACAGTGGAGTACAGTAGAGGTAGAGTACAGTAGAGTACAGTAGAGGTAGAGTACAGTGGAGTACAGTGGAGCATATTAGAGGTGGATTACAGTGGAGCACAGTAGAGGTAGAGTACAGTGGAGCAAAGTAGAGGTAGAGTACAGTGGAGTAGAGTAGAGGTAGAGTACAGTGGAGTACAGTAGAGTAGAGTAGAGTACAGTAGAGCACAGTAGAGGTAGAGTACAGTGGAGCACAGTAGAGTAGAGTACAGTGGAGTACAGTAGAGGTAGAGTACAGTGGAGTAAAGTAGAGGTAGAGTACAGTGGAGTACAGTAGAGTAGAGTACAGTGGAGCACAGTAGAGGTAGAGTACAGTGGAGTACAGTAGAGGTAGAGTACAGTGGAGTACAGTTTTTGTAGAGTACAGAGGAGCACAGTAGAGGTAGAGTACAGTGGAGCACAGTAGAGGTAGAGTACAGTGGAGCACAGTAGAGATAGAGTACAGTGGAGTACAGTAGAGGTAGAGTACAGTGGAGTACAGTAGAGGTAGAGTACAGTGGAGTACAGTAGAGGTAGAGTACAGTGGAGTACAGTAGAGGTAGAGTACAGTGGAGTACAGTAGAGTAGAGTACAGTATATCACAGTAGAGGTAGAGTACAGTGGAGCACAGTAGAGATAGAGTACAGTGGAGTACAGTAGAGGTAGAGTACAGTAGAGCTCAGTAGAGGTAGAGTACAGTGGAGTACAGTAGAGGTAGAGTACAGTGGAGTACAGTAGAGATAGAGTACAGTGGAGTACAGTAGAGGTAGAGTACAGTAGAGTACAGTAGAGGTAGAGTACAGTGGAGTACAGTAGAGATAGAGTACAGTGGAGCACAGTAGTGGTAGAGTACAGTGGAGTACAGTACAGATAGACTACAGTGGAGCACAGTAGAGATAGAGTACAGTGGAGTACAGTAGACGTAGAGTACAGTGGAGTACAGTAGAGGTAGAGTACAGTGGAGCACAGTAGAGGTAGAGTACAGTGGAGCACAGTAGAGGTAGAGTACAGTGGAGCACAGTAGAGAGAGTACAGTGGAGCACAGTAGAGGTAGAGTACAGTGGAGTACAGTAGAGTAGAGTACAGTAGAGCACAGTAGAGGTAGAGTACAGTGGAGCACAGTAGAGGTAGAGTACAGAGGAGCAGAGTAGAGATAGAGTACAGTGGAGCACAGTAGAGGTAGAGTACAGTGGAGCACAATAGAGTAGAGTACAGTAGAGCACATTAGAGGTAGAGTACAGTGGAGCACAGTAGAGGTAGAGTACAGTGGAGTACAGTAGGAGTACAGTAGAGATAGAGTACAGTGGAGCACAGTAGAGATAGAGTAAAGTGGAGCACAGTAGAGGTAGAGTACAGTGGAGTACAGTAGAGTAGAGTACAGTAGAGCACAGTAGAGGTAGAGTACAGTGGAGCACAGTAGAGGTAGAGTACAGAGGAGCAGAGTAGAGATAGAGTACAGTGGAGCACAGTAGAAGTAGAGTACAGTGGAGCGCAATAGAGTAGAGTACAGTAGAGCACATTAGAGGTAGAGTACAGTGGAGCACAGTAGAGGTAGAGTACAGTGGAGTACAGTAGAGATAGAGTACAGTGGAGTACAGTAGAGGTAGAGTACAGAGGAGTACAGTAGAGGTAGAGTACAGAGGAGTACAGTAGAGATAGAGTACAGTGGAGCACAGTAGAGGTAGAGTACAGTGGAGTACAGTAGAGTAGAGTACAGTAGAGGTAGAGTACAGTGGAGCACAGTAAAGGTAGAGTACAGTGGAGCACAGTAGAGATAGAGTACAGTGGAGTACAGTAGAGGTAGAGTACAGTGGAGTACAGTAGATGTAGAGTACAGAGGAGCACATTAGAGGTAGAGTACAGTGGAGTACAGTAGAGGTAGAATACAGTGGAGTACAGTAGAGATAGAGTACAGTGGAGTACAGTAGAAGTAGAGTACAGTGGAGCACAGTAGAGATAGAGTACAGTGGAGTACAGTAGAGGTAGAGAACAGTGCAGTACAGTAGAGGTAGAGTACAGTGGAGTACAGTAGAGATAGAGTACAGTGGAGCACAGTAGAGATAGAGTACAGTGGAGTACAGTAGAGGTAGAGTACAGTGGAGTAAAGTAGAGGTAGAGTACAGTGGAGTACAGTAGAGTTGGAGTACAGTGGAGTACAGTGGAGCACATTAGAGGTGGAGTACAGAAGAGTACTGTAGAGGTAGAGTACAGTAGAGATAGAGTATAGTGGAGCACAGTAGAGATAGAGTACAGTGGAGCACAGTAGTGGTAGAGTAGAGTGGAGTACAGTACAGATAGACTACAATGGAGCACAGTAGAGATAGAGTACAGTGGAGTACAGTTGAGGTAGAGTACAGTGGAGTACAGTAGAGGTAGAGTACAGTGGAGTACAGTGGAGCACATTAGATGTGGAGTACAGTGGAGCACAGTAGAGGTAGAGTACAGTGGAGCACAGTAGAGATAGATTACAGTGGAGTACAGTAGAGGTAGAGTACAGTGGAGTAAAGTAGAGGTAGAGTACAGTGGAGTACAGTAGAGTCGGAGTACAGTGGAGTACAGTGGAGCACATTAGAGGTGGAGTACAGAAGAGTACTGTAGAGGTAGAGTACAGTAGAGATAGAGTATAGTGGAGCACAGTAGAGATAGAGTACAGTGGGGCACAGTAGAGGTAGAGTACAGTGGAGTACAGTAGAGGTAGAGTACAGTGGAGTACAGTAGAGGTAGAGTGCAGTAGAGTACAGTAGAGGTAGAGTACAGTGGAGTACAGTAGAGATAGAGTACAGTGGAGCACAGTAGTGGTAGAGTAGAGTGGAGTACAGTACAGATAGACTACAATGGAGCACAGTAGAGATAGAGTACAGTGGAGTACAGTAGAGGTAGAGTACAGTGGAGTACAGTAGAGGTAGAGTACAGTGGAGTACAGTGGAGCACATTAGAGGTGGAGTACAGTGGAGCACAGTAGAGGTAGAGTACAGTGGAGCACAGTAGAGGTAGAGTACAGTGGAGCACAGTAGAGGTAGAGTACAGTGGAGTACAGTAGAGGTAGAGTACAGTGGAGTACAGTAGAGTAGAGTACAGTAGAGCACAGTAGAGGTAGAGTACAGTGGAGCACAGTAGAGATAGAGTACAGTGGAGTACAGTAGATGTAGAGTAAAGTGGAGTACAGTAGAGGTAGAGTACAGTGGAGCACAGAAGAGGTAGAGTACAGTGGAACACAGTAGAGGTAGAGTACAGAGGAGCACAGTAGAGGTAGAGTAAAGAGGAGCACAGTAGAGATAGAGTACAGTGGAGCACAGTAGAGGTAGAGTACAGTGGAGTACAGTAGAGTAGAGTACAGTGGAGCACAGTAGAGGTAGAGTACAGTGGAGCACAGTAGAGGTAGAGTACAGTGGAGTACAGTAGAGATAGAGTACAGTGGAGTACAGTAGAGATAGAGTACAGTGGAGCACAGTAGAGATAGAGTACAGTGGAGAACAGTAGAGGTAGAGTACAGTGGAGTACAGTAGAGTAGAGTACAGTAGAGCACAGTAGAGGTAGAGTACAGTGGAGCACAGTAGAGGTAGAGTACAGAGGAGCACAGTAGAGATAGAGTACAGTGGAGCACAGTAGAGGTAGAGTACAGTGGAGCACAGTAGAGTAGAGTACAGTAGAGCACATTAGAGGTAGAGTAGAGTGGAGCACAGTAGAGGTAGAGAACAGTGGAGTACAGTAGAGATAGAGTACAGTGGAGTACAGTAGAGGTAGAGTACAGTGGAGTACAGTAGAGGTAGAGTACAGAGGAGCACAGTAGAGATAGAGTACAGTGGAGCACAGTAGAGGTAGAGTACAGTGGAGTACAGTAGAGTAGAGTACAGTAGAGGTAGAGTACAGTGGAGCACAGTAAAGGTAGAGTACAGTGAAGCACAGTAGAGATAGAGTACAGTGGAGTACAGTAGAGGTAGAGTACAGTGGAGTACAGTAGATGTAGAGTACAGAGGAGCACATTAGAGGTAGAGTACAGTGGAGTACAGTAGAGGTAGAATACAGTGGAGTACAGTAGAGATAGAGTACAGTGGAGTACAGTAGAAGTAGAGTACAGTGGAGCACAGTAGAGATAGAGTACAGTGGAGTACAGTAGAGGTAGAGAACAGTGCAGTACAGTAGAGGTAGAGTACAGTGGAGTACAGTAGAGATAGAGTACAGTGGAGCACAGTAGAGATAGAGTACAGTGGAGTACAGTAGAGGTAGAGTACAGTGGAGTTAAGTAGAGGTAGAGTACAGTGGAGTACAGTAGATGTGGAGTACAGTGGAGTACAGTGGAGCACATTAGAGGTGGAGTACAGAAGAGTACTGTAGAGATAGAGTACAGTGGAGCACAGTAGATATAGAGTACAGTGGAGCACAATAGAGGTAGAGTACAGTGGAGTACAGTTGAGATAGAGTACAGTGGAGTACAGTAGAGGTAGAGTACAGTGGAGTACAGTAGAGATAGAGTACAGTGGAGTACAGTAGAGGTAGAGTACAGTAGAGTACAGTAGAGGTAGAGTACAGTGGAGTACAGTAGAGATAGAGTACAGTGGAGCGCAGTAGTGGTAGAGTACAGTGGAGTACAGTACATATAGACTACAGTGGAGCACAGTGGAGCACAGTAGAGATAGAGTACAGTGGAGTACAGTAGAGGTAGAGTACAGTGGAGTACAGTAGAGGTAGAGTACAGTGGAGCATAGTAGAGGTAGAGTACAGTGGAGCACAGTAGAGGTAGAGTACAGTGAAGTACAGTAGAGGTAGAGTACAGTGGAGTACAGTAGAGTAGAGTAGAGTAGAGTACAGTAGAGCACAGTAGAGGTAGAGTAGAGTGGAGCACAGTAGAGATAGAGTACAGTGGAGTACAGTAGAGGTAGAGTACAGTGGAGTACAGTAGAGGTAGAGTACAGTGGAGCACATTAGAGGTAGAGTACAGTGGAGTACAGTAGAGGTAGAGTACAGTGGAGTACAGTAGCGGTAGAGTACAGTGGAGTACAGTAGAGGTAGAGTACAGTGGAGTACAGTAGAGGTAGAGTACAGTGGAGTACAGTAGAGGTAGAGTACAGTGGAGTACAATAGAGTAGAGTACAGTAGATCACACTAGAGGTAGAGTACAGTGGAGCACAGTAGAGATAGAGTACAGTGGAGTACAGTAGAGGTAGAGTACAGTGGAGTACAGTCGAGGTGGAGTACAGTAGAGTACAGTAGAGGTAGAGAACAGTACAGTACAGTAGAGGTAGAGTACAGTGGAGTAGAGTAGAGAGAGAGTACAGTGGAGCACAGTAGAGATAGACTACAGTGGAGTACAGTAAAGGTAGAGAACAGTACAGTACAGTAGAGGTAGAGTACAGTAGAGTACAGTAGAGATAGAGTACAGTGAAGCACAGTAGAGATAGAGTACAGTGGAGTAAAGTAGAGGTAGAGTACAGTGGAGTAAAGTAGAGGTAGAGTACAGTGGAGTACAGTAGAGTTGGAGTACAGTGGAGTACAGTGGAGCACATTAGAGGTGGAGTACAGAAGAGTACTGTAGAGGTAGAGTACAGTAGAGATAGAGTATAGTGGAGCACAGTAGAGATAGAGTACAGTGGGGCACAGTAGAGGTAGAGTACAGTGGAGTACAGTAGAGGTAGAGTACAGTGGAGTACAGTAGAGGTAGAGTACAGTAGAGTACAGTAGAGGTAGAGTACAGTGGAGTACAGTAGAGATAGAGTACAGTGGAGCACAGTAGTGGTAGAGTAGAGTGGAGTACAGTAGAGATAGACTACAATGGAGCACAGTAGAGATAGAGTACAGTGGAGTACAGTAGAGATGGAGTACAGTGGAGTACAGTAGAGGTAGAGTACAGTGGAGTACAGTAGAGGTAGAGTACAGAGGAGCACAGTAGAGATAGAGTACAGTGGAGCACAGTAGAGGTAGAGTACAGTGGAGTACAGTAGAGTAGAGTACAGTAGAGGTAAAGTACAGTGGAGCACAGTAAACGTAGAGTAGAGTGGAGCACAGTAGAGATAGAGTACAGTGGAGTACAGTAGAGGTAGAGTACAGTAGAGTACAGTAGATGTAGAGTACAGAGGAGCACATTAGAGGTAGAGTACAGTGGAGTACGGAAGAGGTAGAATACAGTGGAGTACAGTAGAGATAGAGTACAGTGGAGTACAGTTGAAGTAGAGTATAGTGGAGCACAGTAGAGATAGAGTACAGTGGAGTACAGTAGAGGTAGAGAACAGTGCAGTACAGTAGAGGTAGAGTACAGTGGAGTACAGTAGAGAAAGAGTACAGTGGAGCACAGTAGAGATAGAGTACAGTGGAGTACAGTAGAGGTAGAGTACAGTGGAGTAAAGTAAAGGTAGAGTACAGTGGAGTACAGTAGAGGTGGAGTACAGTGGAGTACATTAGAGGTGGAGTACAGAAGAGTACTGTAGAGGTACAGTACAGTAGAGATAGAGTACAGTGGAGCACAGTAGAGATAGAGTACAGTGGAGCACAGTAGAGGTAGAGTACAGTGGAGTACAGTTGAGATAGAGTACAGTGGAGTACAGTAGAGGTAGAGTACAGTGGAGTACAGTAGAGATAGAGTACAGTGGAGTACAGTAGAGGTAGAGTACAGTAGAGTACAGTAGAGGTAGAGTACAGTGGAGTACAGTAGAGATAGAGTACAATGGAGCACAGTAGTGGTAGAGTACAGTGGAGTACAGTACAGATAGACTACAGTGGAGCACAGTAGAGATAGAGTATAGTGGAGTACAGTAGAGGTAGAGTACAGTGGAGTACAGTAGAGGTAGAGTACAGTGGAGTACAGTGGAGCACATTAGAGGTGGAATACAGTGGAGCACAGTAGAGGTAGAGTACAGTGGAGCACAGTAGAGGTAGAGTACAGTGGAGTACAGTAGAGGTTGAGTACAGTGGAGTACAGTAGAGTAGAGTAGAGTACAGTAGAGCACAGTAGAGGTAGAGTACAGTGGATCACAGTAGAGATAGAGTACAGTGGAGTACAGTAGAGGTAGAGTACAGTGGAGTACAGTAGAGGTAGAGTACAGTGGAGCACATTAGAGGTAGAGTACAGTGGAGTAGAGTAGAGGTAGAGTACAGTGGAGTACAGTAGCGGTAGAGTACAGTGGAGTACAGTAGAGGTAGAGTACAGTGGAGTACAGTAGAGGTAGAGTACAGTGGAGTACAATAGAGTAGAGTACAGTAGATCACAGTAGAGGTAGAGTACAGTGGAGCACAGTAGAGATAGAGTACAGTGGAGTACAGTAGAGGTAGAGTACAGTGGAGTACAGTCGAGGTGGAGTACAGTAGAGTACAGTAGAGGTAGAGAACAGTACAGTACAGTAGAGGTAGAGTACAGTGGAGTAGAGTAGAGAGAGAGTACAGTGGAGCACAGTAGAGATAGACTATAGTGGAGTACAGTAGAGGTAGAGAACAGTACAGTACAGTAGAGGTAGAGTACAGTAGAGTACAGTAGAGATAGTGTACAGTGGAGCACAGTAGAGGTAGAGTACAGTGGAGTACAGTAGAGGTAGAGTACAGTGGAGCACATTAGAGGTGGATTACAGTAGAGATAGAGTACAGTAGAGTACAGTAGAGGTAGAGTACAGTGGAGTACAGTAGAGATAGAGTACAGTGGAGCACAGTAGAAGTAGAGTACAGTGGAGTACAGTAGAGGTAGAGTACAGTGGAGTACAGTAGAGTAGAGTAGAGTACAGTAGAGCACAGTAGAGGTAGAGTACAGTGGAGCACAGTAGAGATAGAGTACAGTGGAGTAGAGTAGAGGTAGAGTACAGTGGAGTACAGTAGAGGTAGAGTACAGTGGAGCACATTAGAGGTAGAGTACAGTGGAGTACAGTAGAGGTAGAGTACAGTGGAGTACAGTAGATAAAGAGTACAGTGGAGTACAGTAGAGGTAGAGTACAGTGGAGTACAATAGAGTAGAGTACAGTAGATCACACTAGAGGTAGAGTACAGTGGAGCACAGTAAAGATAGAGTACAGTGGAGTACAGTAGAGGTAGAGTACAGTGGAGTACAGTCGAGGTGGAGTACAGTAGAGTACAGTAGAGGAAGAGAACAGTACAGTACAGTAGAGGTAGAGTACAGTGGAGCACAGTAGAGGTAGAGTACAGTGGAGTACAGTAGAGATAGAGTACAGTGGAGCACAGTAGAGATAGACTACAGTGGAGTACAGTAGAGGTAGAGAACAGTACAGTACAGTAGAGGTAGAGTACAGTAGAGTACAGTAGAGATAGTGTACAGTGGAGCACAGTAGAGGTAGAGTACAGTGGAGCACAGTAGAGGTAGAGTACAGTGGAGTACAGTAGAGGTAGAGTAGAGTGGAGCACATTAGAGGTGGATTACAGTAGAGTACAGTAGAGATAGAGTACAGTAGAGTACAGTAGAGGTAGAGTACAGTGGAGTACAGTAGAGGTAGAGTACAGTGGAGCACAGTAGAAGTAGAGTACAGTGGAGTACAGTAGAGGTAGAGTAGAGTGGAGTACAGTAGAGGTAGAGTACAGTGGAGTACAGTGGAGCACATTAGAGGTGGATTACAGTGGAGCACAGTAGAGGTAGAGTACAGTGGAGCAAAGTAGAGGTAGAGTACAGTGGAGTACAGTAGAGTAGAGTAGAGTACAGTAGAGTACAGTGGAGCACAGTAGAGTAGAGTACAGTGGAGTACAGTAGAGGTAGAGTACAGTGGAGTACAGTAGAGGTAGAGAACAGTACAGTACAGTAGAGGTTTAAGTACAGTAGAGTACAGTAGAGATAGTGTACAGTGGAGCACAGTAGAGGTAGAGTACAGTGGAGTACAGTAGAGGTAGAGTACAGTGGAGCACAGTAGAGGTAGAGTACAGTGGAGCACAGTAGAGGTAGAGTACAGTGGAGTACAGTAGAGGTAGAGTACAGTGGAGTACAGTAGAGATAGAGTACAGTGGAGCACAGTAGAAGTAGAGTACAGTGGAGTACAGTAGAGGTAGAGTACAGTGGAGTAGAGTAGAGATAGAGTACAGTGGAGTACAGTAGAGGTAGAGTACAGTGGAGTACAGTAGAGGTAGAGTACAGTGGAGTACAGTAGAGGTAGAGTACAGTGGAGTACAGTAGAGGTAGAGTACAGTGGAGTACAGTAGAGGTAGAGTACAGTGGAGTACAGTAGAGGTAGAGTACAGTGGAGTACAGTAGAGGTAGAGTACAGTGGAGTACAGTAGAGGTAGAGTACAGTGGAGTACAGTAGAGGTAGAGTACAGTGGAGTACAGTAGAGATAGAGTACAGTGGAGCACAGTAGAAGTAGAGTACAGTGGAGTACAGTAGAGGTAGAGTACAGTGGAGTAGAGTAGAGATAGAGTACAGTGGAGTACAGTAGAGGTAGAGTACAGTGGAGTACAGTAGAGGTAGAGTACAGTGGAGTACAGTAGAGTAGAGTACAGTAGAGCACAGTAGAGGTAGAGTACAGTGGAGCACAGTAGATGTAGAGTACAGAGGAGCACATTAGAGGTAGAGTACAGTGGAGTACAGTAGAGGTAGAATACAGTGGAGCACAGTAGAAGTAGAGTACAGTGGAGTACAGTAGAGGTAGAGTACAGTGGAGTACAGTAGAGGTAGAGTACAGTGGAGCACAGTAGAGGTAGAGTACAGTGGAGTACATTAGAGGTAGAGTACAGTGGAGTACAGTAGAGTAGAGTACAGTAGAGCACAGTAGATGTAGAGTACAGTGGAGCACAGTAGATGTAGAGTAGAGAGGAGCACATTAGAGGTAGAGTACAGTGGAGTACAGTACAGGTAGAATACAGTGGAGTACAGTAGAGATAGAGTACAGTGGAGTACAATAGAAGTAGAGTACAGTGGAGCACAGTAGAGATAGAGTACAGTGGAGTACAGTAGAGGTAGAGTAAAGTGGAGTACAGTAGAGGTAGAGTACAGTGGAGCACATTAGAGGTAGAGTACAGTGGAGCACAGAAGAGGTAGAGTACAGTGGAACACAGTAGATGTAGAGTACAGAGGAGCACAGTAGAGGTAGAGTAAAGAGGAGCACAGTAGAGATAGAGTACAGTGGAGCACAGTAGAGGTAGAGTACAGTGGAGTACAGTAGAGTAGAGTACAGTGGAGCACAGTAGAGGTAGAGTACAGTGGAGCACAGTAGAGGTAGAGTACAGTGGAGTACAGTAGAGATAGAGTACAGTGGAGTACAGTAGAGATAGAGTACAGTGGAGCACAGTAGAGATAGAGTACAGTGGAGCACAGTAGAGGTAGAGTACAGTGGAGCACAGTAGAGTAGAGTACAGTAGAGCACAGTAGAGGTAGAGTACAGTGGAGCACAGTAGAGGTAGAGTACAGAGGAGCACAGTAGAGATAGAGTACAGTGGAGCACAGTAGAGGTAGAGTACAGTGGAGCACAGTAGAGTAGAGTACAGTAGAGCACATTAGAGGTAGAGTACAGTGGAGCACAGTAGAGGTAGAGTACAGTGGAGTACAGTAGAGATAGAGTACAGTGGAGTACAGTAGAGGTAGAGTACAGTGGAGTACAGTAGAGGTAGAGTACAGAGGAGCAGAGTAGAGATAGAGTACAGTGGAGTACAGTAGCGGTAGAGTACAGTGGAGTACAGTAGAGGTAGAGTACAGTGGAGTACAGTAGAGGTAGAGTACAGTGGAGTACAGTAGAGGTAGAGTACAGTGGAGTACAATAGAGTAGAGTACAGTAGATCACAGTAGAGGTAGAGTACAGTGGAGCACAGTAGAGATAGAGTACAGTGGAGTACAGTAGAGGTAGAGTACAGTGGAGTACAGTCGAGGTGGAGTACAGTAGAGTACAGTAGAGGTAGAGAACAGTACAGTACAGTAGAGGTAGAGTACAGTGGAGTAGAGTAGAGAGAGAGTACAGTGGAGCACAGTAGAGATAGACTACAGTGGAGTACAGTAGAGGTAGAGAACAGTACAGTACAGTAGAGGTAGAGTACAGTAGAGTACAGTAGAGATAGTGTACAGTGGAGTACAGTAGAGGTAGAGTACAGTGGAGTACAGTAGAGATAGAGTACAGTGGAGTACAGTAGAGGTAGAGTACAGTAGAGTACAGTAGAGTACAGTAGAGGTAGAGTACAGTGGAGTACAGTAGAGATAGAGTACAGTGGAGCACAGTAGTGGTAGAGTACAGTGGAGTACAGTACATATAGACTACAGTGGAGCACAGTGGAGCACAGTAGAGATAGAGTACAGTGGAGTACAGTAGAGGTAGAGTACAGTGGAGTACAGTAGAGGTAGAGTACAGTGGAGCACAGTAGAGGTAGAGTACAGTGGAGCACAGTAGAGGTAGAGTACAGTGAAGTACAGTAGAGGTAGAGTACAGTGGAGTACAGTAGAGTAGAGTAGAGTACAGTAGAGCACAGTAGAGGTAGAGTACAGTGGAGCACAGTAGAGATAGAGTACAGTGGAGTACAGTAGAGGTAGTGTACAGTGGAGTACAGTAGAGGTAGAGTACAGTGGAGCACATTAGAGGTAGAGTACAGTGGAGTACAGTAGAGGTAGAGTACAGTGGAGTACAGTAGCGGTAGAGTACAGTGGAGTACAGTAGAGGTAGAGTACAGTGGAGTACAGTAGAGGTAGAGTACAATGGAGTACAGTAGAGGTAGAGTACAGTGGAGTACAATAGAGTAGAGTACAGTAGATCACACTAGAGGTAGAGTACAGTGGAGCACAGTAGAGATAGAGTACAGTGGAGTAGAGTAGAGGTAGAGTACAGTGGAGTACAGTCGAGGTGGAGTACAGTAGAGTACAGTAGAGTAGAGTACAGTAGAGCACAGTAGAGGTAGAGTACAGTGGAGCACAGTAGATGTAGAGTACAGAGGAGCACATTAGAGGTAGAGTACAGTGGAGTACAGTAGAGGTAGAATACAGTGGAGCACAGTAGAAGTAGAGTACAGTGGAGTACAGTAGAGGTAGAGTACAGTGGAGTACAGTAGAGGTAGAGTACAGTGGAGCACAGTAGAGGTAGAGTACAGTGGAGTACAGTAGAGGTAGAGTACAGTGGAGTACAGTAGAGTAGAGTACAATAGAGCACAGTAGATGTAGAGTACAGTGGAGCACAGTAGATGTAGAGTACAGAGGAGCACATTAGAGGTAGAGTACAGTGGAGTACAGTAGAGGTAGAATACAGTGGAGTACAGTAGAGGTAGAGTACAGTGGAGCACAGTAAAGGTAGAGTACAGTGGAGCACGGTAGAGATAGAGTACAGTGGAGTACAGTAGAGGTAGAGTACAGTGGAGTACAGTAGATGTAGAGTACAGAGGAGCACATTAGAGGTAGAGTACAGTGGAGTACAGTAGAGGTAGAATACAGTGGAGTACAGTAGAGATAGAGAACAGTGGAGCACAGTAGAGATAGAGTACAGTGGAGTACAGTAGAGGTAGAGAACAGTGCAGTACAGTAGAGGTAGAGTACAGTGGAGTACAGTAGAGATAGAGTACAGTGGAGCACAGTAGAGATAGAGTACAGTGGAGTACAGTAGAGGTAGAGTACAGTGGAGTAAAGTAGAGGTAGAGTACAGTGGAGTACAGTAGAGGTGGAGTACAGTGGAGTACAGTGGAGCACATTAGAGGTGGAGTACAGAAGAGTACTGTAGAGGTAGAGTACAGTAGAGATAGAGTAGAGTGGGGCACAGTAGATATAGAGTACAGTGGAGCACAGTAGAGGTAGAGTACAGTGGAATACAGTTGAGATAGAGTACAGTGGAGTACAGTAGAGGTAGAGTACAGTGGAGTACAGTAGAGGTAGAGTACAGTAGAGTACAGTAGAGGTAGAGTACAGTGGAGTACAGTAGAAATAGAGTACAGTGGAGCACAGTAGTGGTAGAGTACAGTGGAGTACAGTACAGATAGACTACAGTGGAGCACAGTAGAGATAGAGTACAGTGGAGTACAGTAGAGGTAGAGTACAGTGGAGTACAGTAGAGGTAGAGTACAGTGGAGTACAGTTGAGCACATTAGAGGTGGAGTACAGTGGAGCACAGTAGAGGTAGAGTACAGTGGAGCACAGTAGAGGTAGAGTACAGTGGAGCACAGTAGAGGTAGAGTACAGTGGAGTACAGTAGAGGTAGAGTACAGTGGAGTACAGTAGAGTAGAGTAGAGTACAGTAGAGCACAGTAGAGGTAGAGTACAGTGGAGCACAGTAGAGATAGAGTACAGTGGAGTACAGTAGAGGTAGAGTACAGTGGAGTACAGTAGAGGTAGAGTACAGTGGAGCACATTAGAGGTAGAGTACAGTGGAGTACAGTAGAGGTAGAGTACAGTGGAGTACAGTAGCGGTAGAGTACAGTGGAGTACAGTAGAGGTAGAGTACAGTGGAGTACAGTAGAGGTAGAGTACAGTGGAGTACAATAGAGTAGAGTACAGTAGATCACACTAGAGGTAGAGTACAGTGGAGCACAGTAGAGATAGAGTACAGTGGAGTACAGTAGAGGTAGAGTACAGTGGAGTACAGTCGAGGTGGAGTACAGTAGAGTACAGTAGAGGTAGAGAACAGTACAGTACAGTAGAGGTAGAGTACAGTGGAGTAGAGTAGAGAGAGAGTACAGTGGAGCACAGTAGAGATAGACTACAGTGGAGTACAGTAGAGGTATAGAACAGTACAGTACAGTAGAGGTAGAGTACAGTAGAGTACAGTAGAGATAGTGTACAGTGGAGCACAGTAGAGATAGAGTACAGTGGAGTACACTTTTTGTAGAGTACAGAGGAGCACAGTAGAGGTAGAGTACAGTGGAGCACATTAGAGGTGGATTGCAGTAGAGTACAGTAGAGATAGAGTACAGTAGAGTACAGTAGAGGTAGAGTACAGTGGAGTACAGTAGAGATAGAGTACAGTGGAGCACAGTAGAAGTAGAGTACAGTGGAGTACAGTAGAGGTAGAGTACAGTGGAGTACAGTAGAGGTAGAGTACAGTGGAGTACAGTGGAGCACATTAGAGGTGGATTACAGTGGAGCACAGTAGAGGTAGAGTACAGTGGAGCAAAGTAGAGGTAGAGTACAGTGGAGTAGAGTAGAGGTAGAGTACAGTGGAGTACAGTAGAGTAGAGTAGAGTACAGTAGAGCACAGTAGAGGTAGAGTACAGTGGAGCACAGTAGAGTAGAGTACAGTGGAGTACAGTAGAGGTAGAGTACAGTGGAGTACAGTAGAGGTAGAGTACAGTGGAGTACAGTAGAGTAGAGTACAGTGGAGCACAGTAGAGGTAGAGTACAGTGGAGTACAGTATAGGTAGAGTACAGTGGAGTACAGTTTTTGTAGAGTACAGAGGAGCACAGTAGAGGTAGAGTACAGTGGAGCACAGTAGAGGTAGAGTACAGTGGAGCACAGTAGAGATAGAGTACAGTGGAGTACAGTAGAGGTAGAGTACAGTGGAGCACAGTAGAGGTAGAGTACAGTGGAATACAGTTGAGATAGAGTACAGTGGAGTACAGTAGAGGTAGAGTACAGTGGAGTACAGTAGAGGTAGAGTACAGTAGAGTACAGTAGAGGTAGAGTACAGTGGAGTACAGTAGAGATAGAGTACAGTGGAGCACAGTAGTGGTAGAGTACAGTGGAGTACAGTACAGATAGACTACAGTGGAGCATAGTAGAGATAGAGTACAGTGGAGTACAGTAGAGGTAGAGTACAGTGGAGTACAGTAGAGGTAGAGTACAGTGGAGTACAGTTGAGCACATTAGAGGTGGAGTACAGTGGAGCACAGTAGAGGTAGAGTACAGTGGAGCACAGTAGAGGTAGAGTACAGTAGAGCACAGTAGAGGTAGAGTACAGTGGAGTACAGTAGAGGTAGAGTACAGTGGAGTACAGTAGAGTAGAGTAGAGTACAGTAGAGCACAGTAGAGGTAGAGTACAGTGGAGCACAGTAGAGATAGAGTACAGTGGAGTACATTAGAGGTAGAGTACAGTGGAGTACAGTAGAGGTAGAGTACAGTGGAGCACATTAGAGGTAGAGTACAGTGGAGTACAGTAGAGGTAGAGTACAGTGGAGTACAGTAGCGGTAGAGTACAGTGGAGTACAGTAGAGGTAGAGTACAGTGGAGTACAGTAGAGGTAGAGTACAGTGGAGTACAATAGAGTAGAGTACAGTAGATCACACTAGAGGTAGAGTACAGTGGAGCACAGTAGAGATAGAGTACAGTGGAGTACAGTAGAGGTAGAGTACAGTGGAGTACAGTCGAGGTGGAGTACAGTAGAGTACAGTAGAGGTAGAGAACAGTACAGTACAGTAGAGGTAGAGTACAGTGGAGTAGAGTAGAGAGAGAGTACAGTGGAGCACAGTAGAGATAGACTACAGTGGAGTACAGTAGAGGTATAGAACAGTACAGTACAGTAGAGGTAGAGTACAGTAGAGTACAGTAGAGATAGTGTACAGTGGAGCACAGTAGAGATAGAGTACAGTGGAGTACACTTTTTGTAGAGTACAGAGGAGCACAGTAGAGGTAGAGTACAGTGGAGCACATTAGAGGTGGATTGCAGTAGAGTACAGTAGAGATAGAGTACAGTAGAGTACAGTAGAGGTAGAGTACAGTGGAGTACAGTAGAGATAGAGTACAGTGGAGCACAATAGAAGTAGAGTACAGTGGAGTACAGTAGAGGTAGAGTACAGTGGAGTACAGTAGAGGTAGAGTACAGTGGAGTACAGTGGAGCACATTAGAGGTGGATTACAGTGGAGCACAGTAGAGGTAGAGTACAGTGGAGCAAAGTAGAGGTAGAGTACAGTGGAGTAGAGTAGAGGTAGAATACAGTGGAGTACAGTAGAGTAGAGTAGAGTACAGTAGAGCACAGTAGAGGTAGAGTACAGTGGAGCACAGTAGAGTAGAGTACAGTGGAGTACAGTAGAGGTAGAGTACAGTGGAGTACAGTATAGGTAGAGTACAGTGGAATACAGTTTTTGTAGAGTACAGAGGAGCACAGTAGAGGTAGAGTACAGTGGAGTACAGTAGAGTAGAGTACAGTGGAGCACAGTAGAGGTAGAGTACAGTGGAGTACAGTATAGGTAGAGTACAGTGGAATACAGTTTTTGTAGAGTACAGAGGAGCACAGTAGAGGTAGAGTACAGTGGAGCACAGTAGAGGTAGAGTACAGTGGAGCACAGTAGAGATAGAGTACAGTGGAGTACAGTAGAGGTAGAGTACAGTGGAGTACAGTAGAGGTAGAGTACAGTGGAGTACAGTAGAGGTAGAGTACAGTGGAGTACAGTCGAGGTGGAGTACAGTAGAGTACAGTAGAGGTAGAGAACAGTACAGTACAGTAGAGGTAGAGTACAGTGGAGTAGAGTAGAGAGAGAGTACAGTGGAGCACAGTAGAGATAGACTACAGTGGAGTACAGTAGAGGTAGAGAACAGTACAGTACAGTAGAGGTAGAGTACAGTAGAGTACAGTAGAGATAGAGTACAGTGGAGCACAGTAGAGATAGAGTACAGTGGAGTACAGTAGAGGTAGAGTACAGTGGAGTAAAGTAGAGGTAGAGTACAGTGGAGTACAGTAGAGTTGGAGTACAGTGGAGTACAGTGGAGCACATTAGAGGTGGAGTACAGAAGAGTACTGTAGAGGTAGAGTACAGTAGAGATAGAGTATAGTGGAGCACAGTAGAGATAGAGTACAGTGGGGCACAGTAGAGGTAGAGTACAGTGGAGTACAGTAGAGGTAGAGTACAGTGGAGTACAGTAGAGGTAGAGTACAGTAGAGTACAGTAGAGGTAGAGTACAGTGGAGTACAGTAGAGATATAGTACAGTGGAGCACAGTAGTGGTAGAGTAGAGTGGAGGACAGTACAGATAGACTACAATGGAGCAGAGTAGAGATAGAGTACAGTGGAGTACAGTAGAGGTAGAGTACAGTGGAGTACAGTAGAGGTAGAGTACAGAGGAGCACAGTAGAGATAGAGTACAGTGGAGCACAGTAGAGGTAGAGTACAGTGGATTACAGTAGAGTAGAGTACAGTAGAGGTAGAGTACAGTGGAGCACAGTAAAGGTAGAGCACAGTGGAGCACAGTAGAGATAGAGTACAGTGGAGTACAGTTGAAGTAGAGTATAGTGGAGCACAGTAGAGATAGAGTACAGTGGAGTACAGTAGAGGTAGAGAACAGTGCAGTACAGTAGAGGTAGAGTACAGTGGAGTACAGTAGAGATAGAGTACAGTGGAGCACAGTAGAGATAGAGTACAGTGGAGTACAGTAGAGGTAGAGTACAGTGGAGTAAAGTAGAGGTAGAGTACAGTGGAGTAGAGTAGAGGTGGAGTACAGTGGAGTACATTAGAGGTGGAGTACAGAAGAGTACTGTAGAGGTACAGTACAGTAGAGATAGAGTACAGTGGAGCACAGTAGAGATAGAGTACAGTGGAGCACAGTAGAGGTAAAGTACAGTGGAGTACAGTTGAGATAGAGTACAGTGGAGTACAGTAGAGATAGAGTACAGTGGAGTACAGTAGAGGTAGAGTACAGTAGAGTACAGTAGAGGTAGAGTACAGTGGAGTACAGTAGAGATAGAGTACAATGGAGCACAGTAGTGGTAGAGTACAGTGGAGTACAGTACAGATAGACTACAGTGGAGCATAGTAGAGATAGAGTACAGTGGAGTACAGTAGAGGTAGAGTACAGTGGAGTACAGTAGAGGTAGAGTACAGTGGAGTACAGTGGAGCACATTAGAGGTGGAATACAGTGGAGCACAGTAGAGGTAGAGTACAGTGGAGCACAGTAGAGGTAGAGTACAGTGGAGTACAGTAGAGGTTGAGTACAGTGGAGTACAGTAGAGTAGAGTAGAGTACAGTAGAGCACAGTAGAGGTAGAGTACAGTGGATCACAGTAGAGATAGAGTACAGTGGAGTACAGTAGAGGTAGAGTACAGTGGAGTACAGTAGAGGTAGAGTACAGTGGAGCACATTAGAGGCAGAGTACAGTGGAGTAGAGTAGAGGTAGAGTACAGTGGAGTACAGTAGCGGTAGAGTACAGTGGAGTACAGTAGAGGTAGAGTACAGTGGAGTACAGTAGAGGTAGAGTACAGTGGAGTACAATAGAGTAGAGTACAGTAGATCACAGTAGAGGTAGAGTACAGTGGAGCAGAGTAGAGATAGAGTACAGTGGAGTACAGTAGAGGTAGAGTACAGTGGAGTACAGTCGAGGTGGAGTACAGTAGAGTACAGTAGAGGTAGAGAACAGTACAGTACAGTAGAGGTAGAGTACAGTGGAGTAGAGTAGAGATAGACTACAGTGGAGTACAGTAGAGGTAGAGAACAGTACAGTACAGTAGAGGTAGAGTACAGTAGAGTACAGTAGAGATAGTGTACAGTGGAGCACAGTAGAGGTAGAGTACAGTGGAGTACAGTAGAGGTAGAGTACAGTGGAGCACATTAGAGGTGGATTACAGTAGATATAGAGTACAGTAGAGTACAGTAGAGGTAGAGTACAGTGGAGTACAGTAGAGATAGAGTACAGTGGAGCACAGTAGAAGTAGAGTACAGTGGAGTACAGTAGAGGTAGAGTACAGTGGAGTACAGTAGAGGTAGAGTACAGTGGAGTACGGTAGAGTAGAGTAGAGTACAGTGGAGCACAGTAGAGATAGAGTACAGTGGAGTACAGTAGAGGTAGAGTACAGTGGAGTACAGTAGAGGTAGAGTACAGTGGAGCACATTAGAGGTAGAGTACAGTGGAGTACAGTAGCGGTAGAGTACAGTGGAGTACAGTAGAAAAAGAGTACAGTGGAGTACAGTAGAGGTAGAGTACAGTGGAGTACAATAGAGTAGAGTACAGTAGATCACACTAGAGGTAGAGTACAGTGGAGCACAGTAAAGATAGAGTACAGTGGAGTACAGTAGAGGTAGAGTACAGTGGAGTACAGTCGAGGTGGAGTACAGTAGAGTACAATAGAGGTAGAGTACAGTGGAGTAGAGTAGAGGTAGAGTACAGTGGAGTAGAGTAGAGAGAGAGTACAGTGGAGCACAGTAGAGATAGACTACAGTGGAGTACAGTAGAGGTAGAGAACAGTCCAGTACAGTAGAGGTAGAGTACAGTAGAGTACAGTAGAGATAGTGTACAGTGGAGCACAGTAGAGATAGAGTACAGTGGAGTACAGTAGAGGTAGAGTACAGTGGAGTACAGTAGAGGTAGAGTACAGTGGAGCACATTAGAGGTGGATTACAGTAGAGTACAGTAGAGATAGAGTACAGTAGAGTACAGTAGAGGTAGAGTACAGTGGAGTACAGTAGAGATAGAGTACAGTGGAGCACAGTAGAAGTAGAGTACAGTGGAGTACAGTAGAGGTAGAGTAGAGTGGAGTACAGTAGAGGTAGAGTACAGTGGAGTACAGTGGAGCACATTAGAGGTGGATTACAGTGGAGCACAGTAGAGGTAGAGTACAGTGGAGCAAAGTAGAGGTAGAGTACAGTGGAGTACAGTAGAGTACAGTAGAGTACAGTAGAACACAGTAGAGGTAGAGTACAGTGGAGCACAGTAGAGTAGAGTACAGTGGAGTACAGTAGAGGTAGAGTACAATGGAGTACAGTAGAGGTAGAGAACAGTACAGTACAGTAGAGGTTTAAGTACAGTAGAGTACAGTAGAGATAGTGTACAGTGGAGCACAGTAGAGGTAGAGTACAGTGGAGTACAGTAGAGGTAGAGTACAGTGGAGCACATTAGAGGTGGATTACAGTAGAGATAGAGTACAGTAGAGTACAGTAGAGGTAGAGTACAGTGGAGTACAGTAGAGATAGAGTACAGTGGAGCACAGTAGAAGTAGAGTACAGTGGAGTACAGTAGAGGTAGAGTACAGTGGAGTAGAGTAGAGATAGAGTACAGTGGAGTACAGTAGAGTTGGAGTACAGTGGAGTACAGTGGAGCACATTAGAGGTGGAGTACAGAAGAGTACTGTAGAGGTAGAGTACAGTAGAGATAGAGTATAGTGGCGCACAGTAGAGATAGAGTACAGTGGAGCACAGTAGAGATAGAAAACAGTGGAGTACAGTTGAAGTAGAGTATAGTGGAGCACAGTAGAGATAGAGTACAGTGGAGTACAGTAGAGGTAGAGAACAGTGCAGTACAGTAGAGGTAGAGTACAGTGGAGTACAGTAGAGATAGAGTACAGTGGAGCACAGTAGAGATAGAGTACAGTGGAGTACAGTAGAGGTAGAGTACAGTGGAGTACAGTAGAGATAGAGTACAGTGGAGCACAGTAGAGATAGAGTACAGTGGAGTACAGTAGAGGTAGAGTACAGTGGAGTAAAGTAGAGGTAGAGTACAGTGGAGTAGAGTAGAGGTGGAGTACAGTGGAGTACATTAGAGGTGGAGTACAGAAGAGTACTGTAGAGGTACAGTACAGTAGAGATAGAGTACAGTGGAGCACAGTAGAGATAGAGTACAGTGGAGCACAGTAGAGGTAAAGTACAGTGGAGTACAGTTGAGATAGAGTACAGTGGAGTACAGTAGAGGTAGAGTACAGTGGAGTACAGTAGAGATAGAGTACAGTGGAGTACAGTAGAGGTAGAGTACAGTAGAGTACAGTAGAGGTAGAGTACAGTGGAGTACAGTAGAGATAGAGTACAATGGAGCACAGTAGTGGTAGAGTACAGTGGAGTACAGTACAGATAGACTACAGTGGAGCACAGTAGAGATAGAGTACAGTGGAGTACAGTAGAGGTAGAGTACAGTGGAGTACAGTAGAGGTAGAGTACAGTGGAGTACAGTGGAGCACATTAGAGGTGGAATACAGTGGAGCACAGTAGAGGTAGAGTACAGTGGAGCACAGTAGAGGTAGAGTACAGTGGAGTACAGTAGAGGTAGAGTACAGTGGAGTACAGTAGAGTAGAGTACAGTAGAGCACAGTAGAGGTAGAGTACAGTGGAGCACAGTAGATGTAGAGTACAGAGGAGCACATTAGAGGTAGAGTACAGTGGAGTACAGTCGAGATAGAGTACAGTGGAGTACAGTAGAGGTAGAGTACAGTGGAGTACAGTAGAGGTAGAGTACAGTGGAGCACAGTAGAGGTAGAGTACAGTGGAGTACAGTAGAGGTAGAGTACAGTGGAGTACAGTAGAGTAGAGTACAGTAGAGCACAGTAGATGTAGAGTACAGTGGAGCACAGTAGATGTAGAGTACAGAGGAGCACATTAGAGGTAGAGTACAGTGGAGTACAGTAGAGGTAGAATACAGTGGAGTACAGTAGAGGTAGAGTACAGTGGAGCACAGTAAAGGTAGAGTACAGTGGAGCACAGTAGAGATAGAGTACAGTGGAGTACAGTAGAGGTAGAGTACAGTGGAGTACAGTAGATGTAGAGTACAGAGGAGCACATTAGAGGTAGAGTACAGTGGAGTACAGTAGAGGTAGAACACAGTCGAGTACAGTAGAGATAGAGAACAGTGGAGCACAGTAGAGGTAGAGTACAGTGGAGCACAGTAGAGATAGAGTACAGTGGAGTACAGTAGAGGTAGAATACAGTCGAGTACAGTAGAGATAGAGAACAGTGGAGCACAGTAGAGGTAGAGTACAGAGGAGCACATTAGAGGTAGAGTACAGTGGAGTACAGTAGAGGTAGAATACAGTCGAGTACAGTAGAGATAGAGTACAGTGGAGTACAGTAGAGGTAGAGTACAGTGGAGCACAGTAGAGATAGAGTACAGTGGAGTACAGTAGAGGTAGAGAACAGTGCAGTACAGTAGAGGTAGAGTACAGTGGAGTACAGTAGAGATAGAGTACAGTGGAGCACAGTAGAGATAGAGTACAGTGGAGTACAGTAGAGGTAGAGTGCAGTGGAGTAAAGTAGAGGTAGAGTACAGTGGAGTACAGTAGAGGTGGAGTACAGTGGAGTACAGTGGAGCACATTAGAGGTGGAGTACAGAAGAGTACTGTAGAGGTAGAGTACAGTAGAGATAGAGTACAGTGGGGCACAGTAGATATAGAGTACAGTGGAGCACAGTAGAGGTAGAGTACAGTGGAATACAGTTGAGATAGAGTACAGTGGAGTACAGTAGAGGTAGAGTACAGTGGAGTACAGTAGAGGTAGAGTACAGTAGAGGTAGAGTACAGTGGAGTACAGTAGAGATAGAGTAAAGTGGAGCACAGTAGTGGTAGAGTACAGTGGAGTACAGTACAGATAGACTACAGTGGAGCACAGTAGAGATAGAGTACAGTGGAGTACAGTAGAGGTAGAGTACAGTGGAGTACAGTAGAGGTAGAGTACAGTGGAGTACAGTGGAGCACATTAGAGGTGGAGTACAGTGAAGCACAGTAGAGGTAGAGTACAGTGGAGCACAGTAGAGGTAGAGTACAGTGGAGCACAGTAGAGGTAGAGTACAGTGGAGTACAGTAGAGGTAGAGTACAGTGGAGTACAGTAGAGTAGAGTAGAGTACAGTAGAGCACAGTAGAGGTAGAGTACAGTGGAGCACAGTAGAGATAGAGTACAGTGGAGTACAGTAGAGGTAGAGTACAGTGGAGTACAGTAGAGGTAGAGTACAGTGGAGCACATTAGAGGTAGAGTACAGTGGAGTACAGTAGAGGTAGAGTACAGTGGAGTACAGTAGCGGTAGAGTACAGTGGAGTACAGTAGAGGTAGAGTACAGTGGAGTACAGTAGAGGTAGAGTACAGTGGAGTACAATAGAGTAGAGTACAGTAGATCACACTAGAGGTAGAGTACAGTGGAGCACAGTAGAGATAGAGTACAGTGGAGTACAGTAGAGGTAGAGTACAGTGGAGTACAGTCGAGGTGGAGTACAGTAGAGTACAGTAGAGGTAGAGAACAGTACAGTACAGTAGAGGTAGAGTACAGTGGAGTAGAGTAGAGAGAGAGTACAGTGGAGCACAGTAGAGATAGACTACAGTGGAGTACAGTAGAGGTATAGAACAGTACAGTACAGTAGAGGTAGAGTACAGTAGAGTACAGTAGAGATAGTGTACAGTGGAGCACAGTAGAGATAGAGTACAGTGGAGTACAGTAGAGGTAGAGTACAGTGGAGTACAGTAGAGGTAGAGTACAGTGGAGCACATTAGAGGTGGATTGCAGTAGAGTACAGTAGAGATAGAGTACAGTAGAGTACAGTAGATGTAGAGTACAGTGGAGTACAGTAGAGATAGAGCACAGTGGAGCACAGTAGAAGTAGAGTACAGTGGAGTACAGTAGAGGTAGAGTACAGTGGAGTACAGTAGAGGTAGAGTACAGTGGAGTACATTAGAGGTGGATTACAGTGGAGCACAGTAGAGGTAGAGTACAGTGGAGCAAAGTAGAGGTAGAGTACAGTGGAGTAGAGTAGAGGTAGAGTACAGTGGAGTACAGTAGAGTAGAGTAGAGTACAGTAGAGCACAGTAGAGGTAGAGTACAGTGGAGCACAGTAGAGTAGAGTACAGTGGAGTACAGTAGAGGTAGAGTACAGTGGAGTACAGTAGAGGTAGAGTACAGTGGAGTACAGTAGAGTAGAGTACAGTGGAGCACAGTAGAGGTAGAGTACAGTGGAGTACAGTAGAGGTAGAGTACAGTGGAGTACAGTTTTTGTAGAGTACAGAGGAGCACAGTAGAGGTAGAGTACAGTGGAGCACAGTAGAGGTAGAGTACAGTGGAGCACAGTAGAGATAGAGTACAGTGGAGTACAGTAGAGGTAGAGTACAGTGGAGTACAGTAGAGGTAGAGTACAGTGGAGTACAGTAGAGGTAGAGTACAGTGGAGTACAGTAGAGGTAGAGTACAGTGGAGTACAGTAGAGTAGAGTACAGTAGATCACAGTAGAGGTAGAGTACAGTGGAGTACAGTAGAGGTAGAGTACAGTGGAGTACAGTAGAGGTGGAGTACAGTAGAGTATAGTAGAGGTAGAGAACAGTACAGTACAGTAGAGGTAGAATACAGTGGAGTAGAGTAGAGAGAGAGTACAGTGGAGCACAGTAGAGATAGACTACAGTGGAGTACAGTAGAGGTAGAGAACAGTACAGTACAGTAGAGTACAGTAGAGATAGTGTACAGTGGAGCACAGTAGAGATAGAGTACAGTGGAGTACAGTAGAGGTAGAGTACAGTGGAGTACAGTAGAGGTAGAGTAAAGTGGAGCACATTAGAGGTGGATTACAGTAGAGTACAGTAGAGATAGAGTACAGTAGAGTACAGTAGAGATAGAGTACAGTGGAGTACAGTAGAAGTAGAGTACAGTGGAGCACAGTAGAGATAGAGTACATTGGAGTACAGTAGAGGTAGAGAACAGTGCAGTACAGTAGAGGTAGAGTACAGTGGAGTACAGTAGAGATAGAGTACAGTGGAGCACAGTAGAGATAGAGTACAGTGGAGTACAGTAGAGGTAGAGTACAGTGGAGTTAAGTAGAGGTAGAGTACAGTGGAGTACAGTAGAGGTGGAGTACAGTGGAGTACAGTGGAGCACATTAGAGGTGGAGTACAGAAGAGTACTGTAGAGGTAGAGTACAGTAGAGATAGAGTACAGTGGAGCACAGTAGATATAGAGTACAGTGGAGCACAATAGAGGTAGAGTACAGTGGAGTACAGTTGAGATAGAGTACAGTGGAGTACAGTAGAGGTAGAGTACAGTGGAGTACAGTAGAGATAGAGTACAGTGGAGTACAGTAGAGGTAGAGTACAGTAGAGTACAGTAGAGTACAGTAGAGGTAGAGTACAGTGGAGTACAGTAGAGATAGAGTACAGTGGTGCGCAGTAGTGGTAGAGTACAGTGGAGTACAGTACATATAGACTACAGTGGAGCACAGTGGAGCACAGTAGAGATAGAGTACAGTGGAGTACAGTAGAGGTAGAGTACAGTGGAGTACAGTAGAGGTAGAGTACAGTGGAGCACAGTAGAGGTAGAGTACAGTGGAGCACAGTAGAGGTAGAGTACAGTGAAGTACAGTAGAGGTAGAGTACAGTGGAGTACAGTAGAGTAGAGTAGAGTAGAGTAGAGCACAGTAAAGGTAGAGTACAGTGGAGCACAGTAGAGATAGAGTACAGTGGAGTACAGTAGAGGTAGAGTACAGTGGAGTACAGTAGAGGTAGAGTACAGTGGAGCACATTAGAGGTAGAGTACAGTGGAGTACAGTAGAGGTAGAGTACAGTGGAGTACAGTAGCGGTAGAGTACAGTGGAGTACAGTAGAGGTAGAGTACAGTGGAGTACAGTAGAGGTAGAGTACAGTGGAGTACAATAGAGTAGAGTACAGTAGATCACACTAGAGGTAGAGTACAGTGGAGCACAGTAGAGATAGAGTACAGTGGAGTACAGTAGAGGTAGAGTACAGTGGAGTACAGTCGAGGTGGAGTACAGTAGAGTACAGTAGAGGTAGAGAACAGTACAGTACAGTAGAGGTAGAGTACAGTGGAGTAGAGTAGAGAGAGAGTACAGTGGAGCACAGTAGAGATAGACTACAGTGGAGTACAGTAGAGGTATAGAACAGTACAGTACAGTAGAGGTAGAGTACAGTAGAGTACAGTAGAGATAGTGTACAGTGGAGCACAGTAGAGATAGAGTACAGTGGAGTACAGTAGAGGTAGAGTACAGTGGAGTACAGTAGAGGTAGAGTACAGTGGAGCACATTAGAGGTGGATTGCAGTAGAGTACAGTAGAGATAGAGTACAGTAGAGTACAGTAGATGTAGAGTACAGTGGAGTACAGTAGAGATAGAGCACAGTGGAGCACAGTAGAAGTAGAGTACAGTGGAGTACAGTAGAGGTAGAGTACAGTGGAGTACAGTAGAGGTAGAGTACAGTGGAGTACATTAGAGGTGGATTACAGTGGAGCACAGTAGAGGTAGAGTACAGTGGAGCAAAGTAGAGGTAGAGTACAGTGGAGTAGAGTAGAGGTAGAGTACAGTGGAGTACAGTAGAGTAGAGTAGAGTACAGTAGAGCACAGTAGAGGTAGAGTACAGTGGAGCACAGTAGAGTAGAGTACAGTGGAGTACAGTAGAGGTAGAGTACAGTGGAGTACAGTAGAGGTAGAGTACAGTGGAGTACAGTAGAGTAGAGTACAGTGGAGCACAGTAGAGGTAGAGTACAGTGGAGTACAGTAGAGGTAGAGTACAGTGGAGTACAGTTTTTGTAGAGTACAGAGGAGCACAGTAGAGGTAGAGTACAGTGGAGCACAGTAGAGGTAGAGTACAGTGGAGCACAGTAGAGATAGAGTACAGTGGAGTACAGTAGAGGTAGAGTACAGTGGAGTACAGTAGAGGTAGAGTACAGTGGAGTACAGTAGAGGTAGAGTACAGTGGAGTACAGTAGAGGTAGAGTACAGTGGAGTACAGTAGAGTAGAGTACAGTAGATCACAGTAGAGGTAGAGTACAGTGGAGTACAGTAGAGGTAGAGTACAGTGGAGTACAGTAGAGGTGGAGTACAGTAGAGTATAGTAGAGGTAGAGAACAGTACAGTACAGTAGAGGTAGAATACAGTGGAGTAGAGTAGAGAGAGAGTACAGTGGAGCACAGTAGAGATAGACTACAGTGGAGTACAGTAGAGGTAGAGAACAGTACAGTACAGTAGAGTACAGTAGAGATAGTGTACAGTGGAGCACAGTAGAGATAGAGTACAGTGGAGTACAGTAGAGGTAGAGTACAGTGGAGTACAGTAGAGGTAGAGTAAAGTGGAGCACATTAGAGGTGGATTACAGTAGAGTACAGTAGAGATAGAGTACAGTAGAGTACAGTAGAGATAGAGTACAGTGGAGTACAGTAGAAGTAGAGTACAGTGGAGCACAGTAGAGATAGAGTACATTGGAGTACAGTAGAGGTAGAGAACAGTGCAGTACAGTAGAGGTAGAGTACAGTGGAGTACAGTAGAGATAGAGTACAGTGGAGCACAGTAGAGATAGAGTACAGTGGAGTACAGTAGAGGTAGAGTACAGTGGAGTTAAGTAGAGGTAGAGTACAGTGGAGTACAGTAGAGGTGGAGTACAGTGGAGTACAGTGGAGCACATTAGAGGTGGAGTACAGAAGAGTACTGTAGAGGTAGAGTACAGTAGAGATAGAGTACAGTGGAGCACAGTAGATATAGAGTACAGTGGAGCACAATAGAGGTAGAGTACAGTGGAGTACAGTTGAGATAGAGTACAGTGGAGTACAGTAGAGGTAGAGTACAGTGGAGTACAGTAGAGATAGAGTACAGTGGAGTACAGTAGAGGTAGAGTACAGTAGAGTACAGTAGAGTACAGTAGAGGTAGAGTACAGTGGAGTACAGTAGAGATAGAGTACAGTGGTGCGCAGTAGTGGTAGAGTACAGTGGAGTACAGTACATATAGACTACAGTGGAGCACAGTGGAGCACAGTAGAGATAGAGTACAGTGGAGTACAGTAGAGGTAGAGTACAGTGGAGTACAGTAGAGGTAGAGTACAGTGGAGCACAGTAGAGGTAGAGTACAGTGGAGCACAGTAGAGGTAGAGTACAGTGAAGTACAGTAGAGGTAGAGTACAGTGGAGTACAGTAGAGTAGAGTAGAGTAGAGTAGAGCACAGTAAAGGTAGAGTACAGTGGAGCACAGTAGAGATAGAGTACAGTGGAGTACAGTAGAGGTAGAGTACAGTGGAGTACAGTAGAGGTAGAGTACAGTGGAGCACATTAGAGGTAGAGTACAGTGGAGTACAGTAGAGGTAGAGTACAGTGGAGTACAGTAGCGGTAGAGTACAGTGGAGTACAGTAGAGGTAGAGTACAGTGGAGTACAGTAGAGGTAGAGTACAGTGGAGTACAGTAGAGGTAGAGTACAGTGGAGTACAATAGAGTAGAGTACAGTAGATCACACTAGAGGTAGAGTACAGTGGAGCACAGTAGAGATAGAGTACAGTGGAGTACAGTAGAGGTAGAGTACAGTGGAGTACAGTCGAGGTGGAGTACAGTAGAGTACAGTAGAGGTAGAGAACAGTACAGTACAGTAGAGGTAGAGTACAGTGGAGTAGAGTAGAGAGAGAGTACAGTGGAGCACAGTAGAGATAGACTACAGTGGAGTACAGTAGAGGTAGAGAACAATACAGTACAGTAGAGGTAGAGTACAGTAGAGTACAGTAGAGATAGAGTACAGTGGAGCACAGTAGAGATAGAGTACAGTGGAGTACAGTAGAGGTAGAGTACAGTGGAGTAAAGTAGAGGTAGAGTACAGTGGAGTACAGTAGAGTTGGAGTACAGTGGAGTACAGTGGAGCACATTAGAGGTGGAGTACAGAAGAGTACTGTAGAGGTAGAGTACAGTAGAGATAGAGTATAGTGGAGCACAGTAGAGATAGAGTACAGTGGGGCACAGTAGAGGTAGAGTACAGTGGAGTACAGTAGAGGTAGAGTACAGTGGAGTACAGTAGAGGTAGAGTACAGTAGAGTACAGTAGAGGTAAAGTACAGTGGAGTACAGTAGAGATAGAGTACAGTGGAGCACAGTAGTGGTAGAGTAGAGTGGAGTACAGTACAGATAGACTACAATGGAGCACAGTAGAGATAGAGTACAGTGGAGTACAGTAGAGATAGAGTACAGTGGAGTACAGTAGAGGTAGAGTACAGAGGAGCACAGTAGAGATAGAGTACAGTGGAGCACCTTAGAGGTAGAGTACAGTGGAGTACAGTAGAGTAGAGTACAGTAGAGGTAGAGTACAGTGGAGCACAGTAAAGGTAGAGTACAGTGGAGCACAGTAAAGATAGAGTACAGTGGAGTACAGTAGAGGTAGAGTACAGTAGAGTACAGTAGATGTAGAGTACAGAGGAGCACATTAGAGGTAGAGTACAGTGGAGTACGGAAGAGGTAGAATACAGTGGAGTACAGTAGAGATAGAGTACAGTGGAGTACAGTTGAAGTAGAGTATAGTGGAGCACAGTAGAGATAGAGTACAGTGGAGTAGAGTAGAGGTAGAGAACAGTGCAGTACAGTAGAGGTAGAGTACAGTGAAGTAGAGTAGAGATAGAGTACAGTGGAGCACAGTAGAGATAGAGTACAGTGGAGTACAGTAGAGGTAGAGTACAGTGGAGTAAAGTAGAGGTAGAGTACAGTGGAGTACAGTAGAGGTGGAGTACAGTGGAGTACATTAGAGGTGGAGTACAGAAGAGTACTGTAGAGGTACAGTACAGTAGAGATAGAGTACAGTGGAGCACAGTAGAGATAGAGTACAGTGGAGCACAGTAGAGGTAGAGTACAGTGGAGTACAGTTGAGATAGAGTACAGTGGAGTACAGTAGAGGTAGAGTACAGTGGAGTACAGTAGAGATAGAGTACAGTGGAGTACAGTAGAGGTAGAGTACAGTAGAGTACAGTAGAGGTAGAGTACAGTGGAGTACAGTAGAGATAGAGTACAATGGAGCACAGTAGTGGTAGAGTACAGTGGAGTACAGTACAGATAGACTACAGTGGAGCACAGTAGAGATAGAGTACAGTGGAGTACAGTAGAGGTAGAGTACAGTGGAGTACAGTAGAGGTAGAGTACAGTGGAGTACAGTGGAGCACATTAGAGGTGGAATACAGTGGAGCACAGTAGAGGTAGAGTACAGTGGAGCACAGTAGAGGTAGAGTACAGTGGAGTACAGTAGAGGTTGAGTACAGTGGAGTACAGTAGAGTAGAGTAGAGTACAGTAGAGCACAGTAGAGGTAGAGTACAGTGGATCACAGTAGAGATAGAGTACAGTGGAGTACAGTAGAGGTAGAGTACAGTGGAGTACAGTAGAGGTAGAGTACAGTGGAGCACATTAGAGGTAGAGTACAGTGGAGTAGAGTAGAGGTAGAGTACAGTGGAGTACAGTAGCGGTAGAGTACAGTGGAGTACAGTAGAGGTAGAGTACAGTGGAGTACAGTAGAGGTAGAGTACAATGGAGTACAATAGAGTAGAGTACAGTAGATCACAGTAGAGGTAGAGTACAGTGGAGCACAGTAGAGATAGAGTACAGTGGAGTACAGTAGAGGTAGAGTACAGTGGAGTACAGTCGAGGTGGAGTACAGTAGAGTACAGTAGAGGTAGAGAACAGTACAGTACAGTAGAGGTAGAGTACAGTGGAGTACAGTAGAGAGAGAGTACAGTGGAGCACAGTAGAGATAGACTACAGTGGAGTACAGTAGAGGTAGAGAACAGTACAGTACAGTAGAGGTAGAGTACAGTAGAGTACAGTAGAGATAGTGTACAGTGGAGCACAGTAGAGGTAGAGTACAGTGGAGTACAGTTGAGGTAGAGTACAGTGGAGCACATTAGAGGTGGATTACAGTAGAGATAGAGTACAGTAGAGTACAGTAGAGGTAGAGTACAGTGGAGTACAGTAGAGATAGAGTACAGTGGAGCACAGTAGAAGTAGAGTACAGTGGAGTACAGTAGAGGTAGAGTACAGTGGAGTACAGTAGAGTAGAGTAGAGTACAGTAGAGCACAGTAGAGGTAGAGTACAGTGGAGCACAGTAGAGATAGAGTACAGTGGAGTACAGTAGAGGTAGAGTACAGTGGAGTACAGTAGAGGTAGAGTACAGTGGAGCACATTAGAGGTAGAGTACAGTGGAGTACAGTAGAGGTAGAGTACAGTGGAGTACAGTAGAGAAAGAGTACAGTGGAGTACAGTAGAGGTAGAGTACAGTTGAGTACAGTAGAGATAGTGTACAGTGGAGCACAGTAGAGGTAGAGTACAGTGGAGTACAGTAGAGGTAGAGTACAGTGGAGCACATTAGAGGTGGATTACAGTAGAGATAGAGTACAGTAGAGTACAGTAGAGGTAGAGTACAGTAGAGATAGAGTACAGTGGAGCACAGTAGATATAGAGTACAGTGGAGCACAATAGAGGTAGAGTACAGTGGAGTACAGTAGAGGTAGAGTACAGTACAGTACAGTAGAGGTAGAGTACAGTGGAGTAGAGTACAGAGAGAGTACAGTGGAGCACAGTAGAGATAGACTACAGTGGAGTACAGTAGAGGTAGAGAACAGTGGAGCACAATAGAGGTAGAGTACAGTGGAGTACAGTAGAGGTAGAGTACAGTACAGTACAGTAGAGGTAGAGTACAGTGGAGTAGAGTAGAGAGAGAGTACAGTGGAGCACAGTAGAGATAGACTACAGTGGAGTACAGTAGAGGTAGAGAACAGTACAGTACAGTAGAGGTAGAGTACAGTAGAGTACAGTAGAGATAGAGTACAGTGGAGCACAGTAGAGATAGAGTACAGTGGAGTACAGTAGAGGTAGAGTACAGTGGAGTAAAGTAGAGGTAGAGTACAGTGGAGTACAGTAGAGTTGGAGTACAGTGGAGTACAGTGGAGCACATTAGAGGTGGAGTACAGAAGAGTACTGTAGAGGTAGAGTACAGTGGAGTACAGTAGAGATAGAGTACAGTGGAGTACAGTAGAGGTAGAGTACAGTAGAGTACAGTAGAGGTAGAGTACAGTGGAGTACAGTACATATAGACTACAGTGGAGCACAGTGGAGCACAGTAGAGATAGAGTACAGTGGAGTACAGTAGAGGTAGAGTACAGTGGAGTACAGTAGAGGTAGAGTACAGAGGAGCACAGTAGAGATAGAGTACAGTGGAGCACAGTAGAGGTAGAGTACAGTGGAGTACAGTAGAGTAGAGTACAGTAGAGGTAGAGTACAGTGGAGCACAGTAAAGGTAGAGCACAGTGGAGCACAGTAGAGATAGAGTACAGTGGAGTACAGTTGAAGTAGAGTATAGTGGAGCACAGTAGAGATAGAGTACAGTGGAGTACAGTAGAGGTAGAGAACAGTGCAGTACAGTAGAGGTAGAGTACAGTGGAGTACAGTAGAGATAGAGTACAGTGGAGCACAGTAGAGATAGAGTACAGTGGAGTACAGTAGAGGTAGAGTACAGTGGAGTAAAGTAGAGGTAGAGTACAGTGGAGTAGAGTAGAGGTGGAGTACAGTGGAGTACATTAGAGGTGGAGTACAGAAGAGTACTGTAGAGGTACAGTACAGTAGAGATAGAGTACAGTGGAGCACAGTAGAGATAGAGTACAGTGGAGCACAGTAGAGGTAAAGTACAGTGGAGTACAGTTGAGATAGAGTACAGTGGAGTACAGTAGAGATAGAGTACAGTGGAGTACAGTAGAGGTAGAGTACAGTAGAGTACAGTAGAGGTAGAGTACAGTGGAGTACAGTAGAGATAGAGTACAATGGAGCACAGTAGTGGTAGAGTACAGTGGAGTACAGTACAGATAGACTACAGTGGAGCACAGTAGAGATAGAGTACAGTGGAGTACAGTAGAGGTAGAGTACAGTGGAGTACAGTAGAGGTAGAGTACAGTGGAGTACAGTGGAGCACATTAGAGGTGGAATACAGTGGAGCACAGTAGAGGTAGAGTACAGTGGAGCACAGTAGAGGTAGAGTACAGTGGAGTACAGTAGAGGTTGAGTACAGTGGAGTACAGTAGAGTAGAGTAGAGTACAGTAGAGCACAGTAGAGGTAGAGTACAGTGGATCACAGTAGAGATAGAGTACAGTGGAGTACAGTAGAGGTAGAGTACAGTGGAGTACAGTAGAGGTAGAGTACAGTGGAGCACATTAGAGGCAGAGTACAGTGGAGTAGAGTAGAGGTAGAGTACAGTGGAGTACAGTAGCGGTAGAGTACAGTGGAGTACAGTAGAGGTAGAGTACAGTGGAGTACAGTAGAGGTAGAGTACAGTGGAGTACAATAGAGTAGAGTACAGTAGATCACAGTAGAGGTAGAGTACAGTGGAGCACAGTAGAGATAGAGTACAGTGGAGTACAGTAGAGGTAGAGTACAGTGGAGTACAGTCGAGGTGGAGTACAGTAGAGTACAGTAGAGGTAGAGAACAGTACAGTACAGTAGAGGTAGAGTACAGTGGAGTAGAGTAGAGATAGACTACAGTGGAGTACAGTAGAGGTAGAGAACAGTACAGTACAGTAGAGGTAGAGTACAGTAGAGTACAGTAGAGATAGTGTACAGTGGAGCACAGTAGAGGTAGAGTACAGTGGAGTACAGTAGAGGTAGAGTACAGTGGAGCACATTAGAGGTGGATTACAGTAGATATAGAGTACAGTAGAGTACAGTAGAGGTAGAGTACAGTGGAGTACAGTAGAGATAGAGTACAGTGGAGCACAGTAGAAGTAGAGTACAGTGGAGTACAGTAGAGGTAGAGTACAGTGGAGTACAGTAGAGGTAGAGTACAGTGGAGTACGGTAGAGTAGAGTAGAGTACAGTGGAGCACAGTAGAGATAGAGTACAGTGGAGTACAGTAGAGGTAGAGTACAGTGGAGTACAGTAGATGTAGAGTACAGTGGAGCACATTAGAGGTAGAGTACAGTGGAGTACAGTAGCGGTAGAGTACAGTGGAGTACAGTAGAGAAAGAGTACAGTGGAGTACAGTAGAGGTAGAGTACAGTGGAGTACAATAGAGTAGAGTACAGTAGATCACACTAGAGGTAGAGTACAGTGGAGCACAGTAAAGATAGAGTACAGTGGAGTACAGTAGAGGTAGAGTACAGTGGAGTACAGTCGAGGTGGAGTACAGTAGAGTACAATAGAGGTAGAGAACAGTACAGTACAGTAGAGGTAGAGTACAGTGGAGTAGAGTAGAGAGAGAGTACAGTGGAGCACAGTAGAGATAGACTACAGTGGAGTACAGTAGAGGTAGAGAACAGTCCAGTACAGTAGAGGTAGAGTACAGTAGAGTACAGTAGAGATAGTGTACAGTGGAGCACAGTAGAGATAGAGTACAGTGGAGTACAGTAGAGGTAGAGTACAGTGGAGTACAGTAGAGGTAGAGTACAGTGGAGCACATTAGAGGTGGATTACAGTAGAGTACAGTAGAGATAGAGTACAGTAGAGTACAGTAGAGGTAGAGTACAGTGGAGTACAGTAGAGATAGAGTACAGTGGAGCACAGTAGAAGTAGAGTACAGTGGAGTACAGTAGAGGTAGAGTAGAGTGGAGTACAGTAGAGGTAGAGTACAGTGGAGTACAGTGGAGCACATTAGAGGTGGATTACAGTGGAGCACAGTAGAGGTAGAGTACAGTGGAGCAAAGTAGAGGTAGAGTACAGTGGAGTACAGTAGAGTAGAGTAGAGTACAGTAGAACACAGTAGAGGTAGAGTACAGTGGAGCACAGTAGAGTAGAGTACAGTGGAGTACAGTAGAGGTAGAGTACAATGGAGTACAGTAGAGGTAGAGAACAGTACAGTACAGTAGAGGTTTAAGTACAGTAGAGTACAGTAGAGATAGTGTACAGTGGAGCACAGTAGAGGTAGAGTACAGTGGAGTACAGTAGAGGTAGAGTACAGTGGAGCACATTAGAGGTGGATTACAGTAGAGATAGAGTACAGTAGAGTACAGTAGAGGTAGAGTACAGTGGAGTACAGTAGAGATAGAGTACAGTGGAGCACAGTAGAAGTAGAGTACAGTGGAGTACAGTAGAGGTAGAGTACAGTGGAGTAGAGTAGAGATAGAGTACAGTGGAGTACAGTACAGTTGGAGTACAGTGGAGTACAGTGGAGCACATTAGAGGTGGAGTACAGAAGAGTACTGTAGAGGTAGAGTACAGTAGAGATAGAGTATAGTGGCGCACAGTAGAGATAGAGTACAGTGGGGCACAGTAGAGGTAGAGTACAGTGGAGTACAGTAGAGGTAGAGTACAGTGGAGTACAGTAGAGGTAGAGTACAGTAGAGTACAGTGGAGTACAGTAGAGATATAGTACAGTGGAGCACAGTAGTGGTAGAGTAGAGTGGAGTACAGTACAGATAGACTACAATGGAGCAGAGTAGAGATAGAGTACAGTGGAGTACAGTAGAGATAGAGTACAGTGGAGTACAGTAGAGGTAGAGTACAGTGGAGTACAGTAGAGGTAGAGTACAGAGGAGCAGAGTAGAGATAGAGTACAGTGGAGCACAGTAGAGGTAGAGTACAGTGGAGTACAGTAGAGTAGAGTACAGTAGAGGTAGAGTACAGTGGAGCACAGTAAAGGTAGAGTACAGTGGAGCACAGTAGAGATAGAAAACAGTGGAGTACAGTTGAAGTAGAGTATAGTGGAGCACAGTAGAGATAGAGTACAGTGGAGTACAGTAGAGGTAGAGAACAGTGCAGTACAGTAGAGGTAGAGTACAGTGGAGTACAGTAGAGATAGAGTACAGTGGAGCACAGTAGAGATAGAGTACAGTGGAGTACAGTAGAGGTAGAGTACAGTGGAGTACAGTAGAGATAGAGTACAGTGGAGCACAGTAGAGATAGAGTACAGTGGAGTACAGTAGAGGTAGAGTACAGTGGAGTAAAGTAGAGGTAGAGTACAGTGGAGTAGAGTAGAGGTGGAGTACAGTGGAGTACATTAGAGGTGGAGTACAGAAGAGTACTGTAGAGGTACAGTACAGTAGAGATAGAGTACAGTGGAGCACAGTAGAGATAGAGTACAGTGGAGAACAGTAGAGGTAAAGTACAGTGGAGTACAGTTGAGATAGAGTACAGTGGAGTACAGTAGAGGTAGAGTACAGTGGAGTACAGTAGAGATAGAGTACAGTGGAGTACAGTAGAGGTAGAGTACAGTAGAGTACAGTAGAGGTAGAGTACAGTGGAGTACAGTAGAGATAGAGTACAATGGAGCACAGTAGTGGTAGAGTACAGTGGAGTACAGTACAGATAGACTACAGTGGAGCACAGTAGAGATAGAGTACAGTGGAGTACAGTAGAGGTAGAGTACAGTGGAGTACAGTAGAGGTAGAGTACAGTGGAGTACAGTGGAGCAAATTAGAGGTGGAATACAGTGGAGCACAGTAGAGGTAGAGTACAGTGGAGCACAGTAGAGGTAGAGTACAGTGGAGTACAGTAGAGGTAGAGTACAGTGGAGTACAGTAGAGTAGAGTACAGTAGAGCACAGTAGAGGTAGAGTACAGTGGAGCACAGTAGATGTAGAGTACAGAGGAGCACATTAGAGGTAGAGTACAGTGGAGTACAGTAGAGGTAGAATACAGTGGAGCACAGTAGAAGTAGAGTACAGTGGAGTACAGTAGAGGTAGAGTACAGTGGAGTACAGTAGAGGTAGAGTACAGTGGAGCACAGTAGAGGTAGAGTACAGTGGAGTACAGTAGAGGTAGAGTACAGTGGAGTACAGTAGAGTAGAGTACAGTAGAGCACAGTAGATGTAGAGTACAGTGGAGCACAGTAGATGTAGAGTACAGAGGAGCACATTAGAGGTAGAGTACAGTGGAGTACAGTAGAGGTAGAATACAGTGGAGTACAGTAGAGGTAGAGTACAGTGGAGCACAGTAAAGGTAGAGTACAGTGGAGCACAGTAGAGATAGAGTACAGTGGAGTACAGTAGAGGTAGAGTACAGTGGAGTACAGTAGATGTAGAGTACAGAGGAGCACATTAGAGGTAGAGTACAGTGGAGTACAGTAGAGGTAGAATACAGTCGAGTACAGTAGAGATAGAGAACAGTGGAGCACAGTAGAGGTAGAGTACAGTGGAGCACAGTAGAGATAGAGTACAGTGGAGTACAGTAGAGGTAGAATACAGTCGAGTACAGTAGAGATAGAGAACAGTGGAGCACAGTAGAGGTAGAGTACAGAGGAGCACATTAGAGGTAGAGTACAGTGGAGTACAGTAGAGGTAGAATACAGTCGAGTACAGTAGAGATAGAGTACAGTGGAGTACAGTAGAGGTAGAGTACAGTGGAGCACAGTAGAGATAGAGTAGAGTGGAGTACAGTAGAGGTAGAGAACAGTGCAGTACAGTAGAGGTAGAGTACAGTGGAGTACAGTAGAGATAGAGTACAGTGGAGCACAGTAGAGATAGAGTACAGTGGAGTACAGTAGAGGTAGAGTGCAGTGGAGTAAAGTAGAGGTAGAGTACAGTGGAGTACAGTAGAGGTGGAGTACAGTGGAGTACAGTGGAGCACATTAGAGGTGGAGTACAGAAGAGTACTGTAGAGGTAGAGTACAGTAGAGATAGAGTACAGTGGGGCACAGTAGATATAGAGTACAGTGGAGCACAGTAGAGGTAGAGTACAGTGGAATACAGTTGAGATAGAGTACAGTGGAGTACAGTAGAGGTAGAGTACAGTGGAGTACAGTAGAGGTAGAGTACAGTAGAGGTAGAGTACAGTGGAGTACAGTAGAGATAGAGTACAGTGGAGCACAGTAGTGGTAGAGTACAGTGGAGTACAGTACAGATAGACTACAGTGGAGCACAGTAGAGATAGAGTACAGTGGAGTACAGTAGAGGTAGAGTACAGTGGAGTACAGTAGAGGTAGAGTACAGTGGAGTACAGTGGAGCACATTAGAGGTGGAGTACAGTGAAGCACAGTAGAGGTAGAGTACAGTGGAGCACAGTAGAGGTAGAGTACAGTGGAGCACAGTAGAGGTAGAGTACAGTGGAGTACAGTAGAGGTAGAGTACAGTGGAGTACAGTAGAGTAGAGTAGAGTACAGTAGAGCACAGTAGAGGTAGAGTACAGTGGAGCACAGTAGAGATAGAGTACAGTGGAGTACAGTAGAGGTAGAGTACAGTGGAGTACAGTAGAGGTAGAGTACAGTGGAGCACATTAGAGGTAGAGTACAGTGGAGTACAGTAGAGGTAGAGTACAGTGGAGTACAGTAGCGGTAGAGTACAGTGGAGTACAGTAGAGGTAGAGTACAGTGGAGTACAGTAGAGGTAGAGTACAGTGGAGTACAATAGAGTAGAGTACAGTAGATCACACTAGAGGTAGAGTACAGTGGAGCACAGTAGAGATAGAGTACAGTGGAGTACAGTAGAGGTAGAGTACAGTGGAGTACAGTCGAGGTGGAGTACAGTAGAGTACAGTAGAGGTAGAGAACAGTACAGTACAGTAGAGGTAGAGTACAGTGGAGTAGAGTAGAGAGAGAGTACAGTGGAGCACAGTAGAGATAGACTACAGTGGAGTACAGTAGAGGTATAGAACAGTACAGTACAGTAGAGGTAGAGTACAGTAGAGTACAGTAGAGATAGTGTACAGTGGAGCACAGTAGAGATAGAGTACAGTGGAGTACAGTAGAGGTAGAGTACAGTGGAGTACAGTAGAGGTAGAGTACAGTGGAGCACATTAGAGGTGGATTGCAGTAGAGTACAGTAGAGATAGAGTACAGTAGAGTACAGTAGATGTAGAGTACAGTGGAGTACAGTAGAGATAGAGCACAGTGGAGCACAGTAGAAGTAGAGTACAGTGGAGTACAGTAGAGGTAGAGTACAGTGGAGTACAGTAGAGGTAGAGTACAGTGGAGTACATTAGAGGTGGATTACAGTGGAGCACAGTAGAGGTAGAGTACAGTGGAGCAAAGTAGAGGTAGAGTACAGTGGAGTAGAGTAGAGGTAGAGTACAGTGGAGTACAGTAGAGTAGAGTAGAGTACAGTAGAGCACAGTAGAGGTAGAGTACAGTGGAGCACAGTAGAGTAGAGTACAGTGGAGTACAGTAGAGGTAGAGTACAGTGGAGTACAGTAGAGGTAGAGTACAGTGGAGTACAGTAGAGTAGAGTACAGTGGAGCACAGTAGAGGTAGAGTACAGTGGAGTACAGTAGAGGTAGAGTACAGTGGAGTACAGTTTTTGTAGAGTACAGAGGAGCACAGTAGAGGTAGAGTACAGTGGAGCACAGTAGAGGTAGAGTACAGTGGAGCACAGTAGAGATAGAGTACAGTGGAGTACAGTAGAGGTAGAGTACAGTGGAGTACAGTAGAGTAGAGTACAGTAGATCACAGTAGAGGTAGAGTACAGTGGAGTACAGTAGAGGTAGAGTACAGTGGAGTACAGTAGAGGTGGAGTACAGTAGAGTATAGTAGAGGTAGAGAACAGTACAGTACAGTAGAGGTAGAATACAGTGGAGTAGAGTAGAGAGAGAGTACAGTGGAGCACAGTAGAGATAGACTACAGTGGAGTACAGTAGAGGTAGAGAACAGTACAGTACAGTAGAGTACAGTAGAGATAGTGTACAGTGGAGCACAGTAGAGATAGAGTACAGTGGAGTACAGTAGAGGTAGAGTACAGTGGAGTACAGTAGAGGTAGAGTAAAGTGGAGCACATTAGAGGTGGATTACAGTAGAGTACAGTAGAGATAGAGTACAGTAGAGTACAGTAGAGATAGAGTACAGTGGAGTACAGTAGAAGTAGAGTACAGTGGAGCACAGTAGAGATAGAGTACATTGGAGTACAGTAGAGGTAGAGAACAGTGCAGTACAGTAGAGGTAGAGTACAGTGGAGTACAGTAGAGATAGAGTACAGTGGAGCACAGTAGAGATAGAGTACAGTGGAGTACAGTAGAGGTAGAGTACAGTGGAGTTAAGTAGAGGTAGAGTACAGTGGAGTACAGTAGAGGTGGAGTACAGTGGAGCACATTAGAGGTGGAGTACAGAAGAGTACTGTAGAGGTAGAGTACAGTAGAGATAGAGTACAGTGGAGCACAGTAGATATAGAGTACAGTGGAGCACAATAGAGGTAGAGTACAGTGGAGTACAGTTGAGATAGAGTACAGTGGAGTACAGTAGAGGTAGAGTACAGTGGAGTACAGTAGAGATAGAGTACAGTGGAGTACAGTAGAGGTAGAGTACAGTAGAGTACAGTAGAGTACAGTAGAGGTAGAGTACAGTGGAGTACAGTAGAGATAGAGTACAGTGGAGCGCAGTAGTGGTAGAGTACAGTGGAGTACAGTACATATAGACTACAGTGGAGCACAGTGGAGCACAGTAGAGATAGAGTACAGTGGAGTACAGTAGAGGTAGAGTACAGTGGAGTACAGTAGAGGTAGAGTACAGTGGAGCACAGTAGAGGTAGAGTACAGTGGAGCACAGTAGAGGTAGAGAACAGTGAAGTACAGTAGAGGTAGAGTACAGTGGAGTACAGTAGAGTAGAGTAGAGTAGAGTAGAGCACAGTAGAGGTAGAGTACAGTGGAGCACAGTAGAGATAGAGTACAGTGGAGTACAGTAGAGGTAGAGTAGAGTGGAGTACAGTAGAGGTAGAGTACAGTGGAGCACATTAGAGGTAGAGTACAGTGGAGTACAGTAGAGGTAGAGTACAGTGGAGTACAGTAGCGGTAGAGTACAGTGGAGTACAGTAGAGGTAGAGTACAGTGGAGTACAGTAGAGGTAGAGTACAGTGGAGTACAGTAGAGGTAGAGTACAGTGGAGTACAATAGAGTAGAGTACAGTAGATCACACTAGAGGTAGAGTACAGTGGAGCACAGTAGAGATAGAGTACAGTGGAGTACAGTAGAGGTAGAGTACAGTGGAGTACAGTCGAGGTGGAGTACAGTAGAGTACAGTAGAGGTAGAGAACAGTACAGTACAGTAGAGGTAGAGTACAGTGGAGTAGAGTAGAGAGAGAGTACAGTGGAGCACAGTAGAGATAGACTACAGTGGAGTACAGTAGAGGTAGAGAACAATACAGTACAGTAGAGGTAGAGTACAGTAGAGTACAGTAGAGATAGAGTACAGTGGAGCACAGTAGAGATAGAGTACAGTGGAGTACAGTAGAGGTAGAGTACAGTGGAGTAAAGTAGAGGTAGAGTACAGTGGAGTACAGTAGAGTTGGAGTACAGTGGAGTACAGTGGAGCACATTAGAGGTGGAGTACAGAAGAGTACTGTAGAGGTAGAGTACAGTAGAGATAGAGTATAGTGGAGCACAGTAGAGATAGAGTACAGTGGGGCACAGTAGAGGTAGAGTACAGTGGAGTACAGTAGAGGTAGAGTACAGTGGAGTACAGTAGAGGTAGAGTACAGTAGAGTACAGTAGAGGTAAAGTACAGTGGAGTACAGTAGAGATAGAGTACAGTGGAGCACAGTAGTGGTAGAGTAGAGTGGAGTACAGTACAGATAGACTACAATGGAGCACAGTAGAGATAGAGTACAGTGGAGTACAGTAGAGATAGAGTACAGTGGAGTACAGTAGAGGTAGAGTACAGAGGAGCACAGTAGAGATAGAGTACAGTGGAGCACCTTAGAGGTAGAGTACAGTGGAGTACAGTAGAGTAGAGTACAGTAGAGGTAGAGTACAGTGGAGCACAGTAAAGGTAGAGTACAGTGGAGCACAGTAAAGATAGAGTACAGTTGAGTACAGTAGAGGTAGAGTACAGTAGAGTACAGTAGATGTAGAGTACAGAGGAGCACATTAGAGGTAGAGTACAGTGGAGTACGGAAGAGGTAGAATACAGTGGAGTACAGTAGAGATAGAGTACAGTGGAGTACAGTTGAAGTAGAGTATAGTGGAGCACAGTAGAGATAGAGTACAGTGGAGTAGAGTAGAGGTAGAGAACAGTGCAGTACAGTAGAGGTAGAGTACAGTGAAGTAGAGTAGAGATAGAGTACAGTGGAGCACAGTAGAGATAGAGTACAGTGGAGTACAGTAGAGGTAGAGTACAGTGGAGTAAAGTAGAGGTAGAGTACAGTGGAGTACAGTAGAGGTGGAGTACAGTGGAGTACATTAGAGGTGGAGTACAGAAGAGTACTGTAGAGGTACAGTACAGTAGAGATAGAGTACAGTGGAGCACAGTAGAGATAGAGTACAGTGGAGCACAGTAGAGGTAGAGTACAGTGGAGTACAGTTGAGATAGAGTACAGTGGAGTACAGTAGAGGTAGAGTACAGTGGAGTACAGTAGAGATAGAGTACAGTGGAGTACAGTAGAGGTAGAGTACAGTAGAGTACAGTAGAGGTAGAGTACAGTGGAGTACAGTAGAGATAGAGTACAATGGAGCACAGTAGTGGTAGAGTACAGTGGAGTACAGTACAGATAGACTACAGTGGAGCACAGTAGAGATAGAGTACAGTGGAGTACAGTAGAGGTAGAGTACAGTGGAGTACAGTAGAGGTAGAGTACAGTGGAGTACAGTGGAGCACATTAGAGGTGGAATACAGTGGAGCACAGTAGAGGTAGAGTACAGTGGAGCACAGTAGAGGTAGAGTACAGTGGAGTACAGTAGAGGTTGAGTACAGTGGAGTACAGTAGAGTAGAGTAGAGTACAATAGAGCACAGTAGAGGTAGAGTACAGTGGATCACAGTAGAGATAGAGTACAGTGGAGTACAGTAGAGGTAGAGTACAGTGGAGTACAGTAGAGGTAGAGTACAGTGGAGCACATTAGAGGTAGAGTACAGTGGAGTAGAGTAGAGGTAGAGTACAGTGGAGTACAGTAGCGGTAGAGTACAGTGGAGTACAGTAGAGGTAGAGTACAGTGGAGTACAGTAGAGGTAGAGTACAATGGAGTACAATAGAGTAGAGTACAGTAGATCACAGTAGAGGTAGAGTACAGTGGAGCACAGTAGAGATAGAGTACAGTGGAGTACAGTAGAGGTAGAGTACAGTGGAGTACAGTCGAGGTGGAGTACAGTAGAGTACAGTAGAGGTAGAGAACAGTACAGTACAGTAGAGGTAGAGTACAGTGGAGTACAGTAGAGAGAGAGTACAGTGGAGCACAGTAGAGATAGACTACAGTGGAGTACAGTAGAGGTAGAGAACAGTACAGTACAGTAGAGGTAGAGTACAGTAGAGTACAGTAGAGATAGTGTACAGTGGAGCACAGTAGAGGTAGAGTACAGTGGAGTACAGTTGAGGTAGAGTACAGTGGAGCACATTAGAGGTGGATTACAGTAGAGATAGAGTACAGTAGAGTACAGTAGAGGTAGAGTACAGTGGAGTACAGTAGAGATAGAGTACAGTGGAGCACAGTAGAAGTAGAGTACAGTGGAGTACAGTAGAGGTAGAGTACAGTGGAGTACAGTAGAGTAGAGTAGAGTAGAGTACAGTAGAGCACAGTAGAGGTAGAGTACAGTGGAGCACAGTAGAGATGGAGTACAGTGGAGTACAGTAGAGGTAGAGTACAGTGGAGTACAGTAGAGGTAGAGTACAGTGGAGCACATTAGAGGTAGAGTACAGTGGAGTACAGTAGAGGTAGAGTACAGTGGAGTACAGTAGAGAAAGAGTACAGTGGAGTACAGTAGAGGTAGAGTACAGTTGAGTACAGTAGAGATAGTGTACAGTGGAGCACAGTAGAGGTAGAGTACAGTGGAGTACAGTAGAGGTAGAGTACAGTGGAGCACATTAGAGGTGGATTACAGTAGAGATAGAGTACAGTAGAGTACAGTAGAGGTAGAGTACAGTAGAGATAGAGTACAGTGGAGCACAGTAGATATAGAGTACAGTGGAGCACAATAGAGGTAGAGTACAGTAGAGTACAGTAGAGGTAGAGTACAGTACAGTACAGTAGAGGTAGAGTACAGTGGAGTAGAGTACAGAGAGAGTACAGTGGAGCACAGTAGAGATAGACTACAGTGGAGTACAGTAGAGGTAGAGAACAGTGGAGCACAATAGAGGTAGAGTACAGTGGAGTACAGTAGAGGTAGAGTACAGTACAGTACAGTAGAGGTAGAGTACAGTGGAGTAGAGTAGAGAGAGAGTACAGTGGAGCACAGTAGAGATAGACTACAGTGGAGTACAGTAGAGGTAGAGAACAGTACAGTACAGTAGAGGTAGAGTACAGTAGAGTACAGTAGAGATAGAGTACAGTGGAGCACAGTAGAGATAGAGTACAGTGGAGTACAGTAGAGGTAGAGTACAGTGGAGTAAAGTAGAGGTAGAGTACAGTGGAGTACAGTAGAGTTGGAGTACAGTGGAGTACAGTGGAGCACATTAGAGGTGGAGTACAGAAGAGTACTGTAGAGGTAGAGTACAGTGGAGTACAGTAGAGATAGAGTACAGTGGAGTACAGTAGAGGTAGAGTACAGTAGAGTACAGTAGAGGTAGAGTACAGTGGAGTACAGTACATATAGACTACAGTGGAGCACAGTGGAGCACAGTAGAGATAGAGTACAGTGGAGTACAGTAGAGGTAGAGTACAGTGGAGTACAGTAGAGGTAGAGTACAGTGGAGCACAGTAGAGGTAGAGTACAGTGGAGCACAGTAGAGGTAGAGTACAGTGGAGTACAGTAGAGTAGAGTAGAGTACAGTAGAGCACAGTAGAGGTAGAGTACAGTGGAGCACAGTAGAGATAGAGTACAGTGGAGTACAGTAGAGGTAGAGTACAGTGGAGTACAGTAGAGGTAGAGTACAGTGGAGCACATTAGAGGTAGAGTACAGTGGAGTACAGTAGAGGTAGAGTACAGTGGAGTACAGTAGCGGTAGAGTACAGTGGAGTACAGTAGAGGTAGAGTACAGTGGAGTACAGTAGAGGTAGAGTACAGTGGAGTACAGTAGAGGTAGAGTACAGTGGAGTACAATAGAGTAGAGTACAGTAGATCACACTAGAGGTAGAGTACAGTGGAGCACAGTAGAGATAGAGTACAGTGGAGTACAGTAGAGGTAGAGTACAGTGGAGTACAGTCGAGGTGGAGTACAATAGAGTACAGTAGAGGTAGAGAACAGTACAGTACAGTAGAGGTAGAGTACAGTGGAGTAGAGTAGAGAGAGAGTACAGTGGAGCACAGTAGAGATAGACTACAGTGGAGTACAGTAGAGGTAGAGAACAGTACAGTACAGTAGAGGTAGAGTACAGTAGAGTACAGTAGAGATAGAGTACAGTGGAGCACAGTAGAGATAGAGTACAGTGGAGTACAGTAGAGGAAGAGTACAGTGGAGTAAAGTAGAGGTAGAGTACAGTGGAGTACAGTAGAGTTGGAGTACAGTGGAGTACAGTGGAGCACATTAGAGGTGGAGTACAGAAGAGTACTGTAGAGGTAGAGTACAGTAGAGAGAGTATAGTGGGGCACAGTAGAGGTAGAGTACAGTGGAGTACAGTAGAGGTAGAGTACAGTGGAGTACAGTAGAGGTAGAGTAGAGTAGAGTACAGTAGAGGTAGAGTACAGTGGAGTACAGTAGAGATAGAGTACAGTGGAGCACAGTAGTGGTAGAGTAGAGTGGAGTACAGTACAGATAGACTACAATGGAGCACAGTAGAGATAGAGTACAGTGGAGTACAGTAGAGATAGAGTACAGTGGAGTACAGTAGAGGTAGAGTACAGAGGAGCACAGTAGAGATAGAGTACAGTGTAGCACAGTAGAGGTAGAGTACAGTGGAGTACAGTAGAGTAGAGTACAGTAGAGGTAGAGTACAGTGGAGCACAGTAAAGGTAGAGTACAGTGGAGCACAGTAAAGATAGAGTACAGTGGAGTACAGTAGAGGTAGAGTACAGTAGAGTACAGTAGATGTAGAGTACAGAGGAGCACATTAGAGGTAGAGTACAGTGGAGTACGGAAGAGGTAGAATACAGTGGAGTACAGTAGAGATAGAGTACAGTGGAGTACAGTTGAAGTAGAGTATAGTGGAGCACAGTAGAGATAGAGTACAGTGGAGTACAGTAGAGGTAGAGAACAGTGCAGTACAGTAGAGGTAGAGTACAGTGGAGTACAGTAGAGATAGAGTACAGTGGAGCACAGTAGAGATAGAGTACAGTGGAGTACAGTAGAGGTAGAGTACAGTGGAGTAAAGTAGAGGTAGAGTACAGTGGAGTACAGTAGAGGTGGAGTACAGTGGAGTACATTAGAGGTGGAGTACAGAAGAGTACTGTAGAGGTACAGTACAGTAGAGATAGAGTACAGTGGAGCACAGTAGAGATAGAGTACATTGGAGCACAGTAGAGGTAGAGTACAGTGGAGTACAGTTGAGATAGAGTACAGTGGAGTACAGTAGAGGTAGAGTACAGTGGAGTACAGTAGAGATAGAGTACAGTGGAGTACAGTAGAGGTAGAGTACAGTAGAGTACAGTAGAGGTAGAGTACAGTGGAGTACAGTAGAGATAGAGTACAATGGAGCACAGTAGTGGTAGAGTACAGTGGAGTACAGTACAGATAGACTACAGTGGAGCACAGTAGAGATAGAGTACAATGGAGTACAGTAGAGGTAGAGTACAGTGGAGTACAGTAGAGGTAGAGTACAGTGGAGTACAGTGGAGCAAATTAGAGGTGGAATACAGTGGAGCACAGTAGAGGTAGAGTACAGTGGAGCAAAGTAGAGGTAGAGTACAGTGGAGTACAGTAGAGGTTGAGTACAGTGGAGTACAGTAGAGTAGAGTAGAGTACAGTAGAGCACAGTAGAGGTAGAGTACAGTGGATCACAGTAGAGATAGAGTACAGTGGAGTACAGTAGAGGTAGAGTACAGTGGAGTACAGTAGAGGTAGAGTACAGTGGAGCACATTAGAGGTAGAGTACAGTGGAGTAGAGTAGAGGTAGAGTACAGTGGAGTACAGTAGCGGTAGAGTACAGTGGAGTACAGTAGAGGTAGAGTACAGTGGAGTACAGTAGAGGTAGAGTACAATGGAGTACAATAGAGTAGAGTACAGTAGATCACAGTAGAGGTAGAGTACAGTGGAGCACAGTAGAGATTGAGTACAGTGGAGTACAGTAGAGGTAGAGTACAGTGGAGTACAGTCGAGGTGGAGTACAGTAGAGTACAGTAGAGGTAGAGAACAGTACAGTACAGTAGAGGTAGAGTACAGTGGAGTAGAGTAGAGAGAGAGTACAGTGGAGCACAGTAGAGATAGAGTACAGTGGAGTACAGTAGAGGTAGAGTACAGTGGAGTACAGTAGAGATAGAGTACAGTGGAGCACAGTAGAGATAGAGTACAGTGGAGTACAGTAGAGGTAGAGTACAGTGGAGTAAAGTAGAGGTAGAGTACAGTGGAGTAGAGTAGAGGTGGAGTACAGTGGAGTACATTAGAGGTGGAGTACAGAAGAGTACTGTAGAGGTACAGTACAGTAGAGATAGAGTACAGTGGAGCACAGTAGAGATAGAGTACAGTGGAGAACAGTAGAGGTAAAGTACAGTGGAGTACAGTTGAGATAGAGTACAGTGGAGTACAGTAGAGGTAGAGTACAGTGGAGTACAGTAGAGATAGAGTACAGTGGAGTACAGTAGAGGTAGAGTACAGTAGAGTACAGTAGAGGTAGAGTACAGTGGAGTACAGTAGAGATAGAGTACAATGGAGCACAGTAGTGGTAGAGTACAGTGGAGTACAGTACAGATAGACTACAGTGGAGCACAGTAGAGATAGAGTACAGTGGAGTACAGTAGAGGTAGAGTACAGTGGAGTACAGTAGAGGTAGAGTACAGTGGAGTACAGTGGAGCAAATTAGAGGTGGAATACAGTGGAGCACAGTAGAGGTAGAGTACAGTGGAGCACAGTAGAGGTAGAGTACAGTGGAGTACAGTAGAGGTAGAGTACAGTGGAGTACAGTAGAGTAGAGTACAGTAGAGCACAGTAGAGGTAGAGTACAGTGGAGCACAGTAGATGTAGAGTACAGAGGAGCACATTAGAGGTAGAGTACAGTGGAGTACAGTAGAGGTAGAATACAGTGGAGCACAGTAGAAGTAGAGTACAGTGGAGTACAGTAGAGGTAGAGTACAGTGGAGTACAGTAGAGGTAGAGTACAGTGGAGCACAGTAGAGGTAGAGTACAGTGGAGTACAGTAGAGGTAGAGTACAGTGGAGTACAGTAGAGTAGAGTACAGTAGAGCACAGTAGATGTAGAGTACAGTGGAGCACAGTAGATGTAGAGTACAGAGGAGCACATTAGAGGTAGAGTACAGTGGAGTACAGTAGAGGTAGAATACAGTGGAGTACAGTAGAGGTAGAGTACAGTGGAGCACAGTAAAGGTAGAGTACAGTGGAGCACAGTAGAGATAGAGTACAGTGGAGTACAGTAGAGGTAGAGTACAGTGGAGTACAGTAGATGTAGAGTACAGAGGAGCACATTAGAGGTAGAGTACAGTGGAGTACAGTAGAGGTAGAATACAGTCGAGTACAGTAGAGATAGAGAACAGTGGAGCACAGTAGAGGTAGAGTACAGTGGAGCACAGTAGAGATAGAGTACAGTGGAGTACAGTAGAGGTAGAATACAGTCGAGTACAGTAGAGATAGAGAACAGTGGAGCACAGTAGAGGTAGAGTACAGAGGAGCACATTAGAGGTAGAGTACAGTGGAGTACAGTAGAGGTAGAATACAGTCGAGTACAGTAGAGATAGAGTACAGTGGAGTACAGTAGAGGTAGAGTACAGTGGAGCACAGTAGAGATAGAGTAGAGTGGAGTACAGTAGAGGTAGAGAACAGTGCAGTACAGTAGAGGTAGAGTACAGTGGAGTACAGTAGAGATAGAGTACAGTGGAGCACAGTAGAGATAGAGTACAGTGGAGTACAGTAGAGGTAGAGTGCAGTGGAGTAAAGTAGAGGTAGAGTACAGTGGAGTACAGTAGAGGTGGAGTACAGTGGAGTACAGTGGAGCACATTAGAGGTGGAGTACAGAAGAGTACTGTAGAGGTAGAGTACAGTAGAGATAGAGTACAGTGGGGCACAGTAGATATAGAGTACAGTGGAGCACAGTAGAGGTAGAGTACAGTGGAATACAGTTGAGATAGAGTACAGTGGAGTACAGTAGAGGTAGAGTACAGTGGAGTACAGTAGAGGTAGAGTACAGTAGAGGTAGAGTACAGTGGAGTACAGTAGAGATAGAGTACAGTGGAGCACAGTAGTGGTAGAGTACAGTGGAGTACAGTACAGATAGACTACAGTGGAGCACAGTAGAGATAGAGTACAGTGGAGTACAGTAGAGGTAGAGTACAGTGGAGTACAGTAGAGGTAGAGTACAGTGGAGTACAGTGGAGCACATTAGAGGTGGAGTACAGTGAAGCACAGTAGAGGTAGAGTACAGTGGAGCACAGTAGAGGTAGAGTACAGTGGAGCACAGTAGAGGTAGAGTACAGTGGAGTACAGTAGAGGTAGAGTACAGTGGAGTACAGTAGAGTAGAGTAGAGTACAGTAGAGCACAGTAGAGGTAGAGTACAGTGGAGCACAGTAGAGATAGAGTACAGTGGAGTACAGTAGAGGTAGAGTACAGTGGAGTACAGTAGAGGTAGAGTACAGTGGAGCACATTAGAGGTAGAGTACAGTGGAGTACAGTAGAGGTAGAGTACAGTGGAGTACAGTAGCGGTAGAGTACAGTGGAGTACAGTAGAGGTAGAGTACAGTGGAGTACAGTAGAGGTAGAGTACAGTGGAGTACAATAGAGTAGAGTACAGTAGATCACACTAGAGGTAGAGTACAGTGGAGCACAGTAGAGATAGAGTACAGTGGAGTACAGTAGAGGTAGAGTACAGTGGAGTACAGTCGAGGTGGAGTACAGTAGAGTACAGTAGAGGTAGAGAACAGTACAGTACAGTAGAGGTAGAGTACAGTGGAGTAGAGTAGAGAGAGAGTACAGTGGAGCACAGTAGAGATAGACTACAGTGGAGTACAGTAGAGGTATAGAACAGTACAGTACAGTAGAGGTAGAGTACAGTAGAGTACAGTAGAGATAGTGTACAGTGGAGCACAGTAGAGATAGAGTACAGTGGAGTACAGTAGAGGTAGAGTACAGTGGAGTACAGTAGAGGTAGAGTACAGTGGAGCACATTAGAGGTGGATTGCAGTAGAGTACAGTAGAGATAGAGTACAGTAGAGTACAGTAGATGTAGAGTACAGTGGAGTACAGTAGAGATAGAGCACAGTGGAGCACAGTAGAAGTAGAGTACAGTGGAGTACAGTAGAGGTAGAGTACAGTGGAGTACAGTAGAGGTAGAGTACAGTGGAGTACATTAGAGGTGGATTACAGTGGAGCACAGTAGAGGTAGAGTACAGTGGAGCAAAGTAGAGGTAGAGTACAGTGGAGTAGAGTAGAGGTAGAGTACAGTGGAGTACAGTAGAGTAGAGTAGAGTACAGTAGAGCACAGTAGAGGTAGAGTACAGTGGAGCACAGTAGAGTAGAGTACAGTGGAGTACAGTAGAGGTAGAGTACAGTGGAGTACAGTAGAGGTAGAGTACAGTGGAGTACAGTAGAGTAGAGTACAGTGGAGCACAGTAGAGGTAGAGTACAGTGGAGTACAGTAGAGGTAGAGTACAGTGGAGTACAGTTTTTGTAGAGTACAGAGGAGCACAGTAGAGGTAGAGTACAGTGGAGCACAGTAGAGGTAGAGTACAGTGGAGCACAGTAGAGATAGAGTACAGTGGAGTACAGTAGAGGTAGAGTACAGTGGAGTACAGTAGAGTAGAGTACAGTAGATCACAGTAGAGGTAGAGTACAGTGGAGTACAGTAGAGGTAGAGTACAGTGGAGTACAGTAGAGGTGGAGTACAGTAGAGTATAGTAGAGGTAGAGAACAGTACAGTACAGTAGAGGTAGAATACAGTGGAGTAGAGTAGAGAGAGAGTACAGTGGAGCACAGTAGAGATAGACTACAGTGGAGTACAGTAGAGGTAGAGAACAGTACAGTACAGTAGAGTACAGTAGAGATAGTGTACAGTGGAGCACAGTAGAGATAGAGTACAGTGGAGTACAGTAGAGGTAGAGTACAGTGGAGTACAGTAGAGGTAGAGTAAAGTGGAGCACATTAGAGGTGGATTACAGTAGAGTACAGTAGAGATAGAGTACAGTAGAGTACAGTAGAGATAGAGTACAGTGGAGTACAGTAGAAGTAGAGTACAGTGGAGCACAGTAGAGATAGAGTACATTGGAGTACAGTAGAGGTAGAGAACAGTGCAGTACAGTAGAGGTAGAGTACAGTGGAGTACAGTAGAGATAGAGTACAGTGGAGCACAGTAGAGATAGAGTACAGTGGAGTACAGTAGAGGTAGAGTACAGTGGAGTTAAGTAGAGGTAGAGTACAGTGGAGTACAGTAGAGGTGGAGTACAGTGGAGCACATTAGAGGTGGAGTACAGAAGAGTACTGTAGAGGTAGAGTACAGTAGAGATAGAGTACAGTGGAGCACAGTAGATATAGAGTACAGTGGAGCACAATAGAGGTAGAGTACAGTGGAGTACAGTTGAGATAGAGTACAGTGGAGTACAGTAGAGGTAGAGTACAGTGGAGTACAGTAGAGATAGAGTACAGTGGAGTACAGTAGAGGTAGAGTACAGTAGAGTACAGTAGAGTACAGTAGAGGTAGAGTACAGTGGAGTACAGTAGAGATAGAGTACAGTGGAGCGCAGTAGTGGTAGAGTACAGTGGAGTACAGTACATATAGACTACAGTGGAGCACAGTGGAGCACAGTAGAGATAGAGTACAGTGGAGTACAGTAGAGGTAGAGTACAGTGGAGTACAGTAGAGGTAGAGTACAGTGGAGCACAGTAGAGGTAGAGTACAGTGGAGCACAGTAGAGGTAGAGAACAGTGAAGTACAGTAGAGGTAGAGTACAGTGGAGTACAGTAGAGTAGAGTAGAGTAGAGTAGAGCACAGTAGAGGTAGAGTACAGTGGAGCACAGTAGAGATAGAGTACAGTGGAGTAGAGTAGAGGTAGAGTAGAGTGGAGTACAGTAGAGGTAGAGTACAGTGGAGCACATTAGAGGTAGAGTACAGTGGAGTACAGTAGAGGTAGAGTACAGTGGAGTACAGTAGCGGTAGAGTACAGTGGAGTACAGTAGAGGTAGAGTACAGTGGAGTACAGTAGAGGTAGAGTACAGTGGAGTACAGTAGAGGTAGAGTACAGTGGAGTACAATAGAGTAGAGTACAGTAGATCACACTAGAGGTAGAGTACAGTGGAGCACAGTAGAGATAGAGTACAGTGGAGTACAGTAGAGGTAGAGTACAGTGGAGTACAGTCGAGGTGGAGTACAGTAGAGTACAGTAGAGGTAGAGAACAGTACAGTACAGTAGAGGTAGAGTACAGTGGAGTAGAGTAGAGAGAGAGTACAGTGGAGCACAGTAGAGATAGACTACAGTGGAGTACAGTAGAGGTAGAGAACAATACAGTACAGTAGAGGTAGAGTACAGTAGAGTACAGTAGAGATAGAGTACAGTGGAGCACAGTAGAGATAGAGTACAGTGGAGTACAGTAGAGGTAGAGTACAGTGGAGTAAAGTAGAGGTAGAGTACAGTGGAGTACAGTAGAGTTGGAGTACAGTGGAGTACAGTGGAGCACATTAGAGGTGGAGTACAGAAGAGTACTGTAGAGGTAGAGTACAGTAGAGATAGAGTATAGTGGAGCACAGTAGAGATAGAGTACAGTGGGGCACAGTAGAGGTAGAGTACAGTGGAGTACAGTAGAGGTAGAGTACAGTGGAGTACAGTAGAGGTAGAGTACAGTAGAGTACAGTAGAGGTAAAGTACAGTGGAGTACAGTAGAGATAGAGTACAGTGGAGCACATTAGTGGTAGAGTAGAGTGGAGTACAGTACAGATAGACTACAATGGAGCACAGTAGAGATAGAGTACAGTGGAGTACAGTAGAGATAGAGTACAGTGGAGTACAGTAGAGGTAGAGTACAGAGGAGCACAGTAGAGATAGAGTACAGTGGAGCACCTTAGAGGTAGAGTACAGTGGAGTACAGTAGAGTAGAGTACAGTAGAGGTAGAGTACAGTGGAGCACAGTAAAGGTAGAGTACAGTGGAGCACAGTAAAGATAGAGTACAGTTGAGTACAGTAGAGGTAGAGTACAGTAGAGTACAGTAGATGTAGAGTACAGAGGAGCACATTAGAGGTAGAGTACAGTGGAGTACGGAAGAGGTAGAATACAGTGGAGTACAGTAGAGATAGAGTACAGTGGAGTACAGTTGAAGTAGAGTATAGTGGAGCACAGTAGAGATAGAGTACAGTGGAGTAGAGTAGAGGTAGAGAACAGTGCAGTACAGTAGAGGTAGAGTACAGTGAAGTAGAGTAGAGATAGAGTACAGTGGAGCACAGTAGAGATAGAGTACAGTGGAGTACAGTAGAGGTAGAGTACAGTGGAGTAAAGTAGAGGTAGAGTACAGTGGAGTACAGTAGAGGTGGAGTACAGTGGAGTACATTAGAGGTGGAGTACAGAAGAGTACTGTAGAGGTACAGTACAGTAGAGATAGAGTACAGTGGAGCACAGTAGAGATAGAGTACAGTGGAGCACAGTAGAGGTAGAGTACAGTGGAGTACAGTTGAGATAGAGTACAGTGGAGTACAGTAGAGGTAGAGTACAGTGGAGTACAGTAGAGATAGAGTACAGTGGAGTACAGTAGAGGTAGAGTACAGTAGAGTACAGTAGAGGTAGAGTACAGTGGAGTACAGTAGAGATAGAGTACAATGGAGCACAGTAGTGGTAGAGTACAGTGGAGTACAGTACAGATAGACTACAGTGGAGCACAGTAGAGATAGAGTACAGTGGAGTACAGTAGAGGTAGAGTACAGTGGAGTACAGTAGAGGTAGAGTACAGTGGAGTACAGTGGAGCACATTAGAGGTGGAATACAGTGGAGCACAGTAGAGGTAGAGTACAGTGGAGCACAGTAGAGGTAGAGTACAGTGGAGTACAGTAGAGGTTGAGTACAGTGGAGTACAGTAGAGTAGAGTAGAGTACAATAGAGCACAGTAGAGGTAGAGTACAGTGGATCACAGTAGAGATAGAGTACAGTGGAGTACAGTAGAGGTAGAGTACAGTGGAGTACAGTAGAGGTAGAGTACAGTGGAGCACATTAGAGGTAGAGTACAGTGGAGTAGAGTAGAGGTAGAGTACAGTGGAGTACAGTAGCGGTAGAGTACAGTGGAGTACAGTAGAGGTAGAGTACAGTGGAGTACAGTAGAGGTAGAGTACAATGGAGTACAATAGAGTAGAGTACAGTAGATCACAGTAGAGGTAGAGTACAGTGGAGCACAGTAGAGATAGAGTACAGTGGAGTACAGTAGAGGTAGAGTACAGTGGAGTACAGTCGAGGTGGAGTACAGTAGAGTACAGTAGAGGTAGAGAACAGTACAGTACAGTAGAGGTAGAGTACAGTGGAGTACAGTAGAGAGAGAGTACAGTGGAGCACAGTAGAGATAGACTACAGTGGAGTACAGTAGAGGTAGAGAACAGTACAGTACAGTAGAGGTAGAGTACAGTAGAGTACAGTAGAGATAGTGTACAGTGGAGCACAGTAGAGGTAGAGTACAGTGGAGTACAGTTGAGGTAGAGTACAGTGGAGCACATTAGAGGTGGATTACAGTAGAGATAGAGTACAGTAGAGTACAGTAGAGGTAGAGTACAGTGGAGTACAGTAGAGATAGAGTACAGTGGAGCACAGTAGAAGTAGAGTACAGTGGAGTACAGTAGAGGTAGAGTACAGTGGAGTACAGTAGAGTAGAGTAGAGTACAGTAGAGCACAGTAGAGGTAGAGTACAGTGGAGCACAGTAGAGATGGAGTACAGTGGAGTACAGTAGAGGTAGAGTACAGTGGAGTACAGTAGAGGTAGAGTACAGTGGAGCACATTAGAGGTAGAGTACAGTGGAGTACAGTAGAGGTAGAGTACAGTGGAGTACAGTAGAGAAAGAGTACAGTGGAGTACAGTAGAGGTAGAGTACAGTTGAGTACAGTAGAGATAGTGTACAGTGGAGCACAGTAGAGGTAGAGTACAGTGGAGTACAGTAGAGGTAGAGTACAGTGGAGCACATTAGAGGTGGATTACAGTAGAGATAGAGTACAGTAGAGTACAGTAGAGGTAGAGTACAGTAGAGATAGAGTACAGTGGAGCACAGTAGATATAGAGTACAGTGGAGCACAATAGAGGTAGAGTACAGTAGAGTACAGTAGAGGTAGAGTACAGTACAGTACAGTAGAGGTAGAGTACAGTGGAGTAGAGTACAGAGAGAGTACAGTGGAGCACAGTAGAGATAGACTACAGTGGAGTACAGTAGAGGTAGAGAACAGTGGAGCACAATAGAGGTAGAGTACAGTGGAGTACAGTAGAGGTAGAGTACAGTACAGTACAGTAGAGGTAGAGTACAGTGGAGTAGAGTAGAGAGAGAGTACAGTGGAGCACAGTAGAGATAGACTACAGTGGAGTACAGTGGAGCACATTAGAGGTGGAGTACAGAAGAGTACTGTAGAGGTAGAGTACAGTAGAGATAGAGTACAGTGGGGCACAGTAGATATAGAGTACAGTGGAGCACAGTAGAGGTAGAGTACAGTGGAATACAGTTGAGATAGAGTACAGTGGAGTACAGTAGAGGTAGAGTACAGTGGAGTACAGTAGAGGTAGAGTACAGTAGAGGTAGAGTACAGTGGAGTACAGTAGAGATAGAGTACAGTGGAGCACAGTAGTGGTAGAGTACAGTGGAGTACAGTACAGATAGACTACAGTGGAGCACAGTAGAGATAGAGTACAGTGGAGTACAGTAGAGGTAGAGTAAAGTGGAGTACAGTAGAGGTAGAGTACAGTGGAGTACAGTGGAGCACATTAGAGGTGGAGTACAGTGAAGCACAGTAGAGGTAGAGTACAGTGGAGCACAGTAGAGGTAGAGTACAGTGGAGCACAGTAGAGGTAGAGTACAGTGGAGTACAGTAGAGGTAGAGTACAGTGGAGTACAGTAGAGTAGAGTAGAGTACAGTAGAGCACAGTAGAGGTAGAGTACAGTGGAGCACAGTAGAGATAGAGTACAGTGGAGTACAGTAGAGGTAGAGTACAGTGGAGTACAGTAGAGGTAGAGTACAGTGGAGCACATTAGAGGTAGAGTACAGTGGAGTACAGTAGAGGTAGAGTACAGTGGAGTACAGTAGCGGTAGAGTACAGTGGAGTACAGTAGAGGTAGAGTACAGTGGAGTACAGTAGAGGTAGAGTACAGTGGAGTACAATAGAGTAGAGTACAGTAGATCACACTAGAGGTAGAGTACAGTGGAGCACAGTAGAGATAGAGTACAGTGGAGTACAGTAGAGGTAGAGTACAGTGGAGTACAGTCGAGGTGGAGTACAGTAGAGTACAGTAGAGGTAGAGAACAGTACAGTACAGTAGAGGTAGAGTACAGTGGAGTAGAGTAGAGAGAGAGTACAGTGGAGCACAGTAGAGATAGACTACAGTGGAGTACAGTAGAGGTATAGAACAGTACAGTACAGTAGAGGTAGAGTACAGTAGAGTACAGTAGAGATAGTGTACAGTGGAGCACAGTAGAGATAGAGTACAGTGGAGTACAGTAGAGGTAGAGTACAGTGGAGTACAGTAGAGGTAGAGTACAGTGGAGCACATTAGAGGTGGATTGCAGTAGAGTACAGTAGAGATAGAGTACAGTAGAGTACAGTAGATGTAGAGTACAGTGGAGTACAGTAGAGATAGAGCACAGTGGAGCACAGTAGAAGTAGAGTACAGTGGAGTACAGTAGAGGTAGAGTACAGTGGAGTACAGTAGAGGTAGAGTACAGTGGAGTACATTAGAGGTGGATTACAGTGGAGCACAGTAGAGGTAGAGTACAGTGGAGCAAAGTAGAGGTAGAGTACAGTGGAGTAGAGTAGAGGTAGAGTACAGTGGAGTACAGTAGAGTAGAGTAGAGTACAGTAGAGCACAGTAGAGGTAGAGTACAGTGGAGCACAGTAGAGTAGAGTACAGTGGAGTACAGTAGAGGTAGAGTACAGTGGAGTACAGTAGAGGTAGAGTACAGTGGAGTACAGTAGAGTAGAGTACAGTGGAGCACAGTAGAGGTAGAGTACAGTGGAGTACAGTAGAGGTAGAGTACAGTGGAGTACAGTTTTTGTAGAGTACAGAGGAGCACAGTAGAGGTAGAGTACAGTGGAGCACAGTAGAGGTAGAGTACAGTGGAGCACAGTAGAGATAGAGTACAGTGGAGTACAGTAGAGGTAGAGTACAGTGGAGTACAGTAGAGTAGAGTACAGTAGATCACAGTAGAGGTAGAGTACAGTGGAGTACAGTAGAGGTAGAGTACAGTGGAGTACAGTAGAGGTGGAGTACAGTAGAGTATAGTAGAGGTAGAGAACAGTACAGTACAGTAGAGGTAGAATACAGTGGAGTAGAGTAGAGAGAGAGTACAGTGGAGCACAGTAGAGATAGACTACAGTGGAGTACAGTAGAGGTAGAGAACAGTACAGTACAGTAGAGTACAGTAGAGATAGTGTACAGTGGAGCACAGTAGAGATAGAGTACAGTGGAGTACAGTAGAGGTAGAGTACAGTGGAGTACAGTAGAGGTAGAGTAAAGTGGAGCACATTAGAGGTGGATTACAGTAGAGTACAGTAGAGATAGAGTACAGTAGAGTACAGTAGAGATAGAGTACAGTGGAGTACAGTAGAAGTAGAGTACAGTGGAGCACAGTAGAGATAGAGTACATTGGAGTACAGTAGAGGTAGAGAACAGTGCAGTACAGTAGAGGTAGAGTACAGTGGAGTACAGTAGAGATAGAGTACAGTGGAGCACAGTAGAGATAGAGTACAGTGGAGTACAGTAGAGGTAGAGTACAGTGGAGTTAAGTAGAGGTAGAGTACAGTGGAGTACAGTAGAGGTGGAGTACAGTGGAGCACATTAGAGGTGGAGTACAGAAGAGTACTGTAGAGGTAGAGTACAGTAGAGATAGAGTACAGTGGAGCACAGTAGATATAGAGTACAGTGGAGCACAATAGAGGTAGAGTACAGTGGAGTACAGTTGAGATAGAGTACAGTGGAGTACAGTAGAGGTAGAGTACAGTGGAGTACAGTAGAGATAGAGTACAGTGGAGTACAGTAGAGGTAGAGTACAGTAGAGTACAGTAGAGTACAGTAGAGGTAGAGTACAGTGGAGTACAGTAGAGATAGAGTACAGTGGAGCGCAGTAGTGGTAGAGTACAGTGGAGTACAGTACATATAGACTACAGTGGAGCACAGTGGAGCACAGTAGAGATAGAGTACAGTGGAGTACAGTAGAGGTAGAGTACAGTGGAGTACAGTAGAGGTAGAGTACAGTGGAGCACAGTAGAGGTAGAGTACAGTGGAGCACAGTAGAGGTAGAGAACAGTGAAGTACAGTAGAGGTAGAGTACAGTGGAGTACAGTAGAGTAGAGTAGAGTAGAGTAGAGCACAGTAGAGGTAGAGTACAGTGGAGCACAGTAGAGATAGAGTACAGTGGAGTACAGTAGAGGTAGAGTAGAGTGGAGTACAGTAGAGGTAGAGTACAGTGGAGCACATTAGAGGTAGAGTACAGTGGAGTACAGTAGAGGTAGAGTACAGTGGAGTACAGTAGCGGTAGAGTACAGTGGAGTACAGTAGAGGTAGAGTACAGTGGAGTACAGTAGAGGTAGAGTACAGTGGAGTACAGTAGAGGTAGAGTACAGTGGAGTACAATAGAGTAGAGTACAGTAGATCACACTAGAGGTAGAGTACAGTGGAGCACAGTAGAGATAGAGTACAGTGGAGTACAGTAGAGGTAGAGTACAGTGGAGTACAGTCGAGGTGGAGTACAGTAGAGTACAGTAGAGGTAGAGAACAGTACAGTACAGTAGAGGTAGAGTACAGTGGAGTAGAGTAGAGAGAGAGTACAGTGGAGCACAGTAGAGATAGACTACAGTGGAGTACAGTAGAGGTAGAGAACAATACAGTACAGTAGAGGTAGAGTACAGTAGAGTACAGTAGAGATAGAGTACAGTGGAGCACAGTAGAGATAGAGTACAGTGGAGTACAGTAGAGGTAGAGTACAGTGGAGTAAAGTAGAGGTAGAGTACAGTGGAGTACAGTAGAGTTGGAGTACAGTGGAGTACAGTGGAGCACATTAGAGGTGGAGTACAGAAGAGTACTGTAGAGGTAGAGTACAGTAGAGATAGAGTATAGTGGAGCACAGTAGAGATAGAGTACAGTGGGGCACAGTAGAGGTAGAGTACAGTGGAGTACAGTAGAGGTAGAGTACAGTGGAGTACAGTAGAGGTAGAGTACAGTAGAGTACAGTAGAGGTAAAGTACAGTGGAGTACAGTAGAGATAGAGTACAGTGGAGCACAGTAGTGGTAGAGTAGAGTGGAGTACAGTACAGATAGACTACAATGGAGCACAGTAGAGATAGAGTACAGTGGAGTACAGTAGAGATAGAGTACAGTGGAGTACAGTAGAGGTAGAGTACAGAGGAGCACAGTAGAGATAGAGTACAGTGGAGCACCTTAGAGGTAGAGTACAGTGGAGTACAGTAGAGTAGAGTACAGTAGAGGTAGAGTACAGTGGAGCACAGTAAAGGTAGAGTACAGTGGAGCACAGTAAAGATAGAGTACAGTTGAGTACAGTAGAGGTAGAGTACAGTAGAGTACAGTAGATGTAGAGTACAGAGGAGCACATTAGAGGTAGAGTACAGTGGAGTACGGAAGAGGTAGAATACAGTGGAGTACAGTAGAGATAGAGTACAGTGGAGTACAGTTGAAGTAGAGTATAGTGGAGCACAGTAGAGATAGAGTACAGTGGAGTAGAGTAGAGGTAGAGAACAGTGCAGTACAGTAGAGGTAGAGTACAGTGAAGTAGAGTAGAGATAGAGTACAGTGGAGCACAGTAGAGATAGAGTACAGTGGAGTACAGTAGAGGTAGAGTACAGTGGAGTAAAGTAGAGGTAGAGTACAGTGGAGTACAGTAGAGGTGGAGTACAGTGGAGTACATTAGAGGTGGAGTACAGAAGAGTACTGTAGAGGTACAGTACAGTAGAGATAGAGTACAGTGGAGCACAGTAGAGATAGAGTACAGTGGAGCACAGTAGAGGTAGAGTACAGTGGAGTACAGTTGAGATAGAGTACAGTGGAGTACAGTAGAGGTAGAGTACAGTGGAGTACAGTAGAGATAGAGTACAGTGGAGTACAGTAGAGGTAGAGTACAGTAGAGTACAGTAGAGGTAGAGTACAGTGGAGTACAGTAGAGATAGAGTACAATGGAGCACAGTAGTGGTAGAGTACAGTGGAGTACAGTACAGATAGACTACAGTGGAGCACAGTAGAGATAGAGTACAGTGGAGTACAGTAGAGGTAGAGTACAGTGGAGTACAGTAGAGGTAGAGTACAGTGGAGTACAGTGGAGCACATTAGAGGTGGAATACAGTGGAGCACAGTAGAGGTAGAGTACAGTGGAGCACAGTAGAGGTAGAGTACAGTGGAGTACAGTAGAGGTTGAGTACAGTGGAGTACAGTAGAGTAGAGTAGAGTACAATAGAGCACAGTAGAGGTAGAGTACAGTGGATCACAGTAGAGATAGAGTACAGTGGAGTACAGTAGAGGTAGAGTACAGTGGAGTACAGTAGAGGTAGAGTACAGTGGAGCACATTAGAGGTAGAGTACAGTGGAGTAGAGTAGAGGTAGAGTACAGTGGAGTACAGTAGCGGTAGAGTACAGTGGAGTACAGTAGAGGTAGAGTACAGTGGAGTACAGTAGAGGTAGAGTACAATGGAGTACAATAGAGTAGAGTACAGTAGATCACAGTAGAGGTAGAGTACAGTGGAGCACAGTAGAGATAGAGTACAGTGGAGTACAGTAGAGGTAGAGTACAGTGGAGTACAGTCGAGGTGGAGTACAGTAGAGTACAGTAGAGGTAGAGAACAGTACAGTACAGTAGAGGTAGAGTACAGTGGAGTACAGTAGAGAGAGAGTACAGTGGAGCACAGTAGAGATAGACTACAGTGGAGTACAGTAGAGGTAGAGAACAGTACAGTACAGTAGAGGTAGAGTACAGTAGAGTACAGTAGAGATAGTGTACAGTGGAGCACAGTAGAGGTAGAGTACAGTGGAGTACAGTTGAGGTAGAGTACAGTGGAGCACATTAGAGGTGGATTACAGTAGAGATAGAGTACAGTAGAGTACAGTAGAGGTAGAGTACAGTGGAGTACAGTAGAGATAGAGTACAGTGGAGCACAGTAGAAGTAGAGTACAGTGGAGTACAGTAGAGGTAGAGTACAGTGGAGTACAGTAGAGTAGAGTAGAGTACAGTAGAGCACAGTAGAGGTAGAGTACAGTGGAGCACAGTAGAGATGGAGTACAGTGGAGTACAGTAGAGGTAGAGTACAGTGGAGTACAGTAGAGGTAGAGTACAGTGGAGCACATTAGAGGTAGAGTACAGTGGAGTACAGTAGAGGTAGAGTACAGTGGAGTACAGTAGAGAAAGAGTACAGTGGAGTACAGTAGAGGTAGAGTACAGTTGAGTACAGTAGAGATAGTGTACAGTGGAGCACAGTAGAGGTAGAGTACAGTGGAGTACAGTAGAGGTAGAGTACAGTGGAGCACATTAGAGGTGGATTACAGTAGAGATAGAGTACAGTAGAGTACAGTAGAGGTAGAGTACAGTAGAGATAGAGTACAGTGGAGCACAGTAGAAATAGAGTACAGTGGAGCACAATAGAGGTAGAGTACAGTAGAGTACAGTAGAGGTAGAGTACAGTACAGTACAGTAGAGGTAGAGTACAGTGGAGTAGAGTACAGAGAGAGTACAGTGGAGCACAGTAGAGATAGACTACAGTGGAGTACAGTAGAGGTAGAGAACAGTGGAGCACAATAGAGGTAGAGTACAGTGGAGTACAGTAGAGGTAGAGTACAGTACAGTACAGTAGAGGTAGAGTACAGTGGAGTAGAGTAGAGAGAGAGTACAGTGGAGCACAGTAGAGATAGACTACAGTGGAGTACAGTAGAGGTAGAGAACAGTACAGTACAGTAGAGGTAGAGTACAGTAGAGTACAGTAGAGATAGAGTACAGTGGAGCACAGTAGAGATAGAGTACAGTGGAGTACAGTAGAGGTAGAGTACAGTGGAGTAAAGTAGAGGTAGAGTACAGTGGAGTACAGTAGAGTTGGAGTACAGTGGAGTACAGTGGAGCACATTAGAGGTGGAGTACAGAAGAGTACTGTAGAGGTAGAGTACAGTGGAGTACAGTAGAGATAGAGTACAGTGGAGTACAGTAGAGGTAGAGTACAGTAGAGTACAGTAGAGGTAGAGTACAGTGGAGTACAGTACATATAGACTACAGTGGAGCACAGTGGAGCACAGTAGAGATAGAGTACAGTGGAGTACAGTAGAGGTAGAGTACAGTGGAGTACAGTAGAGGTAGAGTACAGTGGAGCACAGTAGAGGTAGAGTACAGTGGAGCACAGTAGAGGTAGAGTACAGTGGAGTACAGTAGAGTAGAGTAGAGTACAGTAGAGCACAGTAGAGGTAGAGTACAGTGGAGCACAGTAGAGATAGAGTACAGTGGAGTACAGTAGAGGTAGAGTACAGTGGAGTACAGTAGAGGTAGAGTACAGTGGAGCACATTAGAGGTAGAGTACAGTGGAGTACAGTAGAGGTAGAGTACAGTGGAGTACAGTAGAGGTAGAGTACAGTGGAGTACAGTAGCGGTAGAGTACAGTGGAGTACAGTAGAGGTAGAGTACAGTGGAGTACAGTAGAGGTAGAGTACAGTGGAGTACAGTAGAGGTAGAGTACAGTGGAGTACAATAGAGTAGAGTACAGTAGATCACACTAGAGGTAGAGTACAGTGGAGCACAGTAGAGATAGAGTACAGTGGAGTACAGTAGAGGTAGAGTACAGTGGAGTACAGTCGAGGTGGAGTACAATAGAGTACAGTAGAGGTAGAGAACAGTACAGTACAGTAGAGGTAGAGTACAGTGGAGTAGAGTAGAGAGAGAGTACAGTGGAGCACAGTAGAGATAGACTACAGTGGAGTACAGTAGAGGTAGAGAACAGTACAGTACAGTAGAGGTAGAGTACAGTAGAGTACAGTAGAGATAGAGTACAGTGGAGCACAGTAGAGATAGAGTACAGTGGAGTACAGTAGAGGAAGAGTACAGTGGAGTAAAGTAGAGGTAGAGTACAGTGGAGTACAGTAGAGTTGGAGTACAGTGGAGTACAGTGGAGCACATTAGAGGTGGAGTACAGAAGAGTACTGTAGAGGTAGAGTACAGTAGAGAGAGTATAGTGGGGCACAGTAGAGGTAGAGTACAGTGGAGTACAGTAGAGGTAGAGTACAGTGGAGTACAGTAGAGGTAGAGTAGAGTAGAGTACAGTAGAGGTAGAGTACAGTGGAGTACAGTAGAGATAGAGTACAGTGGAGCACAGTAGTGGTAGAGTAGAGTGGAGTACAGTACAGATAGACTACAATGGAGCACAGTAGAGATAGAGTACAGTGGAGTACAGTAGAGATAGAGTACAGTGGAGTACAGTAGAGGTAGAGTACAGAGGAGCACAGTAGAGATAGAGTACAGTGTAGCACAGTAGAGGTAGAGTACAGTGGAGTACAGTAGAGTAGAGTACAGTAGAGGTAGAGTACAGTGGAGCACAGTAAAGGTAGAGTACAGTGGAGCACAGTAAAGATAGAGTACAGTGGAGTACAGTAGAGGTAGAGTACAGTAGAGTACAGTAGATGTAGAGTACAGAGGAGCACATTAGAGGTAGAGTACAGTGGAGTACGGAAGAGGTAGAATACAGTGGAGTACAGTAGAGATAGAGTACAGTGGAGTACAGTTGAAGTAGAGTATAGTGGAGCACAGTAGAGATAGAGTACAGTGGAGTACAGTAGAGGTAGAGAACAGTGCAGTACAGTAGAGGTAGAGTACAGTGGAGTACAGTAGAGATAGAGTACAGTGGAGCACAGTAGAGATAGAGTACAGTGGAGTACAGTAGAGGTAGAGTACAGTGGAGTAAAGTAGAGGTAGAGTACAGTGGAGTACAGTAGAGGTGGAGTACAGTGGAGTACATTAGAGGTGGAGTACAGAAGAGTACTGTAGAGGTACAGTACAGTAGAGATAGAGTACAGTGGAGCACAGTAGAGATAGAGTACATTGGAGCACAGTAGAGGTAGAGTACAGTGGAGTACAGTTGAGATAGAGTACAGTGGAGTACAGTAGAGGTAGAGTACAGTGGAGTACAGTAGAGATAGAGTACAGTGGAGTACAGTAGAGGTAGAGTACAGTAGAGTACAGTAGAGGTAGAGTACAGTGGAGTACAGTAGAGATAGAGTACAATGGAGCACAGTAGTGGTAGAGTACAGTGGAGTACAGTACAGATAGACTACAGTGGAGCACAGTAGAGATAGAGTACAATGGAGTACAGTAGAGGTAGAGTACAGTGGAGTACAGTAGAGGTAGAGTACAGTGGAGTACAGTGGAGCAAATTAGAGGTGGAATACAGTGGAGCACAGTAGAGGTAGAGTACAGTGGAGCACAGTAGAGGTAGAGTACAGTGGAGTACAGTAGAGGTTGAGTACAGTGGAGTACAGTAGAGTAGAGTAGAGTACAGTAGAGCACAGTAGAGGTAGAGTACAGTGGATCACAGTAGAGATAGAGTACAGTGGAGTACAGTAGAGGTAGAGTACAGTGGAGTACAGTAGAGGTAGAGTACAGTGGAGCACATTAGAGGTAGAGTACAGTGGAGTAGAGTAGAGGTAGAGTACAGTGGAGTACAGTAGCGGTAGAGTACAGTGGAGTACAGTAGAGGTAGAGTACAGTGGAGTACAGTAGAGGTAGAGTACAATGGAGTACAATAGAGTAGAGTACAGTAGATCACAGTAGAGGTAGAGTACAGTGGAGCACAGTAGAGATTGAGTACAGTGGAGTACAGTAGAGGTAGAGTACAGTGGAGTACAGTCGAGGTGGAGTACAGTAGAGTACAGTAGAGGTAGAGAACAGTACAGTACAGTAGAGGTAGAGTACAGTGGAGTAGAGTAGAGAGAGAGTACAGTGGAGCACAGTAGAGATAGACTACAGTGGAGTACAGTAGAGGTAGAGAACAGTACAGTACAGTAGAGGTAGAGTACAGTAGAGTACAGTAGAGATAGTGTACAGTGGAGCACAGTAGAGGTAGAGTACAGTGGAGTACAGTAGAGGTAGAGTACAGTGGAGCACATTAGAGGTGGATTACAGTAGAGATAGAGTACAGTAGAGTACAGTAGAGGTAGAGTACAGTGGAGTACAGTAGAGATAGAGTACAGTGGAGCACAGTAGAAGTAGAGTACAGTGGAGTACAGTAGAGGTAGAGTACAGTGGAGTACAGTAGAGGTAGAGTACAGTAGAGTACAGTAGAGGTAGAGTACAGTGGAGTACAGTACATATAGACTACAGTGGAGCACAGTGGAGCACAGTAGAGATAGAGTACAGTGGAGTACAGTAGAGGTAGAGTACAGTGGAGTACAGTAGAGGTAGAGTACAGTGGAGCACAGTAGAGGTAGAGTACAGTGGAGCACAGTAGAGGTAGAGTACAGTGGAGTACAGTAGAGTAGAGTAGAGTACAGTAGAGCACAGTAGAGGTAGAGTACAGTGGAGCACAGTAGAGATAGAGTACAGTGGAGTACAGTAGAGGTAGAGTACAGTGGAGTACAGTAGAGGTAGAGTACAGTGGAGCACATTAGAGGTAGAGTACAGTGGAGTACAGTAGAGGTAGAGTACAGTGGAGTACAGTAGAGGTAGAGTACAGTGGAGTACAGTAGCGGTAGAGTACAGTGGAGTACAGTAGAGGTAGAGTACAGTGGAGTACAGTAGAGGTAGAGTACAGTGGAGTACAGTAGAGGTAGAGTACAGTGGAGTACAATAGAGTAGAGTACAGTAGATCACACTAGAGGTAGAGTACAGTGGAGCACAGTAGAGATAGAGTACAGTGGAGTACAGTAGAGGTAGAGTACAGTGGAGTACAGTCGAGGTGGAGTACAATAGAGTACAGTAGAGGTAGAGAACAGTACAGTACAGTAGAGGTAGAGTACAGTGGAGTAGAGTAGAGAGAGAGTACAGTGGAGCACAGTAGAGATAGACTACAGTGGAGTACAGTAGAGGTAGAGAACAGTACAGTACAGTAGAGGTAGAGTACAGTAGAGTACAGTAGAGATAGAGTACAGTGGAGCACAGTAGAGATAGAGTACAGTGGAGTACAGTAGAGGAAGAGTACAGTGGAGTAAAGTAGAGGTAGAGTACAGTGGAGTACAGTAGAGTTGGAGTACAGTGGAGTACAGTGGAGCACATTAGAGGTGGAGTACAGAAGAGTACTGTAGAGGTAGAGTACAGTAGAGAGAGTATAGTGGGGCACAGTAGAGGTAGAGTACAGTGGAGTACAGTAGAGGTAGAGTACAGTGGAGTACAGTAGAGGTAGAGTAGAGTAGAGTACAGTAGAGGTAGAGTACAGTGGAGTACAGTAGAGATAGAGTACAGTGGAGCACAGTAGTGGTAGAGTAGAGTGGAGTACAGTACAGATAGACTACAATGGAGCACAGTAGAGATAGAGTACAGTGGAGTACAGTAGAGATAGAGTACAGTGGAGTACAGTAGAGGTAGAGTACAGAGGAGCACAGTAGAGATAGAGTACAGTGTAGCACAGTAGAGGTAGAGTACAGTGGAGTACAGTAGAGTAGAGTACAGTAGAGGTAGAGTACAGTGGAGCACAGTAAAGGTAGAGTACAGTGGAGCACAGTAAAGATAGAGTACAGTGGAGTACAGTAGAGGTAGAGTACAGTAGAGTACAGTAGATGTAGAGTACAGAGGAGCACATTAGAGGTAGAGTACAGTGGAGTACGGAAGAGGTAGAATACAGTGGAGTACAGTAGAGATAGAGTACAGTGGAGTACAGTTGAAGTAGAGTATAGTGGAGCACAGTAGAGATAGAGTACAGTGGAGTACAGTAGAGGTAGAGAACAGTGCAGTACAGTAGAGGTAGAGTACAGTGGAGTACAGTAGAGATAGAGTACAGTGGAGCACAGTAGAGATAGAGTACAGTGGAGTACAGTAGAGGTAGAGTACAGTGGAGTAAAGTAGAGGTAGAGTACAGTGGAGTACAGTAGAGGTGGAGTACAGTGGAGTACATTAGAGGTGGAGTACAGAAGAGTACTGTAGAGGTACAGTACAGTAGAGATAGAGTACAGTGGAGCACAGTAGAGATAGAGTACATTGGAGCACAGTAGAGGTAGAGTACAGTGGAGTACAGTTGAGATAGAGTACAGTGGAGTACAGTAGAGGTAGAGTACAGTGGAGTACAGTAGAGATAGAGTACAGTGGAGTACAGTAGAGGTAGAGTACAGTAGAGTACAGTAGAGGTAGAGTACAGTGGAGTACAGTAGAGATAGAGTACAATGGAGCACAGTAGTGGTAGAGTACAGTGGAGTACAGTACAGATAGACTACAGTGGAGCACAGTAGAGATAGAGTACAATGGAGTACAGTAGAGGTAGAGTACAGTGGAGTACAGTAGAGGTAGAGTACAGTGGAGTACAGTGGAGCAAATTAGAGGTGGAATACAGTGGAGCACAGTAGAGGTAGAGTACAGTGGAGCACAGTAGAGGTAGAGTACAGTGGAGTACAGTAGAGGTTGAGTACAGTGGAGTACAGTAGAGTAGAGTAGAGTACAGTAGAGCACAGTAGAGGTAGAGTACAGTGGATCACAGTAGAGATAGAGTACAGTGGAGTACAGTAGAGGTAGAGTACAGTGGAGTACAGTAGAGGTAGAGTACAGTGGAGCACATTAGAGGTAGAGTACAGTGGAGTAGAGTAGAGGTAGAGTACAGTGGAGTACAGTAGCGGTAGAGTACAGTGGAGTACAGTAGAGGTAGAGTACAGTGGAGTACAGTAGAGGTAGAGTACAATGGAGTACAATAGAGTAGAGTACAGTAGATCACAGTAGAGGTAGAGTACAGTGGAGCACAGTAGAGATTGAGTACAGTGGAGTACAGTAGAGGTAGAGTACAGTGGAGTACAGTCGAGGTGGAGTACAGTAGAGTACAGTAGAGGTAGAGAACAGTACAGTACAGTAGAGGTAGAGTACAGTGGAGTAGAGTAGAGAGAGAGTACAGTGGAGCACAGTAGAGATAGAGTACAGTGGAGTACAGTAGAGGTAGAGTACAGTGGAGTACAGTAGAGATAGAGTACAGTGGAGCACAGTAGAGATAGAGTACAGTGGAGTACAGTAGAGGTAGAGTACAGTGGAGTAAAGTAGAGGTAGAGTACAGTGGAGTAGAGTAGAGGTGGAGTACAGTGGAGTACATTAGAGGTGGAGTACAGAAGAGTACTGTAGAGGTACAGTACAGTAGAGATAGAGTACAGTGGAGCACAGTAGAGATAGAGTACAGTGGAGAACAGTAGAGGTAAAGTACAGTGGAGTACAGTTGAGATAGAGTACAGTGGAGTACAGTAGAGGTAGAGTACAGTGGAGTACAGTAGAGATAGAGTACAGTGGAGTACAGTAGAGGTAGAGTACAGTAGAGTACAGTAGAGGTAGAGTACAGTGGAGTACAGTAGAGATAGAGTACAATGGAGCACAGTAGTGGTAGAGTACAGTGGAGTACAGTACAGATAGACTACAGTGGAGCACAGTAGAGATAGAGTACAGTGGAGTACAGTAGAGGTAGAGTACAGTGGAGTACAGTAGAGGTAGAGTACAGTGGAGTACAGTGGAGCAAATTAGAGGTGGAATACAGTGGAGCACAGTAGAGGTAGAGTACAGTGGAGCACAGTAGAGGTAGAGTACAGTGGAGTACAGTAGAGGTAGAGTACAGTGGAGTACAGTAGAGTAGAGTACAGTAGAGCACAGTAGAGGTAGAGTACAGTGGAGCACAGTAGATGTAGAGTACAGAGGAGCACATTAGAGGTAGAGTACAGTGGAGTACAGTAGAGGTAGAATACAGTGGAGCACAGTAGAAGTAGAGTACAGTGGAGTACAGTAGAGGTAGAGTACAGTGGAGTACAGTAGAGGTAGAGTACAGTGGAGCACAGTAGAGGTAGAGTACAGTGGAGTACAGTAGAGGTAGAGTACAGTGGAGTACAGTAGAGTAGAGTACAGTAGAGCACAGTAGATGTAGAGTACAGTGGAGCACAGTAGATGTAGAGTACAGAGGAGCACATTAGAGGTAGAGTACAGTGGAGTACAGTAGAGGTAGAATACAGTGGAGTACAGTAGAGGTAGAGTACAGTGGAGCACAGTAAAGGTAGAGTACAGTGGAGCACAGTAGAGATAGAGTACAGTGGAGTACAGTAGAGGTAGAGTACAGTGGAGTACAGTAGATGTAGAGTACAGAGGAGCACATTAGAGGTAGAGTACAGTGGAGTACAGTAGAGGTAGAATACAGTCGAGTACAGTAGAGATAGAGAACAGTGGAGCACAGTAGAGGTAGAGTACAGTGGAGCACAGTAGAGATAGAGTACAGTGGAGTACAGTAGAGGTAGAATACAGTCGAGTACAGTAGAGATAGAGAACAGTGGAGCACAGTAGAGGTAGAGTACAGAGGAGCACATTAGAGGTAGAGTACAGTGGAGTACAGTAGAGGTAGAATACAGTCGAGTACAGTAGAGATAGAGTACAGTGGAGTACAGTAGAGGTAGAGTACAGTGGAGCACAGTAGAGATAGAGTAGAGTGGAGTACAGTAGAGGTAGAGAACAGTGCAGTACAGTAGAGGTAGAGTACAGTGGAGTACAGTAGAGATAGAGTACAGTGGAGCACAGTAGAGATAGAGTACAGTGGAGTACAGTAGAGGTAGAGTGCAGTGGAGTAAAGTAGAGGTAGAGTACAGTGGAGTACAGTAGAGGTGGAGTACAGTGGAGTACAGTGGAGCACATTAGAGGTGGAGTACAGAAGAGTACTGTAGAGGTAGAGTACAGTAGAGATAGAGTACAGTGGGGCACAGTAGATATAGAGTACAGTGGAGCACAGTAGAGGTAGAGTACAGTGGAATACAGTTGAGATAGAGTACAGTGGAGTACAGTAGAGGTAGAGTACAGTGGAGTACAGTAGAGGTAGAGTACAGTAGAGGTAGAGTACAGTGGAGTACAGTAGAGATAGAGTACAGTGGAGCACAGTAGTGGTAGAGTACAGTGGAGTACAGTACAGATAGACTACAGTGGAGCACAGTAGAGATAGAGTACAGTGGAGTACAGTAGAGGTAGAGTACAGTGGAGTACAGTAGAGGTAGAGTACAGTGGAGTACAGTGGAGCACATTAGAGGTGGAGTACAGTGAAGCACAGTAGAGGTAGAGTACAGTGGAGCACAGTAGAGGTAGAGTACAGTGGAGCACAGTAGAGGTAGAGTACAGTGGAGTACAGTAGAGGTAGAGTACAGTGGAGTACAGTAGAGTAGAGTAGAGTACAGTAGAGCACAGTAGAGGTAGAGTACAGTGGAGCACAGTAGAGATAGAGTACAGTGGAGTACAGTAGAGGTAGAGTACAGTGGAGTACAGTAGAGGTAGAGTACAGTGGAGCACATTAGAGGTAGAGTACAGTGGAGTACAGTAGAGGTAGAGTACAGTGGAGTACAGTAGCGGTAGAGTACAGTGGAGTACAGTAGAGGTAGAGTACAGTGGAGTACAGTAGAGGTAGAGTACAGTGGAGTACAATAGAGTAGAGTACAGTAGATCACACTAGAGGTAGAGTACAGTGGAGCACAGTAGAGATAGAGTACAGTGGAGTACAGTAGAGGTAGAGTACAGTGGAGTACAGTCGAGGTGGAGTACAGTAGAGTACAGTAGAGGTAGAGAACAGTACAGTACAGTAGAGGTAGAGTACAGTGGAGTAGAGTAGAGAGAGAGTACAGTGGAGCACAGTAGAGATAGACTACAGTGGAGTACAGTAGAGGTATAGAACAGTACAGTACAGTAGAGGTAGAGTACAGTAGAGTACAGTAGAGATAGTGTACAGTGGAGCACAGTAGAGATAGAGTACAGTGGAGTACAGTAGAGGTAGAGTACAGTGGAGTACAGTAGAGGTAGAGTACAGTGGAGCACATTAGAGGTGGATTGCAGTAGAGTACAGTAGAGATAGAGTACAGTAGAGTACAGTAGATGTAGAGTACAGTGGAGTACAGTAGAGATAGAGCACAGTGGAGCACAGTAGAAGTAGAGTACAGTGGAGTACAGTAGAGGTAGAGTACAGTGGAGTACAGTAGAGGTAGAGTACAGTGGAGTACATTAGAGGTGGATTACAGTGGAGCACAGTAGAGGTAGAGTACAGTGGAGCAAAGTAGAGGTAGAGTACAGTGGAGTAGAGTAGAGGTAGAGTACAGTGGAGTACAGTAGAGTAGAGTAGAGTACAGTAGAGCACAGTAGAGGTAGAGTACAGTGGAGCACAGTAGAGTAGAGTACAGTGGAGTACAGTAGAGGTAGAGTACAGTGGAGTACAGTAGAGGTAGAGTACAGTGGAGTACAGTAGAGTAGAGTACAGTGGAGCACAGTAGAGGTAGAGTACAGTGGAGTACAGTAGAGGTAGAGTACAGTGGAGTACAGTTTTTGTAGAGTACAGAGGAGCACAGTAGAGGTAGAGTACAGTGGAGCACAGTAGAGGTAGAGTACAGTGGAGCACAGTAGAGATAGAGTACAGTGGAGTACAGTAGAGGTAGAGTACAGTGGAGTACAGTAGAGTAGAGTACAGTAGATCACAGTAGAGGTAGAGTACAGTGGAGTACAGTAGAGGTAGAGTACAGTGGAGTACAGTAGAGGTGGAGTACAGTAGAGTATAGTAGAGGTAGAGAACAGTACAGTACAGTAGAGGTAGAATACAGTGGAGTAGAGTAGAGAGAGAGTACAGTGGAGCACAGTAGAGATAGACTACAGTGGAGTACAGTAGAGGTAGAGAACAGTACAGTACAGTAGAGTACAGTAGAGATAGTGTACAGTGGAGCACAGTAGAGATAGAGTACAGTGGAGTACAGTAGAGGTAGAGTACAGTGGAGTACAGTAGAGGTAGAGTAAAGTGGAGCACATTAGAGGTGGATTACAGTAGAGTACAGTAGAGATAGAGTACAGTAGAGTACAGTAGAGATAGAGTACAGTGGAGTACAGTAGAAGTAGAGTACAGTGGAGCACAGTAGAGATAGAGTACATTGGAGTACAGTAGAGGTAGAGAACAGTGCAGTACAGTAGAGGTAGAGTACAGTGGAGTACAGTAGAGATAGAGTACAGTGGAGCACAGTAGAGATAGAGTACAGTGGAGTACAGTAGAGGTAGAGTACAGTGGAGTTAAGTAGAGGTAGAGTACAGTGGAGTACAGTAGAGGTGGAGTACAGTGGAGCACATTAGAGGTGGAGTACAGAAGAGTACTGTAGAGGTAGAGTACAGTAGAGATAGAGTACAGTGGAGCACAGTAGATATAGAGTACAGTGGAGCACAATAGAGGTAGAGTACAGTGGAGTACAGTTGAGATAGAGTACAGTGGAGTACAGTAGAGGTAGAGTACAGTGGAGTACAGTAGAGATAGAGTACAGTGGAGTACAGTAGAGGTAGAGTACAGTAGAGTACAGTAGAGTACAGTAGAGGTAGAGTACAGTGGAGTACAGTAGAGATAGAGTACAGTGGAGCGCAGTAGTGGTAGAGTACAGTGGAGTACAGTACATATAGACTACAGTGGAGCACAGTGGAGCACAGTAGAGATAGAGTACAGTGGAGTACAGTAGAGGTAGAGTACAGTGGAGTACAGTAGAGATAGAGTACAGTGGAGCACAGTAGAGATAGAGTACAGTGGAGTACAGTAGAGGTAGAGTACAGTGGAGTAAAGTAGAGGTAGAGTACAGTGGAGTACAGTAGAGTTGGAGTACAGTGGAGTACAGTGGAGCACATTAGAGGTGGAGTACAGAAGAGTACTGTAGAGGTAGAGTACAGTAGAGATAGAGTATAGTGGAGCACAGTAGAGATAGAGTACAGTGGGGCACATTAGAGGTAGAGTACAGTGGAGTACAGTAGAGGTAGAGTACAGTGGAGTACAGTAGAGGTAGAGTACAGTAGAGTACAGTAGAGGTAAAGTACAGTGGAGTACAGTAGAGATAGAGTACAGTGGAGCACAGTAGTGGTAGAGTAGAGTGGAGTACAGTACAGATAGACTACAATGGAGCACAGTAGAGATAGAGTACAGTGGAGTACAGTAGAGATAGAGTACAGTGGAGTACAGTAGAGGTAGAGTACAGAGGAGCACAGTAGAGATAGAGTACAGTGGAGCACCTTAGAGGTAGAGTACAGTGGAGTACAGTAGAGTAGAGTACAGTAGAGGTAGAGTACAGTGGAGCACAGTAAAGGTAGAGTACAGTGGAGCACAGTAAAGATAGAGTACAGTTGAGTACAGTAGAGGTAGAGTACAGTAGAGTACAGTAGATGTAGAGTACAGAGGAGCACATTAGAGGTAGAGTACAGTGGAGTACGGAAGAGGTAGAATACAGTGGAGTACAGTAGAGATAGAGTACAGTGGAGTACAGTTGAAGTAGAGTATAGTGGAGCACAGTAGAGATAGAGTACAGTGGAGTAGAGTAGAGGTAGAGAACAGTGCAGTACAGTAGAGGTAGAGTACAGTGGAGCACAGTAGAGATAGAGTACAGTGGAGTACAGTAGAGGTAGAGTACAGTGGAGTAAAGTAGAGGTAGAGTACAGTGGAGTACAGTAGAGGTGGAGTACAGTGGAGTACATTAGAGGTGGAGTACAGAAGAGTACTGTAGAGGTACAGTACAGTAGAGATAGAGTACAGTGGAGCACAGTAGAGATAGAGTACAGTGGAGCACAGTAGAGGTAGAGTACAGTGGAGTACAGTTGAGATAGAGTACAGTGGAGTACAGTAGAGGTAGAGTACAGTGGAGTACAGTAGAGATAGAGTACAGTGGAGTACAGTAGAGGTAGAGTACAGTAGAGTACAGTAGAGGTAGAGTACAGTGGAGTACAGTAGAGATAGAGTACAATGGAGCACAGTAGTGGTAGAGTACAGTGGAGTACAGTACAGATAGACTACAGTGGAGCACAGTAGAGATAGAGTACAGTGGAGTACAGTAGAGGTAGAGTACAGTGGAGTACAGTAGAGGTAGAGTACAGTGGAGTACAGTGGAGCACATTAGAGGTGGAATACAGTGGAGCACAGTAGAGGTAGAGTACAGTGGAGCACAGTAGAGGTAGAGTACAGTGGAGTACAGTAGAGGTTGAGTACAGTGGAGTACAGTAGAGTAGAGTAGAGTACAATAGAGCACAGTAGAGGTAGAGTACAGTGGATCACAGTAGAGATAGAGTACAGTGGAGTACAGTAGAGGTAGAGTACAGTGGAGTACAGTAGAGGTAGAGTACAGTGGAGCACATTAGAGGTAGAGTACAGTGGAGTAGAGTAGAGGTAGAGTACAGTGGAGTACAGTAGCGGTAGAGTACAGTGGAGTACAGTAGAGGTAGAGTACAGTGGAGTACAGTAGAGGTAGAGTACAATGGAGTACAATAGAGTAGAGTACAGTAGATCACAGTAGAGGTAGAGTACAGTGGAGCACAGTAGAGATAGAGTACAGTGGAGTACAGTAGAGGTAGAGTACAGTGGAGTACAGTCGAGGTGGAGTACAGTAGAGTACAGTAGAGGTAGAGAACAGTACAGTACAGTAGAGGTAGAGTACAGTGGAGTACAGTAGAGAGAGAGTACAGTGGAGCACAGTAGAGATAGACTACAGTGGAGTACAGTAGAGGTAGAGAACAGTACAGTACAGTAGAGGTAGAGTACAGTAGAGTACAGTAGAGATAGTGTACAGTGGAGCACAGTAGAGGTAGAGTACAGTGGAGTACAGTTGAGGTAGAGTACAGTGGAGCACATTAGAGGTGGATTACAGTAGAGATAGAGTACAGTAGAGTACAGTAGAGGTAGAGTACAGTGGAGTACAGTAGAGATAGAGTACAGTGGAGCACAGTAGAAGTAGAGTACAGTGGAGTACAGTAGAGGTAGAGTACAGTGGAGTACAGTAGAGTAGAGTAGAGTACAGTAGAGCACAGTAGAGGTAGAGTACAGTGGAGCACAGTAGAGATGGAGTACAGTGGAGTACAGTAGAGGTAGAGTACAGTGGAGTACAGTAGAGGTAGAGTACAGTGGAGCACATTAGAGGTAGAGTACAGTGGAGTACAGTAGAGGTAGAGTACAGTGGAGTACAGTAGAGAAAGAGTACAGTGGAGTACAGTAGAGGTAGAGTACAGTTGAGTACAGTAGAGATAGTGTACAGTGGAGCACAGTAGAGGTAGAGTACAGTGGAGTACAGTAGAGGTAGAGTACAGTGGAGCACATTAGAGGTGGATTACAGTAGAGATAGAGTACAGTAGAGTACAGTAGAGGTAGAGTACAGTAGAGATAGAGTACAGTGGAGCACAGTAGATATAGAGTACAGTGGAGCACAATAGAGGTAGAGTACAGTAGAGTACAGTAGAGGTAGAGTACAGTACAGTACAGTAGAGGTAGAGTACAGTGGAGTAGAGTACAGAGAGAGTACAGTGGAGCACAGTAGAGATAGACTACAGTGGAGTACAGTAGAGGTAGAGAACAGTGGAGCACAATAGAGGTAGAGTACAGTGGAGTACAGTAGAGGTAGAGTACAGTACAGTACAGTAGAGGTAGAGTACAGTGGAGTAGAGTAGAGAGAGAGTACAGTGGAGCACAGTAGAGATAGACTACAGTGGAGTACAGTAGAGGTAAAGAACAGTACAGTACAGTAGAGGTAGAGTACAGTAGAGTACAGTAGAGATAGAGTACAGTGGAGCACAGTAGAGATAGAGTACAGTGGAGTACAGTAGAGGTAGAGTACAGTGGAGTAAAGTAGAGGTAGAGTACAGTGGAGTACAGTAGAGTTGGAGTACAGTGGAGTACAGTGGAGCACATTAGAGGTGGAGTACAGAAGAGTACTGTAGAGGTAGAGTACAGTGGAGTACAGTAGAGATAGAGTACAGTGGAGTACAGTAGAGGTAGAGTACAGTAGAGTACAGTAGAGGTAGAGTACAGTGGAGTACAGTACATATAGACTACAGTGGAGCACAGTGGAGCACAGTAGAGATAGAGTACAGTGGAGTACAGTAGAGGTAGAGTACAGTGGAGTACAGTAGAGGTAGAGTACAGTGGAGCACAGTAGAGGTAGAGTACAGTGGAGCACAGTAGAGGTAGAGTACAGTGGAGTACAGTAGAGTAGAGTAGAGTACAGTAGAGCACAGTAGAGGTAGAGTACAGTGGAGCACAGTAGAGATAGAGTACAGTGGAGTACAGTAGAGGTAGAGTACAGTGGAGTACAGTAGAGGTAGAGTACAGTGGAGCACATTAGAGGTAGAGTACAGTGGAGTACAGTAGAGGTAGAGTACAGTGGAGTACAGTAGCGGTAGAGTACAGTGGAGTACAGTAGAGGTAGAGTACAGTGGAGTACAGTAGAGGTAGAGTACAGTGGAGTACAGTAGAGGTAGAGTACAGTGGAGTACAATAGAGTAGAGTACAGTAGATCACACTAGAGGTAGAGTACAGTGGAGCACAGTAGAGATAGAGTACAGTGGAGTACAGTAGAGGTAGAGTACAGTGGAGTACAGTCGAGGTGGAGTACAATAGAGTACAGTAGAGGTAGAGAACAGTACAGTACAGTAGAGGTAGAGTACAGTGGAGTAGAGTAGAGAGAGAGTACAGTGGAGCACAGTAGAGATAGACTACAGTGGAGTACAGTAGAGGTAGAGAACAGTACAGTACAGTAGAGGTAGAGTACAGTAGAGTACAGTAGAGATAGAGTACAGTGGAGCACAGTAGAGATAGAGTACAGTGGAGTACAGTAGAGGAAGAGTACAGTGGAGTAAAGTAGAGGTAGAGTACAGTGGAGTACAGTAGAGTTGGAGTACAGTGGAGTACAGTGGAGCACATTAGAGGTGGAGTACAGAAGAGTACTGTAGAGGTAGAGTACAGTAGAGAGAGTATAGTGGGGCACAGTAGAGATAGAGTACAGTGGAGTACAGTAGAGGTAGAGTACAGTGGAGTACAGTAGAGGTAGAGTACAGTGGAGTACAGTCGAGGTGGAGTACAATAGAGTACAGTAGAGGTAGAGAACAGTACAGTACAGTAGAGGTAGAGTACAGTGGAGTAGAGTAGAGAGAGAGTACAGTGGAGCACAGTAGAGATAGACTACAGTGGAGTACAGTAGAGGTAGAGAACAGTACAGTACAGTAGAGGTAGAGTACAGTAGAGTACAGTAGAGATAGAGTACAGTGGAGCACAGTAGAGATAGAGTACAGTGGAGTACAGTAGAGGAAGAGTACAGTGGAGTAAAGTAGAGGTAGAGTACAGTGGAGTACAGTAGAGTTGGAGTACAGTGGAGTACAGTGGAGCACATTAGAGGTGGAGTACAGTGGAGTACAGTAGAGGTAGAGTACAGTGGAGTACAGTAGAGGTAGAGTAGAGTAGAGTACAGTAGAGGTAGAGTACAGTGGAGTACAGTAGAGATAGAGTACAGTGGAGCACAGTAGTGGTAGAGTAGAGTGGAGTACAGTACAGATAGACTACAATGGAGCACAGTAGAGATAGAGTACAGTGGAGTACAGTAGAGATAGAGTACAGTGGAGTACAGTAGAGGTAGAGTACAGAGGAGCACAGTAGAGATAGAGTACAGTGTAGCACAGTAGAGGTAGAGTACAGTGGAGTACAGTAGAGTAGAGTACAGTAGAGGTAGAGTACAGTGGAGCACAGTAAAGGTAGAGTACAGTGGAGCACAGTAAAGATAGAGTACAGTGGAGTACAGTAGAGGTAGAGTACAGTAGAGTACAGTAGATGTAGAGTACAGAGGAGCACATTAGAGGTAGAGTACAGTGGAGTACGGAAGAGGTAGAATACAGTGGAGTACAGTAGAGATAGAGTACAGTGGAGTACAGTAGCGGTAGAGTACAGTGGAGTACAGTAGAGGTAGAGTACAGTGGAGTACAGTAGAGGTAGAGTACAATGGAGTACAATAGAGTAGAGTACAGTAGATCACAGTAGAGGTAGAGTACAGTGGAGCACAGTAGAGATTGAGTACAGTGGAGTACAGTAGAGGTAGAGTACAGTGGAGTACAGTCGAGGTGGAGTACAGTAGAGTACAGTAGAGGTAGAGAACAGTACAGTACAGTAGAGGTAGAGTACAGTGGAGTAGAGTAGAGAGAGAGTACAGTGGAGCACAGTAGAGATAGACTACAGTGGAGTACAGTAGAGGTAGAGAACAGTACAGTACAGTAGAGGTAGAGTACAGTAGAGTACAGTAGAGATAGTGTACAGTGGAGCACAGTAGAGGTAGAGTACAGTGGAGTACAGTAGAGGTAGAGTACAGTGGAGCACATTAGAGGTGGATTACAGTAGAGATAGAGTACAGTAGAGTACAGTAGAGGTAGAGTACAGTGGAGTACAGTAGAGATAGAGTACAGTGGAGCACAGTAGAAGTAGAGTACAGTGGAGTACAGTAGAGGTAGAGTACAGTGGAGTACAGTAGAGGTAGAGTACAGTAGAGTACAGTAGAGGTAGAGTACAGTGGAGTACAGTACATATAGACTACAGTGGAGCACAGTGGAGCACAGTAGAGATAGAGTACAGTGGAGTACAGTAGAGGTAGAGTACAGTGGAGTACAGTAGAGGTAGAGTACAGTGGAGCACAGTAGAGGTAGAGTACAGTGGAGCACAGTAGAGGTAGAGTACAGTGGAGTACAGTAGAGTAGAGTAGAGTACAGTAGAGCACAGTAGAGGTAGAGTACAGTGGAGCACAGTAGAGATAGAGTACAGTGGAGTACAGTAGAGGTAGAGTACAGTGGAGTACAGTAGAGGTAGAGTACAGTGGAGCACATTAGAGGTAGAGTACAGTGGAGTACAGTAGAGGTAGAGTACAGTGGAGTACAGTAGAGGTAGAGTACAGTGGAGTACAGTAGCGGTAGAGTACAGTGGAGTACAGTAGAGGTAGAGTACAGTGGAGTACAGTAGAGGTAGAGTACAGTGGAGTACAGTAGAGGTAGAGTACAGTGGAGTACAATAGAGTAGAGTACAGTAGATCACACTAGAGGTAGAGTACAGTGGAGCACAGTAGAGATAGAGTACAGTGGAGTACAGTAGAGGTAGAGTACAGTGGAGTACAGTCGAGGTGGAGTACAATAGAGTACAGTAGAGGTAGAGAACAGTACAGTACAGTAGAGGTAGAGTACAGTGGAGTAGAGTAGAGAGAGAGTACAGTGGAGCACAGTAGAGATAGACTACAGTGGAGTACAGTAGAGGTAGAGAACAGTACAGTACAGTAGAGGTAGAGTACAGTAGAGTACAGTAGAGATAGAGTACAGTGGAGCACAGTAGAGATAGAGTACAGTGGAGTACAGTAGAGGAAGAGTACAGTGGAGTAAAGTAGAGGTAGAGTACAGTGGAGTACAGTAGAGTTGGAGTACAGTGGAGTACAGTGGAGCACATTAGAGGTGGAGTACAGAAGAGTACTGTAGAGGTAGAGTACAGTAGAGAGAGTATAGTGGGGCACAGTAGAGGTAGAGTACAGTGGAGTACAGTAGAGGTAGAGTACAGTGGAGTACAGTAGAGGTAGAGTAGAGTAGAGTACAGTAGAGGTAGAGTACAGTGGAGTACAGTAGAGATAGAGTACAGTGGAGCACAGTAGTGGTAGAGTAGAGTGGAGTACAGTACAGATAGACTACAATGGAGCACAGTAGAGATAGAGTACAGTGGAGTACAGTAGAGATAGAGTACAGTGGAGTACAGTAGAGGTAGAGTACAGAGGAGCACAGTAGAGATAGAGTACAGTGTAGCACAGTAGAGGTAGAGTACAGTGGAGTACAGTAGAGTAGAGTACAGTAGAGGTAGAGTACAGTGGAGCACAGTAAAGGTAGAGTACAGTGGAGCACAGTAAAGATAGAGTACAGTGGAGTACAGTAGAGGTAGAGTACAGTAGAGTACAGTAGATGTAGAGTACAGAGGAGCACATTAGAGGTAGAGTACAGTGGAGTACGGAAGAGGTAGAATACAGTGGAGTACAGTAGAGATAGAGTACAGTGGAGTACAGTTGAAGTAGAGTATAGTGGAGCACAGTAGAGATAGAGTACAGTGGAGTACAGTAGAGGTAGAGAACAGTGCAGTACAGTAGAGGTAGAGTACAGTGGAGTACAGTAGAGATAGAGTACAGTGGAGCACAGTAGAGATAGAGTACAGTGGAGTACAGTAGAGGTAGAGTACAGTGGAGTAAAGTAGAGGTAGAGTACAGTGGAGTACAGTAGAGGTGGAGTACAGTGGAGTACATTAGAGGTGGAGTACAGAAGAGTACTGTAGAGGTACAGTACAGTAGAGATAGAGTACAGTGGAGCACAGTAGAGATAGAGTACATTGGAGCACAGTAGAGGTAGAGTACAGTGGAGTACAGTTGAGATAGAGTACAGTGGAGTACAGTAGAGGTAGAGTACAGTGGAGTACAGTAGAGATAGAGTACAGTGGAGTACAGTAGAGGTAGAGTACAGTAGAGTACAGTAGAGGTAGAGTACAGTGGAGTACAGTAGAGATAGAGTACAATGGAGCACAGTAGTGGTAGAGTACAGTGGAGTACAGTACAGATAGACTACAGTGGAGCACAGTAGAGATAGAGTACAATGGAGTACAGTAGAGGTAGAGTACAGTGGAGTACAGTAGAGGTAGAGTACAGTGGAGTACAGTGGAGCAAATTAGAGGTGGAATACAGTGGAGCACAGTAGAGGTAGAGTACAGTGGAGTACAGTAGAGGTAGAGTACAGTGGAGCACATTAGAGGTAGAGTACAGTGGAGTACAGTAGAGGTAGAGTACAGTGGAGTACAGTAGCGGTAGAGTACAGTGGAGTACAGTAGAGGTAGAGTACAGTGGAGTACAGTAGAGGTAGAGTACAATGGAGTACAATAGAGTAGAGTACAGTAGATCACAGTAGAGGTAGAGTACAGTGGAGCACAGTAGAGATTGAGTACAGTGGAGTACAGTAGAGGTAGAGTACAGTGGAGTACAGTCGAGGTGGAGTACAGTAGAGTACAGTAGAGGTAGAGAACAGTACAGTACAGTAGAGGTAGAGTACAGTGGAGTAGAGTAGAGAGAGAGTACAGTGGAGCACAGTAGAGATAGACTACAGTGGAGTACAGTAGAGGTAGAGAACAGTACAGTACAGTAGAGGTAGAGTACAGTAGAGTACAGTAGAGATAGTGTACAGTGGAGCACAGTAGAGGTAGAGTACAGTGGAGTACAGTAGAGGTAGAGTACAGTGGAGCACATTAGAGGTGGATTACAGTAGAGATAGAGTACAGTAGAGTACAGTAGAGGTAGAGTACAGTGGAGTACAGTAGAGATAGAGTACAGTGGAGCACAGTAGAAGTAGAGTACAGTGGAGTACAGTAGAGGTAGAGTACAGTGGAGTACAGTAGAGGTAGAGTACAGTAGAGTACAGTAGAGGTAGAGTACAGTGGAGTACAGTACATATAGACTACAGTGGAGCACAGTGGAGCACAGTAGAGATAGAGTACAGTGGAGTACAGTAGAGGTAGAGTACAGTGGAGTACAGTAGAGGTAGAGTACAGTGGAGCACAGTAGAGGTAGAGTACAGTGGAGCACAGTAGAGGTAGAGTACAGTGGAGTACAGTAGAGTAGAGTAGAGTACAGTAGAGCACAGTAGAGGTAGAGTACAGTGGAGCACAGTAGAGATAGAGTACAGTGGAGTACAGTAGAGGTAGAGTACAGTGGAGTACAGTAGAGGTAGAGTACAGTGGAGCACATTAGAGGTAGAGTACAGTGGAGTACAGTAGAGGTAGAGTACAGTGGAGTACAGTAGAGGTAGAGTACAGTGGAGTACAGTAGCGGTAGAGTACAGTGGAGTACAGTAGAGGTAGAGTACAGTGGAGTACAGTAGAGGTAGAGTACAGTGGAGTACAGTAGAGGTAGAGTACAGTGGAGTACAATAGAGTAGAGTACAGTAGATCACACTAGAGGTAGAGTACAGTGGAGCACAGTAGAGATAGAGTACAGTGGAGTACAGTAGAGGTAGAGTACAGTGGAGTACAGTCGAGGTGGAGTACAATAGAGTACAGTAGAGGTAGAGAACAGTACAGTACAGTAGAGGTAGAGTACAGTGGAGTAGAGTAGAGAGAGAGTACAGTGGAGCACAGTAGAGATAGACTACAGTGGAGTACAGTAGAGGTAGAGAACAGTACAGTACAGTAGAGGTAGAGTACAGTAGAGTACAGTAGAGATAGAGTACAGTGGAGCACAGTAGAGATAGAGTACAGTGGAGTACAGTAGAGGAAGAGTACAGTGGAGTAAAGTAGAGGTAGAGTACAGTGGAGTACAGTAGAGTTGGAGTACAGTGGAGTACAGTGGAGCACATTAGAGGTGGAGTACAGAAGAGTACTGTAGAGGTAGAGTACAGTAGAGAGAGTATAGTGGGGCACAGTAGAGGTAGAGTACAGTGGAGTACAGTAGAGGTAGAGTACAGTGGAGTACAGTAGAGGTAGAGTAGAGTAGAGTACAGTAGAGGTAGAGTACAGTGGAGTACAGTAGAGATAGAGTACAGTGGAGCACAGTAGTGGTAGAGTAGAGTGGAGTACAGTACAGATAGACTACAATGGAGCACAGTAGAGATAGAGTACAGTGGAGTACAGTAGAGATAGAGTACAGTGGAGTACAGTAGAGGTAGAGTACAGAGGAGCACAGTAGAGATAGAGTACAGTGTAGCACAGTAGAGGTAGAGTACAGTGGAGTACAGTAGAGTAGAGTACAGTAGAGGTAGAGTACAGTGGAGCACAGTAAAGGTAGAGTACAGTGGAGCACAGTAAAGATAGAGTACAGTGGAGTACAGTAGAGGTAGAGTACAGTAGAGTACAGTAGATGTAGAGTACAGAGGAGCACATTAGAGGTAGAGTACAGTGGAGTACGGAAGAGGTAGAATACAGTGGAGTACAGTAGAGATAGAGTACAGTGGAGTACAGTTGAAGTAGAGTATAGTGGAGCACAGTAGAGATAGAGTACAGTGGAGTACAGTAGAGGTAGAGAACAGTGCAGTACAGTAGAGGTAGAGTACAGTGGAGTACAGTAGAGATAGAGTACAGTGGAGCACAGTAGAGATAGAGTACAGTGGAGTACAGTAGAGGTAGAGTACAGTGGAGTAAAGTAGAGGTAGAGTACAGTGGAGTACAGTAGAGGTGGAGTACAGTGGAGTACATTAGAGGTGGAGTACAGAAGAGTACTGTAGAGGTACAGTACAGTAGAGATAGAGTACAGTGGAGCACAGTAGAGATAGAGTACATTGGAGCACAGTAGAGGTAGAGTACAGTGGAGTACAGTTGAGATAGAGTACAGTGGAGTACAGTAGAGGTAGAGTACAGTGGAGTACAGTAGAGATAGAGTACAGTGGAGTACAGTAGAGGTAGAGTACAGTAGAGTACAGTAGAGGTAGAGTACAGTGGAGTACAGTAGAGATAGAGTACAATGGAGCACAGTAGTGGTAGAGTACAGTGGAGTACAGTACAGATAGACTACAGTGGAGCACAGTAGAGATAGAGTACAATGGAGTACAGTAGAGGTAGAGTACAGTGGAGTACAGTAGAGGTAGAGTACAGTGGAGTACAGTGGAGCAAATTAGAGGTGGAATACAGTGGAGCACAGTAGAGGTAGAGTACAGTGGAGCACAGTAGAGGTAGAGTACAGTGGAGTACAGTAGAGGTTGAGTACAGTGGAGTACAGTAGAGTAGAGTAGAGTACAGTAGAGCACAGTAGAGGTAGAGTACAGTGGATCACAGTAGAGATAGAGTACAGTGGAGTACAGTAGAGGTAGAGTACAGTGGAGTACAGTAGAGGTAGAGTACAGTGGAGCACATTAGAGGTAGAGTACAGTGGAGTAGAGTAGAGGTAGAGTACAGTGGAGTACAGTAGCGGTAGAGTACAGTGGAGTACAGTAGAGGTAGAGTACAGTGGAGTACAGTAGAGGTAGAGTACAATGGAGTACAATAGAGTAGAGTACAGTAGATCACAGTAGAGGTAGAGTACAGTGGAGCACAGTAGAGATTGAGTACAGTGGAGTACAGTAGAGGTAGAGTACAGTGGAGTACAGTCGAGGTGGAGTACAGTAGAGTACAGTAGAGGTAGAGAACAGTACAGTACAGTAGAGGTAGAGTACAGTGGAGTAGAGTAGAGAGAGAGTACAGTGGAGCACAGTAGAGATAGAGTACAGTGGAGTACAGTAGAGGTAGAGTACAGTGGAGTACAGTAGAGATAGAGTACAGTGGAGCACAGTAGAGATAGAGTACAGTGGAGTACAGTAGAGGTAGAGTACAGTGGAGTAAAGTAGAGGTAGAGTACAGTGGAGTAGAGTAGAGGTGGAGTACAGTGGAGTACATTAGAGGTGGAGTACAGAAGAGTACTGTAGAGGTACAGTACAGTAGAGATAGAGTACAGTGGAGCACAGTAGAGATAGAGTACAGTGGAGAACAGTAGAGGTAAAGTACAGTGGAGTACAGTTGAGATAGAGTACAGTGGAGTACAGTAGAGGTAGAGTACAGTGGAGTACAGTAGAGATAGAGTACAGTGGAGTACAGTAGAGGTAGAGTACAGTAGAGTACAGTAGAGGTAGAGTACAGTGGAGTACAGTAGAGATAGAGTACAATGGAGCACAGTAGTGGTAGAGTACAGTGGAGTACAGTACAGATAGACTACAGTGGAGCACAGTAGAGATAGAGTACAGTGGAGTACAGTAGAGGTAGAGTACAGTGGAGTACAGTAGAGGTAGAGTACAGTGGAGTACAGTGGAGCAAATTAGAGGTGGAATACAGTGGAGCACAGTAGAGGTAGAGTACAGTGGAGCACAGTAGAGGTAGAGTACAGTGGAGTACAGTAGAGGTAGAGTACAGTGGAGTACAGTAGAGTAGAGTACAGTAGAGCACAGTAGAGGTAGAGTACAGTGGAGCACAGTAGATGTAGAGTACAGAGGAGCACATTAGAGGTAGAGTACAGTGGAGTACAGTAGAGGTAGAATACAGTGGAGCACAGTAGAAGTAGAGTACAGTGGAGTACAGTAGAGGTAGAGTACAGTGGAGTACAGTAGAGGTAGAGTACAGTGGAGCACAGTAGAGGTAGAGTACAGTGGAGTACAGTAGAGGTAGAGTACAGTGGAGTACAGTAGAGTAGAGTACAGTAGAGCACAGTAGATGTAGAGTACAGTGGAGCACAGTAGATGTAGAGTACAGAGGAGCACATTAGAGGTAGAGTACAGTGGAGTACAGTAGAGGTAGAATACAGTGGAGTACAGTAGAGGTAGAGTACAGTGGAGCACAGTAAAGGTAGAGTACAGTGGAGCACAGTAGAGATAGAGTACAGTGGAGTACAGTAGAGGTAGAGTACAGTGGAGTACAGTAGATGTAGAGTACAGAGGAGCACATTAGAGGTAGAGTACAGTGGAGTACAGTAGAGGTAGAATACAGTCGAGTACAGTAGAGATAGAGAACAGTGGAGCACAGTAGAGGTAGAGTACAGTGGAGCACAGTAGAGATAGAGTACAGTGGAGTACAGTAGAGGTAGAATACAGTCGAGTACAGTAGAGATAGAGAACAGTGGAGCACAGTAGAGGTAGAGTACAGAGGAGCACATTAGAGGTAGAGTACAGTGGAGTACAGTAGAGGTAGAATACAGTCGAGTACAGTAGAGATAGAGTACAGTGGAGTACAGTAGAGGTAGAGTACAGTGGAGCACAGTAGAGATAGAGTAGAGTGGAGTACAGTAGAGGTAGAGAACAGTGCAGTACAGTAGAGGTAGAGTACAGTGGAGTACAGTAGAGATAGAGTACAGTGGAGCACAGTAGAGATAGAGTACAGTGGAGTACAGTAGAGGTAGAGTGCAGTGGAGTAAAGTAGAGGTAGAGTACAGTGGAGTACAGTAGAGGTGGAGTACAGTGGAGTACAGTGGAGCACATTAGAGGTGGAGTACAGAAGAGTACTGTAGAGGTAGAGTACAGTAGAGATAGAGTACAGTGGGGCACAGTAGATATAGAGTACAGTGGAGCACAGTAGAGGTAGAGTACAGTGGAATACAGTTGAGATAGAGTACAGTGGAGTACAGTAGAGGTAGAGTACAGTGGAGTACAGTAGAGGTAGAGTACAGTAGAGGTAGAGTACAGTGGAGTACAGTAGAGATAGAGTACAGTGGAGCACAGTAGTGGTAGAGTACAGTGGAGTACAGTACAGATAGACTACAGTGGAGCACAGTAGAGATAGAGTACAGTGGAGTACAGTAGAGGTAGAGTACAGTGGAGTACAGTAGAGGTAGAGTACAGTGGAGTACAGTGGAGCACATTAGAGGTGGAGTACAGTGAAGCACAGTAGAGGTAGAGTACAGTGGAGCACAGTAGAGGTAGAGTACAGTGGAGCACAGTAGAGGTAGAGTACAGTGGAGTACAGTAGAGGTAGAGTACAGTGGAGTACAGTAGAGTAGAGTAGAGTACAGTAGAGCACAGTAGAGGTAGAGTACAGTGGAGCACAGTAGAGATAGAGTACAGTGGAGTACAGTAGAGGTAGAGTACAGTGGAGTACAGTAGAGGTAGAGTACAGTGGAGCACATTAGAGGTAGAGTACAGTGGAGTACAGTAGAGGTAGAGTACAGTGGAGTACAGTAGCGGTAGAGTACAGTGGAGTACAGTAGAGGTAGAGTACAGTGGAGTACAGTAGAGGTAGAGTACAGTGGAGTACAATAGAGTAGAGTACAGTAGATCACACTAGAGGTAGAGTACAGTGGAGCACAGTAGAGATAGAGTACAGTGGAGTACAGTAGAGGTAGAGTACAGTGGAGTACAGTCGAGGTGGAGTACAGTAGAGTACAGTAGAGGTAGAGAACAGTACAGTACAGTAGAGGTAGAGTACAGTGGAGTAGAGTAGAGAGAGAGTACAGTGGAGCACAGTAGAGATAGACTACAGTGGAGTACAGTAGAGGTATAGAACAGTACAGTACAGTAGAGGTAGAGTACAGTAGAGTACAGTAGAGATAGTGTACAGTGGAGCACAGTAGAGATAGAGTACAGTGGAGTACAGTAGAGGTAGAGTACAGTGGAGTACAGTAGAGGTAGAGTACAGTGGAGCACATTAGAGGTGGATTGCAGTAGAGTACAGTAGAGATAGAGTACAGTAGAGTACAGTAGATGTAGAGTACAGTGGAGTACAGTAGAGATAGAGCACAGTGGAGCACAGTAGAAGTAGAGTACAGTGGAGTACAGTAGAGGTAGAGTACAGTGGAGTACAGTAGAGGTAGAGTACAGTGGAGTACATTAGAGGTGGATTACAGTGGAGCACAGTAGAGGTAGAGTACAGTGGAGCAAAGTAGAGGTAGAGTACAGTGGAGTAGAGTAGAGGTAGAGTACAGTGGAGTACAGTAGAGTAGAGTAGAGTACAGTAGAGCACAGTAGAGGTAGAGTACAGTGGAGCACAGTAGAGTAGAGTACAGTGGAGTACAGTAGAGGTAGAGTACAGTGGAGTACAGTAGAGGTAGAGTACAGTGGAGTACAGTAGAGTAGAGTACAGTGGAGCACAGTAGAGGTAGAGTACAGTGGAGTACAGTAGAGGTAGAGTACAGTGGAGTACAGTTTTTGTAGAGTACAGAGGAGCACAGTAGAGGTAGAGTACAGTGGAGCACAGTAGAGGTAGAGTACAGTGGAGCACAGTAGAGATAGAGTACAGTGGAGTACAGTAGAGGTAGAGTACAGTGGAGTACAGTAGAGTAGAGTACAGTAGATCACAGTAGAGGTAGAGTACAGTGGAGTACAGTAGAGGTAGAGTACAGTGGAGTACAGTAGAGGTGGAGTACAGTAGAGTATAGTAGAGGTAGAGAACAGTACAGTACAGTAGAGGTAGAATACAGTGGAGTAGAGTAGAGAGAGAGTACAGTGGAGCACAGTAGAGATAGACTACAGTGGAGTACAGTAGAGGTAGAGAACAGTACAGTACAGTAGAGTACAGTAGAGATAGTGTACAGTGGAGCACAGTAGAGATAGAGTACAGTGGAGTACAGTAGAGGTAGAGTACAGTGGAGTACAGTAGAGGTAGAGTAAAGTGGAGCACATTAGAGGTGGATTACAGTAGAGTACAGTAGAGATAGAGTACAGTAGAGTACAGTAGAGATAGAGTACAGTGGAGTACAGTAGAAGTAGAGTACAGTGGAGCACAGTAGAGATAGAGTACATTGGAGTACAGTAGAGGTAGAGAACAGTGCAGTACAGTAGAGGTAGAGTACAGTGGAGTACAGTAGAGATAGAGTACAGTGGAGCACAGTAGAGATAGAGTACAGTGGAGTACAGTAGAGGTAGAGTACAGTGGAGTTAAGTAGAGGTAGAGTACAGTGGAGTACAGTAGAGGTGGAGTACAGTGGAGCACATTAGAGGTGGAGTACAGAAGAGTACTGTAGAGGTAGAGTACAGTAGAGATAGAGTACAGTGGAGCACAGTAGATATAGAGTACAGTGGAGCACAATAGAGGTAGAGTACAGTGGAGTACAGTTGAGATAGAGTACAGTGGAGTACAGTAGAGGTAGAGTACAGTGGAGTACAGTAGAGATAGAGTACAGTGGAGTACAGTAGAGGTAGAGTACAGTAGAGTACAGTAGAGTACAGTAGAGGTAGAGTACAGTGGAGTACAGTAGAGATAGAGTACAGTGGAGCGCAGTAGTGGTAGAGTACAGTGGAGTACAGTACATATAGACTACAGTGGAGCACAGTGGAGCACAGTAGAGATAGAGTACAGTGGAGTACAGTAGAGGTAGAGTACAGTGGAGTACAGTAGAGATAGAGTACAGTGGAGCACAGTAGAGATAGAGTACAGTGGAGTACAGTAGAGGTAGAGTACAGTGGAGTAAAGTAGAGGTAGAGTACAGTGGAGTACAGTAGAGTTGGAGTACAGTGGAGTACAGTGGAGCACATTAGAGGTGGAGTACAGAAGAGTACTGTAGAGGTAGAGTACAGTAGAGATAGAGTATAGTGGAGCACAGTAGAGATAGAGTACAGTGGGGCACATTAGAGGTAGAGTACAGTGGAGTACAGTAGAGGTAGAGTACAGTGGAGTACAGTAGAGGTAGAGTACAGTAGAGTACAGTAGAGGTAAAGTACAGTGGAGTACAGTAGAGATAGAGTACAGTGGAGCACAGTAGTGGTAGAGTAGAGTGGAGTACAGTACAGATAGACTACAATGGAGCACAGTAGAGATAGAGTACAGTGGAGTACAGTAGAGATAGAGTACAGTGGAGTACAGTAGAGGTAGAGTACAGAGGAGCACAGTAGAGATAGAGTACAGTGGAGCACCTTAGAGGTAGAGTACAGTGGAGTACAGTAGAGTAGAGTACAGTAGAGGTAGAGTACAGTGGAGCACAGTAAAGGTAGAGTACAGTGGAGCACAGTAAAGATAGAGTACAGTTGAGTACAGTAGAGGTAGAGTACAGTAGAGTACAGTAGATGTAGAGTACAGAGGAGCACATTAGAGGTAGAGTACAGTGGAGTACGGAAGAGGTAGAATACAGTGGAGTACAGTAGAGATAGAGTACAGTGGAGTACAGTTGAAGTAGAGTATAGTGGAGCACAGTAGAGATAGAGTACAGTGGAGTAGAGTAGAGGTAGAGAACAGTGCAGTACAGTAGAGGTAGAGTACAGTGGAGCACAGTAGAGATAGAGTACAGTGGAGTACAGTAGAGGTAGAGTACAGTGGAGTAAAGTAGAGGTAGAGTACAGTGGAGTACAGTAGAGGTGGAGTACAGTGGAGTACATTAGAGGTGGAGTACAGAAGAGTACTGTAGAGGTACAGTACAGTAGAGATAGAGTACAGTGGAGCACAGTAGAGATAGAGTACAGTGGAGCACAGTAGAGGTAGAGTACAGTGGAGTACAGTTGAGATAGAGTACAGTGGAGTACAGTAGAGGTAGAGTACAGTGGAGTACAGTAGAGATAGAGTACAGTGGAGTACAGTAGAGGTAGAGTACAGTAGAGTACAGTAGAGGTAGAGTACAGTGGAGTACAGTAGAGATAGAGTACAATGGAGCACAGTAGTGGTAGAGTACAGTGGAGTACAGTACAGATAGACTACAGTGGAGCACAGTAGAGATAGAGTACAGTGGAGTACAGTAGAGGTAGAGTACAGTGGAGTACAGTAGAGGTAGAGTACAGTGGAGTACAGTGGAGCACATTAGAGGTGGAATACAGTGGAGCACAGTAGAGGTAGAGTACAGTGGAGCACAGTAGAGGTAGAGTACAGTGGAGTACAGTAGAGGTTGAGTACAGTGGAGTACAGTAGAGTAGAGTAGAGTACAATAGAGCACAGTAGAGGTAGAGTACAGTGGATCACAGTAGAGATAGAGTACAGTGGAGTACAGTAGAGGTAGAGTACAGTGGAGTACAGTAGAGGTAGAGTACAGTGGAGCACATTAGAGGTAGAGTACAGTGGAGTAGAGTAGAGGTAGAGTACAGTGGAGTACAGTAGCGGTAGAGTACAGTGGAGTACAGTAGAGGTAGAGTACAGTGGAGTACAGTAGAGGTAGAGTACAATGGAGTACAATAGAGTAGAGTACAGTAGATCACAGTAGAGGTAGAGTACAGTGGAGCACAGTAGAGATAGAGTACAGTGGAGTACAGTAGAGGTAGAGTACAGTGGAGTACAGTCGAGGTGGAGTACAGTAGAGTACAGTAGAGGTAGAGAACAGTACAGTACAGTAGAGGTAGAGTACAGTGGAGTACAGTAGAGAGAGAGTACAGTGGAGCACAGTAGAGATAGACTACAGTGGAGTACAGTAGAGGTAGAGAACAGTACAGTACAGTAGAGGTAGAGTACAGTAGAGTACAGTAGAGATAGTGTACAGTGGAGCACAGTAGAGGTAGAGTACAGTGGAGTACAGTTGAGGTAGAGTACAGTGGAGCACATTAGAGGTGGATTACAGTAGAGATAGAGTACAGTAGAGTACAGTAGAGGTAGAGTACAGTGGAGTACAGTAGAGATAGAGTACAGTGGAGCACAGTAGAAGTAGAGTACAGTGGAGTACAGTAGAGGTAGAGTACAGTGGAGTACAGTAGAGTAGAGTAGAGTACAGTAGAGCACAGTAGAGGTAGAGTACAGTGGAGCACAGTAGAGATGGAGTACAGTGGAGTACAGTAGAGGTAGAGTACAGTGGAGTACAGTAGAGGTAGAGTACAGTGGAGCACATTAGAGGTAGAGTACAGTGGAGTACAGTAGAGGTAGAGTACAGTGGAGTACAGTAGAGAAAGAGTACAGTGGAGTACAGTAGAGGTAGAGTACAGTTGAGTACAGTAGAGATAGTGTACAGTGGAGCACAGTAGAGGTAGAGTACAGTGGAGTACAGTAGAGGTAGAGTACAGTGGAGCACATTAGAGGTGGATTACAGTAGAGATAGAGTACAGTAGAGTACAGTAGAGGTAGAGTACAGTAGAGATAGAGTACAGTGGAGCACAGTAGATATAGAGTACAGTGGAGCACAATAGAGGTAGAGTACAGTAGAGTACAGTAGAGGTAGAGTACAGTACAGTACAGTAGAGGTAGAGTACAGTGGAGTAGAGTACAGAGAGAGTACAGTGGAGCACAGTAGAGATAGACTACAGTGGAGTACAGTAGAGGTAGAGAACAGTGGAGCACAATAGAGGTAGAGTACAGTGGAGTACAGTAGAGGTAGAGTACAGTACAGTACAGTAGAGGTAGAGTACAGTGGAGTAGAGTAGAGAGAGAGTACAGTGGAGCACAGTAGAGATAGACTACAGTGGAGTACAGTAGAGGTAAAGAACAGTACAGTACAGTAGAGGTAGAGTACAGTAGAGTACAGTAGAGATAGAGTACAGTGGAGCACAGTAGAGATAGAGTACAGTGGAGTACAGTAGAGGTAGAGTACAGTGGAGTAAAGTAGAGGTAGAGTACAGTGGAGTACAGTAGAGTTGGAGTACAGTGGAGTACAGTGGAGCACATTAGAGGTGGAGTACAGAAGAGTACTGTAGAGGTAGAGTACAGTGGAGTACAGTAGAGATAGAGTACAGTGGAGTACAGTAGAGGTAGAGTACAGTAGAGTACAGTAGAGGTAGAGTACAGTGGAGTACAGTACATATAGACTACAGTGGAGCACAGTGGAGCACAGTAGAGATAGAGTACAGTGGAGTACAGTAGAGGTAGAGTACAGTGGAGTACAGTAGAGGTAGAGTACAGTGGAGCACAGTAGAGGTAGAGTACAGTGGAGCACAGTAGAGGTAGAGTACAGTGGAGTACAGTAGAGTAGAGTAGAGTACAGTAGAGCACAGTAGAGGTAGAGTACAGTGGAGCACAGTAGAGATAGAGTACAGTGGAGTACAGTAGAGGTAGAGTACAGTGGAGTACAGTAGAGGTAGAGTACAGTGGAGCACATTAGAGGTAGAGTACAGTGGAGTACAGTAGAGGTAGAGTACAGTGGAGTACAGTAGCGGTAGAGTACAGTGGAGTACAGTAGAGGTAGAGTACAGTGGAGTACAGTAGAGGTAGAGTACAGTGGAGTACAGTAGAGGTAGAGTACAGTGGAGTACAATAGAGTAGAGTACAGTAGATCACACTAGAGGTAGAGTACAGTGGAGCACAGTAGAGATAGAGTACAGTGGAGTACAGTAGAGGTAGAGTACAGTGGAGTACAGTCGAGGTGGAGTACAATAGAGTACAGTAGAGGTAGAGAACAGTACAGTACAGTAGAGGTAGAGTACAGTGGAGTAGAGTAGAGAGAGAGTACAGTGGAGCACAGTAGAGATAGACTACAGTGGAGTACAGTAGAGGTAGAGAACAGTACAGTACAGTAGAGGTAGAGTACAGTAGAGTACAGTAGAGATAGAGTACAGTGGAGCACAGTAGAGATAGAGTACAGTGGAGTACAGTAGAGGAAGAGTACAGTGGAGTAAAGTAGAGGTAGAGTACAGTGGAGTACAGTAGAGTTGGAGTACAGTGGAGTACAGTGGAGCACATTAGAGGTGGAGTACAGAAGAGTACTGTAGAGGTAGAGTACAGTAGAGAGAGTATAGTGGGGCACAGTAGAGATAGAGTACAGTGGAGTACAGTAGAGGTAGAGTACAGTGGAGTACAGTAGAGGTAGAGTACAGTGGAGTACAGTCGAGGTGGAGTACAATAGAGTACAGTAGAGGTAGAGAACAGTACAGTACAGTAGAGGTAGAGTACAGTGGAGTAGAGTAGAGAGAGAGTACAGTGGAGCACAGTAGAGATAGACTACAGTGGAGTACAGTAGAGGTAGAGAACAGTACAGTACAGTAGAGGTAGAGTACAGTAGAGTACAGTAGAGATAGAGTACAGTGGAGCACAGTAGAGATAGAGTACAGTGGAGTACAGTAGAGGAAGAGTACAGTGGAGTAAAGTAGAGGTAGAGTACAGTGGAGTACAGTAGAGTTGGAGTACAGTGGAGTACAGTGGAGCACATTAGAGGTGGAGTACAGTGGAGTACAGTAGAGGTAGAGTACAGTGGAGTACAGTAGAGGTAGAGTAGAGTAGAGTACAGTAGAGGTAGAGTACAGTGGAGTACAGTAGAGATAGAGTACAGTGGAGCACAGTAGTGGTAGAGTAGAGTGGAGTACAGTACAGATAGACTACAATGGAGCACAGTAGAGATAGAGTACAGTGGAGTACAGTAGAGATAGAGTACAGTGGAGTACAGTAGAGGTAGAGTACAGAGGAGCACAGTAGAGATAGAGTACAGTGTAGCACAGTAGAGGTAGAGTACAGTGGAGTACAGTAGAGTAGAGTACAGTAGAGGTAGAGTACAGTGGAGCACAGTAAAGGTAGAGTACAGTGGAGCACAGTAAAGATAGAGTACAGTGGAGTACAGTAGAGGTAGAGTACAGTAGAGTACAGTAGATGTAGAGTACAGAGGAGCACATTAGAGGTAGAGTACAGTGGAGTACGGAAGAGGTAGAATACAGTGGAGTACAGTAGAGATAGAGTACAGTGGAGTACAGTTGAAGTAGAGTATAGTGGAGCACAGTAGAGATAGAGTACAGTGGAGTACAGTAGAGGTAGAGAACAGTGCAGTACAGTAGAGGTAGAGTACAGTGGAGTACAGTAGAGATAGAGTACAGTGGAGCACAGTAGAGATAGAGTACAGTGGAGTAAAGTAGATGTAGAGTACAGTGGAGTAAAGTAGAGGTAGAGTACAGTGGAGTACAGTAGAGGTGGAGTACAGTGGAGTACATTAGAGGTGGAGTACAGAAGAGTACTGTAGAGGTACAGTACAGTAGAGATAGAGTACAGTGGAGCACAGTAGAGATAGAGTACATTGGAGCACAGTAGAGGTAGAGTACAGTGGAGTACAGTTGAGATAGAGTACAGTGGAGTACAGTAGAGGTAGAGTACAGTGGAGTACAGTAGAGATAGAGTACAGTGGAGTACAGTAGAGGTAGAGTACAGTAGAGTACAGTAGAGGTAGAGTACAGTGGAGTACAGTAGAGATAGAGTACAATGGAGCACAGTAGTGGTAGAGTACAGTGGAGTACAGTACAGATAGACTACAGTGGAGCACAGTAGAGATAGAGTACAATGGAGTACAGTAGAGGTAGAGTACAGTGGAGTACAGTAGAGGTAGAGTACAGTGGAGTACAGTGGAGCAAATTAGAGGTGGAATACAGTGGAGCACAGTAGAGGTAGAGTACAGTGGAGCACAGTAGAGGTAGAGTACAGTGGAGTACAGTAGAGGTTGAGTACAGTGGAGTACAGTAGAGTAGAGTAGAGTACAGTAGAGCACAGTAGAGGTAGAGTACAGTGGATCACAGTAGAGATAGAGTACAGTGGAGTACAGTAGAGGTAGAGTACAGTGGAGTACAGTAGAGGTAGAGTACAGTGGAGCACATTAGAGGTAGAGTACAGTGGAGTAGAGTAGAGGTAGAGTACAGTGGAGTACAGTAGCGGTAGAGTACAGTGGAGTACAGTAGAGGTAGAGTACAGTGGAGTACAGTAGAGGTAGAGTACAATGGAGTACAATAGAGTAGAGTACAGTAGATCACAGTAGAGGTAGAGTACAGTGGAGCACAGTAGAGATTGAGTACAGTGGAGTACAGTAGAGGTAGAGTACAGTGGAGTACAGTCGAGGTGGAGTACAGTAGAGTACAGTAGAGGTAGAGAACAGTACAGTACAGTAGAGGTAGAGTACAGTGGAGTAGAGTAGAGAGAGAGTACAGTGGAGCACAGTAGAGATAGACTACAGTGGAGTACAGTAGAGGTAGAGAACAGTACAGTACAGTAGAGGTAGAGTACAGTAGAGTACAGTAGAGATAGTGTACAGTGGAGCACAGTAGAGGTAGAGTACAGTGGAGTACAGTAGAGGTAGAGTACAGTGGAGCACATTAGAGGTGGATTACAGTAGAGATAGAGTACAGTAGAGTACAGTAGAGGTAGAGTACAGTGGAGTACAGTAGAGATAGAGTACAGTGGAGCACAGTAGAAGTAGAGTACAGTGGAGTACAGTAGAGGTAGAGTACAGTGGAGTACAGTAGAGTAGAGTAGAGTACAGTAGAGCACAGTAGAGGTAGAGTACAGTGGAGCACAGTAGAGATAGAGTACAGTGGAGTACAGTAGAGGTAGAGTACAGTGGAGTACAGTAGAGGTAGAGTACAGTGGAGCACATTAGAGGTAGAGTACAGTGGAGTACAGTAGAGGTAGAGTACAGTGGAGTACAGTAGAGAAAGAGTACAGTGGAGTACAGTAGAGGTAGAGTACAGTTGAGTACAGTAGAGATAGTGTACAGTGGAGCACAGTAGAGGTAGAGTACAGTGGAGTACAGTAGAGGTAGAGTACAGTGGAGCACATTAGAGGTGGATTACAGTAGAGATAGAGTACAGTAGAGTACAGTAGAGGTAGAGTACAGTAGAGATAGAGTACAGTGGAGCACAGTAGATATAGAGTACAGTGGAGCACAATAGAGGTAGAGTACAGTGGAGTACAGTAGAGGTAGAGTACAGTACAGTACAGTAGAGGTAGAGTACAGTGGAGTAGAGTAGAGAGAGAGTACAGTGGAGCACAGTAGAGATAGACTACAGTGGAGTACAGTAGAGGTAGAGAACAGTGGAGCACAATAGAGGTAGAGTACAGTGGAGTACAGTAGAGGTAGAGTACAGTACAGTACAGTAGAGGTAGAGTACAGTGGAGTAGAGTAGAGAGAGAGTACAGTGGAGCACAGTAGAGATAGACTACAGTGGAGTACAGTAGAGGTAGAGAACAGTACAGTACAGTAGAGGTAGAGTACAGTAGAGTACAGTAGAGATAGAGTACAGTGGAGCACAGTAGAGATAGAGTACAGTGGAGTACAGTAGAGGTAGAGTACAGTGGAGTAAAGTAGAGGTAGAGTACAGTGGAGTACAGTAGAGTTGGAGTACAGTGGAGTACAGTGGAGCACATTAGAGGTGGAGTACAGAAGAGTACTGTAGAGGTAGAGTACAGTGGAGTACAGTAGAGATAGAGTAGAGTGGAGTACAGTAGAGGTAGAGTACAGTAGAGTACAGTAGAGTACAGTAGAGGTAGAGTACAGTGGAGTACAGTAGAGATAGAGTACAGTGGAGCGCAGTAGTGGTAGAGTACAGTGGAGTACAGTACATATAGACTACAGTGGAGCACAGTGGAGCACAGTAGAGATAGAGTACAGTGGAGTACAGTAGAGGTAGAGTACAGTGGAGTACAGTAGAGGTAGAGTACAGTGGAGCACAGTAGAGGTAGAGTACAGTGGAGCACAGTAGAGGTAGAGTACAGTGGAGTACAGTAGAGTAGAGCACAGTGGAGCACAGTAGAGGTAGAGTACAGTGGAGCACAGTAGAGTAGAGTACAGTGGAGCACAGTAGAGGTAGACTACAGTGGAGCACAGTAGAGGTAGAGTACAGTGGAGTACAGTAGAGATAGAGTACAGTGGAGTACAGTAGAGATAGAGTACAGTGGAGCACAGTAGAGATAGAGTACAGTGGAGCACAGTAGAGGTAGAGTACAGTGGAGTACAGTAGAGTAGAGTACAGTAGAGCACAGTAGAGGTAGAGTACAGTGGAGCACAGTAGAGGTAGAGTACAGAGGAGCACAGTAGAGATAGAGTACAGTGGAGCACAGTAGAGGTAGAGTACAGTGGAGCACAGTAGAGTAGAGTACAGTAGAGCACATTAGAGGTAGAGTACAGTGGAGCACAGTAGAGGTAGAGTACAGTGGAGTACAGTAGAGATAGAGTACAGTGGAGTACAGTAGAGGTAGAGTACAGTGGAGTACAGTAGAGGTAGAGTACAGAGGAGCACAGTAGAGATAGAGTACAGTGGACCACAGTAGAGGTAGAGTACAGTGGAGTACAGTAGAGTAGAGTACAGTAGAGGTAGAGTACAGTGGAGCACAGTAAAGGTAGAGTACAGTGGAGCACAGTAGAGATAGAGTACAGTGGAGTACAGTAGAGGTACAGTACAGTGGAGTACAGTAGATGTAGAGTACAGAGGAGCACATTAGAGGTAGAGTACAGTGGAGTACAGTAGAGGTAGAATACAGTGCAGTACAGTGGAGGTAGAGTACAGTGGAGTACAGTAGAGATAGAGTACAGTGGAGCACAGTAGAGGTAGAGAACAGTGCAGTACAGTGGAGGTAGAGTACAGTGGAGTACAGTAGAGATAGAGTACAGTGGAGCACAGTAGAGATAGAGTACAGTGGAGTACAGTAGAGGTAGAGTACAGTGGAGAAAAGTAGAGGTAGAGTACAGTGGAGTAGAGTAGAGGTGGAGTACAGTGGAGTACAGTGGAGCACATTAGAGGTGGAGTACAGAAGAGTACTGTAGAGGTAGAGTACAGTAGAGATAGAGTACAGTGGAGCACAGTAGAGGTAGAGTACAGTGGAGTACAGTTGAGATAGAGTACAGTGGAGTACAGTAGAGGTAGAGTACAGTGGAGTACAGTAGAGGTAGAGTACAGTAGAGTACAGTAGAGGTAGAGTACAGTGGAGTACAGTAGAGATAGAGTACAGTGGAGCACAGTAGTGGTAGAGTACAGTGGAGTACAGTACAGATAGACTACAGTGGAGCACAGTAGAGATAGAGTACAGTGGAGTACAGTAGAGGTAGAGTACAGTGGAGTACAGTAGAGGTAGAGTACAGTGGAGTACAGTGGAGCACATTAGAGGTGGAGTACAGTGGAGCACAGTAGAGGTAGAGTACAGTGGAGCACAGTAGAGGTAGAGTACAGTGGAGTACAGTAGAGGTAGAGTACAGTGGAGTACAGTAGAGTAGAGTAGAGTACAGTAGAGCACAGTAGAGGTAGAGTACAGTGGAGCACAGTAGAGATAGAGTACAGTGGAGTACAGTAGAGGTAGAGTACAGTGGAGTACAGTAGAGGTAGAGTACAGTGGAGCACATTAGAGGTAGAGTACAGTGGAGTACAGTAGAGGTAGAGTACAGTGGAGTACAGTAGCGGTAGAGTACAGTGGAGTACAGTAAAGGTAGAGTACAGTGGAGTACAGTAGAGGTAGAGTACAGTGGAGTACAATAGAGTAGAGTACAGTAGATCACACTAGAGGTAGAGTACAGTGGAGCACAGTAAAGATAGAGTACAGTGGAGTACAGTAGAGGTAGAGTACAGTGGAGTACAGTCGAGGTGGAGTACAGTAGAGTACAGTAGAGGTAGAGAACAGTACAGTACAGTAGAGGTAGAGTACAGTGGAGTAGAGTAGAGAGAGAGTACAGTGGAGCACAGTAGAGATAGACTACAGTGGAGTATAGTAGAGGTAGAGAACAGTACAGTACAGTAGAGGTAGAGTACAGTAGAGTACAGTAGAGATAGTGTACAGTGGAGCACAGTAGAGATAGAGTACAGTGGAGTACAGTAGAGGTAGAGTACAGTGGAGTACAGTAGAGGTAGAGTACAGTGGAGCACATTAGAGGTGGATTACAGTAGAGTACAGTAGAGATAGAGTACAGTAGAGTACAGTAGAGGTAGAGTAGAGTGGAGTACAGTAGAGATAGAGTACAGTGGAGCACAGTAGAGATAGAGTACAGTGGAGTACAGTAGAGGTAGAGTACAGTGGAGTACAGTAGAGGTAGAGTACAGTGGAGTACAGTGGAGCACATTAGAGGTGGAGTACAGTGGAGCACAGTAGAGGTAGAGTACAGTGGAGCACAGTAGAGGTAGAGTACAGTGGAGTACAGTAGAGGTAGAGTACAGTGGAGTACAGTAGAGTAGAGTAGAGTACAGTAGAGCACAGTAGAGGTAGAGTACAGTGGAGCACAGTAGAGATAGAGTACAGTGGAGTACAGTAGAGGTAGAGTACAGTGGAGTACAGTAGAGGTAGAGTACAGTGGAGCACATTAGAGGTAGAGTACAGTGGAGTACAGTAGAGGTAGAGTACAGTGGAGTACAGTAGCGGTAGAGTACAGTGGAGTACAGTAAAGGTAGAGTACAGTGGAGTACAGTAGAGGTAGAGTACAGTGGAGTACAATAGAGTAGAGTACAGTAGATCACACTAGAGGTAGAGTACAGTGGAGCACAGTAAAGATAGAGTACAGTGGAGTACAGTAGAGGTAGAGTACAGTGGAGTACAGTCGAGGTGGAGTACAGTAGAGTACAGTAGAGGTAGAGAACAGTACAGTACAGTAGAGGTAGAGTACAGTGGAGTAGAGTAGAGAGAGAGTACAGTGGAGCACAGTAGAGATAGACTACAGTGGAGTACAGTAGAGGTAGAGAACAGTACAGTACAGTAGAGGTAGAGTACAGTAGAGTACAGTAGAGATAGTGTACAGTGGAGCACAGTAGAGATAGAGTACAGTGGAGTACAGTAGAGGTAGAGTACAGTGGAGTACAGTAGAGGTAGAGTACAGTGGAGCACATTAGAGGTGGATTACAGTAGAGTACAGTAGAGATAGAGTACAGTAGAGTACAGTAGAGGTAGAGTAGAGTGGAGTACAGTAGAGATAGAGTACAGTGGAGCACAGTAGAAGTAGAGTACAGTGGAGTACAGTAGAGGTAGAGTACAGTAGAGTACAGTAGAGGTAGAGTACAGTGGAGTACAGTGGAGCACATTAGAGGTGGATTACAGTGGAGCACAGTAGAGGTAGAGTACAGTGGAGCAAAGTAGAGGTAGAGTACAGTGGAGTAGAGTAGAGGTAGAGTACAGTGGAGTACAGTAGAGTAGAGTAGAGTACAGTAGAGCACAGTAGAGGTAGAGTACAGTGGAGCACAGTAGAGTAGAGTAGAGTGGAGTACAGTAGAGGTAGAGTACAGTGGAGTAAAGTAGAGGTAGAGTACAGTGGAGTACAGTAGAGTAGAGTACAGTGGAGCACAGTAGAGGTAGAGTACAGTGGAGTACAGTAGAGGTAGAGTACAGTGGTGTACACTTTTTGTAGAGTACAGAGGAGCACAGTAGAGGTAGAGTACAGTGGAGCACAGTAGAGGTAGAGTACAGTGGAGCACAGTAGAGATAGAGTACAGTGGAGTACAGTAGAGGTAGAGTACAGTGGAGTACAGTAGAGGTAGAGTACAGTGGAGTACAGTAGAGGTAGAGTACAGTGGAGTACAGTAGAGTAGAGTACAGTGGAGCACATTAGAGGTAGAGTACAGTGGAGTAGAGTAGAGGTAGAGTACAGTGGAGTACAGTAGCGGTAGAGTACAGTGGAGTACAGTAGAGGTAGAGTACAGTGGAGTACAGTAGAGGTAGAGTACAATGGAGTACAATAGAGTAGAGTACAGTAGATCACAGTAGAGGTAGAGTACAGTGGAGTACAGTAGAGATTGAGTACAGTGGAGTACAGTAGAGGTAGAGTACAGTGGAGTACAGTCGAGGTGGAGTACAGTAGAGTACAGTAGAGGTAGAGAACAGTACAGTACAGTAGAGGTAGAGTACAGTGGAGTAGAGTAGAGAGAGAGTACAGTGGAGCACAGTAGAGATAGACTACAGTGGAGTACAGTAGAGGTAGAGAACAGTACAGTACAGTAGAGGTAGAGTACAGTAGAGTACAGTAGAGATAGTGTACAGTGGAGCACAGTAGAGGTAGAGTACAGTGGAGTACAGTAGAGGTAGAGTACAGTGGAGCACATTAGAGGTGGATTACAGTAGAGATAGAGTACAGTAGAGTACAGTAGAGGTAGAGTACAGTGGAGTACAGTAGAGATAGAGTACAGTGGAGCACAGTAGAAGTAGAGTACAGTGGAGTACAGTAGAGGTAGAGTACAGTGGAGTACAGTAGAGTAGAGTAGAGTACAGTAGAGCACAGTAGAGGTAGAGTACAGTGGAGCACAGTAGAGATAGAGTACAGTGGAGTACAGTAGAGGTAGAGTACAGTGGAGTACAGTAGAGGTAGAGTACAGTGGAGCACATTAGAGGTAGAGTACAGTGGAGTACAGTAGAGGTAGAGTACAGTGGAGTACAGTAGAGAAAGAGTACAGTGGAGTACAGTAGAGGTAGAGTACAGTTGAGTACAGTAGAGATAGTGTACAGTGGAGCACAGTAGAGGTAGAGTACAGTGGAGTACAGTAGAGGTAGAGTACAGTGGAGCACATTAGAGGTGGATTACAGTAGAGATAGAGTACAGTAGAGTACAGTAGAGGTAGAGTACAGTAGAGATAGAGTACAGTGGAGCACAGTAGATATAGAGTACAGTGGAGCACAATAGAGGTAGAGTACAGTGGAGTACAGTAGAGGTAGAGTACAGTACAGTACAGTAGAGGTAGAGTACAGTGGAGTAGAGTAGAGAGAGAGTACAGTGGAGCACAGTAGAGATAGACTACAGTGGAGTACAGTAGAGGTAGAGAACAGTGGAGCACAATAGAGGTAGAGTACAGTGGAGTACAGTAGAGGTAGAGTACAGTACAGTACAGTAGAGGTAGAGTACAGTGGAGTAGAGTAGAGAGAGAGTACAGTGGAGCACAGTAGAGATAGACTACAGTGGAGTACAGTAGAGGTAGAGAACAGTACAGTACAGTAGAGGTAGAGTACAGTAGAGTACAGTAGAGATAGAGTACAGTGGAGCACAGTAGAGATAGAGTACAGTGGAGTACAGTAGAGGTAGAGTACAGTGGAGTAAAGTAGAGGTAGAGTACAGTGGAGTACAGTAGAGTTGGAGTACAGTGGAGTACAGTGGAGCACATTAGAGGTGGAGTACAGAAGAGTACTGTAGAGGTAGAGTACAGTGGAGTACAGTAGAGATAGAGTAGAGTGGAGTACAGTAGAGGTAGAGTACAGTAGAGTACAGTAGAGTACAGTAGAGGTAGAGTACAGTGGAGTACAGTAGAGATAGAGTACAGTGGAGCGCAGTAGTGGTAGAGTACAGTGGAGTACAGTACATATAGACTACAGTGGAGCACAGTGGAGCACAGTAGAGATAGAGTACAGTGGAGTACAGTAGAGGTAGAGTACAGTGGAGTACAGTAGAGGTAGAGTACAGTGGAGCACAGTAGAGGTAGAGTACAGTGGAGCACAGTAGAGGTAGAGTACAGTGGAGTACAGTAGAGTAGAGCACAGTGGAGCACAGTAGAGGTAGAGTACAGTGGAGCACAGTAGAGTAGAGTACAGTGGAGCACAGTAGAGGTAGACTACAGTGGAGCACAGTAGAGGTAGAGTACAGTGGAGTACAGTAGAGATAGAGTACAGTGGAGTACAGTAGAGATAGAGTACAGTGGAGCACAGTAGAGATAGAGTACAGTGGAGCACAGTAGAGGTAGAGTACAGTGGAGTACAGTAGAGTAGAGTACAGTAGAGCACAGTAGAGGTAGAGTACAGTGGAGCACAGTAGAGGTAGAGTACAGAGGAGCACAGTAGAGATAGAGTACAGTGGAGCACAGTAGAGGTAGAGTACAGTGGAGCACAGTAGAGTAGAGTACAGTAGAGCACATTAGAGGTAGAGTACAGTGGAGCACAGTAGAGGTAGAGTACAGTGGAGTACAGTAGAGATAGAGTACAGTGGAGTACAGTAGAGGTAGAGTACAGTGGAGTACAGTAGAGGTAGAGTACAGAGGAGCACAGTAGAGATAGAGTACAGTGGACCACAGTAGAGGTAGAGTACAGTGGAGTACAGTAGAGTAGAGTACAGTAGAGGTAGAGTACAGTGGAGCACAGTAAAGGTAGAGTACAGTGGAGCACAGTAGAGATAGAGTACAGTGGAGTACAGTAGAGGTACAGTACAGTGGAGTACAGTAGATGTAGAGTACAGAGGAGCACATTAGAGGTAGAGTACAGTGGAGTACAGTAGAGGTAGAATACAGTGCAGTACAGTGGAGGTAGAGTACAGTGGAGTACAGTAGAGATAGAGTACAGTGGAGCACAGTAGAGGTAGAGAACAGTGCAGTACAGTGGAGGTAGAGTACAGTGGAGTACAGTAGAGATAGAGTACAGTGGAGCACAGTAGAGATAGAGTACAGTGGAGTACAGTAGAGGTAGAGTACAGTGGAGAAAAGTAGAGGTAGAGTACAGTGGAGTAGAGTAGAGGTGGAGTACAGTGGAGTACAGTGGAGCACATTAGAGGTGGAGTACAGAAGAGTACTGTAGAGGTAGAGTACAGTAGAGATAGAGTACAGTGGAGCACAGTAGAGGTAGAGTACAGTGGAGTACAGTTGAGATAGAGTACAGTGGAGTACAGTAGAGGTAGAGTACAGTGGAGTACAGTAGAGGTAGAGTACAGTAGAGTACAGTAGAGGTAGAGTACAGTGGAGTACAGTAGAGATAGAGTACAGTGGAGCACAGTAGTGGTAGAGTACAGTGGAGTACAGTACAGATAGACTACAGTGGAGCACAGTAGAGATAGAGTACAGTGGAGTACAGTAGAGGTAGAGTACAGTGGAGTACAGTAGAGGTAGAGTACAGTGGAGTACAGTGGAGCACATTAGAGGTGGAGTACAGTGGAGCACAGTAGAGGTAGAGTACAGTGGAGCACAGTAGAGGTAGAGTACAGTGGAGTACAGTAGAGGTAGAGTACAGTGGAGTACAGTAGAGTAGAGTAGAGTACAGTAGAGCACAGTAGAGGTAGAGTACAGTGGAGCACAGTAGAGATAGAGTACAGTGGAGTACAGTAGAGGTAGAGTACAGTGGAGTACAGTAGAGGTAGAGTACAGTGGAGCACATTAGAGGTAGAGTACAGTGGAGTACAGTAGAGGTAGAGTACAGTGGAGTACAGTAGCGGTAGAGTACAGTGGAGTACAGTAAAGGTAGAGTACAGTGGAGTACAGTAGAGGTAGAGTACAGTGGAGTACAATAGAGTAGAGTACAGTAGATCACACTAGAGGTAGAGTACAGTGGAGCACAGTAAAGATAGAGTACAGTGGAGTACAGTAGAGGTAGAGTACAGTGGAGTACAGTCGAGGTGGAGTACAGTAGAGTACAGTAGAGGTAGAGAACAGTACAGTACAGTAGAGGTAGAGTACAGTGGAGTAGAGTAGAGAGAGAGTACAGTGGAGCACAGTAGAGATAGACTACAGTGGAGTATAGTAGAGGTAGAGAACAGTACAGTACAGTAGAGGTAGAGTACAGTAGAGTACAGTAGAGATAGTGTACAGTGGAGCACAGTAGAGATAGAGTACAGTGGAGTACAGTAGAGGTAGAGTACAGTGGAGTACAGTAGAGGTAGAGTACAGTGGAGCACATTAGAGGTGGATTACAGTAGAGTACAGTAGAGATAGAGTACAGTAGAGTACAGTAGAGGTAGAGTAGAGTGGAGTACAGTAGAGATAGAGTACAGTGGAGCACAGTAGAGATAGAGTACAGTGGAGTACAGTAGAGGTAGAGTACAGTGGAGTACAGTAGAGGTAGAGTACAGTGGAGTACAGTGGAGCACATTAGAGGTGGAGTACAGTGGAGCACAGTAGAGGTAGAGTACAGTGGAGCACAGTAGAGGTAGAGTACAGTGGAGTACAGTAGAGGTAGAGTACAGTGGAGTACAGTAGAGTAGAGTAGAGTACAGTAGAGCACAGTAGAGGTAGAGTACAGTGGAGCACAGTAGAGATAGAGTACAGTGGAGTACAGTAGAGGTAGAGTACAGTGGAGTACAGTAGAGGTAGAGTACAGTGGAGCACATTAGAGGTAGAGTACAGTGGAGTACAGTAGAGGTAGAGTACAGTGGAGTACAGTAGCGGTAGAGTACAGTGGAGTACAGTAAAGGTAGAGTACAGTGGAGTACAGTAGAGGTAGAGTACAGTGGAGTACAATAGAGTAGAGTACAGTAGATCACACTAGAGGTAGAGTACAGTGGAGCACAGTAAAGATAGAGTACAGTGGAGTACAGTAGAGGTAGAGTACAGTGGAGTACAGTCGAGGTGGAGTACAGTAGAGTACAGTAGAGGTAGAGAACAGTACAGTACAGTAGAGGTAGAGTACAGTGGAGTAGAGTAGAGAGAGAGTACAGTGGAGCACAGTAGAGATAGACTACAGTGGAGTACAGTAGAGGTAGAGAACAGTACAGTACAGTAGAGGTAGAGTACAGTAGAGTACAGTAGAGATAGTGTACAGTGGAGCACAGTAGAGATAGAGTACAGTGGAGTACAGTAGAGGTAGAGTACAGTGGAGTACAGTAGAGGTAGAGTACAGTGGAGCACATTAGAGGTGGATTACAGTAGAGTACAGTAGAGATAGAGTACAGTAGAGTACAGTAGAGGTAGAGTAGAGTGGAGTACAGTAGAGATAGAGTACAGTGGAGCACAGTAGAAGTAGAGTACAGTGGAGTACAGTAGAGGTAGAGTACAGTAGAGTACAGTAGAGGTAGAGTACAGTGGAGTACAGTGGAGCACATTAGAGGTGGATTACAGTGGAGCACAGTAGAGGTAGAGTACAGTGGAGCAAAGTAGAGGTAGAGTACAGTGGAGTAGAGTAGAGGTAGAGTACAGTGGAGTACAGTAGAGTAGAGTAGAGTACAGTAGAGCACAGTAGAGGTAGAGTACAGTGGAGCACAGTAGAGTAGAGTAGAGTGGAGTACAGTAGAGGTAGAGTACAGTGGAGTAAAGTAGAGGTAGAGTACAGTGGAGTACAGTAGAGTAGAGTACAGTGGAGCACAGTAGAGGTAGAGTACAGTGGAGTACAGTAGAGGTAGAGTACAGTGGTGTACACTTTTTGTAGAGTACAGAGGAGCACAGTAGAGGTAGAGTACAGTGGAGCACAGTAGAGGTAGAGTACAGTGGAGCACAGTAGAGATAGAGTACAGTGGAGTACAGTAGAGGTAGAGTACAGTGGAGTACAGTAGAGGTAGAGTACAGTGGAGTACAGTAGAGGTAGAGTACAGTGGAGTACAGTAGAGTAGAGTACAGTGGAGCACATTAGAGGTAGAGTACAGTGGAGTAGAGTAGAGGTAGAGTACAGTGGAGTACAGTAGCGGTAGAGTACAGTGGAGTACAGTAGAGGTAGAGTACAGTGGAGTACAGTAGAGGTAGAGTACAATGGAGTACAATAGAGTAGAGTACAGTAGATCACAGTAGAGGTAGAGTACAGTGGAGTACAGTAGAGATTGAGTACAGTGGAGTACAGTAGAGGTAGAGTACAGTGGAGTACAGTCGAGGTGGAGTACAGTAGAGTACAGTAGAGGTAGAGAACAGTACAGTACAGTAGAGGTAGAGTACAGTGGAGTAGAGTAGAGAGAGAGTACAGTGGAGCACAGTAGAGATAGACTACAGTGGAGTACAGTAGAGGTAGAGAACAGTACAGTACAGTAGAGGTAGAGTACAGTAGAGTACAGTAGAGATAGTGTACAGTGGAGCACAGTAGAGGTAGAGTACAGTGGAGTACAGTAGAGGTAGAGTACAGTGGAGCACATTAGAGGTGGATTACAGTAGAGATAGAGTACAGTAGAGTACAGTAGAGGTAGAGTACAGTGGAGTACAGTAGAGATAGAGTACAGTGGAGCACAGTAGAAGTAGAGTACAGTGGAGTACAGTAGAGGTAGAGTACAGTGGAGTACAGTAGAGTAGAGTAGAGTAGAGTACAGTAGAGCACAGTAGAGGTAGAGTACAGTGGAGCACAGTAGAGATAGAGTACAGTGGAGTACAGTAGAGGTAGAGTACAGTGGAGTACAGTAGAGGTAGAGTACAGTGGAGCACATTAGAGGTAGAGTACAGTGGAGTACAGTAGAGGTAGAGTACAGTGGAGTACAGTAGAGAAAGAGTACAGTGGAGTACAGTAGAGGTAGAGTACAGTTGAGTACAGTAGAGATAGTGTACAGTGGAGCACAGTAGAGGTAGAGTACAGTGGAGTACAGTAGAGGTAGAGTACAGTGGAGCACATTAGAGGTGGATTACAGTAGAGATAGAGTACAGTAGAGTACAGTAGAGGTAGAGTACAGTAGAGATAGAGTACAGTGGAGCACAGTAGATATAGAGTACAGTGGAGCACAATAGAGGTAGAGTACAGTGGAGTACAGTAGAGGTAGAGTACAGTACAGTACAGTAGAGGTAGAGTACAGTGGAGTAGAGTAGAGAGAGAGTACAGTGGAGCACAGTAGAGATAGACTACAGTGGAGTACAGTAGAGGTAGAGAACAGTGGAGCACAATAGAGGTAGAGTACAGTGGAGTACAGTAGAGGTAGAGTACAGTACAGTACAGTAGAGGTAGAGTACAGTGGAGTAGAGTAGAGAGAGAGTACAGTGGAGCACAGTAGAGATAGACTACAGTGGAGTACAGTAGAGGTAGAGAACAGTACAGTACAGTAGAGGTAGAGTACAGTAGAGTACAGTAGAGATAGAGTACAGTGGAGCACAGTAGAGATAGAGTACAGTGGAGTACAGTAGAGGTAGAGTACAGTGGAGTAAAGTAGAGGTAGAGTACAGTGGAGTACAGTAGAGTTGGAGTACAGTGGAGTACAGTGGAGCACATTAGAGGTGGAGTACAGAAGAGTACTGTAGAGGTAGAGTACAGTGGAGTACAGTAGAGATAGAGTAGAGTGGAGTACAGTAGAGGTAGAGTACAGTAGAGTACAGTAGAGTACAGTAGAGGTAGAGTACAGTGGAGTACAGTAGAGATAGAGTACAGTGGAGCGCAGTAGTGGTAGAGTACAGTGGAGTACAGTACATATAGACTACAGTGGAGCACAGTGGAGCACAGTAGAGGTAGAGTACAGTGGAGTACAGTAGAGATAGAGTACAGTGGAGTACAGTAGAGATAGAGTACAGTGGAGCACAGTAGAGATAGAGTACAGTGGAGCACAGTAGAGGTAGAGTACAGTGGAGTACAGTAGAGTAGAGTACAGTAGAGCACAGTAGAGGTAGAGTACAGTGGAGCACAGTAGAGGTAGAGTACAGAGGAGCACAGTAGAGATAGAGTACAGTGGAGCACAGTAGAGGTAGAGTACAGTGGAGCACAGTAGAGTAGAGTACAGTAGAGCACATTAGAGGTAGAGTACAGTGGAGCACAGTAGAGGTAGAGTACAGTGGAGTACAGTAGAGATAGAGTACAGTGGAGTACAGTAGAGGTAGAGTACAGTGGAGTACAGTAGAGGTAGAGTACAGAGGAGCACAGTAGAGATAGAGTACAGTGGACCACAGTAGAGGTAGAGTACAGTGGAGTACAGTAGAGTAGAGTACAGTAGAGGTAGAGTACAGTGGAGCACAGTAAAGGTAGAGTACAGTGGAGCACAGTAGAGATAGAGTACAGTGGAGTACAGTAGAGGTACAGTACAGTGGAGTACAGTAGATGTAGAGTACAGAGGAGCACATTAGAGGTAGAGTACAGTGGAGTACAGTAGAGGTAGAATACAGTGCAGTACAGTGGAGGTAGAGTACAGTGGAGTACAGTAGAGATAGAGTACAGTGGAGCACAGTAGAGGTAGAGAACAGTGCAGTACAGTGGAGGTAGAGTACAGTGGAGTACAGTAGAGATAGAGTACAGTGGAGCACAGTAGAGATAGAGTACAGTGGAGTACAGTAGAGGTAGAGTACAGTGGAGAAAAGTAGAGGTAGAGTACAGTGGAGTACAGTAGAGGTGGAGTACAGTGGAGTACAGTGGAGCACATTAGAGGTGGAGTACAGAAGAGTACTGTAGAGGTAGAGTACAGTAGAGATAGAGTACAGTGGAGCACAGTAGAGGTAGAGTACAGTGGAGTACAGTGGAGTACAGTAGAGGTAGAGTACAGTAGAGTACAGTAGAGGTAGAGTACAGTGGAGTACAGTAGAGATAGAGTACAGTGGAGCACAGTAGTGGTAGAGTACAGTGGAGTACAGTACAGATAGACTACAGTGGAGCACAGTAGAGATAGAGTACAGTGGAGTACAGTAGAGGTAGAGTACAGTGGAGTACAGTAGAGGTAGAGTACAGTGGAGTACAGTGGAGCACATTAGAGGTGGAGTACAGTGGAGCACAGTAGAGGTAGAGTACAGTGGAGCACAGTAGAGGTAGAGTACAGTGGAGTACAGTAGAGGTAGAGTACAGTGGAGTACAGTAGAGTAGAGTAGAGTACAGTAGAGCACAGTAGAGGTAGAGTACAGTGGAGCACAGTAGAGATAGAGTACAGTGGAGTACAGTAGAGGTAGAGTACAGTGGAGTACAGTAGAGGTAGAGTACAGTGGAGCACATTAGAGGTAGAGTACAGTGGAGTACAGTAGAGGTAGAGTACAGTGGAGTACAGTAGCGGTAGAGTACAGTGGAGTACAGTAAAGGTAGAGTACAGTGGAGTACAGTAGAGGTAGAGTACAGTGGAGTACAATAGAGTAGAGTACAGTAGATCACACTAGAGGTAGAGTACAGTGGAGCACAGTAAAGATAGAGTACAGTGGACTACAGTAGAGGTAGAGTACAGTGGAGTACAGTCGAGGTGGAGTACAGTAGAGTACAGTAGAGGTAGAGAACAGTACAGTACAGTAGAGGTAGAGTACAGTGGAGTAGAGTAGAGAGAGAGTACAGTGGAGCACAGTAGAGATAGACTACAGTGGAGTACAGTAGAGGTAGAGAACAGTACAGTACAGTAGAGGTAGAGTACAGTAGAGTACAGTAGAGATAGTGTACAGTGGAGCACAGTAGAGATAGAGTACAGTGGAGTACAGTAGAGGTAGAGTACAGTGGAGTACAGTAGAGGTAGAGTACAGTGGAGCACATTAGAGGTGGATTACAGTAGAGTACAGTAGAGATAGAGTACAGTAGAGTACAGTAGAGGTAGAGTAGAGTGGAGTACAGTAGAGATAGAGTACAGTGGAGCACAGTAGAGATAGAGTACAGTGGAGTACAGTAGAGGTAGAGTACAGTGGAGTACAGTAGAGGTAGAGTACAGTGGAGTACAGTGGAGCACATTAGAGGTGGAGTACAGTGGAGCACAGTAGAGGTAGAGTACAGTGGAGCACAGTAGAGGTAGAGTACAGTGGAGTACAGTAGAGGTAGAGTACAGTGGAGTACAGTAGAGTAGAGTAGAGTACAGTAGAGCACAGTAGAGGTAGAGTACAGTGGAGCACAGTAGAGATAGAGTACAGTGGAGTACAGTAGAGGTAGAGTACAGTGGAGTACAGTAGAGGTAGAGTACAGTGGAGCACATTAGAGGTAGAGTACAGTGGAGTACAGTAGAGGTAGAGTACAGTGGAGTACAGTAGCGGTAGAGTACAGTGGAGTACAGTAAAGGTAGAGTACAGTGGAGTACAGTAGAGGTAGAGTACAGTGGAGTACAATAGAGTAGAGTACAGTAGATCACACTAGAGGTAGAGTACAGTGGAGCACAGTAAAGATAGAGTACAGTGGAGTACAGTAGAGGTAGAGTACAGTGGAGTACAGTCGAGGTGGAGTACAGTAGAGTACAGTAGAGGTAGAGAACAGTACAGTACAGTAGAGGTAGAGTACAGTGGAGTAGAGTAGAGAGAGAGTACAGTGGAGCACAGTAGAGATAGACTACAGTGGAGTACAGTAGAGGTAGAGAACAGTACAGTACAGTAGAGGTAGAGTACAGTAGAGTACAGTAGAGATAGTGTACAGTGGAGCACCGTAGAGATAGAGTACAGTGGAGTACAGTAGAGGTAGAGTACAGTGGAGTACAGTAGAGGTAGAGTACAGTGGAGCACATTAGAGGTGGATTACAGTAGAGTACAGTAGAGATAGAGTACAGTAGAGTACAGTAGAGGTAGAGTAGAGTGGAGTACAGTAGAGATAGAGTACAGTGGAGCACAGTAGAAGTAGAGTACAGTGGAGTACAGTAGAGGTAGAGTACAGTAGAGTACAGTAGAGGTAGAGTACAGTGGAGTACAGTGGAGCACATTAGAGGTGGATTACAGTGGAGCACAGTAGAGGTAGAGTACAGTGGAGCAAAGTAGAGGTAGAGTACAGTGGAGTAGAGTAGAGGTAGAGTACAGTGGAGTACAGTAGAGTAGAGTAGAGTACAGTAGAGCACAGTAGAGGTAGAGTACAGTGGAGCACAGTAGAGTAGAGTAGAGTGGAGTACAGTAGAGGTAGAGTACAGTGGAGTAAAGTAGAGGTAGAGTACAGTGGAGTACAGTAGAGTAGAGTACAGTGGAGCACAGTAGAGGTAGAGTACAGTGGAGTACAGTAGAGGTAGAGTACAGTGGTGTACACTTTTTGTAGAGTACAGAGGAGCACAGTAGAGGTAGAGTACAGTGGAGCACAGTAGAGGTAGAGTACAGTGGAGCACAGTAGAGATAGAGTACAGTGGAGTACAGTAGAGGTAGAGTACAGTGGAGTACAGTAGAGGTAGAGTACAGTGGAGTACAGTAGAGGTAGAGTACAGTGGAGTACAGTAGAGTAGAGTACAGTAGATCACAGTAGAGGTAGAGTACAGTGGAGCACAGTAGAGATAGAGTACAGTGGAGTACAGTAGAGGTAGAGTACAGTAGAGCCCAGTAGAGGTAGAGTACAGTGGAGTACAGTAGAGGTAGAGTACGGTGGAGTACAGTAGAGATAGAGTACAGTGGAGTACAGTAGAGGTAGAGTACAGTAGAGTACAGTAGAGGTAGAGTACAGTGGAGTACAGTAGAGATAGAGTACAGTGGAGCACAGTAGTGGTAGAGTAGAGTGGAGTACAGTACAGATAGACTACAGTGGAGCACAGTAGAGATAGAGTACAGTGGAGTACAGTAGAGGTAGAGTACAGTGGAGTACAGTAGAGGTAGAGTACAGTGGAGCACAGTAGAGGTAGAGTACAGTGGAGCACAGTAGAGGTAGAGTACAGTGGAGCACAGTAGAGATAGAGTACAGTGGAGTACAGTAGAGGTAGAGTACAGTGGAGTACAGTAGAGGTAGAGTACAGTGGAGCACATTAGAGGTAGAGTACAGTGGAGTAGAGTAGAGGTAGAGTACAGTGGAGTACAGTAGCGGTAGAGTACAGTGGAGTACAGTAGAGGTAGAGTACAGTGGAGTACAGTAGAGGTAGAGTACAGTGGAGTACAGTAGAGATAGAGTACAGTGGAGTACAATAGAGTAGAGTACAGTGGATCACAGTAGAGGTAGAGTACAGTGGAGCAGAGTAGAGATAGAGTACAGTGGAGTACAGTAGAGGTGGAGTACAGTGGAGTACAGTCGAGGTGGAGTACAGTAGAGTACAGTAGAGGTAGAGAACAGTACAGTACAGTAGAGGTAGAGTACAGTGGAGTAGAGAGAGAGTACAGTGGAGCACAGTAGAGATAGACTACAGTGGAGTACAGTAGAGGTAGAGAACAGTACAGTACAGTAGAGGTAGAGTACAGTAGAGTACAGTAGAGATAGTGTACAGTGGAGTACAGTAGAGGTAGAGTACAGTGGAGTACAGTAGAGATAGAGTACAGTGGAGTACAGTAGAGGTAGAGTACAGTAGAGTACAGTAGAGTACAGTAGAGGTAGAGTACAGTGGAGTACAGTAGAGATAGAGTACAGTGGAGCACAGTAGTGGTAGAGTACAGTGGAGTACAGTACATATAGACTACAGTGGAGCACAGTGGAGCACAGTAGAGATAGAGTACAGTGGAGTACAGTAGAGGTAGAGTACAGTGGAGTACAGTAGAGGTAGAGTACAGTGGAGCACAGTAGAGGTAGAGTACAGTGGAGCACAGTAGAGGTAGAGTACAGTGAAGTACAGTAGAGGTAGAGTACAGTGGAGTACAGTAGAGTAGAGTAGAGTACAGTAGAGCACAGTAGAGGTAGAGTACAGTGGAGCACAGTAGAGATAGAGTACAGTGGAGTACAGTAGAGGTAGAGTACAGTGGAGTACAGTAGAGGTAGAGTACAGTGGAGCACATTAGAGGTAGAGTACAGTGGAGTACAGTAGAGGTAGAGTACAGTGGAGTACAGTAGCGGTAGAGTACAGTGGAGTACAGTAGAGGTAGAGTACAGTGGAGTACAGTAGAGGTAGAGTACAATGGAGTACAGTAGAGGTAGAGTACAGTGGAGTACAATAGAGTAGAGTACAGTAGATCCCACTAGAGGTAGAGTACAGTGGAGCACAGTAGAGATAGAGTACAGTGGAGTACAGTAGAGGTAGAGTACAGTGGAGTACAGTAGAGGTAGAGTACAGTGGAGTACAGTGGAGCACATTAGAGGTGGATTACAGTGGAGCACAGTAGAGGTAGAGTACAGTGGAGCAAAGTAGAGGTAGAGTACAGTGGAGTAGAGTAGAGGTAGAGTACAGTGGAGTACAGTAGAGGTAGAGTAGAGTGGAGTACAGTAGAGATAGAGTACAGTGGAGCACAGTAGAAGTAGAGTACAGTGGAGTACAGTAGAGGTAGAGTACAGTAGAGTACAGTAGAGGTAGAGTACAGTGGAGTACAGTGGAGCACATTAGAGGTGGATTACAGTGGAGCACAGTAGAGGTAGAGTACAGTGGAGCAAAGTAGAGGTAGAGTACAGTGGAGTAGAGTAGAGGTAGAGTACAGTGGAGTACAGTAGAGTAGAGTAGAGTACAGTAGAGCACAGTAGAGGTAGAGTACAGTGGAGCACAGTAGAGTAGAGTAGAGTGGAGTACAGTAGAGGTAGAGTACAGTGGAGTAAAGTAGAGGTAGAGTACAGTGGAGTACAGTAGAGTAGAGTACAGTGGAGCACAGTAGAGGTAGAGTACAGTGGAGTACAGTAGAGGTAGAGTACAGTGGTGTACACTTTTTGTAGAGTACAGAGGAGCACAGTAGAGGTAGAGTACAGTGGAGCACAGTAGAGGTAGAGTACAGTGGAGCACAGTAGAGATAGAGTACAGTGGAGTACAGTAGAGGTAGAGTACAGTGGAGTACAGTAGAGGTAGAGTACAGTGGAGTACAGTATAGGTAGAGTACAGTGGAGTACAGTAGAGTAGAGTACAGTAGATCACAGTAGAGGTAGAGTACAGTGGAGCACAGTAGAGATAGAGTACAGTGGAGTACAGTAGAGGTAGAGTACAGTAGAGCCCAGTAGAGGTAGAGTACAGTGGAGTACAGTAGAGGTAGAGTACGGTGGAGTACAGTAGAGATAGAGTACAGTGGAGTACAGTAGAGGTAGAGTACAGTAGAGTACAGTAGAGGTAGAGTACAGTGGAGTACAGTAGAGATAGAGTACAGTGGAGCACAGTAGTGGTAGAGTAGAGTGGAGTACAGTACAGATAGACTACAGTGGAGCACAGTAGAGATAGAGTACAGTGGAGTACAGTAGAGGTAGAGTACAGTGGAGTACAGTAGAGGTAGAGTACAGTGGAGCACAGTAGAGGTAGAGTACAGTGGAGCACAGTAGAGGTAGAGTACAGTGGAGCACAGTAGAGATAGAGTACAGTGGAGTACAGTAGAGGTAGAGTACAGTGGAGTACAGTAGAGGTAGAGTACAGTGGAGCACATTAGAGGTAGAGTACAGTGGAGTAGAGTAGAGGTAGAGTACAGTGGAGTACAGTAGCGGTAGAGTACAGTGGAGTACAGTAGAGGTAGAGTACAGTGGAGTACAGTAGAGGTAGAGTACAGTGGAGTACAGTAGAGATAGAGTACAGTGGAGTACAATAGAGTAGAGTACAGTGGATCACAGTAGAGGTAGAGTACAGTGGAGCAGAGTAGAGATAGAGTACAGTGGAGTACAGTAGAGGTGGAGTACAGTGGAGTACAGTCGAGGTGGAGTACAGTAGAGTACAGTAGAGGTAGAGAACAGTACAGTACAGTAGAGGTAGAGTACAGTGGAGTAGAGAGAGAGTACAGTGGAGCACAGTAGAGATAGACTACAGTGGAGTACAGTAGAGGTAGAGAACAGTACAGTACAGTAGAGGTAGAGTACAGTAGAGTACAGTAGAGATAGTGTACAGTGGAGTACAGTAGAGGTAGAGTACAGTGGAGTACAGTAGAGATAGAGTACAGTGGAGTACAGTAGAGGTAGAGTACAGTAGAGTACAGTAGAGTACAGTAGAGGTAGAGTACAGTGGAGTACAGTAGAGATAGAGTACAGTGGAGCACAGTAGTGGTAGAGTACAGTGGAGTACAGTACATATAGACTACAGTGGAGCACAGTGGAGCACAGTAGAGATAGAGTACAGTGGAGTACAGTAGAGGTAGAGTACAGTGGAGTACAGTAGAGGTAGAGTACAGTGGAGCACAGTAGAGGTAGAGTACAGTGGAGCACAGTAGAGGTAGAGTACAGTGAAGTACAGTAGAGGTAGAGTACAGTGGAGTACAGTAGAGTAGAGTAGAGTACAGTAGAGCACAGTAGAGGTAGAGTACAGTGGAGCACAGTAGAGATAGAGTACAGTGGAGTACAGTAGAGGTAGAGTACAGTGGAGTACAGTAGAGGTAGAGTACAGTGGAGCACATTAGAGGTAGAGTACAGTGGAGTACAGTAGAGGTAGAGTACAGTGGAGTACAGTAGCGGTAGAGTACAGTGGAGTACAGTAGAGGTAGAGTACAGTGGAGTACAGTAGAGGTAGAGTACAATGGAGTACAGTAGAGGTAGAGTACAGTGGAGTACAATAGAGTAGAGTACAGTAGATCCCACTAGAGGTAGAGTACAGTGGAGCACAGTAGAGATAGAGTACAGTGGAGTACAGTAGAGGTAGAGTACAGTGGAGTACAGTAGAGGTAGAGTACAGTGGAGTACAGTGGAGCACATTAGAGGTGGATTACAGTGGAGCACAGTAGAGGTAGAGTACAGTGGAGCAAAGTAGAGGTAGAGTACAGTGGAGTAGAGTAGAGGTAGAGTACAGTGGAGTACAGTAGAGTAGAGTACAGTAGAGCACAGTAGAGGTAGAGTACAGTGGAGCACAGTAGAGTAGAGTACAGTGGAGTACAGTAGAGGTAGAGTACAGTGGAGTAAAGTAGAGGTAGAGTACAGTGGAGTACAGTAGAGTAGAGTACAGTGGAGCACAGTAGAGGTAGAGTACAGTGGAGTACAGTAGAGGTAGAGTACAGTGGAGTACACTTTTTGTAGAGTACAGAGGAGCACAGTAGAGGTAGAGTACAGTGGAGCACAGTAGAGGTAGAGTACAGTGGAGCACAGTAGAGATAGAGTACAGTGGAGTACAGTAGAGGTAGAGTACAGTGGAGTACAGTAGAGGTAGAGTACACTGGAGTACAGTAGAGGTAGAGTACAGTGGAGTACAGTAGAGTAGAGTACAGTAGATCACAGTAGAGGTAGAGTACAGTGGAGCACAGTAGAGATAGAGTACAGTGGAGTACAGTAGAGGTAGAGTACAGTAGAGCCCAGTAGAGGTAGAGTACAGTGGAGTACAGTAGAGGTAGAGTACAGTGGAGTACAGTAGAGATAGAGTACAGTGGAGTACAGTAGAGGTAGAGTACAGTAGAGGTAGAGTACAGTGTAGTACAGTAGAGATAGAGTACAGTGGAGCACAGTAGTGGTAGAGTACAGTGGAGTACAGTACAGATAGACTACAGTGGAGCACAGTAGAGATAGAGTACAGTGGAATACAGTAGAGGTAGAGTACAGTGGAGTACAGTAGAGGTAGAGTACAGTGGAGCACAGTAGAGGTAGAGTACAGTGGAGCACAGTACAGATAGACTACAGTGGAGCACAGTAGAGATAGAGTACAGTGGAGTACAGTAGAGGTAGAGTACAGTGGAGTACAGTAGAGGTAGAGTACAGTGGAGCACATTAGAGGTAGAGTACAGTGGAGTAGAGTAGAGGTAGAGTACAGTGGAGTACAGTAGCGGTAGAGTACAGTGGAGTACAGTGGAGTACAGTAGAGGTAGAGTACAGTGGAGTACAGTAGAGGTAGAGTACAGTGGAGTACAGTAGAGGTAGAGTACAGTGGAGTACAATAGAGTAGAGTACAGTAGATCACAGTAGAGGTAGAGTACAGTGGAGCAGAGTAGAGATAGAGTACAGTGGAGTACAGTAGAGGTAGAGTACAGTGGAGTACAGTCGAGGTGGAGTACAGTAGAGTACAGTAGAGGTAGAGAACAGTACAGTACAGTAGAGGTAGAGTACAGTGGAGTAGAGTAGAGAGAGAGTACAGTGGAGCACAGTAGAGATAGACTACAGTGGAGTACAGTAGAGGTAGAGAACAGTACAGTACAGTAGAGGTAGAGTACAGTAGAGTACAGTAGAGATAGTGTACAGTGGAGTACAGTAGAGGTAGAGTACAGTGGAGTACAGTAGAGATAGAGTACAGTGGAGTACAGTAGAGGTAGAGTACAGTGGAGTACAGTAGAGTACAGTAGAGGTAGAGTACAGTGGAGTACAGTAGAGATAGAGTACAGTGGAGCACAGTAGTGGTAGAGTAAAGTGGAGTACAGTACATATAGACTACAGTGGAGCACAGTGGAGCACAGTAGAGATAGAGTACAGGGGAGTACAGTAGAGGTACAGTACAGTGGAGTACAGTAGAGGTAGAGTACAGTGGAGCACAGTAGAGGTAGAGTACAGTGGAGCACAGTAGAGGTAGAGTACAGTGAAGTACAGTAGAGGTAGAGTACAGTGGAGTACAGTAGAGTAGAGTAGAGTACAGTAGAGCACAGTAGAGGTAGAGTACAGTGGAGCACAGTAGAGATAGAGTACAGTGGAGTACAGTAGAGGTAGAGTACAGTGGAGTACAGTAGAGGTAGAGTACAGTGGAGCACATTAGAAGTAGAGTACAGTGGAGCAGAGTAGAGATAGAGTACAGTGGAGTACAGTAGAGTACAGTAGAGGTAGAGAACAGTACAGTACAGTAGAGGTAGAGTACAGTGGAGTAGAGTAGAGAGAGAGTACAGTGGAGCACAGTAGAGATAGACTACAGTGGAGTACAGTAGAGGTAGAGAACAGTACAGTACAGTAGAGGTAGAGTACAGTAGAGTACAGTAGAGATAGTGTACAGTGGAGTACAGTAGAGGTAGAGTACAGTGGAGTACAGTAGAGATAGAGTACAGTGGAGTACAGTAGAGGTAGAGTACAGTGGAGTACAGTAGAGTACAGTAGAGGTAGAGTACAGTGGAGTACAGTAGAGATAGAGTACAGTGGAGCACAGTAGTGGTAGAGTACAGTGGAGTACAGTACATATAGACTACAGTGGAGCACAGTGGAGCACAGTAGAGATAGAGTACAGGGGAGTACAGTAGAGGTAGAGTACAGTGGAGTACAGTAGAGGTAGAGTACAGTGGAGCACAGTAGAGGTAGAGTACAGTGGAGCACAGTAGAGGTAGAGTACAGTGAAGTACAGTAGAGGTAGAGTACAGTGGAGTACAGTAGAGTAGAGTAGAGTACAGTAGAGCACAGTAGAGGTAGAGTACAGTGGAGCACAGTAGAGATAGAGTACAGTGGAGTACAGTAGAGGTAGAGTACAGTGGAGTACAGTAGAGGTAGAGTACAGTGGAGCACATTAGAAGTAGAGTACAGTGGAGTACAGTAGAGGTAGAGTACAGTGGAGTACAGTAGCGGTAGAGTACAGTGGAGTACAGTAGAGGTAGAGTACAGTGGAGTACAGTAGAGGTAGAGTACAATGGAGTACAGTAGAGGTAGAGTACAGTGGAGTACAATAGAGTAGAGTACAGTAGATCACACTAGAGGTAGAGTACAGTGGAGCACAGTAGAGATAGAGTACAGTGGAGTACAGTAGAGGTAGAGTACAGTGGAGTACAGTCGAGGTGGAGTACAGTAGAGTACAGTAGAGGTAGAGAACAGTACAGTACAGTAGAGGTAGAGTACAGTGGAGTACAGTCGAGGTGGAGTACAGTAGAGTACAGTAGAGGTAGAGAACAGTACAGTACAGTAGAGGTAGAGTACAGTGGAGTAGAGTAGAGAGAGAGTACAGTGGAGCACAGTAGAGATAGACTACAGTGGAGTACAGTAGAGGTAGAGAACAGTACAGTACAGTAGAGGTAGAGTACAGTAGAGTACAGTAGAGATAGAGTACAGTGGAGCACAGTAGAGATAGAGTACAGTGGAGTACAGTAGAGGTAGAGTACAGTGGAGTAAAGTAGAGGTAGAGTACAGTGGAGTACAGTAGAGTTGGAGTACAGTGGAGTACAGTGGAGCACATTAGAGGTGGAGTACAGAAGAGTACTGTAGAGGTAGAGTACAGTAGAGATAGAGTATAGTGGAGCACAGTAGAGATAGAGTACAGTGGGTCACAGTAGAGGTAGAGTACAGTGGAGTACAGTAGAGGTAGAGTACAGTGGAGTACAGTAGAGGTAGAGTACAGTAGAGTACAGTAGAGGTAGAGTACAGTGGAGTACAGTAGAGATAGAGTACAGTGGAGCACAGTAGTGGTAGAGTAGAGTGGAGTACAGTACAGATAGACTACAATGGAGCACAGTAGAGATAGAGTACAGTGGAGTACAGTAGAGATAGAGTACAGTGGAGTACAGTAGAGGTAGAGTACAGTGGAGTACAGTAGAGGTAGAGTACAGAGGAGCACAGTAGAGATAGAGTACAGTGGAGCACAGTAGAGGTAGAGTACAGTGGAGTACAGTAGAGTAGAGTACAGTAGAGGTAGAGTACAGTGGAGCACAGTAAAGGTAGAGTACAGAGTACAGGAGTACAGTAGAGTAGAGTAGAGTACAGTAGAGCACAGTAGAGGTAGAGTACAGTGGAGCACAGTAGAGATAGAGTACAGTGGAGTACAGTAGAGGTAGAGTACAGTGGAGTACAGTAGAGGTAGAGTACAGTGGAGCACATTAGAGGTAGAGTACAGTGGAGTACAGTAGAGGTAGAGTACAGTGGAGTACAGTAGCGGTAGAGTACAGTGGAGTACAGTAAAGGTAGAGTACAGTGGAGTACAGTAGAGGTAGAGTACAGTGGAGTACAATAGAGTAGAGTACAGTAGATCACACTAGAGGTAGAGTACAGTGGAGCACAGTAAAGATAGAGTACAGTGGAGTACAGTAGAGGTAGAGTACAGTGGAGTACAGTCGAGGTGGAGTACAGTAGAGTACAGTAGAGGTAGAGAACAGTACAGTACAGTAGAGGTAGAGTACAGTGGAGTAGAGTAGAGAGAGAGTACAGTGGAGCACAGTAGAGATAGACTACAGTGGAGTACAGTAGAGGTAGAGAACAGTACAGTACAGTAGAGGTAGAGTACAGTAGAGTACAGTAGAGATAGTGTACAGTGGAGCACAGTAGAGATAGAGTACAGTGGAGTACAGTAGAGGTAGAGTACAGTGGAGTACAGTAGAGGTAGAGTAGAGTGGAGCACATTAGAGGTGGATTACAGTAGAGTACAGTAGAGATAGAGTACAGTAGAGTACAGTAGAGGTAGAGTAGAGTGGAGTACAGTAGAGATAGAGTACAGTGGAGCACAGTAGAAGTAGAGTACAGTGGAGTACAGTAGAGGTAGAGTACAGTGGAGTACAGTAGAGTAGAGTAGAGTACAGTAGAGCACAGTAGAGGTAGAGTACAGTGGAGCACAGTAGAGATAGAGTACAGTGGAGTACAGTAGAGGTAGAGTACAGTGGAGTACAGTAGAGGTAGAGTACAGTGGAGCACATTAGAAGTAGAGTACAGTGGAGTACAGTAGAGGTAGAGTACAGTGGAGTACAGTAGCGGTAGAGTACAGTGGAGTACAGTAGAGGTAGAGTACAGTGGAGTACAGTAGAGGTAGAGTACAATGGAGTACAGTAGAGGTAGAGTACAGTGGAGTACAATAGAGTAGAGTACAGTAGATCACACTAGAGGTAGAGTACAGTGGAGCACAGTAGAGATAGAGTACAGTGGAGTACAGTAGAGGTAGAGTACAGTGGAGTACAGTCGAGGTGGAGTACAGTAGAGTACAGTAGAGGTAGAGAACAGTACAGTACAGTAGAGGTAGAGTACAGTGGAGTACAGTCGAGGTGGAGTACAGTAGAGTACAGTAGAGGTAGAGAACAGTACAGTACAGTAGAGGTAGAGTACAGTGGAGTAGAGTAGAGAGAGAGTACAGTGGAGCACAGTAGAGATAGACTACAGTGGAGTACAGTAGAGGTAGAGAACAGTACAGTACAGTAGAGGTAGAGTACAGTAGAGTACAGTAGAGATAGAGTACAGTGGAGCACAGTAGAGATAGAGTACAGTGGAGTACAGTAGAGGTAGAGTACAGTGGAGTAAAGTAGAGGTAGAGTACAGTGGAGTACAGTAGAGTTGGAGTACAGTGGAGTACAGTGGAGCACATTAGAGGTGGAGTACAGAAGAGTACTGTAGAGGTAGAGTACAGTAGAGATAGAGTATAGTGGAGCACAGTAGAGATAGAGTACAGTGGGTCACAGTAGAGGTAGAGTACAGTGGAGTACAGTAGAGGTAGAGTACAGTGGAGTACAGTAGAGGTAGAGTACAGTAGAGTACAGTAGAGGTAGAGTACAGTGGAGTACAGTAGAGATAGAGTACAGTGGAGCACAGTAGTGGTAGAGTAGAGTGGAGTACAGTACAGATAGACTACAATGGAGCACAGTAGAGATAGAGTACAGTGGAGTACAGTAGAGATAGAGTACAGTGGAGCACAGTAGAAGTAGAGTACAGTGGAGTACAGTAGAGGTAGAGTACAGTAGAGTACAGTAGAGGTAGAGTACAGTGGAGTACAGTGGAGCACATTAGAGGTGGATTACAGTGGAGCACAGTAGAGGTAGAGTACAGTGGAGCAAAGTAGAGGTAGAGTACAGTGGAGTAGAGTAGAGGTAGAGTACAGTGGAGTACAGTAGAGTAGAGTAGAGTACAGTAGAGCACAGTAGAGGTAGAGTACAGTGGAGCACAGTAGAGTAGAGTACAGTGGAGTACAATAGAGGTAGAGTACAGTGGAGTAAAGTAGAGGTAGAGTACAGTGGAGTACAGTAGAGTAGAGTACAATGGAGCACAGTAGAGGTAGAGTACAGTGGAGTACAGTAGAGGTAGAGTAGAGTGGAGTACACTTTTTGTAGAGTACAGAGGAGCACAGTAGAGGTAGAGTACAGTGGAGCACAGTAGAGGTAGAGTACAGTGGAGCACAGTAGAGATAGAGTACAGTGGAGTACAGTAGAGGTAGAGTACAGTGGAGTACAGTAGAGGTAGAGTACAGTGGAGTACAGTAGAGTAGAGTACAGTAGATCACAGTAGAGGTAGAGTACAGTGGAGCACAGTAGAGATAGAGTACAGTGGAGTACAGTAGAGGTAGAGTACAGTAGAGCCCAGTAGAGGTAGAGTACAGTGGAGTACAGTAGAGGTAGAGTACAGTGGAGTACAGTAGAGATAGAGTACAGTGGAGTACAGTAGAGGTAGAGTACAGTAGAGTACAGTAGAGGTAGAGTACAGTGGAGTACAGTAGAGGTAGAGTACAGTAGAGCACAGTAGAGGTAGAGTACAGTGGAGCACAGTAGAGATAGAGTACAGTGGAGTACAGTAGAGGTAGAGTACAGTGGAGTACAGTAGAGGTAGAGTACAGTGGAGCACAATTGAGGTAGAGTACAGTGGAGTACAGTAGAGGTAGAGTACAGTGGAGTACAGTAGCGGTAGAGTACAGTGGAGTACAGTAGAGGTAGAGTACAGTGGAGTACAGTAGAGGTAGAGTACAATGGAGTACAGTAGAGGTAGAGTACAGTGGAGTACAATAGAGTAGAGTACAGTAGATCACACTAGAGGTAGAGTACAGTGGAGCACAGTAGAGATAGAGTACAGTGGAGTACAGTAGAGGTAGAGTACAGTGGAGTACAGTCGAGGTGGAGTACAGTAGAGTACAGTAGAGGTAGAGAACAGTACAGTACAGTAGAGGTAGAGTACAGTGGAGTACAGTCGAGGTCGAGTACAGTAAACAACAGTAGAGGTAGAGAACAGTACAGTACAGTAGAGGTAGAGTACAGTGGAGTAGAGTAGAGAGAGAGTACAGTGGAGCACAGTAGAGATAGACTACAGTGGAGTACAGTAGAGGTAGAGAACAGTACAGTACAGTAGAGGTAGAGTACAGTAGAGTACAGTAGAGATAGAGTACAGTGGAGCACAGTAGAGATAGAGTACAGTGGAGTACAGTAGAGGTAGAGTACAGTGGAGTAAAGTAGAGGTAGAGTACAGTGGAGTACAGTAGAGTTGGAGTACAGTGGAGTACAGTGGAGCACATTAGAGGTGGAGTACAGAAGAGTACTGTAGAGGTAGAGTACAGTAGAGATAGAGTATAGTGGAGCACAGTAGAGATAGAGTACAGTGGGGCACAGTAGAGGTAGAGTACAGTGGAGTACAGTAGAGGTAGAGTACAGTGGAGTACAGTAGAGGTAGAGTACAGTAGAGTACAGTAGAGGTAGAGTACAGTGGAGTACAGTAGAGATAGAGTACAGTGGAGCACAGTAGTGGTAGAGTAGAGTGGAGTACAGTACAGATAGACTACAATGGAGCACAGTAGAGATAGAGTACAGTGGAGTACAGTAGAGATAGAGTACAGTGGAGTACAGAAGAGGTAGAGTACAGTGGAGTACAGTAGAGGTAGAGTACAGAGGAGCACAGTAGAGATAGAGTACAGTGGAGCACAGTAGAGGTAGAGTACAGTGGAGTACAGTAGAGTAGAGTACAGTAGAGGTAGAGTACAGTGGAGCACAGTAAAGGTAGAGTACAGTGGAGCACAGTAGAGATAGAGTACAGTGGAGTACAGTTGAAGTAGAGTATAGTGGAGCACAGTAGAGATAGAGTACAGTGGAGTACAGTAGAGGTAGAGAACAGTGCAGTACAGTAGAGGTAGAGGTTCAGTGGAGTACAGTAGAGATAGAGTACAGTGGAGCACAGTAGAGATAGAGTACAGTGGAGTACAGTAGAGGTAGAGTACAGTGGAGTAAAGTAGAGGTAGAGTACAGTGGAGTAGAGTAGAGGTGGAGTACAGTGGAGTACATTAGAGGTGGAGTACAGAAGAGTACTGTAGAGGTACAGTACAGTAGAGATAGAGTACAGTGGAGCACAGTAGAGATAGAGTACAGTGGAGCACAGTAGAGGTAAAGTACAGTGGAGTACAGTTGAGATAGAGTACAGTGGAGTACAGTAGAGGTAGAGTACAGTGGAGTACAGTAGAGATAGAGTACAGTGGAGTACAGTAGAGGTAGAGTACAGTAGAGTACAGTAGAGGTAGAGTACAGTGGAGTACAGTAGAGATAGAGTACAATGGAGCACAGTAGTGGTAGAGTACAGTGGAGTACAGTACATATAGACTACAGTGGAGCACAGTAGAGATAGAGTACAGTGGAGTACAGTAGAGGTAGAGTACAGTGGAGTACAGTAGAGGTAGAGTACAGTGGAGTACAGTGGAGCACATTAGAGGTGGAATACAGTGGAGCACAGTAGAGGTAGAGTACAGTGGAGCACAGTAGAGGTAGAGTACAGTGGAGTACAGTAGAGGTAGAGTACAGTAGAGTACAGTAGAGGTAGAGTACAGTGGAGTACAGTAGAGATAGAGTACAGTGGAGCACAGTAGTGGTAGAGTACAGTGGAGTACAGTACAGATAGACTACAGTGGAGCACAGTAGAGATAGAGTACAGTGGAGTACAGTAGAGGTAGAGTACAGTGGAGTACAATAGAGGTAGAGTACAGTGGAGTACAGTGGAGCACATTAGAGGTGGAGTACAGTGGAGAACAGTAGAGGTAGAGTACAGTGGAGCACAGTAGAGGTAGAGTACAGTGGAGTACAGTAGAGGTAGAGTACAGTGGAGTACAGTAGAGTAGAGTACAGTAGAGCACAGTAGAGGTAGAGTACAGTGGAGCACAGTAGAGATAGAGTACAGTGGAGTACAGTAGAGGTAGAGTACAGTGGAGTACAGTAGAGGTAGAGTACAGTGGAGCACATTAGAGGTAGAGTACAGTGGAGTACAGTAGAGGTAGAGTACAGTGGAGTACAGTAGCGGTAGAGTACAGTGGAGTACAGTAGAGGTAGAGTACAGTGGAGTACAGTAGAGGTAGAGTACAGTGGAGTACAATAGAGTAGAGTACAGTAGATCACACTAGAGGTAGAGTACAGTGGAGCACAGTAAAGATAGAGTACAGTGGAGTACAGTAGAGGTAGAGTACAGTGGAGTACAGTCGAGGTGGAGTACAGTAGAGTACAGTAGAGGTAGAGAACAGTACAGTACAGTAGAGGTAGAGTACAGTGGAGTAGAGTAGAGAGAGAGTACAGTGGAGCACAGTAGAGATAGACTACAGTGGAGTACAGTAGAGGTAGAGAACAGTACAGTACAGTAGAGGTAGAGTACAGTAGAGTACAGTAGAGATAGTGTACAGTGGAGCACAGTAGAGATAGAGTACAGTGGAGTACAGTAGAGGTAGAGTACAGTGGAGTACAGTAGAGGTAGAGTACAGTGGAGCACATTAGAGGTGGATTACAGTAGAGTACAGTAGAGATAGAGTACAGTAGAGTACAGTAGAGGTAGAGTAGAGTGGAGTACAGTAGAGATAGAGTACAGTGGAGCACAGTAGAAGTAGAGTACAGTGGAGTACAGTAGAGGTAGAGTACAGTAGAGTACAGTAGAGGTAGTGTACAGTGGAGTACAGTGGAGCACATTAGAGGTGGATTACAGTGGAGCACAGTAGAGGTAGAGTACAGTGGAGCAAAGTAGAGGTAGAGTACAGTGGAGTAGAGTAGAGGTAGAGTACAGTGGAGTACAGTAGAGTAGAGTAGAGTACAGTAGAGCACAGTAGAGGTAGAGTACAGTGGAGCACAGTAGAGTAGAGTACAGTGGAGTACAGTAGAGGTAGAGTACAGTGGAGTAAAGTAGAGGTAGAGTACAGTGGAGTACAGTAGAGTAGAGTACAGTGGAGCACAGTAGAGGTAGAGTACAGTGGAGTACAGTAGAGGTAGAGTACAGTGGAGTACACTTTTTGTAGAGTACAGAGGAGCACAGTAGAGGTAGAGTACAGTGGAGCACAGTAGAGGTAGAGTACAGTGGAGCACAGTAGAGATAGAGTACAGTGGAGTACAGTAGAGGTAGAGTACAGTGGAGTACAGTAGAGGTAGAGTACAGTGGAGTACAGTAGAGGTAGAGTACAGTGGAGTACAGTAGAGTAGAGTACAGTAGATCACAGTAGAGGTAGAGTACAGTGGAGCACAGTAGAGATAGAGTACAGTGGAGTACAGTAGAGGTAGACTACAGTAGAGCCCAGTAGAGGTAGAGTACAGTGGAGTACAGTAGAGGTAGAGTACAGTGGAGTACAGTAGAGATAGAGTACAGTGGAGTACAGTAGAGGTAGAGTACAGTAGAGTACAGTAGAGGTAGAGTACAGTGGAGTACAGTAGAGATAGAGTACAGTGGAGCACAGTAGTGGTAGAGTACAGTGGAGTACATTACAGATAGACTACAGTGGAGCACAGTAGAGATAGAGTACAGTGGAGTACAGTAGAGGTAGAGTACAGTGGAGTACAGTAGAGGTAGAGTACAGTGGAGCACATTAGAGGTAGAGTACAGTGGAGTAGAGTAGAGGTAGAGTACAGTGGAGTACAGTAGCGGTAGAGTACAGTGGAGTACAGTAGAGGTAGAGTACAGTGGAGTACAGTAGAGGTAGAGTACAGTGGAGTACAGTAGAGGTAGAGTACAGTGGAGTACAATAGAGTAGAGTACAGTAGATCACAGTAGAGGTAGAGTACAGTGGAGCAGAGTAGAGAGAGTACAGTGGAGTACAGTAGAGGTAGAGTACAGTGGAGTACAGTCGAGGTGGAGTACAGTAGAGTACAGTAGAGGTAGAGAACAGTACAGTACAGTAGAGGTAGAGTACAGTGGAGTAGAGTAGAGAGAGAGTACAGTGGAGCACAGTAGAGATAGACTACAGTGGAGTACAGTAGAGGTAGAGAACAGTACAGTACAGTAGAGGTAGAGTACAGTAGAGTACAGTAGAGATAGTGTACAGTGGAGTACAGTAGAGGTAGAGTACAGTGGAGTACAGTAGAGATAGAGTACAGTGGAGTACAGTAGAGGTAGAGTACAGTAGAGTACAGTAGAGTACAGTAGAGGTAGAGTACAGTGGAGTACAGTAGAGATAGAGTACAGTGGAGCACAGTAGTGGTAGAGTACAGTGGAGTACAGTACATATAGACTACAGTGGAGCACAGTGGAGCACAGTAGAGATAGAGTACAGTGGAGTACAGTAGAGGTAGAGTACAGTGGAGTACAGTAGAGGTAGAGTACAGTGGAGCACAGTAGAGGTAGAGTACAGTAGAGTACAGTAGAGTACAGTAGAGGTAGAGTACAGTGGAGTACAGTAGAGATAGAGTACAATGGAGCACAGTAGTGGTAGAGTACAGTGGAGTACAGTACATATAGACTACAGTGGAGCACAGTAGAGATAGAGTACAGTGGAGTACAGTAGAGGTAGAGTACAGTGGAGTACAGTAGAGGTAGAGTACAGTGGAGTACAGTGGAGCACATTAGAGGTGGAATACAGTGGAGCACAGTAGAGGTAGAGTACAGTGGAGCACAGTAGAGGTAGAGTACAGTGGAGTACAGTAGAGGTAGAGTACAGTAGAGTACAGTAGAGGTAGAGTACAGTGGAGTACAGTAGAGATAGAGTACAGTGGAGCACAGTAGTGGTAGAGTACAGTGGAGTACAGTACAGATAGACTACAGTGGAGCACAGTAGAGATAGAGTACAGTGGAGTACAGTAGACGTAGAGTACAGTGGAGTACAGTAGAGGTAGAGTACAGTGGAGTACAGTGGAGCACATTAGAGGTGGAGTACAGTGGAGCACAGTAGAGGTAGAGTACAGTGGAGCACAGTAGAGGTAGAGTACAGTGGAGTACAGTAGAGGTAGAGTACAGTGGAGTACAGTACAGTAGAGTACAGTAGAGCACAGTAGAGGTAGAGTACAGTGGAGCACAGTAGAGATAGAGTACAGTGGAGTACAGTAGAGGTAGAGTACAGTGGAGTACAGTAGAGGTAGAGTACAGTGGAGCACATTAGAGGTAGAGTACAGTGGAGTACAGTAGAGGTAGAGTACAGTGGAGTACAGTAGCGGTAGAGTACAGTGGAGTACAGTAGAGGTAGAGTACAGTGGAGTACAGTAGAGGTAGAGTACAGTGGAGTACAATAGAGTAGAGTACAGTAGATCACACTAGAGGTAGAGTACAGTGGAGCACAGTAAAGATAGAGTACAGTGGAGTACAGTAGAGGTAGAGTACAGTGGAGTACAGTCGAGGTGGAGTACAGTAGAGTACAGTAGAGGTAGAGAACAGTACAGTACAGTAGAGGTAGAGTACAGTGGAGTAGAGTAGAGAGAGAGTACAGTGGAGCACAGTAGAGATAGACTACAGTGGAGTACAGTAGAGGTAGAGAACAGTACAGTACAGTAGAGGTAGAGTACAGTAGAGTACAGTAGAGATAGTGTACAGTGGAGCACAGTAGAGATAGAGTACAGTGGAGTACAGTAGAGGTAGAGTACAGTGGAGTACAGTAGAGGTAGAGTACAGTGGAGCACATTAGAGGTGGATTACAGTAGAGTACAGTAGAGATAGAGTACAGTAGAGTACAGTAGAGGTAGAGTAGAGTGGAGTACAGTAGAGATAGAGTACAGTGGAGCACAGTAGAAGTAGAGTACAGTGGAGTACAGTAGAGGTAGAGTACAGTAGAGTACAGTAGAGGTAGAGTACAGTGGAGTACAGTGGAGCACATTAGAGGTGGATTACAGTGGAGCACAGTAGAGGTAGAGTACAGTGGAGCAAAGTAGAGGTAGAGTACAGTGGAGTAGAGTAGAGGTAGAGTACAGTGGAGTACAGTAGAGTAGAGTAGAGTACAGTAGAGCACAGTAGAGGTAGAGTACAGTGGAGCACAGTAGAGTAGAGTACAGTGGAGTACAGTAGAGGTAGAGTACAGTGGAGTAAAGTAGAGGTAGAGTACAGTGGAGTACATTAGAGTAGAGTACAGTGGAGCAGAGTAGAGGTAGAGTACAGTGGAGTACAGTAGAGGTAGAGTACAGTGGAGTACACTTTTTGTAGAGTACAGAGGAGCACAGTAGAGGTAGAGTACAGTGGAGCACAGTAGAGGTAGAGTACAGTGGAGCACAGTAGAGATAGAGTACAGTGGAGTACAGTAGAGGTAGAGTACAGTGGAGTACAGTAGAGGTAGAGTACAGTGGAGTACAGTAGAGGTAGAGTACAGTGGAGTACAGTAGAGTAGAGTACAGTAGATCACAGTAGAGGTAGAGTACAGTGGAGCACAGTAGAGATAGAGTACAGTGGAGTACAGTAGAGGTAGACTACAGTAGAGCCCAGTAGAGGTAGAGTACAGTGGAGTACAGTAGAGGTAGAGTACAGTGGAGTACAGTAGAGATAGAGTACAGTGGAGTACAGTAGAGGTAGAGTACAGTAGAGTACAGTAGAGGTAGAGTACAGTGGAGTACAGTAGAGATAGAGTACAGTGGAGCACAGTAGTGGTAGAGTACAGTGGAGTACATTACAGATAGACTACAGTGGAGCACAGTAGAGATAGAGTACAGTGGAGTACAGTAGAGGTAGAGTACAGTGGAGTACAGTAGAGGTAGAGTACAGTGGAGCACAGTAGAGGTAGAGTACAGTGGAGCACAGTAGAGGTAGAGTACAGTGGAGCACAGTAGAGATAGAGTACAGTGGAGTACAGTAGAGGTAGAGTACAGTGGAGTACAGTAGAGGTAGAGTACAGTGGAGCACATTAGAGGTAGAGTACAGTGGAGTAGAGTAGAGGTAGAGTACAGTGGAGTACAGTAGTGGTAGAGTACAGTGGAGTACAGTAGAGGTAGAGTACAGTGGAGTACAGTAGAGGTAGAGTACAGTGGAGTACAGTAGAGGTAGAGTACAGTGGAGTACAATAGAGTAGAGTACAGTAGATCACAGTAGAGGTAGAGTACAGTGGAGCAGAGTAGAGAGAGTACAGTGGAGTACAGTAGAGGTAGAGTACAGTGGATTACAGTCGAGGTGGAGTACAGTAGAGTACAGTAGAGGTAGAGAACAGTACAGTACAGTAGAGGTAGAGTACAGTGGAGTAGAGTAGAGAGAGAGTACAGTGGAGCACAGTAGAGATAGACTACAGTGGAGTACAGTAGAGGTAGAGAACAGTACAGTACAGTAGAGGTAGAGTACAGTAGAGTACAGTAGAGATAGTGTACAGTGGAGTACAGTAGAGGTAGAGTACAGTGGAGTACAGTAGAGATAGAGTACAGTGGAGTACAGTAGAGGTAGAGTACAGTAGAGTACAGTAGAGTACAGTAGAGGTAGAGTACAGTGGAGTACAGTAGAGATAGAGTACAGTGGAGCACAGTAGTGGTAGAGTACAGTGGAGTACAGTACATATAGACTACAGTGGAGCACAGTGGAGCACAGTAGAGATAGAGTACAGTGGAGTACAGTAGAGGTAGAGTACAGTGGAGTACAGTAGAGATAGAGTACAGTGGAGCACAGTAGTGGTAGAGTACAGTGGAGTACAGTACATATAGACTACAGTGGAGCACAGTGGAGCACAGTAGAGATAGAGTACAGTGGAGTACAGTAGAGGTAGAGTACAGTGGAGTACAGTAGAGGTAGAGTACAGTGGAGCACAGTAGAGGTAGAGTACAGTGGAGCACAGTAGAGGTAGAGTACAGTGGAGCACAGTAGAGGTAGAGTACAGTGAAGTACAGTGGAGGTAGAGTACAGTGGAGTACAGTAGAGTAGAGTAGAGTACAGTAGAGCACAGTAGAGGTAGAGTACAGTGGAGTACAGTAGAGGTAGAGTACAGTGGAGTACAGTAGAGATAGAGTACAGTGGAGCACAGTAGAGATAGAGTACAGTGGAGTACAGTAGAGGTAGAGTACAGTGGAGTAAAGTAGAGGTAGAGTACAGTGGAGTACAGTAGAGGTGGAGTACAGTGGAGTACAGTAGAGCACATTAGAGGTGGAGTACAGAAGAGTACTGTAGAGGTAGAGTACAGTAGAGATAGAGTACAGTGGGGCACAGTAGATATAGAGTACAGTGGAGCACAGTAGAGGTAGAGTACAGTGGAGTACAGTTGAGATAGAGTACAGTGGAGTACAGTAGAGGTAGAGTACAGTGGAGTACAGTAGAGGTAGAGTACAGTAGAGTACAGTAGAGGTAGAGTACAGTGGAGTACAGTAGAGATAGAGTACAGTGGAGCACAGTAGTGGTAGAGTACAGTGGAGTACAGTACAGATAGACTACAGTGGAGCACAGTAGAGATAGAGTACAGTGGAGTACAGTAGAGGTAGAGTACAGTGGAGTACAGTAGAGGTAGAGTACAGTGGAGTACAGTGGAGCACATTAGAGGTGGAGTACAGTGGAGCACAGTAGAGTAGAGTACAGTGGAGTACAGTAGAGGTAGAGTACAGTGGAGTACAGTAGAGGTAGAGTACAGTGGAGTACAGTAGAGTAGAGTACAGTGGAGCACAGTAGAGGTAGAGTACAGTGGAGTACAGTAGAGGTAGAGTACAGTGGAGTACAGTTTTTGTAGAGTACAGAGGAGCACAGTAGAGGTAGAGTACAGTGGAGCACAGTAGAGGTAGAGTACAGTGGAGCACAGTAGAGATAGAGTACAGTGGAGTACAGTAGAGGTAGAGTACAGTGGAGTACAGTAGAGGTAGAGTGCAGTGGAGTACAGTAGAGGTAGAGTACAGTGGAGTACAGTAGAGGTAGAGTACAGTGGAGTACAGTAGAGTAGAGTACAGTAGATCACAGTAGAGTTAGAGTACAGTGGAGCACAGTAGAGATAGAGTACAGTGGAGTACAGTAGAGGTAGAGTACAGTGGAGTACAGTAGAGGTGGAGTACAGTAGAGTATAGTAGAGGTAGAGAACAGTACAGTACAGTAGAGGTAGAATACAGTGGAGTAGAGTAGAGAGAGAGTACAGTGGAGCACAGTAGAGATAGACTACAGTGGAGTACAGTAGAGGTAGAGAACAGTACAGTACAGTACAGTAGAGGTAGAGTACAGTAGAGTACAGTAGAGATAGTGTACAGTGGAACACAGTAGAGATAGAGTACAGTGGAGTACAGTAGAGGTAGAGTACAGTGGAGTACAGTAGAGGTAGAGTACAGTGGAGTACAGTGGAGCACATTAGAGGTGGATTACAGTGGAGCACAGTAGAGGTAGAGTACAGTGGAGTAGAGTAGAGGTAGAGTACAGTGGAGTACAGTAGAGTAGAGTACAGTAGAGCACAGTAGAGGTAGAGTACAGTGGAGCACAGTATAGTAGAGTACAGTGGAGTACAGTAGAGGTAGAGTACAGTGGAGTACAGTAGAGGTAGAGTACAGTGGAGTACAGTAGAGTAGAGTACAGTGGAGCACAGTAGAGGTAGAGTACAGTGGAGTACAGTAGAGTAGAGTACAGTGGAGTACAGTAGAGGTAGAGTACAGTGGAGTACAGTTTTTGTAGAGTACAGAGGAGCACAGTAGAGGTAGAGTACAGTGGAGCACAGTAGAGGTAGAGTACAGTGGAGCACAGTAGAGATAGAGTACAGTGGAGTACAGTAGAGGTAGAGTACAGTGGAGTACAGTAGAGGTAGAGTACAGTGGAGTACAGTAGAGGTAGAGTACAGTGGAGTACAGTAGAGGTAGAGTACAGTGGAGTACAGTAGAGTAGAGTAGAGTACAGTAGATCACAGTAGAGGTAGAGTACAGTGGAGCACAGTAGAGATAGAGTACAGTGGAGTACAGTAGAGGTAGAGTACAGTGGAGTACAGTAGAGGTGGAGTACAGTAGAGTACAGTAGAGGTAGAGAACAGTACAGTACAGTAGAGGTAGAATACAGTGGAGTAGAGTAGAGAGAGAGTACAGTGGAGCACAGTAGAGATAGACTACAGTGGAGTACAGTAGAGGTAGAGAACAGTACAGTACAGTAGAGGTAGAGTACAGTAGAGATAGTGTACAGTGGAGCACAGTAGAGATAGAGTACAGTGGAGTACAGTAGAGGTAGAGTACAGTGGAGTAGAGTAAAGGTAGAGTACAGTGGAGCACATTAGAGGTGGATTACAGTAGAGTACAGTAGAGATAGAGTACAGTAGAGTACAGTAGAGGTAGAGTACAGTGGAGTACAGTAGAGATAGAGTACAGTGGAGTACAGTTTTTGTAGAGTACAGAGGAGCACAGTAGAGGTAGAGTACAGTGGAGCACAGTAGAGGTAGAGTACAGTGGAGCACAGTAGAGATAGAGTACAGTGGAGTACAGTAGAGGTAGAGTACAGTGGAGTACAGTAGAGGTAGAGTACAGTGGAGTACAGTAGAGGTAGAGTACAGTGGAGTACAGTAGAGGTAGAGTACAGTGGAGTACAGTAGAGTAGAGTAGAGTACAGTAGATCACAGTAGAGGTAGAGTACAGTGGAGCACAGTAGAGATAGAGTACAGTGGAGTACAGTAGAGGTAGAGTACAGTGGAGTACAGTAGAGGTGGAGTACAGTAGAGTACAGTAGAGGTAGAGAACAGTACAGTACAGTAGAGGTAGAATACAGTGGAGTAGAGTAGAGAGAGAGTACAGTGGAGCACAGTAGAGATAGACTACAGTGGAGTACAGTAGATGTAGAGAACAGTACAGTACAGTAGAGGTAGAGTACAGTAGAGATAGTGTACAGTGGAGCACAGTAGAGATAGAGTACAGTGGAGTACAGTAGAGGTAGAGTACAGTGGAGTAGAGTAAAGGTAGAGTACAGTGGAGCACATTAGAGGTGGATTACAGTAGAGTACAGTAGAGATAGAGTACAGTAGAGTACAGTAGAGGTAGAGTACAGTGGAGTACAGTAGAGATAGAGTACAGTGGAGCACAGTAGAGGTAGAGTACAGTGGAGTACAGTAGAGGTAGAGTACAGTGGAGTACAGTCGAGGTGGAGTACAGTAGAGTACAGTAGAGGTAGAGAACAGTACAGTACATTAGAGGTAGAGTACAGTGGAGTAGAGTAGAGAGAGAGTACAGTGGAGCACAGTAGATATAGACTACAGTGGAGTACAGTAGAGGAAGAGAACAGTACAGTACAGTAGAGGTAGAGTACAGTAGAGTACAGTAGAGATAGTGTACAGTGGAGCACAGTAGAGATAGAGTACAGTGGAGTACAGTAGAGGTAGAGTACAGTGGAGTACAGTAGAGGTAGAGTACAGTGGAGCACATTAGAGGTGGATTACAGTAGAGTACAGTAGAGATAGAGTACAGTAGAGTACAGTAGAGGTAGAGTACAGTGGAGTACAGTAGAGATAGAGTACAGTGGAGCACAGTAGAAGTAGAGTACAGTGGAGTACAGTAGAGGTAGAGTACAGTGGAGTACAGTAGAGGTAGAGTACAGTGGAGTACAGTGGAGCACATTAGAGGTGGATTACAGTGGAGCACAGTAGAGGTAAAGGACAGTGGAGCAAAGTAGAGGTAGAGTACAGTGGAGTAGAGTAGAGGTAGAGTACAGTGGAGTACAGTAGAGTAGAGTAGAGTACAGTAGAGCACAGTAGAGGTAGAGTACAGTGGAGCACAGTAGAGTAGAGTACAGTGGAGTACAGTAGAAGTAGAGTACAGTGGAGCACAGTAGAGTAGAGTACAGTAGAGCACATTAGAGGTAGAGTACAGTGGAGCACAGTAGAGGTAGAGTACAGTGGAGTACAGTAGAGATAGAGTACAGTGGAGTACAGTAGAGGTAGAGTACAGTGGAGTACAGTAGAGGTAGAGTACAGAGGAGCACAGTAGAGATAGAGTACAGTGGACCACAGTAGAGGTAGAGTACAGTTGAGTACAGTAGAGTAGAGTACAGTAGAGGTAGAGTACAGTGGAGCACAGTAAAGGTAGAGTACAGTGGACCACAGTAGAGATAGAAAACAGTGGAGTACAGTAGAGGTAGAGTACAGTGGAGTACAGTAGATGTAGAGTACAGAGGAGCACATTAGAGGTAGAGTACAGTGGAGTACAGTAGAGGTAGAATACAGTGGAGTACAGTAGAGATAGAGAACAGTGGAGCACAGTAGAGGTAGAGTACAGTGGAGCACAGTAGAGATTGAGTACAGTGGAGCACAGTAGAGGTAGAGTACAGTGGAGTACAGTAGAGATAGAGTACAGTGGAGTAGAGTAGAGATAGAGTACAGTGGAGTACAGTAGAGGTAGAGAACAGTGCAGTACAGTAGAGGTAGAGTACAGTGGAGTACAGTAGAGATAGAGTACAGTGGAGCACAGTAGAGATAGAGTACAGTGGAGTACAGTAGAGGTAGAGAACAGTACAGTACAGTACAGTAGAGGTAGAGTACAGTAGAGTACAGTAGAGATAGTGTACAGTGGAACACAGTAGAGATAGAGTACAGTGGAGTACAGTAGAGGTAGAGTACAGTGGAGTACAGTAGAGGTAGAGTACAGTGGAGTACAGTGGAGCACATTAGAGGTGGATTACAGTGGAGCACAGTAGAGGTAGAGTACAGTGGAGCAAAGTAGAGGTAGAGTACAGTGGAGTAGAGTAGAGGTAGAGTACAGTGGAGTACAGTAGAGTAGAGTACAGTAGAGCACAGTAGAGGTAGAGTACAGTGGAGCACAGTATAGTAGAGTACAGTGGAGTACAGTAGAGGTAGAGTACAGTGGAGTACAGTAGAGGTAGAGTACAGTGGAGTACAGTAGAGTAGAGTACAGTGGAGCACAGTAGAGGTAGAGTACAGTGGAGTACAGTAGAGTAGAGTACAGTGGAGTACAGTAGAGGTAGAGTACAGTGGAGTACAGTTTTTGTAGAGTACAGAGGAGCACAGTAGAGGTAGAGTACAGTGGAGCACAGTAGAGGTAGAGTACAGTGGAGCACAGTAGAGATAGAGTACAGTGGAGTACAGTAGAGGTAGAGTACAGTGGAGTACAGTAGAGGTAGAGTACAGTGGAGTACAGTAGAGGTAGAGTACAGTGGAGTACAGTAGAGGTAGAGTACAGTGGAGTACAGTAGAGTAGAGTAGAGTACAGTAGATCACAGTAGAGGTAGAGTACAGTGGAGCACAGTAGAGATAGAGTACAGTGGAGTACAGTAGAGGTAGAGTACAGTGGAGTACAGTAGAGGTGGAGTACAGTAGAGTACAGTAGAGGTAGAGAACAGTACAGTACAGTAGAGGTAGAATACAGTGGAGTAGAGTAGAGAGAGAGTACAGTGGAGCACAGTAGAGATAGACTACAGTGGAGTACAGTAGAGGTAGAGAACAGTACAGTACAGTAGAGGTAGAGTACAGTAGAGATAGTGTACAGTGGAGCACAGTAGAGATAGAGTACAGTGGAGTACAGTAGAGGTAGAGTACAGTGGAGTAGAGTAAAGGTAGAGTACAGTGGAGCACATTAGAGGTGGATTACAGTAGAGTACAGTAGAGATAGAGTACAGTAGAGTACAGTAGAGGTAGAGTACAGTGGAGTACAGTAGAGATAGAGTACAGTGGAGTACAGTTTTTGTAGAGTACAGAGGAGCACAGTAGAGGTAGAGTACAGTGGAGCACAGTAGAGGTAGAGTACAGTGGAGCACAGTAGAGATAGAGTACAGTGGAGTACAGTAGAGGTAGAGTACAGTGGAGTACAGTAGAGGTAGAGTACAGTGGAGTACAGTAGAGGTAGAGTACAGTGGAGTACAGTAGAGGTAGAGTACAGTGGAGTACAGTAGAGTAGAGTAGAGTACAGTAGATCACAGTAGAGGTAGAGTACAGTGGAGCACAGTAGAGATAGAGTACAGTGGAGTACAGTAGAGGTAGAGTACAGTGGAGTACAGTAGAGGTGGAGTACAGTAGAGTACAGTAGAGGTAGAGAACAGTACAGTACAGTAGAGGTAGAATACAGTGGAGTAGAGTAGAGAGAGAGTACAGTGGAGCACAGTAGAGATAGACTACAGTGGAGTACAGTAGATGTAGAGAACAGTACAGTACAGTAGAGGTAGAGTACAGTAGAGATAGTGTACAGTGGAGCACAGTAGAGATAGAGTACAGTGGAGTACAGTAGAGGTAGAGTACAGTGGAGTAGAGTAAAGGTAGAGTACAGTGGAGCACATTAGAGGTGGATTACAGTAGAGTACAGTAGAGATAGAGTACAGTAGAGTACAGTAGAGGTAGAGTACAGTGGAGTACAGTAGAGATAGAGTACAGTGGAGCACAGTAGAGGTAGAGTACAGTGGAGTACAATAGAGTAGAGTACAGTAGATCAAACTAGAGGTAGAGTACAGTGGAGCACAGTAGAGATAGAGTACAGTGGAGTACAGTAGAGGTAGAGTACAGTGGAGTACAGTCGAGGTGGAGTACAGTAGAGTACAGTAGAGGTAGAGAACAGTACAGTACATTAGAGGTAGAGTACAGTGGAGTAGAGTAGAGAGAGAGTACAGTGGAGCACAGTAGATATAGACTACAGTGGAGTACAGTAGAGGAAGAGAACAGTACAGTACAGTAGAGGTAGAGTACAGTAGAGTACAGTAGAGATAGTGTACAGTGGAGCACAGTAGAGATAGAGTACAGTGGAGTACAGTAGAGGTAGAGTACAGTGGAGTACAGTAGAGGTAGAGTACAGTGGAGCACATTAGAGGTGGATTACAGTAGAGTACAGTAGAGATAGAGTACAGTAGAGTACAGTAGAGGTAGAGTACAGTGGAGTACAGTAGAGATAGAGTACAGTGGAGCACAGTAGAAGTAGAGTACAGTGGAGTACAGTAGAGGTAGAGTACAGTGGAGTACAGTAGAGGTAGAGTACAGTGGAGTACAGTGGAGCACATTAGAGGTGGATTACAGTGGAGCACAGTAGAGGTAAAGGACAGTGGAGCAAAGTAGAGGTAGAGTACAGTGGAGTAGAGTAGAGGTAGAGTACAGTGGAGTACAGTAGAGTAGAGTAGAGTACAGTAGAGCACAGTAGAGGTAGAGTACAGTGGAGCACAGTAGAGTAGAGTACAGTGGAGTACAGTAGAAGTAGAGTACAGTGGAGCACAGTAGAGTAGAGTACAGTAGAGCACATTAGAGGTAGAGTACAGTGGAGCACAGTAGAGGTAGAGTACAGTGGAGTACAGTAGAGATAGAGTACAGTGGAGTACAGTAGAGGTAGAGTACAGTGGAGTACAGTAGAGGTAGAGTACAGAGGAGCACAGTAGAGATAGAGTACAGTGGACCACAGTAGAGGTAGAGTACAGTTGAGTACAGTAGAGTAGAGTACAGTAGAGGTAGAGTACAGTGGAGCACAGTAAAGGTAGAGTACAGTGGACCACAGTAGAGATAGAAAACAGTGGAGTACAGTAGAGGTAGAGTACAGTGGAGTACAGTAGATGTAGAGTACAGAGGAGCACATTAGAGGTAGAGTACAGTGGAGTACAGTAGAGGTAGAATACAGTGGAGTACAGTAGAGATAGAGAACAGTGGAGCACAGTAGAGGTAGAGTACAGTGGAGCACAGTAGAGATTGAGTACAGTGGAGCACAGTAGAGGTAGAGTACAGTGGAGTACAGTAGAGATAGAGTACAGTGGAGTAGAGTAGAGATAGAGTACAGTGGAGTACAGTAGAGGTAGAGAACAGTGCAGTACAGTAGAGGTAGAGTACAGTGGAGTACAGTAGAGATAGAGTACAGTGGAGCACAGTAGAGATAGAGTACAGTGGAGTACAGTAGAGGTAGAATACAGTGGAGTACAGTAGAGGTAGAGAACAGTGCAGTACAGTAGAGGTAGAGTACAGTGGAGTACAGTAGAGGTAGAGTACAGTGGAGTAAAGTAGAGGTAGAGTACAGTGGAGTACAGTAGAGGTGGAGTACAGTGGAGTACAGTAGAGCACATTAGAGGTGGAGTACAGAAGAGTACTGTAGAGGTAGAGTACAGTAGAGATAGAGTACAGTGGGGCACAGTAGATATAGAGTACAGTGGAGCACAGTAGAGGTAGAGTACAGTGGAGTACAGTTGAGATAGAGTACAGTGGAGTACAGTAGAGGTAGAGTACAGTGGAGTACAGTAGAGGTAGAGTACAGTAGAGTACAGTAGAGGTAGAGTACAGTGGAGCACAGTAGTGGTAGAGTACAGTGGAGTACAGTACAGATAGACTACAGTGGAGCACAGTAGAGATAGAGTACAGTGGAGTACAGTAGAGGTAGAGTACAGTGGAGTACAGTAGAGGTAGAGTACAGTGGAGTACAGTGGAGCACATTAGAGGTGGAGTACAGTGGAGCACAGTAGAGTAGAGTACAGTGGAGTACAGTAGAGGTAGAGTACAATGGAGCACATTAGAGGTAGAGTACACTGGAGTACAGTAGAGGTAGAGTACAGTGGAGTACAGTAGAGGTAGAGTACAGTGGAGTACAGTAGAGTAGAGTACAGTGGAGCACAGTAGAGGTAGAGTACAGTGGAGTACAGTAGAGGTAGAGTACAGTGGAGTACAGTTTTTGTAGAGTACAGAGGAGCACAGTAGAGGTAGAGTACAGTGGAGCACAGTAGAGATAGAGTACAGTGGAGTACAGTAGAGGTAGAGTACAGTGGAGTACAGTAGAGGTAGAGTACAGTGGAGTACAGTAGAGGTAGAGTACAGTGGAGTACAGTAGAGGTAGAGTACAGTGGAGTACAGTAGAGTAGAGTACAGTAGATCACAGTAGAGTTAGAGTACAGTGGAGCACAGTAGAGATAGAGTACAGTGGAGTACAGTAGAGGTAGAGTACAGTGGAGTACAGTAGAGGTGGAGTACAGTAGAGTATAGTAGAGGTAGAGAAAAGTACAGTACAGTAGAGGTAGAATACAGTGGAGTAGAGTAGAGAGAGAGTACAGTGGAGCACAGTAGAGATAGACTACAGTGGAGTACAGTAGAGGTAGAGAACAGTACAGTACAGTACAGTAGAGGTAGAGTACAGTAGAGTACAGTAGAGATAGTGTACAGTGGAACACAGTAGAGATAGAGTACAGTGGAGTACAGTAGAGGTAGAGTACAGTGGAGTACAGTAGAGGTAGAGTACAGTGGAGCACATTAGAGGTGGATTACAGTAGAGTACAGTAGAGATAGAGTACAGTGGAGTACAGTAGAGGTAGAGTACAGTGGAGTACAGTAGAGGTAGAGTACAGTGGAGTACAGTAGAGGTAGAGTACAGTGGAGCACATTAGAGGTAGAGTACACTGGAGTACAGTAGAGGTAAAGTACAGTGGAGTACAGTAGCGGTAGAGTACAGTGGAGTACAGTAGAGGTAGAGTACACTGGAGTACAGTAGAGGTAGAGTACAGTGGAGTACAGTAGAGGTAGAGTACAGTGGAGTACAATAGTGTAGAGTACAGTAGATCACACTAGAGGTAGAGCACAGTAGAGGAAGAGTACAGTGGAGTATAGTAGAGGTAGCGTACAGTGGAGTACAGTAGAAGTAGAGTACAGTGGAGCACAGTAGAGATAGAACACAGTAGAGCCCAGTAGAGGTAGAGTACAGTGGAGCACAGTAGAGGTAGAGTACAGTGGAGTACAGTAGAGGTGGAGTACAGTGGAGCACAGTAGAGGTGGAGTAAAGTAGAGTACAGTAGAGGTAGAGTACAGTGGAGCACAGTAGAGGTAGAGTACAGTGGATCACAGTAGAGGTAGAGTACAGTGGAGCACAGTAGAGGTAGAGTACAGTGGAGCACAGTAGAGGTAGAGTACAGTGGAGTACAGTAGAGATAGAGTACAGTGGAGTACAGTAGAGATAGAGTACAGTGGAGCACAGTAGAGATTGAGTACAGTGGAGCAGAGTAGAGGTAGAGTGCAGAGGAGTACAGTAGAGGTAGAGTACAGTGGAGCACAGTAGATATAGAGCACAGTAGAGCCCAGTAGAGGTAGAGTACAGTGGAGTACAGTAGAGGTAGAGTACAGTGGAGTACAGTAGAGTTAGAGTACAGTGGAGTACAGTAGAGGTAGAGTACAGTGGAGTACAGTAGAGGTAGAGTACAGTGGAGTACAGTAGAGGTAGAGTACAGTGGAGTACAGTAGAGAGAGAGAGTACAGTGGAGCACAGTAGAGGTAGAGTACAGTGGAGTACAGTAGAGATAGAGTAAAGTGGAGTACAGTAGAGATAGAGTAGAGTGGAGTACAGTAGAGGTAGAGTACAGTGGAGTACAGTAGATGTAGAGTACAGTGGAGTACTGTAGAGAGAGTCAGTGGAGTACAGTAGAGTAGAGTACAGTAGAGCACAGTAGAGGTAGAGTACAGTGGAGTACAGTAGAGGTAGAGTACAGTGGAGTACAGTAGAGAGAGAGAGTACAGTGGAGCACAGTAGAGGTAGAGTACAGTGGAGTACAGTAGAGATAGAGTAAAGTGGAGTACAGTAGAGGTAGAGTACAGTGGAGTACAGTAGAGGTAGAGTACAGTGGAGTACAGTAGAGAGAGAGAGTACAGTGGAGCACAGTAGAGGTAGAGTACAGTGGAGTACAGTAGAGATAGAGTAAAGTGGAGTAAAGTAGAGGTAGAGTACAGTGGAGTACAGTAGAGGTAGAGTACAGTGGAGTACAGTAGAGGTAGAGTACAGTGGAGTACAGTAGAGTAGAGTAGAGTACAGTAGATCACAGTAGAGGTAGAGTACAGTGGAGCACAGTAGAGATAGAGTACAGTGGAGTACAGTAGAGGTAGAGTACAGTGGAGTACAGTAGAGGTGGAGTACAGTAGAGTACAGTAGAGGTAGAGAACAGTACAGTACAGTAGAGGTAGAATACAGTGGAGTAGAGTAGAGAGAGAGTACAGTGGAGCACAGTAGAGATAGACTACAGTGGAGTACAGTAGAGGTAGAGAACAGTACAGTACAGTAGAGGTAGAGTACAGTAGAGATAGTGTACAGTGGAGCACAGTAGAGATAGAGTACAGTGGAGTACAGTAGAGGTAGAGTACAGTGGAGTAGAGTAAAGGTAGAGTACAGTGGAGCACATTAGAGGTGGATTACAGTAGAGTACAGTAGAGATAGAGTACAGTAGAGTACAGTAGAGGTAGAGTACAGTGGAGTACAGTAGAGATAGAGTACAGTGGAGTACAGTTTTTGTAGAGTACAGAGGAGCACAGTAGAGGTAGAGTACAGTGGAGCACAGTAGAGGTAGAGTACAGTGGAGCACAGTAGAGATAGAGTACAGTGGAGTACAGTAGAGGTAGAGTACAGTGGAGTACAGTAGAGGTAGAGTACAGTGGAGCACATTAGAGGTAGAGTACAGTGGAGTAGAGTAGAGGTAGAGTACAGTGGAGTACAGTAGTGGTAGAGTACAGTGGAGTACAGTAGAGGTAGAGTACAGTGGAGTACAGTAGAGGTAGAGTACAGTGGAGTACAGTAGAGGTAGAGTACAGTGGAGTACAATAGAGTAGAGTACAGTAGATCACAGTAGAGGTAGAGTACAGTGGAGCAGAGTAGAGAGAGTACAGTGGAGTACAGTAGAGGTAGAGTACAGTGGATTACAGTCGAGGTGGAGTACAGTAGAGTACAGTAGAGGTAGAGAACAGTACAGTACAGTAGAGGTAGAGTACAGTGGAGTAGAGTAGAGAGAGAGTACAGTGGAGCACAGTAGAGATAGACTACAGTGGAGTACAGTAGAGGTAGAGAACAGTACAGTACAGTAGAGGTAGAGTACAGTAGAGTACAGTAGAGATAGTGTACAGTGGAGTACAGTAGAGGTAGAGTACAGTGGAGTACAGTAGAGATAGAGTACAGTGGAGTACAGTAGAGGTAGAGTACAGTAGAGTACAGTAGAGTACAGTAGAGGTAGAGTACAGTGGAGTACAGTAGAGATAGAGTACAGTGGAGCACAGTAGTGGTAGAGTACAGTGGAGTACAGTACATATAGACTACAGTGGAGCACAGTGGAGCACAGTAGAGATAGAGTACAGTGGAGTACAGTAGAGGTAGAGTACAGTGGAGTACAGTAGAGATAGAGTACAGTGGAGCACAGTAGTGGTAGAGTACAGTGGAGTACAGTACATATAGACTACAGTGGAGCACAGTGGAGCACAGTAGAGATAGAGTACAGTGGAGTACAGTAGAGGTAGAGTACAGTGGAGTACAGTAGAGGTAGAGTACAGTGGAGCACAGTAGAGGTAGAGTACAGTGGAGCACAGTAGAGGTAGAGTACAGTGGAGCACAGTAGAGGTAGAGTACAGTGAAGTACAGTGGAGGTAGAGTACAGTGGAGTACAGTAGAGTAGAGTAGAGTACAGTAGAGCACAGTAGAGGTAGAGTACAGTGGAGCACAGTAGAGATAGATTACAGTGGAGTACAGTAGAGGTAGAGTACAGTGGAGTACAGTAGAGGTAGAGTACAGTGGAGCACATTAGAGGTAGAGTACAGTGGAGTACAGTAGAGGTAGAGTACAGTGGAGTACTGTAGCGGTAGAGTACAGTGGAGTACAGTAGAGGTAGAGTACAGTGGAGTACAGTAGAGGTAGAGTACAATGGAGTACAGTAGAGGTAGAGTACAGTGGAGTACAATAGAGTAGAGTACAGTAGATCACACTAGAGGTAGAGTACAGTGGAGCACAGTAGAGATAGAGTACAGTGGAGTACAGTAGAGGTAGAGTACAGTGGAGTACAGTCGAGGTGGAGTACAGTAGAGTACAGTAGAGGTAGAGAACAGTACAGTACAGTAGAGGTAGAGTACAGTGGAGTACAGTCGAGGTGGAGTACAGTAGAGTACAGTAGAGGTAGAGAACAGTACAGTACAGTAGAGGTAGAGTACAGTGGAGTAGAGTAGAGAGAGAGTACAGTGGAGCACAGTAGAGATAGACTACAGTGGAGTACAGTAGAGGTAGAGAACAGTACAGTACAGTAGAGGTAGAGTACAGTAGAGTACAGTAGATATAGAGTACAGTGGAGCACAGTAGAGATAGAGTACAGTGGAGTACTGTAGAGGTAGAGTACAGTGGAGTAAAGTAGAGGTAGAGTACAGTGGAGTACAGTAGAGTTGGAGTACAGTGGAGTACAGTGGAGCACATTAGAGGTGGAGTACAGAAGAGTACTGTAGAGGTAGAGTACAGTAGAGATAGTGTACAGTAGAGTACAGTAGAGGTAGAGTACAGTGGAGTACAGTAGAGATAGAGTACAGTGGAGCACAGTAGAAGTAGAGTACAGTGGAGTACAGTAGAGGTAGAGTACAGTCGAGTACAGTAGAGGTAAAGTACAGTGGAGTACAGTGGAGCACATTAGAGGTGGATTACAGTGGAGCACAGTAGAGGTAGAGTACAGTGGAGCAAAGTAGAGGTAGAGTACAGTGGAGTAGAGTAGATGTAGAGTACAGTGGAGTACAGTAGAGTAGAGTAGAGTACAGTAGAGCACAGTAGAGGTAGAGTACAGTGGAGCACAGTATAGTAGAGTACAGTGGAGTACAGTAGAGGTAGAGTACAGTGGAGTACAGTAGAGGTAGAGTACAGTGGAGTACAGTAGAGTAGAGTACAGTGGAGCACAGTAGAGGTAGAGTACAGTGGAGTACAGTAGAGTAGAGTACAGTGGAGTACAGTAGAGGTAGAGTACAGTGGAGTACAGTTTTTGTAGAGTACAGAGGAGCACAGTAGAGGTAGAGTACAGTGGAGCACAGTAGAGGTAGAGTACAGTGGAGCACAGTAGAGATAGAGTACAGTGGAGTACAGTAGAGGTAGAGTACAGTGGAGTACAGTAGAGGTAGAGTACAGTGGAGTACAGTAGAGGTAGAGTACAGTGGAGTACAGTAGAGGTAGAGTACAGTGGAGTACAGTAGAGTAGAGTAGAGTACAGTAGATCACAGTAGAGGTAGAGTACAGTGGAGCACAGTAGAGATAGAGTACAGTGGAGTACAGTAGAGGTAGAGTACAGTGGAGTACAGTAGAGGTGGAGTACAGTAGAGTACAGTAGAGGTAGAGAACAGTACAGTACAGTAGAGGTAGAATACAGTGGAGTAGAGTAGAGAGAGAGTACAGTGGAGCACAGTAGAGATAGACTACAGTGGAGTACAGTAGAGGTAGAGAACAGTACAGTACAGTAGAGGTAGAGTACAGTAGAGATAGTGTACAGTGGAGCACAGTAGAGATAGAGTACAGTGGAGTACAGTAGAGGTAGAGTACAGTGGAGTAGAGTAAAGGTAGAGTACAGTGGAGCACATTAGAGGTGGATTACAGTAGAGTACAGTAGAGATAGAGTACAGTAGAGTACAGTAGAGGTAGAGTACAGTGGAGTACAGTAGAGATAGAGTACAGTGGAGTACAGTTTTTGTAGAGTACAGAGGAGCACAGTAGAGGTAGAGTACAGTGGAGCACAGTAGAGGTAGAGTACAGTGGAGCACAGTAGAGATAGAGTACAGTGGAGTACAGTAGAGGTAGAGTACAGTGGAGTACAGTAGAGGTAGAGTACAGTGGAGTACAGTAGAGGTAGAGTACAGTGGAGTACAGTAGAAGTAGAGTACAGTGGAGTACAGTAGAGTAGAGTAGAGTACAGTAGATCACAGTAGAGGTAGAGTACAGTGGAGCACAGTAGAGATAGAGTACAGTGGAGTACAGTAGAGGTAGAGTACAGTGGAGTACAGTAGAGGTGGAGTACAGTAGAGTACAGTAGAGGTAGAGAACAGTACAGTACAGTAGAGGTAGAATACAGTGGAGTAGAGTAGAGAGAGAGTACAGTGGAGCACAGTAGAGATAGACTACAGTGGAGTACAGTAGAGGTAGAGAACAGTACAGTACAGTAGAGGTAGAGTACAGTAGAGATAGTGTACAGTGGAGCACAGTAGAGATAGAGTACAGTGGAGTACAGTAGAGGTAGAGTACAGTGGAGTAGAGTAAAGGTAGAGTACAGTGGAGCACATTAGAGGTGGATTACAGTAGAGTACAGTAGAGATAGAGTACAGTAGAGTACAGTAGAGGTAGAGTACAGTGGAGTACAGTAGAGATAGAGTACAGTGGAGCACAGTAGAGGTAGAGTACAGTGGAGTACAATAGAGTAGAGTACAGTAGATCAAACTAGAGGTAGAGTACAGTGGAGCACAGTAGAGATAGAGTACAGTGGAGTACAGTAGAGGTAGAGTACAGTGGAGTACAGTCGAGGTGGAGTACAGTAGAGTACAGTAGAGGTAGAGAACAGTACAGTACATTAGAGGTAGAGTACAGTGGAGTAGAGTAGAGAGAGAGTACAGTGGAGCACAGTAGATATAGACTACAGTGGAGTACAGTAGAGGAAGAGAACAGTACAGTAGAGGTAGAGTACAGTAGAGTACAGTAGAGATAGTGTACAGTGGAGCACAGTAGAGATAGAGTACAGTGGAGTACAGTAGAGGTAGAGTACAGTGGAGTACAGTAGAGGTAGAGTACAGTGGAGCACATTAGAGGTGGATTACAGTAGAGTACAGTAGAGATAGAGTACAGTAGAGTACAGTAGAGGTAGAGTACAGTGGAGTACAGTAGAGATAGAGTACAGTGGAGCACAGTAGAAGTAGAGTACAGTGGAGTACAGTAGAGGTAGAGTACAGTGGAGTACAGTAGAGGTAGAGTACAGTGGAGTACAGTGGAGCACATTAGAGGTGGATTACAGTGGAGCACAGTAGAGCTAGAGTACAGTGGAGCAAAGTAGAGGTAGAGTACAGTGGAGTAGAGTAGAGGTAGAGTACAGTGGAGTACAGTAGAGTAGAGTAGAGTACAGTAGAGCACAGTAGAGGTAGAGTACAGTGGAGCACAGTAGAGTAGAGTACAGTGGAGTACAGTAGAAGTAGAGTACAGTGGAGCACAGTAGAGTAGAGTACAGTAGAGCACATTAGAGGTAGAGTACAGTGGAGCACAGTAGAGGTAGAGTACAGTGGAGTACAGTAGAGATAGAGTACAGTGGAGTACAGTAGAGGTAGAGTACAGTGGAGTACAGTAGAGGTAGAGTACAGAGGAGCAAAGTAGAGATAGAGTACAGTGGACCACAGTAGAGGTAGAGTACAGTTGAGTACAGTAGAGTAGAGTACAGTAGAGGTAGAGTACAGTGGAGCACAGTAAAGGTAGAGTACAGTGGACCACAGTAGAGATAGAAAACAGTGGAGTACAGTAGAGGTAGAGTACAGTGGAGTACAGTAGATGTAGAGTACAGAGGAGCACATTAGAGGTAGAGTACAGTGGAGTACAGTAGAGGTAGAATACAGTGGAGTACAGTAGAGATAGAGAACAGTGGAGCACAGTAGAGGTAGAGTACAGTGGAGCACAGTAGAGATTGAGTACAGTGGAGCACAGTAGAGGTAGAGTACAGTGGAGTACAGTAGAGATAGAGTACAGTGGAGTACAGTAGAGATAGAGTACAGTGGAGTACAGTAGAGGTAGAGAACAGTGCAGTACAGTAGAGGTAGAGTACAGTGGAGTACAGTAGAGATAGAGTACAGTGGAGCACAGTAGAGATAGAGTACAGTGGAGTACAGTAGAGGTAGAATACAGTGGAGTACAGTAGAGGTAGAGAACAGTGCAGTACAGTAGAGGTAGAGTACAGTGGAGTACAGTAGAGATAGAGTACAGTGGAGCACAGTAGAGATAGAGTACAGTGGAGTACAGTAGAGGTAGAGTACAGTGGAGTAAAGTAGAGGTAGAGTAGAGTGGAGTACAGTAGAGGTGGAGTACAGTGGAGTACAGTAGAGCACATTAGAGGTGGAGTACAGAAGAGTACTGTAGAGGTAGAGTACAGTAGAGATAGAGTACAGTGGGGCACAGTAGATATAGAGTACAGTGGAGCACAGTAGAGGTAGAGTACAGTGGAGTACAGTTGAGATAGAGTACAGTGGAGTACAGTAGAGGTAGAGTACAGTGGAGTACAGTAGAGGTAGAGTACAGTAGAGTACAGTAGAGGTAGAGTACAGTGGAGTACAGTAGAGATAGAGTACAGTGGAGCACAGTAGTGGTAGAGTACAGTGGAGTACAGTACAGATAGACTACAGTGGAGCACAGTAGAGATAGAGTACAGTGGAGTACAGTAGAGGTAGAGTACAGTGGAGTACAGTAGAGGTAGAGTACAGTGGAGTACAGTGGAGCACATTAGAGGTGGAGTACAGTGGAGCACAGTAGAGTAGAGTACAGTGGAGTACAGTAGAGGTAGAGTACAGTGGAGTACAGTAGAGGTAGAGTACAGTGGAGTACAGTAGAGTAGAGTACAGTGGAGCACAGTAGAGGTAGAGTACAGTGGAGTACAGTAGAGGTAGAGTACAGTGGAGTACAGTTTTTGTAGAGTACAGAGGAGCACAGTAGAGGTAGAGTACAGTGGAGCACAGTAGAGGTAGAGTACAGTGGAGCACAGTAGAGATAGAGTACAGTGGAGTACAGTAGAGGTAGAGTACAGTGGAGTACAGTAGAGGTAGAGTGCAGTGGAGTACAGTAGAGGTAGAGTACAGTGGAGTACAGTAGAGGTAGAGTACAGTGGAGTACAGTAGAGTAGAGTACAGTAGATCACAGTAGAGTTAGAGTACAGTGGAGCACAGTAGAGATAGAGTACAGTGGAGTACAGTAGAGGTAGAGTACAGTGGAGTACAGTAGAGGTGGAGTACAGTAGAGTATAGTAGAGGTAGAGAACAGTGGAGTACAGTCGAGGTGGAGTACAGTAGAGTACAGTAGAGGTAGAGAACAGTACAGTACATTAGAGGTAGAGTACAGTGGAGTAGAGTAGAGAGAGAGTACAGTGGAGCACAGTAGATATAGACTACAGTGGAGTACAGTAGAGGAAGAGAACAGTACAGTAGAGGTAGAGTACAGTAGAGTACAGTAGAGATAGTGTACAGTGGAGCACAGTAGAGATAGAGTACAGTGGAGTACAGTAGAGGTAGAGTACAGTGGAGTACAGTAGAGGTAGAGTACAGTGGAGCACATTAGAGGTGGATTACAGTAGAGTACAGTAGAGATAGAGTACAGTAGAGTACAGTAGAGGTAGAGTACAGTGGAGTACAGTAGAGATAGAGTACAGTGGAGCACAGTAGAAGTAGAGTACAGTGGAGTACAGTAGAGGTAGAGTACAGTGGAGTACAGTAGAGGTAGAGTACAGTGGAGTACAGTGGAGCACATTAGAGGTGGATTACAGTGGAGCACAGTAGAGGTAGAGTACAGTGGAGCAAAGTAGAGGTAGAGTACAGTGGAGTAGAGTAGAGGTAGAGTACAGTGGAGTACAGTAGAGTAGAGTAGAGTACAGTAGAGCACAGTAGAGGTAGAGTACAGTGGAGCACAGTAGAGTAGAGTACAGTGGAGTACAGTAGAAGTAGAGTACAGTGGAGCACAGTAGAGTAGAGTACAGTAGAGCACATTAGAGGTAGAGTACAGTGGAGCACAGTAGAGGTAGAGTACAGTGGAGTACAGTAGAGATAGAGTACAGTGGAGTACAGTAGAGGTAGAGTACAGTGGAGTACAGTAGAGGTAGAGTACAGAGGAGCAAAGTAGAGATAGAGTACAGTGGACCACAGTAGAGGTAGAGTACAGTTGAGTACAGTAGAGTAGAGTACAGTAGAGGTAGAGTACAGTGGAGCACAGTAAAGGTAGAGTACAGTGGACCACAGTAGAGATAGAAAACAGTGGAGTACAGTAGAGGTAGAGTACAGTGGAGTACAGTAGATGTAGAGTACAGAGGAGCACATTAGAGGTAGAGTACAGTGGAGTACAGTAGAGGTAGAATACAGTGGAGTACAGTAGAGATAGAGAACAGTGGAGCACAGTAGAGGTAGAGTACAGTGGAGCACAGTAGAGATTGAGTACAGTGGAGCACAGTAGAGGTAGAGTACAGTGGAGTACAGTAGAGATAGAGTACAGTGGAGTACAGTAGAGATAGAGTACAGTGGAGTACAGTAGAGGTAGAGAACAGTGCAGTACAGTAGAGGTAGAGTACAGTGGAGTACAGTAGAGATAGAGTACAGTGGAGCACAGTAGAGATAGAGTACAGTGGAGTACAGTAGAGGTAGAATACAGTGGAGTACAGTAGAGGTAGAGAACAGTGCAGTACAGTAGAGGTAGAGTACAGTGGAGTACAGTAGAGATAGAGTACAGTGGAGCACAGTAGAGATAGAGTACAGTGGAGTACAGTAGAGGTAGAGTACAGTGGAGTAAAGTAGAGGTAGAGTACAGTGGAGTACAGTAGAGGTGGAGTACAGTGGAGTACAGTAGAGCACATTAGAGGTGGAGTACAGAAGAGTACTGTAGAGGTAGAGTACAGTAGAGATAGAGTACAGTGGGGCACAGTAGATATAGAGTACAGTGGAGCACAGTAGAGGTAGAGTACAGTGGAGTACAGTTGAGATAGAGTACAGTGGAGTACAGTAGAGGTAGAGTACAGTGGAGTACAGTAGAGGTAGAGTACAGTAGAGTACAGTAGAGGTAGAGTACAGTGGAGTACAGTAGAGATAGAGTACAGTGGAGCACAGTAGTGGTAGAGTACAGTGGAGTACAGTACAGATAGACTACAGTGGAGCACAGTAGAGATAGAGTACAGTGGAGTACAGTAGAGGTAGAGTACAGTGGAGTACAGTAGAGGTAGAGTACAGTGGAGTACAGTGGAGCACATTAGAGGTGGAGTACAGTGGAGCACAGTAGAGTAGAGTACAGTGGAGTACAGTAGAGGTAGAGTACAGTGGAGTACAGTAGAGGTAGAGTACAGTGGAGTACAGTAGAGTAGAGTACAGTGGAGCACAGTAGAGGTAGAGTACAGTGGAGTACAGTAGAGGTAGAGTACAGTGGAGTACAGTTTTTGTAGAGTACAGAGGAGCACAGTAGAGGTAGAGTACAGTGGAGCACAGTAGAGGTAGAGTACAGTGGAGCACAGTAGAGATAGAGTACAGTGGAGTACAGTAGAGGTAGAGTACAGTGGAGTACAGTAGAGGTAGAGTGCAGTGGAGTACAGTAGAGGTAGAGTACAGTGGAGTACAGTAGAGGTAGAGTACAGTGGAGTACAGTAGAGTAGAGTACAGTAGATCACAGTAGAGTTAGAGTACAGTGGAGCACAGTAGAGATAGAGTACAGTGGAGTACAGTAGAGGTAGAGTACAGTGGAGTACAGTAGAGGTGGAGTACAGTAGAGTATAGTAGAGGTAGAGAACAGTACAGTACAGTAGAGGTAGAATACAGTGGAGTAGAGTAGAGAGAGAGTACAGTGGAGCACAGTAGAGATAGACTACAGTGGAGTACAGTAGAGGTAGAGAACAGTACAGTACAGTACAGTAGAGGTAGAGTACAGTAGAGTACAGTAGAGATAGTGTACAGTGGAACACAGTAGAGATAGAGTACAGTGGAGTACAGTAGAGGTAGAGTACAGTGGAGTACAGTAGAGGTAGAGTACAGTGGAGTACAGTGGAGCACATTAGAGGTGGATTACAGTGGAGCACAGTAGAGGTAGAGTACAGTGGAGCAAAGTAGAGGTAGAGTACAGTGGAGTAGAGTAGAGGTAGAGTACAGTGGAGTACAGTAGAGTAGAGTACAGTAGAGCACAGTAGAGGTAGAGTACAGTGGAGCACAGTATAGTAGAGTACAGTGGAGTACAGTAGAGGTAGAGTACAGTGGAGTACAGTAGAGGTAGAGTACAGTGGAGTACAGTAGAGTAGAGTACAGTGGAGCACAGTAGAGGTAGAGTACAGTGGAGTACAGTAGAGTAGAGTACAGTGGAGTACAGTAGAGGTAGAGTACAGTGGAGTACAGTTTTTGTAGAGTACAGAGGAGCACAGTAGAGGTAGAGTACAGTGGAGCACAGTAGAGGTAGAGTACAGTGGAGCACAGTAGAGATAGAGTACAGTGGAGTACAGTAGAGGTAGAGTACAGTGGAGTACAGTAGAGGTAGAGTACAGTGGAGTACAGTAGAGGTAGAGTACAGTGGAGTACAGTAGAGGTAGAGTACAGTGGAGTACAGTAGAGTAGAGTAGAGTACAGTAGATCACAGTAGAGGTAGAGTACAGTGGAGCACAGTAGAGATAGAGTACAGTGGAGTACAGTAGAGGTAGAGTACAGTGGAGTACAGTAGAGGTGGAGTACAGTAGAGTACAGTAGAGGTAGAGAACAGTACAGTACAGTAGAGGTAGAATACAGTGGAGTAGAGTAGAGAGAGAGTACAGTGGAGCACAGTAGAGATAGACTACAGTGGAGTACAGTAGAGGTAGAGAACAGTACAGTACAGTAGAGGTAGAGTACAGTAGAGATAGTGTACAGTGGAGCACAGTAGAGATAGAGTACAGTGGAGTACAGTAGAGGTAGAGTACAGTGGAGTAGAGTAAAGGTAGAGTACAGTGGAGCACATTAGAGGTGGATTACAGTAGAGTACAGTAGAGATAGAGTACAGTAGAGTACAGTAGAGGTAGAGTACAGTGGAGTACAGTAGAGATAGAGTACAGTGGAGTACAGTTTTTGTAGAGTACAGAGGAGCACAGTAGAGGTAGAGTACAGTGGAGCACAGTAGAGGTAGAGTACAGTGGAGCACAGTAGAGATAGAGTACAGTGGAGTACAGTAGAGGTAGAGTACAGTGGAGTACAGTAGAGGTAGAGTACAGTGGAGTACAGTAGAGGTAGAGTACAGTGGAGTACAGTAGAGGTAGAGTACAGTGGAGTACAGTAGAGTAGAGTAGAGTACAGTAGATCACAGTAGAGGTAGAGTACAGTGGAGCACAGTAGAGATAGAGTACAGTGGAGTACAGTAGAGGTAGAGTACAGTGGAGTACAGTAGAGGTGGAGTACAGTAGAGTACAGTAGAGGTAGAGAACAGTACAGTACAGTAGAGGTAGAATACAGTGGAGTAGAGTAGAGAGAGAGTACAGTGGAGCACAGTAGAGATAGACTACAGTGGAGTACAGTAGATGTAGAGAACAGTACAGTACAGTAGAGGTAGAGTACAGTAGAGATAGTGTACAGTGGAGCACAGTAGAGATAGAGTACAGTGGAGTACAGTAGAGGTAGAGTACAGTGGAGTAGAGTAAAGGTAGAGTACAGTGGAGCACATTAGAGGTGGATTACAGTAGAGTACAGTAGAGATAGAGTACAGTAGAGTACAGTAGAGGTAGAGTACAGTGGAGTACAGTAGAGATAGAGTACAGTGGAGCACAGTAGAGGTAGAGTACAGTGGAGTACAATAGAGTAGAGTACAGTAGATCAAACTAGAGGTAGAGTACAGTGGAGCACAGTAGAGATAGAGTACAGTGGAGTACAGTAGAGGTAGAGTACAGTGGAGTACAGTCGAGGTGGAGTACAGTAGAGTACAGTAGAGGTAGAGAACAGTACAGTACATTAGAGGTAGAGTACAGTGGAGTAGAGTAGAGAGAGAGTACAGTGGAGCACAGTAGATATAGACTACAGTGGAGTACAGTAGAGGAAGAGAACAGTACAGTACAGTAGAGGTAGAGTACAGTAGAGTACAGTAGAGATAGTGTACAGTGGAGCACAGTAGAGATAGAGTACAGTGGAGTACAGTAGAGGTAGAGTACAGTGGAGTACAGTAGAGGTAGAGTACAGTGGAGCACATTAGAGGTGGATTACAGTAGAGTACAGTAGAGATAGAGTACAGTAGAGTACAGTAGAGGTAGAGTACAGTGGAGTACAGTAGAGATAGAGTACAGTGGAGCACAGTAGAAGTAGAGTACAGTGGAGTACAGTAGAGGTAGAGTACAGTGGAGTACAGTAGAGGTAGAGTACAGTGGAGTACAGTGGAGCACATTAGAGGTGGATTACAGTGGAGCACAGTAGAGGTAAAGGACAGTGGAGCAAAGTAGAGGTAGAGTACAGTGGAGTAGAGTAGAGGTAGAGTACAGTGGAGTACAGTAGAGTAGAGTAGAGTACAGTAGAGCACAGTAGAGGTAGAGTACAGTGGAGCACAGTAGAGTAGAGTACAGTGGAGTACAGTAGAAGTAGAGTACAGTGGAGCACAGTAGAGTAGAGTACAGTAGAGCACATTAGAGGTAGAGTACAGTGGAGCACAGTAGAGGTAGAGTACAGTGGAGTACAGTAGAGATAGAGTACAGTGGAGTACAGTAGAGGTAGAGTACAGTGGAGTACAGTAGAGGTAGAGTACAGAGGAGCACAGTAGAGATAGAGTACAGTGGACCACAGTAGAGGTAGAGTACAGTTGAGTACAGTAGAGTAGAGTACAGTAGAGGTAGAGTACAGTGGAGCACAGTAAAGGTAGAGTACAGTGGACCACAGTAGAGATAGAAAACAGTGGAGTACAGTAGAGGTAGAGTACAGTGGAGTACAGTAGATGTAGAGTACAGAGGAGCACATTAGAGGTAGAGTACAGTGGAGTACAGTAGAGGTAGAATACAGTGGAGTACAGTAGAGATAGAGAACAGTGGAGCACAGTAGAGGTAGAGTACAGTGGAGCACAGTAGAGATTGAGTACAGTGGAGCACAGTAGAGGTAGAGTACAGTGGAGTACAGTAGAGATAGAGTACAGTGGAGTAGAGTAGAGATAGAGTACAGTGGAGTACAGTAGAGGTAGAGAACAGTGCAGTACAGTAGAGGTAGAGTACAGTGGAGTACAGTAGAGATAGAGTACAGTGGAGCACAGTAGAGATAGAGTACAGTGGAGTACAGTAGAGGTAGAATACAGTGGAGTACAGTAGAGGTAGAGAACAGTGCAGTACAGTAGAGGTAGAGTACAGTGGAGTACAGTAGAGGTAGAGTACAGTGGAGTAAAGTAGAGGTAGAGTACAGTGGAGTACAGTAGAGGTGGAGTACAGTGGAGTACAGTAGAGCACATTAGAGGTGGAGTACAGAAGAGTACTGTAGAGGTAGAGTACAGTAGAGATAGAGTACAGTGGGGCACAGTAGATATAGAGTACAGTGGAGCACAGTAGAGGTAGAGTACAGTGGAGTACAGTTGAGATAGAGTACAGTGGAGTACAGTAGAGGTAGAGTACAGTGGAGTACAGTAGAGGTAGAGTACAGTAGAGTACAGTAGAGGTAGAGTACAGTGGAGCACAGTAGTGGTAGAGTACAGTGGAGTACAGTACAGATAGACTACAGTGGAGCACAGTAGAGATAGAGTACAGTGGAGTACAGTAGAGGTAGAGTACAGTGGAGTACAGTAGAGGTAGAGTACAGTGGAGTACAGTGGAGCACATTAGAGGTGGAGTACAGTGGAGCACAGTAGAGTAGAGTACAGTGGAGTACAGTAGAGGTAGAGTACAATGGAGCACATTAGAGGTAGAGTACACTGGAGTACAGTAGAGGTAGAGTACAGTGGAGTACAGTAGAGGTAGAGTACAGTGGAGTACAGTAGAGTAGAGTACAGTGGAGCACAGTAGAGGTAGAGTACAGTGGAGTACAGTAGAGGTAGAGTACAGTGGAGTACAGTTTTTGTAGAGTACAGAGGAGCACAGTAGAGGTAGAGTACAGTGGAGCACAGTAGAGATAGAGTACAGTGGAGTACAGTAGAGGTAGAGTACAGTGGAGTACAGTAGAGGTAGAGTACAGTGGAGTACAGTAGAGGTAGAGTACAGTGGAGTACAGTAGAGGTAGAGTACAGTGGAGTACAGTAGAGTAGAGTACAGTAGATCACAGTAGAGTTAGAGTACAGTGGAGCACAGTAGAGATAGAGTACAGTGGAGTACAGTAGAGGTAGAGTACAGTGGAGTACAGTAGAGGTGGAGTACAGTAGAGTATAGTAGAGGTAGAGAAAAGTACAGTACAGTAGAGGTAGAATACAGTGGAGTAGAGTAGAGAGAGAGTACAGTGGAGCACAGTAGAGATAGACTACAGTGGAGTACAGTAGAGGTAGAGAACAGTACAGTACAGTACAGTAGAGGTAGAGTACAGTAGAGTACAGTAGAGATAGTGTACAGTGGAACACAGTAGAGATAGAGTACAGTGGAGTACAGTAGAGGTAGAGTACAGTGGAGTACAGTAGAGGTAGAGTACAGTGGAGCACATTAGAGGTGGATTACAGTAGAGTACAGTAGAGATAGAGTACAGTGGAGTACAGTAGAGGTAGAGTACAGTGGAGTACAGTAGAGGTAGAGTACAGTGGAGTACAGTAGAGGTAGAGTACAGTGGAGCACATTAGAGGTAGAGTACACTGGAGTACAGTAGAGGTAAAGTACAGTGGAGTACAGTAGCGGTAGAGTACAGTGGAGTACAGTAGAGGTAGAGTACACTGGAGTACAGTAGAGGTAGAGTACAGTGGAGTACAGTAGAGGTAGAGTACAGTGGAGTACAATAGTGTAGAGTACAGTAGATCACACTAGAGGTAGAGCACAGTAGAGGAAGAGTACAGTGGAGTATAGTAGAGGTAGCGTACAGTGGAGTACAGTAGAAGTAGAGTACAGTGGAGCACAGTAGAGATAGAACACAGTAGAGCCCAGTAGAGGTAGAGTACAGTGGAGCACAGTAGAGGTAGAGTACAGTGGAGTACAGTAGAGGTGGAGTACAGTGGAGCACAGTAGAGGTGGAGTAAAGTAGAGTACAGTAGAGGTAGAGTACAGTGGAGCACAGTAGAGGTAGAGTACAGTGGATCACAGTAGAGGTAGAGTACAGTGGAGCACAGTAGAGGTAGAGTACAGTGGAGCACAGTAGAGGTAGAGTACAGTGGAGTACAGTAGAGATAGAGTACAGTGGAGTACAGTAGAGATAGAGTACAGTGGAGCACAGTAGAGATTGAGTACAGTGGAGCAGAGTAGAGGTAGAGTGCAGAGGAGTACAGTAGAGGTAGAGTACAGTGGAGCACAGTAGATATAGAGCACAGTAGAGCCCAGTAGAGGTAGAGTACAGTGGAGTACAGTAGAGGTAGAGTACAGTGGAGTACAGTAGAGTTAGAGTACAGTGGAGTACAGTAGAGGTAGAGTACAGTGGAGTACAGTAGAGGTAGAGTACAGTGGAGTACAGTAGAGATAGAGTACAGTGGAGTACAGTAGAGAGAGAGAGTACAGTGGAGCACAGTAGAGGTAGAGTACAGTGGAGTACAGTAGAGATAGAGTAAAGTGGAGTACAGTAGAGATAGAGTAGAGTGGAGTACAGTAGAGGTAGAGTACAGTGGAGTACAGTAGATGTAGAGTACAGTGGAGTACTGTAGAGAGAGTCAGTGGAGTACAGTAGAGTAGAGTACAGTAGAGCACAGTAGAGGTAGAGTACAGTGGAGTACAGTAGAGGTAGAGTACAGTGGAGTACAGTAGAGAGAGAGAGTACAGTGGAGCACAGTAGAGGTAGAGTACAGTGGAGTACAGTAGAGATAGAGTAAAGTGGAGTACAGTAGAGGTAGAGTACAGTGGAGTACAGTAGAGGTAGAGTACAGTGGAGTACAGTAGAGAGAGAGAGTACAGTGGAGCACAGTAGAGGTAGAGTACAGTGGAGTACAGTAGAGATAGAGTAAAGTGGAGTAAAGTAGAGGTAGAGTACAGTGGAGTACAGTAGAGGTAGAGTACAGTGGAGTACAGTAGAGGTAGAGTACAGTGGAGTACAGTAGAGTAGAGTAGAGTACAGTAGATCACAGTAGAGGTAGAGTACAGTGGAGCACAGTAGAGATAGAGTACAGTGGAGTACAGTAGAGGTAGAGTACAGTGGAGTACAGTAGAGGTGGAGTACAGTAGAGTACAGTAGAGGTAGAGAACAGTACAGTACAGTAGAGGTAGAATACAGTGGAGTAGAGTAGAGAGAGAGTACAGTGGAGCACAGTAGAGATAGACTACAGTGGAGTACAGTAGAGGTAGAGAACAGTACAGTACAGTAGAGGTAGAGTACAGTAGAGATAGTGTACAGTGGAGCACAGTAGAGATAGAGTACAGTGGAGTACAGTAGAGGTAGAGTACAGTGGAGTAGAGTAAAGGTAGAGTACAGTGGAGCACATTAGAGGTGGATTACAGTAGAGTACAGTAGAGATAGAGTACAGTAGAGTACAGTAGAGGTAGAGTACAGTGGAGTACAGTAGAGATAGAGTACAGTGGAGTACAGTTTTTGTAGAGTACAGAGGAGCACAGTAGAGGTAGAGTACAGTGGAGCACAGTAGAGGTAGAGTACAGTGGAGCACAGTAGAGATAGAGTACAGTGGAGTACAGTAGAGGTAGAGTACAGTGGAGTACAGTAGAGGTAGAGTACAGTGGAGTACAGTAGAGGTAGAGTACAGTGGAGTACAGTAGAGGTAGAGTACAGTGGAGTACAGTAGAGTAGAGTAGAGTACAGTAGATCACAGTAGAGGTAGAGTACAGTGGAGCACAGTAGAGATAGAGTACAGTGGAGTACAGTAGAGGTAGAGTACAGTGGAGTACAGTAGAGGTGGAGTACAGTAGAGTACAGTAGAGGTAGAGAACAGTACAGTACAGTAGAGGTAGAATACAGTGGAGTAGAGTAGAGAGAGAGTACAGTGGAGCACAGTAGAGATAGACTACAGTGGAGTACAGTAGATGTAGAGAACAGTACAGTACAGTAGAGGTAGAGTACAGTAGAGATAGTGTACAGTGGAGCACAGTAGAGATAGAGTACAGTGGAGTACAGTAGAGGTAGAGTACAGTGGAGTAGAGTAAAGGTAGAGTACAGTGGAGCACATTAGAGGTGGATTACAGTAGAGTACAGTAGAGATAGAGTACAGTAGAGTACAGTAGAGGTAGAGTACAGTGGAGTACAGTAGAGATAGAGTACAGTGGAGCACAGTAGAGGTAGAGTACAGTGGAGTACAATAGAGTAGAGTACAGTAGATCAAACTAGAGGTAGAGTACAGTGGAGCACAGTAGAGATAGAGTACAGTGGAGTACAGTAGAGGTAGAGTACAGTGGAGTACAGTCGAGGTGGAGTACAGTAGAGTACAGTAGAGGTAGAGAACAGTACAGTACATTAGAGGTAGAGTACAGTGGAGTAGAGTAGAGAGAGAGTACAGTGGAGCACAGTAGATATAGACTACAGTGGAGTACAGTAGAGGAAGAGAACAGTACAGTACAGTAGAGGTAGAGTACAGTAGAGTACAGTAGAGATAGTGTACAGTGGAGCACAGTAGAGATAGAGTACAGTGGAGTACAGTAGAGGTAGAGTACAGTGGAGTACAGTAGAGGTAGAGTACAGTGGAGCACATTAGAGGTGGATTACAGTAGAGTACAGTAGAGATAGAGTACAGTAGAGTACAGTAGAGGTAGAGTACAGTGGAGTACAGTAGAGATAGAGTACAGTGGAGCACAGTAGAAGTAGAGTACAGTGGAGTACAGTAGAGGTAGAGTACAGTGGAGTACAGTAGAGGTAGAGTACAGTGGAGTACAGTGGAGCACATTAGAGGTGGATTACAGTGGAGCACAGTAGAGGTAAAGGACAGTGGAGCAAAGTAGAGGTAGAGTACAGTGGAGTAGAGTAGAGGTAGAGTACAGTGGAGTACAGTAGAGTAGAGTAGAGTACAGTAGAGCACAGTAGAGGTAGAGTACAGTGGAGCACAGTAGAGTAGAGTACAGTGGAGTACAGTAGAAGTAGAGTACAGTGGAGCACAGTAGAGTAGAGTACAGTAGAGCACATTAGAGGTAGAGTACAGTGGAGCACAGTAGAGGTAGAGTACAGTGGAGTACAGTAGAGATAGAGTACAGTGGAGTACAGTAGAGGTAGAGTACAGTGGAGTACAGTAGAGGTAGAGTACAGAGGAGCACAGTAGAGATAGAGTACAGTGGACCACAGTAGAGGTAGAGTACAGTTGAGTACAGTAGAGTAGAGTACAGTAGAGGTAGAGTACAGTGGAGCACAGTAAAGGTAGAGTACAGTGGACCACAGTAGAGATAGAAAACAGTGGAGTACAGTAGAGGTAGAGTACAGTGGAGTACAGTAGAGGTAGAATACAGTGGAGTACAGTAGAGATAGAGAACAGTGGAGCACAGTAGAGGTAGAGTACAGTGGAGCACAGTAGAGATTGAGTACAGTGGAGCACAGTAGAGGTAGAGTACAGTGGAGTACAGTAGAGATAGAGTACAGTGGAGTAGAGTAGAGATAGAGTACAGTGGAGTACAGTAGAGGTAGAGAACAGTGCAGTACAGTAGAGGTAGAGTACAGTGGAGTACAGTAGAGATAGAGTACAGTGGAGCACAGTAGAGATAGAGTACAGTGGAGTACAGTAGAGGTAGAATACAGTGGAGTACAGTAGAGGTAGAGAACAGTGCAGTACAGTAGAGGTAGAGTACAGTGGAGTACAGTAGAGGTAGAGTACAGTGGAGTAAAGTAGAGGTAGAGTACAGTGGAGTACAGTAGAGGTGGAGTACAGTGGAGTACAGTAGAGCACATTAGAGGTGGAGTACAGAAGAGTACTGTAGAGGTAGAGTACAGTAGAGATAGAGTACAGTGGGGCACAGTAGATATAGAGTACAGTGGAGCACAGTAGAGGTAGAGTACAGTGGAGTACAGTTGAGATAGAGTACAGTGGAGTACAGTAGAGGTAGAGTACAGTGGAGTACAGTAGAGGTAGAGTACAGTAGAGTACAGTAGAGGTAGAGTACAGTGGAGCACAGTAGTGGTAGAGTACAGTGGAGTACAGTACAGATAGACTACAGTGGAGCACAGTAGAGATAGAGTACAGTGGAGTACAGTAGAGGTAGAGTACAGTGGAGTACAGTAGAGGTAGAGTACAGTGGAGTACAGTGGAGCACATTAGAGGTGGAGTACAGTGGAGCACAGTAGAGTAGAGTACAGTGGAGTACAGTAGAGGTAGAGTACAATGGAGCACATTAGAGGTAGAGTACACTGGAGTACAGTAGAGGTAGAGTACAGTGGAGTACAGTAGAGGTAGAGTACAGTGGAGTACAGTAGAGTAGAGTACAGTGGAGCACAGTAGAGGTAGAGTACAGTGGAGTACAGTAGAGGTAGAGTACAGTGGAGTACAGTTTTTGTAGAGTACAGAGGAGCACAGTAGAGGTAGAGTACAGTGGAGCACAGTAGAGATAGAGTACAGTGGAGTACAGTAGAGGTAGAGTACAGTGGAGTACAGTAGAGGTAGAGTACAGTGGAGTACAGTAGAGGTAGAGTACAGTGGAGTACAGTAGAGGTAGAGTACAGTGGAGTACAGTAGAGTAGAGTACAGTAGATCACAGTAGAGTTAGAGTACAGTGGAGCACAGTAGAGATAGAGTACAGTGGAGTACAGTAGAGGTAGAGTACAGTGGAGTACAGTAGAGGTGGAGTACAGTAGAGTATAGTAGAGGTAGAGAAAAGTACAGTACAGTAGAGGTAGAATACAGTGGAGTAGAGTAGAGAGAGAGTACAGTGGAGCACAGTAGAGATAGACTACAGTGGAGTACAGTAGAGGTAGAGAACAGTACAGTACAGTACAGTAGAGGTAGAGTACAGTAGAGTACAGTAGAGATAGTGTACAGTGGAACACAGTAGAGATAGAGTACAGTGGAGTACAGTAGAGGTAGAGTACAGTGGAGTACAGTAGAGGTAGAGTACAGTGGAGCACATTAGAGGTGGATTACAGTAGAGTACAGTAGAGATAGAGTACAGTGGAGTACAGTAGAGGTAGAGTACAGTGGAGTACAGTAGAGGTAGAGTACAGTGGAGTACAGTAGAGGTAGAGTACAGTGGAGCACATTAGAGGTAGAGTACACTGGAGTACAGTAGAGGTAAAGTACAGTGGAGTACAGTAGCGGTAGAGTACAGTGGAGTACAGTAGAGGTAGAGTACACTGGAGTACAGTAGAGGTAGAGTACAGTGGAGTACAGTAGAGGTAGAGTACAGTGGAGTACAATAGTGTAGAGTACAGTAGATCACACTAGAGGTAGAGCACAGTAGAGGAAGAGTACAGTGGAGTATAGTAGAGGTAGCGTACAGTGGAGTACAGTAGAAGTAGAGTACAGTGGAGCACAGTAGAGATAGAACACAGTAGAGCCCAGTAGAGGTAGAGTACAGTGGAGCACAGTAGAGGTAGAGTACAGTGGAGTACAGTAGAGGTGGAGTACAGTGGAGCACAGTAGAGGTGGAGTAAAGTAGAGTACAGTAGAGGTAGAGTACAGTGGAGCACAGTAGAGGTAGAGTACAGTGGATCACAGTAGAGGTAGAGTACAGTGGAGCACAGTAGAGGTAGAGTACAGTGGAGCACAGTAGAGGTAGAGTACAGTGGAGTACAGTAGAGATAGAGTACAGTGGAGTACAGTAGAGATAGAGTACAGTGGAGCACAGTAGAGATTGAGTACAGTGGAGCAGAGTAGAGGTAGAGTGCAGAGGAGTACAGTAGAGGTAGAGTACAGTGGAGCACAGTAGATATAGAGCACAGTAGAGCCCAGTAGAGGTAGAGTACAGTGGAGTACAGTAGAGGTAGAGTACAGTGGAGTACAGTAGAGTTAGAGTACAGTGGAGTACAGTAGAGGTAGAGTACAGTGGAGTACAGTAGAGGTAGAGTACAGTGGAGTACAGTAGAGGTAGAGTACAGTGGAGTACAGTAGAGAGAGAGAGTACAGTGGAGCACAGTAGAGGTAGAGTACAGTGGAGTACAGTAGAGATAGAGTAAAGTGGAGTACAGTAGAGATAGAGTAGAGTGGAGTACAGTAGAGGTAGAGTACAGTGGAGTACAGTAGATGTAGAGTACAGTGGAGTACTGTAGAGAGAGTCAGTGGAGTACAGTAGAGTAGAGTACAGTAGAGCACAGTAGAGGTAGAGTACAGTGGAGTACAGTAGAGGTAGAGTACAGTGGAGTACAGTAGAGAGAGAGAGTACAGTGGAGCACAGTAGAGGTAGAGTACAGTGGAGTACAGTAGAGATAGAGTAAAGTGGAGTACAGTAGAGGTAGAGTACAGTGGAGTACAGTAGAGGTAGAGTACAGTGGAGTACAGTAGAGAGAGAGAGTACAGTGGAGCACAGTAGAGGTAGAGTACAGTGGAGTACAGTAGAGATAGAGTAAAGTGGAGTAAAGTAGAGGTAGAGTACAGTGGAGTACAGTAGAGATAGAGTACAGTGGAGCACAGTAGAGGTAGAGTACAGTGGAGCACAGTAGAGGTAGAGTACAGTGGAGCACAGTACAGATAGAGTACAGTAGAGCACAGTAGAGGTAGAGTACAGTGGATTATAGTAGAGGTAGAGTACAGTGGAGTACAGTAGAGGTAGAGTACAGTGGAGCACAGTAGAGGTAGAGTACAGTGGAGTACAGTAGAGGTAGAGTACAGTGGAGTACAGTAGAGTAGAGTACAGTAGAGCACAGTAGAGGTAAAGTACATTGGAGCACAGTAGAGGTAGAGTACAGTGGAGTACAGTGGAGCACATTAGAGGTGGAGTACAGCAGAGTACAGTAGAGGTAGAGTACAGTGGAGTACAGTAGAGATAGAGTACAGTGGAGCACAGTAGAGGTAGAGTACAGTGGAGTACAGTAGAGGTAGAGTACAGTGGAGCACAGTAGAGGTAGAGTACAGTGGAGTACAGTAGAGGTGGAGTACAGTGGAGCACAGTAGAGGTAGAGTACAGTGGATCACAGTAGAGATAGAGTACAGTGGATCACAGTAGAGATAGAGTACAGTGGAGTACAGTAGAGATAGAGTACAGTGGAGCACAGTAGAGATTGAGTACAGTGGAGCACAGTAGAGGTAGAGTACAGTGGAGTACAGTAGAGGTAGGGTACAGTGGAGTATTGTAGAGAGAGTCAGTGGAGTACAGTAGAGTAGAGTACAGTAGAGCACAGTAGAGGTAGAGTACAGTGGAGCACAGTAGAGAAAGAGTAGAGTGGAGTACAGTAGAGGTAGAGTACAGTGGAGTACAGTAGAGGTAGAGTACAGTGGAGTACAGTAGAGAGAGAGAGTACAGTGGAGCACAGTAGAGGTAGAGTACAGTGGAGTACAGTAGAGGTAGAGTACAGTGGAGTACAGTAGAGATAGAGTAAAGTGGAGTATACTAGAGGTAGAGTACAGTGGAGTACAGTAGAGGTAGAGTACAGTAGAGCACAGTAGAGGAAGAGTACAGTGGAGTATAGTAGAGGTAGAGTACAGTGGAGTACAGTAGAAGTAGAGTACAGTGGAGCACAGTAGAGATAGAACACAGTAGAGCTCAGTAGAGGTAGAGTACAGTGGAGCACAGTAGAGGTAGAGTACAGTGGAGTACAGTAGAGGTGGAGTACAGTGGAGCACAGTAGAGGTGGAGTAAAGTAGAGTACAGTAGAGGTAGAGTACAGTGGAGCACAGTAGAGGTAGAGTACAGTGGATCACAGTAGAGACAGAGTACAGTGAAGTACAGTAGAGATAGAGTACAGTGGAGCACAGTAGAGATTGAGTACAGTGGAGCACAGTAGAAGTAGAGTACAGTGGAGTACAGTAGAGATAGAGTACAGTGGAGTACAGTAGAGATAGAGTACAGTGGAGCACAGTAGAGATTGAGTACAGTGGAGCACAGTAGAGGCAGAGTGCAGAGGAGTACAGTAGAGGTAGAGTACAGTGGAGCACAGTAGAGATAGAGCACAGTAGAGCCCAGTAGAGGTAGAGTACAGTGGAGTACAGTAGAGGTAGAGTAAAGTGGAGTACAGTAGAGGTAGAGTACAGTGGAGTACAGTAGAGGTAGAGTACAGTGGAGTACAGTAGAGGTAGAGTACAGAGGAGCCCAGTAGAGGTAGAGTACAGTGGAGTACAGTAGAGGTAGAATACAGTGGAGTACAGTAGAGGTAGAGTACATTGGAGTACAGTCGAGATAGAGTACAGTGGAGCACAGTAGAGGTAGAGTACAGTGGAGTACAGTAGAGGTAGAGTACAGTGGAGCACAGTAGAGGTAGAGTACAGTGGAGCACAGTGGAGCACAGTAGAGGTGGAGTACAGTAGAGGTAGAGATCCATACAGTACAGTAGAGGTAGAGTACAGTGGAGTACAGTAGAGATAGAGTACAGTGGAGCACAGTAGAGCACAGTGGAGCACAGTGGAGGTAGAGTACAGTGCAGTACAGTAGAGGTAGAGTACAGTGGAGCACAGTAGAGGTAGAGTACAGTGGAGTACAGTTGAGATAGAGTACAGTGGAGTACAGTAGAGGTAGAGTACAGTGGAGTACAGTAGAGGTAGAGTACAGTAGAGTACAGTAGAGGTAGAGTACAGTGGAGTACAGTAGAGATAGAGTACAGTGGAGCACAGTAGTGGTAGAGTACAGTGGAGTACAGTACAGATAGACTACAGTGGAGCACAGTAGAGATAGAGTACAGTGGAGTACAGTAGAGGTAGAGTACAGTGGAGTACAGTAGAGGTAGAGTACAGTGGAGTACAGTGGAGCACATTAGAGGTGGAGTACAGTGGAGCACAGTAGAGTAGAGTACAGTGGAGTACAGTAGAGGTAGAGTACAGTGGAGCACATTAGAGGTAGAGTACACTGGAGTACAGTAGAGGTAGAGTACAGTGGAGTACAGTAGAGGTAGAGTACAGTGGAGTACAGTAGAGTAGAGTACAGTGGAGCACAGTAGAGGTAGAGTACAGTGGAGTACAGTAGAGGTAGAGTACAGTGGAGTACAGTTTTTGTAGAGTACAGAGGAGCACAGTAGAGGTAGAGTACAGTGGAGCACAGTAGAGATAGAGTACAGTGGAGTACAGTAGAGGTAGAGTACAGTGGAGTACAGTAGAGGTAGAGTACAGTGGAGTACAGTAGAGGTAGAGTACAGTGGAGTACAGTAGAGGTAGAGTACAGTGGAGTACAGTAGAGTAGAGTACAGTAGATCACAGTAGAGTTAGAGTACAGTGGAGCACAGTAGAGATAGAGTACAGTGGAGTACAGTAGAGGTAGAGTACAGTGGAGTACAGTAGAGGTGGAGTACAGTAGAGTATAGTAGAGGTAGAGAACAGTACAGTACAGTAGAGGTAGAATACAGTGGAGTAGAGTAGAGAGAGAGTACAGTGGAGCACAGTAGAGATAGACTACAGTGGAGTACAGTAGAGGTAGAGAACAGTACAGTACAGTACAGTAGAGGTAGAGTACAGTAGAGTACAGTAGAGATAGTGTACAGTGGAACACAGTAGAGATAGAGTACAGTGGAGTACAGTAGAGGTAGAGTACAGTGGAGTACAGTAGAGGTAGAGTACAGTGGAGCACATTAGAGGTGGATTACAGTAGAGTACAGTAGAGATAGAGTACAGTGGAGTACAGTAGAGGTAGAGTACAGTGGAGTACAGTAGAGGTAGAGTACAGTGGAGTACAGTAGAGGTAGAGTACAGTGGAGCACATTAGAGGTAGAGTACACTGGAGTACAGTAGAGGTAAAGTAGAGTGGAGTACAGTAGCGGTAGAGTACAGTGGAGTACAGTAGAGGTAGAGTACAGTGGAGTACAGTAGAGGTAGAGTACAGTGGAGTACAGTAGAGGTAGAGTACAGTGGAGTACAATAGTGTAGAGTACAGTAGATCACACTAGAGGTAGAGCACAGTAGAGGAAGAGTACAGTGGAGTATAGTAGAGGTAGCGTACAGTGGAGTACAGTAGAAGTAGAGTACAGTGGAGCACAGTAGAGATAGAACACAGTAGAGCCCAGTAGAGGTAGAGTACAGTGGAGCACAGTAGAGGTAGAGTACAGTGGAGTACAGTAGAGGTGGAGTACAGTGGAGCACAGTAGAGGTGGAGTAAAGTAGAGTACAGTAGAGGTAGAGTACAGTGGAGCACAGTAGAGGTAGAGTACAGTGGATCACAGTAGAGGTAGAGTACAGTGGAGCACAGTAGAGATTGAGTACAGTGGAGCACAGTAGAGGTAGAGTACAGTGGAGTACAGTAGAGATAGAGTACAGTGGAGTACAGTAGAGATAGAGTACAGTGGAGCACAGTAGAGATTGAGTACAGTGGAGCAGAGTAGAGGTAGAGTGCAGAGGAGTACAGTAGAGGTAGAGTACAGTGGAGCACAGTAGATATAGAGCACAGTAGAGCCCAGTAGAGGTAGAGTACAGTGGAGTACAGTAGAGGTAGAGTACAGTGGAGTACAGTAGAGTTAGAGTACAGTGGAGTACAGTAGAGGTAGAGTACAGTGGAGTACAGTAGAGGTAGAGTACAGTGGAGTACAGTAGAGGTAGAGTACAGTGGAGTACAGTAGAGGTAGAGTACAGTGGAGTACAGTAGAGAGAGAGAGTACAGTGGAGCACAGTAGAGGTAGAGTACAGTGGAGTACAGTAGAGATAGAGTAAAGTGGAGTACAGTAGAGATAGAGTAGAGTGGAGTACAGTAGAGGTAGAGTACAGTGGAGTACAGTAGATGTAGAGTACAGTGGAGTACTGTAGAGAGAGTCAGTGGAGTACAGTAGAGTAGAGTACAGTAGAGCACAGTAGAGGTAGAGTACAGTGGAGTACAGTAGAGGTAGAGTACAGTGGAGTACAGTAGAGAGAGAGAGTACAGTGGAGCACAGTAGAGGTAGAGTACAGTGGAGTACAGTAGAGATAGAGTAAAGTGGAGTACAGTAGAGGTAGAGTACAGTGGAGTACAGTAGAGGTAGAGTACAGTGGAGTACAGTAGAGAGAGAGAGTACAGTGGAGCACAGTAGAGGTAGAGTACAGTGGAGTACAGTAGAGATAGAGTAAAGTGGAGTAAAGTAGAGGTAGAGTACAGTGGAGTACAGTAGAGATAGAGTACAGTGGAGCACAGTAGAGGTAGAGTACAGTGGAGCACAGTAGAGGTAGAGTACAGTGGAGCACAGTACAGATAGAGTACAGTAGAGCACAGTAGAGGTAGAGTACAGTGGATTATAGTAGAGGTAGAGTATAGTGGAGTACAGTAGAGGTAGAGTACAGTGGAGCACAGTAGAGGTAGAGTACAGTGGAGTACAGTAGAGGTAGAGTACAGTGGAGTACAGTAGAGGTAGAGTACAGTGGAGTACAGTAGAGAGAGAGAGTACAGTGGAGCACAGTAGAGGTAGAGTACAGTGGAGTACAGTAGAGATAGAGTAAAGTGGAGTAAAGTAGAGGTAGAGTACAGTGGAGTACAGTAGAGATAGAGTACAGTGGAGCACAGTAGAGGTAGAGTACAGTGGAGCACAGTAGAGGTAGAGTACAGTGGAGCACAGTACAGATAGAGTACAGTAGAGCACAGTAGAGGTAGAGTACAGTGGATTATAGTAGAGGTAGAGTACAGTGGAGTACAGTAGAGGTAGAGTACAGTGGAGTACAGTAGAGGTAGAGTACAGTGGAGTACAGTAGAGGTAGAGTACAGTGGAGTACAATAGTGTAGAGTACAGTAGATCACACTAGAGGTAGAGCACAGTAGAGGAAGAGTACAGTGGAGTATAGTAGAAGTAGCGTACAGTGGAGTACAGTAGAAGTAGAGTACAGTGGAGCACAGTAGAGATAGAACACAGTAGAGCCCAGTAGAGGTAGAGTACAGTGGAGCACAGTAGAGGTAGAGTACAGTGGAGTACAGTAGAGGTGGAGTACAGTGGAGCACAGTAGAGGTGGAGTAAAGTAGAGTACAGTAGAGGTAGAGTACAGTGGAGCACAGTAGAGGTAGAGTACAGTGGATCACAGTAGAGGTAGAGTACAGTGGAGCACAGTAGAGATTGAGTACAGTGGAGCACAGTAGAGGTAGAGTACAGTGGAGTACAGTAGAGATAGAGTACAGTGGAGTACAGTAGAGATAGAGTACAGTGGAGCACAGTAGAGATTGAGTACAGTGGAGCAGAGTAGAGGTAGAGTGCAGAGGAGTACAGTAGAGGTAGAGTACAGTGGAGCACAGTAGATATAGAGCACAGTAGAGCCCAGTAGAGGTAGAGTACAGTGGAGTACAGTAGAGGTAGAGTACAGTGGAGTACAGTAGAGTTAGAGTACAGTGGAGTACAGTAGAGGTAGAGTACAGTGGAGTACAGTAGAGGTAGAGTACAGTGGAGTACAGTAGAGGTAGAGTACAGTGGAGTACAGTAGAGGTAGAGTACAGTGGAGTACAGTAGAGAGAGAGAGTACAGTGGAGCACAGTAGAGGTAGAGTACAGTGGAGTACAGTAGAGATAGAGTAAAGTGGAGTACAGTAGAGATAGAGTAGAGTGGAGTACAGTAGAGGTAGAGTACAGTGGAGTACAGTAGATGTAGAGTACAGTGGAGTACTGTAGAGAGAGTCAGTGGAGTACAGTAGAGTAGAGTACAGTAGAGCACAGTAGAGGTAGAGTACAGTGGAGTACAGTAGAGGTAGAGTACAGTGGAGTACAGTAGAGAGAGAGAGTACAGTGGAGCACAGTAGAGGTAGAGTACAGTGGAGTACAGTAGAGATAGAGTAAAGTGGAGTACAGTAGAGGTAGAGTACAGTGGAGTACAGTAGAGGTAGAGTACAGTGGAGTACAGTAGAGAGAGAGAGTACAGTGGAGCACAGTAGAGGTAGAGTACAGTGGAGTACAGTAGAGATAGAGTAAAGTGGAGTAAAGTAGAGGTAGAGTACAGTGGAGTACAGTAGAGATAGAGTACAGTGGAGCACAGTAGAGGTAGAGTACAGTGGAGCACAGTAGAGGTAGAGTACAGTGGAGCACAGTACAGATAGAGTACAGTAGAGCACAGTAGAGGTAGAGTACAGTGGATTATAGTAGAGGTAGAGTACAGTGGAGTACAGTAGAGGTAGAGTACAGTGGAGCACAGTAGAGGTAGAGTACAGTGGAGTACAGTAGAGGTAGAGTACAGTGGAGTACAGTAGAGGTAGAGTACAGTAGAGCACAGTAGAGGTAAAGTACATTGGAGCACAGTAGAGGTAGAGTACAGTGGAGTACAGTGGAGCACATTAGAGGTGGAGTACAGCAGAGTACAGTAGAGGTAGAGTACAGTGGAGTACAGTAGAGATAGAGTACAGTGGAGCACAGTAGAGGTAGAGTACAGTGGAGTACAGTAGAGGTAGAGTACAGTGGAGCACAGTAGAGGTAGAGTACAGTGGAGTACAGTAGAGGTGGAGTACAGTGGAGCACAGTAGAGGTAGAGTACAGTGGATCACAGTAGAGATAGAGTACAGTGGATCACAGTAGAGATAGAGTACAGTGGAGTACAGTAGAGATAGAGTACAGTGGAGCACAGTAGAGATTGAGTACAGTGGAGCACAGTAGAGGTAGAGTACAGTGGAGTACAGTAGAGGTAGGGTACAGTGGAGTATTGTAGAGAGAGTCAGTGGAGTACAGTAGAGTAGAGTACAGTAGAGCACAGTAGAGGTAGAGTACAGTGGAGCACAGTAGAGAAAGAGTAGAGTGGAGTACAGTAGAGGTAGAGTACAGTGGAGTACAGTAGAGGTAGAGTACAGTGGAGTACAGTAGAGAGAGAGAGTACAGTGGAGCACAGTAGAGGTAGAGTACAGTGGAGTACAGTAGAGGTAGAGTACAGTGGAGTACAGTAGAGATAGAGTAAAGTGGAGTATACTAGAGGTAGAGTACAGTGGAGTACAGTAGAGGTAGAGTACAGTAGAGCACAGTAGAGGAAGAGTACAGTGGAGTATAGTAGAGGTAGAGTACAGTGGAGTACAGTAGAAGTAGAGTACAGTGGAGCACAGTAGAGATAGAACACAGTAGAGCTCAGTAGAGGTAGAGTACAGTGGAGCACAGTAGAGGTAGAGTACAGTGGAGTACAGTAGAGGTGGAGTACAGTGGAGCACAGTAGAGGTGGAGTAAAGTAGAGTACAGTAGAGGTAGAGTACAGTGGAGCACAGTAGAGGTAGAGTACAGTGGATCACAGTAGAGGTAGAGTACAGTGGAGTACAGTAGAGGTGGAGTACAGTGGAGCACAGTAGAGGTGGAGTAAAGTAGAGTACAGTAGAGGTAGAGTACAGTGGAGCACAGTAGAGGTAGAGTACATTGGAGTACAGTCGAGATAGAGTACAGTGGAGCACAGTAGAGGTAGAGTACAGTGGAGTACAGTAGAGGTAGAGTACAGTGGAGCACAGTAGAGGTAGAGTACAGTGGAGCACAGTGGAGCACAGTAGAGGTGGAGTACAGTAGAGGTAGAGATCAATACAGTACAGTAGAGGTAGAGTACAGTGGAGTACAGTAGAGATAGAGTACAGTGGAGCACAGTAGAGGTAGAGTACAGTGGAGCACAGTAGAGGTAGAGTACAGTGGAGTACAGTAGAGGTGGAGTACAGTGGAGCACAGTAGAGGTGGAGTAAAGTAGAGTACAGTAGAGGTAGAGTACAGTGGAGCACAGTAGAGGTAGAGTACATTGGAGTACAGTCGAGATAGAGTACAGTGGAGCACAGTAGAGGTAGAGTACAGTGGAGTACAGTAGAGGTAGAGTACAGTGGAGCACAGTAGAGGTAGAGTACAGTGGAGCACAGTGGAGCACAGTAGAGGTGGAGTACAGTAGAGGTAGAGATCAATACAGTACAGTAGAGGTAGAGTACAGTGGAGTACAGTAGAGATAGAGTACAGTGGAGCACAGTAGAGCACAGTGGAGCACAGTGGAGGTAGAGTACAGTGGAGTACAGTAGAGATAGAGTACAGTGGAGTACAGTAGAGATAGAGTACAGTGGAGTACAGTAGAGGTAGAGTACAGTGGAGTACAGTAGAGGTAGAGTACAGTGGAGTACTGTAGAGAGAGTCAGTGGAGTACAGTAGAGTAGAGTACAGTAGAGCACAGTAGCGGTAGAGTACAGTGGAGCACAGTAGAGGTAGAGTACAGTGGAGTACAGTAGAGGTAGAGTACAGTGGAGTACAGTAGAGAGAGAGAGAGAGAGTACAGTGGAGCACAGTAGAGGTAGAGTACAGTGGAGTACAGTAGAGATAGAGTACAGTGGAGTACAGTAGAGGTAGAGTACAGTGGAGTACAGTAGAGGTAGAGTACAGTGTAGTACTGTAGAGAGAGTCAGTGGAGTACAGTAGAGTAGAGTACAGTAGAGCACAGTAGAGGTGGAGTAAAGTGGAGTACAGTAGAGATAGAGTACAGTGGAGTACAGTAGAGGTAGAGTACAGTGGAGTACAGTAGAGGTAGAGTACAGTGGAGTACTGTAGAGAGAGTCAGTGGAGTACAGTAGAGTAGAGTACAGTAGAGCACAGTAGAGGTAGAGTACAGTGGAGTACAGTAGAGGTAGAGTACAGTGGAGTACAGTAGAGGTAGAGTACAGTGGAGTACAGTAGAGAGAGAGAGTACAGTGGAGCACAGTAGAGGTAGAGTACAGTGGAGTACAGTAGAGATAGAGTAAAGTGGAGTACAGTAGAGATAGAGTACAGTGGAGTACAGTAGAGATAGAGTACAGTGGAGTACAGTAGAGGTAGAGTACAGTAGAGCACAGTAGAGGTAGAGTACAGTGGAGTATAGTAGAGGTAGAGTACAGTGGAGTACAGTAGAGGTAGAGTACAGTGGAGCACAGTAGAGAGAGCACAGTAGAGCCCAGTAGAGGTAGAGTACAGTGGAGTACAGTAGAGGTAGAGTACAGTGGAGTACAGTAGAGATTGAGTACAGAGGAGTCCAGTAGAGGTAGAGTACAGTGGAGCACAGTAGAGGTAGAGTACAGTAGAGGTAGAGTACAGAGGAGCACATTAGAGGTGGAGTACAGTAGAGTACAGTAAAGGTAGAGTACAGTGGAGTACAGTAGAGATACGAGTACAGTGGAGCACAGTAGAGGTAGAGTACAGTAGAGGTAGAGTACAGTGGAGCACAGTAGAGGTAGAGTACAGTGGAGTACAGTAGAGGTAGAGTACAGTGGAGCACAGTAGAGGTAGAGTACAGTGGAACACAGTGGAGCACAGTAGAGGTGGAGTACAGTAGAGGTAGAGAACAGTACAGTACAGTAGAGGTAGAGTACAGTAGAGATAGAGTACAGTGGAGCACAGTAGAGATAGTGGAGTACAGTGGAGTACAGTAGAGGTAGAGTACAATGGAGTACAGTAGAGATAGAGTACAGTGGAGCACAGTAGAGGTAGAGTACAGTGGAGTACAGTAGAGGTAGAGTACAGTGGAGTACAGTAGAGGTAGAGTACAGTGGAGTACAGTAGAGGTAGAGTACAGTGGAGTACAGTAGAGGTAGAGTAGAGTGGAGCACAGTAGAGGTAGAGTACAGTGGAGTACAGTAGAGGTAGAGTACAGTGGAGCACAGTAGAGGTAGAGTACAGTGGAGCACAGTGGAGCACAGTAGAGGTGGAGTACAGTAGAGGTAGAGAACAGTACAGTACAGTAGAGGTAGAGTACAGTGGAGTACAGTAGAGATAGAGTACAGTGGAGCACAGTGGAGCACAGTGGAGCACAGTGGAGCCAGTGGAGATAGAGTACAGTGGAGTACAGTAGAGATAGAGTACAGTGGAGTACAGTAGAGGTGGAGTACAGTGGAGTACAGTAGAGGTAGAGTACAGTGGAGTACTGTAGAGAGAGTCAGTGGAGTACAGTAGAGTAGAGTACAGTAGAGGTAGAGTACAGTGGAGCAGAGTAGAGAAAGAGTAGAGTGGAGTACAGTAGAGGTAGAGTACAGTGGAGTACAGTAGAGAGAGAGTACAGTGGAGCACAGTAGAGGGAGAGTACAGTGGAGTACAGTAGAGATAGAGTAAAGTGGAGTACAGTAGAGGTAGAGTGCAGAGGAGTACAGCAGAGGTAGAGTACAGTGGAGCACAGTAGAGATAGAGCACAGTAGAGCCCAGTAGAGGTAGAGTACAGTGGAGTACAGTAGAGGTAGAGTACAGTGGAGTACAGTAGAGGTAGAGTACAGTGGAGTACAGTAGAGGTAGAGTACAGTGGAGTACAGTAGAGGTAGAGTACAGAGGAGCCCAGTAGAGGTAGAGTACAGTGGAGTACAGTAGACGTAGAATACAGTGGAGTACAGTAGAGGTAGATTAAAGTGGAGTACAGTAGAGATAGAGTACAGTGGAGCACAGTAGAGGTAGAGTACAGTGGAGTACAGTAGAGGTAGAGCACAGTGGAGCACAGTAGAGGTAGAGTACAGTGGAGCACAGTGGAGCACAGTAGAGTTGGAGTACAGTAAAGGTAGAGATCAATACAGTACAGTAGAGGTAGAGTACAGTGGAGTACAGTAGAGATAGAGTACAGTGGAGCACAGTGGAGCACAGTGGAGCACAGTGGAGCACAGTGGAGGTAGAGTACAGTGGAGTACAGTAGAGATAGAGTACAGTGGAGTACAGTAGAGATAGAGTACAGTGGAGTACAGTAGAGGTAGAGTACAGTGGAGTACAGTAGAGGTAGAGTACAGTGGAGTACTGTAGAGAGAGTCAGTGGAGTACAGTAGAGTACAGTAGAGCACAGTAGCGGTAGAGTAGTGGAGCACAGTAGAGGTAGAGTACAGTGGAGTACAGTAGAGGTAGAGTACAGTGGAGTACAGTAGAGAGAGAGAGTACAGTGGAGCACAGTAGAGGTAGAGTACAGTGGAGTACAGTAGAGATAGAGTAAAGTGGAGTACAGTAGAGATAGAGTACAGTGGAGTACAGTACAGTAGAGGTAGAGTACAGTGGAGTACAGTAGAGGTAGAGTACAGTGGAGTACTGTAGAGAGAGTCAGTGGAGTACAGTAGAGTAGAGTACAGTAGAGCACAGTAGAGGTAGAGTACAGTGGAGTACAGTAGAGGTAGAGTGCAGTGGAGTACAGTAGAGGTAGAGTACAGTGGAGTACAGTAGAGAGAGAGTACAGTGGAGCACAGTAGAGGTAGAGTACAGTGGAGTACAGTAGAGATAGAGTAAAGTGGAGTACAGTAGAGATAGAGTACAGTGGAGTACAGTAGAGATAGAGTACAGTGGAGTATAGTAGAGGTAGAGTACAGTGGAGTATAGTAGAGGTAGAATACAGTGGAGCACAGTAGACATAGAGCACAGTAGAGCCCAGTAGAGGTAGAGTACATTGGAGTACAGTAGAGGTAGAGTACAGTGGAGTACAGTAGAGATTGAGTACAGAGGAGCCCAGTAGAGGTAGAGTACAGTGGAGTACAGTAGAGGTAGAGTACAGTGGAGTACAGTAGAGGTAGAGTACAGAGGAGCACATTAGAGGTGGAGTACAGTAGAGTACACTAGAGGTAGAGTACAGTGGAGTACAGTAGAGATACGAGTACAGTGGAGCACAGTAGAGGTAGAGTACAGTAGAGGTAGAGTACAGTGGAGCACAGTAGAGGTAGAGTACAGTGGAGTACAGTAGAGGTAGAGTACAGTGGAGCACAGTAGAGGTAGAGTACAGTGGAGCACAGTAGAGGTGGAGTACAGTAGAGGTAGAGAACAGTACAGTACAGTAGAGGTAGAGTACAGTAGAGATAGAGTACAGTGGAGCACAGTAGAGAGAGTGGAGTACAGTGGAGTACAGTAGAGGTAGAGTACAATGGAGTACAGTAGAGATAGAGTACAGTGGAGTACAGTAGAGATAGAGTACAGTGGAGCACAGTAGAGGTAGAGTACAGTGGAGTACAGTAGAGGTAGAGTACAGTGGAGTACAGTAGAGGTAGAGTACAGTGGAGCACAGTAGAGGTAGAGTACAGTGGAGCACATTAGAGGTGGAGTACAGTGGAGTACAGTAGAGATAGAGTACAGTGGAGCACAGTAGAGGTAGAGTACAGTGGAGTATAGTAGAGGTAGAGTACAGTGGAGTACAGTAGAGGTAGAGTACAGTGGACACACACACACACACACACACACACACACACACACACACATACATACATATATAGAAACGTACAAGTCCCCCCTCCAGTGGTCTCGGGGCATGACTGTCAGAATGAGGTTAATGCAGATCAACATGGTGAATTTTATTATTAAAACACTTAGGCCGCTGTCAGTAGCCTAAAAGAGGCCTAGAAATAGGGTTTCGTTCCACCATGTGGGGCACTACCCAATTTTTTTTTATATTTAACATCAGAAATATATAGAGATTCCTTAGGAAAAAGTTCTCCGCACACAACCTTGCAGTTTTTGAGAAAAATTATGCTAAAGGTGCCCATTTTGAAAAAAAAAGGGAAAACATAGGGAATTTTGCACTTTCAAACCTGTTTATCAAAACCCAAAAATGCAGAATTACCACTTGAGGTACAAAATAAACCAGTTTGAAATGTGTGATATACCTAAAGTTGTTATCTAGGCACAGTAAACATGATAAGATTATCAAGAAAACTTCTACTGTAGCATTAACATCCCAATTACTTCTCATTATGTTGTTCCAATTCAAAGGTAATATTTGAGGTAAAATCTGAATAACAAATAGAATTCAGCCAAAATATAATATATAAAAAAAAACACTTTTCAAAACAACACATTTAATGGTGAATTGTCAATTCACATACACGAGCAGTAATTACACTGCATGTACACTGTAAAAATATTACATGCTATCTACTTAAAAAAATTATGGTAACAATATTACACGTACTATATGAGTAGATTTTAAGGTTGTTGTTTTTTTGTGTGTGTGAAATCTACCCGAATAAATTAAGTAAAATTTCCTAAATTATTTAGTCTATGGCACATGATGAATTTAATATTATTAGTGGAATGTGCTTTTTTAATTTAAGTTGTCTCACAAATAAATCAAGCAGAATTTACTTGATTATAACATTTACTGCCTTTTTCAGGTTAAGATAATAATGAATACATAATGCACCTTTTGTTATCAAACATGCTTTTATTCTGTATTTTTTGCACAAATAAAACAAATCTATATAAAATGTAAGACAGGAGTTTTAAGATATGAAAAATAAAAGCAAAAAAATGCTAACATTTTCCATGTCATTGAGAAAGATCATTTTGTTACACAAAAACATGTGCATACAAATTTCTGTTGGAAAAGTCACATTCTTGACTAAAACTTGTGAATAACTTGTAGCAAAACATATCAAATAATTTGTACTTGCTGAAAGCTTGTATGTAGAACAATATTAAACGTTCATCAATCAATGCAGTTTTTTTTTCACCAGAACTTGGTCATAATGCATTGTCTCAATCTAAGTCATGTGTTTGTTTTTAAGTGTTAGTAATTTCGGGGAAAACTGGCAAACATCCAGTTCCAAGAAGAGCTTCTGAAAGGCTTCAAAAGTGTGCCTCAGTTCTTTCGGGTAGGTGAGGTTTAGTGCATACGTGAGTCCAAGAAGAACAGCACAGGCTTTTGCCAGATTTTCCAAGCCAGCCATGACTTGCATCCCCTCCAAGACGATGCTGAAATACTCCTGAGAATCCCTCTTGCAGATGGCAATTTTCATTATGAGCTGCAGGATATCTCCATTGTCACACTGTAAAACAAACATTAAATAAGTATTTTTATCTCATCTGTCTCATCATCTCAGTCTGTCCATAATTATAAACTTGATTTGTGTACGGTTGTAAAAATTTCTTATAACAGCTTAAAATGCTAAGACAACTACAAGTAAACCATTATAGTTTATTTTCTTTGTAATGACTGAAACATAAAAATATTATGTTTCAGTGCACCACAAAGACAAAGACTGTCACAATAACATAAGTACAATGTTATCAATGACAGAGGGTGTATTAAGGAAGAAAAAATAAAATAAATTTAAAATTACATTTGGTGACACTATTGTAGGGGGGGAAATTAAATTTCGATGGTCCACTATTGACATTCTACTAACTATATAGTAACTACATGTCAACTAACTCAGAGTATTAGTAGACTGCTAGGTTAGGGTTAATAAAGTAAGTTAACATGTAGTTGCAGTTACTTATAGTCAGTAGAATGTCTAAAGTGGACCATCAAAATAAAGTGTTACCTTTTTTCATATAGTGGCTGCCAAAAATCTATTTTGTGTTAAATATTTTCACATTAGCTTTATATAATTTAATTAGAAAAAAAGATTATTGTTTAAGTTGCATTTCTATTTTTATAAATAAAAACAATGTAGGCTAACAAATACATTTCTCAAAACACCATACTCTTGGATGAGGTCATCCTCTTTTTCACCCAGATAACAGATCAAGTCAAGTCAAGTCAAGTCATCTTCATTTATATAGCGCTTTTAACAATGGATTGTTTCAAAGCAGCTTTACAGAGATAAACATATAATTTAAGGTAACAGATTGTTTTGGAATTATAGCGGTTCTTGAATAATGTTATTTCCAGCTAAAGTTAACTTTGATTGATTCACCTCCGTCGAAATGATCAGACTTTTAAACGCGAACCTGTGATTAACGCTGACGGCGTTCACATGCTCATTCAGAATTGATTCTGTGCTTTTTAAAATGTGTGCGCAGGTTTATAATTCATACAACCCAGCCTAAACAAACTACTTTTCTTGCCTATAAATTTTGATACAGAATTTTGTTTTATTTTATCAAGCAACGGAGGACAACGTCTCTCATCATGTCGATGTTTTTATCGGGATTCTGATCGGGAAGTTTGTAAATGTAGCCATGATCAGATGGTCAGATCTGCCATTTTCCTAAACTACTGGTTTTGCATTATTTTAATTCAGAGACTGACAAAAGTGTCATGGGACTGTTGATTAGGTTACCGAGTCAGTCACAAAGTCTCTCTGTTGTAATTTGCCACGAATGGTTAAACAAAGAAATGCATTGCTTGTCACATGTGACACAGACATGTGACCAAAGGGCCCAACTTGGAATCAGAATCACGCGGAAGAACCCCTCCGAACCCCTCCGAAGGTGACAAGACGAACATTGTCCATTCAGATAAGAGCACACACGTGGAATCCCCCTTTAAGAACTCTGAATACACACACACATACACAGAACAGAAGATGACCAAAAGTTCTCCGCGTGACCGACCGCCGGGTGAACTCGCTCATACACACACACGCACACACATACACGAGAGACAATCATTCTGAACACTATGGTCAAAATCACCCTGTAAAATGTGTGAAATGTTTTTCTGGTTGTGCTTCATGATTCCCTGATGACAAAACTGGTATAACTGTAAGCTTTTATGATATGTGATCAATTTAACATCCGTTTAATCACGATAAATCATGTATCTGCATTTTACTAAGCCCTAGGAATGCCGAACTTGGTATGGTTGTAATCAGAATAAGCAAAGAAGATTGAATCATCAACCCAAAATGTAATATGATGCATGCTTTTATTAATACTAGTTTAGAAGTGTATTTCGAACAAGTTTTATCCACTATGCACATGATCCGGAAGGCGTGAATCACAAGGTCTGCCGACCCGCCTTCCTGCAAAACGATTGGCTCAGACACGTGAGAAAGGCGTGTCCCTCGCCTCTTCAAAATAGACCGCCACCTTCTCCTCTTTGCAGTTTCCTACGCCAGAGAGAGATGCCTAAACTTTCTTGCTAAACTCCAGCCGGAGTTTTCCTTCTTCGTCGTTTTCCTACTTTGTTTTAATCTAAGTTTTCTTTTATTTTGATCTACCTCAGTTTGATAGTTGACTTCGGTCAGTGTATTCACGAACGAAACAAGCCTAAGATTTATCGTTTCTCACGGACCGCAGCTGAAGCAATCGCAAACATCTGCCTCCTATTGGAAGACGCTCCAGACAACTCCAACCACGCTGCCTTTGTAACACAACTGCACACAAAGGAGCCGTAAAAGTAACGTACAAATCTCAATTAAGTGCTGCTTAAAGTTGTCTAGATTAATGTTAGAATCCTTTGGGTCTCTGTTGAACTGTTTGAACTGTGCTCTCTCTCTCTCTCTCACACTCACTCTCTCTCACCCATTCTCTCTCTCTCTCTCCCTCTCTCTCTCACACTCTAACTTTCTCTCTCCAAATACGTCGTATTGCAATCTTTTGTCAACTGTTTGTTTTGATATGCATATTTACTCCTGCGTGATTTAAGTAGTTTTTGTAACCATTAGTTGTGTTATTAAATTCCATAATCTTTTGAAGTGAATCTGTCTCATGGTCCTATGCTTGAAGTCTATGTGAATGTCAAAGGTCTGTAAAGTTACCAAAGCTCTACCTCGGTTAACTATTTTTAAAACATCTGAAAGTGCCGTATACGAGAGAGTATTTCCTTGTGGCCACAGGAAATATTCACTCTGTTTACAGGCATTGGAAACACATGTAAATTTACCCTGATAATTAACCTGACTTAACTAACCTAGATATTAATAATTACTACGAGCTATCGTGTTAATTATTCACATATGGTGAGGTTTAGTCCATTCCCTATTTGGGATAATTTAATTTATGTATGCGATTACATACTCATGATCTAATGAATAATATTCCCCATTTGAGTTAATAATTTCCCCAAAACCAAAGTCATTGTCGCTACATAAATTAGCATCACCCAAAAATAATGAACAAATATTGATATGTTATGAAAGTAACTTACCTGCAGTATGGGATCAATATCTAGCTCCGTAGTGTCCGATGTTTTGAGCCATTCCTTCGCACATTGCTTGATTTGTTCCCATCGGACTTCAGTAAGGCTGTTTAAATATGTTTAAATATATGTTTAAATATTCCATGTGCCTACAGTGGCTCAATTATAAGTTTATCAAGCGACGAGACTACTTTTTGTGTGGAAAAACAAACAAAAATAACGACTTTATTCGACTATTCCCTTTCTTCCTTGTGGGCCTGAGACGAGAGTTCAAGAGATTTCCACGACGCATGCGCGAGAACTGAGATGAGGACGTTCTTCTTCGACTCCTTCTTGTTACCGGCTGCTCACCGCTTAGAAGTATTACCGCCACCTACCGTATAAGGGCCTGTTCACATATCGCGTCTTTTGCGCGCTCAAGTTCGTTATTTCAAATGTAGGCGCGCGGTATGCGCGCTCATAATGGAAGCGACGCGGTCGCGGTGCGATGCGCTCGTTTTTTCCAAGCGCGTCCGCGCCGCATCGAGATAAAAACATCTCAACTTTTCAGAATGCCGCAAGCGCACCATAAGCGCACAGTGGGTCACGTGACAAGAACCAATCGGAGCGCAACCGCCCTAGCGCTTTGGAAAAAGGAGAATGCGGCGCGCCCAGCGTTTTCTACGCGTTTTTAGGCGCTATATGTGAATCCGGCCTAAGATGACGTGTTGGAAGCGCAAAACTTTCTGTTTACAAGCAGAGGAAGACGCGCGCTGTACATACGCTTTTCAATTCGACACTTAATGTGCTGTAGGTCTCGCTATATTATATACAATGGTTAAAAAGTGTGCATAAAAAAAGACACTAAACAGGAATAAATAGGAATAACAACCTAAATTAAAAAAAAAAAATGAAATCTTTTTAGCGTTGGTCTATTCTCACAAATCCATTGTATGTCTGAAAACTAATATACTGTAATACATGAGTCACGTGTACTTGTGCAATATTTTTTGGTGTGTTTCTAGATGTTGGAGAATGCCAGAAGTGATGACTATGAATTGTTGTTGTATGGAAAAGAGTGTTTGAATAAATCTTTTAAAGGGGTCATATAATGCCATTTTTGTACAAGTTAATATGAATCTTTAGGGTCTAAATGAAAACTTTGTAATATACTTATATTAAAAATTCTCATTAGTATTTTAAGAAAACACTCATTTTACCTGCTCAAAAACAGCTCTGTTTTCAGCACGCTGTTTCAGTGCATATACCTTTAAATGATAATGAGCTTTGCTCACCCCGGCCCTCTGTTCTGCGGGGCGTTTTTGATACTACGCTTGTGAAGTGTTGCCTTGACAACAGTCGATGGTGTATTTTGGCGAAAGAATGGCAGCTGGAGTCTCTGAGGGCACATCTGTGCAACCATATCAATTTGAACCGGAGTCGGACCCGGAACAAGACGACGGCCCCGAAGAAGTTAGACAATTAAGGATCGAACAGGACGTTTCTGACTGGTTGGTTAAAAATGTCACTTTGATCTATTTTTGTATGTACTGGCAGGGTAACGTTAGAGTTGTGAGATACAAACGCTATGTGTTTAACGTTACTAATGTAAGTTATAGGTTACTTCGTTGACAGATTTATGTTGAAAAACTTTTTTTTTTTTGTAAATGTAGGCTTGTCAGTGATGCGTGACGTTATCTCAGTGTTAGGTACAACTATCGTGACTGAAACTGACATGAGGTCATGTCAGTAATGATTCTAGCAGTAGTTGAAGGATACCGTACTCGGTTACCTAACGTAACCTCGGTTCTCTCTAGAGAGGGAACGAGTATTGCGTAAGTTTAGCTTACGCTACGGGTAAAGTTCATCTTTGCTCGAGATATTGAAGCCAAAAATTATCCTTAATGTTGTATATATTGTCAACGCAGTGCAGCCACTGCAGACCTAGAGCAGGCTGTCTAGCGTGCTCATTGGCTGCCTTGTGCCAACTGCAGCAGCCTACCAGTGAGCCTGGCGTGACGTCACGCCCAATGGAGGCGCTTCGCGCCCTCTACGCGTCACAGCCCGCGCAAAGGGGTGTGGCTTAGCATATAAATACGGGGCTCAAAGGCTGCTTCCCTGGTTTTCATCATCTGAAGCGAAAATCGCTCGTGGCGCTCAGCACGGCCGGTTACGCAATACTCGTTCCCTCTCTAGAGAGAACCGAGGTTACGTTAGGTAACTGAGTACGTTCTCTTACGAGAGGTTCTCTCGTATTGCATAAGTTTAGCTTACGCTACGGGAACACTTTGTCAACGCCGTGCGTGCCCCACATCCACTCTGTGAGTCCCACCTGGGAACTGAAAGTGGGAATTTAGGCGGCCAGAGAGCGGGCCGACACATGTATAACATAACACTCATGGGGGGAATGCAGAGCGGGGGGGTCCGGGCTGCATGTATATCATATCATCCCAGATAGTGCAGCTCAACCAGGAGAGCTAACGTTATAGGCAGCCTGCGCAGATGTGGGCAGATCATATACCTAGACTGTGGACGGGGAGGCCCAGCCCGCCGCCGTACAAATGTCGTGAATGGAAATTCCACTGGACCATGCCCACGAAGAGGCCATGCCTCTTGTGGAATGAGCCCTGATGCCCAGAGGGCATTGCAGACCTTTTGACGCGTAGGCAGCGGAAATGGCGTTCCCTCTCCATCTGGACAGGGATTGTTTCGAGGCGGCGAGACCCTTGGTGAGCCCGCCAAATGAAACGAAAAGCTGCTCGGAGCATCTGAAGGGGGCGGAGCGCGTAACATAAGCTCTTAGTGCCCTGACAGGGCAAAGGAGGCTGTCCCCGCTCACGCTGTCGGATGCTGGCACAGCCGACAGGGAAATGACCTGCGCCCTGAACGGAGTGCCAATCGCCTTCGGGACATAGCCATGTCTCGGTTTGAGGATGACTTTAGAGTCATTTGGGCCAAACTCGAGGCACGCAGCGCTAACAGAAAGCGCGTGCAAGTCCCCCACTCGTTTAACTGATGACAGAGCCAAAAGAAAAACGGTTTTGAGCGAGAGGTATTTTAGATTCGCTGAATCTAACTGTTCGAAGGGATGCTCCTTTAGGGCCTCTAGGACCACGGAGAGATCTCAAATAGGAACCGAAGGTGGGCGCGGAGGGTTCATCCTTCTGGCTCCTCTCAAGAAGCGGATGACCAGCTCGTTCCTTCCTAGTGACCGGCCCTGCTTCAACTCAGCGAAGGCTGCGACGGACGCCACGTATATTTTCATATTTTTTTGCCGTCTCGTAGAGGGGGCTCTGGATTGCGTAATCGTGTTCATTACTCTATCTGGCAGGATAACGGTTATCCGTTGATCAACCACGCGTGCAGAGACCAGCGCTCTGGGTGGGGATGCCAGATTGTGCCGCAGGCTTGGGAGAGGAGGTCCCTCCTCACCAGAATTGGCCACGGGGCTGTGTGTTACAGCCGTGCTAGTTCCGGGAACCAAGCTTGGTTCTCCCATTGCGGGGCTATGAGGAGCACCGGGCTGTGTGAGTCCCTGATTCTCATGATTACCTGTGGTAACATAGAGATCGGAGGGAAGGCGTAAAGCGGGCGGCTGGGCCAGAGTTGGGCCAGCGCATCCTCGTTCTTCGAAAAGAACACTGGGCAATGAGCGTTGTCTTTTGACGCAAATAGGTCGACTCCCGCTCTGCCAAAGAGGCGCCATAACAGCTGGACTGTTTGGGGCTGTAAAGACCACTCCCCAGAGGGAATGTTGTCCCTGGACAGTCTGTCCGGTCCTTCGTTCAGGACCCCTGGCTCGTGCGTCGCTCTCAGCGAACGCAGGCAGCACTGGGCCCAGACGAGGAGGCGTTCTGTCAAATCGCAGAGGCTCTTGGATCTGACCCCGCCCTGGCGGTTCACGTAGGACACAACCGGCATGTTGTCCGAGCGGACTAGAACGTGTTGGTCCTGTATGAACGGGAGGAAGCGCTTCAGCGCGTTCTCGACCGCCAGCATTTCCAGACAGTTTATGTGAAGGCCCTTCTCCTGATCTGACCATAGGCCAAAGACAGGTCTGCCCTCGAGAAGGCCGCCCCAACCTGAGTTGGAGGCGTCTGTCGAGACGATTTTCCGGTGGGAAATCACTCCCATCGTCACCCCCTGCTGGTACCAATCGGCCGTTAACCAGGGCTGCAGAGCTGTAATACACCTCTGAGATATCCTGATTCGCGTGCAGCCACCCGCCCATCCCTGATGGGGTACGCAGGCTTTCAACCAGCGTTGTAGCGGGCGCATGCGCAGTAGGCCCAGCTGAAGCACTGCTGCAGCTGAGGCCATACAACCCAGCATCCTCTGAAGCTTTTCAGGGAGGCGGTTCCGCCCTTCTGGAAAGATGCGGCCAGTTGTCGAATTCGGCGTCTGCGCTCTGTCGACAGCTGAGCCTTCATAGCCACGGAGTCCAGTTTCATTCCTAAAAAAAAGGAGATTGACTGGCTGGGCTGTAATAAGCTCTTGGTCCAGTTGACCGTGAGACCCAATCTTTCCAAGTGACTGAGAAGCATAGTTCTGTGAGATACAAGCTCTATCTCTGACTGTGCTAGAATCAGCCAATCGTCCAAGTAGTTCAGAATTCGCACACCCTGACATCTGAGGGGGGCGAGCGCCGCGTCCATGCACGTCGTAAATGTACGGGGTGCCAGGGACAGGCCGAACGGGAGGACGGTGTATTGATATACCTGGCCGTCGAAGGCGAAACGCAAGAATGGCCTGTGACGGGGTATGATCTGTATCTGAAAATACGTGTCTTTCAGATCGAGAGATATAAACCAGTCCCTCGGGCGAATCTCCACGAGGATCTGTCTGGTTGTAATCATTTTGAACGGTCTCCTCATGAGGGCTTTGTTCAAAAATCTCAGATCTAATATTGGCCTTAGGCCTCCATCCTTCTTTGGTACGAGAAAATAACGGCTGTAAAAGCCTGACTCGCTCAGAGAAGGCGGCACCGGTTCTATAGCTCCCTTGCACAGCAGTTAGGCTATTTCTGCACGGAGTAGATGTTAGATGTAGATGCTACTTCTGCACTCACTGTTGACTCGGTCCGAGCGTGAAAACGCGGGGGACGGCGAGCGAACTGAAGCGTACAGCCCTGTCTTATTGTGCTTAGCACCCACTCTGAAACCCCTGGGATGGCTTCCCATGCTTGTGCATGTAAGGCAAGGGGGAGAATGGCCTCCGGGTTCCGGTCGCCACACACTGTGGGTTTTGGGAACTGAGATGGAGACGGGGCGCGGAGCGCGCGTTCACGGTGCTTGGATGGAGCGGCTTGCTGACAGCCGCTTCGGGCTGCGGAGCGACTGATAGTATGTGCGAGCGCTCGAGGGCGGGCTCGTGGCATACATTCGCAGTCTGACCGGTATGCTTGCTGACAGCTACTTTGAGCGGCGGCGCCGAAGGAGAGGCGTTTATTGGCAAGCGTGAGCGCACTGGGGCGGGCACGTAACTTACACTCGCAGCCTGACTCATATGAATGTCTGTAAGCGGCGGCTCGCTGACAGCGACAGCTGGCTGTTTCACCTGAGGCGACCCGGTTACTATGAACGGGGAGCGTGCTATGAACATTCTGTGATGCGCGAGCAACGTTGGAGATAGTGTGTCTGTTAGTAAGCGTGAGCGCTTGTGAGCGGGCATGTGACTTACACTCATAACCTGACTTGAGGTTGAAATGGCCGTATGACAGAGCGGGCATGAGATGGGCGCGAGCGCGAGTTGGCGGGCGCGATGTTCACATCTAACACTCGAGCGGCACTTGCCAGCTTTATGAGAGTGGGCTCTGTGGGCCTGGGGGACACATGTTTTTGAGTGCTTGTGTGTAGGGGTGAGCACTGGGACGTGGGCACATTTTCTACACATACAGCACTGTCGGCGTGAGCCGGATAAACAGAAAATACACTCTTTATGGGATTTCTGTGGGTCGCCGTAAAAAACGGCGTTTGTGTGCAGGCGAGAGGGCATTATAACCGGCTCGTTGGCTGCAAGATAGTCTCCTGCAGTAGCCTTCTGTGGGGGGACTGACAGGGCGTGGTGTTTCGACGGTGGTCCGGCCGCGGCGGGACTCAACCGTCTCTTTTCTCCTGATGTTAGGAGGGCTTCGCTTGCTCCGGTCTCAGCGCAATCCTCGGCCGAGGTCCCCGCGGGGGAGGCAGCCGTCGGCGGCTGTCCGAGCGTGATCTAGGGCGGCCGCCCTGTCGATGCTGTGAAGCGGCAGGCTTGGCTGGACGCTGAGTGGAGTTTTTAGCAGGCGGCTTGTCGCGTGTGCGGCCCGTGGTTGAGCTAGAGCGTCGTGGCAGAAACAAATTCATGGCCTGCGAGGTCTTCTGCACTTCGGAGAAGCGATCGACGATCCCGTTGACCGCTGGGCCGAAGAGACCGGTGGGGGAGAGCGGTGCGTTGAGGAACGTCGCACGCTCAGACTCCCTCATGTCTGCGAGTGTTAGCCAGAGATGCCGCTCTGTAACAGTTAGCGCAGCCATGGATCTGCCGATGGCCTGAGCAGCAGTCTTTGTAGCGCGGAGAGAAAGGTCAGTCACGCTCCTCAAATCAGCGATCGCAGCTGGATCCGAGCCCTTCTCGTCCCATTCGTGGAGGAGGTCGGCTTGCAGGATCTGCAGAACGGCCATGGAGTGCAGGGCCGAAGCAGCCTGTCCGGCGGCGGAGAAAGCGCGGCCGACGAGAGCTGACGTGGTCCTGCAGGCTTTTGAGGGGAGCGCAGACTTTGAGCGCCATCCAGAGGAGGGCGGGCAAAGGTGCGCTGCTACCCCTTCTTCCACTTGGGGAATGGAGACATATCCCCTCTCGGTGGCGGCGTCCACGTGGGAGAGCGCCGCGGAGATACTGGTGTGGAGCCTCGCGGAGAATGGTGCATTCCACGATTTGGAGAGTTCGGTGTGGAGCTCCAGCAGAAAAGGAGCAGGCCTTGAAGCCGGTGGCTGGCGGCGGCGCTGAAGAAAACAGCCGTCCAGGCGGTTAGGCGCGGGCTCCTTTGACGGTGACCACTCGAGGCCGAGGCGGTCGACGGCCTTCACAAGGAGACGCATCAGCTCGGCGTCCACACCCGAACGCGTTCGTCCGGACTCCTGGATGGAAGCAGAGGAGGAGTGGAGAGATCCAGGCCATTCCTCGCTGTCCGAGGCCAGGAGGGAACAGCTATCACCCGCGGCCCCGTCCGCCTCGTCCTCAGAAACAATGGCAGTGAGGGTGGAAGCTAGGGCTGTCGCGGTTATGGAATTTTCCTTGCGGTAATGTTTAATGGCTCAATAGCGCGATATGCGGTATTACCGCCATTTATTTATTTCATTTATATGTATTTGTTGCTATATAAATAAAGTTTACGATGTGGACAAAAACGAGGACATTTTCAGTAACCAATGTAACCGAAACTAAACAGCGTCTATATGCGCATTGAAAGGCTTTCACTCAGCGCGCATATTATGACAACGGACTTTGAGTGAGTCACAGGGTGAGTCATTAAACCGTTCATTCAACGATGACATTCAAAAAAGCTGATTCATTAAAAGAGATGTAATGAAACAAGGTGTTAATTATTTTTAACTTTGAGTTCCACTTTTCAAGGCTCAGCTGAGCAGCAATGCGTCGCATGGGTAACGCTGAAGCTGATGCTTCACTTAAATTAGAGACCAATATGGCATTGATTCAATGCGTGACTTGCTGATTTTATTTCCCCGTGGCTTCCTCGCGCTGTGGGATGCTGACCAGCGCTGCTGCTGACGCGCATTTATGGGAAATACCCATGAACGTTAAAAGGATGATACAACAAATATTTCGCTCTCCTTTGACACGGCAACCTTTTCGCGACTTCAAAGACAGACGCAGGTAATCGCATGCGCTCTGCCAATCTCTCTCATTCACTGTCTGTGTTAGCCTCAGTAGGCTACACATCATCAAGATAAACAGTCTTTTTATCATTATGAACTTGTTCAACATTCAATACACATGCATGAAGTTCAAAACAAGAAGGGTATAGCCTTATAAAAAACGTGAATATCGCGGTTGTTGCGGTTACGTGCAATCCTCTGCTTGACTTGTCAGAAGCGCGGTACTACAATATTGCGGTTATCGCGACAGCCCTAGCGAAGCCGGCATCTGCGTGTCGGTGAGGGGGGGTGGGGAAGGCGAAAGAGGCACTCGAGGGAACTGGTCTGGCGAGTGCTTGCTTTCCGCGTCGGGTTCCGGCATCCTCTGAGCATGGCGCTTCTTCTTGCGCGGTGAAATGGAGGGCGGAGTGACAGCTTCGGCGTTGAAGAGCTCCAGGCGAGCCCGCAGGGTCGCCATGGACAGCTCTTCGCAGTGGACGCAACCTCCCGACGAAAGTGCGAGGGCTGCGTGGTCCTGGCCCAGGCAGAGAGCGCAGATCACGTGGCGGTCTCCGGCGCTGAGCGGGGCTCGGCACGAGCCACAGGACGTGCGAGGCATTCTGAAAAGAACGCTCACGCTCTTTTAGCAACAGTGTGTGTCGCGGCGGACACACACAGACACAGTAAACAGAACAACAAGAGCAGAAAAAGGATATCGACGCCGGATAGCGTTGCTGGTACGGAAGGCTGAAGGCGGCGAGAAGTCGACCGGCTTCCTCAGGCGCTTTCCTCTGCTGGCAGTCGCTGGTTTCAATGGTGGCGGCTTCTCTCGAGTCCAGCGGAAGTGTAGAGCTTCGCTGAAGAGATGAAAAATCAGGCAAGCAGCCTTTGAGCCCCGTATTTATATGCTAAGCCACACCCCTTTGCGTGGGCTGCGACGCGTAGAGGGCGCGAAGAGCCTCCATTGGGCGTGACGTCACGCCAGGCTTACTGGTAGGCTGCTGCAGTTGCCACAAGGCAGCCAATGAGCACGCTAGACAGCCTGCTCTAGTTCTGCAGTGGCTGCACTGCGTTGACAATACAAAATTAAGGATAATTTTTGGCTTCAATATCTCGAGCAAAGATTAACTTTACCCGTAGCGTAAGCTAAACTTACGCAATACGAGAGAACCTCTCGTAAGAGAACTAATAATTTGTTGTATGTTTATGTTTAGTGCAGTACGAACTTTTTTTAAGAAAACTTTTAAGTACATCTTTGTAACTGCATTGATATAGTCTTGAATCATATGCATTTGCAAGATGTAAACAGTATTTTGCTGGCCTGTGTTACCATTCATCTTAATGCAGTTATAACTGTTTTTTTTTTACATTACTTTATTAATCAGTAACATACAAGTAAACCAGGTGTAACTTGTACTAGCCAGTGTTGGGGAGTAGTTAACTACAAGTAGCGACGCTACTAACTTAACTAAATTTTTCAGTAGCTTGGCAGTTGCTCAGTTGCTTTTTAAACAGTGTAGCTTTTCCAGTAGCTAACTACTTTTTGCAGCAAGTAGCGGTGTAGCGCGAGCAAAAGCTACATTGCGTGTTGTTGAGCCTGCGCGAATCAGCGCGATGCAAGGATATTCTTCTTCTTGTTAGATTACAAACTAATTTGTTTGCCATTAACGCCACCTGTTGTTTAATCACGCATCTTGCGGCTAACGCTTCACTGACGTACAGAAGACCTCAAGCACAAATTTAAGGACGCACATACAGGTGATTAATGGCCATTTTAAATGTATTAATTATCCTGCTTTGTTGCTCTCTATGTTACATCAAATTTCTATTTCTGATTTAATTACATTGAACCGTCATGATCTGTCCGCCAGTTTGGTAACGAACATAAAATACCACTAAAGTTTGCGTCATCGTGTTTGTCAGTTGAACAAAAAATGTAATCGTAGTTTTTTTTATCGCACGACAAAGGCTTTGATCTAATTAAATTGCTGTATAGATTTGTTGTGACTGGTTTCAAAGCAAACCGAACTGTGCTCACACTAAGCAGCTTGTGATTCAGGTTCTTCTTTCACAGTAAATTCTGCGAGCTCCATCACTGCATGTGAGCGAGTTTAACGTGCATTGTCAGTGCCACATGTGAGCGGTTGTTCAATGTATTTTCTTGCCAAAATGCAACCATCTCACAATCGGTATTTTTGAGAAAAAGTCTATAGCAATTTACGTTGGATGTATATTTTGTTCTTGCAATGTTGTATTTGTTGCAATTTTGCACTTTTGACAAACAGTCTGAGATATTTGAGTGTTGTGTGTAATAAAACAATAAAAAGCATAATTGTATTGCATTGTTTTAAACACTAAATATTTTCCTTAAAACATTCCTCAGACACTTATTCAGTTATTTGTAATATATGTTGTTCAAAAAAAGCAAAAGTAGTTTCAATGTAGCTAGCTACTTTTTGATCGTAACTTGTAGTGTAGCTAACTACTTTTCCAAAAGGGTAGCTTGACTGTAGTTTAACTACTTTAACTTACGAGTAGCTTGTAGCTTGTCAAACTACAGAAAAGTAGCGTCCCCAACACTGGTGTTAGCATGTTAACTGTAACACCTGCGTACACAGTTTTTAATAACACAATAACTATAACGCGTTTTTCATTATAAACGTGGGATTATGAATTATATTGAGAACGTCGTAATGTTACATAGAATACATGCCGTAATGTACCCTGAGTGTAAACATTAGCCGCATTCATCGTGAAACGTGCATGGGAGTTGCAAAGATTAATATAAACGTTACACTCACTTCTTCTGGAGCAGGTCCAGCAGGAACACGAATAGTTGGTACTGATTCCTTTTTCAGTAGCAGCCTCTTAGCAAAACCTGATTTATATTGTCCCTCGTTTAAAAAGCAGGCTGGTGAGAAATGATTTGCGCAAACATGAGCGCATTCACGTTGCTCGTCGGGAATATTCCCTTCATAAACAAAACTCAGCCACTGTCTTTCAGCGGTTCGGATTTGGGAACTTTAAAATTACTGCTGTGTTCGTTATTACACCCAAGAACCGAACACCACAATCGCTTAGACTCCATTCTGCTCCAGTGTATCAACAATGACGAACTATGATTGACATCTCACTCACAAGCGAGGGCGGGTCTGTGTTGAAACCCTGCTGTCAATCAACAATCGTGGGAGGGGCGTGCGAGCTTGTGATGTCACAGGCTCGAACGGGCTCGATTTGAGGCAGGGGAAAACATATAAGGAGATTAAAACAAAACCACTGGATGGATTTTTATCATTATATGATGGTTGTGTACAGACACTGTCAACACACATTTCAGTACAACTTGTAAAAGTGCATGTACCATGACCCCTTTAAATTAAATATATGAATTAGACACACAAAAGACACTGGCTGCCACCTACTGGTGTAATGATGTAAACACAACAAAAAACAAGTCGCTAAACAAATCCATGAATGACTGTTTTTAGTGAATTGATTCATTGAATCAAGTACAAAGATTATTTGATGTCTTCATTGATATCTTTCATTTTATTTAGGGTGTTGCGATGTGTAGTAATAATAATAATATGTTATATATGTATTAATATATATTATTTTCTTTCTATTTTCAAATAAATTATATTCTCAATTGTTAAAGTAAGCCATTTAAAACATTAACAGGTGGTTATTGTACTAAACTGTTAAAAATGCAGCTGTTTTCTTTCAAGTATAATGTAATGCCTTGAGATGTTGGAGCAAAAAGGCATTTTCTAGAGAGAAGCAAGTCTTCAGACATGGCTAGGACAGATTGTCCTGGATGGAGATCTTCCAAATGAGATTCAGAGCCACTGAAGTTCCAGTGCAGTGCAGCCTTCTCCTATTGAAGAGATTGTTCACATTGCTTTGACATCGATGTTGGCGACTCCATGCACCTGAGGTAGTTGACGGCAGTCAAGTGAAGCTAGAAGTTTCTGTGGCCCAGCCTCAGAGGGAATAAACTTCTCTGTCAGTGTCACCATGGCCAAGCTTTGTATATCTCTGAGAACAAATATAAACAATAGAGAGTGAGAAAAAACTTGTTTCCATGAGTTGAATTGATTTGTTACACTGCATATTTTTGCTAAATATTGTTATAATGTTATATCAGTTACTAGGCTGTGAAACGGTAAACAAAATGTATTCAATGTATACCTTGTGTATGCTTTTGTAAATATAGTTTGGCTTTTTCTCTTTTGCCATCACGTGAATAAATTAGATTTTTTAAAATTTATCAAATAGACAGTTATTTTAATTGGTAATGCTGTTTTTTTGGTGTGTTTTTTTTAATCAAATGAATGCAGCTTTGGTGAACATAAGATAATTCTTTAAAAGCATTAAAACCTCTTATAGACCCCAAACTTTTGAGAGAAAGTTTATCTAACAACTGTGTATTGAAAGCAGGCACTAGACCATAATGAGGACAACCACATCTGATGTACATTTGACATTGAGCATCTTACCCGTAGGAAACCTCCCTGACACTCTGCAATCCCAGTCCTTCAATGCGAAACTTCACGTTCTTCAGTGTGCGCTTAAGTGGGTTCTGGAAAACGATCGTAACCTTCAACTCTTTCCCAACTACTGCAGCATCTCCATCAGGCTGAAAGGTAGAGGAGCTCACATTTACAACAAGTGTCATGACATTAAATGAGATTTCAGGGTTGATTTCATAAAACCTAATTCACCAAATAAAACCTAAATTAGGCCTGACTTGTTCTAACCTTAATTTACCACACATATTAGTCTTCATAAATACACGTGAATCATTTTGAGTTAAAAACAGAGAAGTCTTTTAAACTCACTTTGATGACTATGTCTGGTGTGCGCAGTCTGAAGCGAAACTGGGTAGCCAGAACCTGTTTGGTCTGTGTGACCCGTCCAGTGAGAGTGAGCATCAGCATGGCCTGGTCCACCAGCTGGTCTTTATAGTGATCATATGGCAGACACCACTCCACAGTCTCAACTATGACAAGTAAGAGTGAAAAATTAGTCTCTAATTGGCACCAGTAATCCAATATGAACTAAACGCTGCATTATTGCACTCTGTTAAGGTCTCTCACCTTCATTGGGTTGGAGTTCGATGGGTATGTCGTCTTTCTTCACTGTAGATTTATACACCCCGGTGTAGTACACAACAGCCACCTGGCTGTGGAGATTGAAAGTGCGCTGTTCTGCACTCGTGTTCTTCACCGTGACGGCCAGTTTGGCGTCTGCACCAAGCTGAGGCTCTTCTCCATCTATGCTGATCTGAACGGTGACATCATTCGCACTGGAGACATCGTACATCCCTGATTTAGAGCCATACTGACAGGCTGTTTCCACAGCAATGCGTTCTTCCTCTGAATCTAACAAAGGAATAGTGATGTGACGCTCATTATTTTGTCTGGATTTTTTTATTTATTCATAAGTACATTAAAAATGCATTTCATTCATACAAAGACTTTTTATGATGAGTATGTTTTTATTTTCTGAAATCAAATTCAAAATGACTTAGAATACCACACAATTTTTAATTTTTATAACAAGGCATGGTTAGCTCAGGATGTGTCATGTGGAGCAACTTCCCAAAAACTGAATGTATTAATAATTTATGCTATATGCTAAAATCATATTTTTTTATAATATTTATATTTGTTAAAAAAAAACATAAAGTATACGGTATATTTAAAAACTGTTAATGATTAAGGTATGTGCTCTTGCATGTACTGTATTCAAGGTGAAAGAGAAATGTTATTATTACTTTTTACTTGCTAGTTACACCACATGACATTTTTAGAGCCACTTAATTGTAACTTCTTGAAAATATTTTCTATGGAGAATAAAACAATATTATTACTTTACTATACTTAAGTCTTTTTTTTTTTTACTTTATTCTGAGTATTTTCTTTAGGAAACTTTAGGAAACTAATATCACACCTTCCTTGTTATTTCGAAGAAACCAACACCCTCTCTGAGAGATGATAATAATAATATTAATAATAATAATTCATTACATTTATATAGCGCTTTTCTTGGTACTCAGAGTGCTTTTACATAGAAGGGGGAATCTCCTCAACCACCACCAATGTGCAGCACCACCTAGATGATGATGCGACGGCAGCCATATTGTGCCAGAACGCCCACCACACACCAGCGTACTGGTGGAGAGGAGACACAGTGATGAAGCAAATGAGTATATGAGGATGATTAGGAGGGCATGATGTACAGAGGCCAAGGGGCAAATTTGGCCAGGATGCCGGGGTTACACCCCTACTCGTTCGAAAGACATCCTGGGATTTTTAATGACCACAGAGAGTCAGGATTTGGTTTAATGTCTCATCCGAAGGTCCGTGGTCTTTGACGGTATAGTGTCCCCGTCACTATACTGGGGCGTTAGGACCCACACAGACAACAGTGTGAGCGCCCCCTACTGGCCTCACTAACACTTCTTCCAACAGCAATCTAGCTTTCCCAGGAGTCTCCCATCCAGGTACTCACAGACTCAGCCCTGCTTAGCTTCAGTGGGCAACCAGTCTTGGGCTACAGGGTGATATGGCTGCTGATAGCATGTCCGATATACTTAATGGTAACATGTCCCATTCAAATGAACGAGTCAATTGTTTTCAATGAACCACTGATTAATTTGAAAATTGGATTGATCTGTTCTTGAGTCAACAACTCCAGTCTCCTCCAGTTAACTCCAGTTAAAAATAAAGTAATTTTGTACTTTTACTCAATTTGAAAATTAGCACATACTTTTATTTGGAGTTATATTTAATGAAGGTATCTGTACCTTTACTCAAGTACTTGATCATCCACCACTGATGTAGTATAAGATCTTTGCGCACGTGTTTTAAACTAGATTTAGATTTAAATTTGATTAGGATTCACAGTTGTGTAAAGAAACCTGGAAATATCTATTTTGTTTTTCCTTTATAACATCAGGAACATTCAACATTTCTCCACCCATCTTTTCTTCAGGGTTTATAATTGTCAATCAATCAGACTGCTTAAGTTTTTGAGTTGACTTCCCTTTTAATTTTTTACCTTCCGGGTATTTGTAGAGGTGCGTGATGTCCTCTCGTCCATCAGAGCCAACTGCTTTAGTGCTGATGCAGTGACCGACTGCTTTCTTCTTAACTTGGACGGGAGTGAAGGTGCCATCAGAAGTCCGCTGCCAGTAGACTTTATCACTGTTCACCTTGAACAAAAAAGAGTGAAACATTCAGTACCTACAAGCCTCTTTGGGCCTCCTTTAAAAATGAAGTGATAAATCAGAAGTTTTAGGTATACCTCTGCAAATACAAATGATGTGTCATGCTTGAGGTAAACTTGTCCATTCCGGATAGCTGCGACAGAAGCGGGACCACAGCGAAAAACGCCCTGACTGGTCTCTTGAGGCGTGGCATCTACTGCCTGCCAACCCCCCAAACCCTCGGGTAGATCTGGACGGGCCATCCAGCAGTCATTCCACACATGGAAGTTCCTGCAGAGACAAGACAGGGACATGTGTATGTTTACTGCCATGTTTTGACACTGATCTTATTACAGGTTTGAATGGTGCAGAATTTGGGAGTAACTCCGTACTCGTCTAGATTTGTTTAAAGTTGCTTCAACTATTGTAAATGAAATTTGAGCTAACCAGACAGAATCTCGATTAAGCTCCTCAATCGGCTCATAATTCTCATCTAAATACATATCTGTCGTCAAAGAAACATCTGTGTCATGAGCAGACTCGAAGTTTGTAACGCTCCGGGTGGGAATCCCTAAACACCTCATCACTGAAAATGAGAAAGAGGTTTAATTGTTATGCTCAAATCAAATTGACATTCGTTCTTACACATCCTCAGACACATGTTCTTACCTGAGGTGGTGACCCCAGAGAAGACCCAGCACTGTCCATATTTGACCGGTGTTCCTCCGTTCTCGTAGTACTGTCTCAGGATGTCACTGCTGCCGCTCCAGAACGTGGGGGCCATGCCATCATCGTACGTACCTGACCAGTTGCCTATCAACACACCGTTGTCATCAGGAGAGTTAATCTGTCGAACGACAAATTCTTTTTTTATTGCATCTGGATATTTTTAATGGTTGAATTTATGCATAGGTCAGTCATGATAACTGATATGTTCTTTCAAGTTGGTAGGAGCAGCCAGTCGATCTTTCTTTCCTGTCTATGCAACCTTTTTTTTTTTTCTGTCTGGACTTGATCTCAGTAGTGTGGGCCAGGAGAATTTCTTTAGCCCTTCTCCTACCCAGCACCACCTGTCTAGATCTGCTACTGGGTTCTCCCTAATTTACCTTGCAGCAGCAGCATGTTTCCAATAGAGCTGACTGACTCATGCTCCACTCGTCATGCTCCACTCGTCACCATTATGGTAAACCCCCCCCCCCCCCCCAAAAAAAACCCACCCGCAAAACAAGCATAGCTAAACATTAAACACTACTAAGTCTCACACTTAATATTAATCTTGGACAAAATCATTATATAACACTTAATTTTAGCATTTACCCACCCTTTGGGTAATGCTGGGAAATAGAAATCCCAGACCAGTTTCAGTTAAATTTAAGTTAAATTCTAGAGAGAAAAAAAATTTCATAAAACTCAATTCAGATTACTTATCAGTTTTGTGAACTCAAAAGAAAAGAAACTTCTAAAAACTCATAAAAGTTTATTTGATTGAACCAATTTGTTTAATTTAAGTTTACCCTACTCAAACCAATTACTTTTTTTTTAGCATTAGGGTTTACAGTGAATGATAATGCTCATGAAAGCTGTTGTTATAGACTGCAAGAAGATGGGGGACCCAGAGAAGAACGTTGTCATTATAAGTGGACCCCAGTGGACAGAAATAATATGACCCCTTTAAAAGGAGCATTCAAACTCACCATTGCAGACAAAAGCCTGACCACATTGACAGGATCTCCCCATCCTGACGCTGGGGTACCACTGTGCTCCAGCAAATACAGACACGATGGAAGGATGCCATTATCAAACTAAGATACAGAAGAATGTGAAAATTGCATTTTATCTTTGAATGAAATTGAATCCAATTTGAAATCTGTTTTTCTGCCACACGTTCTAGCTGGAAAGGAATTAAGTCTTTATGAAAACAATAGATATGTTTATATGGATGCATTGCTCTGACCTGGCCAAAATTCCATGGCCTGTCTCCGATCTGGTTGTCAGTTCCGTAATAGATTATTCCCATGTCATTTAAAACATACTCTTTCCTCTCTTCCTCATTATCCATGTACACAGAGTCGCCTAGAAGAGGAAGAGAAAGTGGATGAAGCAGAGTTTCCATTTCCCAGCATCTTGGAATGAGACAGACCGTGTCAAAAGAAAAGGACAAAAATGGGTTGGCACTGTCCACAAATGGGACAAAACAGGCACTGGAACTAATACTCCTACTACTTTCTTAACATATTTTTCAATAGATGATATATATTTGTCTTGATTATATACTTGATGTACTTATATATATCTGTCCAAATCATGGATGTCACAATTAAAGACTTAATATAATCATACGTTATGAAGCTGTGCGCAAAATGTGGGACAGTAAAATATAATGATAATGGTAATTTGAATACGTTAAGAACTAAATTAACGTTCTAAATGGATTGAATTTCAGTTCATTAGATTATGTAAACATTATGACAGTTCTTGGATACAGATAAGAAGGTTCCAGATCCTCCTGGAGGATCACTGTACTGCAAAGTTTCTCTCCAAACCCAATTAAACACACCTGACCCAGCTAATAAAGGTGTAATGTAATGGCTAACATATCCAATATATTTCAACAATAAACATGGAATTTGTGCTTTAATGTATTTTAAAACTGTCACAGGACAGTATTTTTAGAATGTGCCAGATAAAATCACACTACTATTTTCATTATGTGTACTTCCTGATGTCATCATTGCCCCTATCTCTCTCACCCCACCATTGTTTTCACCTTCACTCCAGGGGTTGAACAGCATGTAGATGTCATTGTCAGGACTGTACGGAGACATGGCCTCGCCCGTTGGGGAACGTGATGCAACACCGAGCCTGTATTTGCCAATAGCAGCAGTTGGCAGAGAGTTGACATGCAGTTTGATTTTTTTGTCTTTCTGTTCAACTATCTTGGCCTCCCAGCAGTTATCCTGCAGATCCTCAACCAAAGGAACAATCACATGTGTGCCTTTGGACACATCTGGGAGATTACCTGAAAGACATATGCACATACAAATGCCTTTTTAAGACCAAATCATAACCATGAGATGTGTACAAATCGGTAAGGTTTTTTAGTGTTGAAAGAAGTCTCTTATGCTCACCAAGGCTACAGTGAATACAATTTAAAGAAACTGTCTGGGCTAAGGGTTGTAAGATGGCAAAACTGACCTAGTTTCAAATCTAAGTGAAGTTTATCTGTCTTCGAGTTGAAAGGTCTTGAGAGCTCGATCAACATCTGAAAGGTCTGGCCTCTGCGGATAATGAGGTTTTCGCTGCGGTAGCGATCTGTGTGATGCTCAAGTCGGTTCGGTTCTTTGTTGGATTTGAGAAGGTCTATTGAACGCACTTCCAGTATGGTACCTGAAAGAGAGAGAGACAGAGCTTGGATGTTGTGCATTTTATATTGATCCAAAAATAAAAATTCTGGCATCATTTGACTGTCTTCTGTGGAATATTATTACAAATATTTTCCTTCCACGGAAGAAAGGAAGTCACACAGGTTTGGGATGAAATGAGGGGGAGTAAATGATGACTGAAAGTTCATTATTAGGTGATCTATCACTTTAATATTTGTTCAAGCTTTATTTTTGGAGCTTTATCTTTATTCTCTCTGTCCAGTTAGATTACCTGTCTCTGGCATCTCGGTGGTTTCTGTAGGTCCACCAGTGACGCCATCACCTGTTGTTTTGCAGCAGCAGCGGAGGCAGCTCTGGCGCAACCATGTGCAACATGACCACTTCGTCTCTGCCTTCTTTAGCTTCACCTTCTCTGGATCCTCCGGTGGAAGAGTACCGGCTGGAAAGCGGCCAATGGCAGAACGATTCCTGATCGATAATGTGTCTACAGGCATACTGAGAAGTAAAACAGAAGAATTGAGAATTTTTTAAAGATTCAGACAAGCCCTCTAAATACTAACACCATTTGTCTAACTAAGACTTTCTCATTCGGTTTCTGTTAAACAATCATCAACTCACATATCAGCTGTGGTAAACAGAAGCTCAAGCATGTTCTCTTGACAAGCAAGAACCAATGAGGTTCATTCTGATGTTACGCATCACATTTGAGCTTCAGCAAGAACCAATGAGGTTCATTCTCGTGTTACGCAGCACGTTTGAGCTTCAGCAAGAACCAATGAGGTTCATTCTCGTGTTACGCAGCACGTTTGAGCTTCAGCAAGGACCAATGAGGTTCATTCTCGTGTTACGCAGCACATTTGATCTTCAGCAAGAACCAATGAGGTTCATTCTCGTGTTACGCATCACGTTTGAGCTTCAGCAAGAACCAATGAGGTTCATTCTCGTGTTACGCAGCACGTTTGAGCTTCAGCCAGAACCAGTGAGGTTCATTCTCGTGTTACGCATCACGTTTGAGCTTCAGCACGAACCAATGAGGTTCATTCTCGTGTTACGCAGCACGTTTGAGCTTCAGCAAGAACCAATGAGGTTCATTCTCGTGTTACGCAGCACGTTTGAGCTTCAGCAAGAACCAATGAGGTTCATTCTCGTGTTACACATCACGTTTGAGCTTCAGCAAGAACCAATGAGGTTCATTCTCGTGTTACGCAGCACGTTTCAGCTTCTGGAAGAACCAATGAGGTTCATTCTCGTGTTACGCAGCACGTTTCAACTTCTGGAAGAACCAATGAGGTTCATTCTCGTGTTACGCATCACGTTTGAGCTTCAGCAAGAACCAATGAGGTTCATTCTCGTGTTACGCATCACATTTGAGCTTCAGCAAGAACCAATGAGGTTCATTCTCGTGTTACGCAGCACGTTTCAACTTCTGGAAGAACCAATGAGGTTCATTCTCGTGTTACGCATCACGTTTGAGCTTCAGCAAGAACCAATGAGGTTCATTCTCGTGTTACGCATCACGTTTGAGCTTCAGCAAGAACCAATGAGGTTCATTCTCATGTTACGCAGCACGTTTCAGCTTCTGGAAGAACCAATGAGGTTCATTCTCGTGTTATGCAGCACGTTTGAGCTTCAGCAAGAACCAATGAGGTTCATTCTCGTGTTACGCAGCACGTTTGAGCTTCAGCAAGAACCAATGAGGTTCATTCTCGTGTTACGCATCACATTTCAGCTTAAGCAAGAACCAATGAGGTTCATTCTCGTGTTACGCAGCACGTTTCAGCTTAAGCAAGAACCAATGAGGTTCATTCTCGTGTTACGCATCACGTTTGAGCTTCAGCAAGAACCAATGAGGTTCATTCTCATGTTACGCAGCACGTTTCAGCTTCAGCAAGAACCAATGAGGTTCATTCTCGTGTTACGCATCACGTTTGAGCTTCAGCAAGAACCATTGAGGTTCATTCTCGTGTTACGCAGCACGTTTGAGCTTCAGCAAGAACCAATGAGGTTCATTCTCGTGTTACGCAGCACCTTTGAGCTTCAGCAAGAACCAATGAGGTTCATTCTCGTGTTATGCAGCACGTTTCAGCTTCTGGAAGAACCAATGAGGTTCATTCTCATGTTACGCAGCACGTTTCAGCTTCTGGAAGAACCAATGAGGTTAATTCTCGTGTTACGCATCACGTTTGAGCTTCAGCAAGAACCAATGAGGTTCATTCTCGTGTTACGCAGCACGTTTCAGCTTCTGGAAGAACCAATGAGGTTCATTCTCGTGTTACGCATCACGTTTGAGCTTCAGCAAGAACCAATGAGGTTCATTCTCGTGTTACGCAGCACGTTTCAGCTTCTGGAAGAACCAATGAGGTTCATTCTCGTGTTACGCATCACGTTTGAGCTTCAGCAAGAACCAATGAGGTTCATTCTCGTGTTACGCAGCACGTTTCAGCTTCTGGAAGAACCAATGAGGTTCATTCTCGTGTTACGCATCACATTTGAGCTTCAGCAAGAACCAATGAGGTTCATTCTTGTGTTACGCAGCACGTTTCAGCTTCAGCAAGAACCAATGAGGTTCATTCTCGTGTTACGCAGCACGTTTCAGCTTCTGGAAGAACCAATGAGGTTAATTCTCGTGTTACGCAGCACGTTTGAGCTTCAGCAAGAGGTTTGTTCTCATGCATCAAGTAAGATAGGTTGACCTTCTGTTTGTTCGCTGATCAATGTTCAATTCAATCTATTCATCATATAAAGCGATTGCGTCTCTTTAGAAAATTTGGACTAAATTTCTCTACTAAAATGGATTAGTTGTACAATGTCTTCATGAACTTTTCAAAGTGTCAAAGTGTTCGTTGCATAGCGGTCTATGGAGGGACAGAAAGCTCTCAGATTTCATTAAAAAGATCTTTATTTGTGTTCCGAGAATGGACACAGCAAATGGCGCAGCATTTTTGGCTACAATGTTTTGGGTCAGTTGAAGGGGAACTTTATCCCCTTCAACTGAGCGGCTTTTTACCCCAACATACTTTTCTATATTTAACAGTTACTGAAATAATGTTGACTTAATCACTTTTTTCAAATACATTTATTTATTGACTAAGTACTAGTGTAATAGGCAGCATAATGTACAGACAGGCAGTTATTATCGCAAATTAAACCCAGATTGTTTTATTCAATTGATCAAAAGTAACAGTAAAGATGTTTATAATTGTACAAACTATTTATATTTCAAATAAATGTTGTTTTGAACTACCTATTCATGCAATATTCTTAAATAAATTGCTATTGTGGTTTCCACAAAAATTCTGAAGCATCACAACTGTTTTCAACATTGATACTAATCAGAAATGTTTCTTGATCATCATAATAGAGTGATTTCTGAAGGATCATGTGACACTGAAGACTGGCGTAATGATGCTGAAAATTCAGCTTTGATCACAGGAATAAATGACATTGTATGTTCTGTATTGTTGCTTGTTGTCTCCCCCTGGTGGTATACTAAAGAAATTACAGTCACGTTCGTTCTGCGGCTTCCTTTAATGATGTCATCAGAGAGCGCTCAGTAATATCTTCTGACAGCTGCGTCTTTTATAGCGATCTCCTTCTAAAGTCTTTCTGCTCACGTTCAAGCTATAAACGATCATCGTCGGTATGTAATGTTCTTTAACATCATTTATCTATGCATAGGAATATTATCATGTAAGATGAGATGTATGTTGTTATAATTGTTGTTTAGATTTTCGGGGGTTCTCTTAACCCGTTCTGTGGTATAATCAGAATAGTCTGAGTTAAGTAATGTCTAAAAAATCCCCTTTAAGTAGTAATTTCATTGTGTAAAATAACAAGTTATTTGTGCTAGTATTGTTTAAAATATGTGAACAGTCCCAATGTGAAGATTTAGTACTCATTTATGTATATTTTTGGTTTCAGTTTTACCCTACTTTTGGTCATCATTAAAGAAGTAAACGATTCACCTTCGTCCAGCGTGGTGACTAGAGGAGGAGTTAAACTGTCTGTCAATTTACACAAAGGGTTGTAACAAGGACGGAACATTGTACAATATATTCACACAGAAAACAACTATTTTAAATTGAAATCATATTTCACAATGTTACTGTTTTTTACTGTACTTTTGGTCAAAAAAATGCAGCCTTGATGAACATAAGAAAAAATAATCTTACCGACTTCAAACATTTGACAGTCGGCTGATAATTATCACAAAATAAATTGCTTCTGGCTCAGGGTCGTCCTGATCACCCTGTGTGGGTTTGTTTCTTAATAATGGCCATGCAGTTGTCTGTACATTATCCCTAATCCCAACAGTTCTTTGGAGAGAGACATATCTGGACATTCAGAATATATATAGTTTCCTTTTTTTTTTTGGAAGTTTAATTTTCCAAACAGTTTCTACCAAAATACTACAGTAACCATAACTCACTAAAATACAGTAGTATATAGTAAACAGCAGTCGGTATCTTCTCAGGTGAGATCCTTTCATGGAATGATAAAGTTGTTCCTTACTTGTTTGCAGTCCTTTGCAGTTTGTAAAAGTGTCAGTCTTCTTTCTGCCTTGTTCACGTCTCCACTCTAAAAATACCTGTTGTAATTGTGTCTGATCGATATAATTCATCGACTGAGCGAATTAATTTAGGATTGAACGCCAGCAAGTGTCTAGCTTTTACTATTATATATAGGGTAGGGCGAAGAACCAGTGGGAAGATTGCATGAGAACTGGTTTAACAGGATGACTGGAATGTTTTAAAATCATGCAATAGTGTAGGAGTAATTCTGGGGATGGAAGATGACACACAAGTTAGCCTGGTCAAGATGTTCATCAAACATTAGAACGGTACAAATCCTGTAACTCAAATACATGATTCGGCTCATTCAGTGTTTTGAATTTTCATAGCCCTGCTGAAAAATCCAGCTAAAACCAGCCTAAGATGGTCAGGCTGGTTTTGGCTGGTCTCCCAGCCTTGGTCATAATTGGTTTATCAGGCAGGTTTTAAAGGGGTTTTGAACACTTTTTTAGCTGGTTAGGCTGGTCTTCATTTAGTGATCATTAAAATACATTATCACGACATTCCATACAAACCAGTTCTTAATACATGCCAAACCGTGCTCTTTTATGAATCAACAACCACAAAAGCATCAATACTATTGTAATTACTGCTCAACAAACATAATTGCTTTACCAAATTGCTATAATTACATTTATTACTTTTTTTTTTGGTAATACTTTAGAATACGGTTCCTTCGTTAATGAATAACAACACAAGAACCAATGAGTAACACAATATTAACAATCTAGTAACTATTATTAACTAACAAGAAACTCTGATTAACGAACTAGTAAGTAATAGCGCACAGATGAAAGTGGTAGTTCACTATTAACTAATCAATAACTACAATTTTTTTATGCTTCCCAGAGAACTACTGAAAATGTTCATAATTCATGCAAATCTAATCAATAACCAATGCAGGATAAATGACTAGCACTACATTAACATTTTAACTGCTACTGTAAACAATACACAAGGTTGTTTACATTAATTTGTAATAGCATAGTAGACTTATGATTTAGGAAAGCTGTTAATAATTGGCCTATGCTGCCTATTTATCAACTGAATAATTTTAAAGAAATGGATTTTTAAATGCAGTTGCCGGGACCTTACTTGTCCTGTGCCCAATTTTCCGGCATTCCTCTGGACTGGCATTGAATCACTAGAGTCATGATGAGTACTGGAACATATTGAGTCTTCAGCCACCCAAATACCAGATACAGTTATTTTATTATTTGACCTCCAAAAAAACATGTTTTTATGTATGTCTAGCTCATATATATATGTGTGTGTGTGTGTCTGTGTGTGTGTGTGTGTGTGTGTGTGTGTGCATATCTTGTGAGTGAGAAGATTCTACACTTTATTGGCTTTTCATTAGTAACTAATGTAAGAATCATGGGAACAAACTAGTAATGACTCAAGTGTTACTACATAATTCTATGGGAATTACTAATTATTTGGATCCGTATTCTAAGATCATGGGAACTAACTAGTAATGACTCAAGTGTTACTACATACTTCTAAAGAAATTTTCTAAAAGTATACTAAAGTTCTACTAAAGTTCACCAAAAATCTCAAACGCTTGAGATGACTTTTGTGTTTGGTTGCACAAATCATGACTAGATCATGTAGTAACACTTGAGTCATTACTAGTCAATTCCCATGATCTTCACTTTAGAATACGGATCCAAATAATTAGTAATTCCCATAGAAGTATGAAGTACCACTTTCATCTACTTACCAATTCGTTAATCAGTTTCTTTTTAGTTAATAGTAGTTACTAGATTGTTAATAAACTTTTTTAGTAGTTCTCTGGGAAGTATTAAAAAAATAGTAGTTATTGATTAGTTAATAGTGAACTACCACTTTCATATGTGCGCTATTACTTACTAGTTCGTTAATCAGAGTTTCTTGTTAGTTAATAATAGTTACTAGATTGTTAATATTGTGTTACTCATTGGTTCTTGTGTAGTTATTCATTAACAAAGGAACCGTATTCTAAAGTGTTACCTTTTTTTTAAATGCAAGTAAATAGTAGTCAAAGGCACAAGGGATGATATCTATATCTTAATGACTGAACAAATCATCGCATCGATATAATGCACATTACATTGGGGAACATGTTCCTTAAATTGGTGCTTGCAGTCATATTTGCACAACACTTAGCATCTTCCATCTCCACATAGTCTTTAGTAAGAGCCCACAGACTAATATTTACAGTGACGTCAGTGACCCAACGAGACACAAACATGGGGAAGAAGAAACGGGTTTCTTTATTGGCGTGAATATTTCCACCACAGATGGCTAATCTTCACCGATACATCGCTAGAACAATAAACAGGACCTTGAACTTGAAGGGTTAAAAGTGAAAGCAGGTGTTGCGAAACACTTTTCTCTATCAGCATGCAGGTGTTCATAGTGGTCAAACTTTATTTGAAATGAGAACCGTCATTTATCACACACACACAAACATACAGGATGCTGACTGTTTTTAAAGGCACAGTTCACCAAACTTTTTTTTCAATTTCTCTCATGTCTGTGTCTAAAGTTAAATGTAATTTATTTGAATTAAATTAGGACTGTCATTGTATGGAAAAGAGCAGCATGAAGATTCATCAAAATATATGTACATACAAATACACACGGCCTAACAAATGGCTGAATTTTCATTGCTGGGTAAACCATCACTGTATGATCAGGTTCAGCACACGAGGTACAGGTTTAGAAATGGTTAGTGAGCTCTAATTAGTATCTAAAGCAGTACATGTAGTAAGTCAGTGAGACACACACACACACACACACACACACACACACACACACACACACACACACACACACACACATCAAAGAGACAGGGCAGTAACCAATGGCAAAAGCTGGCTGAGCTCAGACTCGATGTTGGCAGTTTTGTGGACCGGGTTTCCACGCAGATCCAGTCTGGTCAGTTTACTGCAGGACACTAATGACTCAAGATCAGACAGTTTACAGATTTCTGAGAAATACATTAAGAAAACACTTTTTACTTTTTACAACACATTAATGTAAAAATTACATTACACACAAAATGTCAATTACACACTAAAAATCTCAGATAAGATAATTAGATACAGCAGGTTACACTTTATTTCCATGGTCCGGTTTAGACATTCTACTGACTAGAAGTAAGTTTGCAAGAACCCGAACCTAACAATCTAATACTCCACTAATACTCTAATGAGAGTTAGTTAGCATGTAGTTGCAAAGTTACTTAAAGTTAGTAGAGTGTCTAAAGTTGACCATTGAAATTAAGTTAATTGATACAGTATATTGCACATTCTTAACTGGTAAAAGAGAAATATAAATATAGTCATATAATATTGTTTTATCTATAGATTTTAATACTGTTTAATATTTAATATATGGATGTTTAATTTATACTACCATTCAAAAGTTTGGGGTCAGTAAGACTGCATTTATTTGACCAAAATACAGTAAAAATAGTTATAATGAGAAATATTATAAAAATATGCTGATATGCTGCTCAAGAAACATTTATTTCAATATTGAACACAGTTTTTCAAATGTTGGTGGATTTTTTCATCATTTGATTAATAGAAAGTTCAAAAGAACAATTTATTTGAAAAAAAAATATTTTGTATCAAATTTCTTGACTGTCCCTTTTAATCAATTTAATGCATTCTTGCTGAAAAAAAGTATTCATTTCTTTAAAGAACGGTGACACTTTACAATAAGGTTCCATTAGTTAACTACTCTTAGTTGATGTTAATTTCTGCATTTACTGATACATTATTAAAATCAAATGTTGTTTTTGTTAGCATTAGTTAATGCACTGTGAACTAACATGAACAAACAACTACATTTTTAATACACAAGGCTCAATCCCACACACAAAAGACACCAGAAAAGGGTTGACACATATTTGTATTTTCTCTTAAGAAAAGGATACGATTGTTCTTCAGAGAAACCTCCTCCAGTTTAGGCAGATGATACAGTCCCTCCAGACTTTCAATGGCGTTATCATCGGCCTCCAGCACCTGAAGCATCAAACCACTCCATGTGAAGCGCAATACGCCATTTTACAGTGTGATCATTCGACAAAAACACTGAGTTAGGGGGTTGTTCACACAGAGTGCATTTTACTATTCCACTGCGCTACTTTTACATTATCTACCTATGCAAACACATGCATCTTTAAATGTTGCACTCGTGTCTCTTATCTTTTGCGGCAACACACACATGACACAGCGGCAGGGCTTGACATGAACTTTTTTGCTCACCAGCCACTGTGGCTAGTGTATTTCCAAAGTTACGAGCCACTCAGCATTTTCACTGGCCACAATTCTGACGTCGATACCATGGGGAAAAACCGCCATATAGATATTTTAAAAATCATCACATAATTTGGCCGCAGGTTTATTAGGCTGCTGTCACTTTAGCCGGACGCACAGATCCATTACACGGTTACACATGTGTTTTCTCTCTCAACTGTTTATGTTCACTTAAAACATACGTGAATACTTGCAAAGAGTGACATTTTGGCATTATTTTGTGTGTATGTCACTGTTTAAGTGCAATAAGCAGCGAAAAAGAACTCAATTTAGTGCTGAAAGGCGACTTTACGTGCCACAGTTTGGGTGTGAGGTCAAAATCTGCGGGAATGACTAAAATTATGCGCAATACGTGCAATCCCACGCCGAAATCTAGCTTTGTAACAGCAACAATATTCATCCGCAGCAAATGAAATGAGTGAGTGAGTGGAGGCGGGTTTGTGTGTCACTCGCTGTCAGAGAGAGAGAGAGAGAGAGAGAGAGAGAGAGAGAGAGAGAGAGAAGCTGGTATTGTGTATCTATTCTGCGTAAAATGAGTATCGGCCACGTTTCAGCTATTTCAGTATTGAAAAAAGAGCGGCAAAGTTAAAAAAAGAAGTTCAGTCATGACAACTCTCGGAACAGTTTTAGCATGTTATTGAATATATTGGTCTTGGTCTTGCTGTTGTTGCAGTATGGACTTGCTAATAGACACACGGACACATACTGCATGTAAGATCTGCTGCTACATGAATATATGTACATAAATCCTGTAGCAGATCTAGGCAGGTGGAACTGGAGGAGGAGGAGGGGTTCAGAGTTAATCTGATACTCCAAACAATGAACCAGACTATTTAAATGTTGAACAAGCAATCTCATTGGCTGCAGGATCAACAGAGGCCAATCAGCTTGCAGCATACTGTAATGATGTGATTGCTTGCATATAAAGGACATCTCTTTTTTTTGCGTTCCTCTCTTTTTTAACAGCAAAAACGCATTCTGCGTGAATAGTCCCTACCAGTTATTTGTGGGACAATGAGGAAAAGCAGCATGGGTTCACCTCGAGGCACTGCAACATGGCAAACTGTGGTGGCAGCCGCACAAGCTGATTGGAGGAGAGGTTGATGTGGGTCACCAAGAGAAGCTGATCGAGGTGACACAAGGTCGTCAGGTTCTGATGTAGGAGAGAGACCGACAAAACAAGATGCATCACTGCGAGATATTCCAAGTTAATCTTTGTTTTCAAGCAATGTAACATTGACCACAAAGAACAGAGCATGTTGTGCAGAAGGATGTGGTCAACGCCAGAGAAACTCAGCGAGCCACTGTTTGAAAGTAAGAAAACAAGTAAAGCATGTATGAATGATGGCTTGGTGTTATACTGGTAAAATAGAGTGCAGATTATTGCAATCCATATGTTCTGGTACACCGGGTGTGACTGCTGTTGTCACTCCGCTGACAGAAACGAGGAGGAGCTGTGTGTTTTCACTGTGATTCAGCCACATGGGTGTTTCTATAGTTACTGCACAGTGAACCTTTGATAGGCACACCCAAACAATAATTCTTTGTAGTTTGTCATTCTTTGTATTGAAGAGAATTTATGCCACACTAAAATGAAATAGTGCATAGAAACAACAATAAATACAATACAACCATTCACAGAAAATAAAAATAAAAATAAAAAAATAAAAAACATGGCTATGGAAACAGACATTTTTTTCTTAAATAATAATGAAAAAATGTGTACATTATTTTATTTATACCAGAATGTATGGGGATTTGTTAAATAAAATGCTGAATTGAATTCACACCTCCAGTCTAATGTATTTTTACTCCAATTTTATTCTTAATAGGAGTAAAACTTTCAAAACTAACTAACAAACTAAATCGCTGCTTTCAATGTATAAGAGAAAACATATATTATTGCATGAATGTATACTTCATCGCAACTTCATTATATTAAATCACAAAATATTCTTGTCTTTAAAAGATTCACACAAAAAATCCACACCGTATGAGTGATTGCATTGCATCTTCATCCTGAGAAGATGCCAATACAGTTTTTATTTCTGTGTATTTAAATATGAATTGCGTGTATGTGTGTAGGCTAAATGATGAGTGAACGGCAAAGGCGCGCGCGCTTTGTTTACAGTTATACAGCGCGTGTCTGTGCCTTGTTCATTCACTCTCGCACCTACATTAGTAAACGTTATGTTTACATAAACACATCTTAGTAGGCTATAGCAATATAGTTTGTATGAGTAAAAATAGACTGAAATATGTTGAAATAAAATGTCTGTATAAGCAACAAGCTGCAAATTCACATGTATATACTAATATATCATACACAATATATTACAGACTAAATATGAATGTTTAGACACGATTTTGTGATTAGTTTTGGATAGCTTATAAAGTTTTGACTGTAAAAAAAGACTACTGTCACATTAAATAGGTACGCTTTTGTTCACCAATTTCTGCTCATAGTTAAATATACTATAGTATGATGTTTTGTCAAAAATAAAGTAGGTATATTGAATTATCAACTAAGATGTTATTATAGTGTTTGTTCCAATAAACTAATGAATCCTTACCTTTTTTTAATACGTATGATAAAATGTATAGTTTTTACAAAGAAATACACTTGAAATATTGTTAAAATTGTAATTGTTGTTGTAATTGTAACCTATTTGTAATTGGTTACAATTTCTAATTGTAAAATATGTATAGGCTATATAGATAATTTCTTTTGTCCTTGCATTCTTTGGGATCCTGTGACACACCTGTGTGAAAGGGCTAATTAATATGCAGCTCATTATGCGGCACATTATCCGGCCTTTGTCTTCTCAGGTGTGAACACGCCTCCACGCATATTGCCTTTCCAAACCAAAAGTCTCTAATAAAATTTAAATCAGTGTATGTGTTTGTGTAAATGATTAGGCAGGATGATTTTCAGATCATTTTGAAGCAAAAATTCCAGGCAACAACACTCATTAGTCACAAGTCTTGTGGACACATATTTAGTATGTGTTTTGTGGCCTTATTTCAGACACTTTAAGTTTTAGTTTTTTCAATAACCATGCATAAGCAATATTCTCTCAAAAATACAAACATGTTTCATAATTGTTGCTGAGAAATTACGGTAGTCCAGTTTGTGCTTTATTGAGTGAATTTACACCTTTGCCATTAACATGTTTATAAATAACTGAAAAAAGCACAAATGTCAGAGCATGTCAGAACACCTCAAGGACCCCAAAAATCCTTAGACCTCAGAGGGTTAAGACTCAAATGGTAATGATGACTCAATGAGTTGAGTACAAAGATAGTTTAGCAGGATATCATATTCAAAATGCGCTCTATTAAATGGCTGAAAGGCCTATCAAAGATTTAGAAGGTTATCTCTCACGTGCAAATGTTTGAGTGACCATTTCGTTGTATATTACTCATGTTTCCGTCATGCCATTCAAATTACACACGAGTGAAACATTTAAACAATCCAGTCACGTTCCATTACGTCAAGCACATTAAGACATCATCTTTTTTTTAAAACATCCTGGAAATTTAAGGGAATACTTTAAGTTTACAATACATATTTATGTTTATTTACTTAAACCTCACATATTTTAATATTTAGTTAAAAGAATACAACAAACAGGACAATATTATTTTAGTAAATTAAAATTGAAACTATTTAAAATAATAATAAACTGAAATAAAGAATCATTTTTAAAAAGTGAAACTAAAATATTCATGAATCCTTTCAAAAATAACATTGAAAAAAGTATTGTATGTATGTATTAACGAAGGCGGATCTGAAAGAGACTGATTTGCAATTGGCAGTCTTGCATTATGTCACACATTATATAACAATTTGAGTCCCGGGTCGGCCGCTCATACCTTATTGGAAAGGCTAAAGACCCGCACCTCTGCGTACTCCATTTTCAGGATGGTGTTTTCAATTAGAAACTTGCTGCACAAATCACTGTAGTAGGAAGAGCGCATGGGGTCCACTTCCTGTGAGAGCGAGAACAAGACCAATCACACGGCTTACAAAAGCAAACATCACTCTCACGGTTGCCTACAGTGAGGGGTTTTGGATTTGAACAAACACACAGTGTTCAACAACTTTGCACATCATGTGTGCCACAGGCATGATGGACACATTACTGGAGTATAAACCAAGCAAGTCCTTAGCTTTTAAAAGGCATTGCTAATGTAAATAACTGCCTAAATGATGTATTGTTAGTTGTTCATTATGTCCTGTAGACAGCGCATGTGTAATGGTTGAGGATGCAGTGGTGTGTTCTCACTTTGAGGGATTGGAAATGTGCCAGAGTCTCTTTCTCATGGCCTAGAGGATCCAGAGCTCTCATGAGGAGTATGATTGTCAGCAGACACCCTGAAACACACACAGACTTACAACAGCTTCTTTTCTCTAAGATGATGCAGGAAATACAAATGCTCTGTGAAGTATGCATGTATAAAACACACACACCATTATGAAAACAGACGCCCCACACACACACACACACTTACATTTGTTCTGAGGCTCGAGCTCCAGCAGCTGATTGCAGGACTGAAGCTCGGCCTGTAGCACTGAACTTTTCTCAACCGACAGCTCACTCCTGCAACACACACACGTACACACAGATTGTTGTTTTTTTATGGGGACTCTCCATAGACATAATGGTTTTTATACTGTACAAACTGCATATTCTCTCCCATTGCACTAACTATACCCCTAAACCTACCCATCACACACAACTTTCTGCATTTTTTACATTTAAAAAAATTATAATTACTTTTTTAGATTAGATTTACAAATGAAGACATCCCTAAAGGGAGATTTTGTCAGGTTTTGGTCACTACAAATTTGTCCTTTACAAAATAAAGTAGACACACACATTAAAAATACCAGCATGTAATTACAGCTATAATTAATTTATGTAATTAAACAGTTGACTCTTGCCTGACACCTTAACCCACCCTTAAACCCGACCCATGCTACACACACCTGTCCCTAACCTTACCAGTATCACATCTCATTTGCAGCGAAAGTGTTTTGCAATACACCATGGACACAAAAAGTGCATTGTAATTATTTTTCGATGCAAGTGCATAGTACTTAAAGCCACTTAATATAAAGTGGGACCGATTATCATTAAAGACAGTTTACGTGTAATATACACACACTTTAAGAATGCAATTATTCACATTAAACTTGGATCCTGTATGTATAAAATACATGATGGATAAGGCTGTCAAAATTAATGTTAAGGCATTGCATCATTAACACGTTTAATGCCCTTTTTTTGTTCATTGTAACACAGTTGACATAAAAGTTTCATTCTAACTGAAACCGAAACCCCACCCTCGAAAGACATGTCAGCAAACCTGAATCTGCAAGCGATTGACAGGCAGAGGGCGGGTCACACACCCAAGAGCCGCAGATTTCTGTCAGCTAGCTGTGGCGTTATGCATCGTATCACAAAGAATGGCCAACTTTAATTATCAACGCTCAACAAACATTTGCCCCCATGAGCGAAATATGAATGAGAAGGACGTTGGAGTTTTGCTGCGGCAAAAACATGTTAGTGACACATGCAAGATTAAGTCCATAAAGTGGGGGGAAAGGTTCAATTATTGCAGATTTACAGGTCAGTTTTGAGAAATACAAAATGTGTTTTAGTATTTAATAAAAACTATATTTAAAAATGTATATTCACTGTTTAACTTTTTTATTAAAACTGTTTAAATAGTTTTTAATACACACACTATCGGTCAAAAGTGTGGGGTTATTATTTTTGCTTTTGAAAGAAGTCTCTCCTGCTCACCAAGGCTGCATTTATTTGATCAAAAATACAGTAATATTATGAAATATTGTTAAATATTGTTGGAAACAGCTGTGCTGCCTCATACTTTTGTGGAAACCCTGATACTTTTTTTCAGGTTTCTTTGATATATAGAGAGATCAAAATAACTTAAATAAAAAATAAAACATTTATTTGAAATAAAAATGTACAGTAGAATTATACATTTCTTTACTGTCACTTTTTCCTCAATTTAATGCATCTTTGCTAAATAAAAGTAAAAAAATTTTTTTAAAAAAAATCTTACTGACCCTAAACTTTTAAATGGTAGTGCATTAATTAGGTTAATGGACAAATGCATGTTGCCAATAAAATGGCTCAATTCTTTATTTGTTGCATATGCACAATATTAAGCTTATGAAGCAAGCTCTTCACCTTCACACCTGAGAGATGAAGGATTTAGTGGTAAAAACACACAAAGAAACGCACAGCAGTACCTGAACAGTTCCTGATCAGTAGCAGAGTCTCTGCACCAGCTTTCAGCACAGCCTAAAACATGACAGAAGTTCACACACGGCCTGCATCCATCACTCTTCAATAAATACAAAACCATGCTCTTCTTCAACTTCCTTGCTCACACACACACACACACACACACACACACACACACACATCAGTGTGACGCTCACCTGTGTAGAGAGCACAGTCTCTGTGTGTGTGTTTCTCTGTCCAGTGGACGGTCAGGTTGTGTTCATTACTCATGTCAATGATGGAGCCGGGAGGAAGATCACACAGCTGACAGAAACGGTTAAAGATCTGTGTTCTTGTGTATGAAAGCTATAGCTCAAGTGCTTTACAAACAAAGGAAGAGCTTTTTATCTGGAAAAGAGCATCTGGGACATTCTGCTAAATGCCTCTTTTCGTGTTTCTTAACTCTGGCCCTAGAGATCCACTTTGCTGCAGTTTAGTTCCAACCCAAATCAAACAAGCTAATCCAGGTCTTCAGAAATAATATAAAGAGCTGCAGGCAGGCGAGTTTAATCAAGGTTAGAGTCTTGATTTTGTTTTAGGGCTCTACTCTGTTTAGTTCCTGTCTCCATGAAGCCCCTCCTTCTGAAAAGCACACTGTGCTCTGATTGGTCGGCTGGATCAGTGTGTTGTGATTGGTCAAGCGCTTCGAGCGTGTTTTGGGAAATGTCCCGACCATAACAGCCAGTTTCAACACACTACTAACTAACTCAACCAGGCCTCGCCCCTTTATTCTCCATATGCCGTGGGCAGGAATTATTTAATTATTTAACATAGTGATGTGTTCGTTACCGGGAGAAAGCTCATCAAGACTACAATGGAGGCCTTTCAGGGAGTTCAGGAACAGTGACACTGATATAGAGAACAACTCCCGCTGGAGGGACTTTGTGCTTTAGCTCAACTGTGCTCCAACAGCAACATTACAGAACAAAGAAAGTCAAACATAAGCATAACAAAAGCATAATAGGTCCTCTTTAAAACAGGAATGGCACTGCTTGGTGACCCGGAAGTGAAGGATACCCAGACAGGACTGTGACGGAAACGCGGATGGGCGCATCTCCACTCCACCGGCTGAGGCTGCCCGTCCAACACCAGCATCAGACCCACTGACAGCGCCTGAGAGAGAGAGAGAGAGAGAGAGAGAGAGAGAGAGAGACACTCACTCATTCACTCTTTGCTGGTTAAATAGTGCTGGTGGATTTCTCTTAGTGGTCACTTACATGAACAGGTTTGGAGAAGGCGACAGACACCCTCTCGCCCACCCGGCTGACATACACACAGCTGATCATCTCCTCTCGCTCCGCTACACACACACACACACACACACACACACACACACAGCAGGGGTGAGTAGACTTGTCATGTCAAATGTGCAGTAAACACACACACACACACACACACCTCGGCCCAGCAGCCAGCGGTAGTAGAACCAGGCGCTCTGATCGTTGGGGTCGGTGAAGAAGGCATTATGGGCCAGCTCATATTCTAGAGAGATAAAGACAGAAAATCAATATCTTCTTACATGGCTCACTGAAATACCTTTGACTGGTCAAATGCGGTAACCTGAGGTCAAATATTTTAGTTAATTCCACAACATCCTAGACCAGTGGTCTCAAACTCACGGCCCATATTTTGTGGCCCCCTACTTGACATTAAAGTTTAATGTTAGTGCGGCCCGTCGTTGCATGTGCCGCGTTTTTTTTTTTTTTTTTTTTATCCCTTATGGGCTACCATAGATAGTCTCGTGACAGCTTACGGTGGGTTTGTTGTCAATAGTTGTCATAGACAACCGCGAAGTACAAACATACTGCGCCTGGAAAAAATGAGTGCGTCGCCACGCGCCTAGATTTGAAATAAGGAACTTGAGCGCGCAAAATATGTGAGCGCGATATGTGAACAGGCCCTTGGCGAGCTACCACCAATCAGGCCACGAGCTACTGGTAGCTCACGAGCGACGTGTTGGAGACCCCTGCTCTAAAACAATGTGAGAATAATCATTTTGAGCTTGTAATATGTGTCCAACAGGTTGATAAGAAGGTTGGCTTTGAGTTGTGCAAAGTCAGTAATTTGCCTGAGACACTATACGTGTAGAAAGAATTCAATAAGACGGGCAGACATGACTGCAAATATTTGTATTTCAAAAGCAATAATTGTTTTTCTAAATATATTAATAGGAAATGTGCCTTCCAAAAAAACATACAATGTCATATTGAAAATAAAAAGGACATGAGCAAATATAAGAATCACAAAGATGTTGTGTATAAGGAAAAGACAAAGAAAGTTTGTAAAATGAACTTCAACTGTCAGAAGGACAGCTCATGAAGAACCAATCATGTACAGAAAGGGATGTTCAAATTCAGAGGAACAGTTCAGAAGAAACGTTAATAATAAAGATTGAGAAGATTGGATCAGCTGTGCTCCTTTTTTGGAATACTTGAATACTATTTTTTTTTTTTTGTGGAATATTTGATGCGGCCCAGCCTGACCCAGACTCCAGCGGCCCCCAGTTAAGTTGAGTTTGAGACCCCTGTACTAGACTCTTGATTGTGATTGGCTGACATATTCTGTGTAGATTATTTTTGCACAGATATAAAGTAGCTCCAGGTCTTGACCATATTATCATGTCACTACTAAGAGACTAACAGACTTCAAGAGCACAAACACCAAACAGACAGCGGCCAGAAAACACAACATGAGAAACAATTGCAAAATATTGTTTTAGTAAACAGTCTTCTCACATAATAAAAATAATTTCACCTCAAATCAATATTTCCTTTCCAATTATGTATTTTGATGCAGCTGTGTAATAAGCAGTATAAATGTACAGTCAAAATCAGTTTCTAAGTTTATTTTGTCCTAATGACTGCACATTATCATACTGTAATTCTAGAAATATCTTTTCTGATTGCATTAATAATTAAGTTAACCTTAATTTACTAAGCACATTTTTTTTTCATTGTGAAACATAAATAATAGATATTTTTTATTGTTTTCATTTGTAACACACAGAAACTTAAAGCTAACTATAAGGAAGAATGGGATCAGAAAATGGCGCAGTCTGAATGACCGTTCACATGCTTGGGGTCAATATGATATTTTAAAAAGAAATTAATACTTTTATTTAGCAATGCATTAAATTGATTAATTGATCAAAAAATGCCATTGCAAATAAATGCTGTTCTTTTTAACTCATCAAAGAATAATAAAATCAAGGTTACAACTAAAATATTAAACGGCATAAACATTGATAATAATCAGAAATGTTTCTTGATCATCAGATCCTCATATTAGGGTGATTTCTGGAGGATCATGTGACACTGAAGACTGGAGTAATGATGCTTTGATCACAGGAATAAATTACATTTTACAATATATTCGCATAGAAAATACTTATTTAAATTGTTCACTATATTACTGTTTTTACTTTATGCATGATCAAATAAATGCAGCCTCGGTGAGCAGAAGAGACTCCTTTCGACATTTAAAACCCCAAATCTTTTAACTACTATTAATATAATATATTTGCATAAACTATACATAAACTATTTGCTGTTCCACAAATTCAGAGTTTAACCATACTGACTGGTCAATGCAGTGTCCAGGATGTGCTGAAAGTCTCGAGGCCTTAATGCTTTGTACCTTTCAGAAGTTGCTCCTCACAGACTCGGTGTGAGTGACCCTGAGGTGAGGCTGTGCTGGGGGCGGAGTCAGGCGCCGGCTGGGGGCGGAGCCGAGGTAACAGCGTGCTCCGGTAATGCCAGCTGGAGTAGTTGGAGAAATTGGAGCCAATCAGGCGATCTGTAAACTGCAGCTCCTGCTCGACAGAAACGCCGGACTCCTTCACCACCGTGCGGCGGTAATCCCAGCAGTGGACTGAGGGAAGAGGCAGGAGGAATACACGTTAGCACACGGAGAAACATACTAATCTGAGCAACACACAGTCCATTCTGGTTCAGTCGTACAGTTGCGCTCGTCCAGGCCGAGGCAGCGGTCGCAGAGGCCGAGCTCCCGGGTCCAGTCGGGCCGGGGCAGGCGCGTGTTCACCCAGGTGCGGTGGTGCCAGCAGCCGTAAGACTTGGGGTTCACTTTCAGACAAGCCTCGATGAAGAGCAGCTCAGACTCGTACAGCTTCTGCACCGCATCCTTCTCTCTAGTGGAGCAGGAGGAGAGAGAGAGGCGGCTTCAGGAGGGGGCGTAATTCATTCATACACACTCATTCAATATACATTAAATATGATCTAAATCTAGTTACTAATAAATTATACTAGTCAAAATACTATAATAATTAGAATTCAATGTAACAATTTTTCAGAAGCTCTGGACAGAAAGAAAAATAGTTGAAAAAAAAAAAAAAAGGATTTTGCATTTTATACATGTATGATATGAATAATATACATAGAATCTAATCACAATTCATATTGGCAAAATATTATAACATTTCATAATAAATTTAAACAAGGCCGGGGCAGAAAGAAAAATAAAGCTGATGGAGATCAAATACATTTTTTTTAAATATATTTTTAGTACAAAAACAAATTTTCGCCAAATGCATTTCTGCATTTAATACGTGTGTGGTTAGCATAACATACATAACTATGAAATAAATCTAGATATAATATTTGCTAAATATGATAATAATTAGAAATAAAATGTAACACATTTTTCAGAAGCCTTGGGTATAAAGAAAAATGTTAGATTTCTAATCAAATAAAAACAACAATGTTTAGTTATTTTTTTTCACCCCCAAAAAACAAACAGATTTAACATTTAACACGCGTGACATGCAAATATGGTTATTAGGACACCGTCATCTCTCAACACTGTAAGATTATCTGACTGCGATGACAAGTGAACACTAGATCAACACATGCCATAAATATTTGATGTGACCGTCCACAGATGTGGAATCTGATGTTGTTGACCAATACTGAGTGACAAACAAGGAAAAAAGAGTGAGAGAATGAAAGAAATGCAACATACCTCAACAGCTTAAAATGACAACCTCACACTTCTACATTCACAACATAGCAGCGCAGAAACTCATACCCTGTTCTGGAGTGAAAGGTAGCGCTCTCTCACCGTAGCGTCTCCAGGTGCAGGAGAACTTCTCTCCTGTAGTTCCACAGGGTGGCGATGTCGGGGTTTGAGGACAGGAGCAGCTGAGTCAGGTGAAGAGCCTCCTCGTCCTGTTCCCCCGCGCTCCTCTGACACACAGACAGAGCTATCACACACTGTCACGCTACACACTCGTTACACACACGCTGCGGGACAAACCTTCTTCAGGACGGCATCGCGAGCGCACACAAACGCCTTCAGCTTCTTCTCTCGCTCTTTCCTCTTCTCCTCCTCCTGCTGCGCTGTTGACTTTAACTTCACACGCCCGTGCTGACACACACACACACACACACACACACACACACACACACAGGTGTCAGATGCAGGGCTTTTCAAGTGCCAGGGGTCCATGGGAAAGTTTACAGGTTTCAATAAATAAATTAATGATATGGAAGCTTCCACCTCAGAATAAAAAATTCAAAAAAGATAATTGCGACTTTATCTCACAACTCTGACTTTTTTTTTTGTCACAATTGCGAGAAAAAAGACAGAACTGTGAGATAAAGAAGTCGCAATTATCTTTTAAATTGTTTTATTCCTTGGCAAAAACAAGCTTCCATAAAATAAGAACCCGATTAAGATAAATAAATACTATTATTTAAATACATCTAACAGCATAGATTTATTTGGTACCTTATCACAGTGAATAGAACAAGAAGTAAAACAATATAACGCAATAGAAACTAAGGATTTTAGGCATATTTATACTGTTCATTTTTACACTGTATAATTTGAGTTTTATATTATATCTGATATGATCATAATGAGAATGATCATTTTTAGGGGTCCGTCACATGGGAATGATCATATTTAGGGGTCCGTCGCATGAGAATGATCATATTTAGGGGTCCGTCGCATGAGAATGATCATATTTAGGGGTCCGTCGCATGAGAATGATCATATTTAGTGGTCCGTCGCATGAGAATTATCATATTTAAGGGTCCGTCACATGAGAATGAACATATTTAGGGGTCCGTCGCATGAGAATGATCATATTTAGGGGTCCGTCGCATGAGAATGATCATATTTAGGGGTTCGTCGCATGAGAATGATCATATTTAGTGGTCCGTCGCATGAGAATTATCATATTTAGGGGTCCGTCGCATGAGAATGATCATATTTAGTGGTCCGTCGCATGAGAATTATCATATTTAAGGGTCCGTCACATGAGAATGAACATATTTAGGGGTCCGTCGCATGAGAATGATCATATTTAGGGGTCCGTCGCATGAGAATGATCATATTTAGGGGTTCGTCGCATGAGAATGATCATATTTAGGGGTCCGTCGCATGAGAATGATCATATTTAGGGGTCCGTCGCATGAGAATGATCATATTTAGGGGTCCGTCGCATGAGAATGATCATATTTAGGGTCCGTCGCATTAGAATGATCATATTTAAGGCTCCGTCGCATGAGAATGATCATATTTAAGGCTCCGTCGCATTAGAATGATCATATTTAGGGGTCCGTCGCATTAGAATGATCATATTTAGTGGTCCGTCGCATGAGAATGATCATATTTAGGGGTCCGTCGCATGAGAATGATCATATTTAGGGGTCCGTCACATTAGAATGATCATATTTAAGGCTCCGTCGCATTAGAATGATCATATTTAAGGGTCCGTCACATTAGAATGATCATATTTAGTGGTCCGTCGCATTAGAATGATCATATTTAGGGGTCCGTCGCATTAGAATGATCATATTTAAGGGTCCGTCACATTAGAATGATCATATTTAGGGGTCCGTCACATTAGAATGATCATATTTAAGGCTCCGTCGCATGAGAATGATCATATTTAAGGCTCCGTCGCATTAGAATGATCATATTTAGGGGTCCGTCGCATTAGAATGATCATATTTAGTGGTCCGTCGCATTAGAATGATCATATTTAGTGGTCCGTCGCATTAGAATGATCATATTTAGGGGTCCGTCGCATTAGAATGATCATATTTAGTGGTCCGTCGCATGAGAATGATCATATTTAGGGGTCCGTCGCATGAGAATGATCATATTTAAGGGTCCGTCACATGAGAATGAACATATTTAGGGGTCCGTCACATTTAGGGGTCCGTCACATGAGAATGAACATATTTAGGGGTCCGTCGCATGAGAATGATCATATTTAGGGGTCCGTCGCATGAGAATGATCATATTTAGGGGTTCGTCGCATCAGAATGATCATATTTAGGGGTCCGTCGCATGAGAATGATCATATTTAGGGGTCCGTCGCATGAGAATGATCATATTTAAGGGTCCGCCACATGAGAATGAACATATTTAGGGGTCCGTCACATTTAGGGGTCCGTCACATGAGAATGAACATATTTAGGGGTCCGTCACATGAGAATGATCATATTTAGTGGTCCGTCGCATTAGAATGATCATATTTAGGGGTCCGTCGCATTAGAATGATCATATTTAGGGGTCCGTCGCATGAGAATGATCATATTTAGGGGTCCGTCGCATGAGAATGATCATATTTAGGGGTCCGTCGCATGAGAATGATCATATTTAGGGGTCCGTCGCATTAAAATGATCATATTTAGGGGTCCGTCGCATTAAAATGATCATATTTAGGGGTCCGTCGCATGAGAATGATCATATTTAGGGTCCGTTGCATTAGAATGATCATATTTAAGGGTCCGTCACATTAGAATGATCATATTTAAGGCTCCGTCGCATGAGAATGATCATATTTAAGGCTCCGTCGCATTAGAATGATCATATTTAGGGGTCCCTCGCATTAGAATGATCATATTTAGGGGTCCGTCACATGAGAATGATCATATTTAGGGGTCCGTCACATTAGAATGATCATATTTAGGGGTCCGTCACATTTGAATGATCATATTTAGGGGTCCGTCGCATGAGAATGATCATATTTAGGGTCCGTCGCATTAGAATGATCATATTTAAGGGTCCGTCACATGAGAATGAACATATTTAGGGGTCCGTCACATTTGAATGATTATATTTAGGGCAAAGTAGAGGAAATGGCATAACACCGAAAGGAAGAACAACTCACCATAATTCACCACTTGATTAAGATCTATAAAAAGGAAAACACAGTAAGGTCAGCCATTTTTTATTTTTTTATACATGAGCAAAAATCTGAACACACGATAACGTTACCTCTTGAATCTGAATATGACACACCCATAACAAAGACTGAATCAAGAGCTCCATCCATGTCATTTAAAATGTGAAATATCGCATCAGCACACACTTCCTACCGCTTAAACCGCAATAACACATTTGTGTAGAGCTATAAAGTCATCACAGGTCTAAACACCTCTCGATGATTGATCTGTCATACTGATGATGCACAATCAATGAAGCTTCACAGCACGCGTTAAACACTGCTTAAACCCGAGGGTACAGTTTCGGGGGAAACACTATAAGCCTAATGTTACCTATTAAACACATTTGCATGATGAATAGCGTTTATGTTTTACCTGTGTGTTTGACTTCAGGGTGTGCTGTGCAGGATATGTAATAAATGCGAACTGTACTACAAACAACTCTTCCGTCGCTTCAAAAATTCGTCATCATCGTAAGTCCACTAGCGCCCTCTAGACAAGAAGACACAAACTGCGTGAGATGTCTGGAAATCTCTGCGTGTATTTTTTTTGGCCACACTACTTACATAAAAAATAAGTACAATCTAAAAACATGTATGTTATGCACACAATAACTGCATTATATCAAACTGTAACGAATAAATGTTAGTAGCCTATAGTAGTTAAAGACACATATAAGCCTGTAAAGTAGGACGATTTTTTATTATATAATTTTATTTATACATTTTAATTATACTTTTTCTTTTGAAAAAAAAAAAACAACAACAACAACAACAACAACAACAACAACAACAACTAAAACAAATATTTTGCCAATATAAGAACATTATTAACCAGACATGTTTAATAGACCTGTATATAATAAAGCACATGTAAATCTGGTTAATAATAATCTTAGTGGCAAAATAACTAATCATCTTTTTTTGTGTACGTGCTCACAAGTGCATTCGTCAAATAATTTAATATGTTTGGTTATTTGCTGAGTAGGCTAATTAATGTTTTTTTTTTTTTTTTATTATTGAAATTTAGTTCAATTAGGAGTAGCAACAAAATAAAATAAAATAATTATACTCTGGCAGAAATGTTTTCATTTTCTAGAGTTAATCTTTTTGTCCCTACAAATAAAGGTATCAATTTTCTGTCAGACAGAGCTGTGTAAACGTATACAGGCTTCAACATGCATTCAGATGCTCAACACACATTCATGTTTTCACGCATTTCTTGTTTAAGTCCCAAAATAGGACAGATTTGATAAGATTGGTTTACTCGCATCAAGTCCCCTGAGAGAGTCGAGTTATTGTGCGGAGATCATAAGCCAGCAGTAACCAGAGACGGTTTCTAGGACACCATGTAATACAGAAATAAAGAAGCCTATCTTCTTACATTTGTCTCTTCGACTTTTATGAATTCAAGCAGGAATTGTATAGTTAAATCCTCAATAAAAGCAAACTGCTCACGGCAACCACAACACCAGAAGTTTCTTCAGGAAGTGCCCAAATCAACAGCTCGAGGGCTTCGACAACATCCACGAAATCATATTTTGAGACAATATACATATTTTTATGTAGAAGTACAGATGAAATTAGACCACATTACAAACACTGTTTAAATGTTACAAAGCAAATTAGAATTGAACCACATCATTCATGTCATGTCAGTCGTTCAATGCAAGTATACATTCTATCTGTTAAATCCCTCCTTTGTTCATTCTTGAGTATACACGTTTTATTCAAGCAAACACACACACGAGCGAGAATAAATATGTACAAATCAACCTAATTCAAGAAAAAAAAAAGACAAACATTAAAACATCTTTTCAAATTGACAGTCAAGGTTTTTTCTTTTTTACAAATAACTAGTTAGTATGAGAGACACAAATACACACAAATGTGTAAATCCAGTGCACTAGTAAATAAAGGCACCAGTTTGTAAGGCTCTGGTCATAAGTACGCTGATGTCATTTATGCATTATTTTAAATGTGCTTCAACTGTATTAAAGGGTTATCAAACAAATACGGTGTTACACAAGTCCTGAATCGTCTTGCATGTTTTATTTTCCATGATATTGTATTAAACTCTATTGAACAATTTAGAAAAGCCTAAAAACCTCAACGAACATCGTTAGTTGTAAAGACTTAACGTTATATGTAACCTAAAACGAGCATGATGTTTCACACATGAAACCACCTCAGGATGTGTTTTAATCACCCTGTTTATTTTTTCTGTGAAAAGCGTTTAAATGAATGAGAAGCAATGCTGATCGAGCCGACACAGAAGCAGCTGAGACGCGTTCCCTTCAGTCCTGGTGGGTAAATTAGGCAGCGCTCAGGGTTTGTCCTCCTCAATGGTGAATTTCTCCATGGGTTGTTTGCCCAGATTAAAGATGTCCTGCAGCAGATCACGCGGAGTGAGGATGTGTGTCGAGCCTGAGGACGGTAAAAAAAGCCATTATTTGAATCTGGCTCGGTTTCAAAACCACAGGCGGGATTTTAAAACATCAAGCCACAGAGCCTCTTTCAGGTTTAATACAGAATGATGTTGTGCGCTCATATGGACTCTTACCGATGATGACCTCGCAGGATTTATTAGCATGCGTGACTTCATAAGCACAGCGCATCTCTGAGGGACTGACTCCACCCAGAAGGAAGACGATGAGGCGAGAGCCGCTCCTGAGATCATCCGGAGAGCTGCCCTTGTGCTTCTGCCGCGCACTGACACAAAACACACACAGTCAATGGAAGAAAACACACATTTATTGCATGCAACAAGAAAATGACTTCTGCATACAGGTCTGTTCAAAAGTTTGGGGTCGCGAAGATTTGTTTTGTTTTTGGAAGACGACGAATGTTCACAAAGGCTGCATTTATTTGATCGAAAATACAGTAAAAACAGCTATATTGTGAAATATTATTAAATACCTGTTTTCTATGTGAATATATTGTAAAAAGTCATTTACTCCTGTGATCGAAGCTGGATTTTCAGCATCATTACTCCAGTCTTCAGTGTCACATGATCCTTCGGAAATCATTCCAATATGAGGATTTGATGCTCAAGAAACATTTGAGATTATTATCAATGTTGAAAACAATAGAAAGATAAAAAGAACAGCATTTATTTGAAATAGAAACATTTCCTAATATTATATAAATGTCTCTACTGTCACTACTAAGTTAACTACATCTGTCAGTAGCTTGACAGAAGCTCAGATGCTTTTACAGTAGCGAATTACTTTTTCCAGCAAGTAGTGACCAAAAAGCTGTATTTCATTTTGAGTTTTGACGAGACTGCAATGCATTGAAACATCGTCTTCTGATTAGATCACAAACTAAAATGGTGCGTTACCAGCATCTATAGTTGCATCACACATCTCACGGCTTTACAGTTCACTGAGAATAGATCGTCTGAGGGTTATATAAAGGACGTACAGAAGTAGGCTGACATTTCATTTGGGTCGACTAGTAAAGTTTACACAACTGTTTGTAATTTATAGAAGTCGTTGCTGTCTGAGTCAAAGACTTTAAACACATACAGGTGTAATAATAGCAATTTTAAATTGATTAATTGTCCTGCTTTATTCCACTCTATATCAAATGTCTACTTCTGATTTTATGATGACCCGTCATAGTTTAACTTTCCCGCCACAGTTTTATAATGAACCTAAAAGATCACTAGCGTTGTGTTTTGAGCCGTTGCTATGGTAAAGCATCTGTCAATCGGAAAGAAAACAAAATCGTAAGATTATTGCGCTTATCACAAGGCAAAGGCTGTGATCTAATAAAGTATCACTGCACGTGTACTCCTGTGTATCCAATTTAAGTTGCATATATTTTGTTCTTGCTTTGATGTTACAATTGTCAGTTTGAGATATAGGCTATATTTGAGTATTGTGTGGATCTTTGGATTAGTTTACAAAATAAAACAATACTCTTTGAAATCAGAATTGTATTGCATTTCACTGTATATTACAAATAACTGAAAAGATTTGGGGTTTAAAACAAAGTCATTGTAAAAAAGATTCAATGTAGCGAGCTACTTTTTGATCGCAATTTGCAGTGAAAAATTACTTTTTCAGTAGAGTGGCTTAACTGTATCTTAACTCCTTTAACTTATGAGTAACGTGTAGCCTGTCAAACTACAGTTTCAGAGCTTCTCCAACACTGCAATTCAATGCATCCTTGCTGAATAAAAGTATTGATTTCTTTAAAACAAAAAGAAATCTTACTGACCCCAAAGATTTGAACAGTAGAGTATGATCTCTGACATCATGCAATTATATCATCAGCAGGAAATGAGAAGAGTTTGCATTTTAGGTGGTCCATGTTATTTAAAATAAATAAATAACATGAAACCGGGCAACAAAAAGAAACCTTAATGCATGAAATGTGTAATTCTGTATGTGAACCCAGAACAAGCAGCAAACAACCCAAAGTTGACCCTTGCCTTACCTCACCACTCTGAAAGCCCAGAGGAATGAAGAGAGAGACATTGACTACAAGTGCAAAATTAAACTTTTTGGATTGATTTTTTTTTTATAATGATGGAGAATTAAAATATGCCAAGATACTGAACCTAGAATATGGCTTTAAAGCCAGGCTCAGACCACAGGAGTTTTAGACCATTTTATTCCTGATTTACCCTTTCCAACATTCGGAGGATAAAGAACGTGTCCAGGGCATCGGTCGGTTTAGGTCAGCCCAGATTATCTGGTAATGGGAGGCGTTTACAGATCAAATCTTAAATCTCCCGATCTGCTCGCAGACACCCCGACAATATCAAACATGTTTGATATTTAGGATTTAAATCGGCATGTTTACGACTATGATTACATCAGTACTTCCACAATAGCCAATGAGAGAATGGCGAAACCACCAGCAGCGGCACGGGTCCGGTGGACAACGGAGGCGGAGGAACGGCTGCTCAAAATGTGGCAATAGCACGACTGCCTTTATAAGTTGCTGAGAGACAGTGTACATTTTGTTTACATCCGCATCCCCGGGAGATGCTAAATCTGGCATGATAATCTATATGTTGTACTGTGTGATGCGTCATGACTTTCAAATCTTGTAGTGTGTGCAGGTTTGAGATTTGAAAAAAGAAAATGTATGAAGATTCTCCTTATGTGCGTGATGGAACCAGATTTCACAATCGGTTAAGATTTATAAACTCCTGTAGTCTGAACCGAGCTTAAGTGTGTATCTTAAAGTAAATGATAGAGTCATTAATTCATTATGTAACAGACTTGCGGGAACTGTGAATCAAAGTGTCTGGCTCTACCTTACGGCACGCGAGCCGTTCCACGCAGACGGGCACTCAGACTGGAACGGCCAGTCCTTAACCTCCAGTTTGTTCTCCACTGCATCCTACCACACACACACACACTTAGTTGACAAAACCAAAATATAACACAGTAGTCTTTATTTGCTCTTCTTACTAATGCACAGTGGTGGGCCTTCGGGGTCAGCAAGGCCTTCTCTGCTCTAATTTCAAATCCCCAGGAAAACCGTATTCTCCGGGGTTTCTGTGGTCAGAGAACTCAAAAGGTACTACAAAAAACAACGGGAAAACCTGGGGTGGACTATATTTTTGTCATTTAATAAGGTTAATATTGATGCTTCTGCTAGAGATGATGTATGTGGCGCAGTGAAAGGAGACTGGTGTTAATTGGGTTTCTTGCTTTAATAATGGCATTCATTCTTGCTGCCTGAGATACCGTCTGTGATGCAAAGCCCTGTTATACTGCGTTTCTGTATAATGATGGTTTCTATAGCCGTGGAGCCATAATGATGGTATTAAGAGGTGGGTTCATTCTGGAAGGACACCACTGAAGACCTAGCTGTGAAATGCACAGCCCGGGTGCTACTGCTAATGCATAACACACAGTGGCAATAACTTGTGCAATTCAGTGTTTCTTTTCACTGAAATCGACTAGAAATCGAATGGTTTTCACCAGTGTTAAAGTACTATTTATAGATGACAAGGAAATCAGACAGTGTCTATTTGTGATTTCTTGAAGCATGACATTTGATCTGTCAGTCAAAACCTAGGATATAATGTCAGTGCCCTTAGCCATGAACAAATGTGCATTGGTCTCATTTACATTAGACACTATAAGTGTAAGCTCATATCCTGTTGTATTATATATCAGGGCTCGAGAATAAGGATGGCCTGTGGCCCAGGGGCGGTGAGAGCTTTTCGGGACACTTACTTGCCCTTTTGGGATACGTCTGCATGGATGATGAAAATCAGTGTTGTTCTTGTACATCCACTTTTATGTCTTGCAAACTTCCATGTTTGTATTTCCAGTATATACATTGTTACATTACATCTGTGTAATTTCCAACTCATCACACACGCAAGGCAACGATTTACAATAAGGTCCCATTAGCTAATGTTAGTTAGTGCATTAAACGAGCAAACTGCTCGTTGTTAGTTCATGTTAGCTCAGGTTCAGTAAACAATATATTATATGTATTAATCTATGTATTATATATTACATATATATTAATCCAAGGGTTTTCAAAGTGGGGTAACTAATCCGATAGCCAGGGGGTCAGAGAAATAATTTGCTATACCATATTTTCTGGACTACAAGTCAAATTTGTATCATTCGAAACGAGGTACGACTTACACTGAACAAAATTACAAACGCAACACTTTTGTTTTTGCCCCCATTTTTCATGAGCTGAACTCAAAGATCTAAGACTTTTTTCTATGTACACAAAAGGCCTATTTCTCTCAAATATTGTTCACAAATCTGTCTAAATCTGTGTAGGTGAGCACTTCTCCTTTGCCGAGATCGTCCATCCACCTCACAGGTGTGGCATATCAAGATGCTGATTAGACAGCATGATTATTGCACAGGTGTGCCTTAGGCTGGCCACAATAAAAGGCCACTCTAAAATGTGCAGTTCAAGAATAAAAACTTTGATTAACATGGAGATGATGCATTTTATCACATCAGGTTAGGACACAGCGTTAGAGTAACTCACCTCCATTACATCTTTGATGACGGGTGTCCAGCGAGACACGTTGTAAGTCTCCTGGTCTGACCGGTCTCTCCGTGCTTGTTTACGAGATGAGAACATGCTTGACTGTTATGAAGAGAGATGAAGGTGAAAAAATAAATATCAGCAAAAATAAAAACTTGTATGTGCCTCAGGGCTCAGTGCTTGGACCACTGCTCTTCTCCATCTACATGACATCACTAGGATCTGTGATTCAGAAACATGGCTTTTCCCATCACTGCTACGCTGATGACACACAACTCTACCTCTCATTCCAGCCTGACGATCCGACGGTAGCTGCTCGCATCTCAGCCTGCCTGACAGACATTTCTGGTTGGATGAAGGACCACCACCTTTAACTAAACCTTGTGAAGACTCAGCTGCTTGTGGTCCTGACCAACCCAACACTTCATCACAACTTCTCCTTTCAGATAGGCTCGTCATCCATAACTCCATCCAGGACAGCCAGGAACCTTGGAGTTGTAATTGATGATCAATTGAACTTCACAGACCACATTGCTAGAACTGCCCGGTCCTGCAGATTTGCCTTATACAACATTAGGAGGATCAGGCCCTTTCTATCAGAGCATGCTACACAACTCCTTGTCCAAGCACTCGTTCTATCCAGACTGGACTACTGTAATGCTCTCCTGGCTGGTCTTCCAGCTTGCTCTGTCAAACCTCTACAATTGATCCAGAATGCTGAAGCCAGAGTGGACTTTAATGAGCCATAGAGAGCACACGTCACTCCTCTCCTCACACAATTGCACTGGTTGCCAGTTGCCGCTCGCATTAAATTCAAGGCACTGACGTTTGCCTACTGGCACTGCTCCCTCTTACCTAAACTCATTACTTCAGACTTATGTGCCACCCAGATACTTGCGCTCTGCTAGCGAGTGTCGTCTTGTGGTACCATCTCAAAGAGGCACAAAATCTCTTTCTCGGACCTTTACCATGACTGTTCCCTGCTGGTGGAATGATCTGCCCAACTCCACCCGAGCTGCTGAGTCAGTAGCCACTTTCAAGAAACTGCTGAAGACGTATCTTTTTCGGCAGCACTTGATCCAGTAGTACTAACACTTTCTCTTCTCTTCTATTCAATTTATAAAAAAATAAAAACTGCACTAAAAATTAAACTGAGAGGGGTTATAGCACTTGCGTATTGTTGTCCTACTGTTAGTTTAACTGCTTCTATTGTTCTCATTTGTAAGTCGCTTTGGATAAAAGTGTCTGCTAAATGAATAAATGTAAATGTAAAATGTATGTCACACGCCCCATCAGAATTGCCACCAGTACTTCACTACCAAGTTGATTTAATAGCATATTACAGTTTATCAATCCTAATAATATTTCCGTATGGGAATTGGCTCTAAGTGTCATGAAATTTCATGGGTATTGATACTGAAAGACTGGTATTGTAAAACCACACAGCATACTCTCACTTCCATATTCTTAAATATGTTTTGAATTGCAGTTTTGTAGCTTGGAACATATCACAACCAAATAAGTCATTAGTATGAGGAAGTTGTGTAATGGCAGTTGGAAAAGAAGCAGTGCCAGAGGAGAAGAAACCATCCGCGGACTCACTGAGGAGACAATGGGAACTCCCAGATGTTTCCAGTTAAGGATATACCCGGTTTCATGCTCGATTTTCACATTCTGGATCAGTTTATTCAGGTTCTCCTCTGTTGTACCTGACCATGACACACAAACACACATACATTCAGCTTTACACATCCAGCACGAAAACATATCAGCCGTTTCCTAATCTCTACATGACAGGAAAAGAGAAACATCCACCGTTGAGACTGAAGATGTAGAGAAGGACGGCCCGGATCTTGTCAGTGGTGTCATACTGGTTTAACAGCACAGGAAGTAACGTCCTCATGGGGTCCTTGACCTTCTGTCCTTCAGCATCTGCACCTACAGCCAGATCCTACACACAAATCATAGGCATGAACATACACACTCTGCCCAGAAGAGGGCGTCCTTTCCCTCAAGCGATCACCATGCTCTGTACTGTACTGCTCTTTTTACTGTACCTGTTCTGCTTTGCAGAGTTTTTCCACATATTTCTGATAATGGCCCATCAGATCCTCGGCTAAACTTATGTGGACCGTTTTCTGAAAGAGACGGGAAACATAAAAGGGCAAGTGAGTCACTCAGTGGGTTTGTACAGTATTTTAGGCAGCCTGTTGAATGTATAGGTCCCAGGTGTCATGTGATAGCACACTCTTCCAGGACATGTGAGGCATCTCGATTACCTGAGTAACCTGCTTGCGAAAGGCTGGCATCTTCTTCATGAGCTGCGAGAGCGCTCCGATTGTGATCTGCCAATGACAGGGGGCATCTATGACACACTCGTATGAGGTAATCTGTAACTGGAGACTACCGTTATTGTTCTGAGCGGTTATTAACTGTAAAAACATACTGTACCTTCCCATCAGCAGATTGCTTCTCATTTCTGCCGGCAAAGATGTCCTTTACCAGTTTGGGGATTCGCCTTTGGAACAAATACATGAGTACTGGTTACATTGCTACGGATGTTTATGATGATAATTTGGCATATAACAGGGCCACACTGCATGTGTCTTATATGGATGAAGCAATCCCATAATGCACCGCAACAAGCTCCAAGGAGGACGGAGTTAAGAGAAATGTATAAATATACACTACTTTGTTACAAGATTTCAATTTAAAATAAACGCTGCTCTTTTGAACTTTCTATTCATAAAAGAATCCTGAGAAATATGAACCAGCACAACTTTTTTCAAAATCAAATCATCATATCTGATGATTTCTAAAAGGTCATGTGACACTGAAGACTGGAGTAAGGATGCTAAAAATTCAGCTTTAACATCACAGCAATAAATTACATTTTACAATATGTTCATGCTATTTTCATTTGTAATAATATTTCCCAATATTACTGTTTTTACTGTATTTTTGATTAACTAAATGCAGACTTATTTAAAAAACATGAACAAATCTTAATTTGAAACAGTAGTGTATTTTATTAAATCTGGAGAAGTACTGACACACACAGTGAAGTTAAATAATATCTGACCAGAGTCTACTGGTTCATTTGAACTCAAGTATTTCTACTCACCCAGTGACCTCAGCAATGTGCATGTGACGTAATTGGACCCATAATTCATCCTCTTCATTTAGTAAAGCTTCTTTCTTGGAGCCATCCTTTGTTTTATACCTAAGAGTAAACACACAGAAAAACACAGCAGAACCATATTAAGAACAGGGGGTTGTTTTTTAAGGTAAATAGAGACAACTCTGATTCACACTGATCCTCCGTAATGATTACAGTAATAATTTCAAGCTCATTTTAGTGTTTAAAGGGATACTCCACCCAAAAATGAAAATTCTGTCATCATTTACTCACCCTGAAGTTGTTGCAAACCTGTACGAGTTTCTTTTCAGAGTATTTCTTTTGAACATGCAATATTATTATTACTTATTATAATGTGTATCTATTTAAGAAAGGTTATTTATATACAGTTTTTTGCATTTTTTTTAAATGTTTTGTTGCTCTTTGATCTACCTTAAGATGTGTATGTGTGTTTAAATCTATATATGTATTTTTAAATCTAAAACCTGACTCTGAGAAACGCACAAGAATTCAAATGTACATGTACTGAAACGTACCTGTGCAAATGGCAATAAAACCTTGAACTTCAACTTCTTCGGCTGAACACAAAGGAAGATATTTTGAAGAACGATTGGAACCAAACAGTTGTTTGGCGCCATTGACTTCCATAGTAGAAAACAAAAATACTATGGAAGTCAATGGTGCCAAAGTTCCAATCGTTCTTCAAAATATCTTCCTTTGTGTTCAGCAGAAGAAAGAAACTCACACAGGTTTGCAACAACTTGAGGGTGAGTCAATGATGACAGAATTTTCATTTTTGAGTGGAGTATCCCTTTAAAATAAGTGATTTGGCTGAGGTGACGTACTCATAGGTGTTGTCCTTCATAGGTATGAGGTCAAAAGCCATGGCCTGGTAGGTGAGCTCGTGAAGAATGGGGCTGACAGGGTCCAGCGCACGATCAACGATCAGAAGCTGAGCCGGCGTTTTTGCCTGAATATGAAAGAAAAGTTCTGATGGTTTGTGCTAGTAGAAACAAGCCTCAGAGAGTAATGAGGAAATGACCTTATTCACCAATCCCACAAGGGCTTTTCCTACAAAATTACTAAATTAAAGTCTCTTCAAAATGCTGAATTTTTTTTACTAACCATTATTTTATTACCATGTATTATACGTTAATTTACTTCTTGCTGTCAACATTTCAAATTTACTTAGAAAGACTTTCATTTTAACCAAACAGCCATTGTTGCAAACCCATTTCAGAGCAAATAAATATATTAAAAAAAATACATTTTGTGAAAAGACTGAAATACACTACAGTTCTAATATGCTGATTTGCTGCTCAAGCAATATTTCTTATTATTATTATCATCATCAATGTTGAAAACAGTTGTGCTTCTTATTATTTTTGAGGAAACCGTGATACATTTCTTCAAGATTCTGTGATGAACGGAAAGTTCAAGAGAACAGCATTTATTTGAAATGAGAAACTTTTGTAACATGAGAATTTATATTTCACGATAACGATAAATCACAATTTAGTTTGAAAAAAATGTAAAAAATAAATAGTTAATAGTTTTTTAACCAGGAAAACATTTATTTACTAATAAGAAATACTGCAGAAATTGAATAATCAAACGTAAAAATAAGACGCAGCTTAGTCTTCACTGTATGAATTAAATATAAATTGATTCTTATTAAAGATACAAAAGTCCTTCAGTCAAGTGCAGTGAGTGATTTTCTTTTTTTTGTTGTTGTTTGATTAATATTAATAACAAAGAGCAGCAGGTTTATAAGGCTGCTGTCACTTTAAGGTCGAATGCACAGATCTAATACGCTGATACACATCAGGTTTCACTTCAGACACAACTGACTGTGTTTCAGTGAATACTCCACAAAAAAATTCACAGCTTATTGCGCTTAATAACTCTTAAAATCATGCACGTACTGCTCTTTATTTTCCTCATTCATGCATGTCAATAACTAAGTAGTTCTGCGCTACGCAGATATATTTATTTACATACCACTATATTAACAATACAGCAAAATCTCTAACGATAGAAACTATATCATCGCCACAATATTTACTCTCACTTTTGATCAATTTAATGCACCCTTGCTAAAAAAAAAAGTATTAATTTACTCATAAATATATTACCCTTAACTTTTAAAGAGTATAGTGTATCTCAAGAAAACTATATTTTTATGTATAAAGCTTTGTATCCAACCAATATGTTTGGTTGTTGTAAACACTCTACAGCTCTCACCTTTATTTTTGAGTTGTCATCCAACTCGTAATGTCGTGCCAGTTTATTATCCACAAGTTCAGCCAACTGCTTTCCATATATGAGAGCTGAATCTCTGCAGAGGACAGAATTCAATGATTCAAAGTCCATTCAAGTATCAGGTGTAATGTGAGCAGATGTGAAGTGCATAAGAGTGTCTGTACTTCTTGTATCTGACTCCAGGGTACTCGTCCAGCGTGGCGCAGAGAGTTACGATCTGATCAGCGATCCTCTCCAGCGTCTGATCTCTGTCCAGACTGTTCGGACTGTAGACGCTCTTGAAGGCCTCTGGGTTATCACAGGTGAACACCTGCACAGGTGACCCATAAAACACAGTCATACACAATAAAACACTCTGCCAGACCAGGCTACAGGAATTTGCAGAATACAGATAAACTCACTTGTGCTTCCAGTGGCAGAAACGAGATGTTGATCTCTTTACACACTTTAATGTATTTGGCACAGCTCTTCTTCATCTTGTTGAAGAGCTCATCAGGACAGTCTGGGGTCATTTCAATATAATAGTAATACAAATGTCACTGTTGCTAAAAATAACACACAATCTAGCGGGTTTGTTTTAAATCAAATCAGAGTTGAGGCAGTGAACTCACAGTCAGTAAAGAAGACATATGCAGCTCTGTATTTGGGTTTCAGTTCGAAGTCATCAATAAATGCATCAACACACTGTAATTATAAAACAACCAGGTCACAAACAGATCATCACAATAAAGTAAGGCTTATTATGTACACTATATGGAGAAAAGTATTGGGACAAAATCAAGCACCTAGCCATGCAGTCTGCATTTACAAACATTTGTGAAAAAATTGGTCGTTCTGAAGAGCTCAGTGAATTCAAGTGTGGTACTGTGATAGGATGCCACCTTTGCAATAAAGTCTGTTTGTGAAATTTTATCCTTGCTATTTTTTGGTCAACTTTAAGTGGAATGAAAGTGGAAGCACTTAGGAACAGCAGCAACAAGTGAAAAGCATGTTAAGTCACAAAGCGGGGCCACAGAGGGCTGAGGCACATGCATAGAAGTCACCAAAGCTCTGCTGATCTCATAGCTGAGAAGTGAAACTTCCACTGGCAGTAATATCAGCACAAAAACTGTGCGGCGGGAGCATCACGGAATGGGTTTCCATGGCCGAGCATCTGCAGGCAAGCCTCACATCGCCAACTATAAGTGTGGGAAGTGGAGTAAAGTATGCTGCCACTGGACTCTGGAGCAGTGGAAACATGTCCTGTGTATTGACAAATTACACTTCTCTGTTCGCCAGTCTGATGGATGAGTCTGGGTTTGGCGGATGCCAGAAGAACGTTACCAGCCTGACGATACTGTCCCAACTGTAGTTTGGTGGAGGGGGAATGCTGGTGTGGGGTTGTTTCTCAGGGGTTGGGCTTGGCCCCTTACTCCCAGTGAAGGGAAGTCTTAATGCTTCAGCATACCAACACATTTTGGATGAAAAGCTCTGTGCTTCCAACTTTGTGGGAACAATTTGGGGAAGGCCCTTTTCTATTCCAGCATGACTGTGTCTCACTGTACAAAACAAGGTTCATAAAGACATGGTTGGATGAGTTCGGTGGGGAGGAACTTGACTGGCCGGCACATAGTCCTGACCTCAACCCCATCTACACCTTTGGGATAAAGTGGAATGGAGGTTGTGAGCCGGGGCTTCTCGTCCAACATCAGTGCCTGACCTCACAGATGTGCTACTGGATAAATGGGCAAAAATACCAACAGAAAAACTCAAAAATCTTGTGGAAAGCCTTCCCAGAAGAGTGGAAGCTATTATAGCTGTGAAGGGGGGACCAACTACATATTAATGTGTATGTATTTAGGTGTGTTTTCACTCCTAGTTTGTTTGAGCTGTCGGAGCGATTCAGCGTGATTATCTGAACAAACCAAGTGATCTCAGACCCCCTAAAAGGTCCCAAAAGTGAACCATACTCAGACCACCTTCGTTTGAGGGTCCGTTTATGGTTCGATTTTTATTAGATTCTGTGAAATGTCAAAGGAATGAGGTCCCGATCTGTTTTGCATATCATGACAAAATGTGTCGAAGTGGGGAGTCAACTGAAATTAAGGATTACTGTTCCTTCTTCTCCAACATACTTGTGGCAAGTAGGGATGGGGCCGATCCGATCCAGTATCGGTATCGGGACCGATACCAGCGTAATTCACGTATCGGATTTTTCCGATCCAACCTGCGGAGATATCCGATATCCATGAGCCATGTCTGCGCTTTAACGTAGTCTGCTGAAACGACTCCAAAAGTGATTCCCGCGGCCCGCCGGCTAGTCTGCTAGCTGGCTGCAAACTGTGGAATGGATATCCTGAACGGAGGTGCGGCTCAATGAGACACAGAGTATAACTTTAGCTTTAATAAGCATAAATCTATCTATTATAAACTTTGCAGTGCTATTTTACTTTTGATTACTTTATTCAGGTATGGTCTAAAAATAATTATAATAATGTTAGTAGACCTTCCTGAAATTAAAGCACTGTGTAGGCCTGTATAATGTGTATCTTTGTTTAATTGTCTATCTTTTGTTTATCTATTGTTTAATATATATATATATATAGACATACATGCATACATACGTACATATCATACTTGCCTGTAGAGAGGAGTTTATTTCAGCATCATATAAAATCAACAATAATGATAATAATAATATTAAAGCAAACACAGCTCTGGTATCGGAAAAGTATCGGTATCGGCCGATATCCAAATTCAGGTATCGGGATCGGATCAGAAGTGAAAAAATGTGGATCGGTGCATCCCTAGTGGCAAGTCTAAATAAATCTGTGGGTGCAAGCGCCTGTTTCCATGTCTGACGTTGTCGAAGGTGGAAGTGTGGATATGCAAAATGAAGAGGAACAAGGTAAGGGTATCATTTTGCATCCCCATGTAAATGCTTATATATATATATATATATCAACACTATGGGATTTAGTATTGACAAGTCAATATTCACAGAACTGTTTACAGTGGTTGCATTAATTAACATTAGTTTGCTACACTCATTAATATGAGCTACTAATACATCAGTTTAGCAACATATAATCTTGGTTAATGTCAACATTTACTAACTCATTCTATTTATGGTTTTATATAGTAACATTCGTTTATGTAATAGGAACTAACAAGTTCTAGTTTGACATTTTCAGATGGCACTTAGAGGTTTTTGCATCTGAAGTCTTCATATATATATATATATATGTTGTTCATTCATAATACCTCAAATAATAACCAATGGCAAATAATAGAACATTATGGTAAAGTGTTATTATTATTCAATTCTGAGCAACAAAAGATGTACAGCAGACATGAAGATTGTAGCATCAAATGAGGTTGATCATGTTGAGCCAATAGTGTGATGTGATAAACTTATGATCAGTTATCCACTGCTTATTTTTTATTTATTTTGTGCCTTTCAGAATTGGAGAGATGCAGCAGTGTTACTGAAAACAGTAGTGCGAGTGAAAGCAACAGCAGTCTGGGGTCTGAGATCTTATGAAGTTCTGGTGTGAACAAGAAAGGGTCTGAGATCTCTTCAATGCTGAAGAGAACCAAAAAAAGAACCAGGTTCCTTTTTGAGTCCACTATATTGTGAACATCAAAATGCCTTTCGGCTCACTCTCAGCTGGTTCCTTTTCTGGTTCACTTTAAGGGTGTGTTCACACTTGGCATGTTTGGTTCGATTAAAACAAACCCTGGTGCGATTGCTCTGTTAGTGCGGTTCATTTGAATAAGTGTGAACGCTGCCATCTGAACGCTGGTGCACACCGATGAAAAGATGGGTCTCGATCCACTTCCAAGCGAACTCTGGTGCGGTTTGACTGAAATATGAACAACACGTACCAAAGACATGTAAATGAACCAAAAACAGGACATGATGTCACAAGATGTGACCCTAAAAAGTGACTGAATGCTAAAGCAAACCTGTTTTTTCTCGTCATAGTCGTCATGTTGCCCATCACAGTTCAGTACAGGATCAGAACCAGGTCTCCTCGCAGCAGATCTTCATGTGTGTGACGGAGGGATTCCTGACGCTGTTTTGACTCCTTTACACGTTTTATAAGCTCTTCACGAGATCTCAGCGGGTCAAAAAACTATCATATGTAGCTACGCACATACAACGAGCGCATTTATCCCAGACCACAGCATTGTTTTGAATGTTCGGGTAGTTCCGTCACAAAATATATGCAATCAAAGCAGACCAATCAGGTTTTGAACATATCTATATGTCTTTAGGTTCTGTGTTAAAATGCCAACGTGAACGCTAAGCGGACCAGGACTAAATACATTGTTTTTGGTCCAGACCAATTGAACCGAAATACAAGTGTGAACACACCCTAAGTGAACTGGGTTTGGTTCTTTTAAAACAAACCCTATGTGAAAACACCCTAGTGTGCGACGTCATTACAGTCCCTGTTGGTTTAATGATCAGATGTCCCAATACATTTGATCACATAGTGCATGTCTCCTGAACTCTGACCTTGGCAGTGGGGGTCATGAAGTAGACGGCCTTCATCTCTGGAACTGGTTCTCTGTTTTTGTAAATGTCCTCCACGACTGTGAACAAACCAAAGGTAACACATTATGACAATAATTCCCCATCCAGTTCATTCTTTTTCTTGATTAAGAGGAAATGAGAAAGCTTCCCTTCTGGAAAACACAGGAAGGAAGAGTGTCCGACTCTCACTACACAAAGAAGTTCAAGCACTGGATCCACAGAGAGCCGCATTTCTGTCTAACACAAAGGATGTTCAACTGCACCCGGGAGCAAAACCTCTTTCCCTTCACTTACTTGTGATGCCCTCTGACATGAGATCGGACATTTTGCAGCAGGAGGAGAGGAGGCGGGTGGTAAATTGGTCCAGAATGAGGATCTGTGAGACAGATTTGACATCAATCACAACTGCGGAACAGGAATTGTTAAAGGAACACGCCACCGTTTTTTGAAATAGGGGTTATTCAACGTCACCGGTCTCCGCTACATTTAGATAGGTGGGAATTTTTGTCTCAGTACATGCACTATCTTAGTTTGGCAGTGCCGCCGCTAGCTTAGCTTAGCATAATGAATGGAATCTTTTGTTGCCGGATAGCATGTCGTGAGTAAAAGCGATAAATAAATAATAATAATTACTTCTTGTAGCCTGCATATTCAAGTCAAGTTAAGTCATCTTCATTTATATAGAGCTTTTAACAATGTAGATTGTTCCAAAGCGGCTTTACAGTGATAATAGGAAATTAAAGTAACAGATTGTTTTGGCTTTATGGCAGCTCTAGAATAAAGTTATTGTCCAGCTAAAGTTAGTTTTGATTGATTCACAACGAGTACAAATAGCAATGCAGATTAAGACGAAGCACTGCTACTGGGGCGCAGAGATATCGAAGATATTCGGTATGTTGATGGAAGTTGGGGGATTTCAGGTGTTGCTTGATATCTCTGCGCCCAAATAGCAGTGCTTCGCCTGTGCTTCACCCCAATATAGTCCCAAATCAATATCTGCCTAGGAAATTGCCTAGTAATTAATCTGCATTGCTATTTGTACACGAATACGCAGGCCACAAGTAGTAATTAGGTTGTTTTTTTTGGATCACTTTTACTCACGACATGCTATCCGGCAACAAAGGATCCCATTCATTATGCTAAGCTAAGCTAGCGGCGGTGCTGTCAGACTAAGACAATGCATGCACTGAGACAAAAATGCATTTGCCCACCTATCTAAATGTAGGGGAGATGATGAATAACCCCTATTTTAAAAAACAACAACGGTGGGGTGTTCCTGTAAAGGGATACTTTAGACAACTACGTCATCATTTACTCACTTATGACTTTCATTTATTTCCTTTACAAAAGAAGACATTTTGAAGAATCCTGACAAGCAAAGAGTTTTGAGTGGCAAAGAGTGTTGGTGGCAAAGAGAGTTTTTTTTTTAGTCAATGGGAACCAAAAAGATTTGGTTACCAACATTCTTCAAAATATCTTCTTTTGTGTTCTGCATGAGAAAGAAAAGCATACAGGTTTGAAACAATATAGATTATTCAAGTTTTTCATTTTTTTGCGTGGACTATCCCTTCACGTAATTAAAAAATTCTGGTTTTAATTCCACTTTCAAATCAAGATGCGGTTTATTAAAACAACCAGTCAGTAATTATACTTATGCGGTAACACTTTATTTTACAGTATACTTCTTACACGTCTTACATGTACAAGTATGTGCTGTTAATTCATATTACTCAGTACTTTCTTATTTGTAACAAGATCTGTAAGAAAGTCACCTTAAAATATAGTCTAACCTTCTTTAAAATAAGGTTCCATTTGTTAACATGAACTAACAGTAAAAACGAAACTAAAGCATTTATTAACCTCAGTTACTTTCAAAAAAGGTACTAATATATTATTAAAATAAAATGGTATATCTGTAATTATACAAACAAATAGATGACGGACGGATGGATAGATAGACAGATACTCACTACTGGAATAAATAATAAATGCATTCAAACTGACCTTCCATACTTCTGACTTTCTGCAGTCGGCAATGATGGTGTCCTTGATTCCTGTGACGTCAGATAAATCAATCTATTAGTTAAAGCAGTGAATCGGTTTTGCTGATGCACCATGGAACTGAAAAAAGATTCCAAGAAGTTTTATTTCCTATTTTGAGTTTGTTCTGTTTGAGGGCAAAGACATGTAGAAATACAAAATGAAAGTAAAAGTACAAGATATTGTTTACCAACTTTTGGACTGGGCTTCTTTAAAAACACACACACACACACACAATTATACTTCCTCTCTTTAGATTTATTGATATTATCTTACTTTTTTTTTTAAGTAGTGAAAAGTCAGTCTGCAGTGAGGACAATTGTTAGAGTGAAAGGTGAATTTGATTAATATGTCAATTTACATGCAGATCTTGATCTGTTAATGTTTTTTTCTCCACATTTTGATCTACTGGGTCTCTTTAAAGGGCTATCAAATGTTATGGACACAAATGGCTCTCCTTTCATTATAACTCAAATGTCACAACACAGCAGACCGGAAGTCACTGCTAAAGTTCACAGAATGTAACACAAGGGCGCGAGAACTGAAGTTACATTTGACATCATCAAACACTCCGCGTCATCCAAAATCATGACAACATCCAGAGCCCACAACTAACGTTATAAACCCGTTCTCCGTTAAAACAGACACAAGTCCTGCAGTTAAAAGTGAGCTGAACCGGACAGGCTAACATTAGCAGAGCAGCTAACGGAAACAATGACCCACTGTAACACATGTAAGACATTTACCGAGACAAACAAAAGGGACACACCCCATATCGCACTTAATACCAAAACAAACACCGAAATAACTTCATGATGCGGCTGTAACTCCTCTGGGCAAACCCAGCACACTAAGTTAAGTGTGTCTCTTCAAACTTCTGACAGCTCTTCCTCTGAACTGAACTCGTATAAATGATGAAGTGTTGCACTGTGCATGCGAGACGTGTGAAGAAAACCAACTGTTGCTCTCAATGAACTTACTTTGCCAAACTATCTTTTTCAAGCCGTGTTCTGCTCCAGTTGCCATCTTGAGTGAGTCAAAGCAAATGCGCGCTCCCGGCATCTGGGAGGAGTGAGTGCGCGCGCGTGCGAGCGTTGGATACAAGTAGAGGATATTTATGCGCAGATTTATACGCTTAAAAGTCTGATTTACAAAAAAAGAAAAAAGCTATTGAACATTTCCACAATTACTGCCCAGTGAACAAAGATTCAGTTCATTAAACGGGGCATTCGTCAATTGGAGTGCAAACGAGTGGCAGAATGTGTTCTGGCAAAACTTTACAGTAAGGTCTCATTTGTTAACATTAGTTCATGCATTAGCTAACACGAACTATCAATGAGCAATTTTTAAAGCATTTGTTATTCTTCTTTATTAATGTTAGTAAAATATTGTTCATTGTTTGTTCATGTTAGTTTACAGTGAGTGCATGTTAACAAATAGCCTACAACTTTTAATAAATAAAAAAAAGACAGTATTATGCTGAAATTAACATTAACTAAGATGAATAAATCAGAATGATTCTTCATTCTTATTAAATGTTCTATATATTTATAAGCACGTGCTATTTCCACCAAGATTTTCCTAAAATGGGGACAGCCATCATGATAGATTCAAGATCAGGGGACATTTTGGAAATATTAAGAAGACTTTGTTTATGAAAATATAGATTAAAATTTAAAATCTGCAAGTTATCTAACCTTACAGAGAAAAAAGTTGTCCAGAACAGAATTTACAGAATTCCCCTTTTTATTTAAGGGGTGACATCCATGGTTGTGACACCCCAGACAGTAAACTCTCCTTACAATATAATACAAGCAATTCAATTCAATGTTAAAATAAAATCTATATTCACAATATAACCACTCAATGTGTGTAAAAAAAATGTATTGTTGCAATTACACCAGAATACCTGATTTATGGTGGGACACAATAAATAAAGAATGAACACATGTTGAACTGTTTGCGGGGCATGTCTTCACACAGGGTTAAATTATACATATATATAAATGCCCAAAATGTACCATCTCAAAATTATAAAAAGAAAATTCAGTCTCCTTTCTTTATTTACTTAAAAAAAAGAAAGAAAATATTGCAGGGACAGCATATGTAACACTTTATAATGAATGATTTTTACATAATTGGCAACTAAACTGCACAAACTTGAATAAACTGCACTTGCTGCATAGACTTCTTCCCCCAGTCTTCTGTTACACCTGTTTGCATGTATTTCACATCTCCACTTCTGATTGGGTAGCTCATTCTCATCCCAAGCTCTTATTGGCCAGGTCTTCTGAGGAGGCGGAGCTAGGTTAAAGTATCTGAGATGCCTTCAAGAAAAGTTCCATGTTCAGCCAAAACACAAGAAACAGAAGAGAGTGCAGAGTTTAGTCAAAACATTTTTTTTTAAAAACGAGAGAAAACAGGATTTCAAACAGAGAAAACAGATGGCAGGTCTTGGAGCAATCAAGGGACTGGTGTTTTTGCTTGGAGTATTCTCACAGGTACAGTGTTATTAGTCACATGTTGTTTATTTATGTATTTTTACCCTTTATTCATGTACGAACAGATCCGTAAGATGTAGTATTGAATGATGTAGGAATAAGGTAAATAGTACTACTTAATAAAATAAATTATATATATATATGTATGTGTGTGTGTGTGTGTGTGTGTTTATAAACATGTTTTCCATGATTTTGTCATACAGGAATATTTTAACTTTCTATTTGAATCATTATTCAGTTACAAAAAACACTTTGAATTCAAAATCTAATAATAGGGACAATGCATTCAATTGTTTACTTATAAACGAATGTTTAAATCTAACAAATGTCATTTTGAATTGTTTCATTTACAGGCATCAGGTACTGCTCATCTGGATCCAATTTACAGTATCTGTTTAAATTCAAACTCATTAATACACTGTTCTTGGTTGTCATTTGTATTAAATCAACATCATTGATGAATACCTCAGAAAGATACGTTTCTTGTATTTATTTTCAGGCAGCACAATGAGCGTGAGTGTTTTTACGGTGACATCAAAGAGTGCAGTGCTGCGCTGGAGCAGGTATGAAGGTGCATTGTCCTACAAAGTAACAGCTTCCCTCAGGAACTCTCCAGTCCCCGTGGTCTTTGCCAGCTTTGGACAGAACACTATTATGGGCTCCGTTAATTCCCTGAATCCCAACACTGCATACACCTTTCGTGTCGAGGCCCTGGGCAGCCTCATGAACATGCTTGCAGACGCTAGTGTGGATAGATCTACTGGTGCGTATACTGAAAACTGGTGATGGCTTGCTCAAGAGTAGTCATTGTGACAGTGTGAAAAACTTTAAGCGAAATTTAGAATTGTAATAAATTTCAATTACTTTTCTTTGCCTGGAAATTCCCTCATAATTCAAGGTCATAATACCATATTTCAGGCTTAGCATCTTGTTTGATAAACTGACCTTGATGCAGCTTAACATTTCTAAATCAGTTTGGCTCCTACTCAAAGCATTGTTAATTGCAGTAAACTGATTATGTGTTAAATGAATGGAACTGTGCAATTTCTCTTCTTATGTTTAGCTCCCGATGTGCCCAGCATTGAGATGGCCTCCTCTAAAGAAAGCCAGAGTATCACTGTGGAATTCACTGAGGTCTCCGGTGCAACTTCCTACACCCTGCGCGCTGAGACAAACGATGGATCTTTCTTCTCAGAGATCTCAGTACCCACGTCTCCGGGGACTGTCACCAACCTCCAGCCATACACAGACTACACTCTCAGTGTCATGTCTGTCAACAGTGCAGGCAGAAGCCAGCCATCCATCTCCGTGGAGGCAAAGACAGGTATATTTTTCTCCTCTCTCTCCACCCTCTTTGACCCAGAGGCCAAAGAAATGATCCATTCATGAAGGGACAGAGTTGGCTATTCTCTAACCCTCACCCAGTGCAGAAACCTTATCCTCTCATTGGGGGGGGAAACATCAGGATAAGCTACATAGCTGATCTCATGAGCTTGATTTTTAGCAGTATGCATAGGTAATGTTCACATTTTCAATTACATAGGTTTCTCACGCATGTATCCCTATCCAGGTATGAGAAGCTGAACTATAACAATAGGGCTGCCCTCCTCAAGGGACTGGGCACAGAAAATGTATTTCGTGTCTTCACCTTAGGGCCCTCAGCAGTTTTGTTTCATTGTTCAGGTAGCACGTTTTCCACCTGAGATGCCCACAAGAAAATAATAAGGGGAGAGACCTTAATTCCCAGAACAGAAATCATATCACTTACAAATATCCACAGAATTACGTCATGCATATGATCCATAACAGCACAATGGGATGTTTTCTTCAAACATTTTAAGCAATGTGAGAACTGTTTTAGTTAGAACACACCAAGAAGTGGTAAGAGTAGAACCCATGCCTAGTTTTGATTGAAAATAATGGGGAAAGGAAGGGATTAGAAAGGAACAGTTGAGGGACAGTCAGAATATTCCAGGGGAAGGGCAGGACAGGAAAGGAAAAGACTGGACAGGGAAGGGAACAGAGGGACAGAAGGTAATGGATGAGAACAAAGGGGACCTGAAGGGAAAAGAAAGGGACAGGAAATGCCAGAGAACGTAAGGGAATGAAAAATTACAGAAGGAAACAGAAAGGGGTGAATGGAACAGAAAGGAACGGGACGAACATGACATGCCAGGACGAGGGCAGGACAGGACTGGACAAGAAAGGAAAGAGTGGAGGGGAAGAGAAAGGGCAAGTAGGAAAGGACAGGAGTGAAAAGGTACTGCTCGGATTACTTTACACCATCTGACACCTGTCAGTTGTCTCTCATGTCCATTTCACTTGAACAAAATGAATCTATACCTCAGAATTAGATCACTTAGCTTGGGATTCAATCTTCAGAGAAAAAAAAATACTTTTGGTCACAATGCAGCTGTCTGTCTGATCTCTTACCATTATTGTTTCTCTCTCTTCCTCGTTCTGTTGGACCCCAGTCCTTCCTACTCCTCAGTTCAACACCAGCTCTCCCAGTAACAGCAGCATCCTGGTGAAGTGGGAGCCAGTCAATCATGCTGTCCTCTATAGCCTCAGCATCATCAAAGACGGCTCATACAGCCAAAGTCGCCTCAACACCACAGACGCTCAGGTTCTCTTTCAAGACCTGGAGGCAGGAACCCTTTATTGTATTAAGGGAAACGCCTGGAGTCCCGAGAACATTCCCGGAGATGACTTCACAATTTGCCAGATCACACGTAAGAGGATAGTAATGGAAAGAGAGATTACTTAATTTAAAAAATGTCATACCTCTAAATCACACTTAAGGAAGAAAAAGTTGCCAAGGTACTTATAGTCAGTAGAATGTCTGTTGGGAGACCAACAAAATAAAGTGTTGGCAGAATTTAAACAGACAGTCTACTAATCCTCTAATGACAGTTAGTTGAGATGTAGCTGCAAAGTTACTTATAGTTGGTCTAAAGTGGACTATCGAAATAAAGTGTTGCCAAAAAATCTGCTGTAGGTAAGGAACATTAAACTTTGTTTGTGTGTCTCCGCAGGTTCTCCCACTCCTCAGTCTATTGCTCTGGTGGTGACAAGCACCCCTGATGCAGGTATTGTGGTGTCGTGGGACCCAGCCCAGGGTGCAGAGCAGTATGTCGCCGTGAGCTTGACTGGCCAGAACTGCTCCTCATCTAGTAACTCCTGCATACTGATTCCTTTGAGCTGTGGAGAGATCAACTCTGTCACAGTGATCGCTGTCAACAAGGGCGGAAGCAGTGCCCCCTCTTACCCAGTTCAGATTATTTCATGTGAGTAAAACAATTCATGCTTGGATAACAGGACTTGCTCAGTTTGATGTGCTTAATATTGTCAGGGTTTTCCGATCCTTCTGCAGGAGGGCCACTTTCCAGCAGAGTTTAAGGGCCTGTCCCAATGCCCCCCTCCCCCTCCTCTAGATTTTTACCCTAAACCTCGTTTTTGCGCGTTCTAGTGTAGGGGTAGGGTGTCCCAAAACTTTAGGGAGCAAGGGGGAGTGCTATTCTTCCCTTAAAATCAACCCTCAAAACATAGTGAGGTCCAATGCAGGCTTAAAACAAAGTGGGGGATGAAATTACCCAGGATACCTAGCAAACTCAGTGAGCCGGCCACATTTTTCAACTAAGATGGTGGACACTACTGGATAGGAACAATTGAATTAAGTACATTTTCGCAAATAAGCATGTTAAAATTTTGAAATATGTTGGAATATGTTAGTTTGATGCACATCCAATGGACTGTTGAGTTTTGAACACTATTGTTTCAAAATATTTCACGAAGCTATCTGACGATGTTCATGATATCTGCCGAGTGCTTCAAGAGAGTCTGCCCATCAAATATACATCTGATCTGGGTAGTTAATCTAATTTTATTTTCGATTTCGATTTTGGCTTCCAAGGATTATACAAAGATGATAAATGAGGTAAAACTATTATAAACTAGCCGCGTTCGTCTAGCGCATCATCTTTCCCTTCAGAGCGCGCTGTCATCTCAAAAGAGCTATTAAAAGCACAATGATCTGCACAAGAGACGTTGCCCCTGTTCCCATAGCAGCATGCGCTCGGAAACGGACTGCAACTAGACAAGCAAACCATACTTTGGGTTTCGTGTGGGTTTCCACGATCCAATACACACAAAAATATGTCAAAATGACTAAATGAAAATAGTAGTAGGCTACTACTGGTAGACACGTCGACATTGCGTGTGACGCAGGTGAGCACGTTTGCTACGCTAATTTGCATATATTGTGATGTACCATTTCATAGGGAAAGATCTTCACCCCCACTTCCCTCGTTGAGGGAAGCCAAGTGGAAGTGGAAGGGGGGAGAAATGGGACAGGGCCTAACTCTTAACACAACTGCCTTGACGTTTTCAGTGATCCCTAAGATCATGATTAGCTGGTTCAGGTGTGTTTAATTATGGCTAAACTCTCCAGGAGCAGGATTGGACATGCCTTTATTAAGATATACTGTAATGCTGACAACACAAAGCTCCCTCATCAGTCCACCCAGACTGTTTTCTGAAACTAAACTAAACAGCACATTCAAAAACATTATTATATGCCCAACTACATTTACAGTAGGCTACATAATAAAGACACCTACTGAATTTTTAGCTATATTGCTCTGTTACTTAATTCACATGCAAAGAGTTTAGTCAATCCTATACTATCCTATACTATACATAATTTAGTCATTATGTCCGAAGTGCTATGTTCCAAGTCTTATGAAGAATCACTAACTTTGTGTGAGCAGCTGAGTGAAATTTAAGCCATTATCAATGAAAATCTTGCCCTTTGCAATGCCTCTAATTGTCTATCCTGTTGTTCGTCAGTCCCTTGTCCCCCACAGCCTATCTGGGTGGAGGAGGTGGTGCCTGGAAACTGCTCTGTGAAGTGGAGCTCAGTCCCTCATGCAGAGTACTACACTACCTTTATTAAGAGTGATGATGGCATCGAGGGGACGTGCAACTCAACCGAGCCTCACTGTCAGTTTCACTGCAGCTGCGGATACTCCTACATCATGAGTGTGTTTGCACACAACCAGGCTGGACCCAGTCCCCCGGGACCTCTCGTCAACCACACCACCTGTGAGAGCTTCATGTTATTATATGCAGAAAGCACTTTAACAAATATAAAATGAACATACCTTTCTTCCGAGAAAACAAGCCCAAAAGATTGATGACATCATGTTGTACTCACAGCCTAATTTGTCCAATCAAATGCTCTCTAGAACGATCTTCCCCGTACGAGCAATAGCAAGTAACAAATCATGGGGTGCTTCTCATTTCTTATTTGTGCATCCTCGTTTCCTTTCCTCGTGTCTTTGCTCCACCCCCTTAGGATGTGAGGGAAGGATACACCTGTGTATCCTCACTCATGACTCCTCAGGAAGCCTCCTCGGGGTGCAATTAGAGAATTGGGATGCCCTTCAAGATGACTGAGTTCAATTGTTTTCTGGGTCACGGGCTGGAGGCCGGAGGAGCAAGCAAAAGAGGAAGCATCAATTTGAGTATAGAGAGGCACCCATGGTCACGGCTGTAATGTAAACTAAAGTATTTAGTCTATTTAAACAAAAGGACAAACCCTTCAATATAACCTATCCAGACTTACCCTTTAAATTGCAACAACATCAACACAGGGAAGAAAACTCAAGAGTCTTTAAACACATTAATTGTCTGTACACCCCTCCTTAAATGCTGTTTTGGTCCTGACCCATGGTGACATAATTTTTACATAATTACAGAAACTTAATATATAGATATGTGTGCCACATTTTGCCTGTAACCCTGAAACTGCATGGTTTTCTCCATTAAATTGCAATGACTGCATTAATTTATTCATTTTAACCTGCTTTATCTTAACTTAATTTCCACAGTGCCTTGCTGTCCAGAGCTCACTACGGTTTCTGCAGTTTCTTGGGAGACGTTGATGATACAGTGGTCTCCTGTGCGTGGTGCGGATCTGTATGAGACTCGTGCTGTGGATGCAACAGAAACGGTTCTGTGTAACGACACGGCGCCCAGGTGCGCCCTCTCTGACCTCACTTGCAACAGCAGGTACAGCGTAGTTGTCATCCCATGCAACGACGTAAGCGGCTGTAACCTCACCTGCAGTTCACAAACGCACGAAACAGGTATACTCACACACTCAATTTGAATTTAGATCATGAATATGTGCCACAGATGTATAATATACACACACTTTCTCTTTTTTTCCAAAAAGCTCCATGCATGCCTGAGATCATCAGTGTGAGCCAGAGTAACTTGTCTAGTGTGCTGGTTAACTGGACTTCTGCTAACACAGCTGCCAACTACACAGTCAGTGTGATTGGCACAGTGGGCAACATGCATGTCTGTCACTCAAATGGCACTTCCTGTCAGGTGCCCAACCTGCCCTGCGGCTCCGTCTATGAAGTCAGTGCCACCGCGTCCTCCTCAGCTGGAAAGAGCATGCCCAGCTACACCGTTCCCCTGGAAACAGGTTAGCTTTCCATGGCCATTCAGAGAGCCATCAGGCCAATTGTGTCAAAAAAGAAAAGTTCCAAAACCTACACAGGCAGCTAAAATACAAAATACACACGATAATTTAAGAAAATAAGTTTTAAAAGTATATAAATATAAATATACATTATATAAATTTTCTCCAAAAAGAATGATTCAATAATACTCTTAAAAATGGGCTATTTAAACCAATATTTGTACAGTATGTGCTGTATATTTTTATATTATGGTGGCATTAGCTTAGCAACATGCTAACAGAAAACTATTGAAATCAAATTTGAGGAGAGTCGCTTGTGTGCTTTGAGTTTTTGCCTATGTAGAGCATTTTCCCATTTCAGCTGAGTGCTGTTTTGGGGTCCTGAAACACACGTCTTTTTAATTTGAAAGTCTACAAATATAATTTTACTTATATATTTTTTCCCAGCACCTTGTTGCCCAGACAATCTCACGGTGAGCCAGGTGACTCAGGCCATGACCAACGTGACCTGGTCGGACGCTATCGGCGCCCAGACCTTCATCGCCTCCCTGTCTTCACCACGAGGCAATGCGCAGTGTCACACCATGGAAACAGGATGCGTGATGGGATGCATCACCTGCGGCACTAACTACACCGTCTCCCTGGAAGCGATCAGTCGCACCGGGCACAAGGCGGAGTGCACCTATCATGGGTTTTCTGCCAGTGGGTTCTTCTCAATAACTTGAAATCTTATTGAAGCCAAAATGTATAGTAGATATTTAGTCAATATCTAACTGAATGTGAATAAAATGTAGCGCCACATTTGTTGGCATCAACACATTACTGTACCTCGCTATCTAGACAGATCAGCTTACTGATGATTTAGGAATTCTGTCAAATAAATGTTTTTTTTTTTTTTGTCTGTGTAAAGTAGCCTACATATGCAACCCAATACAATATGCATATATGTGTATAACATATACAATATGCATCAAATGGATTTTTATGTATATAAATAGGCTACACATTACTGTAACAGCAAGAGAAAGCAATATATAAAACATATAGAAAACAATATAGAAAAACCAATAGAACTTATACAGAAATCATTCTCTCTCTCGTTAGGCTGTCTAGGACGCTTGTATTTACTATATTTAATTACTACACAACTTTTAACACTTACTTATTATATACTATAACTTATTCTAAATAAAAAAATCATCTAGCAACAATATTTTGTCTTAGAAACAAATTTCCCTATCAGCTGACGTCCTCTGGGCCACGAAGGTGGGGAAAATAATGTTAGCCAATAGCCAAGTAACTATTTAGTCATTGCTGTAGTAATTCAGTTACAGCAATAATATCACATGTTGAATCAAACGTTCTCGTCTCTCTCAAGGTGAGTGCTGTCCCTCGGGCATCCGTCTCTTCAGAGGAACCAATAACACGCTGCGTGTGCGCTGGAGGTCGAGCAGCGCCCTCACCAGCTACACGGCAGAAGTCACGGGAAGCGACAGCACTTACGTGTGCAGCCCGGCGCCCGGCAGCAGCACCTGCGATGTGTCGGAGATCGTGTGCGGGCAGGTGTACTCAGTGGTCGTCGCCCCGCTGAATCGAGACGGAGCCAAGGTCCCGTTCTGCAACAGCAGGATGTATTCAGGTAATGAGGTTCTTGAGTACAGGTGCCCCAAAAATTATTTAGACACACTTAAAATATATATATATATTCATTGCATTAGATAAAATATCAGTAGTAACACATTTTGGTGACACTTTATTTTACAGTGTCCTTGTTACATATGTTACATGTACTTACCATAGTAATAACAGTAAATTATGCATAATTTCATGCAACTAACCCTCAACCCAATCCTAATCCTAACCCTATAGTAAGTATGCAGTTGCTTAATATTACTCAGTACTTAAATATATAATTACACTGTAACAATGACACCTTAAAATAAAGTGTAACCCAATTTTTATGTTAAGGTGTTACGATGTAATTATACATTTAAGTACTGAGTAATATTAATTAACAACATGTACTTACTATAGGGTTTGGTTTAGTCTTACTTGCATTTAATTATGTAAAGTTTACTATTGTAACTATAGTAACTACATATAACATGTGTGACAAGGACACTGTAAAATAAAGTGTTACCAAAATATCAAACCAGTTATCATCTGCATCAAACCAAAAGGTGATTTAATTGGATGTATGAAGTCAGTTTTCCCTTCAGCAGAGGAACCGCAGTGTATGAACGTGAATCATGAAGTGTGAATCTTTCTTTGAAATAAATGTAATTTGCTATTGTGTAGCATTAAATAGCAGTATCTAATGCAAGGACATTCAGACATTTTTAAGTGTTGCATGGAAATATTGCACTCATATTAAAGATTACATAACTGAAATGAATATAAAAATGCATGACTTGTCTTTCAGTCTCGTGTGTGGGCAGCAATGTCGGAATGGGTAAGAATGAGAACATCTTATGAAACTGAATAAATTGCTCAAATCATACCAAAAATAAGGCAAACAAGTCCATGAAGTATCAAATGCTCTATTGCTCAAAATCCAGGAAATTAAATATTTGACATTTGTTAACTGAAGCCTTTCTTTACTCTCAGTTCTCTATCGAGGAAGAAGATAATGGATGTCCTTCAGACAGTAAGTTACGGTCAGGACAGACACACGTATCTTCATTACACACATTGGGCTACCAGTCCTTTTCCAATCCTCATAAATCCACAATAAATTTGACTGAGTTCTTTTTCTGTTGTACAGCTGGTAAAATTGGACGACTGGACTCTTCAAAAACTGCCCTCAAACCTGTATCGAAAAACAACAAAATAATTGACTGTGTGCATTGGCTTATTAAGTAATGACCAGATTGAATGTTATTACTTGAATAATGCAATTAGGATTCAACATGTCCAGTCACTGATATTAATATATTTAAATTGCTTTAAAGATTTGTAATTTATGTCGATCATTAAAAATGGTTTGATTTAGAAGTGACACCGATTTATGGGAGAATTTTTTTCTTACAAGTTGCAGGATTTTCTTACAATATGCAATTGGCATACAATTCAACAAACAATGAATGTGAAATATTATTATTAATTTAATTTGCAGGGATCCCTAATGTTATCTCAGGGATTTTCACTAAAGACAATTCATGATCTATTGTGTCAAATTATTTTCTGCAATTGGAATTTCTACTATTCTCCCCTCAAAAAAAAAAAAAATCTGTTGATAGTTAATTGAAAGTTATTTTGCTGAAGCAGTTCTTTTTTAACATCCAAACATCTCACTTTGTGAAGTCTAATTTGCCAGTGGTTACATCTATGCATCAGTTTCCAGGAATAATTGACATAAAATGAAGCTAACAGTAATTTCCCAGATTTTAAAACAGGAGGATCAATCTGAGAGCTAAATGAATTTGAACTCCACACAGTATGCGGTGCCTCTGAGGGAAATCGAAATCTCTTTATTAATTGAACTTCCCTTGGATGTTTGTCAAATACATTATTTGTTGGGATGTGAATAAACATCTATATTTTGACAATAAAATTCATTCCCTGCATTAATAATGCGTGTCTGTGTTTGCTTCCCCGTTACCAAAGAGAAAGCCACAGCTGTTATAGTATAGAAGACACACTGTATGTTCCCACAGTTTATAGGGGTGTGGAAGCAGAAAGAAAGATATAATTACAAAGGTAGACAGGCAGGGAAACAGTATCTATGGCAGCAATCAATGTGCAATGACTGAAATGTTGCCAGAACTCCTCAAAAACCAACCAATACACAAGTTTGGGAAACCAGTAAACCAGCATATGGATTTTTTTTTCAGGCAGAGGAATTCATAATGCATATATAACATATACCACTGCTTAAATAATCTAGGATTCTTTTACATCCTAGATTTATAAACAATCAAAGACACATTTAGCCACTGACAGATTTAACAACTCAGTCAGTTTGCATTATTCAGATAAGAAAGAAAGTCCAAAATGAGCATATTTGCAATACAATTATTTTTGATTATATTGAGCATTTTAAAAGGCCACGGTCCAAGGGTCATGTTCTCCCAAAGCACAAAATCAACATCATCATAGTGTTGTGGTTAGATTAATAACGGTATCTGCTAAAAAAGGAATGAAACGCCCTCTTGTGGGACCGGGTTCAAGTTTTCTCTCTTCCTGTACTTTCCTGTGGATTCTCCACGATTCGATATATCCAATAAGCCAATTAAAAGTATATAAAAAGAAATATAGTCAAATTGGCCACCTTTTTTTGCTTTTGCATTTCAGACAACATGCCCGATAACTATACATCTATTTGTTATTGTGGACAGTGACATGTTGTTGCTGGCATGATTATAGATAACACAAAGAATTACTATAATTATTAATTATTAACCATTGCTATATATAACTGACCACAATAATTAACCTAAATTCATTGTAATGTTATTTATTGTCAATCATAATGACATACACCTTATAGACTACAATATAGATGTCTAAATGTGCATTTCAAAGATCCGTCTCTAATTCCTAACAAATCTATCTTTCAGATGAACCTCTTTGGCTGGGCAAAAGTGAAACTACTGTGCCATTTATTTATATAAAGCATATTTTTTTTATTAAAAAAAAAAACAGTTTTGTTCAGTTTTTCTAAAAAGAAATAACACTTACTTGGTTGAAAAATAAAAACAGATTTTTTTTGCTTAATACTCCAGTGTGAAGGCTGAGTGAATGAGGGAAAGCCTGGTGTGATCATGACATTAATATGTCTCATATTTTCTGTTATGAACTTAATTAAATAAAAAAATAATAATTTATGCAGAATATCCTGTTCCTGAGATATTCTGCCAGCCTTGTTACCTCGATCCAGTCATACAAGTCGCCATCCAATCATCCAAGTTGTCATCCCTCGTCTTCTCATCTGTGCCCTTGTGTATGTGTGTGTGTGTGTTCTGCCAACCTGTAAGACAAGCTCAACATTAATATAAAGTATTCCAAGTCTGCCAATAACTCTCCATTTATCCACTTACCCGCTTATGAACTGAGTACCAGCCACATTATAAATGCATTTACCGGTTTGAACTGATCCATGTCTGTTCCCGTCATTGGGTCTACAACCCTGCATGTGAGAATTTCAAAAAGGACATCACAATAAACATTAAAGACAAAGAGTAAATTGCAGGTAAAATTTTTCACGAAGATAATGCAATGTGCTTACTAAACATAAAGATAAGAACCGCCCACCATTGTTTTTTATACCAAAATGCTGAATATAAAATGAAAAGTTGGTGCGTTTTACAGTGGTTTTAAGCACGCCCCCTCCCTTCCACTAGGCTGGGCGTGACGTCATAAAAGGTACTCCAAGCTTTTACTGTCTATTCCAGGCCTGGAGCAAAAATGGTTAACTATTGTGTTTGTGCGGGATGTACGAATACATCAAAAACGGGGGAGAGGCTCCACAAGTTCCCCAAGGACAAACGGCTGATTCGTGCCTGTAAGTGTTAGCATAACTTACCCGAGGTAGAGCTTAGATCGGGCCCAAAAAAATCAAGCAAGACCCTACCCGAGCCCGCTGTGTCCGAGCCCGGTCCGGCCCTGCCCGACACATTAACTGTAATTATGAGCCCGAGCCCGATTTAAACTCTTCCATTTTTTAATACATGGGTCATTATTATAACTGACGTTCTCGACTACTTTCTATATTACTTTCTCTCGCCCGCAAAATTGTCCCGCCCGCAAAAATACTTTTTTTCTGAACCTCCAAATACTTTCAAAATGCTCCTGATCAATTATTTTGTATAAAGCATTAACACACAAACTACTGTTATAACATAAAAACAAGCGGGCTACTGCGTGCATGGTTTGGCATGACTGCGCACAAAGTGCGCTCCCATAATAATTCCTAAAAAGCTGACATCAGTTCATCGCGATCTCACACATCTCTGTTATTATCAATGAAGCTTTCATAATATATTGTAAAAAATGTTTTTGTAAAATAACGGTAAAAAGTCTGGCAGCAAAGTTGCCAACCACTTACCGTCAAATTACAGTAAAAAATGTTTTATTATTTTACAGAAAAATGTTGTTTTTTGAAAACGGATATTTACCATAAACATTTTCTGTATTTTTACAGTCAAACTGCTGTAGAAAGAAAAGAAAAAATCTCAGAAAAAAATTGTCTGTTGTATGTTAAACGAATGTATAAATCTGTATAAAAACTTACAAATATTGCAGAAATACCGTAAAATTACATACTTAAAACAAAGACTTCTGTTTTAATATAGTATTATTTGGTATATTTTTAGGATAATCCAATCCATCTACAAGAACTCCTTGCCAAAGTAAAGACTTTTCTATGTAAAACACACAGAAAATGTTTATAATTACCTTCAGATACCCTAATACCAGTATATTGATCGATTTAAACTTTTATTTTATGTCATTATTCAATCTATTTACAGTAAATTCCTGTTAAATATTGGTTTTATCCTGTACAAAAAAAACAAGATCTTGTGATAAAGTTTCAGAAACATATTTTTAAGTTATTGCTTTATTAAAACATTATTTGACAGTAATTACAGATACGTCTCCAATAAATTTACAAGCTCTTACCATTAATGTATGCAGGTTTACTTTATATAAACATTATTTGACAGTAATAACAAGCAACTCTCCAATATTTCTACATATTTTTGTACCATTTAAATACAGTGTGCTACGATTATTTGACAGTAATAACAAGCAACTCTCCAATATTTCTACATGTTTACCATTTAAATAAGGGGTTTTACTTTATATAAACATTATTTGACAATAATTACAGGCAACTCTCCAATATTTCTACATATTTTTACCTTTAATGTATGGGGCTTTACCTTCTATATACTTTTCACATCAATGTATGAGGTATACTTTATACAAACATTGCTTTATACTAATTAAAATCAACTTTCCAATATATCAACATGACATTTACTCAATGTATGGGTTCACTTTATATACACATTAATAGACAGTAATTACAAGCATTTCTCCAATATATGTAAAAATACACATGTTTATTTTATGTAAACAATATTTGATAGCAATTACAAGCAACTGTCCAATATATGTACATACTTTTTTCATTACGGCATGGGGTTTACTTTAAAAAGCACATAGGCTAAAATGCACTGGCTTAAAACACGATCAAGTCCTTCAGTCAAAAAGTTCTTTGTTCAGAAGCTAAGTTCTTTCCAGTAACAAACAAAGTTCATATATAATCAGTATTAATATACAGATGTGAATGTGCATGCTAAAAAAGTTAATTTGGCAGATTGATATTCACCCACGTCCTTTCAAAATTCCAACGATGGCTATGATCCTCTGTAGTGGCTCTCACCAGGCATTGTCCTGAAAAATAGATAAGATGTATCATGCTTGTAAAAATCGCCAGAGCAGAATAATGCAGTTTGGAGCTTGAATGAAAATTGAACTGTATGCGTTGCGACGTTCGTCTGTTATAGGACAACTTAGTTTGAATAAACGAGCAGACACTGATTAGCTACTTGCTCTACGTTTATTTAAAATTAACAGCAAGACAACTAGAAGTGAATGTGCTTTCCATTAAATGAATCACACACAGTAAACAAATCCTTAAGAAAAAAAAAAACTTTGTGTGATTAATTTAAAACAAAGCACGTTCATTGCACAGTAAACAAAACCTTAACAAAAAAAAAACTTTTCAATTAAGCCGTTCATCCTCGGATGCGGCGCCGTGCACACAGCCAAGCGAAATGGGGTCTTGCGCACCCAACGCTTCATTTTTGCAAGGTGCGCGCGGACCATAGACAGTAAAAGAAACGGACGCGTCGAGTATAAACAAGGCTTTACTCCATGTCAGCGCGCGCTCTGATCGGTAAAGTGGCACAGACCTCTCCCGAATCATCTCCAGCAGTAGCAGCCTCCGAAGCACCACTAACTCTCCACCTCTGTTTCGCTCGTAAGCTGATAATTGTATTCAAACATTCTCTATGATAAAAAAAATTTTGTAAAAAATATTTTAATAACGGTTTAACCTTCACACCCCTACTGTTACGTGTTTGCAAGAGGCAACAGTAACTTGTAAGATGTAACATTAACATTAATTTAATAACGTTAGCTGTTAACTTAGTCAACCAAAGGTATTTAACGTTAATGTTATGATGGCTGATGCATGTTTCACATTCAGGGCTAACGTTAATAACGGTTTAACTTTATTAGGACCAGCATAATGTTACATTTGCTAAAGCTAGACAGACTTTTATAAGGTTAAGACAATGTAACAAACGGCGAGTTTTAACGTTAGCCCTGCTGACTCGACATGTTAACTTGTAGGGGTGTGCAAAAAAATCGATTCACATTTGAATCGCGATTCAATCTTTACCGATTCAGAATCGATTCATAGAATTCCAAAAATCGATTCATATATATTTTTTAATGGCGTGCACGGGCGGAGTGGCAATCGGGTGAGTCGGGACTTTTACCGGTGGTCCGGTAGTGTTTCGAGGCTGCGAGGGCCGGTCTGATAAATAATTACATTGCAAGTTCTTGCCGCCCGCTGGTCAAACTGTGCAGCCTCTCTGCTCAACCCGTAAATAAATGCATCGATCCGCAGATCTTATGTTTGAGTTCTGTAGATCTTTTGCCAAGCGTGTCAGAGGTTACGGGTTCTAAACCGCACTCGTATAGTTTTTTCTCTCTCTCATCAAAACCGAATATGTTCATCACGTTTGTGAGCATTTTATTTTGTGATTTCACCGGAGTCTCCACAACGGCGATAGATTGAAGCGCGAGTGAAGACTGCGCGAGCCACAGAGAACACTGTATCCATGACACTGATAGCAGCGGACACGAGCGCTCAGCTTGATCAACAGATCTCTTATTTAATAGCGAACTAAATGAATGCTCTGCTAGTTAACTGGAGATACCCGCAAATTACGCCTATGAATGACTTCACTGGATCTAAACAAATCAATCTAACCATATATGTTACCAGTAGTGGTGGCTTTTTAAAATCTATTTAAAATAATTTCACAAGGGTTCTATGACATTAGTATATATTTTTAGGAAGTTCAATGTACCCAGTCGAGTTCACATTTCAACAGTCAACCTGGTAGCTGAAGTACTCCTTAAACCACATTTTGCATAATTGTTTGTTTGATCTGACTAGCACTTTAAAGCTAAATGTAAAAGCTTTTATTTAAGTTTTATTTTAAACTTGAATTAAATGTAAGCTGGCCAAAGCTTGGCACTTTGCACTTTTTAGTTGCAGAAGTTTTTATTTTTGTATGAAGACATATAAAGTAATATCAAACTACATTTAATTTGTTGTTTTTTTTTCTTTTAAATTGTGTCTACTGCAATCAATCACATAGGAAAAAGTAGACTACATTTATATACTGCAAATCGTTTTTTGAATCCAGAATCGTTTTTGAATCGAATCTTGAGACATAAAATCGGTACCGAATCGAATCGTGACATTTTCGGAATCGTGCACCCCTATTAACTTGCATATTAAAATTGTAAAATGTATAAAAGCTGCCGCACTTAAGCACATTTGACATATTGTGAGGAAACTAATATATATATATATATATATATATATATATATGACATTTATTTAAATTGTAAAAATGTTATCTTTTGAGTAATGTCATCTTTGAGACTTAGTTATTACATGATTAAAAATGTAAACATACACATAAAGCATGACAATCGAAAGGGAAGCACACACACAAAAAATGCCAATTGGTACACCAAAATCAAATAACCCTAACCCCATCAAATAATTTTACCTGCATCTGAGGGTATTTCCCTTAATGGTTTCCAGTGATTAAAGAAAGGACTGATGAAGGTGACACGAATCTCCCCTTTCAGTGCGCCACTTCAGCAGAAGAAAGACAAAAGGACAGAAAGTTACTCAGACTTTCCATCAGTAACAGTATAAAAATCACACTTAATACTGTAGGTTTTCGAACAGTACGTGGGTAAAATTGACTTACTGTAACGTTAGTTGGTAAATGGGTCTTTCTGTTGGGTCTTCTCCCCCGATAAACATCTTATTCCAATGCTTGATATAAAAAAATAAAGTAAACAAATATCTTTTCAATGTTATCAGTGTTTGAAGAGGTTATGTAAGCATACTTCTAACGAATAAATGACGTTTTATCACTTTACTCATTCCCACGCTTCTTTACCTCTCATGTTAACTTACCAACAACAAAACACAGCAAGATGGTACTAACACATTGAAATACGTGCTAATATCGCTACGTTAATAGTGAAGCAGTACAAAAACACACACAGAGATAACTTATTTAACGTTATCTTATGAGGTTGCAGTAAGCCTATGACCGTTAAATTACCCGTGTCCCTAAACGTAAGTTAGACTGTTAAGGACTGAAAAATGTTTTCTTACCTGATATCGCCAACAGACCACGTACGACCCCTTCCTCTGTTCATATTCTAGCTTTTGTTCTTCATTGACATATCAACTAAAATTCGCTCAAAATTTAAGAATTCAACAGGCGGATATAAAATAATCCAGGTCTGACCGAGTAATAATCAACGCAAACAGCAGCTGCTCACACCAACCGAGAGTAACGGACGTATTTTCAAACTTAAAATAGGCGCGCAGAGCCGCGCACATTCTCATTGGACAGTTTCCTGGAAGACAGACAGATTAACCAATCATGCTCAAAGTAAAACGGAGAAACAACCAATAACAATAGCAATAGTTTGTGCGAGTTAACATAGCTGTGTATTACGTTTTATTTGCAGTCTGCATTATTATTTAATTAATTGGTCAAATGACATGACAGTGTATGAATATGTAACAATGCAATGTAAACTGTTAGGCAAGCAGACAAAATTGGCAAGCATACAAGATTGTAAATTCACACAAAATCACATAAGGCAAAAGGTTTCTGCTGCACTGCTCTGTTGAGGGTGAAACTATTATTGTTAATAATGATAATACTTATATTTTAACATATACATTGAAGAACTGTTATGAAAATCAGAAAAATCATTAAATGCTAATGAATTATCATAATAATATGTTAAAAGGCAGATATTTATGTATGTTGTTGAAAACATTACGTTGTTTCAACGTACAGATCTTGTAAAAAATTAAACGTTGATTTAGAAGTGTTTTTGTTAACCTTTTTCAACCATTTAGCATTACGTTGTTTCAACGACTGGCATTATTTCAATCATATTTCAACGTTGAAGGTCGGTCATGTGCCGGCTGGGTATATTAATCTACCTTTAGTGAAAGCTGAATGCCGATATCGTGGAAATGTTCCATACTTTATCCAGGCTCTCTACTGCTTCGCGCGAAGTTATGACGTATCCCCCTCCCAAAGTCAAACAATATCATTGGTCGAGATTGCCTCTGCCGTATGATTCGTCCAATGATTGTACAACATTCAATTATTTGTATCTGCGCGCACTTTCATGATATCTAAAGCACAGAGACTAGAAAAACATTTAGGATGTTTGTTTACACGTTTTGCAATGTTTCAACCATTTTAATGTCTTCAATTCCTTCACCCCCAGTTTACCAAATCTCAAGTTTATGCTACAAGAGCCTTGGTTGAACTCGAGCCCCAGAATAAATTCCTTGTCTTTCACACATTGCTCACCTATTGTAAATTAAAAATATATAGCACCCCATTGTAAAGCTTTATTCATAGTGTGACGGTTTGTTCCCATCAACCGAGAAAATTGTGGAGTGGCCTAATGATTTCACTGCAGTGAGGGCCTTGAATTTTGTTGAATATAGATTGACTTTGTGTCTTAATGCTTCAACGTTTTTAAAGTGGATTTACAGCCTTTACTTTTAAATTGAATCACATATTTTCTTCTCAAATAAGCATATGAGATACTTGTCAATATAGTATATGGTCAGAAAATCACTGTCAGGGCAGCATTTCAAACAGACAAAAAGGACAATGTCACCCTTAAAAGCCAAGCCAAAAGAGGACATATCAGCACACAAGATTCAAGAGTCCTTTCACACCAACAGGCAGACAGGCATTAGGAGGTTAGTGTCCAGCATTCTTGAGCCTGGTTGTCTTGCGGAAAAACTGTCCCAAAGCATGATGATCCGAGACTTGAGGCTGCAGCACCAGACAGCAGCAGCTACAGTGCACGGGGTGGGGTCTGAAAATGTTGCCACTCAATTTTTTCTCTGCCACTTATGAAATTGTTACAGAACACTTCAGAATTGTAAACACTGAGTCAGTGGTACCTGACAGTAGAAACACTGGATATAGGATGCATAAACAATCACTGACTATTCTTGATTTCATTTTATATTAAACTTAACCTATGCAATTATTTCATGTACAATAACTGTATATTTAGTTACACTGTGCAACAATTTCTCCTGCTGTATTCATCCATCTTTCAAGGCAATATGTTTAGATCTGTGTCTGTAACACACAGTAATTATTATGTTCAATTTTTATTTACAGCATATCTGCATGATAGCCTACATAGCTGTTTTTTTATTTTTATTTTATGTATATATTTTTTATCTGCACTTGTTGAATCTTAAGCTGACGTGGCCAGCAAAGTTTATCTTTGCTTCTGAAAAATATCTGCATTCGTGGCAGGGGACTTGGAAGTTTTACATTTGGCCTGTATTTGATAGGTGTGAGGTGCTAACCTAACCCTAACCCTATACATTAATGGTAAAGTAATGTAGATATATTGGATAGTTGCTTTTATTTACTATAAAACAATGTTTATATAAAGTGATCTCCTTGAATTAAAAGTATGTAGATATATTGGATAGTTGCGTTTAATTACTATAAAAGTAAGTTTATTCAAAGTAAACCTATACATTAATGTGAAAAGTACGTGCTTTACATATAAAAATTTGTACTTTGACGGGAAGTTCTTGTGGATGTAATTGATAATGTTATGAATTTACCAAAGAATACTGTGTAAAAACAGAAGACTTCATTTAATTGTATAATTGGAAGGTATTTCTGCAATAATTTCCGGTTTATATGCAGATTTATTCATTTGTTTAATGTTCTACAGACATTTTTTTAATGAGATTTTCTTTTCATTCTACAGCAGTGGAACTGTAAAAATACAGAAAATGTTTACAGTAAATATCTGTATTTTAAAAAAACAGAATTATTCCGTAGAATAACTTAAGGTTTTTTACTGTAATTTGACGGTAAGTGTTTGGCAACTTTGCTGCCAGACTTTTTACCGTTTTTTTACGATTGTTTTTTTACATGTATTTACCTTAAATTTAAGGTTTCACAGTAAAAAAACACATAGTTGCCTTAATTTTAAATAAGTGATTTTTTTTGTCTTTTTACATAGAATTTAATGTAATTTAACATTCAAGCCAATTTAACAAAATAATAATCCTGTAAAAAAACTATAATTTCTCCTTATATGAATTTTATGGTTAATGTTTTTAATAAAAGGTTTTTTTTCTGTATTTCAATGACATTTACACGTAATGTTAAAAAAACAGAAAATATCTGTAAAATAATACAGTATATTTCTGTGAAAAAACTTTTTTTTTTTTACAGTGTATGTTTGTTATAATTAGAGGATTTGTCAGCATACAGAATTCAGCACTGAACAAAAAGTCAGTTTTGGGGGAGTCCATCGTAAATGCTTTAAAACTAACAATAAAACAAATACAATTTTGAATAATAAATAAATAAATAAAAATTGCATCAAAAAAATGCATCCATAGCCTACATTGGAAGCTATAAACTCAAAATATTCCCAGATAGGGGAAGACTTCCTTTTTTTGTCTGTTGCCAAACAAACCCTTCACCAAACACCAACACCCTATCCCCTCTCCCCTAAGCCCACCCCATTCCCAAATAACAATAATAATACCTAAAAAACACCAAAAGTGTAAAGATTTTACAAAAACAAAAAGACACAACAACAACAACCAAAAAAAGAATAAGTAGTTTTGGTTAGGCTATTTAAATGTAATATATTGATTAACTTTCATAGTCCAGCACTCTCCTCACAAACCCATCAACCAGACTGAGCCAACAAGGACTCGTTAAGTAAGATCTGGGGTTCGAGCCTGCTGACGCCCAAAGCGAAACGCACACGTGATTGGACAGAAAGTGAGGCTTCATTTGTCATCGATCACTTGACTCTGGGCTTCAATATAAATTGCGTCGCATTTGCGATCTTTTTAATTAGTATTAACCCAAAATCAAATGAATTTCAAGTTCTATTTACATGCCTTAATAATATTTTGGATGATGCATCATCATCATCCTTGTTACAAAACTGCTCTGAAGTACAGGTTGAAGATCCAAAAACAGGTTTTATTTGGGTAATCCACAGTCGTAATCCAAATAACAGGCAGAAGGTCAAAACCACATGGCAAACAATACAAGCAACCGAGTCCAAGACACAGGGAAAATCCAGGAAAACAGGCAGAAGATTGAAACCATATCACGGGAACCAGGATTAAACACTCAGAATTGCAGTGTAACACAGCCAAGACTTCTCAAAGACTGAGTGAAAACAAAGATCTTATAAAGGCAAACACAAACAAGATAATCACATACAGGTGAAAGTAATCAGACCATAATCCAGGCAATGGGTTATGAGAAATATAGTTCATGATGGGAAAGTGAAGGAGATTACAGCAGAAATGGTAGCAATAATTATGGCATTACAATGGGTGGAAGAAGTTAAACCCAATAAGGTGATCATCTGTTCAGACTCAATGTCATCATTAGTATGCATTCAGAGTGGAAAGTCTACTTGTAGACCGGATCTACTAGATGAAATTAATCAACTCATTTTTAAAACAAACCAACAGAGCATAAGCGTAGGATTTATATGGGTTCCTGCACATAGGGGAATGGAGGGAAACGAGAAGGCAGACATGATGGCAAAGGAAGCTGTTACATCAGAACGGGTTGAACTGGATATCAAATTAAGCAGGTCCGAAATTAAAAGTATTATTAAGGACAAAATTAACAGAATGTGGCAGGAGACATGGGATAAGGAGGGAAAAGGCAGACATTTATTTAACATACACAAAGAGGTTACAGCTAGTAAAATCAGTGGATTGGAAAGGCAGGAGTAAACATGGTTTACTAGACTGAGGACGGGAGATACAAGTGTAAATAGTGAATTACATATTATAGGGAAACATCAGACTGGATTATGCACAAATTGTGGAGTAATAGAAAATGTAAAACGTCTCAGGTTACGACTGTAACCTTTGTTCCCTGAGAACAGGGAACGAGACAATACGTCATCGACGTTATGGGGAACGCCTCAGGCGTGACAGGTGTCTGAAATCACTATCAAATCACGTCAATCACATTGACCGGCGACAGCCCGTGAATCATTAACGTGAATGATTAACGCGCGACCTGGAAGTATATAGGGGCACCTTGCAAACATGACAAATCACCTTATCGCCTGAAGGGACTGTACGGTAGGCAAGCCCCGAGGCATGGCAGGGAGACGTATTGTCTCGTTCCCTGTTCTCAGGGAACAAAGGTTACAGTCGTAACCTGAGACGTTCCCTTTCGAAGGGAACTCAACAATACGTCATCGACGTTATGTGGAACGAAATACCCACGCCGCCATGCTGAGGGGAGTGCATGCCCAAGGGCAGTGACAACTGTCCGAACCAGCAAATTCAAATGAAATGCTAGAACCACTCACCCTCAGGTCACACTGGGCTGTCAGTGACAGCATCCCCTACGGTCATAGCCTAAGCTAAAAGCCTCACAGGAAAACCTCCATTAACATAGTTAAATGAAAGGCCTACCTGGGCCCGCTCAAAGGCCTAGGACCACCACTTCAATTAGAAGGGGGTCCCTTCTAGGGAATGTGGCTAGGGAACCCGAAGGAACCCCAGCCAGTCACTATTCAGGGGAACGTACTCACCCCGAAGTGCCACCAGGACGGCCTGACCTGGCGTCAGAACGTAGACACTTAGTCTGGCCAAATCCTGTCTGTCTGAAGACAGAGCCTCTGGACAAAAGCCTTAAGTAAGGGATCCAACCCGAGGGACTGCGAAGCTGGCAGTGAACCACTCGGCCCGGATCTCAGAGACGGGATATCCCGGAGAGTATGACTCAGCATAGTGCTTTATGACCCTTGCTAGCGAGGGGAGTTTCTCTACTCGATCCACGGATCAACCCAGTGCCTGTGTTTCAAACACTGAGGAGGCCTGTGAAGCCCTAAGGGCTGATCTAACTGGGAGGCCTCTCAAGAGGCCTACGACCGTCTGACCAGACTCAGGAAGCCGCATGCTCCTAGAGACCCTCAGTGAGGGGAGCACAAGGTCTGCCTGGTAGGCAAACCAGGCTGTAGGCAGGAAAAGTTCTGGGAGGGAACCAATAGCAGAGAATAAACACTTTAGCGAGCCAGGGCGCAAGCTCGCCTTCAGCAGCTGCCTATTAAGGCTAGCTGAAACTGATAGCAAGAGGCCACTAGCTTCATAAACCCAGCACCATTAGGGAAATGTTACAGGGAGGCCCGGAGAGGCCTACTACCTGATAGCCAACGTAAGTGGGAATTCGCCTTCAGGGAGGCCCGTGAGGCCTACTACCTGATAACCAGAGTATGTGGGGTGCTCCACCTTCAGGGAGGCCCGTGAGGCCTACTACCTGATAACCAGAGTATGTGGGGTGCTCCACCTTCAGGGAGGCCCGTGAGGCCTACTACCTGATAACCACAGTATGTGGGGTGCCCCACCTTCAGGGAGGCCCAGAGTGGCCTACTACCTGATAACCACAGTATGTGGGAACTCACCTTCAGGGAGGCCCGGTGAGGCCTGCTACCCTACAACTTCAGTATGTGGGAGCTCACCTTCAGGGAGGCCTGGTGAGGCCTGCTACCTTACGACCACAGTATGTGGGGAGCTCACCTTCAGGGAGGCCTTGTGAGGCCTGCTACCTTACAACCACAGTATGTGGGGAGCTCACCTTCAGGGAGGCCTGGTGAGGCCTGCTACCTTACGACCACAGTATGTGGGGAGCTCACCTTCAGGGAGGCCTGGTGAGGCCTGCTACCTTACAACCACAGTATGTGGGGAGCTCACCTTCAGGGAGGCCTGGTGAGGCCTGCTACCTTACAACCACAGTATGTGGGGAGCTCACCTTCAGGGAGGCCTGGTGAGGCCTGCTACCTGATAATCACAGCTGTTCGGTTGTCAGTCCCTGGGCTCGTCTCCAGGGAGGCCTGGTGAGGCCTACTACCTGACAGCCAATGTAGGTGGGTGACAGTTCCAAGGCGGCCTGCTAAGGCCAGCCGGCTGGGGACTCGCCTATCAGGGAGGCCTGGTTGGGCCTACTAGCTGATAGCAAGTCAATTCTGCTACCAAGGAACACTGTTGGGAACCATACCGCACCAATGTAACTATTGGGCCCACCCACAGGAGGCCTAGTATGGCTAGCTACCTGTAGCGGCTATAAAGTATGTCCCACAATGTTGGGACTCACCTCCGAGGAAGCCTGTTTAAGGCCTACTACCCACCAGTGAGTCAACTGCCCGAACCACCAAGGCCAACCATTTCTCTCGAGAAGTGGCCTACAGCGCCCTATTGGGGGCTGCCCATACAAGGAGGCCTGCTGAGGCCTACTACCTGATGGCACAGCCTTCGTTGGCAGATAAGCTGTTTACACAGCCCCTACAGCATCCTGGTGCCTAATCACATTGCCCACGGCAGTGTACTCAGCAAGAGAGCTAGCACCCTTAAAACAAGGGGAGTACAACATACGCCACTCTGCCTAAACGGAGGCCCCAGAAGTCAGGGGCCTACCATCTATGCATGGGCGTCCGCTCAGGGCAATGCTCTGGCTTTAGGGGAGCGAACTTCGACAAAGGAAGAAGTGAAGGCTTACTTCGTACTCGACCCGAGCCATAGCGGTGCGAGGTAGGAAAATACAGAACTGGGAGTAAAGTGCTCAGACCTACCCTGTATCACAGGGGAATACTCACACTTCACCCTGAGGTTACCAGGGTGCGGGCCTGCCAGCGGCTCTAGGGGTGACAGAAATGTATCTGTGCCCAACTTAGGGGAGTGGGGACTTCCTAGAAGCCACCACCTACAACCCAGCACTCGAGCAGTAGCTCAGCGAGGTAAGTAAAGCTTATACTGGCGGCCTAATCCGTATGCCAGTTCTGCACGGCAGGGTCGGGCAGACAAACCCCCGCCTTCTAGTGAAGCGAAAGACGACCTAACCCTGCTCAAAAAAAACAGAAATACCACGGAGGCCTGATTGAGGCCTACCACGTCCTTATAAACCAACCTCTGCACCAAGCTGCATTACTCTTAGTCGCCCCAGAATGCAGAGAAGGGGGCGGGCCATGGCCTCCCATGGGAGGAGGCTGTTATACAGGGACGCAGAAACATACATTCACAAAGTGAAGAGTCAGAGGAAGAAATGCTAATTTTAGCAGAACGCCTCTAATATCCCTGGCACAGCCTAGGCCAACTACAGAGGCGGCCCTGGTGAGGGCCAGCCTGCAAGCATAGATCTATCTGAGGGCTTGGAGGAGCCACAGCCTACTAAAGAATATAGTCTGTATTATTCCATATAAAGGGCTGCAGAAACGCTCAACCTAATGAAAACTCAACAGAGCTCAAGGGGCGAAATACTCAGAAAAGTCAAAACGGTCCCATGGGCCGGACATAAGATCTATCTGAAGCTCTAGCGTCAGTCAACACTCTAAGTAAAACATTCTATCAGAGAGAGACCAACTACTTTACCCTGAGGTGGCTAATAGCTATCGAAGGCTAACATAGTTATCGTTCTGGCCACCTAACGGGGAACTTCAGGGCCCTGATAATCCAAAAAAGTTCTCTTACCTTTTACCTTGACATGGCCCCATAACTCTATACAGGGAACGAGGTCTGTAAAGAGAACATAATATTTTTTAATCACAAAAAAAAATACTCTTTGAAAGACCAGCAGCTCACCTGCGGCGTGCAAAGTGAAGACTCACCAGACAGTTCTTCATGAACATGAACAATCTCACTAACCAAGCCGAGGCGGGCCATCAGAACATTGTTCTAACCATGAGCCCAGCCTCAGGCCTGATGTAGGAAGCGCCTGGGGAGTCGTTCTTTTGAAGAGCTGGGTACAGCTGAGCGCGCCTTCGCCTCTCTGAACTTTCCAACCACCGTCAACACGGAGGTGCTGAAAAACTCAGAGGGTGAAACCAGGGAATCGAGGAGAAAGCCTTTCTCTTTCTTCCCGATGTCCTCTCGATCTCAGTATGAGATCAGGAAGAAATAAAAGGCTCATCTGAGCTGGTGGTTCTATGACCGGGGAAAAACCGCTCTCATCGTGAGCGATTTCTCCCCCAACGAGCAGCCACGGCAGCTGCAGCCTGCCCGCGGCGCGTATCATAAAACCAACCAGCTCAGCATACACGGGGCAGGGTGCTGAGAAGATACAGGAAATATCCTATTATTACCACCCTCATCAGCCATCTCCTGTTTGTCCGGGAGAGCGCTCGCTGCCGGACTAAGTTTTCCCCTTTTTTTTTTTTTTTTTGAAAAACTTCATCCAATTGCAGCTTACCCTCGTCAGCCGCCGCATCGTCTGAGAGGATTACACCCCTCTCAAGGCGATCGGCACGCTTCATCTGCGAGAGCGGAGCAATCACAATTGTACAGGCAGTTCCCTCGAGAACTGCCTGTGCGCGCTTCCTTCCCAGACAGAAAAATGCACAGTTCGTGTGTGTCACCGGGCCTCAGCACGGGTCTGCACACTCCTGAAAGCATTTCATAATAACCTGATTTTCAAAGCAGAAACAGACAAAACAGTCCCTGAAGACGATGAGATGATTTGTCATGTTTGCAAGGCGCCCCTATATACTTCCAGGTCGCACGTTAATCATTCACGTTAATGATTCACGGGCTGTCGCCGGTCAATGTGATTGACGTGATTTGATAGTGATTTCAGACACCTGTCACGCCTGAGGCGTTCCCCATAACGTCGATGACGTATTGTTGAGTTCCCTTCGAAAGGGAACACATACTTCTAGATTGTATACAATACACCAGAGAAAGGGAAAATATGAAGAGAGCGGTAAAGAAAGACTTAACAATGGAAAATTTATTGAGTATAACCAGCACACAGTCCACAGTTAAGGCGGTTATAACTTTTCTTAAAGAAACCCAACTAGCAAGTAGAATTTAGTTTTTTTTTTTTTTTTTCTGGAGGTTGAGAAGCTCAGGGTGGAAGCTGGAGGAGCTGAACACGCAGCGCCAGCTGAAACTTGGGCTTTGATCCTATAGGATGGTAAAGGTATTTTTATGAAGTCCCAATGTGATCACACCTCAGTTCAGTAGATGGCGGTAATGCACAATGATTGCAAGCTGCCAAATGAAATCTACCGAAGAAGAAGAAGAAGTAAAGAAGACTGGATGAGTGTCCTATGGTGGAGATCGTGGGCACTTCAGCTAGTGGATGGAACAATCCTTTGCTAAAGATAACTCCTTTAAAGGATAATTCCGGTATTGAACACTTTGAGTCTATTTTCTAGTTTGTTTTGGATGAACTAGAGTGGTGGACTTAGAAATGTTGATGATGGGTCCTGTCTCGACTTTTTGACTATTTTAGAATCGGCTCCGAGCGCTTCAGAGTGGCTGTCTATGGGCATGCTCAAACATGTCCTTAAAACAACCCTTATCCTTCGTTTTCAAAACTGTGCAACTCACCGAGTGGTTAGTGGTGTTCGTTGATGTTCCAAAACAAGTAGCGTAGCGAAATACAGTTTCTGTCGTGTTTTATTTGCCATTTTTTTAAATCGCATTGATGTCTGCAGGACTCAGTGCTCGTTGATATTACTGCGCTACCGGAAACGGAAAGCGGTCTGTTTACATTTGGTTGTAGTCTTTTCGCTCGGTTCTCCGTCTCTAGAAAGGCTAGCGTGAGCTGAGCAACTGCGCCAAAGTGGTTGTTGCCATCAAGTGGTCGGGAGTGTGTTAACGCTTCAGACTCAAAAATCGAGCGGAAGTTTATACGCGGTTTGGCGCAGTTGCTCAGCTCACGCTAGCCTTTCTAGAGACGGAGAACCGAGCGAAAAGACTACAACCAAATGTAAACAGACCGCTTTCCGTTTCCGGTAGCGCAGTAATATCAACGAGCACTGAGTCCTGCAGACATCAATGCAATTTAAAAAAATGGCAAATAACACGGATTGAAAGCATACATTGCGCCGATATATTTGTTTTTAATTATCAACAAACACCACTAACCACACTAACTTGCACAGTTTTGAAAACGAACGTTAAGGGTTGTTTTAAGGACATGTTTGAGCATGCCCATAGACAGCCACTCTGAAGCGCTCGGAGGCGATTCTAAAATAGTCAAAAAGTCGAGACAAGACCATCGTCAACATTTCTAAGTCCACCACTCAGGGTCATCCAAAACAAAATAGAAAATAGACTCAAAGTGTTCAATACCGGAACTATCCTTTAATGTGTTCTACAGCGAGCATGCAAAGATCCTTTTTTCAATACTTTTGATAGTTGTAAAACTAGAATGGCATTATCTTTACTGTTGTGTGCTACTTTTTAAGTGCTTTGGCATTAGAAGTTATGACAGCAAACAAATTGTCACATCTTTTGTGTCGTAAATGTTCCCCATGGAGTTCTTTTAATGGTTCCCACATCTTCAGCATTCATCTATGAAACCACCTTTTGTGTTGGTCTCCCTTTAATACAATGAAGTCATGCTATTATTATCATCACGTATCTAACTGAGCCTTTCTGGGTCTGAGAATCAGGAAACATTAATGAGCCTCAGGGAATGTCGGGAGTGTTTTGTTGCCTATTGATGAAGCGTGATTTTATAACTAACTGAATTAGTTGACTAAAATTATTAAAAATAATTTATAATTATTGAGAGCAACTTCATAATTGTTAAATAATTTTAGTAGGGGTGTTGGTGTTATATTCTGCACTAATTGGGCTCATTTGCTTTTGCACTCAATATGTCCTGTAAAATGAGGAGCACGAAAAAAAAACAAAAAAACAACCACACACACTTTACGTCCCCAAACCTTCCTGCAAGTCAGGTTGCAGTTTGGACATACAAAGAATATTGGAGAACCCAGTCATCAAATACAGCAACAAATATGTTTCTATGTCTATATGGGAAACTCTGTGAGCATTATCCTTTATTAATCTCTTGTGTGGCCATGAGTATCAAATCACATCAGTACACATGCTGATTTTTATGTTTCTTTGTTGACAAAACAATCAAACCAAATTATGTTTCCCAGTCTGAACTGAATGTGGACCATTTGAGTAGCTAATCGACATTCAATCACAGGAACAGAGAGCTCAATGTCGAAGCTCAATTTCGAAGCTTTTTTAAAACCCTTTGACATGTTGGAGTCTTGAGGAAAAAAAGCAAGAAAGAGGGAACACACAACAAAGCGAAGGTATTTATGGTTGCATGTACCGTATACTTTCAACATTAAACACCTTCATTGTCATAAGGCCTTTTGTCTGTGGCATTCAGTTCCTCTTTGAATAGACATTGAGATTTCTGTGTGTAGAACGGAAGTATAAAACAAGTAAACTGTTCATATTACGAAACAGCTTGGTATGAGTCTGGATTAGCTTAAGTTTATTAATTATTTAATTTATTTTTTGAAAATATTTCCTTAAACTGCTTTGCTTCAAGTTCTAAAAATGTTCTTTTAAAAGAAGTTCAAAACAAATGATCCTCTACCATCAGAGAGGAAGGATAGATCTTTCAAAGACGTCTTCAACTAATTTCGGAATAGTTCACTCAGAAATTACAATTCTGTCATCATTTTCTCTCCGTCATGTTGTTCCAAACCTGTATGGTGATTCATACTGCCGAACAACAAAGAGGGGAAAGAGTGCTATCATAAAAGATTCAATAAAAAGTAGTTAATTTGACTTCAATGTGCTACATTCCGAGTAATTTGAAGTCCCATGTTATCTTTGTGTCAGAAACAGAGTTGTCGCCTCCCTTCACCTGAGCTCATGAAACTCATTAGTGCTTGCAAGACTCCATTGGTTCGAATGTGTCTCATGATCAATGGGGTGATTTATGTCACTCAATGAGGGATATTGTGGAAGGAAAGATTATCAGTGAAGACTGACTTAATGGTCACCTATTACATACAGCATGTCCCCAGAGTCCAGGGATGGGCAACTTCAGTCCTGGAGGGCCATTGTCCTACAGAGTTTAGCTTCAACCCTAATCAAGGTCTTCAGGATTACTAGAAAGTTACAGGCAGGTTGGTCAGGGTTGGAGCTAAACTCTGTAGGACAGTGGCCCTCCAGGACCGACGTTGCCCATCCCTGCCCCAGACTAAAACAAAGATTGAAGAAGAGCGAAAAGTCCCAGTGCTGTTAGACTGTTATCTCAGCACTCTTGGCCCTTGGCCCTAAAAAGTAAGCTACACATTAGCATACATTTATAAAGAGTACGTATTATGAACATAATATAGTTTAAAAGAATATACTTAACTGAATGTAATGAATTTAGACAGTTAATAAAGCAATAAACCATGTGAAGCCATGATTTACAGTGAATTTAGAACAGCTAAAACCCACTCAGCTGTTCATTCACTGTAAATCACGACTTCACAGGGCTTAAAACGGTAATTTCCCATACCTGGCAAGGTTTCATAAAATAAAGAAACAGACACAAAAGTGTAATGCTATTGATAAAAAAAAATATTATTCTTACGCCAAGCAATGTAGTTCTTCAGAAGCAGAATTGTTGACGCTGCAACACAGGTGCAGTGATATTGATGTAATGCAGTCACAGGTTGAAAATCACAAAATATACCACATAGCCTAGTCTATAGAAATGACGAAAAAGAAAATGTGTGTAAATATGTTTTGACAAATATAAACATAAAAAATGATGTCACATACAGGTAGGGCAAAACATTTACAATTTATGAATTGGCTATGCGAATCATTTGGTCCTCATACTGAATCGGACACCGACATCACTTCTCTGAGCAGGTGACGATTTCTTCAGTTTAAAATAATGAAAAAGGACATCTTTTTATAAAATTTAGTAAAAAGTATGAGATTATGCTTTGGAATGTAGTTAAGTAACAGTTTCATAAAATAAAAATACACAGATAAAGTAAAGATGTTTGAAAAATGTAAGTACAGTAACAAAGTAAAATACTGTCTGCAAGAGTCAATCCATCCATCCATTCTCCTCCACGTATCCTGGACTGGGTTGTGGTGGGAGCAGGCTTGTAGGGGGCCCATGCGTCCTTTTCCCCAGCAACTTCCTCCTGCTCCTCCTGGGGAATCTCAAGGCATTCCCAGGCCAGCTGAGAGATATACTCTAATCCCTTCAGGGTACTGGGTCTGCCCCAGGGTCTCCTCCCTGTTGGACATGCCCGTAACACCTCCACCGGAAGGTGTCCGGAGGCGTTCTGACTAAATGCCTGAACCAGTGTTCATTTTGACAGCAGATTTTGATTTAGCTTTAGTCATATTCTTTTGACTAAAATGCCATTTAGTTTTAGACATATTTTAGTCACTTTAAGACCAAATGTGCGGATCCAAATGCACCAAATGCACATCCGATATTCTTTTCACAACTATTTACATTCTGTAAAGACATAACTGTGTTTACATGAATACTCTCCAAAACAAACATTAGACATTATGTTGCGTGTATTTGTCCATTCAGACGTGAAAGAGAGCTCAATTCAGTCCTCACGCACTGTATAGCGTACTACGGAGCCCGGGGAAGTCACCTGTGGGAGAAAAAAAATCAAATCCGTGGCGACGGTTTTGCAATCCGTCCGCTCAGTTTATAAACCGTACTCACGAATTGTTAAACTGTTCCCTCGGTTTAACAAATAACGGATTAATAAACCGTACCCACAAGTTCCTAATCTGCGCTCTCAGATTTGTAAACGGTGCCTTCAATTTTTGCAATCTGTACCCACAAATTCATAAACCGTGCCCACGCTTTCGCAATCCGTTCCCACGAGTTTGTAAACTGTACTTGACTACTAAATCAGCTTTGCCCTCAAATTTAGCTCTCTCTTCAACATGATCAATGACCGCATTACTGCCACCAGCGCACCGATCCGCCAGTCGGTCTCATGCTATGACCTACCCTCACTCGTGAACAAGATCCCGAGATACTCCACCACTTGGGAAAGCAGCTCACTCCCCACCTAAAGTGGGCAATCCACCGTTTTCAGCCGAGAACCATGGCCTCAGATTTGGAGGTGCTGATCCTCATTCCCACCGCTTCACACTCGGCTGCGAACCACCCAAGTAAGCAAAGATGAGGCCATCAAGACAACACCATTCACAAAGAGCAGAGATGCCACCCTAAGGCCCCTAAACTGAACACCCTCTACCCCAGGCTGCGCCACAAACAGGATTGGTGGAGTCCAGTGCTCCTTGGAAACAAGCTTGACTTATTGCAGAGAATATGAACGCAGTTGTCACATCATTAGCAGCCCCGGCTTATGACCATGTCCCCCCCCCCCCCCCCCCCCCCCAACATTACATCCCGGGGAACATGGTCATAAGCCTTCTCCAAGTCCACAAAATGCATGTAGACTGGATAAGCAAACTCCCATGCCCCGTCCAGGATCTTTGTCAAGATCAAAATCTGGTCCACTTTTCCACGTCTGAGACATAATCCGCTTGGTTCCTCCTCAAGGCAAGGTTCGACGATTAGTCGGATTCTTCTTTCCAACACTCTGGCCTAGGCTTTCACAGGCAGACTGAGGAGTGGGACCCCTCTATAATTGGAACAGAACTACTGGTTCCCTTTTTAAAGGAAAAATGGGTCCACCACACCCATCTTCCAGTCGGCAGGCGCTGTCCCGGATTCCCATGCGATGTCAACCAAGACAGCCTGACTTCATCCAGGGCCTTTAGTATCTCAGGGTGAATCTGGTCTAGTGCCTTGCCACTTCAGAGCATTTTAACTACCTGACTTCCTCCAGATTATATTATCTGCATGTAGGTTTTAAAATATACTTTTAAGATTGGAAGTACACTACAAGTGCACATTCAATAGAATTACGCACACTTGTTTTTTTTAAATGGGGGGAACACTGCTCAACCAATCACATTTGACAACAGAACTGTTGTATCATATTATAAATATTGTAAATATTAATTCGGTTCATGTCTTGTTTATTGAACTGTAAAAACAGTATCACACATGCAATCATGTTGTCGTTCTGAATACAAGCATGGTTGTAATCAAGGCAGCCGATAAAGGGGGACAACTGTTCCTTTTGTCTTTGGGCCTGGCTCAAGGAGGGCCCAGAAAGTGACATAAATCGAAAGTATTTGTTCTCCCTGAGATCCAGTTTCCAAAGTTAACACAGATTTCTTTAGTTTCTTTAGCTTGGTCTCAAAGCTGGCAGCTCCTCCCTCTAGTTTATCTGCATCTTTGATAGGTCAAGTCCTACAGTTCCCAGCCTTTGTTCCCAGAGCAAAGGATCTCTTGTCTGCCATATTAATTTCACATAGGTGTTTTAGGAAAATATAAAAGTTATATGATGATGTTTTACACAACACTTTTTTTCTGGGTTAGGTTGAATAAACATGGTCATAAAATGCACAAAGTATGTGACACAGTTTGTTGAAAACAGGGCAGCTCAGAATACAACTGTTATATTCGTCTTCACGAAAATGTCTATCACGCATCTGGAATAACTACAAAAGTAGGCAACTTTAGATAACATTATAGCTTGATAAAAAATAAGTCAGCCAAGTCAAGAATATATCATTTTCTTTCATACATGAAATCAGTTTGAAAACAACAGAACTTTTGAGGAAGTATCTCAACAGCTTCTTTATTATTAAAGTGATAGTTCATACCGTACCAAACCTGTATGATTTTTTCTTCAGTAGAACGCAAAGTTATCAATTTTGAAGAATGTTCACACTGCTCGTTTCCATGCAATGAAATTATACCAAGGGCTGTCAAGGATAAAAAGAATCTTATTAAGTCTTTCCCTGCATTGATGGTATTTTCAATAGACTGTAAAAAAAGATAGATGACGCAAATTCACTCTCTTCCATTGTAGAAAAGTGAAGCTGCCAATGTCCCAATATGGCGCTGAATCTCACACTGATTACACAGACTCCGAGCCTGAGTCAGCGCAGTAGTGAGCCTGAAGTGGAGCCGCGGTATCAAGACCCCGTCACACTCCTGCAGAATCGGTTAGTACAGTTTAATGCAGAACAACTCATTATGTTGGTGGGAAATAAATAGTTATGGAAATGTAGAAATTAAAGTTAAAGCTCCAATCTCCTCCTGAAGATCCTGAAAAAAGTCAGTTGGCGCCTCAGTGACTACTTCGCTCAGAGAAGCTGTCAATCTCACCAGTCAATCATGACATCTCACCGCTGTTTTTATAGCATCAAATAACTAACAAAAAACTAAATTATTTGACTGTAGTATTATTAAAACTATTGTTGTTTGGAACCTTTTTCTCCTGTCTTCGTCTGTTCACCTGCAAACTCCCCATGACAGATGACCGGACCAAAAATGGACTACGCAGCGCCATTCATGGCTGTGATTTGCCCTTGCCTGCCCTTACGACGACGAGACCCGAGTGAAGTCACTTTTCTGGATCGGGGCAAACTATTATCCGAGGAAAGATAAGCAGAGGACTGGCTGATAGACTTCGATGGGGACTTGTCAACTCCTACCCTATCCCACCCGAATCATATTTATTGTCCATAGAGAACTGTGACTTATCAGCCTTTTCAGACTTACCACTGTGTAAGGACAGCCATATGAGCTGGGATTTATTCTTTGTGCTAACCTGTGTGGACTGCGTCATAATTACGGTCATTCTCTAAAGTTTGGTTGCATCACCACTACCACAGAGCTCAGCCGGTCCTCCAGTCCCATCGCTACTGGACGTTTGCAGCCCTGCACCGTCTCTGCACCGTCTCTGGGGATGCCCTGCCAGGACTTCGAGCCGCAGGTCATGCAACCACCAGCAGCGCCAGGTCGCACCATGCCAGAGGGGGGCGTAATGTCACCATTTTTTCTGTTAGTTTCTGTTTTCATGGACTTTCAGTTAGTTTTCATTTGTCACGTGTCCTTGTGCAGATTCCCGCCACTCATCTTCTCCTTGGTTACCGTCATTATTAGTTCATACTGTATGTGTCAGCTATGTTTAATTAGTTATCCTAGTTTGTGTTTAGTACTTAAGTTGTTCCCTCTCCTGCACTCCTTGTCCGGTCACAGTTATGTTATTCGTGTTTGCTATCTGTCTGCCTGCCTTCAGGAATAGTATTATTAAAACTATTGTTGTTTGGAACCTTCTTCTCCTGTCTTCGTCTGTTCGCCTGCAAACACCCGTGACACCTCCAGCCTGTGACCCGGAAACCGAGGAGTGAGGAGGCTTCCAGAGGAGCTATGAGCGAGGATGCACAGGTGTATCCCATGCGGAAGTCTGTCTTGTCGAGAAACCTGACACATGTATAAATTCTCCTCCCCTTTCACATCTGTCACAATAATTTTCATTTATGCTTTACCTTTGCAGTTTAAATAAACTATATATCAACAGGACATCTTGCTTCATCTTTATTATTTATTCATTTCTTAAATAGCCAAACTTTAACGACATAATCATTTAAGGGCAGATCATTTGAACGCAGCTGATGACGCTGTGAAGTGACGCTCGAGTGATCAAGAATTTTCCAATATACAAATAAGCTTTTCTTTCGACTCCTCCATCCTCATTTTCTTTCCTTCCAGCCTTCCCTCGCATTCAACAGGGGGTGGAGCTGAGACGTGAGGAAAGGAAACGAGGATGCACAAATAAGAAATGAGAAGCATCCTATGCTTTTGTGATTTTCGGGCAATCCATGTTTTCACTGTTATACGGTAGGGGGCGCTATTACTTATCTTCTGAAAAGGTACTGAATCTCCCGATTAAAACACAAGTTAAGTAGAAGCAGAAACAAGCAATGGGAGCATTGCTTACGTACATTTATAGAGAGCCTGAGTCCCTCCCCACCGCTTTCGGCTCATGGGACCTTATTTCGGAAAAAATACGTATGGTAGTCAATGGCTAGAGACAACTTATCTTTTTATTCCGTCTGAACTGTGCCCTGAATTACACATATGATGTTTTGTCAATTTAAAAGATAATTATGAAAGTCAAGAAAGTTTGTCATAAAACAGAAGAGTAACATTTAGTTTTATGTGAAAATCGCTCAATGCCCGACGAGGTGTCCATCTAGGTATTAATGGACTTCGGCGGAGGCAACCGTGCTCCGCCTCGCAGCGTCCATTATTACCTGACAATGGACACCTCGTCGGGCATTGATCCTTACGCAAAATAACTCGAACATCAAATATTCAACAACATATAAATCAAAACTGCCTAATGTTACTGAATGAAATGTCGACCCAGGACTGTAAATATTTGGGGTGTTGATGGACTCTATCTACTTCATCTGTGTTTTGAGATTCGTTCTGAGTCTGATCCAGACTTAGTGATTTTTTTCAGCTTTTTGTTCAAAATTTTAAACTTCAAATGTTGATAAAAAATAAGGCTCTGTTTTTTCTTTTGATATATTTGATATATTTTTAGCTGGCTGGCAATTTTTTTTTTAAATACACTGGCAGGGAAAGAGTTAAATTCACCATAAAGGTATGTCATTTGTCTCATGCGCTATATTCCATATCTGAAGCCATATGATAGCTTTATATGAGGAACAGACCAAAATACTGAAAGGGTGTGAATGTCATTAAAACAGCTTGCCAAAACGAACTTTACAGACATCTTTGCTGTGGTTGCAAGGTTACTTATAGTCAGTAGAATGTCTGTTGAGGAGCATTAAAATAAAGTATTAGCAGATATTTAGCTGACAGTCTACTAATCCTCTATTGACTGATAGTTGACATGAAGTTTACTTATAGTTAGGATAATTTCTAAAGCGTATAATTAAAGTAAAGTGTAACGAAATTAATGTTAGATGGTCTTATGTACCTTTTGTAGAAGTTCTGAATCCCAGAACAGTTTTAAGTAATACAATCAATTTGATACTATTGTGTTTGTTTTGTATTTCACACAAAAGTTTTTCAAAAGACTTCACATCAACTAAAGTGCCAATTTACCAAAGCTGACTGACTAATATGACGATGACATTTTTTTATCTACCTTCCAATCTCTCTATATGTTCTTCCCATCAGTCCCCCCCCCCCCCACCCCTCTCTCTTCTTTTCTCTGTAATCTTGCTGTTCCTCAGGGAATTAAGTTGGAGAGGATGGGCCCCCGCGGGCCCTACTGATTGGCTCTTTGGCCACAGATGTTCCTGCTCTATAGCTCAAAAAAATCCAAAACACCTTTTGTGTCTGACTATGTAAAGCACTTTTTTGTAATAGTTCAGGCATTGTCAAAGATGAGAGGGCTGGAGATACTAGGTGTTGTAGTTTTGGTGACTCTAACTCAGGTAGATTTATGATTCTGTACATGTATATGAATGCTTTTTACTAAATGGATTACAGGTCTTTAAATGATTTTACCAATTTGTTGTTTTTAAATGTTCTTCTATTTTGGCACAGATATGGAGCACTCAGGCACAAGGTAAGTTCTAGCTTGTTCTACATTTCTTCTAGAACAGATTTGTTTCATTACAGGACAAGTCATTCAGGGGTCCTTTCACATTTCAGATCTTTATGAGGTCTAAATTTATGATTGTATGAAGTAGTGTTAGTAAAAGTAAAGTGTTGCTCTAATGGAGCTAGTTAACTAGATCTAGGCGATTGTGGGATGGGTTTATCATTGTAAAAATATAAATATGTAGATGTATAAGAGTATTAAAAAATATAAAACACTTCTATTTTGCCTATCATCACGACAATTTGAAATTTTCGTAATATTTTATATGTGTCACAAAGGTGAAAGAAATGGTCTCCAACTGTTTATTTATTACACTTAAACAGAGGCCACAAATAGACGTGCAAAAAGGTGCTATAAGTGCAAAATGTTTTCAAGATCAACTCTTCATCATATATATACATATATATATATATATATATATATATATATATATATATATATATATATATATATATATTTTACTAAACCTGAAGATCATGTTCTTTAGCATTATTTTCCAAAGAACATCTGATCTTTTCAAATCAGTTAATATGATCAATGTCTCAAAAATATTTTTAGTGATTAGTCACAGTATTGTTAGTGATCACAGTAATGATTTTGTACTTGAACATGGCTTTTATGAGTAATCCTTTTTTTCCCCACAGATTGCACAATCATTTCAATAACTTCTCCTACGGCATCATCACTGTTGGTTCAATGGAACAGATTCCAGGGAGTATCGACTTATTTTTTGGACCTTCGGGTTGTGAACGACACAAGCACCAGTCCAGTTGTAACGTCGGTCCCTGGGAGTTTGTCGAGGAAAGAGGTCTTTGGTTTGAAGACGGGAACATTGTACACTGTCACAATTAAAGGGTTTCAGCTTTATACTTCTGTGTGTGTCGATACAAAATTAGCAAGGACAGGTAATTTGCTGTTAATTTAAATTTTTTTATTTTCATTGTATAAATGTATATGTGAGGCAACCATCACAATTCATCATTTACAGGAAAATAATATCGACACAATGAATAGACAAACATTGTTAACAATAATAAGATATAATTTGATATGGCTTTCTTCAGCCTTCTTTACAACACAGCAATAAATTGTGTGCAGATGATATGATAAAAACACTCTTTTCCTTTTGTGCCTGCTGTAGCACCGGGTACATCTCAGATAACTTATTCAAAGGCAATATCAAGTACAGCCATCGGCCTAGAATGGGATTCGGTGCAAACAGCACAACAGTACTTTTTGCTGATAAATTCAACATTGACCGGGGAACAGTACAACTTTTCTTTTACAAACAATAGCGCAGTGGTTAGAAATCTTCGACCGGCAACTACATATGACTGTTTTATGGTCACATCCAATGCTGGAGGTCTAGGAGCAAGAAGCAATGTACGAACTGTCACTACATGTAAGTGAACCTTACCCCACTTCTTCACTTTGAAAGTCTTGTGAAAAAAATCAAATCAAACACTATGGTATCATTACCTCACTACTCAGATAAATGTTAACCCCACTGATCAATGTCTTGACTCTCAGTGATACAGCCTCCAGCAGTGATCACAGTCCAACAGATGGGGACCCAGTCTGCCCGCATCAGTTGGCAACCTGTAGACAAGGTTCTGGTCTACCAAGTTACGGTCAAAAATTGGAATTCACAAAACACTACCATATACTCAAACAATGTGTTCGGCATCACATTGGATGTGCAGAATATTTTACCCTGTTCTTCATACCAAATCTCAGTGTCTTCACTTAATGCTTTCTTGGAAGCTGGAGAACCCAAGCAGGTCAACTATACAACAAACAGTAAGCAAAGCATTTTTCGTTTGTATAATTATGATTTATAACAGACATTTATAGTTGTCACATTTTCAGATCTGATGGTACTCTAGATGCACTTGATAATGGAAATTGTGTAATGGTAATGGAGATTTGCCAAATAGGGCATATTTTTCTTGGTCCAGGGACAATATTCCAATCAAAATTATAATCCTAACCAACCCCTGTATCAGAAGGAGATGATAGGATAACAAGAACCATAACCCTGTTTACACCTGGTATTAAAATGCGTTTTTGTTGATCCGATCACAAGTGGACAAGTAGTTGAAAACACATTCAACCTGATTGCTTTCATAGTGTAGACTCTTGTGTTTTAACAGCCACTAAATAATTTCTACTCTACTGACTTAATTTGTAATCATTGTGGGACATTTCATGGGAAAGTGCACCAAATCAAGCGATTCCCAATTTTTTGCAGTGTACCAAAACATACAGATCACTAAGATGTTAGAGATGCATTTGAAATGCATTTTAATACCAGGTGAAAATGGTATGCGTCTTGGTTGACCTGTGATCAGATCATTGAAAACACATCTTAATACCAGGTGGAAACAGGGCCTAACTAACCTCAATCTGTAAACTCCAACCCCATATAAATACAATCTTAACCTTAAAATATGACTGGTTGTTTAAGACTTAGTTCTTCAGTCAAATCCTGGTTTTAAATTGGTTGTGTCTTCCTTCTTTTGGCCTTGAAATGAACAAACTTACCCTGATTTTAAATTAAATTTTTAGCCCTAATTTTGGATTTTAACTTTAGATAATAGCATACCTCATAATGATTATACATGAATTTAAGTTCTAGAAGATTCTGGGTAGGTTACTAACCAAGAGATTGAACACAGCTGAGGGACTGTGGACATTATCAAGTCCAGAGTGGGATAAAGAACAAGAAAAGCACTTCTATTACGGTGGTAGAATGACTTACCAGAAATACAGAAAAGCAGAGAGATAGTTACATTTTATTTAGAATTACTTATTGAGTTTATCATGTTTCCTTTGGATTAAAATTGAAATCCTTGCCTTCACCTAACCTAACCAAAACCCTACAACCTGGTTGCTTGATAAGGAATGCTGTTCAAGCTCCAACCCCAGCCCTAAACATAATCATTATCTTTAAGTAATAATTTGATAGCGATACTCTTCCAGGACTTACAAAGATATTGATCCACAAACTTGCCCTACTTGGGTAAATCAAGTTAAGCTTTAAATGGTAGTGTGATAAGATGAAACCGTTGTGGGGAACTGTTAGAATACTTTGCTTTGAATAAATAAAGCCTGTTAATTATATAAGTTTTGTCTATTAATTCAGAACCTCTCCCACACGTCTTTCTCTCTCTCTACCAGCTTTGGGTCCAGTGACATCCGTCTCGGTGGACTACAGATGTGCTAGTCAATCTGCTGTGATCTCCTGGACAGCTGTGTTTGGAGCCACTGCCTACCGTGCCACTGCCATAAGCCAGAGTGGTGCAATTCTGTCCTGCACCTCAAACAGTACAAAGTGCCAACTCAGAAATCTAACATGTGGGGAGAACTATAGGGTACATGCCACAGCCCTGTCAAATAACTGTGAGAGCACCGCCACCACCACTTACTTACAAACAGGTGAGATGTTGGAACAAAACAATCTCCAACCTCTTTTCCTCTCATTCATCTTTCATAACCTTACTGGTGGCATTCAGGGAAACTAATCTGAACAAGAATCAGCATTTTGCCAGCATTGTGGTGTGCATCCTGGATATCTATACTGCACTTCTGATTGTCAATGCCCTCTATTCATCCCTGATGTTTAAAGACACCTGATCCAATATAGAGAAGTCACGCTTTCCCTGGAGGTAGCATTGTCTGCATAGGCTGCATTGCTTTTGAATAGTCTCATAACAACAAGTGTTCTTTTCTGTTATGCTGACCCATTTCAGATAGATTTGTGTTGTTAGACAAAGAGCCGGGTCACAGTTTGGGTGGGAAGCGAGAAATTGCTCTTCATTCAATAGAGCTGTATTTATTACATGAAAGATATTATGCTTATTGGCATTTATCTTGATTGTGAAGTCGTGAATGTGGCACATCATCTGAGATAGGGCTGTAGTACTCGAGTCCGGTCTTGGACTCGAGTCCGGACTCGAGACCGTTTTTCTATGGTCTCGGACTTGTCTCGGTCTCGCTGGTATTCGGACTCGGACTTGTCTCGGTCTCGGCCACTGGTCTTGCCAAATATAGCTTTTGGTCACGACCGAGTCCAGGTGTATTTCTATTTTGTTAATAATATTGAAGGAAAAGTGAAACACTGGCCACCTAATAACCAATCACACTAGATTATCCTCGCACGTCACGCTCTGCGTCTGCATGCCCGTTAATTTTGCATTTGTAAACTTTGCATCAGCCTAACGTCATAAAGTTATAAGTTTGATTACGTATGGTGGTGGTAGCCAGCTGTGTGGGTGTGTTGACGTTAATGTTATCTGACATCGGTGATGATTTCTTCAGTTTTAAATTGACAATAGAAAATGTGTTCAGGACTAACAGAAATATTCTCCAGGACGCCTAAAGAACGAAAGACATTTTTGTATGTGTGTTAATTTATTACTAGCCTATTAGGGTAACGTTAACTTAGAAAATGCCACAATTAACCGACCAAGTGCTCACTACAACGGCGCGCGTCTTCTCTTGCTGTTACTATAGTTACTATCTTACTAGCTACTACTTAAAAATCCTGGGTGTTGTGACACTTTTGCTTTTAGATCAAAAAATAATAACCCCAAATTACTGTCTTGATAATGTCATCCATAAGACTTTTTTTTTTCCTTTCCTGGACTCGGTATTGACTCGGACTCGAACCTTTTTGGACTCGGTCTTGTCTTGGACTCGAACCTCTTTGGACTCGGTCTTGACTTGGACTCGACTAGTCCTGGTCTTGGACTCGACAAAGGTGGTCTTGACTACAGCCCTAATCTGAGAAGGCGTTGATAGTGTGGTGATAATCCACTTTAAAGGGATAGTTCACCCAAATATGAACATTTTATCAAAAACTTTTGACTGAACCTCATTGGTTCTCGCAGAAGCTCAAACGTGCTGCCTAACACAAGAATGAACTTCATTGGCTCTTGCTGAAGCTCAAACGTGCTGCCTAACACAAGAATGAACTTCATTGGCTCTTGCTGAAGCTCAAACGTGCTGCCTAACACGAGAATGAACCTCATTGGTTCTCGCAGAAGCTCAAACGTGCTGCCTAACACAAGAATGAACTTCATTGGCTCTTGCTGAAGCTCAAACGTGCTGCGTAACATGAGAATGAACCTCATTGGTTCTCGCAGAAGCTCAAACGTGCTGCCTAACACAAGAATGAACTTCATTGGCTCTTGCTGAAGCTCAAACGTGCTGCCTAACACAAGAATGAACTTCATTGGCTCTTGCTGAAGCTCAAACGTGCTGCCTAACACAAGAATGAACTTCATTGGTTCTTGCTGAAGCTCAAACGTGCTGCCTAACACAAGAATGAACTTCATTGGTTCTTGCTGAAGCTCAAACGTGCTGCCTAACACAAGAATGAACTTCATTGGTTCTTGCAGAAGCTCAAACGTGCTGCCTAACACGAGAATGAACTTCATTGGCTCTTGCTGAAGCTCAAACGTGCTGCGTAACATGAGAATGAACCTCATTGGTTCTTACTAAAGCTCAAACGTGCTGCGTAACACGAGAATGAACATCATTGGTTCTTACTAAAGCTCAAACGTGCTGCGTAACACTAGAACGAATCTCATTGGTTCTTGTAGAAACTAAATTAAATAAATTTAATGAATTGAACAAAACCCTAAATTAAATCTGTTCATTATATAAAGCGATCACGTCTCCTCAGAACATTTGGACTAAACCGCTTTTGGAGTTAAGTTCCAACAAATTTTCATCAAACTGTTGCTGTGTCATAATTATGGGGAAAATGTTATAGTGCCACTGGTGGCAATGCTGAGAATACAATGAATACTTCTAAATTGTACTCTGCAAAGTGCATGAATGGTTAATTGTAACAAACTGAAATCTTTCTAAATTTGTCAGAGTATGTTTCGGGCCAGGGCCTATACCTGGGCTATGGTTTCAGTGCAGTTTCAGTTCTCTACATCTGAGAAACTGACCTTCAACGTGACAAAATTCCACTGGGCCTGTGCATTGTTCCCCGCTTTTGAAACTTGAGGAAATGCAGTATAAGTAGACTTTCATTTAACTCTCAAAATCAAAGATTCTTCTTTTCAAAGCTATCCCAGGTGTTGTGTGATCTCAGACAGGGAGCTGGTACACAGCCTTTTCTCTGCCAGGGAAAATATAGCCCCTAGAGGACATCTTCTTTTTTGAGTCTTGTGGTCTACGTTACATGCATCACTCTTTTCAGAGCAGCAACAATTGGAGTAACAATACAGCTGAAACCCATTATACAAATTTAAAAAACAAGATTAAAAGATTGAAGACGGCAGGAACTAATATTTGCTTTGTATTAGGCTACCAATTTTCTTTGTTCTTTCTTTCGTGCTTATCTAACTAAACTTTAATCCTTCTCTTTCCATACACACTTACAGTTCCCTGCTCCCCATCCAATCTAATGCTGTACCGGGAGTGCAGCAGCAATGTCATTATCTTTTCCTGGGCTCCAAATAATTACTCAACTTACTACCTTGCGAGGGCCGTTGACTCCAACAACAAAGTAATGGAATGTATGACCAAAGACACATCCTGCTTCTTTACCGACACTAAATGTGGACTTCTTTACACCTTCACGGTCTCTGGTTTATCATCGTTGGTTGGAGAGCAGTGTACCACTGCATACAGTTCATCCAAACAAATACGAACCGGTAACAATAAATATTTCCTGTCAAAGTGTAGATATGTTTATCTTGACTGTAGGCTTGAGTAATCCTAAATCTTGACTTTAGGCTTGACTAAACTCACATTATAACACTTATTTTACTTTAATCTCACTCCTCAGCACCCTGCCCAACAAGGAACATGCAGTCATCGACTAATTGTCAGACAGGTCTTCTGACCAGCAGCTGGGAAGGTGCAGAAGGAGCATTGAGTTACACAGTGGAGGCTTTTGGTAACAATGATAATCAGAGCCACTATATGTGTAGCTCAGTGACACACAGCTGCATAATCCCTGGCATTCACTGTGGGGAGAGTCTCACCATGATAATCACCGCTGCTGACGAGGAGTGCTCCAGTGTTCTGTCTCTGGGAGAAGTAGGCTATACACGTAAGTGACAACGCCGCCTGGTGGACAAACAATATGAGCGCGTGCACATAATTAGTCTTTCAGAGCAAAATAAAAAATAGTTAATTGGTGAAATAGATGTTAAAGTGGCTCAGTGGATATCACGGTGGCCTCACAACAAGAAGGTCCCTGGTATTAAATTGTAGAATCAATATGTCAAGTAGTTCTTGGATGCTATAAATTATATTTTACTTACTTGCACCAAACTTAGCTACTGAATTAAACTGCCCTCCATAATTTCAACCACATACCTTCTCCCAAAAACCTGTCCTCCAAAGAAATGCAAGCAAACCAGAATGTGCAAAATGATTGCTATGCAGATAACTTTTCTAATCGGCTGAGTGTTCTGATTGGCTAAACATGTGCAGGCAGCTCTCAGGTTCATCTTTTGCTGTTTACAGTTTATGTGACTATTTCCACATGCTTTAAATACTCTTATGCTGTTGTTTATGGGGTTTTTTTTATCTAGCCCCCTGCGTACCTCAAAATGTGACCGCAGTGATGGACTGCAGCGCAAATTCCATCAGTTTGAGATGGGAGACCTCATTGGGTGCTTTATTATACATTGCCACGGTGGTGGATCAGTTCGGGAATGTTCACACTTGTAAATCAATGGATCCAAATTGCCAGATAACTGGGCTTAGCTGTGGAACCATGTACAGCGCCTTTGTGATCGCATCCAACTTCATATGCAACAGCTCCTTCAGCCAAACCATCAGTGTAGAAACAGGTACACACATGCAGATATACAAGAGTTATCTTGACGTCTGACATCTCATAACCAACTCCCTGCCCCCTCTTTTAGCTCCCTGTCCCCCTAGGGATGTACAAGCTCAGCTGGACTGTCAAGAGAACCAGGCGTTGGTGAGTTGGCTTGGATCTCGGGGTATGATATCCTTCACTGCCACCATGGAGGACCCAGTCGGTGGTCTTCTCAGCTGCAGTACCACTGCCAGCAGCTGCCGGATCCCCAACCTGAAGTGCGGCCAAGTTTACGACATTAGTGTCATTCACCATGGTGGAATCTGTCCCAGTATGCCTTCCCAAGCCATACAAATGAAGTCTGGTAAGGGAGGCTTAGTGCTCTTCACTTCTGTTATAGATATGTGAAGGTGCGTTCACACTAATACCAAACAAAACCTCTGGAGGTCACCAGTCTCTGAGCTGTTGGTTTCTAGTAGGTGTTCTTACTCAACTAGTTAAAAATGTAAAACATTTTCCAGAATGTTGAAGCGTTTATTATTAATGATTTATCCGTCTGCATCAGTATTTTTAACTTAATTAATTATTTTTTAATTCATATTGTTTTTGACCTGAGTGGGATTTACATAAATGTAAAAAAAAGTATATTACACTGCATGATGGCAGCATAGAATATATATTGCACATAAGGTTGTACAATCAGAAGTAATTCCAATGTCTATTCATCAAAGAAACTTGAAAAAATATATATTTCCCCAAAAATATAAAGTAGCACAACTCTTTTCAACATTGATAACAATTAGAAACCCTAATCAAACATACTGGAACCAACTAATCAAAGTCTTCAGAATATTTAGAAAGATAAAGGCAGACAAGTTTGATCAGTTTTGGAGCTAAACTCTGCAGGACAGTGGCCACCCCTGACCCACAGCATTGTGGTTGGAAGCTTTGTGTGGACAAGCACCCTCAAAATCTTGTATTTTCTCTTGCTATTAATAACATTAAATACACTTTTCTTAACCAAATACCTTATCTGGCCAGATATCTGAAGAACTTTCAAACTCTTTCTATACCAGATGATAAAATAGATAAAATGGTCTCTCCACAGTGCCGTGTGGTCCAACACATGTTGGGGGTGAGGTACAGTGCCTCTCAGGTGTTCTCTCAATGCGCTGGGACATGACAGAAGATGCTGAAGGTTATATCGCCTCTGTGGTCTCCACGAGCAGTGGAGGGCTGGATTACTGCAACTCTACCTTGCCTGCCTGTAACGTGAGCAATCTTCAGTGCGGTGATGCGTACTCTGTGCAGGTCAGATCGTACAACGGCTCCTGTCTGAGCATGCTGAGTGAACCTTTAGTGATTAGACAAGGTGAGGCGCTGATTCACTCTCAAAACATTAGTTTCATATCATCATTTGACTTCAGTACTGCCGTTTGAGTCTTAGTCTAATGCTTTCTACCCTGCCCCTCTAGTGCCATGTGCGCCTACTAATGTGACAGCTCAACGGACCTGTGGCAAAAGCTCAGTGGAGGTTTCATGGCTTGCAAGCCGTGGTGCTCAGTCCTATGTTGCTTTGGCTGTGGGTGAAAGTGGGCACCGTACAAGTTGTTTCTCCAACACAACGACATGCAGCATCCTTGACCTGCACTGTAGCAGTGTGTACTCCATCAGCTTGACGGCTGTAGACGGCAACTGCTCCAGCCTGGAGAGTCAGAGCGTGACCCTGCACACAGGTGAGGCTGTCTGGGTGGTGATGTCGGATTTACTAACAAATCTTTCTTTTGAATGATTCTTATGAACCAGTGTTGTAATTGTAAATTGAATCTAAAACTATCAAAAAAGTATCTTGTAATTTTAAATATATATATATATATATTGATGTAAAGGGCATTTAAAAAACTGACACTGACTCACTCAAATGTATCCATTTTCTATTTCCTCTCTTTCTCCTGTTTAATAGTTCCCTGCCCACCAACTGACGTCCAGAGTACTGTAAATTGTAGCACCAACTCCGCCACTCTGTCCTGGACCGCCAGTCTTAATGCTGTGTCCTACAGAGGGAGGGCATTAGGCAGAGATGGCCACAATGTGACGTGTGATGGCAGAACTACAGGGTGCCAGTTAAACGGCCTGCACTGTGGACAGGAGTATGCGTTTGTCGTAACTGCTTCTGACGGTCTATGTGAAAGTCCAAACAGCGTAGAGTACAGACATGAGACAGGTAAAAATAAAAAAAAACTCTGACTTTATCTTTCAGTTGTTTCTTTCTCTTATCTGAGTTACCCTTGTGAAAAAGAAGTGGCCTCCTACGTGCGTGTCTCGTCATATCTATAAATAGAGAAAAGTAGGCTAACTCCGGCTACTTTGACGCGGTGTCTGGTGTGGGAGCGGCAGAGGTTACTTGTCACAAAGAGCGAGAACGGTTGACATGAAGCAGCTAAATCTCAAACCTCCGGGGAATCCAAAGTTTTAAACAAACACCAAACAGAGGAGAGTCTGCTGGCAAAAAGAGAATGTGACAGAGCGCGTAATAAAACCAGAATCATCATTGGCTTGGCTTTTCGGAAATGGCGAGAAGTGAGGAATTTAAAATATTGTAAAAGCGACATTAGATGATGCCTTTTTTATTACTCAACAGGTGAGAAAGGTATTTTATTGAACAGGTAAATTGCCATAAATGAGCCATATGAGTTCCCTGTAAAGCATTGTCTATTGTGAAGACTCATTTCATCATGGTTGTTGAAGCACTGTGCTGTTATTTATTTTCAAGGAAGTACAGTGACGTCTTCATCTAGTCAGATTGAGATCCTTTCCATCTAAACTGGTTTTATCTCTTAAGTCTAGTAGTGAATGTTTTATTGGCAGCAGAATAACCATATTAATCTGCACAGTCACGCAGAGCCGAAGCACAACCACAACAATGTTCTTCCGCAAATGCATGCAGTTTTGTTTATAACCGCTAGAGTGCCAAAAGGTACATAGTGTACCTTTAAATGTACTCAAAGAGAGCATACTTTCATGACCGTTTCATAACACATAAGTGCACTTTTAAAGCTTGTCATAATGACAAATGAAAAGGTCTACTTAATTGTACATTTTAAATCGTTGTGTTTTAATAATCTTGTGTCATGCTTTAAAGGAGTACAATTATTTTGATTTGTTTACTAACATGCTATAAAGCATATGTACAAAGCATATTCATTTGAACTGTAGTGTGTTATTCAACATTACATTTAAACTGAAAATGTACTAAATTGCAACATCATTATTACAAATGTGTAATTGCAAAAATACATTTAAATACATGACATACAAGTTTCAATAGAAATTACATTAAAGTACATTTCAGTTTTTTTTAGCTTTTTTTTGTACATTTCAGTTTGTTTAATGAAAGTTCTCCAAGCAGGCAGGATAAACACAACCATACCTAATGGAGATCGGACCAAGACAAAGTGAACGGGATGAACTAAATACTGTAGCAAACACAGATGATGGTAATTAATATGACAGAGGTGATACAGATGAACTAATGATGGTAACCAGGGAGACAGACTAGTGGCGGGAAACTGAACAAAGGAACATGTGACAAATGACAACTAACTGAAAAGTCCATGAGCACAGTGGTGTCAGACTTGCGATGAGGCTCCACTTCCAGGTTGAGGATCAGCTCTGTCCTCTTGTCCTCGGGCTCTGGCTGACGTGTCGCGGTGGGTGGTAGCTCTCCATCTGCAGGGGGCACACACGAGTCCTCCGCAGTCGAGGGTGAAACAGGCTTTGGGTCTGGCTGTGTTCTGAAATCGGGGCGTGGCGCTCTCCAATCCTTTCCAGTCCAATCCTGTGGTGTCTGGGAGGTCAATATGATGGTGGAACGTTGCCCCCATCCAGAACAGGATCCTTAGGGTCTCGTCGTCCAGGGAGCTAGTGGCGGCAAAACACATAAAGTCCTTCACAAAAGAAAAAAGGTTAGGGCTCTCCTGAGCCAGGATGATTATTCTTGCCCTATCGTCCATATTGGGCAGTCCAATCGTCTGTCACGGTTGGCTTACATAGGAAGACGAACAGATCAAGAAAATAGCAAAATAGCAAACACAATAGCAAAAACTATATAGCAAAATAACTAAATAGCAAACACAGATGATGGTAATTAATAGGACACAATACAGATGAACTTACCATGGTAACCATGGAGACAAACTAGTGGCGGGAAACTGAACATGTGACAAATGACAACTAACTGAAAAGTCCATGAACACAGTGGTGACAATTACGTTCAGTTCACAAATAAGTATATTCTTTTAAAGTGTAGTATTTGTGTAATAAATACGCGTTTTAATGCTATAGTGTACTTCTTTTTCACAAGGGAAAATTGTAAAAGGTTGAAAACTAGTAACTTGATGAGCTAAAACAAAATAATCTAAGTTACGGTTGAATAAAAGTTAATTAAGTTGTCTCACAGATTTCCATTGTACTGTAAGTACTTAACATTTTCTGTGACAATCACCAGCATTGTTTTGAAACTAGAACATTATGTTAAGTCTCTCTCTCTCTCTCTCGTTCTCTCTTCTCATACGTTTTTTTTCCAGCACCGTGTGCCCCTCAGAATGTGTCCAGATTCCTGGACTGCGCCTCTAACAGCCTGAACGTAAGCTGGGCTCTTGGTCTCCGGGCTCTAAACTACACCGTCCTTGCCAGGACTACAGGTGGTGCTGTGCTCAGCTGTACCACAACGACCTCCAGTTGTATCGTCACTGGCCTGCAGTGCGGTCAGAACTACACCGCGGTCATCACAGCAACCAATGGAGAGTGTCAAGGGCCAGAGAGTGTAACCCGTCCCGTCCAAACAGGTGAGATCTGATCACAACATGACAGAAGAGCAAAACCTTCCAAGTCATCTTTCACCACTCAAAAAATAAGAAAAAAATGACATATAAGAAATCCTCCCTGTCTCTCTTCTGGCAGTGCCGTGCATTCCCACATCGGTCCGCGCCGACGTGGAGTGTGCGAGTAACACGGTGAAGGCATCATGGGGTCCAGCAGCGGGAGCTTTATCCTACATCAGTGTTTTGACCGCCCCAGGCAATTACAGAGAATCCTGCATGACCTCTGACCTCTCCTGCTCCTTCGGGGGCCTGACCTGTGCGCAGACTTACACCCTAAATGTCATCTCTCAAGACAGTCAATGCAACAGCTTAGTCAGTCCCAACGTCTCTGTGACAACAGGTAGGAATTACAATCCGTTTGACTTTGACATGAACTGCCTTGCCCTCTACTGCCTACATAGGTAGCTGCCTTCTAAATAGTTAAACTCATAAGTAAGATATTTGATGCTCACAGTTGATTCTGGTATAGTTTGTCATTAGTGCATTCAATGCTAAGCTAATGCTCCAACAGTCTAAAAACCAAAAGTAACCTTCGACTGTGCTAAAAGAGTCTATCTGTGCTCAAGGTCAATAGAACGTCTTGCACATTCAACTGTGATTTAGATAGAGCGGAGTGTGGAAAATGAAGCATACAGCCTCAAGGCCTGTTCACACCAATACAAATTCTGTCTGAAATTCAGTCAGATTTTTGTATTTGATTTGTCTATTCAGTTAAAAAAAATGGCTGACGGGCTCAATGATCTTACATTCACTCTCTGTCTGTTAAATATCAGATTACTCGATTAATCGTCAAAATAATCGACCGATTACTCGATTACCAAAATAATCATTAGTGACAGCCCTACATTATTTACATGTCTTCTGTATTCGTTATGGTTTTTGTCAAACACCAGAGACAAGAGAGCGGCTTCAGGATGCTTCCTCTGTTATTTACTGTTGCTTAACAAAATCCTCAGTTTGTTAGCGCCACCAAGTCGTAGTTTCATGCAACAGCAGCGGCTCTTGACATGTGACCAAACGCACAAATGTTACTGGTTGGCTAGTTTCCATGTAAAAGAGATAAGAACAGCCGTTCATTTGAATATATTTGTTTATTGCATCAAATTTACACACGGAATATTCATCTTGGTGTGAACAGGCCTTTAATAACTAAGCTTTAAAATACATTAAAATATTAAAATGCAGATTTGAAACTAAAAGTTGTATGTTAGCCATCGGCATGTTGCTAAAGCTAACGATGCAATAGTTAGTAACTAATTATATTGATCTATTTTTACAGATACTTTCTGGCGGTTTAGATATTTTTCTCATACAGGTGTTGTCTTCTCTGGCAAGGATACAGGCAACACCGCCTTCGAATTTGACTAAAATATGCTTAGAAGGCAACATCATTATGCATATACAGCATAAAATGTCTAGGTAGGCAGAAATAAAGCTTTGGGCTAACCTTTGACCTTTTCCAGCTCCCTGCGACCCTGAGAGCGTGACTGCAGTGCTCAACTGTGACGCGCGTACAGTGAATGTGTCATGGCATGCTGGCGCTGGTGCCACCAGGTACACCGTTCTGGCACAAACAAGTAATCATAGCATTCCTTCCACTTCCTGTCATTCCTCGGCCACTTCCTGTGAGCTCACGCAGCTCCAGTGCGGGGAGGTTTTCAATGTCACAGTGTTTGCTGATAATGGAGCCTGCAACAGCTCGGCTCGGGCCAGCACTACACTGGAGACGGGTATGGAGAGTTTAGAGTCCAGTTTAGAGCGGTTAACTACATTTAATTTAGCCTAATCTTGACTTACTTTCCCTTCGTTTCTCTTCCCGTGTATTGTCTCAGCGCCATGTGCTCCGACAATGAGGTCTCATCCTTCACTGAATTGCAGAAGTAATTTGGCCCTGGTGTCTTGGGCGGAGGACCCAGATGCTGTGAGGGTCCGTGTCAATGCCAGCTCTGTCCTGGGACACACTGCCACCTGCACCTCTTCTGCAAACAACTGTTCCCTGGCTGCCTTACTGTGTGGTCAGACGTACAGTGTGTCCGGGACGGCCCAGGGCTCTCAGTGTGAGAGCACACCTAGTGCTCCCTTCAGTATTATCACAGGTAAATACACCACATATTCATCATTCAGCACTACATGAGTCTGATATTTCACAACTGCATGTACTGCATGGTGGTTAATTCTGGCAGAAGTTACCAAACCAGCTGAAATAGACTTAGCACCTTTAAATTCTGCATCATTTTTTGCTGAAAAAAAAAAAGGATTAGCGCATCAAAATGTTTACTGATATTGCTGATGGAACTGATGTCGACACAATCTTTTTTTAGTGCATACATTCTATTTTAATTCTGCAAATGTTGCAAAAACTAATTTAGATTTTTTTTTTTTTTGAAAAAAGCTTAAATGCAAATAAATGTTGTATCACATGACAAAATTACAAAGTATCCGCATTCATAAATTGATCCCATTAAAGAAAGGGTATACTTTCAATTTATTTGGACTAACAAAAACTAAATGCTGAACATTTTTCACTTTATCAGTAATGTCATGGTCCTATGAACTTCACATTTCATGTTACAGTTCAATTAACCAAGGTTTTACAGGGCCGCTTTTCTCGTAGGGATTAAAAAGGGTTCAAAGGACGAAAACAATTTTTGCAGAGCTTAATAGAAAATCAGAACTCTATAGTCATACTTTTTCTGTTGTGTAAATCTATAGATCTATACATACAGAGTATTTCTTACTAATTAAAATATCTGAGACATTTCATTTAATTTGAGTAAAAATAGAATTAATTTGAACATATAGCTGACAATACGTCGAATATATTATATCATTTTGTTACACTTTATTTTAAGGTGCCCCTATTACAGTGTAATTACACAATTAAGTACTGAGTAATTTACTGTTATAACTACAGTGCGTAAGTAGGTGCATGCAACATGCAACAAGAGCACTGTAAAATAAAGTGTTACCATAGTATTTAAAATATTATGGTGGCTGAATGGTTGATACCCATGTACAATATTTACATATTTTATATAATGAAAAAATAATTGACAATTCAATTCAAAGTCAACTATCTACTAAGCTTGTTTCTGCCACAGAATAAAAAATGAAAAAGGTAACTGCAACTTTTTATCTCACAATTCTGACTGTTTTTTCCTCAGAACTGCGCAATATAAACAATTGCAAGTTATAAATTCAGAAGTGTGATATAAAGTCTATATCTAAAAAGATATATATAGATATATCTATAAAATCTAAAGTTTATATCTCGCAATTCTGAATTTATAACTCGCAATTGTATAAAGCGTCATTATCATGTTACGATCTCGGTTATATAAAGCGCACGACAAGGAACTTAATCGCAGGAATTTAATTGAACACGAGCAGTACCACATACATGTAACATAAACAATAACCGACAATGAACACAGGCTTGGGAGGAACTTAAATACACAGAGGAGTAACGAGAACAACAGCTGACAATGATGAGTGAGGATGACTGGCAGGTGCAGGAATAGGAGAAGGATGTGCAGGTGTGAGCCAAGGAGGATGCTGGGACATGTAGTGAAGATGAGGACTGTGATGGGACAGACGGAGATTGTGACAGATTGTATAAAGTCTGAATTTGAGATATAAACTTCTGAAAGAAGTCAGTCTTTATTTATCCTCAGAATTGAACTTTATAACTCGCAATTGTGAGTTTATGTCTCACAATTCTGAGAAAAGAAGTCAGAATTGCGAGATGTAAACGTGCAATTGTGAGAAAAAAAAACGTTGGAATTGTGAGATATAAACTTGCAATTGCGAGGGACAAAGTTTATATCTATTTTTTTATATCAAAAAAGTAAAAAAAAAGTCAGAATTTTGACATAAAAAGTCACAACTATCTTTTCAATTATTTTATTCCGTGGCGGAAACAAGCTTCTATAGCCTGCATTATTGACAGACTCAGCCAGGCCAATTTAGTCTTTAATATTCTTTTATAGTCTCAACATAAACATGTAGAGGTGAGTGAAACTGCTGTTCTGCTACTGTTTGCCAGCGCCCTGCAGCCCTGCTGAAGTGAGCGCCAACTACAGCTGCGGCACCAGCACCGCTCTGCTGAGCTGGGCCGAGAGTCTGGGCCGAGAGAGCTTCTATGTGCATGTGGAGACCAGCGCTCACTCAGACTCCTGCAGCACAGCCCAAACTCACTGCTCCATCAACTCGCTGAGGTGCGGGAGTCTTTATAATGTCTCGGTGGATTCAGTGTCTGGACGCTGCAACAGCAGCAACGCGGCTCACACACAACTGCAGACAGGTACCCATAAACACACCACTCATGCAGGAAACATTTGCAAAATCTTCTTCTGAGGATTTACCTTTACCTTGTTTTACTTGCTTTTCAAGGTTACTTGCACCAAAAATGTATTTATTCAAATTCTTTTAAAATTAAATAGACATTTTATTTGCTGCTGTACATTTCTTTGAATGTTCTCTTATTGCATATTTAATTTTTTTTTTTTTGTAAATACTCTATAGATGATGTTTTGAAAAAATACTTCTCACTTCTCTATCTCTTAGCCCCTTGTGCCCCTCAGAATGTGACTGTAATACTACAGTGTTCGAACAACACTGCCTTTGTGTCCTGGGAGGGCAGTCCTGGAGCCGTGGCCTATAACGTCACTGCTGTTGGCCGCGATGGTGATGTCAGGAACAGTGTCGTCACTGGCACCAGCTGTCAACTACCCAACATGCACTGTTCTCAGACCTATGACATTGTAATCATACCGTTCTCTGAAACGTGTGCTGGGTTCCCTACCACTCCCTATACTTTCAGTGCAGGTGTGTATTAGCAGTTTGGTACAAAACTGAAACCCTTTACCTTTTAAGGTATGCCCAACTGTGAGCTACGAGGTTGTTAATCCATGGTATTTGCTAATCATCTGATGGCTTTTTAACAGTTGTGCACCCTATCTGTGAAAGGTTCCTGTTACAAAGGACGCACTAAGGGACTTAAGTTACCATGAATTTGTTACATTGGGGACTAAGAAAAACAATTTTCTTCTCTAAAAACCCCCTTCAGGTTCTTGTCCTCCCAGTCGCGTTGAAGTTTCTCTACAATGCCTTGGTAATGTGGGACTTGTCAACTGGACTGCCGCAAGGAGTGCTGAAATGTACATTGCCACGGCAAAGGGTTTGAATGGCCACACCCACACTTGCTCCTCCAATGGCACCAGCTGCACTTTCAGTGAACTTCACTGCGGTGAGAACTACACCGTTACTGTGTCTACGGTGGAACGGGGCTGCCAGAGTCAACCCAGCACACCTGTCAACCTGAGATCAGGTCAGGAGACTGGACACACAGTATTAGAGAATTTGTCTTGTCCTTGTTTTCAGACATAGGCATTACGCACAAACGAACCTGTCTTAGCAATTCAAAGTCTAACTAGTGTTTGATTTTGACCTAATTCCTCTTTCTTCTAGCTATCTGCCCACCGTCCAATCTGGCCGGTCATACCAACTGCGCTACTAATGACATCAGCATCACATGGGACCCCAGCACAGCGCCTGGAGCCACTTACTTCCTGTTCATCCTTCAGGTGAATGGGCTGAACTCCACCACCAGCACAGTGCAAACGTCGCACGCTCTCACTGGGTTGCTCTGTGGAATGAGCTTCATTGCACAAGTGGCTGCTCAGGACAGCACCTGCACCAGTCCGTACGGAAGCCCGACACAGGTCTACACAGGTACAAATGTCAAACATTACAACACAGCATTGGTCTACGTACTGTTTATTATCAGATATGTAATGAATAATGTATGGTAATCCAGATATTATGGCAAAATAATCCCAGACAGGATGATCAGGGTCTTGAAGGGGTTTATTTTGTGCTAATGACTATCTGATTGTACATTATCCTACTTTTTACATGGATACGAACCAAATAAAAGAAAAAAAAAGAAGAAAAAAAGACTGTATATACCAAGACTATTCACTCGACCGTGGTGGAATGAGTCCTGCTTTCTAAATAAAAGAGCCAATCGCCAAATTGGAAAAGCCATCATGTCACTGCAGCAGTCGTTAAGCTTCGGTTTCCATTGATCATCATAGTTAGTGTTTCGATATACACCTAAAATATACATTTTAAATGCTATTTGAGCATAAGAAACAACATTTATGGGCCAGTGCATGTCAGAAATGAATTGCTTATTAGAAATATGTTATTGAATTGTGAAATTGTGAACAGTTTTTGAGCAGTATTTTCCATTCAATTAGAGAGTTGGTTGCAAATATGGGCGCCAAGTAGTGGTTAAACGACTTTTTAATGTGATTTCTTTTAATGTGACATTTATGTTATTAAAGTCGAGTCGACGTCGACTAGTCGCTGATGACGTCATTAAATAAGCCTGAACCTTGAGCTAAGACTCGAACGCGGGTTGCCTTGTGTGCACAGGATTGCTGTGGCTCCAACATAACAGCTTATTTTATCGTTATATACGTCTTTGGGTCGTTATATTTCTCTCAGATTTCTGCTCGTTCTAAATCAGATATAGATAAAGTAGTACAGTAAAGATTACATTTATATGTATGCATTAGTGAGAGAGCGATTGCGTGTGAATTAATTCTACATGGCAGCGTCTCTCTACTAATAGTGAAGCTGTGGGTTTTAGTTACTAAGAAATATATGCTAGAACTTCTCAGTTTCTAAGCTATTTAATTGATAAATCACAGAACAGTGTTGAAAAATCTGCGCTACTGAATGTTTGTGTGTGCGATCTGCGCACGATGTGTGTGTGAGCGTTACAATGCAGCATTGCATTAGTATAGAACGGTGATTTACTTGCGTGTACAATAAGCTGTTTAAAACGTGTATTCACCCGATCAATTCTGAGCATCCAGATGCTATAATAAAACATGTCTTGTGGAGCGCTCTCGGAGTATTCATGTATTTGTCATTTTAACTGTTGGAAACGGAGCATAAAAATGAACTTCAAAGATTTCTTATCCTGTTGCGCCCTCTATAGGTCATGATAAACGACTAGTCGACGTCAAGCTTAAAGCGTCATGACAGAGCATTAAAGTCGACTAGTCTGTGCAACCCCTACCACCAAGTGGGCCTACTTTCCTTGAAAGGGACTTGGTTTAGGGTTAGGAACCCACATTATGCCACCAATGGCTGCGGTCACAGAAAACCGCCAACTCTCATTGAAAAAGAATGTTGAAGAATTGTCTGAATCCTAATGAAGAAAATGAATGGAATATTAAATACGGTCACATTACCAAGGCCGATGAAAACGTGTATTGATCTAAATCTCATTCATTGATCCACAGCTCCCTGTCCACCCAGTAGACTGGCAGCTGCTGCCAGCTGTGGCACAAACAGGGGCACCATCAGCTGGCAGACTGGAGCAGGGGCGCAATCCTATACTGCCAATTTAGAGGGAAACAATGGGCACACGGTTTCCTGTACATCCAACACCACTTCCTGTTCTGTGAAGCTCGAGTGTGGACGTAGATATACGGCCACTGTGGTTTCCACGGTTGGCTTCTGCAACAGTACCGCTAACAACAGCATCCAGTTTGACTCGGGTAATTTAAAACATTAATCCACAATCAAACTGTAACTGCTTTTTTTAAAGCAGATTTTTTTTAGCAAACTTGACAAAATCTGTAAAACATTTTCCTCTTTGTTTTACCTTCACATGTGTTTCACAGCACTGTGCCTGCCAGGTAACGTGACGGCTCAGTTAGATTGTAATGCTAACACGGCAGCTGTACATTGGGACCCCAGTGCAAACAACCCTGACTCCTATACAGCCCTGGCCATCGGTACGGATGGCACTCGGGTTTCCTGTAACACAAGCTCAACTTCCTGTACCATTCAGAACCTGAGATGTGGCCGTACCTATAGCATTGCTGTGACAACATCCCAAATTAACTGTGGAATCATTGAGGGTTCAGACTACCATATCGAGACAGGTAAACTGACCAGATTAATCCTAACAATTCTAAACCAACTCCAAACCAAAAAAGCTGAATTACAGTAGCCCTCTACCATTTGTATCCCATCAGCCCCCTGCCAACCACAGAGTCCATTTGTTCTAATGCAGTGCAGCACTAACATTGCTACGGTAACATGGGACAATAATGGGGCGGATCAGATTGACATGGTGACTGCGCTCAACTTTAGCGGTGATGCGACGGTGTGCAACAGCACAAAGAGATCTTGCACATTCACACAGCTACACTGTGGAGAATCGTACACACTCCGTGTGGTTGGGTTCCATGGAAACTGCACCAGTGTACCCAGCGAGAACTTCAGTCTTGACACAGGTGAGACAAAGCTGCACACAGGTTAGGGATAACCTTAGCCTGAGACTGATATAGCTATTAAAGACTGAGACTGATATAGCTGATAAATAACTGATAATAAAGCAGTTTTGAGAATTCTCCCTCAAAAACATGATAAAGAAAAAGTTTGTTATGGGTCCAAACTCTTCAACAAATCTTTCTATTTAGTGGACACACATTATCCACAAACCTTTTGCTAAACTGCTTCATGAAAACATATTTTTTCTGCCCATGTTTGTGGATCTGTGGCTTTCCTAACACACACTGCTGTCTCTCTCAGCTCCCTGTGTTCCCACTTACGTTGTGGCGACAACAGACTGTGAGACGTCCATCACCACTGTAACCTGGGATTCAGCACGGGGTGCCAGCCGTTACACTGTTCATGCCGTGAGCGCCTGGGCGAACAACCGCACATGTACCAACACAGATACAACCTGCTCTTTCTCAGACCTGGACTGTGGACAAAACTACACCATAACAGTCACAGCTGAGGATGGCAACTGTGTTAGCCTGGCCAGTGCACCCATCACTGTCACAACAGGTACTGGTCACAGACACTTAGAGTGGGATAAACTACTGTTAAACAGCCAGTTAAACAAGCAAGAACTGAGTGCACATTTAAAAACTAGTCATTATTCCACAATAAACATTTCAAAGTAGGATGCTACATTGTTGACATTCTAATGGTGGAGAAATTTCACACAGCAGCTTTAACAAAACGACTACCTGTTTGTATCCCCCTTTACTAGTCCCATGTCCACACTCCAATCTGCAATCAACTCTGGACTGCAGCACCGACACTGCTCTGATCTCATGGACGCCCGGCAGCGGCACTCTGATGTATAACGTTTCCGCCGACGGCTTTGACGTGGATCACAAAGTCAGCTGCCATACATCTGGCTCCGCCTGCAATATCACCAACCTGTACTGTGGCAGCCGCTACCAAGTTAGTGTGAGCGGAAAAGGGCTCACCTGCCCCAGCCAATCATATAACTGGATTGCTCTCAATTCAGGTAACAACCTCATAAGTCACTAGTTTATATGCTTGTGTATGGTTCATCAGTGTGCTGTTCTAAAGAAAAAAGTGTGTCATTGTATACTTCAGCTCAATTAAAAAATTTCCTCTGCCTCTCAAATAACTTTTCTTATGATGACATCACCATGGTCATGTGGGCTGTAATTGGTAACACTTTATTTTACAGTGTCATTGTTACGTTACATGTAGTTACCATAGTAATAACTTTAAATTTAGCATAATTAATCCTAAACCAAACCCTAATCCTAACCCTATAGTAAGTGCATGTAGTTACTTAATATTACTCAATACTTAAATGTATAATTACAGTGTAACAAAGACACCTTAAAATATAGTGTAACCAAGTCATTTTTGTTAAACCTGTTTCACTCAAAAATATGTCATATTACAGAAGTGAATTGGATTGCCAATTCCATTTTGATGTAGAATTTCTCCATGAGAATTTCTATACTTCATATAAAATGTTGCCGTTACTGATTAGCATGTTACTTTGATGTTCTTTTGCTTCTCCAGCACCATGTCCACCCACTCATGTATCCATCCAGTCATCCTGTGGCTCAAACACTGTGTCCGTTTCTTGGGAAGCCTCTCAGGGCTCTGTGTCCTACATGGCTGTTGCCGAGGGCAGCGAAGGTCATAGGGTGACCTGCGACACCACCCAGCAGACCTGCAATATTATCGGCCTGCAGTGTGGACAGACTTACCAAATTTATGTTGCTGGAGTGGATGGTGGCTGTATTGGATCCAGGAGTGAAGTTCACATTCTTGAAACAGGTGAGACTTAAAGTCTCTTTTTGACATCCATTTGCAATATATAATGCATCTAAAGATCGCTCAGAACACTTTAACTATAACATAATGACACACTTGTAGCCACCCAAAACACCCTAACACAGGCAAAACTCAAAGTATAAATCACCTACTGCAGTCAGTGGTCTTAAATGACTATATTAACCCTTTCACGCGTACGATCACACCGGTGTGATTAGAACGGTCAGTACATCACGTGATCAACTGCTAAATTCAAACGAGCTTTCGCGCGTTGGCTGGCGCTGAGCCAGAGACGGACACACTCAGTGCTGTCACATATCACAACTATTGAGTGTTTTCAACCACATAATGTTTATTTTAGGTTTCTGACATTTAAATACACATAAGTACTAGCAAAACAATGATTTTTAGTTTGTAAAATACACACTGATGTCTATGGAAGCGGCAATAATAATCCTTTCCATTATAATAAGACAACACATTTTATTCATATCAGATACACATTGTGTAAGTAGCTTTACATTTGACCCTAGTCTTCTCCCAGTTCACCGGCCACTTACTTTCATGTATTTCGTGAGAAGTGGAGGAACTGACGTGTTGTAAATCCAACAGATCCGATTCTCTGAACTGTACAACAAACTAAAATGGCACCGCCCATTGTGAATACAGCTCAACTAACGCAATCGTTATAAAGATGTTTAAACAACAAAACCCATCCACTTGCACATATTTGACAATCGGAATATCAGTGTTTCATGCTATAGCTAATACATTTGTGAATATTTTTAATAAAAAAGGAAAAATGACATAAAAGCAGATCATAATTCATTCAGCGCTGTGTTGTGGTTGCGCTGTGTCACGTGACAAGCAATGACTCGTCACCATGGAAACATTAAAGTGACAAGTTCTAAATAGCGGTCGCCTTGAAAAACTCTGGGGGGTCAGTTAGAATATTTTAAACTTACGTATGAAAGGGTTAAAGGCCGTGATACACCAAGCCCACGATCAGACAAAGTCAGGCCATTGTTGAGCCCAGTTTTTGCGGTGTGATCCACACCGTTGGCACTAGAAGAACCGTTGATGGCTTTTTGGCCAAGACACCAAGTTGAATCAGCTGCAGAGCCCAAGGTACTGTAAGACAGATCACTCTGATTGGCTGTTCAGTTAAGGAAACTGAGGCCCTGTTTACACCTGGTATTAAGATGCGTTTTGGTCGATCGGATCACAAGTAGACGAGAGTGACACATTCATACCCATTTACACTTGGTCATTTTATTCCACTTTCTACGACTTCTGTCCGGATTTCTTTGAGGAGAGGGTTTATGGGCAGGTAAAATGTATGGGCTTTTTCAGATCTTTTGATCTAATGGATAAAATAAGCTTGAGCAATATACATATGAATGCGCCCGGAGACGACAAAAAAACATATGAAGAGCATCAGCTTTCGTTTCTGCTCTGACAGCTGCAAGCTGTGAGTGTGTGTTAGAAATCAGGAATGGTGAGAAAACATTTTGCTTGTTATGTTTTTCATCTTCACACCAAAAGCCAAAGTCTAACCAAGCCTCAGTCTGGCTAGCATGCTTCCCATAATGTTTACGCATTAGGTCAGTAGGTGGAGAGAAGACGGTCTTTTGTGGCTATTCGAGTGCATTTGACCACATGAGTGTTTTACGCATTTTCGACTACCTCTGGAAGTCGTCGAAATTGGACAAGCTCAAAACTATTTAGACCCCATTTACAGCTATATTTAGAGTCATCTGTTGTGATCCGATCGACCAGAATGCATCTTAGTATCAGGTGTAAACAGGGCCTGAGAAGAAAAACGGACTTGACTAAAGCAAGAAAATGACAAAGTCAAGAGGGCACAAAAGAAGGCTCTTCTGGTTTCCCTTTTTAAATGACAAATACAGACTACTGACACCTGCTGGTATGGAGAGTTATTTCATCTCGCACGGGCGCAGAATGTTTGTCCTAGTTGGCTGTAGTGTTTGCGGTGTGTTCAACTTTTTGGCCCAGACACAACTAACGTGAGGCGACACTGCAGTCAGCTTTAAACGCTGCAAGTTCTTTGATGTCGGTTTGATATGTCTGGGCCTTTATGTGGGTGGTCCACTTGTAGTGACCTTTGACTTCTGTGTCCCCTTCAGCCCCTTGTGTGCCTCAGAATGTGCTGACAATCATTGAGTGTCCATCTACTGTTCTCAACATTACCTGGCAACAGAGAGGTCAAGCCCATCACTACCACGCCACAGTGAGAAGCAGTGATGGAAAAGTGCTGGGGTGTGACTCTAATGTAACCTTCTGCCAAGTACCTCACATTCTTTGTGGCCTGACTTACAACGTGACAGTGGCTGCCTATAGTCAAACCTGCAACAGTTCTCAAAGCTCTGTGCAGCATGTCACCTCAGGTACCTGTGAAAGATATCATATAGATATGCATACATAGATTTAATATTTGGATGTCTCATACATGTCTTTTCGGGATTCCTCAGCTCCCTGCCCACCAGATGATTTATTTGCAGTCTTGGACTGTACATCAAACACTGTCTCTGTGTCCTGGGACTCTAGTGTAGATGGTGTCCTCTACATTGCAAAGGCCTTTTATTCCAATAACGACCACAATTACTACATGTGTAACACTACAAAGACCAGCTGTGACATCACTTTGACCTGTGGGAGAGATTATAATCTGACTGTAGTGCCAGTAAGGGATGGCTGCACTGGGGCAAATGCTCCAGTCCAGTATTTTATGGCAGGTTAGTCACATTTATTGCTATTTTAATGCATCATATTGTTTATCTGTATGTCTGTCACAAATTTGACTTTTGGGATGTGTGTTTGTGTATAAAGCTCCTTGCGCTCCCCTCATGTTGGGCGTCGAGATGGACTGCCTGTCTGATTCGGCTTGGCTGACATGGGAAGAGTCAGCAGGGGCGGAGCTCTATATCGCCATGGCAACTGACAGTGATGGACAGGTGTACCAGTGTAACTCAACTGAAAACCAGTGTACAGTTGAACAGCTTCAATGTGGAAGATTCTACAACTTCAGCATCACTGCATCTAACAGTCAGTGCGACAGCCACTTGAGCAACACTATGGAATCTGAAACAGGTAAGAGAGCGAGACGGGAAGGTTTCCAGTGTAAAAAATATAACATCATAACATAATTGTCAGGGTTATGTTATGTTTTGTCTTTGTTTGATTCATCCTATTCACCTGTCCCTCATTAATTATCGCGTTAGCTCCTTTGTTTTCCCTTGTACTTAAGCCCTCAGTTTCTGTCAGTTCTTTGTCCTGGATTGTTTAGACTCCCATGTTCAACGTCAATGTGTATGTGGTTGTGTTACCTATGAGTTACAGCTACCCACCATGACAATAATAAGATAATAATTATAATCCTGTCTCTTTTTCCCTTTCAGCCCCCTGTCCACCTCAGAATGTGGTCACATCAGTGGGGTGTGACTCTGGTATGGTGAGTGTGTTGTGGGATGAGAGTATTGGCGCATTGAGCTACACTGCAACTTTGGAGCGTACAGATGGAGAGACCACCTGCTGCACGGCAAACTCCACTTCCTGTGAGGTCACTTCCCTTCCCTGCGGCCAGATGTACGTCCTGACGGTCACTGCTGAGGGACGGACATGCAACAGCTCTCAGAGCATTGAGGTCATCGTACGGTCAGGTAATACAAACTGACCATTTAACCCTGTTACCAATGCTTCTTTGAGAAAATTAATACAAAATATTAAATAAATTTGATATGTGTATATTTTATTTGTATTTACCGTAACTGTTACTGTAATTTGCATGTTCATTAAATCTTTGTTGGTAGAAAATCAATCAAACATCAGAGTAAACTCAATTGGTGTGCCATATTTTACTAACAGGATTGCAAAGTTAAAGAGATAAAAAAAATAAGATTATAGAAAGTCAAATGTGATAAAAGGCTAGGCACCTCCTTCCACTTACTCGAGACATTTTTATTCTTTTTTGAAGAGTTTGAAACTCTATTTTGTACCATCTCTGTGAAAAATGCTATATAGCCTCTGGATGCTCTTTCAGTCATTAAGGTGTATTTCAACCCACAGTTCCCTGTATCCCGGAGAGTCTGGTGTCCAGTACAAGCTGCAGTGATAATGTAGCCACCATGTCATGGATGAGCAATGAAGTTGGTGAGCTCTACGTGGTCAGGGCCATCAGCAATGACGGGCTTCACCTCGACAGCTGCTCAGGGTTTGGTCAGTCATGTGATCTTACAATGCTGAAGTGTGGTGTGCCATACACTGCCACAGTAATAGCACAAGACAGCATCTGCTCCAGTCCACCCAGTCAAGCTGCTCCAATCAGGACAGGTTTGTGTGATTTTATTGCAATATGCATTGTAAATGCTGATGAAGCAGACGGTGCGGAAAAATCTGCCGTAGTTACTCACGACATACCTAACCTTTTCTTGTTCCTAATCACTCCATTTTACTGACAGTCACTTCTCTCATGTTCAGTGCCCTGTGTGCCGGATTATGTGACCGCTAATGTGATCTGCCAAGGGAATGGCCTGTCCGTGTTCTGGCAGGAGAGCGCAGGAGCAGGATCTTACACGGCTATGCTTGAGGACAGTTATGGCCATTTCACCAACTGTCAGAGCATGAACGACACCACCTGTACAGTTAACAGACTCGCCTGCGGACAGACCTACCATGTCAGTGTGATAGCATCAGACGGATACTGTGACAGCTCGCCCAGTGCCGTCATTGACGTAGATTCAGGTAGAAAGCAATGAGGACAGATTTACACAGACACACCAGTCAAATTCGCCCAAAAGATTCTGTTGTAAATTATTTGCATCCAGAATTCTCATTCTCACTGGGTCACACTCCCCATAGTATGTTGAATTGAAATTTGAATAGGAAAAATGTACTGAATAGCAATTTAAAGATATTCAACACAGTCAGTCAAGGAACAGACCAACACGTTTCGCATTTCTGTATCATATTACATTAAAAAGAAGAAAAAAACACTTCTGTGAATTTCTGCCTTTTAGATATGTTTAAAATTTGGTAATTCTTTTTGGAATTTAATTTGTAATTCAGTTCTGAATGGCGTGTGCTGGTACACAAGTCAAACAGTTGTTAATGATTAATGTTAATGGTGCCATGGCAGAATCAAAAACTTTTCTAGGCCTGTAACATTTCTTTGAATTGCTAAAAAGTTCATGACTGGAGTATGCCAATTATATTCCAACTATTTAGTTTTAGAATTTAGAACTGTTCTTATTACAACGTTTACTTCTGTGGAAAAAGTACCATTAAATGTATCAAATCTTCTCTCTCACACATAAACGATGCAAAATACAATTTGGCATTCTATCCCCTATAGATGCAGTGAAATTTTCAAAAAGTTAATCTGGACCCTGCTTTTTGGTTCCTTAGTGTTTTTGATGTAGCATGTCATTTGTCTGTATTTCAGCTCCGTGTATGCCTCGTGACATTCGGGCACTAATAGACTGTCAATCTGGTACGGCTACATTGTCATGGCAGCCAGGCACTGGGGCAATGCAGTACATGACCACAGCAGTGGGTGAATCGGGTCATGTACTCACCTGTGAAAGCAACAACACCAACTGTGAGTTGACAGGACTGGCCTGTGGAGAGAGCTACAACGTCACTGTGTTAGCAGAAGGACAGACCTGCAGCAGTGTTGCAACCATGAGTGGACAACTGAAGACAGGTGAGCAAAACTACTCAGAACACCTCCTAGAATACTCCCTTAGCAATACTTGAACAAACTCCCAGAACAATCCAGCAACCCCACAGCAGCACGTTAAAAACACCTCGGAGCACCTCAACAACCACATATCTACCCACAACACTGAATTACATTGGCAACTACCCACAACATCACCCTAACAAATACCTAGTAATGCCCTAGAAACCATCCACAATGCCCTCTCAGAACACAGCAGTATGTTAAAACCTACTCAGAACACCTCAACAACTGTTTTAACAATTTCCTAGCAATTTCCCACAATACCAGGATCTACCTAGTAATGCCCTAGAAACCACCAGAAAAGGCTTTCAGACACCTAGCCCCTATTTATTGGTATTAAGAAGTGTTTTCGTCAATCAGACTACAATTGGACAACACTAAATTCAGGTGTAAACGTAGTCGAAAGTGGACAAGCACAAAACGTTTTAGACACTTTCTAGAGGTAGTCGAAAATGCATTCGACCGGATTGCTTACATGGTGTAAACGCTCATGTGGTTGAATGCGTTTAAACAGCCACAAAAGACTACTCTCCGCCTACTGACCTAATGAGTAAACATAATGGGAAGCGCACTAACCAAACAGGATTTAAACTTTGTCGAATGAAGACCTAAGTTTGGTTTGAAGACGAGAAGTTTGGTTCTCTCACCATTCCTGATTTCTAACACACTTAGTGTGTTCAGTGTGATCTTGGAGCTGTCAGAGAAGAATCGAAAGCTATATTTTTCTATTTTCTCAGGCCGTTCATTTGTAAATTGTGCAGGCTTATTTTGTCCATTAGATCGAAAGATCTGAAAAAGCCCATACATTTGCCCGCCCATAGACCCTCTTCTTGAAGAAATCAGGACAGAAGGGGAAGGGGTGGAAAGTGGACAAAAGAGATAGATTAAAACACCAGGTGTATACAGGAGTGTGTCTCCCTCGTCTACTTGTGATCCGATGGACCAAAACGCATCTTAATACCAGGTGTAAACAGGGCCTTAGCAATCATCCTGGCAATCACCCAAACCATCATTACAACTGCACTGAAGTGCTCTGAAAGCCACTCAAAACACCCACAAATTGCATAGCAGCATCCTAGCCACCACTCTCAACATCCTAACAAGCGCACAACAGCATGCTAAAAACACTCAGAAACCTTATCAGTCAGTTGTAAATGCCATGGAAACTACACCTAACGTCCTTGCAATACTATAATACTGTATTTTGCACCATGATAATTCATTTCTTTCTCTTCATTATGAGCTTAGGTCCCTGTGTACCTCAGCATGTTGAAGTGCAGTACGGCCTGTCTATCGGCCAGTTGTCCTGGGACAGGAGCAGAGGTGCTACCAGATACACCACACAGGCTGCCACTGATCTGGGATCAGTGTTGTCCTGCTCCACCAGTGACACCTCCTGTGCCCTCTACAATGTGTCCTGCAGTCAGACATATGACATCATTGTGACAGCACACAACAACGTCTGCCAAGGAGCTGCTGTATCTGCATCAACTACTCTAAACACAGGTGCGTTCAATTTGCCATTATCCCAATGATTTTAGTGCTTTATGCGTCCAACAACTGACTGTGTGTGCTTTACCAGAACCCTGCCCCCCCCAGAACGTGCAAACCCATCTGAATTGCTCAAGTGATGTAGGGACTGTGTCTTGGGAAGAGAGTTTGGGGGCGGTGGCATACGTGGCTTTCCTGGAGGGTCGTAATGGTCAAAGCCTGTCCTGCTACACGACAAGCTCCAGCTGCAGTGTGACCGGGTTGATCTGTGGCACTGTTTATAACACCCATGTACGAGCCATTGGAGGAACTTACAACAGCACAGACAGTGAGACAGTTCTTCTCACATCAGGTTAGGTTTTTTTTCTTGCTTTCCATTTTAACGCCATGCCAGCTTCTATGGCTATATTCATGGCAAGAGCCAGGTTTAGTTTTTCAAAAAAATAAATATATATATTTTCCTAAAAACCTTAATACTACATTTGGATCTACTTGGTTTAAAACCTTTTCAAAAGTATTAAAAAAAGTTCCTTAAATGGGTAAAAGTAATACAGTCTGATAAAATATGTTTAATGGATAGAAGGCATCTAACAAATCAGGAACCATATACATTCTGTAATGAATCCAATGGAGGCAAGTTGAACTTAGTGATGGGCGATTTCAAAACACTGCTTCATTAAGCTACGAAACCTTTACAAAACTTTTGTTTCGAAACAGTGGTTCGGAGCATGGATCAAACTGCCAAAGTTTTGTGATTTCAGTAAACGAGGCTTTGTTACGTCATAACCGTTCCGGGGGGCGATATCATGAATTATGTGGATTCACTGAGTTTCACCCCCCCAGTGGCAAACCATTGAACAAGTGTTTATGGGTTTTTACCTGATCTCGGATCAGTTTTATACATTTGTACATGTTTTAATTAGACATTAGTATAATTAAAAGGAATTATAGTAGTTAATCATCTCTAATTGGCCTGTTTAGCCATGCCATCCATGGAATAAACAAAGCAAGCCCTAAAAATTGATAAAAGAACACATATTGCACAGATACTTTTAATCTTAATAGATGATTAGTTAATTGCATTTGATAGATTTTACTTTCAATAAAACATTTGGCCTGAGTTTGTGTTGCATTTACACTGTTCTGACCAGTAGAATCACCAGCACGTGGCGTTTCAAGCTCTTTGAAACACCGAATCATTTTGCGAAGCAATTGGTTCAATTGATTCAAAGCTTTGAAAAGCTTTGTCTCTCCTATCACCAAGTTCAACTGAACTCATGTGCAGATGTATTTAACAAAACAAATGCAAAATTAAAAAAGACTAGAAATATGAAATGAACTTTAACAAACAAACCAAACAAACAAACAAACAAACAAACAAACAAACAAACAAACAAACAAACAAACAAACAAACAAACAAACAAACAAACAAACAAACAAACAAACAAACACAACAACAGCAGTGAACATTAACAAAGTTAGACACCAGACAACTGGAACATGGGGGCTATATATACCCAAAGACTAATGACTTAACAAGACACACCTGAAATCAATAAACAATAAACCAATGACAATACAGAACAGAGAAGCACATGATTAGAACAACCAATGGAAACAGAACAATGAAGCAAGGGGAACACATGAGTCATGACATAAACAGGAAACATGACTTGGAGAATTGAAAATAAAAGACAAGAAAATGTATGCACTTGAAAAGTCATGGTTGCAATCCGCCATAAAACTAAAAGGAGAAGAACAAAAACAGACATGACACATTCTTTGGTATAACAATAGGAATTTGTCTCATGTGTAAATAAAAGAGCGCTGTGCTGCCTACTGACAGCTGCAGATATATATATATATATATATATATATATATATATATATATACCACAGTATAAGTTTTAAAATGTGTATATATATATATATATATATATATACCACAGTATAAGTTTTAAAATGTCTACTATTATAATGTCATACTGCCCGGCCCTAAGTGTCCATTACGACTGAACAGACTTGTGATTAGCCGCTGTATCTTTGTGTCTAGCCCCCTGTCCACCAGTTTCCAGCTCAGTCACTGTCAGCGTGATCTGTGATGATGCAACAGCATTGTTCAGCTGGGCCTGGAGTGGCGGAGCTGCGTCCTATGAGCTCACTGCCATCAGTAACAACGGCTACATCGCCACCTGCATCTCTCAAGAGAATTACTGTAATATCAGCAAGCTAGCCTGCGGACAGACTTACAAGGTCAGGCTCACAGCAATCAATGATGGATGTCAGGTTACAGAGGAGACGGAAGTGGCCTTCCAAACACGTGAGTTGACATTTTTATTTGCAAAAGGGACGAAACACTTGCAATGTAACTGTAGAAAAGGAATATAGCTCATAACTGGACTAATCAAATTTACCTATTTTGTCCTTTGAACTCTAGGCCCTTGTGCTCCTTTGCATGTGAACGTAGACTTTCAGTGCCAATCTAGAGCAGCCGTACTGACCTGGGAGCAAAGGGATGATGTGCTATACTACCTTGCTAGCGTCACCCTCAGCACAGGAGAAGTGGCTACAGTTTGTAACTCTACAACTGACAGCTGTGAAATGAGTGGGTTGAGGTGTGGAGTGGAGTACGCCTTCACCGTCTCGGCCTACAGTAGATATTGCCACAGTGACGTCAGCAGCACTGTACACATTCAAACAGGTAGATCATTCTATACTTCAAATTTCATTTTTGTTATCTAGTAGTGGACAAATTAATGTCCGGCCTAGGAAATTTGTCATCTTAACCCTAAGATATTACAAAAAAGAATTGTTAAAGATTTCGTAAACAAATTGCGTAGTTGTGCTTAGAGTCAATTGTTTTATTTGTGAACACAATGAAACATGCCAAATTGTGTGGGCATAATTTTTGACCAGGCTGTCATACAAAGAAATTATGAACGCAAACACAACAGAACCAATGAAATATTAATTACTGATTATGTTGTAGTCATTTTATGCTTTTTCTTGTGAGCCTTTTTTTTTTTTTTTTTTGATTTTTTTACAGAGTAAAATATAACTTGTAGCTGTAGTTTGCCTTTTTTCCCAAATAATTTTGTTAGATCAATACCTGAACCAAATTTTGTGTTTTGTTCTTCCCTTATATATGATCCTGAGTTGACACATGGCCACCAAGTGTATATAAAGCATAGGTAGCCAAATCCCGTGGCCTATTTCACAAAGCCAGTTTTAGTGGCCATGTAAGGTTTTATTCTTGGTAAAAGATTGCAAATTAAAACTGGACCAATAACTTGTTTGCAAAGTGACACATATTTGATGCAACAAAACCCCTCTATTTCTTGAACCAAATTAAAGTGGTTCACAGTGAAAGCATTTTAGAAATGAAATTGCCAGACTTCCCTGCTGAAAAATCGAGCATTGCTCGTCCCTTGAGTTTACCCTGAGAGACCCAACCCTGAGTTGACAGACAACATTTATACCGAGTAATGTGAGCCTACTGTTGGAGGACAGCAGCACTCCAGGACCAACGTTGCCTATCCCTGCTCTACAGCGTGGCATACTGCAGAAACTTGTCATGTTTCTTTGACAAGCATGGGACCAAAAGATCCAGACTGTAGAAAACTCCATGTAGTCATTCACACTGGGACCTGTTTACACCTCTGTAGCAAAGTTCAAGGTTCACACTCAGATTTAGAAGGAATGAGACAGGGTCGACTGGACTGGGACTTGCACTTTATTAATACAAAATCAAAGAAAACAAACAAAAGTTACGCCACATAATCCTTCACCGTGGACTCAGCACGTTGTCTACAGCAACGTTCACAGAACAGACTCTTTCTTAGTTCACCCAGACGAATTCTCTTCCCGCTGTTTCTCCAGCTCTCAGTCCATACAAACAAACACTCTTTCCGCTGTTTCTCCAGCTCTTGTTCTCTGGGTAGGGTCCCAAGTCCTACTCTCTCTCAACTGGCTTACCGCTTTCAGGTGGCTTTTTTATGTCTCCGCACGGCAATCATTGCCAACGAGATTAGGTGTTTATCATTTCTCACTTAACCCACTTACTTGCCGCTCGCCTCCCAGCTCTCTCTCCCGTTGCAGCGGTCGCTGAACCATGCCCACCTCGCCACAACCTCATATCAAGATGCGTTTTGGTCGACCGAATCACAAGTGGATGACGCCGAATACAGATGTATACAGGTTGTAAAATGTTTTGAGCTTGTCCACTTTCGACCACTTCCAGAGGTAGTCGAAAACACATTCGACAGGATTGCTTTTGTAGTGTAAACGCTCATGGGGTGGAATACGTTCGAACAGCCATAAAATACTACCTACTCTCCTCCTACTGACCTAATGAGTAAACATTATGAGAAACGCGTTAGACAGACAGGATTTTAACTTTGTCGGCTGACAAATTTGGTTGAAGACAAAAAACGTACCAAGCACAATGTTCTCTCTCTATTCCTGATTTCTAACACACTCACAGCGTTCAGCTGGTCTTGCGTCTGTCAGAGCAGAATCGAAAGCTGATAATCTCCGTATGTTTTTCCGTCGTCTCCGGTCGCATTCATATGTAAACTGCGCAAGCTTATTTTATCCATTAGATCAAAAGATCTGAACAAGCCCATATTTACCCTCCCACAGACCCTGCCCTCGAAGAAATCAGGACAGAAGTGGTTGAAAGTGGACAAAAGAGACGGATTTAAAGTCCCTGTAAAGGCAATTCTAAAAAAAAATTATAAACCTATTATAAATGTTAGAAATGTATTGCTAAAACATATTACAAAGACTGTGAACTGTGAATTACTGGATTGTGGAGTTAGACCGTTAAACAGTTTTTCACCATTGCTATTTTCCGGATTTTTTGGGCGGGGCTAAAACGGGGCTTGATGACGCACTGGAGCCCCTGAGCTCGTGGACACGCCCCTGCTTGATGACGCACTGAGGCTGGCTCCTCCCCTAACAATAGAGCACATTCGCATCAGTTCGCCGCTCAATCGCGAGTTACTGTCAGTACTATTAGTTACTACAGCCTACAGTTTGCTAGCTAGCTATGCCTTCGACACGGAAATGCGTAGGCTACTACCTGGATGTGATCATGTACAAAACAGATCAGTGTCTTTATTTAAATTTCCTAAAAACGATCACATCAAGAAGAGGTGGATTATTTTTGTGAAGAGCCAACCTTGATGGAGAGGTGAGGATCACCACCAACACCCGCCTCTGTAGTGATCATTTTACACGGATAGTTTTATAAACTGTCGTCTGAGACAACTGGGATTCACTGATAATCCGCTGTTACTGGTGAACGGGGCCGAACCGACTATCTCCCGCCTCGGCCTTCATCTCCCCGTCCCGAAAGCAGTATCAGCTCATATCAGCGACGGCAGCTTTCCCACGAGTGGGCGTGGTTTCAGCGCAGCCAGCGGACACGCCCCCAGCGTTTGAGAGCAGAGAATACTGCTCATTTTTTCAAGATTTTGATAGCTTATTTTATGTACTTGCCGGCTTTTTTTATCATTCAAATTTGGCTGGGTGGCTAATAACACATTTTTTCTGTGGTGTGACAAACTCAGAACACATACTTAATTTTGACTTTACAGGGACTTTAAACACCGGGTGTTAACAGGAATGTTTCTCCCGTCTACTTGTGATCCGATGGACCAAAACACTTCCAAATACCAAGTGTAAACAGAGCCTGTAATAAATTGCAGAATTTCAAATTTTGTTGGAAATCTGTCCAACTGATTGTGTCTTCAAAAAGAATAAAAGCAGCAAGGGAGGAAGGGGGCAACGCAGTGAAGGGGGATCATTTAATGACTTAGTTTTCTTTGAATGACACTAATGAAACCTTTGCATTGTCTGTTTCTTCAGAACCTTGTCAGCCAACCCAACTGACAGTTTCAGGATCATGTGATAATAACACAGTTCACTTGAACTGGAATCACAGCAGAGGTGCATTGAGTTACTCAGTGCTTATCGCAAGCAACCTAGGATATGCCGACTCATTCCAGACATCTGAATCGATGCTAACAGCGGAGCTTCTCTGCGGACAGACCTACACCTTCACAGCAGTGGGGGGAAATGATGTCTGTGACAGCATACCAAGCACTCCTGCCCATCTTACGACTGGTATGACCCAACACTCATAAAGGCTGTACTAAAAGGCCGATCTTACAAGTGACAAAATTGCCACAGAAAAGGTTTCTGACATTTATACAACATTTGAGCAGTGTCATTAGGTTGTGTATCAATCACTGCTTTTTTTCTATAGCCCCATGTGTGCCATACAACATTGAGACCTTTGCAGAGTGTGAGACTAACCTGGGTGCTGTCAGCTGGGCTGGCAGTGATGGCGCAGATATTTACACCGCCATTGCCGAAGGACAGGATGGCCACACGCACATTTGCATAACAAATACAACTTTCTGTATTTGGGAGGAACTGCATTGTGGGGAAATTTACGTTGTCCAGGTCATTGCCAACGCACAAATCTGCAGCAGTAATCCCAGTAAAAGCACAATCATCAACATGGGTGAGTTGCTGATAAAAATAAAGGTATAATTATATGAAGGTCAATTTTAAATGAAACAACTTTCTAGAAATGGCTAATCGAGATTGCCTGCATTGTGTATAGCTCCATGCATCCCTCAGAAACTGGTGTCCTCCTTTGACTGTGGCATGAGAGTGGGTTCCCTCACCTGGGAAGCAAGTGAAAATGCTTCGATGTACCTGGTGTCTGCAGAATCTAGCAGTGGTCACCGGGTCGAACTCTCCACCAATAACACAAGTGCACAGTTCTCGGAGTTCAAATGTGGTCAGCCTTACTTTCTGACTGTGCTAGTTGTGGGACATGTATGTAGGAGCCCCCCCAGCAACGCTTCAGTACTGCAGACAGGTTAGGACTTTCTTACACGCACCCAAATACATGGTGCCAAAAGAAGTACGCAACTCTTTTGCTTTCGAAAGGACAAGACAGTCTTGACTATAGGCATAACAATGCCACACTTGTTGAATGACATGGATTATGTCATTGTGTCTTTTTCCAGAGCCCTGCACTCCCACATCCCTCTTTGGCTTTAATGACTGCATCTCAAATATCGCTACAGTATCCTGGGAGCCAGCTGATGGTGCAGAATACTACACCGCAACAGTACAAGGCCCAGATGGGCCTTTGGGAACATGCATGTCCTGGACAGCGAGCTGTGGCATGCCCAAACTGTCCTGCGGCAATACATACAATGTTAGCGTGATTGCCTCCAGTCGCCAATGTAACTCAACACCCAGTGCGCTGAGTGCTTTTAACACAGGTAATGCATGCTAACCAACTTCAACATAAACGTTAGACACAAATGCACAAACCTCAGCATAGGTATTGTTCTGGTAACTGGCATTGCGTGATTTTGTTCCTGCGCACTGTCAGAGCATTTACTTGTCTTGATCCCAGTACTGAACCTGGTAATGGTATTATGGTTGGATCCCGGGATCAAATTTTTTAGATTTAATATGCATTTACATTTTTTTCAGTAAAGTCAACAAACAAGAACAACTCTCTCTCTTTTGCAGTGCCCTGTGTTCCTACGGGAGTGTCTGTGGTGCTGGACTGTGCCACTGCTGAGGCACGTGTGTCCTGGAACGCAAGCATGGGGGCGCTGTACTACACTGCTTACGCCTGGAGCAGCCAATTCAATTTCATATCCTGTAGTAGCACTGGGCCTGTTACACATTGCAGTCTTAGTGATCTCATCTGTGGAGATGATTACACTATTCAGGTGATTGCTGTTGGAGATGAATGCTCCAGTTTGCCCAGTCAGACAGAACACTTCCACACAGGTACAGTTGTCTAGTTTTGGTTTTGTTGTTCAAGATGAAAGAAATCGGTTCTGTTATTATTTTTCTATTATATAGTTCTTATTTGTGTAACATTATATTTTTGTTTCCTGTAGTTCCCTGTGCCCCAAAAGTTACTTCTACACAACTGGACTGCTACACTGACACTGTCCTGCTGCAGTGGACTCCCACCAATGGGTCTGTTTCCTACACTGCTGATGCCAGGACACCTGGGGGGCTGATCTCCACCTGCTCCAGCAACTCCACTAACTGTGAACTGAGGGGACTAGCTTGTGGACAAACATACAATCTTACCATGGTATCATTTGATGGACATTGCCACAGCCAACCTGGCACAGCTCTGGCAGTTGCATCAGGTATGAAAGAGGAAATTAATTAAAATACATCACCTACATGTAGCAATATAGTAATCATTTTTCAAGAGTCATTCTCAGGGATGTCCATATTATTGGCTACTAGTATAATTAAAGGGTTAGTTCACCCAAAAATTTTAATTATCCCATAATTTACTCACCCTCAAGCCATCCTAGGTATGACTTTCTTCTTTCAGCCAAACACAATCGGAGTTATGTAAAAAAAATATCCTGATAAAAAAAATGATTTAGCAGTAACCTAATGAAATGATTGTATGCTCATTGTTTTACTGATTTCTGTAGTTTTGGGACATTGCTTTTTAGTTATCTCTTTCTGACCTCTTTCACTCTCTCGAATAGTTCCCTGTCCACCTCAGAGAGTGGTGTCAAATTTGCTCTGCTCTTCAAACTCTGCCCATGTGCAGTGGAATCCCGATACGGGGGCAGAATCGTATGAGGTTCATGCCATCAGCCCAGGTGGCCAGATGACAGGATGCGACACCACAAATACTTCCTGTTTTGTGCCTAACCTTGAATGCGGTTCCATTTACAACATCAGCGTGCTTGCCATTGGCCACCACTGTAATGTGTCAAAGAGTGCGATCACAACACTTCATTCAGGTAGGTGACCTCTAATAAAGCAGTTTTAAAAGTTTTCCTCATGAAAGTGACAGCATCTTCCACCGCAATTGTACAATAACCCAAATATCAATTCCCATTTTGTCCCCAGTGCCATGCATTCCCAACCAGATTCAGGCAAACCTGAGCTGTGAATCTGGTGTGGTTGATGTGTCCTGGCAGCCTAGCCAAGGAGCTTTCTCTTACTCTGCTGTCGCTCAGGGCAGCGGGGGCTTTGCGTCATCATGCAACAGCACCAGCACCACATGTGAGTTCACTAATCTACTTTGTGGACTCACATACAGCATCAGCGTGACTGCCTCCGGCCAAACGTGTACCAGCGCACAGAGTCATAGCGTAGAGCTGGACACAGGTAGGATGAATGTACACACACAATTCACAAATATATCCATCCTTTTCCATTCCTATCATTATATTTATGATCTTCTTGTTTGCGATTTAACAGTTCCATGTAAGCCAACGGGAATCATTACTGAAATGGAGTGTGGCAGCCACACAGGTGTAGTGTCATGGGAACAAGGAGAGCACGTTGCCTCCTACCTGGTCCTCGCATCCAGTCCAGATGGGCACCAAACACATTGCAGCAGTCCCACCTCCAAGTGCAAATTAGACAGCCTACATTGTGGCCAAGCCTATAACCTCACAATCACTGCCCAGGACAGCCACTGTGACAGCAAAAATGCCCTTTCAACATTACAGTCAGGTTAGGAATTTTCCCCTAATACACTTTCATCAACATGCAATCACACAAATGGAGAATATGACAGTGTTTCCTGCACTGCTGTTCAATGGCAGCACTGGGCCACCATCAGATCTACAGATAGTAGGGCTGTGTTCAAAATCGCCCCCTATACCCTCATTCACTATCCCCTACATTACTCCACTACTATAGTCCACTCGAAGGAGTGAATGAATGCGAGCGAGTGAATTCAGACACTGAATTTAGCAAATTGGCAGCTCCAGTAGTAATGAAAAGATTTATCATGAACTCTGTCATGGAAACTATGTATAAACCAATTAATTAAACAATTTAAATTGAATCAATTAAAAAGGAATTTATACCAGTATGTTATTACGCTGTAGCCACATTGGACCAGCGATTTGTATAGTGGATGGAGGGATGATTCATCTACGGGCAACCATCTTCCGGCGAGACACAGGAATTCATTTGGCGCAACTCTCACATTGCATTATGGGTATTCTCTAGCCGTTGAGTGTACATCAGCTGTACATTCATTAATGCGGTGCATTATGGGATTTAATGAGTGCACTCGATAACGTCCACTGTGGTTTCGGACACCACTACAAATGGCTGTCCTCTCAAATAGTGCCCTATTTAAGGCTATGGGGGCGATTTCAAACACAGCCTAGCTTTTCTGACGTAATCGGCTAATGTCAGATATCTTTGTTTGTTGACAAACCCAAATGAACTTCTCTATGCATCAATGCTTCATCTTTCTCCTCTTCCTCAGTTCCATGTCCACCTATTAACGTGCAAGCATCTCTCGTTTGCCTGTCTAACTCTGCGGCTGTTACGTGGCAAAGTACCAGTGGGGCGCTGTCCTACCAGGCTGAGGGCATCACTGTAGACGGCACCCATACGGCCAACTGCAGCAGCAGCGGCACGACTCACTGCAACCTGGAGCATCTGCTCTGCGGACGCACATATAATGTGTCTGTGCTGTCCATGGACCATGCATGCAGCAGTGAAGGGAGTTTGTTCACACAAGTGAATACTGGTGAGTAGCACACTCAGACTGTTAAAATGCACACTTTATGTTGAAGGTGATTTTTAAAGTAAGCCATTTGTAGGTTGAGTTTTTGAAAAGTGTAAACCAGTCTCCAGCCCTACTGCTGGAGAACTTCACTCATGCAGAGTTTAGCCCCAACCTGAATCAAACACACCTGAACCAGCAAATAAATGTGTTTGCGGTTACTTGGAAATTACAGGCAGGTGTTGTTGGAGCAGGGTTGGAACTGATTCTTCAGGAAGGTCACTCTCTAGGAAAAGGGTTGAAAACCCCTAGTGTAATCACTGTGGCACTTTCAAAGCAGCCATTTCTTAAAAAAAACATAACAACATGGTAACATCCACTTCGAGCACCTTAGAAATGCATCCTGGCAGCCACCATCAAGAACAGATGTATGAAAAGTGCTTTTCTTTTTTTAGCGCCCTGTCCACCTCAGGCCGTTGATGTGCGGGTGAACTGCTCTGCTGGCTTCATGACTGTCACATGGGCAGCCAATCCAGATGCAGAATCTTTCCATGTGAGAGCAGCGAGCAGTGGAGGAGCTTTCATGTCATGTGATTCCACTAGCACCAGCTGTTCAATCCCTGGCTTGCCATGCGGACAGTCATATTCTCTCACTGTGACATCTGTCAGGGGTGGCTGTGAGAGCCAGCCCAGCACTGCTGTCAACGTTACCTCAGGTAACTTTCACAACAACACAACATTACCACGATATATGATGCAGATATTAGTGATGCGCAGATCACGGTTATATCCGTGGATAATCTGTGAGTCGGGTGGGCCAAGTAATAAAATATAACCTTCTGAATTAATTGCGGTTGGATGAGATAAATCATTAATGATGGAAATATTAACGTGTTTAAAACAAGCGGCAACCTTCCGGTCTCTTTCTTGAATCGAACACGGAAGTGACTTAAACTGCAATTCATTGACTGACCTCTAGTGACAGGCTCCAAAAGAGAGTCAATCCAATATAATCCCTATGTTAAAATGTCCAACTTTATCATGACAACTGTGAGGGGGGTGAATTTTTATAACTCATCCGTTTTTTATTTCATTAAGCCTTAAAGTTCTGCATAATTAAGGGCGTGGCCACTTGACTGACAGGTGGATTGCCGCTGCTGTCACTACTAGCCGTTTGTCTGCTGTCTGTTAGCGTCACCTCAGCTAATACGCCTCTTTGCCCATTTTCGTTTATCCGGGAGTGACGCGCTGCCAAGATGGCGGTGGCCGGCTCCACCCACTTTGGGCTTCAAAAATGCTCTTCAGAAACCTACGGGTGACATCACGGACACTACGTCCATACTTTTTTAAAAGTTTATGGTTTAAAGCTTATTGTTTCATCAGGCACTAATTTGCAGACTCTCATTAAGTGCAGGGCAAATCAGATCCGAGAGAAATTTCTAAAAAGAAGAATTAAAAACTAAAGAAAGGAAATAAAATTATAATGTGGGGGCGTTTTAGTGAAGTAGCTGGTTATCAGGACGAATCAAGAGCTGGGTATGATAGCCTGAATGTAACAGCTGTTTGTATATGACAATAAGCTAAAAAATTTGCTTATATCCAGCCTTTGCTTGGGCTGGACATATTTGATTTCTTGTGTGTGTGTGTGTGTGTGTGTGTGTGTGTGTGTGTGTGTGTGTGTGTTTGGGAAGTTACAGTGATAAAAACTGTGACATTCCAATTGGAGTTCAGGCTATTAAGGAAATGTGATTTTGACAAAGAAGAACTTTTACTTTAAATAAATGTCCATTTGAAACATCAGTGTAACAGGCAACAGTGCCTATGTCAGTGTAACAGGCATATGTTACCATCTCATCACGCCTAACACTGATAATTAGAATAATTTTAATGTGATGATCGGGTGGGGTCGGTGTGGATATCTAAATCAGAGAAAATCATAGGTTCGGGTAGGTGTCGGGTGGTTGATTTATTTTTAACAGCGGATTCGGGATCCACACATCTCTAGCAGATATATTCATAAAATGATAACAGCACACAATGGACAGTTATCAGCTCATGTTACGAAGCCAAATGCCAACTGATTAATTCCTCCTTGTAACCTGTACAGTACATATGGAGGCCCTAAAGGGACATGGTGGTGGAAAAAATATGAGATGGGAGGAAAGAATATATGTCAATGCTTTTGCGTTCTCTAGCAAATAACTTAAAAGGTTTGGGAGCGAATGCAAAGTTTCTCGGGGTAAAGTAAAACTTTTGTGAGAGAACGCAAAAGTGTATTTTTTCCCACCACTTAGGGGCTCCGTATGTACTGTACCATGTTAAAATCTATTTAAGACAAGTCATTTCACTCGGCGGCCATCTTTGAAACGCCTCTCAGGCAGCAAGGGCAGCTCCTATCTCTTTGAATGGGGAAACATCAAATTCTCTGAAACTTTTCACCAATGAAATCACCAATGAAATCTGACAACAACTGTCTTATAAATGTTGTATCTAAACGCTTGAATCATGACAGAAAACAACATTGTTCAGGCTGGATCAAGCTTATGCGCAGTGAAACCGCGTCTGACTGTTTCTATAGGAACCGGAGCTTCTAACGGCTGCAGTATAGAGCGAATTATGTGCCAAAATTAAACAAACAAATCCAGCATTTTGCAAACAAACTCGATCTGCTTTGCAAAGGAAAACTCGACTCGCAAACAAACAGAAAGCAATTTGCAAAAACAAAGGTCAATTTGAGCGAAGGCAGATTTTCTCACAAATGCAGTTGAGTAACTTCCTCTTCTAAAACAGCAGATGGCGCTAAAATAGGGGATTAATTTAGTGCTAGTCTCCCGGGAGAAGCACTGATTTGAAACGCGCTTGCCTTTGCCTACAGCTGAGGAAAAAGTTACTGTCTTACTTTATCTATAATAAACATCTTGAGGTTTTATTGCTAAATGTTTATTACATATCTAGACAGAAATCCACATTAGCACTTAGTAACACTTGGGTCGGCGCCAAGGGCATTCACAAGTTACACACAGTAAATCTGCCTGGACGCATTTGTGAGAAAATCTGCACTTTCACTCAAATTGACCTTTGTTTTTTTGCAAATTGCTTTCTGTTTGTTTGCGAGTCGAGTTTTCCTTTGCAAAGCAGATCGAGTTTGTTTGCGAGTCGATTTTTCCTTTGCAAAGCAGATCGAGTTTGTTTGCAAAATGCTGGATTTGTTTGTTTAATTTTGGCACATAATTCGCTCCATACTGCAGTGACACGACGACTTTACCAATCGCCGATTGGCTCTTATTTTGAAGGCGGGACTTATTCTGCCATATTGAGCGTTGCACTTTTCCCCATTAAAAACAATACGAGTGACACGTCTTGTGTAATTCTATAGTCTTTGACCATATGTACTGTACTGTCACAGAATGCTGTTAATTAACCGCTGTTAATTTTTGCTGCAAAGGATGTCTTTGTGGAAATGCCCATTGATCCTAGCAAGCTAACATATTTAATTTGCATGTCTTTAGCTCCTTGTGTTCCGCAAGGAGAGGCAGGAAACCTGGACTGCGTTACGAACTCAGCCTGGGTGACGTGGTTACAAGCAATGGGGGCGGAGTCTTACTCTGTCCTGGCAGTGGAAAGGGGCGGAGCTAACTCTAGCTGCTCAGCCTCAGGTCTGCACTGCAATGTTCCCGACCTAAAGTGTGGAGCCACCTACACCTTCCACATCACTGCCATGAATTCGTTCTGCCAAAGCGGACCCAGCAACACCTTCCAGATTCAGACAGGTGCAAACACACTCAAACACCCTATTCTTCCATCTGGTGCTCTTCGCGTGTCAGTCGAAAATTATATTTACGGTGTATTTATAATCCATTTATTCACTTTCACTTGAGCATAGACCTGCAAATTCCAACTTAAACTGCAGTAAATCTTAAGTTTGATCTCTTTTCAAATACGACACGTGGCAGATTATTGCTGTAGTAACAGAATTTTACGTGTATTGTTATGAAAAATTCACAAAAAATACTATTTTCAATTTGTATATGAAATGTAAATTTTCAAAATCACGTTTTACTCTAAAACGGCAAGAAAATCAAAGCCATAAATCTAAACAAGTGGTGTTCCAAATTTGAGCTTGATATCTAAAAAAATTAGCTTTCAGAAAGATTTTGTTTGGCTGCAGTACCAAAAGTTTTCACTAGATAAAATTCGTCTCACATTAATTTCCAATGCGGACATTTTTGACCGTGAGATGCACAAGTGTGACTATTTTTTACAGGACCATTTAATCTTTTCGAATCATGTCCATGATTTTCTTTGTTGTGTTCACATAGCAAGTGCCAAAACCTTTATCAAGTTTCGTACCATTCCAATATAGTAAAAAATGATAACAAAACAAAACGTAAAATTTTTTGGTAAAAAATGACTAAAGAGCACCTGAGGGTTAAAAATGCTTGTTACTCTCAGAGCTTTCAAGCTACATCCACCAACTGTCAGAGTCCGTGTCGTCTGTCTGTCAGTCACTGATCTGTCTTTTCTGTCCACAGCTCCATGTGCCCTCACCTCCATCACTGCACATACGGACTGTTTCAGCAGCCATATAACCGTTGGCTGGCGGCTGAATGAAGGATCCTCCTTCTATGTGGCCACAGCTGAAGGTCATGACCAAAGCATTTTGATGTGCAACAGCACAAGCACGTCCTGTGACCTCACTGAAGTGAAGTGTGGAATGCAGTACACCATTATAATCTCTGCCTCCTCCGACAAATGCAGCAGCTTGCGGAGTCCCCCTCTTAAGATGAACACGGGTACGCATTGAGACGCATTGCATTTGTGTGAGATTTGAGAGCTACATAAAATCCGCAAAATCCTCTCTATTTAATTCTCTTACAGCACCTTGTGTTCCTCAAAATGTAACAATGAATCCGGTGTGTGACTCAAACGGCATGGTGGCGTCATGGTCACCCTCTCTGGTGGCCGAGTCGTACTCGCTCACGGCCAGCGGTGGAGACGGAGATGTGCGAACCTGCAGAAGCACCGCGAACAACTGCACCCTGCATCACTTGCACTGTGGACAGATTTACAACGTTAGCATAACTGCTTCGGCTGGAAACTGCACCAGCTTGGCCAGTCAGCAGGTCACCTTCCATACTGGTGAGACCACGCATTGACTTTAAATGAAAAGCATTACGCTTTAAGGCGTGAAATCTGTGACATACTGTATTCCTTCTGGTGTATATAGTGCCCTGTGAGCCACAGAACATGAGTGTAGCAGTGCAGTGTGACACCAGGACTGCCGCACTCTCCTGGGTGGAGAGCCAAGGTTCGCTGAAGTATTTTACATGGGCCCAAACCATGGATGGGCACACACTTCACTGCGACACCACGGGCACTTCGTGTAGCCTGAGAGGACTGACGTGTGGGACATTGTACAACTTCACCGCACAGGCTTCAGATGGCACCTGTAACAGCTCCCTCACTGTGCCAATCCAGAGCGGAGCAGGTACTGTATACGACCAGATATGTCTGAGAATGTTACAGGATCTATTTATCTGAAGAATATACAATATAAAACAAAAAGCATTTATGCGTGTTTTAGTACGATATTCACATTACTACAAGAAAATATGTTTTCAGTCAAGCACATCATCTGGATGTTTGATTGTATTTTTCACATATTTCAATCTAATGATAATTGGTGTAATTATTTGGTAACACTTTATTTTACAACTAACCCTCAACCAAATCCTAATCCTAACCCTATAGTAAGTACATGCAGTTGCTTAATATTACTCAGTACTTAAATATATAATCACACTGCAACAAAGACACCTTAAAATAAAGTGTAACCAATTATTTTACAGTACGTGCACTTTCAATAGTACTTTTGTGGGTAAGTACACTAAGTACTGAGTAATGTAAAGTAACTACATGGTTTAAGTTAAGGTTGGTACCTAGTTATTACCAGTTAGGATCCATTACTGAAACAGTACTGTGAAATAAAGTGCTACCTTTTTTTATATTTCGATTTAGCTTTATTTTTATTTCAGTTTTAGGTTACGACATTTCTAATTTAGTTTGTCATCTAATTTTTATATTCCAGCTTTATTTTAATGTAATAGTTTTAATAACAACACTGTTATTAATGAACCCTCTCCTGCAGTCCCATGTCCTCCTGCCACCGTGAGAGTGAGAACCCATCTGATGGGCGATGCCACTCTAATCAGGGTCTCCTGGAGTTTTGTGGACTGTCCTAACGTCACGTACCTGGTGCAGGTGACCGGCCAAATCCAAGACAACCAACAGTCCAATATGGACGTGTCATCCTATTGGACAAACCGCAACTACTTTGAATTCCCTGTGCCCTGTAGCACCTCTTACAATGTGACGGTCTTTGCACAAAACTCAGCTGGGATCAGCAGACCATCTCAGACTGTTACTGGTGTCACAGGTACCAGACAAGTCCATTTTTATTTAACCTCTGTTAAAAGTTTAAATGCATCTAAAAAGTCTAAGCCAGGCGGATTTTAAGAAGAATGATGCCATATCAATATCTTTGTCAAGCCAAGATACTAAAGAAAGTGTTTCTAAAACATGTATAGATATACTTAATATAAAAAACAGACCTTCTCTGTCAAAGATAATGCAGCATTTCAAGATAACTCGACTTGTATCGAATATTTTCTTACTTGGTCTATTACTTTGTTTTCTCCTTCAGTGCCCTGTCCTCCGATGAACGTCACCTTCACGGGTGATAATTCCTCCGCTACAGTGGCCTGGAGGTCATCAGTTCTCACCACAGGATTCAAGGTTTACCAGCTGCGTTCTGACGTCCAGGTGCCTGTCTGTCTCACCTCAAACCTCAGCTGTCAGGTCTCGGGCCTGCTGGCCTCTGATGTTGCTGTGACAGCCTGGAACAGTGCCGGAGAGAGTCTTTCCTCTAGAGTTGTTACTGGTAAGAAGAAAAAAAGACATGTGGTTCATAACATAATTAGTTTTTTTAGCTTTTTTGCACTGATTTTGGATGATTCAGATTTTTTTATATACTCAGTCATTAAATTTGGTTCATTTCATTCAAGAAACACCTAATAGTGTTACATAATATAGCTTGAAAATGCATTGAAAATGTTTTTATTTATGTAAGCGATAATCCACAGCTAGCTGTGCATTAAATTATTTCAATGCATGACGTGGAGATAAAGAACTGCCCAACATGAAGCGGAGTGCATTAAAATAGTTTAATGCACAGCTAGCTGTGGATTATCCCGCTTATACCATGGTCATTTGCCAGCATTGACAGGTTAAACCTGTTAATGATGTTTGCTGCTCAATATTTTCGTCAGTTACGGTTAGTTAGAGCTAGTATTCTGCCCGATTTCAATCAGACAGAAATAAAGTAGCGTGTAAGATTACATTTGTTTGAATTAATGAATTATAGCATTTATTTGAATTATATATATATATATATATATCTATATATATATATATATATATATATATAGAGAGAGAGAGAGAGAGAGAGAGAGAGAGAGAGAGTAAAGTGTGAATTAGCCTACCTCCGTCTGTTCAGCGTCTCTCTCTACAAATAATGAAGCTGTAAGTTTAATTACTTCAAGCCCAGCTATGCTACCCCCTTGTTGCTGAGAAGTATAATGTATTCAGTAGTAATCAGTAGCGAACATATTTTTAAAAGTCACTGAGCAGCGTTAATACATCATCAATACATCATCTGAACAATGTTTAGAGGTGTGGTAACCGTAGTATAAGCAGATTAATTGATTTTATTTTTTTTTCCACTTTTTTTTTACTGCCAATTATGTTGGAATGTATCTTGTCGGTACACCAGTTAATACAGCACTGTGTTTATGCTTCATAAAAATATGGGTCGTATACTGTATAGGTGAATATGCAAATTCACTCTTTGCCTGTAGGTGGCGCTTGTGAAACCGCAGGATTAGGTTGCATAAACAAAGCAAGGCTGCGCTTTTTAACACTACATCATTATAGGCATTTGCGGAGGTAATATGAAAAGAAAATGCCATCAAAAAATTCCTGGCCGAAATGCGTTTACAGAAAGGCTATCGCTCCATGATATTAAACACTATAAATGTATGGGTGTGCAAGTTTGTTTCTAGAATGCTGCTGTCACTGCTGCAAACTATTTATACAAATTATTAAAATTATTTGACAAATATAATTTTTCTGCTGCCAGTAAGCCCCTCCCCAGTGTTGGTCCCTGGGCTTCAGCCCATGGAAGCCTGTGCGTTAATGAACCCTTTTAGTCAATCAGAATTGAGCATTCAGACAGACCATGGTATAATTATTTTTAATGAACAGAGAAAAATGTAAACTATTTTCTGTGGAAGCTGACCTTAACTGCTATTTAAACAATACATATTACTTTAAATAAGTGCATATTTGACAGGTACATCTTTATTTAATCTTGCATGTGCAAAATGAAATGATGTATTAACACAAATCTTTTACAGCCCAAACCTTAAACCGTCGGAAGAGAAATCTGAAATATGCGAGGATGAATGCAGCACTGACTCCTGGTGAGATGAACTACAGACACATTCACAACTTACTGCACAAAAATTAAGAGCCGTTTGGATACACAGAGCAGATACAAATGTGTAACTACACCGTACAATTACACAGGAACAAGGACACCTTAAAATTAAGTGTAACCAAATACATATATACAAGACTTTAAACATTAGTTGAGAATGAGAATTGATTTTCATAAAGTTTAAGGTGGGTGACTCTCACAAAAACATATTCAGGGCAAAAAATAATTGAGCACAATTAAGGACATTTTCTCTGAAAATTCTCATAACTGTAATTGTCATGGCAAACATTCATTTTGTTGTTTTTTTAGCACTATCTTGTGGCAGTTTGGTGTAACAACAAACTGAACATTGATAACTGTGAACTGTTTTCTTAGTGAAACTGTGTTTTCTTAGTGGTTGGTTTGGATCATGTGACTTAGACTTTGAGTTGGTTTGGTTAATTAGTAAATAGCCATAGTGTTCCAGATTCCCTCCATGAGGTTGATCAAGAGATCTCTTCTCTCTGTTTCCTTTACGTTTTGTGCCTTGGAGACCCATTGCTTTTTTTTTACAGAAAAGAAAAGAAGAGGAAAGAGCATAACAGTAAAAACCCTCAACTTTGCTCCTGCATCTGACCTTTTCTGACTCCTGTTAACTATCTGTCAGTTTTGCGTAGATGAAAAATGCATCTGGGACAGAATTGTAAAAAAGCAACCTCAAAGCAGGCACTACAGTTCAAGTAAAGCAAGCTCTACCTCCATCAGTCCAAGTCCCCCTCCTTGTACTCCTTGATGGCATTAGCAAGCATTAGAAACAAGATCTATAGCTTCTTCTTCAACTTATAGGTCAAGAAGCTCATCAGCTAGCATAGCCACTACCGTGGCTCACGCCAAGCTGGAAGCCACTCGAGCCAGGACTGAATTCCTTAAAGTATCTGAAATCATGATTTCAGTGACAGTGTCAAGTGACAGAGGCTCGCCTGGAAGCATCTCTATCAGCTATAAATCATGAAAGTGTGGTATCAGCAGCCATCACTGAGGCAAAGGTGTTGGAGGCAGCAGCAGAAAGTGACCTTGGAGAAAATATCTTAGATGTGGGAGAGGTTTCCAATCGCACTCGTAATTACATCAAATGCTGTCTCTAATAGGGTTATCGTTGCCAGCAGGAGTGGAGCCATATCAAGCCCCTCAAGAGCCCATTGTCCATGTAACACCCCCAAGGCAGCTTCGCTTTACAGTCAGGGATGTCAGAGATTCCTGTAATAAGCTTGATACTGAGAGTATGATGCAGCAGCCTCAGAGGTCAATGTAAACAACTTGCCACAACTTCCTCACCATGCAAGGCAACACCACAGCCATCATTCAACAACGATGCTTATATGAGTGAGATCGCTAGGTACTTAGAACGTAGAGAGCTTGTTAACTCAGGACTTTTCAAGTTTGACGATCACCCAGTGAATTATTGGGCATGGAAGTCATCTTTCGTCAACAGCATTGAAGGATTGCACCTGTCAGCCACTTAGACCTTGGGAGAGCTTGGAAGATTGTTATGGCTCCCCAGAGATTATTGAGAAATCCCTCTTTAATAGGATCGATAGCTTTCCAAAGATCAGCAACAAGGATGCCAAAAAGCCTTGAGAACTCTGAGACATTATACAGGAAGTAGAGTCTGCCTAACTTGAAGGCTACCTACACAGACTTGCTTATATTGATAGTGCTCGAGGTGTAGCCCCCATCGTAGATAAGTTACCTTATGGTCTCCATGAGAAGTGAATGTCTCAAGGTTTTCAGTGCAAAATGGTACATCTTTCCTCCATTCTCATTCTTCTGCGATTTCGTCTGTAGAGAGGCTCGAGGAACGCAATGATCCAAGTTTTGCTCTGTCTTCAGGAATCCTTAGGGACAGATTTAGTAACAGCCTGCGCTAGTGCAAACCCTGTTTTGGCATTAAAAACTACTGTCAGGACTTACTAAAGACACGCAGTGAAAAAAATGTGCTGAAAAGGTGTGGACAGGGTTATTTTTGCGGCTGACCCATTGCAAATATATTTGTAGTTTCCCTTTCAGACGCCAAATTTATGGAAGGAGCCTTTTTAAATGAATCCCACAATGTGATTTACTAAGGTTCACGCTAGTCAATTTACTGGTATTTGCGCTATTATTTAACGCCCAAAAAAGCATGACTTAAACCAGCCGCTAATTTGAGCTGCTCTTGGTAGATTGCATTGGTCATTATGGAAATGATCCGGCTGAGTCTGTGTTCTTTAATTTGCCCATCGTCAGTAGATCACACGCAGAACTTTCCACTCCCATATGCGCTTTTATGGGATTGCGCTCTCACACCAATTTGCCCTGTTTAGTAAATCTGGCCCATAGTGTGTTGAAAATGGAGCAGCCAGTCAAAAAGCAAGTGAAAAGCTCAGTCTCTCACAACACAGAAGTCTCATCAGATACTGTGCGTCAGACACTGCTCAAATGGTAAGTTGGACGATGTGGATAAGAACTGCCTGATCCTAAGAAGCTTCATAAGAAGCCCCACCCTCTCAACGTTGCAGACATTTTAGGAGCAAACCTTTAGATGAGTGTAATACTTTCCTAAAGGAGATGGGGATTTGCTACAGGTGCTGTGCTACAACCACTCATATGGCCAGAAACTGTAAAGCAGCTATAAGTGTAAGGAATGTGGCAGTGACGCTAATGTTGCAGCATTTATCCAGGACCGCTGCATTCAACCTTATCCGAGCATGTAGAGGGAGGAATTGAAACATTTCAACTTGCTGTTACTTCCAAGTGCACTGAGGTCTGCGAATATGGCAGAAGTTCACTGTCTTGCTCCAAGATTTGCCTTGCTAAAGTTTACCCAGAGCGCCACCCATAGAAAACAATTAAGCTTTATGTTATCCTGGATGACCAGAGCAATAGATCACTCGCAAGAACTAAGTTCTCCGACTTGTTGCATGTCAAAGGAGAGAACTCACACATCATACGCACCTATGGATGCGTGACAGATGGCGTGACAAAGAGCAACAGGTTCTGTTATAGAGACTTTAGATGGAGTGACGAAGGTGAAACTGCCAACTTTGATTGAATGTAACATTATGCCGGACGACAGGGCTTAAATATTGACTCCTGACGCAGCACACTGGCATACTCACCTAAAGTCCATTGCTCATTGCATTCCTCCTTTGGGTTCAGAAGCCCAAATTCTTCTTCTGGGTCATGACATCCTTCAGGTTCATAAAGTGCGGAAGCAACGTAATGGACCTAACAATGCACCCTACGCACAGAGACTAGACTTTGGCTGGGTCATAATATGAGACGTCTGCTAAGGATCATTACACAAGTCTGCAGCACTTAGTACTTACCACACCCATGTGCTTGAAAATGGACAACTTTCTCTACTTCCCCCGTGTCCCAACAAACTCGGTGTTAAGGAGAAATTTGACGTCAAACCTCTGCCTGAGATATCTCTAGCTTGCGACACCTTCATATGTGATGACTATGCCATAGAGGATACCATCTTTGGGAGGTCAAAGAATGATAACAAAGTCGGATTGTCTATTGAAGACTGGCGTTTTCTGGAAATCATGGATAAAGATATATTTATGGATGAGAGAATCAGTTGGATAGCACCACGCCCATTCAGAACACCACGCCAGCGTCTCCCTAATAATAAAACAGGCAAAAAGCGAAAAGAAGCCTGAGATGAAGACTCCCTTTGTTACCTTCATGCAGAGCATCTTTGATCGTGACCATGCCAAGGTAGCCCCTCCTCTGCAAGAAGGACCGTATTATTGGTATTTACCTTTCTTTGGGGTGTATCACCCACAGAAGGTCAGATCAGTTATCTTTGACTCCAGCGTGCAAAAACAGGGAATTTACCTGAATGATGTTCTTCTATCTGGTCCAGATTTAAACAATAGTCTTGTGTAAGTCTTTCAGAAGGGAGCTTGAAGCTGTAACTGCAGACATTGAGCAGATGTTTCACAGCTTCATTGTGAAAGAGGAAGACAGGAACTTCCTCTGTTTTATTTGGTTCAAGGACAATGATACCAGCAAAGAGATCATTGAATACCGCATGAGGGTGCACATGTTCGGGAATTGTCTCCTGCTGTAGCTATTTATGGTCTTAGACGAGCAGTCGCTTATGATGAAAAGGAATATGGTTCAGATGCCAAATACTATGTAAAGAGAGAATTGTTGATGATAGACTTTGGTCGACACCCACAGCTGCTGGAGCCATCGACCTGTTGACATGAACACAGGAGATGCTTGCCACCTCAAATTTGAGATTGCACAAGTTTGCTTCTAATAGTAAGGAAGTAATGGATGCATTCCCGGTTGAAGATCATGCGAAGGGACTCGAAGATCTCAACTTGGATGTTAACCCAACTCCCATCCAATGCAGTTTCAGACTTCGCTGGGATTTAAAGAGGGACACATTTACCTTTCACCTAAAAGATATCGAGAAGCCTTTTACTCGCAGAGGGATGCATATCAATGTCAACAGTTTCTTCGACCCACCTGAGTTTGTTGCCTCTATCATCCTTGAGGGAAAGTTTGAGAACTCTCAAGTAAAGCTCTTGACTGGGACCCCCCTCTCTTTGAATATAAGGACGCAGCATGGAATGAGTGGAGGAAATCCCAACAGGATCTCAAACAGCTGGAGATTCCCAGACCATATGCCGATACTACCCTCTCTACAGCTCTTAGAAAGGAACATTTTCTCAGATGCTCCTGTTAAAGCAATTGCAGCAGTAGCAGATCTTCAAGTCAAGTCACCTTCATTTATAAAGCGCTTTTAACTGTATGGATTGTTTCAAAGCAGCTTTACAGTTATAATAGAAATTACCGTTACAGATTGTTTAGGCTTTACAACAGCATTAGGATAAAGTTATTGTCCAGCTAAAGTTAGTTTTGATTGATTCACTTCCGTTGCAAAGATCATTAGTTATTAACTTAGGGGCCACTAACACGACACCGTTCTAACAGAAAAACTCTTAACGCGCTCCGGCCACCCATCCGCACAAAACAGTGCCTGGTGTCTCGAGAACGCACTCCCTGAAATAGGTTCGAAGGTGCAAATGATTATCCGTTATTTCTGCGCAAACCTCAAAACGCAAACTCGTGAAAACACAGACGGCGCGCACATGCGCATCACGTGATCAGTCCATAGGGATGCAAGTTTAAATATATATGTGCGCAGGCGTGTAGTCCTTCACAAATCAACCCCATAACAAACTATTGAGTTTGTGGAGGCAAAAGGATCTGCGAAATCTCATGTGGTCATCCTCAAGGATGCCTATGGCTCTTGTAACCAACATTTTCACCAGCAGAAACAAAAGAAACAGAACGGTAAAACTAAGAGTTGCAAGAAATGGGACAATCAAGACATGCCTCATTGCCAAATTGGTTATATAGTGGTATCTAATCAATACCAGGCGGGGAGTGTCATGGCACACATTCATTTGTTATTTTTTTAGCACCATCTTGTGGCAGTTTGGTGTAACAACAAAATGAACATTGATAACTGTGAACAGTTTTCTTAGTGGTTGGTTCGGATCATGCGACTCTTAGTTTAGAGGTTAATCGCAAAATAACCGCAGTGTTCCAGATTCTCTCCGAGCGGTTGGTCAAGAAGTCTAGTCTCTCAGTTTCCTTTAAATTTTGTGCCTTGGGGAGCCTTTGCTTTTTTTTACAAAAGATGAGGAAACAGTAAAAACCTTTACTCCTGCGTCAGACCTTTTCTGACTCCTGTTACCTATCTGTCAGTTTTTCACATTAGATCCTCTTTATAGAAAACTGTGATACATTGTTTAAAAAATAACCATAAAGGCAGTATAACAAGTACAGTACACCCATGAATATATATATATATATATATATATATATATATATATATATATATATACTGTAGATATAGACATAGATATTGCTGTGGTGAAATGTTTCCTGAACATGTTCTTATTGCATTATATAGCAAACTGAAGTCACATATTTAATCAAATGCTGTTGCCTCTACAGACCCGCTGTCCATCCCTGAGGTGAAGGTTGTTCATGTGACAGGACAGTCACTGCAGGTCGAGTGGTCTCAGGTGACAGGGGCGGATTCCTACACTCTGATCCTAACAGAGGACACCCCGTCTCTGCCTGCGGAGGAGGTCCTGTCCGTGTACAAGACTGAGATCGCTACAGTTACTGACCTAAAACCTGCAACACGTTACTGTGTCATCGTGTCTGCCAAACACGACAGCATCCAGAGCACCTATTCCCAGCCTTTGTGTGTCACCACTGAGTAAACTGACTTCCTGCCGGGAGAACTGTACAGGAATGTAGATACAAAATCAACCGAAGCGGCGTTCAGTTCTCCTGGACTAGCATCTTCTATTTCTGATATTCCATGATCACTATGAAAAAGAAAACAAAATCAGCCTATTTGTCCTATCAGAAAATATAAACAAATATAATTTAAAATCCTTGACTGATTATGTCTCCTTAACTAATCCTTTCTAATTCACAAATTACAAAATTTCTGTGATGTAATATCTAATATATAACCATTTCTGTTGATTGAAAAGCAAAGACATGGTCACTTAAAATTTAGAATAGATGTGAAGAATACGTTGATTGACCGTAGAAACATGTTAACTCCTAGTTTTTTAAGAAAGTTTTGCATTTATCTTAAAAAGTACTTTTCTGTAACCAGATCAGACAATGATTCAATCTTTATGTAGTTAGATCAAATAAATGGTTAATTTATCAAGCATTATTTTTAAACTATACATTGTATTTTCTATCTGATGTATACAACTTGCATAGCTTTGTTAACAAACTGCATAAGTACTTTTATACAAAAAGCCATATGAAAGAATTAAAGTCTGTGAATGAAAACTTCAAACATTTTGGTTCAAATGAAGAGCCAAGAGATGTACTTCATCTTTTCTTTTAATCCCCTGTTATAAAGCAACATGCTTTTCTTATTCTAAAATCATGTTACATGATTTTTCTTTAACAATCTGAAATCAAGATATCACCCCATTCATGCCTTGATTCGATCATATTTGAGTATTTTGGATTTTTTGAGTCCTGGGTTTTTGGCCCAATCAGAACCAAACCAGTGCAATTTCGCAATTACGATTCACTGTCTTTAAGGGACGCCAAAATGTTAAAAGTGGTTGCAGCCACTTTTACTAAAATGACTATTACTCGTGAACAATGATTATTTTCACCAAACTCGACACATATGTTAGAGCTCATTATGTGGTCGTGTGAAAAAGCATATGGCGACTGGCCACTTGGTGGCACTATAACATGGAAAAAAAACATAAACATGGCTATAACTACACAACCCTAAGTCTGATATACTTGAAAATGGAGTGTCTTTGTCCAAAGTGCCATGATTGTCTATGAGGACATTGGCGCACCTCAAAAAAACATCAATGAAGTTTGAGCACCTATTAGACAAGATTAACGGAGGCCTATCGGAAAGAAACTCGGTGGGCATGTTCGACTCATGGCCTAGAGGTCTGTAAGAATTTTGAAAGAAATCGGCCACAAGGTGGCACTAACAAGTTTTACGCCTCTGAATCATGTTGTGTTTCACACATACACACAATCATAGATATCCATAATAAAGGCTAGATGTCTTACGGCGGAGTCTCTATCTTCATCAATGGCAGCCATCTTGTCACAGGCAAGCTTTCTGGCGGGCTCTGTGGTGCCTGATGTAAGATGAGTGATCAGCACGAACACAAATACTCTTATCTCGTTGAAATCTTGACGGATTTACAAACGGTTTGGTTTCTTACAAACGTTATTAACATGGCTCTAATTCTGGATGATTATTTATTGATACACTTATTATTTATAAGTGTGCAGTGTCATAACTACATGTCTGACGTTTATAACAAACCAAACCGTTTGAAAATCGGTAGAAAATTTAGCAAGTTATGGTTATTTAAAAAGTACATGCACCATTAAAACACAATGTTACGAGTGAGCGAGCGTCGACCTCCATTGGCCAGCAGCGCGGACGAGACATCAAGCCTTTATTATGGATAGCTATGCACACAATATGCATGTCATCTGTTAGATCTCCCCATAGTGAACAAATTTGCCTCAAGAACCAAATTGATTGCCTCAATCAAATTGTTCATTGAATATTTGTGATTATCTCAAATAAAACTTACTTTTGCAAACTAGTCCTAGGTTTTTTTCCTCAACCTCAATAAAACCACTGTGGCACAATTCTCGGGACTCTCTAGGTCAATAATTATCAAAAAAAAATTTTGCTTTACCCTTTGGATAGCTATATCAGGATCATTTAGAAAAAGCCTATAATCCTTAACGAAAACTGTCCATCCCATATCTTCATGATAATTAGCACATGCGACATATGATTCTAAACAAGCATGCAAACTTTTATTGAGATCGGAGGTGGCTCTATGGCTGTTCAAAAGCTTTAAAAACCATACATTTACTATGGTAAATTGCCTGTATTGCCTGTGAATGGTCTTTTCCATCTAACTGGTTAAATGCTTGCTAAATAAAACATAATATCTTTTTACGCATGAGCCTTAAGGCCTGAAAGAGCTTGAACCAGTTAATTGCTGCTTGCAGCTATATTTAAATCAGTTGTTTTAATTATCTGTGGGGGAAAAATCATGATGTTATCATCATTATCTACCATACTATCTCAGTGTACCTTTCATTTATTCTCAATGAGATGGTCATAGCCAAAAAATGTGTCACAGTTTTTCCCAGCAAATATGGACAGCTGGAGGAATGGGATAGTGTTGCCACAACTAAATTGGTTCAGTTTTGTCACAGTGTTTACTAGTCTACGTATATACTTTTCTTCCAATTTAAGCAATATTCAATGAGTTGATTTAAGGCTAGAATACACTACAAGACATACAATCTGAACAGATAGAAACATACACTTGCTATAAAATATACTACAGTATATCAAAAACAGTACTCCTCGAGGTAGTGTAATAATGATTAATGATAATTTTCAAGGGTTGGAGCAGGAGTTGTAAAGTCTCTGATTGTGAATGACGGAGCACTGCGGAAGAGAGGGAGAAATGTTTTGTTTAAAAGTACACAGAGTGCGACTAATGAGGTGTAAAATTGGACTGAATAATGTCGCTTAACAGTGTCGATAACACAGGTTATGTGTTTCTCAAAAAAGAGAGAATGTCTTAGTGTAAGATTAGACAGCTACAGTATACAAACCTTTAGAACAAGTGTATGTGATACGATATTTTGGGGGTATGGCTTGACACAAAACTGACATTTGCAGTTCACATTCAGAACTGCGTTTTCGGCGTTTTCGAGATGCCGAGAGCTCCACGTCTGCGAACTTGGAGGAGCAACACTGCTCTTGCATATACTTTATTAGACAGTTGAGAAAATGTACATAAAACAAAAGGATGTATCTGTGTTTCCTTGCAACACATGCAACTTTCAATAATATCACTTATAAACAATGCGAGATACATAAGGCCTATATGACGTGACAGATCAATCATTATGCATATGTTGATTCACCTCAAAAACAATCAAGTGATCGTTTTGCTGATGAAAATTCACAGTTATATTGCGCTTTGTACTTTGGTAATGCTTTTTATCACTTGTGTTTTGACCGAGATTATGGCAGTGCAATTAAATACAATCGGATATGTGTTGTTAAACAATATTTAGCCATTACTTGCAAATGTTCGTTCAAATTTACTTTGAGTGCGATTGGTTTGAACACGTAAAACAACACCGCATTAACGATAAACACGTAAAACTGCGCAGCATTAACCCAAGAAATCATTTGACAAATAGCTGTAACAGGATAATATAGCATAACATTTTGCGTTCCTTCATTATGGTGACATAAAATATTGCGATCAGACATACAGGTAATACAAAAACAAATAAAGTACCTCATCCGTGATCATGATTCATTAATAGGCTTTATGCACAGCTTCACTACTTCCTGAACTTCCGCCAGCTCCTTTGTTTCCTGTCTGCCATTATTGGACAAAGTGATTAATCCAGGTGTGCCTGATTATTGTTACTGAGGCCAGGCACACCTGGATTAATCAGTTTGTCCAATAATGGCAGACAGGAAACAAAGGAGCTGGCTGAAGTTCAGGAAGTAGTGCAGCTGTGCATAAAGCCAATTCTCCCATTGTTCAACTCTCCCTCATAGCCCTCACCAAGCTTCGCCCTTTGTTATTGTTGGTAACTGCGCCCTCTTGTGGCGAAAAATTCCTACATATTGTACCTTTAAGAAAGGTAGGTCAGTTTAATAGGATTTAGAAGGCAATAGAATTCCTTTTTTTTTTTTTTTTGCTCTCTTTTTTTCTCCCCCTCCATCAATGATCCACACTCCAGCCCAGTAGGGGGTGGGAATACACACATCGCTTGTTTGCCAACCACCATAAGAAGAAAAAGAAAAGGAAGAAGAACTGGGCACCACACACAACCATCAAGTTGTTCTTACCTCGACAAACTCAGGCAGAAACATGTAGCTTGCTCCTACATAAATGACATATGAAAACAATATGTGTTCTAAAACAGACTCAAAATATTTCTGTGCGCATCATACACGATTTTTAGCTAAATCTGTCATCGCCGACTGTCCAACATGCAGTCTGGCTCAGACTTTTGTCAGAATCTACTCCTTAAGAAGCTGTAAATTGGGGGTAAGGGGGGTAAGGGGGTAAGAAATGTAAAGCGCTTTGGTGGCCATTTGGGTCTGTGAAAGCGCTAGCTATACAAATGCAGTCCATTTACAATTTAAAGGGTTAGTTCACCCAAAAATGAAAATTAAGTCATTAATTACTCACCCCCATGCTGTACCAACCCCGTAAGACCTTCGTTCGTCTTCGGAACACAAATGAAGATATTTTTGATTAAATGTGACAGCTGGATCACTCCTCCATAGGCTCCCTAAGGGAATGAATCCTGACGTCCCAGAAAGTCAATGAAGAAAATGTTTAAATATTCCATGTCACAACAGTGGCTCAACTATAAGTTTATCAAGCGACGAGAATACTTTTTGTGCGAAAAAACAAGGCCTGAAACGAGACTTCAAGAGATTTCCACGATTTCAGATAAGAGATTTCTCGCGCACGCACGAGAACGTGAAGTAGTTGAAGGAGATCGCAATTCTCGCGCATGCGTCGTGGAAATCTCTTGAAGTCTCGTTTCAGGCCTACAAGGAAGAAAAGGAATAGTCGAATAAAGTCGTTATTTTTGTTTGTTTTTTCGCACAAAAAGTATTCTCGTCGCTTGATAAACTTATAGTTGAGCCACTGTTGTGACATGGAATATTTAAACATTTTCTTCATTGACTCTCTGGGCCGTCAGGTTTCAATCCCTTAGGCAGCCTATGGAGGAGTGATAAACCTCTCACATTTAATCAAAAATATCTTCATTTGTGTTCCGAAGACGAACGAAGGTCTTACGGGGTTGGTACAGCATGGGGGTGAGTAATTAATGACTTAATTTTCATTTTTGGGTGAACTAACCCTTTAATTGTCTGAACAGGGCCGCAATCAACCTAATGACTTGTCATTGTCATGTAAATATCATTGTTTTAAAATAATACATGATTCTTTAATTTGATTCTTCAATTTATCACTTTGACTACTAGCAATTTAAAAAAAAATTCCAAGTAGGCCTATGTTCATTGTTAAACATTCGGTAGCCTATGTCATTAGATCATTAAATAAATACATTTATACATAATATTTGTACACATAAATACTGAATTAATTTGTCAAGTAGCCTATATCTGGTTTAAATGTCAGGTGAGTTATAAAAAGTAGGTGTGGGGGGAAATATGGCAAAAAAATTAACACTTCATTTTATATATTAGTTATATGTAATTAAAAAGACACACACACACAAAAAAACAACAAGCTAAATAATCTATCTATACCCTATCGCTTACAAATGCCAAAAAAAAATCATTCAACCTATTAGCAATAGTAATTTTTCAATCTAAAATGACCCATCAACCCGCAAAATTCGTATAGTAGGCCTATAGACAATGACAAGAAGAACATGGGAAAAACAGTTAACAAAAGTCACAGAAATATCCAATGCAAACATTTCCAGTAACAATAATCCGGCCAAAAACCCAATAAACCTAACGTCATGACGCCCATTTTATTTTGCGTGATGATGTCATCGGCGCGCGTCCCAGTCGGATTGAGTATTTTTGGACAGGACAAACGGTGATGATTGTGTACAATATCATACAGCAGTGTGCTAAAGTGTCCCGTTTCACCGTAAAACCGGACAAGTGATAAAGCACGCGAGGGGCGTGAGTGAGAAACGCGGGGAGTTAGTTGACATAGTCTGTGGGAAGGTGAGTAGTTTGTTTATATTGACTGAAGGCAGAAAGTTGAGCTAGCTAGTAGGCTAACCTCTTTAGAAAATAATGAAAAAAGTGAAACAAAGTTAAACATCAACTAAATAAAGCTCAAAATGCCACTACTGCAATCACGAGGGCACTTCTTAACTTCATTCTGTTCTGTATGAAGTGTCATTAAATTTTTGTGGTTGCTTAAGGTTTTCATTTCTGTCAAATATCTGTTTACCAACTTATTGTTTTGTAAACATTAAAACTAGTGTGTGTCGAGAAACTTTATGAGTAAGTCTAATGAAGCTTTAAAGATTGTCCGTTTATTTTTGGTTCACGGTTTAATGAGGTGTCATTGGTAAAAAGACTTGTAGGACAGCAGCAACACATGAGTTAAGTGGGCCAGTTTTGTTTATGCTAACTAAGAAGACTGTTGGATAAAATCAAGACAGCAATAAAGCTGGAGGCAGGGAGTCTGGCAGGAGCTCAAGAGAGGTTTTCATTATTGAATAATGCTTGTTTCAGGGTGCGCTGCAAAGTTCAGTAAACTCAGTGAGAGAAATGACAACCACAGCTGTGGGTCTCATTATAAGATTTAAAGACGTCAGTTATTGTGGATATTTTAAACTTTAGTTTCCCAGCTTTCATAAGGTGTCGCAGAATAACTTCAGATAAATGTGGGCAGCTTATTAATTTTGAAATGATGGTGAAAGTGTTCCTGACTACCTTTAAAGTAATGCCACTTGTAAGCACTCCTTTAAAAAATAAAACAAAATAAATAATAATCTAACAGCATCCAGAGCATTGGATGCCCTATTATAAATTTGAAGACAAATAATGTTGAATTATTTAATTGTTGGTCTATTTGCACATGGGTCAATGACAAAGAAAGCTTCAAAAAGGGCATTTAAAGTGCAGTGTGTGATTTTTAGCGGCATCTAGCGGTTCGGTTGCGAGTTTGCACTAAGGGCTCAGCCCACTGCTCACCCCTCCCTTTCGAAGAAGCTACGGTGGCTAAAACGGGACAAACATATCGTCGTCTGAGACAGCAGAGAATAGCCAGAGTAAGCCAAGAGTGTGTAACATTGTCACTGTTTCTGTACCACAATCCCTTATAAACCACATCATGGATAACGTTTTCAAAGCCATAGTCAGGTGAGGATCAAGGGTCTATAAGATAATAATAGTAATCAGCTGATTGTCCCCATAATACAGCGAGGGAGAAGAACCACATTAAACTAGGCAACTATATATTTTTCTAACAGGGTAGCTGCTAGTAAAAGTTTAGCTGGCTAATATGAGCTGTTACTGTGGCTGAGCTGGTTAAAGCGTAAAGCCTTGTTTATACTCGACACGTCCGCATGAGCACAAAGGTGCGCGCGGCAAAAATGACATGATTATAACAGCGCGCGCGCCTCCGCATCCCCTAGACACCATTTACTACACACAATAGGCTTTTTTTTCTCTGATTTTGAAAACTCTTCGCGATCGACTTAAAATGCTTCCAAGATCGACGGGTTGGTGATTCCTGTAACGTTACTGTTTTATGGTCAATGACAAGAGTACTAATCAGCCGTCTCACGAACGTAACCAGCACATTTATCCCCACATAGCAAAGCCATAACACAGCGAGGGAGAACTAAGTTACATGAAACAATCCAACTACATATTTTACACCACTGACAAGTCACTACTCACGGTGTTTATGGCTAGCTTCTAGGTTTCTGCGGCTTCTCTTTCAATGTAGTGACGAAACGCGCTCTGTAGCGCTGTTTGTGCGCGTTCGGCTACGGTAGAAACATGACGTCACAATATGTCGACCTTCATAGAAGGGGATTCCCGCGGTTATGTAGATATAAATGTCTCATTCTAAGGTAATAAAAACATTACGGTTTAATAAGTAAGTGCTTTATACACCACTGAAAACATAGTTATGGATGTCATTTTGCATTTCTGTTAATAGATACTCAAAATTCTTACTGATTGCACCTTTAAAAAATATATATTTTAAAAAATGTATGTAATGCATATTTTTGAGTCGCGAACAATGGATTTAAACAAGTTTCATTTGTATAATTCTTTAAATAAATATATGCCTAATTTTATTTATTAGTGACATCTTAGCAAAGTAACCCTCTACAGTGCATAACACGTTATTGTTTTGTGGTTGTGTATTTTATTAATATTATTTTAAAATTATTGCATCCTAGTGGCCAGGTATTTTGTATCTTTAGCAGCTGGTTTTACTTTTAAAAACAGAATAATTACCAGTATCATACAAGTATACCAGTAATGCATTTAATACAATAACTATTCAGAATCTAGTTTTCAGACATTTGTTCACTTTCACCTATTATTTGTTGGTTTAAATCTAGAATTTGCATGGTTGCACCACCTGATGAATATCAGTTGTGCCAACTCACAACATTCATAATGACATTAATAATGCCGGAATATGCTGAATACTGATTTCTTTTCCCCCAATTCAATTACATTAAAACAATTCTATTATTATTACATTTTTATGTCAACAGTCTTTATTTTAAAGTAGTAAATTGATCAAAAACAGAGTAAATCACATGACATCACATTCGGAATGAAGGAACTGGAAAATGCTACACTAGATAGATTGGTAGAATAGAATAGATTGGTTAGAAACACTGTAATCAATTGTGATTGAATAACAAAGTTATGTTTTATATTGATGCAAAAAGAATAATCAGATTTAGTCAGTTGAGAATTTTAAATTAAAATATATAAAAAAAAGCATTCATATTTTTACATTGGTTGTACCACCTGATATGGAAAGTGTACCACCTGACATGGAAAGTGTACCAACTTACCCATACATGAAAATAGCTATTTTTATCAGTATTTGAGAGAGATCTACAAACCTTTTCTCTCTGCCATAAGGATCAGTTGGTCTCCTCTGGAGCATTATCATTATTAGCATTATCATGCTGACTGTTATTTCACTTCATAATAAAAGACCCATGATTGCAGTTGCACCTGACAAAACCTTTTTAATGGTCTTAAAAGCTTTAAAGCTACTGATATTTACAATTTGTTTATATGAAAGTTTTCAAACATAAAATGATGCCATAGTATTTTATTTTGAATTCTTAAGGCACAATTTTAAATAATTTTCTTAGTCTGTTCATTTGTGTGGACTGTTGCGCCGCCTGACATTTTGGGGGGTTTGATTTCAAACTAAATAAGATTTATAGAATAAATTGATACATGTCATGAATTTATCAAATTATTTTAAAAGTTTAAAATAATAAATTATTTCATTTGATGCACTTGGGACACAACAATATTTACATCATGTCATTGAACATGCAGATGAAATTTATTTGGCCATGAACTAAAAGATTTTTAAGATATTGTCAAGTAAAAAAAAAAAGAAAAGTAAATAGCCTACTTCTAGAAAAGATTTAAAAATGTGTCTTAAGATTCCTGTGCTGTCTCTATTCCTGTTTGTGTCTACAGGACATTTTGTTAATGGCAGACTAGTCTACCAACTGTTCAAACTACGCAGCTGCTAGTCAATTTTAAAAATGTGTAGTTTTGCACGTCTCTGGAAAAGTGCTGTCTGTTTGCCACAAGAATGTTCCTATAAAGAGTTAGTTAGGATTTAAAATATTACATTTAGAAGTTGATGTGAGCTGTCACTTACTTCAAAATGAACTTATTATACAGCCTGCATGTTGATAAATCTAATCTCAGTTTTTCTCCTATTGTTTTGCAGTGGTTGAGACTGCTCTTTTGCATCTTGCTGCTGTCATTTTAAACAATGGAGGAGCCCCATGTTCACTGCATGTCCTGCATAAGCAGGCGATGCATGGTCAAACCTGAACCCGGCACCTCCTGTGACCTCATCACCTGCCCTCTTGTATGCGGTGCCATCTTCCACAGCTGCAAGGCTATTGAACACAAGCTGCTGTGCCCGCTTGAAAGGGTGCCATGTCTTAACCACAGCATTGGATGCCCTTTTACCCTGGCCCGTGGCCAGGTGGCGGAGCACCTTGAGGTGTGTCCTGCAGGTGTGGTGTGCTGCACTATGGAGTGGAATAGGTGGCCAGTGAATTACGAGGATTATCGTTCGTATGAGCGACTGAGTCAAGAAGCAGATGAGGTGGAGCAGCTTGACATGGCGCTCGCCCTTCAGGACCAGCGCACCATGTTAGCATCCCTTAAACTCGTCTCTCTGGCTCCCACTAATGGACCAGAGAAAAAGACTCAGGCTGTAGGACAACGTGAAAAAGCTGGTCTAATCTCAGTTGCTCAGGTGGAGAACATTGAGATGGAGCCTACGGCTGGCTGTTCAAAAGACAAGATTTCCAATGGGATTAATGGTCTAAAAGAAGAACATTACGGGGAGCTCTACCAAACCACGGTTGAGACAACCAAAAGCCTGGCCGCAGCTCTTAACGTCCTGATCCACCTCAATTCTTCTGAAACAGACTGTACAACTACTAATGCGTCAGCTGCACTTCCAGAGCGCAATGGGGAACGGCATGAGAAGGTGAGGATGAGAGAAGATGCCGGGTTCAGCTGTGATAAAATAGCCAGTGGAGTCAATGGCCTAAAGGAGGATCTACAGCCTCAACAGCACCAAAAACTCATGGAACTTGGCAGGAATTTGGCCTTTGCGCTCGGTGCATTAGGAGATGTTGTCAAAGGCACCGAGACAATTAACGAGAATGGTAAGCAATCAGAAACGTTGGAGTCTCCAGATGTTGATATGAAGGACGTTACTTCGGAGGTTGATGATGAGCCTGGGGCTGTTGGGGGATTTAATGGTGGAGAAGCCACTTTAGCTGGTGTAGCTCATGAGGCAGCAGGTGAGTGTTGCCCAGTCATGTTAGGGGACATAGATAGGCAAGGTTTCTGTAATGGCTCTCATAGTATTGTAGATGAAATAATGGAATCAACCACAGAACACCATCAAAATCCAGAGGCCCGAGGTTCTCGGGAGTTTGTCGGTCCTTTAGTTCCTCATAGACCAGAAATCAGACATGACCAACACGCTTTCTTGATCCAGGAGGCCTCTGGATCACAAGCCCCATTGCTGCAGCAGCCTATACATGCTCAGACTTTGACCGTCCAGAGAGACAATGTGCTACCTGTGATGGCATTAGACTTTGAAGATAGAGCTTTTGAGAGGAAACTCCAAAACTTTCAGTTGCTGCGCAATTTTATGCCACTTGCACTTAACGGACGGAAGGGGTCGTTTACCGAAGTGTTTCCCTTTAGAAATCCACGTTGGAAAATGGAGGACAAAGCTGTGGACACATCAGATTTAGATCAGGAGCCAGTTGACGATCCCATGGGACTCGGCGAAATTGACTTTACGGCGGCAGCTCTTCTGTTCTGCCTGGAGGAGTCGCCACGGGCTCGGAGGATATCCGACACGGTCTATGCGTTTGGAGGTACACGTGTTGACTTCGGCACCCAGACGTTTAGTTTCCCTGCTGCCATCTTGGCAACAAGTACGATGGTGGGAGAGGTCGCGTCCGCTTCAGCTTGCGATCGAGCCGCACCTCGCCTTTCACAGCCAAGTCCGTTTTGCACTCTTCGGCTCGATCTGACACTGGAGCAGCTTGTGCCTCGCCCAAGCTGGGCTCCACGAGAGGGCTCCATGTTCACCTTTGAGTGCGGCCAGCTCTTCCGTCGAGAAGAGTTCCTCTCGCATTTCCGAAATGTTCATGGAGATATCCACTCTGGACTGAATGGCTGGATGGAGCACCGTTGCCCGTTAGCGTATTACGGCTGTACGTACTCTCAACGAAGACTCTCCCCATCCACTCAAGCGTCGAAGGTTGTTCACGACCGCCACCTCAGGTCATTTGGGGTGAAACCCCTCTCAAAACCTGTAATAGTACCTAAGTGCGATCACCTTAGTGGTTTGCCGTTTGAAGTACTTCAACATGTAGCCCGATTTCTGGATGGCTTTGGCCTGTGTCAGCTGTCAATGGTGTCGCGTACGATGAGGGATGTTTGTGCCAGTCTGCTACAGAGCCGTGGCATGGTGGTGGTTCAGTGGGAAAAGAAGCAATATTCGGATGGAAGACGATCCTGGCAGATAAAAGACAAGGTACAGCATGTCTGAACAGTGGCCACATGCTAATTGTGTTAGTTTGCACATGACTGACTACTCCTTTTCCAAACTCAGTGGAAGAAACAGTCTGAGCAGGTAACAAGTTTTACCATAAAATTGTTAAGTGGTTACGCAAGTAACTGTTTTGTTTTCCTGCAGGTTTGGCGGTTCAGCACAGCCTTTAGCCCGGTTAACAGGTGGGAGTTTGCGGACATCACTAGCATGGCTGACCACCTGAAACGATGCCCATACAATGAAGTCCTGCGCCAAGTGGAGGCGGTTCCTCTGCCCTGCATGTGCACGACCAGAGAGCTGACGCGCGACGGCAGATCGCTTCGGTCCGTTCTCAAGCCAGTGTCATAAAACTACAGAATCTTAGTTTGCAAACATAACTAAAACACTACAATATCTAACCTCTTCAACTGTGTAAATAAAAGGAAACAAAATATTATTATTATTTTTTTTGATGCTAAGATTATTTTTTTATTAATATATGAAAGATCAGTGTGGTCTAATGGTGTTATGCAATGGTTCATCTACTAAAATCATCTACTCCTCTGACACACACCCATGCTTTATCTAGACCAATGCTGAGAGGACTGGTTTAAGGGAGTGTAAACATTGGTGAAACAAGGCTTAATTCAGTGCGGTATTATGAGCCTCAACCTGTCGAATTGCACTTGATTTATTTGTCTTGACACACCAAGGTAATCTCTGTAATCTTTGTGAAGATTTTCAGATAATGACTTCTGGTTCCTGTCAATACATATCCACACTATAGGATATTTGCATGGTTTGGTTAAGATATCGTTTGAAAAGGACGCATTCTTCGATTGTCTGTGATTATCTCTGGACAAATAAGTTCTGTGTTATGCTGACATTGTAGACAGGCTCAGTTCACCCTGATCTGGGAACAGCTGTCATGCTTAAGAATGCAAGGGCTTGAATCTATATTGGGTTACAGAGTAAGAGAGCTGCTCTGCTGGGTTTTTTTCTTTCTTTTTTTTCTATCACATTGTCATAGAAAAGAGGGTTTTCATTTACAGCAATTTTACCTTAAAGGCTTCATCCATAAATTGCACCAGTGGATCTTAAGTCAGAGTGAACTACAGCTGATTCAATGACTTATGACACTCGATATGTACTGAGGCATTCATACTAAAACACCTTGAACAATTTTAGTTCCTTCTCCAGTACTATATCACTCAATATCAGCATGCCAGGTTAGCATGCCAAACATATATCAACATTTAGAGTCAATATTTGTACTGAAATTTGTGGCTGTCTGCGCTCTGACCCGCTGTATCCTCACTAACCTGGAGCAAGACACTGCTATTGCGTTCCCCATTGAGTGAGTGAGGCAAAGCTTAGGTAACACTATATTTGAGTACAAAGAAGAGCTCTAACTTACATATGTGATGTGTGACATATTATGACCTGTCTGCATTTAAATGTGTGCTGTGAGCATTTGTCGAGGCTAATATTTATAGGTGTGATCTGCAGCTAATGAAACCACAAAGTGTTTATTTTCATCTTTACCTATAGAAGGTTTATGGAAAGCTATGCAGCGTTCACATGTTAGGAGCTGTTTTAGGCTTCTCAGCTTGTGTCACCCAAGGTTGTGTGGTCATTTCTATGTAATCAAAATGAAGTGATTTCTTTTTTCTTTTCTTTCTTTTTTTTTTTTTTTAATGCAGTCCATATATAATGTATTATTGAAGGCATGTAATAGTTTGATTGTTTAAAATCTGAGGAGGAGAATTTGCCAGTACAGCTGTTGGTTGGAATTGCATGTGGTTTTTGACATGAATTAAAAAAAAATATATATATATATTTTATTATCTTTATTCTGGCTCAATGTCTTTCTATATTTTTATTATTGCTTACAGACTACATCCAAACCTAACTTTTAACTGGTTTATACTCTGGAAATGATGTGCTGCTTTCCCTGAGAACGTGTTGGCACTTTGAAGTTTATAATAAAATAATTTAATACAATTAATACAGTGCCTATTCAGAAGAACCTGGTATTTCATGTCCCTTACACAGTCTAACTCGTATGTACAATTACTAAAGCAAATGAACATGTGAGATGTGGCCTTTTGTTGAAAATACTAAATATGTCTGAATACGTTAAGGTGCGAACAGGGTAAAACAAATAAAAAATAACGTCACAATAATAATTATTTTTACAGAGCAGAGTTCGAATGCAGAGAATTTGTATTGATTAATGCTGACTTATGAAAGAGAAGAGCACTTGATTGTACTGAAAGTGCACCTGAAGTGTACTTAAAATCTTTACAGGTAGGCAGGCTATATATAAACTGATAACTTATTTTTTAATAACAGATAATATATCATTGATGAAATAAAAGAGTACAATTGCATGACTATGCTTCTTAACACTTTTAAAAAAGGGCACTTTCTACTGTCAATTTAAAAGTTTTACTTTAAAATACACGTTAAATATTTGTTTTAGTAATCCTTTGTTGTGCTTTAAAGAAACGTTTATTTTAATGTGTTGACTAAGTACAGATGCACATGTATAGTATTTGAATATAATTGTAACTGGTGTGTTATTTGATAATACATTTAAAGTTGATTGGTCTATAATGTGTTAAAATAACTAAATTGCAAATCCATCATTACAAAAATGTAATTGCAACTATATTTAAATACATGACAACATCAATTCTGTTTAATTGGTCATGTACATTTTAATAATTAATAAAGTTTTATTTCAACTTTAATCATTTCTTTTTTGTGTGTATCAATGTTAAATGGCTGTTAAACATGTTTATAGGGGCATTATTCACATGTGAATTATCTGAATAAAAACACAAGGTGGCTCTCAAAGCGGGGTCATGTGGTCTCGGTTACTTTTTTAAAGCACCGTTCAGGACCTATGCTATACCTGTTCTACTGTGATCATGGTATTAAAGGTGCTCTAAGCGATGTCGGGTGACAACACTTCTTGTTGACGTTAAAAGTATTGTCAAACAAAACGGAGGCTAGCTAGACCCTCCCTCCTCCGCGCACAAACCCCACCCCCAAGTCCTTCTTGTCGGTTATTGGCTGGAACAGTTTGTTATGTTTCGTGGAGCGGGTTGCCGGAGTTTGTTTTTGTTGCCGTTTGTGGAGCCTGGGGTGTCTGTAGAGACCGTGTTTCTTTACAGTGTGTTCAGGGGACAGGCAGCTAGCGGATAGTGAGGAGATGGTTGCTGTCTGTGACAAAAAATGTTTTGGCCTAAAAAACGCTTGACATCGCTTAGAGCACCTTTAACAAAAATATCCTATAAGAAGTGAGATTTTTCTACCAATCCTATAAAACAACACACACACACACACACAAGTTGTATTATCATGATTTATATATACTTTCCACAGACATATGTCTGTGGGGACATTGTGTCCCCATAATGTAGGTTTACCAGGAGACACACACACACACACAGACAGAGAGAGAGAAAGAGAGCGTTGTCCCCTCTCAGCCACTGTATCCCTTTAAATGTCAAGAATACTGCGGATATTTTTAGCGCAGCCATTTAATGTCAGTGACCGAAGGCACATGAAGATCAGTCAGTGGAGCTCCCGAATACTGTGTGTATTTACAGGACATGGTTGTGTTTAGGTTTGGTGTAATTTTGACACCAGAGTGTTCAGATGTCGAGGTGTTAGTGTTGGGCTCTCGGCCGGAGATGGGACACTGGGACCCGGCCCGTGCCGTGCAGATGAACCCGAGCCGCCCGGTTCCGTCCGCATGTGAACCGTGTCTGTGGACCGGAGACGTGCATCTGTCCGAACCCAACACAGACAAGCTGTGGTTTAAGTTTATAAAGCGTGTCGGTGGGAACTACATTTGGGAAGGTAGGCTATGTGAGAATAATGGTAAAGTCGTGAGGACGACACACACAATTTCAAATGGACATCAGCTGTAATATCTCTTCAGATAAAGGACAATAAGCGCGTTAACATCCCCAGTGTAATACAGTTTTTGACTCACTGGATGGTGCTGCTGTTCCATAGTCTGACTTTCACTGACAGACAGTCACGAATTTATAAATCCTTTCAGTTTAACATGTGAAGGCTACAGTTTAGGCTAGTCTAAAATCCATAATTTTATTTAATCAATTTAAGCCTGGTTTCACAGGGAATAGCTTTTAAGAAAATACAACTTCCATTGACTTTAACCATGTAAAGCCTGACGTGTGAAATAATGGTCAGAATCAATAAAAAATAATAAAAAAAAAAAAATTTTATTGGGACCTTTATGAAAAAAATATAAAAGAAAAATGCATTTGTGTTTTATGTTTTGTATCATATATGGTAGGCCTATATATGTATGTACTCAGATATTATGATAGTGAGAATATAAAGCTCATAGCCTACTTGAGCAAAAAGCACTTCTGTTTTATTCAGAGGCCCTGAGTAAAAAATATGCAATTCGGTGCAGATTCTGATATTTATTTGGCCAAAAAGTAAGCTAAAATTCAGATCTCGAAATGTAATGAGATCTATATAACAGTATAACAGACTACTACATAAAATGCATGCAAATATCAGTTGTCACTCTAAATCTCCCAATAATTTCAGTAAGATTGTTTTTGGGTGTAAATGATTGAGAAAGTACCTGATAATAGCCTATAAATGTTGTCCAGTATTTATGTCTTTTTGCACCTTTATTTATTAATTTTTTTGCACAGTAGCCTATGCTTGTTGAAACGTATTTCACTGTCATGAGACTAAACTTTGCTTTGGGAGCAAAGCAGCAAATATTTCAAAGTGATGAAAAATGAAGAAACGCTGAAACCTGAACAGGACCTGCTCTGTCAGGGAACCCAAGCTGTCGTCCTTACATGACTCGAGTGGCAGTTTTCTCATTCTGTCATGTTTCTCATTTGAATGAATACGCCTATGTGTGACAAATCGACGTTCTGCTCCAGTGCTCGCGCCATCTGTGGACTGAGGTTTTGATTGAGCCATTGTTTGCTGCTATCTTGTCCATTCGCACTGTCATATGAAAACAGCCGAGATTTTGATTGTGTCGAGATGTGTTTTGCTGATTGAAATGATGCTTGCTGATTACACACCATAGCAGGTGAATTGGTTCTGAGTTTGCCTCTGGTAAGCAAGCATGAACTGATAGTCCTGCAGTTGAGACTAAAGTACTCTGATCAGTGGGGTGTATCAATTGTCAGCGTCCAGATAGGGACAGCATAAGGACGTATTGTTCACTTCAGTAGGTTCTAATTCTGCACCTTTTTTTTCTGTATTTGACCTAGATGTGAAGCTTAAGAGGAAATGTTGTATGGTCAGCGCAGTCTCATCCCAAGACGTCATATAACTGACGTCTTGGGACGTCTTTTGACCATACGTCAATATCCGCCTTTGTAGGGTACCCTTAAACGTCGGTTAGATGACGTTATCGGCTCCTAACTGTACCCCAGACCTAAACCTACCCCTAAACCTACCCTGTCACCTAACTGACGTTAAAGGTAAAGCGTCAGTTGTATGACGTCCCAGGATCGTCATAAACCAACGTTTAAGGGTACCCTAAAAAGGCGGATATTGACGTATGGTCAAAAGACGTCCCAAGACGTCAGTTATATGACTTCTTGGGATGAGACTGTGTTAGTATGGTAGAGAGTGAACCACTTTTAAATCAGAAAAGAACTGGCTGGGAACTTTTTGGGATGGAATTTGATGCATTTTTTTATTTATTTTTTTGTAAATTATGTTAAAATTTAAAGGAATAGTTCTCATTTAAAATTAAAGGGTTAGTTCACCCAAAAATAAAAATTAAGTCATTAATTACTCACCCCCATGCTGTACCAACCCCGTAAGGCCTTCGTTCGTCTTCGGAACACAAATGAAGATATTTATGATTAAATGTGACAGCTGGATCACTCCTCCATAGGCTCCCTAGGGGAATGAATCCTGACGGCCCAGAAAGTCGTGGAAATCTCTTGAAATCTCGTTTCAGGCCTACAAGGAAGAAAAGGAATAGTCGAATAAAGTCGTTATTTTTGTTTGTTTTTTCGCACAAAAAGTATTCTCGTCGCTTGATAAACTTATAGTTGAGCCACTGTTGTGACATGGAATATTTAAACATTTTCTTCATTGACTTTCTGGGCCGTCAGGATTCATTCCCTTAGGGAGCCTATGGAGGAGTGATCCAGCTGTCACATTTAATCAAAAATATCTTCATTTGTGTTCCGAAGATGAACGAAGGCCTTACGGGGTTGGTACAGCATAGGGGTGAGTAATTAATGACTTAATTTTCATTTTTGGGTGAACTAACCCTTTAATTACTCACTCTCATGCATCATGGCAACTATATAAAACACACAGTAACACTTTAGAATGCTGTTTGGTCATTAATGAATAACTACACAGGAACAAATGAGTAACACAATATAAATATTCTATTAACTAAATTATCTTCATTTTATAATGAATTATACATTGTGCATTACTCTTAATAATTATGAACCTGTATATAGTAGTTGTTATAGTCCTCTGGGAGGTAGTTATTTATTAGCTATTGTGAACTACTTCATTCAACTGAGCACTTTTACTTAATCATTTGTTAATCCGAGTTTCTTGTTAGGTAATACACTGTCCTCCATTAATATTGGCACCCTTGGTAAATATGAGCAAAGGCGGCTGGGAAAATACATCTGCATTGTTTATCCTTTTGATCTTTCATTCACAAATTTGCAAAAATCTAACCTTTCATTGAAGTAAAACAATTGAAAATGGGGGGAAATTCACATTATGAAATAAATGTTTTTGCTGGCCAATGCATGTTGGCCACAATTATTGGCACCCCCATATATTCGTATGTGTAAAATATCTCTGAAGTATATTCCCATTAATATTTACCCTTTTAGCACACCAGGGTGACTAGGAACATGAAATTGTCTAGCTATGACTTCTTGTTTCACAGGAGTTTAAATATGAGGAAACACAAAGGCCAAATTCCCTTAATCATCCATCACAATGAGTAAAACCAAAGAATATAGTTCTGATGTGCATCAAATGATTGTTGAGTATCACAAAACAGAAAGTGGCTGTAAGAAAATAGCTAAAGAATTGAAAAACCCCATTTGGACTATAAGGGCAATAATTAAGAAGTTCCAATAAACTAAAGATGTTACGAATCTGCCAGGAAGATGATGTGTGTCTATATTGTCTTAAAGGGATACTCCACCCAAAAATGAAAATTCTGTCATCATTTACTCGCCCTCAAGTTGTTGCAAACCTGTGTGAGTTTCTTTCTTCTGCTGAACACAAAGGAAGATATTTTGAAGAACGATTGGAACTTTGGCACCATTGACTTCCATAGCAGGGCCAGCCCGAGGCATAAGCGAACTAAGCGGCTGCTTGGGGCCCCTTGGCCACCAGGGGGCCCCCCAATCGAGTCGAAAACTCTAAAAAAAATTTTTGATGACTTAAACAAGTGACATAAATAAATGAATTCATATGAATGAATGAATGAATGAACAATTACAGACAAGAAAATTCTGATTTCATGATCAATATACCTCCCTACAACTGCTGCTGTGTCTGCCAGCGTTTAAGTCATGCGCATAATCTAGACACCTCGCGCGTGCATAGTCACGGTAATGTTTAGCCATGTCACAAAAAAGGACGTATCCCTCTGGTGCCGAAAATAGAAATAAGAAAATGACAGAGGAGGAGAAAAAAAAACAAGATAAATGTATGTTTGCATAATTATTTACGGTATGTTTTGTGCAGCAATTGACCATAGACAGCAATTGACCCATTCCTATATACGGCAAGCCCCGAGGGGAAAAATACATTGCATACACACATATACAACGAGCGCCAGTACATCATTACCGGTATTATAGTAACAGACTCTGTTGGATTCTGTCATGTACCATCCAAGAAAGTCTGTTACAATAATAATAATTTAAAAAAAAAAAGATTTTGAGGACAGTTACACTGTATTGAGACAGTTGAGAAATAATATTTTTACAGTTTTCAACAATAATTGTCATTGTTGAACCCATGCTCTTATTATGTTTCTGATTTCTCAGTTTGTCATTATTTTAGCAAATAATTGATTTGATATGTTTTGAGACAGTTTGTTTTAAGAAGTTTCAGAGAGGTAGTAAAAGAGTAAAGTAAAAGTTAAAACTTTTTTATTTAAGTAGGCTATCTATTTTTGATTAAGTATTTATTTTGTATTAATACATAACCTCACTGTATTCATTTATAATGTATCATTATTGCGTGATTTTTGTGTCAATAATCGTCAAGCACAGGTGGCTCCGCGTAGTGGGAGGGGCCCCCAAATCAAATTCTGCTTAGGGCCCCCAAAAGGCTCGGGCCATAGTGTTTTTTTTTTTTTCTACTATGGAAGTCAATGGTGCCCCACAACTGTTTGGTTCCAATCGTTCTTCAAAATATCTTCCTTTGTGTTCAGCCGAAGAAAGAAACTCACACGGGTTTGCAACAACTTGAGGGTGAGTAAATGATGACAGAATTTTCATTTTTTGGGTGGAGTATCCCTTTAATGCACACCGAGGAGGAGAGTTTGAGTGGCCAAAGACTCTTCAATGATCGCAGATGGAGAATTGCAGAGATTAGTTGAGTCTTGGGGTCAGAAAGCCTAAAAAAGATCAAACACCACATGTTGTTTGGGAGGATTTCCAGAAAATTCATCCATAAACAAACTCCAGTATATTCAGTTGTTTCTGGCAGTAAATCCACCAGATGGGTTTGGTGCAAACAAGGATAAAAAATACCCCATGCCCACGGTTAAATATACTCCCGAGTCCCGGATCTTTAATGTTGTGGGCCTATTTTTGGTGGAGGTCCTGGACATCTTGTTCAGATACATGGTATTTTTTCCAGCTTGCATATATATGTGAATTTTTTTTTTCTTTTAAATTGATTTTGATTGTATGATTCTATTTATTTTGTATGTATGTTTTTTTTTTATATTTTAATCTCAATGTATCTTTTCTGTATGTCTTTGTAAAGCGCTTTGAGATGCAACTTTTTAAGGCGCTATACAGTATAAAATAAAGTTTATTATTATATTATTATATTATCATGGATTCTTGCAAATACCAACAGATAAAAAAAAAAAAAATCCTGGCGGCATCTGCTAGAAATCTTATAATGGGCCGTGGTTGCATCTTCAATCAGGACAAGGATCCAAAACAAACATCAAAATCAACACAAAAATGCGTCACTGAGCACAAAATGAAGCTTTGTTCTGTCCCGGTTCCCTGACCTGAACCCTACAAGACTGAAGAGGAGACCTGAACCCTATAGAAGACGAGTGGGCCGAACTGAAGAGAAGAAACACCAACATGAACTTGTGAATCTGAAGGATCTGGAGAGATTCTGTATGGAGGAATCATGGTCTCTGATCTCTTGTCAGGTGTTCTCCAAACTCATCAGGCATTATAGGAGAAAACTAAGAGCTGTTATCTTCGCAAAAGGGCGTTGCCATAATTGGGTGCCAATAATTGTGGCCAACGTGAACTAGAGAAAAAACACTTCAATGTGAGTTTCCCCCTGAAGGGGTGGATTCTGGAATCCACTGCTGCTTCAATGTATATCTAATGAGTGATTATAAACAAGGTATTAATCAATATTTGTCCTTCTAAATATCTCATGAGATTTTACTTTGTTATAGAAGTTACCAGTGTGGTTACTGAAATGTTATTTTCATGTATTCTCTAATGTCTGTATGTGATATCTGAGAGGGGACTGCTGGTCTAGCCCATGCTAGGAATACAGCAACATTGCTTGCTTATTTAGCCCGGCTACCAGTAATTAAACATGGACTCGTTTTGTTGCGAAAGATTTTCAAGATGTGTTAAAACATATATCTGTTCTTAGGTCATAAGGGTCATTGGAACCAATAGTGTAATTGACCATTTCTTAGCATTTACTTTACTGTTCTATATTAAAGTGTCCTCTCATTGAGAGAAAGAAGATGTTATCGTGATGTTTTGAGAAGACTCTCCTGTTTATCATTAGAGCCTGACCAAATCCAACCTTGAAGAAGCTGTGTGTCGGTGTGTGTGTGTTAGTCTTCTTGGTTACAGGGTAAGGAAACAGTGGCATTATTGGAGATTGATTGACTTTGTTCGGAAGATCACGACGTGAGTGTCAGCTGCCTAATCGATGGAGATATGCTTCAGTCTATCTGTATATGTGTGGAAAATGACTATGTTTATCTATTTTTTTTAGCCAATCGGAATCATTCAACCTGAAGCAAGGACGTAGCTTAGACCTTGGTGAAGGGTATAAGTGCTGTGATCTTTGAAACTGTAAGTGCGGCGGCCTACGAACTCCTTGTGAGTCTTGAAGCTGACTTCTGCCTGAAATCTTCAGTAAAAAATGTCACAAAATTTCTAATTAGTTGGCTGTGGCGACGAGGGCTAGGGATGTGAGAGGACGGCGCGAGGCCGGTGGCGTGAGTGATAAAGAACGACACCTGTGAGACGCACCGGTCTCTCTCGCATCTCTCACGGAGGAGCGGACGCATAAAAGGAGGAGTGACGACAGGGCAGATCGAGAGAGGAACAGGCCTCATTTTATGTTGTGTTTTGTTTCTGTTGTGTGTGGCCAGCAGTCGTCCGTTGTATTTGTTTATTTTACTATTAAAATGTTTAAATGTTCGCCGGTTCCCGCCTCTTTCTTCCCACAACAACGAACCCCGTTACATTGGCAAACTCATTAGCGAATTACTCCTCGTTTGTATTTCTTTCTATATGGTGAATTATTGCATGATACCTGGATGTTCAGTCAGGTGAAACTAGGATGGTTCACATCACAACACAAACGTCCGTGTGCTCGTCTGATTCAGAGATTTCGTCCAGGAGAAATTGCCATCGTTGAAATTCTCTGCAGCAGACGGACTCTATCTGTGTCCGTAGCGCACAGCGAGAGCACAGGCACCAGCAGTCCGCCCAGCTCGAGCCCGTCCGGGCTCCTCGTCCGCCTCCTGTTCCTCCAGCAGCCTCAGCTGCTCTTCACTATATTGCGGCTCGTAAAGATAGCCACGAACATCGGATTCGAGCAGCAGATTTTCAAAATCCTCTTCTTCCATATCATGTTTATTTTCTTCCGTCATTGTCGTAACTTCCTATCTCCACAGCGCTTGTTAGCTTAGCTTCCAAACAAGATGGCTGATATTGATTTCAGTATCTGCAAGTGAAGTCCCACCCACTGATCTGTAATAGGTCTGTAGCGTGGAGTGGGTCCCACACCCTGGATAAATGATGAGCTAGTGTTTGTAGTCTAAACCATAGATATCTATATAAAGGCTTGATGTCTCGTCCGCGCTGCTGGCCAATGGAGGTCGACGCTCGCTCACTCGTAACATTGTGTTAATGGTGCATGTACTTTTTAAATAACCATAACTTGCTAAATTTTCTACCGATTTTCAAACGGTTTGGTTTGTTATAAACGTCAGAGATGCAGTTATGACACTGCATACTTATGAATAATAAGTGTATAAATACATAATCATCCAGAATTATAGCCACGTTAATAACGTTTGTAAGAAACCAAACCGTTTGTAAATATGTCAAAATTTTAACGAGATAAGAGTATTTGTGTTCGTGCTAATCACTCATCTTACATCAGCTTGTCTGTGACAAGATGGCCGACGGTGATGACGATAGAGACTCCGCCGTAAGACATCTAGCCTTTATTAGAAAAGAAATCCTTCTGAATTCAGTAACTGGGAAACAGTCAACACATTTTTCTCAAACCAATTACTAAAAAACAAAGATTTCTTCTTAAATACAATATTTTGATTGTTCCAAATGAAGTATCGGTGAGGGGAAAAGTTGTGTTTAAAGATTAAAGACCATGCAAGTAATGCTTGCTTATGGAACTTCGATAAATTGTAAGGGACTCTAGCAATATTATAATTGCAGACCAATAGGAAAGGGAGACCACCTAATTTTGAAAAGTAGTAATTAGGGATAAAGTTCCAAATTGAATTTGGATTACATAAAAACTGTCTAAGCCAGTTAATTTTAAAAGTGTTGTTTAGAGATGAGAAATCCAGAACCGCCATTATCATATGTATTCATTATTACCGACTTCTTAACATAATGTATTTTCTTCTTCCAAATAAAATTGAAGAGGATTTTATCGATATTTTGTTGTCCACATTCAGAGAGAGTGCAGGATATGCTAACCTGGAGATGCCCTCAGCCTTAGCCAGCAGTGTTCTGCCTCTCAAGGTCAAGTCTCTCTGCAACCATGCATTAAATCTTCTTTGGGCTTTTACTATAACAGGGTCAAAGTTCAAGGTACATCTGTTATCTTGATTTTTAGTGATCATGATGCCCAAATAAGTAACTACAGGTTTAACTGGAATATTATAAAAGGAAGGTGTTGTGCAATCTTTAATAGACATTAACTCACATTTACTTAAGTTTAGATTAAGCCCTGAAGCTTTAGAGAACAACTTTATACAATCAATTGCTAACGGGATTTGGGAAGCATCTCTTAAAAATAAGGTGGTGTCATCCGCTAATTGGCTAATAATAACTTCTCGATCTGCTATACGGATACCCTGAATACCGCTTTCACAGATAAACGTTGAGAGTAGGTGCACACAAAGTAAAAATAAATAGGGAAAAATGGGACAGCCTTGTCTGACTCCTCTAGATAAACTAAACCTTGGGGAAGTGCCATTCTTTAATTTAATCGAACAGCTTCCATTATTGTAAAGAGTTTTAATTACTTTGCAAAACAAATCTCCAAAACCAAATCTATGTAATGACTTAATAATAAATTGGTGCTCTAAAGAGGGAACCTATCCAAATCACTATTTAATACCATATTAAAATTCCCACCCAAAATAAGACCAGCATTCGGGTATTTATTTATCCAGTACTGTATATGATCACTAACCACATCCATTAAGGCGGTATTTTCCTTAGAAGAATTATTTCCATACATATTTATAAGAACTGTGGTGGTCTGGCCAAGTAAAGTCACTAACAAAAGAAAATGACCCTTAGGGTCACTGACGAGGTGAAGTATTTCACCAGCAAACTTATTTTTCAAAATAGCAACACCTGCTGATCGCTCTGTACCGTGAGACATCCATACATCACTGCCCCACTGGGACCTCCAAAATTTAGCATCATCCTGCGTGGAATGGGTTTCTTGAAAAAAACAGAAATCTGATCCGTGGTTTTTAACAAACAAAAAAAGGGCTTTGCGTTTCACATTGTTTCTTAAACCCCTGGCATTAAGAGACATGAACGACATCGACATGAGTAAATGAACAACAGAGAACAGTTATTAACAAGAATCGAAACAAAGGCAAAAAGTCAAAATTGACTAATTAGAAGAAAATTGAAAAGAACAGAGCTTATGTGACCATCTAAAACGACCAAATTGAAAGGTCCAGCTGTAATAAGATGAAAACACAAATGCCAAAGTGACAGTTAACGGTCACCTTTTTCGAAATCCAGTTATCATATACGTAACTCTCTTGAAGGAATTCAAAAAGTAATCTCCACACCTTCAATAAACGCGCGTGCTCCTATGTAACAGGCAGTTTTTCCAGCATCCCTCACCTCTTTTACTCTCGGCCATAAGGTCTTCCGTCTTTCCCGGCCTGCTTAAGTCAGATCCTCTGCGAAGTGCAAGCTGTTATCTTTAAGAAACTGGGAATTCTTGGCAGCTCTCCATAAGGCATCGCGGACAACCCGTGAGGTAAACTGCATGATGATGGCGCGAGGTCTCTTGTTGTCGCTTCTTCTCCCCAGCCGATGCACAGTGTCAACGGCGTCAGGGTACTTGCTCTTGGCCTCGGGGTAAGTCTCGCCGCAAATTCGAATGACCTCGGATCTGATATCTTCCTTGTAATTTTCAGACACCCCAAACAATCTCAAGTTCCATCTGCGAGAGTATCTCTCTAGATCAGAAATGCGTGTTTCACATGTGTCCGTGAGACGTTCTTGAGCTTTAAGCCTGGTATCTACATCTTTCACATTGGAAGTGGAACACTTAAATCCTTATTTCTCCCATCTCAGGGGAAAATAAGGGAATAAACCATGACCATTCAAAAATATGACTGGGTTTCTAAAGATACAAAGCTTAATGCAAATGGGTGAAGTGTCCCTTTAAACACCACCATCCAAACCCACCACCCAAACCCATTTAAACACCACCGTCTGCATACTGTATATGCTTACACTGTGTAATGTATGTTTGTGGCTTAAACTGAGACTGTAACCATGAGCATAATTACAGGATTGCATAGGTTTTGTTCATGCTATATGAGTCAGCGTGAAGAGCTTGTTCGCCATGTGGGCTGCGGCTCTGAGACTCTAATCAGCCCAGCAGTTGAAAGGGCGACAGCAGTGGGGTGGGATGATAAATGTCGGACAAATAACAAACACCCCACATGCTTTCAGGATGAATGTGAGTTAGGAATGAATACGAGTTCAGAAACCCACATGCTCGCCCTCATTACAAGTGCATTACATGTAGGACTGAGGCAGCGCTTCACTACTGTTTTATCAACGCAAGGACTCATTTGAATGTTTAAATTTATTATGAATCAAGCTTATTACTTGACCATCAAATTATGCAGAATTGCAGCCCTTACAGGAAGTGTCTGATTCAATGAAAGGAACCATTAGTTTTTAAATGTGAACTCTCAGAGGTTCAGGAACAGGTGACCTCCAGAGTCTGAACAACACTCTGTAATTTAATTGGCTATTTACCTTCCCCCTCAGAAATGAAAGGCTTACATAAAAAGCACAAAATGGACAATAAATGTAAATTTGATCTTTTTCGAGAGCCACTGAAACTTTATATGAAGCATGAAACAAATGTGTTGTTTATTTGATGTTTTATTAACAAGGTTCGGGAGGAACACGTTCTAATGATCAACAACCAAGTCATTCCAACCAGCTGTCAGCAATCAGTAATCAACAGGTCCACTCAATCAGCATGAGTAAAGCCCATAAATATACGCAGTCGAATCACCCATAATTCTCGACAGTTTTCAGCATCCCTCCACCACCCCATCTCCTCACACTTGCCTGATTATCTTCCTAAACAGAGATACGGGGGGAGTATTCTGGGTTCGGGCCCAATTTCCGAGCTCGGAGCCCTCCCCCCGGACAGCACGCCAAATACGCATAACCATTTACTCTCTGATCATTCGTAAGTGTGAACTCGTGAATCAGATGTTACATAACATGATATTTTAAAGTCATTAATTCAAACATTTTGTTAAAAAGTAAGAACTAAGGACATCTAAAAACTTTTACAATATTTTATTTTTCTTCATCTCATTAATCCTACTGTGGTTTGTCATTGACCCATTAGTGTGCAAATGTATTTGAGAAATGTTGTGTTTGTCTTGTGTCTATCACTAGGCAATGGTCCACATCATGACCGGCAGTGTGTGTATGACGACAGTAACATGGTGGACGGGGTATACTGCCACCCGATTGGTCACTGGATCGAGGAGACAGGCCACACAGATGAGATGAAACACACCACCAACTTCTACTTCAGCATAGCGGGACAGCAGGCCATTCACTTCTCTCAGTATGTGTGAATGCATTTCCCATCCATCATGTGTTTTAAAGGGATGGTTCCCACAAAAATGAAAGTTTTGTCACCACTTACTCACCCCATCAAGTTGTTCCAAACCTCAAGTTCCAAAGTCAATGGGTGCCGTTAAAATATCTTCTTTTGTGTTCAACAGACGAAAGAAACACATACAGGTTTGGAACAACATGAGGGTAAGTGATAAAGTTAAAAGAGTAGCAAAACTCGAGAGCACGTAGATGTGAATTTGAGAACTTGTACAATAAATATTCGTACTTGTACGCTACTATTTACACTCGCAGTTCCAATGTGAAAACCTGTAAAATAAAAATCTCAAGTTGAATGTTGAGAGTTGCACTCGCAAACAATTGTCTCAAACCTGTATTCTGAATTTGAAGTTGCAGACAAGTAGTTACAACTGTGTAAAATCCCATTCACAAAAATACAATGACAGACACAAACTTGTAGGACATAGTTGAACATATTCTTTCATTCACATTCGCAGTACAACCTTAATTAGGCACTTGCAACTTCTCAAGTCATTTAAAATTTCGCGCCTTGAATTTTGCAACTGTTTTCGCGATATATTAGATGCATAACTAATTTGTGCACTTCCAACTCTATGTCGGCAAGAGAGAAAGAAAAATAATGTGTTTTTTGAACAATCAATTGAACATGTTAATAGAAACGATGCTTTTCGAAAGCATATGTTGAGATTGAAGTATAAATTGGGCTATAGATGCTAACAAGTGCTTTGGGAAACAGCTATAGTTTGTACGTCACAATTAAATTTTTATTTACTTTAAAGGAATAACACATGTAATATGAATGTTACATTTATAATTATTCCCTGGCTCCAGTTCACTCACGCCACACTCTTCATTCACCATGAAGCATCATGTGGAGCACGTTGCGTTGTGGGAAACAATATCTCACCCAGTGTTCTCAGATCCACACAACAGATTTCAGCAAATGTATTAGGTAATCCGGGAATTCCATGCATACATAAAATTCAGATACTTTTATTTATTTATTATTAACCTTTATTTTACCAGGAAAAGAAGCACATTGAGATTAAGAATCTCTTTTACAAGAGCGTCCTGGCCAAGACTCACAGACACAGCTCGTTTGAGTTTAACAAATAACATCCATCAATACATACACATATAAACACACAAGCAAATCCAATCAGTTTTAGTATCAATACATAGCTACTTAAAACATCTACAGCCCGATGTGTCAATCTCCAAATCGTTTAAAATTACTTCAAATGTGTCCAATGAAACCAGCTCCCTCAGTTTCAAAGTACTTTGCAAATTATTCCAGGCAAAGGGAGCAGCAAATTTAAATGCCTTTTTCCCCAATTCAGTACGTACCACTGGAACCGACAATAAGAATAATTCCTGGGACCGTAGGCTATAGCTACACACAAACTTTTCACAGATGTATGTACAAAGATATGAAACTAAAGATATGATACTATTCACAATATACACATTGCATACTGCAAATATAGTTGTACCTGTATATTGGGTTGTATGGTAGTATGCCATTGTGAACACAGCTTCAATACCAATTTCAGTGTACTTAAGTTGTATTAAGCAGGTTTGGGCAAATACAGTAGGTCAACCAGGTATGATAGTAATCCATTCCAAACACAGCAAAGCAAAGGTTCCTAATTTTCTAGCTTTTGCATTGTGTAATTAAGGGGCAGTTTACACGACACCGTTTTCATCTAAAAAGGTAAAACTTTTTATGCATTTTTTGGCCATTTATTTGCACGACAGCAGCGTTTTAGGGGACTGAAAATGCAAACTTTTGAAAAGGGGTTTCAATGTGCAAGTTTTAGAAAATGATACCGTTATTGTCTCCATGTAAACTACAAAAACACGAGTTTGTGAAAACGGTGCAGGTGTATTACATGTTCAGTCTAAAGGCTCAGTGTTTCTACACGTTGTTTTTTTCAGTGTTTTTTTTCTACGTTCATGCTTTTTTAGTCGTGTTCGCAGATCCTCGTGAACGGGGATTGTTTTGACAATGTTGTTGTCTATACGCAAAAAACACGTATTTTTTGTTGTGAAGAGTTGTGAAACACAAAAAGATGTTTAGCAGAAGTAAAGTGTCTCGATTAACACCAGGTTAAAGATACATTTATTTGGTAAATTCAACTTAACTTGAAGTATGTGCCATGTCTCAAATCCACAGATAGTAACATCTAATTATCAAGAAGCATTTGATTAGGGTGTTTTTTTTGTGCCTTTCTCTCTTTTTCATTTTGTGTGGGGTTTATATAGCTCTCTAGCTCAATGACTCAAGCAGTGAGCTCTAAGTGCTTATTTCTTTTGACCTCTGACCTTGTTCTACAGGCAAAAAAAGTTGAAACTGGAGGCGGATAAAAGTAAGACCGGGTCATTGAGTCTGGGGTTGGGGAATCCATTAGAGTAATGAGTCTGACAGATTCACTGTATCAAAGAGCCTGGTGTATCTCCAAAAGGGCAGAGATTCTATGGCTTCCTATGACTGAATGCACCGTCATCTCTAGTAAAGAAAGTACAACTGAACAAAATAATAGAAAACACTGAGAGACTTTAATTAGCTAAATGTAGAAGTAATGGTGCATTTATAGCAGGGCTTAAAAAACGGAAGAAAGAAAAATTCAATCGGTTCACTCTGAACAGAATCAGTATTTTAACATTTCTGTTCACGAGTTCCTTCTGTAACATTATCTTTCCGAAAACAGTATGATAAGAAACTTTATACCAGAGCTTGAATTGAACTTGATATTAAGAGCTTGTGACTAAACCTCGTAACGCGAGTGGATCCTCAAACTGTCGGCAAAACCTCAAACAGCTCCAGCCGCCTCAATCATGAATGTCCTGCAAGCATTTTTGAGACTGTCTTTGCTTGTTTGCAGTGCAAGGGTAAAAACTGATTATTTTAATAAGTACGGTGTTTTCTTTATTCAAAACAGGTTGTGTGTAAAGGCTAATGTTTTATGTATTTGAGGAGCGGCGAAGAGTGTCTTAGTCTGGTATTTGCAGTCCAGTAATAGCTAGTAATCTAGTAATCAGGTGCCCGGAGAGTGTCTACCCCCGGGCCAGTACACAGCCGGACCCAGAGCCTGTTTCACCACCTGCGACTACGGAGGAATCGTGTGAGCCCCCCACAGACGGAGAGCTACCAACCGCCGCGATGCGTCAGCCAGAGCCCGAGGACAAGTGGACAGCGCTGACCCTCGCCCCGGAAGAGGAGCCCCCCAGTGAGTCTGACCAGGGTGTGAGCCCGCGGGTATACTGCTGGAAATGGAGACTGAAGACTGGCTAATGGACTTAAAGGGGTCATATAATGGTACATGCACTTTTTCAAGTTGATCGTACTGAAATATGTGTTGGCAGTGCCTGTACACAACCATCATATAATGGTAAAAATCTATCCAGTGTTTTTGTTTTAATATCATTATATGTTTTTCCCAGTCTCAAATCGAGCCATTCGACCGTGTGACGTCACACAGTCGGACGCCCCTCCCACGATTGTTGATTGACAGCAGCGTTTCATACACAGACCCGCCCTGAGCGAGCTGTCATCATAGTCCGTCATTGTTGATACGCTGGAGCAGAATGGCGTCTAAGCGATTGTGGTGTTCTGTTCTTGGGTGTAATAACGAACACATTCATTTTGATGTTCCTAAATCCGAACCGCTGAAGACACAGTGGCTGAGTTTTGTTTTTGAAGGGAATATTCCCCACGAGTAACGTCAATGCTTTCATGTTTGCGCGATTCACGAATCTTTTCTCACCAGACTGCTTTATAAACGAGGATCAGTATAAAGCTGGTTTTGCTAAGAAGCTGCTCCTGAAAAAATAATCGGTACCAACTATTCATGTCCCTGCTGCACCTCCAGAAGAAGTGTGTTAAGTTTTATTAACCTTCATATAAATCTTTGAAAATCGCTTGCACGCTTCAGGATGAATGCAGCTAAGGTTTACACTCAGGGTACATTACGGCATGTTTTCTATGTACGACGTTCTCAATATAATTCATAATCCCACGTTTATAATGAGCAACGCGGTATGGATATTGTGTTATTACAAACTGAGTATGTATACATCAGCAAACATGTTCGTATCTCACTACTCTACCCTGCCAGTGCATACAAAGAAAGATCAAAGTGACATTACATTAACCAACCATTCAGAAACGTCCTGTTCGAGCCTTAATTCGAGCCTAATTCGGGGCGTCATCTTGTTCCGGGTCCGACTCCGGTTCAAACTGATACGATTGAACAGATGTGTCCTCAGAGACTCTCGCTGCCATTCTTTCTCCAAAATGTACCCTCAACTGTTGTCAAGGCAACACTCTACGTGCTTTGTGTCAAAACGCCCGCAGAACAGAGAGGCGGGGTGAGCGAAGCTCATTATCATTTAAAGGCATATGCACTAAAACGGCGTGCTGAAAACAGAGCTGTTTTTGACCAGGTAAAATTTGTGTTTTCTTACAATACTAATGAGAATCTTTAAATAAAGTATATTACAAACTTTTCATTTAGGAATCAAAGAATCAAATTAACTTGTATGAAAATGGCATTATACGACCCCTTTAAGTACGGAGGTATCGTCGCCCACCCTATCCCACCCTGTTTCTCGTTCTTCATCGCTGTTCCTAGACAGCACCATAGACTGTATGAACTCTCTTCCTGTTTCCTCTGAACTGTCATCGCTGTTTCTAAACAACACAGAGACCTGCATGGACTATGTACTATTACCTTTACCCCTGTCAAGTCTCCATTTGCCTCCATCACCGCCCTTCTCAGCCAGTCCTCCAGCCCAGCCTCTGATAGAAGTTTGCAGCCCTTTGCCATCTCCTGCAATGCCATGCTGTGATGTCGAGCCGCAGGTCAAGCAACCACCATCAGCACCTGAGCGGATGGATCTTGTGGCTCCGCCCCCGGCCTCTGATCACCTCACTCCGTCTCAGGCCTGTTGGCATGTCGGCTCCACCTTGGCTCCTCCCATCTTCGGCTCTACCAGACACCCTCTGCCTTTCGACTCTACTGGGTTCCCTCGCCCCACCGGCTCCCTCTTGGTCATTCGTCACACCACCTCCTCTGTCAATCTTCTGCTGCGCGTATTTCCCTTCGGCTACGCCTCGGTCCTCCATCACACTGGCATCGCATCGGCTCCTCCACAGACGATCTTCTCCGCGGCATCGCCCAGGCCACCAGCGATCTGTCTTTGCCCTGGGATCCATCGCTCCGCTTCCGTCGGCCGTCCCCCAGTTGACGTCCGCCTCTACACCACCTTGGCTCCTCCCTCCCTCAATTCTGCCGTGGGCTCTCGTCACTGTGATCTGGGTCTGTGCCATCGGACGTACACCATCGCCGCCGGGGTCTCGTCGCCGTCCATCTGTCACCATTCTTCCGCAGCCTGCCATCACCATCCCTTCGTCATCGCCTGTCACCACCCCTACACCATCTCCACGCCCTCCTCCTATTATATTCCAATTTGCCTATTATATTATATATGCAAGTGTGGTTTTATATAGACATCACAAACTGCCTTTGTTAGTTTTATTTTCATGGAGTTTCTACTTGTTTCTCTTAGTTACCAAACTCATTTGTTGCAGTTTCCCTCTCCTTATTTGTTACTATGGTTTCTGACTAAAGAGTCATCACCTGTTCATCATTTGAGTTCAATCACCTTTAAGTGTATTTAAGTTCCTCCTTTTCATTCAGTTGGCTTCTGGTATTGTTTTTGTGTTCATGTGAAATATGCTATTATGTTGCCTTACTGTATTTGGATTACCTGAGTTTGTTTTATTAAAGAACCTTTGGTTTATTTAAACCTGCTAGTCTCAGAAGATAGTAAGACCCACAGAGAATTCAACATTAAAATTTACTGCGAGAACTAGAAAGTTTTTTTTTTCTTCTTATTTCAGGTTTTGTCTACAGTCACAATATGAGTCAATGTTCCTACAGTGCATATCATTGACTCTATAAGAAATAAGCAACCATGAAACTCGGAAAACAATGTTTCTGTGTATCAATTACAAAGTCTAATTCACACCAAATGAAGAGTGTAAAATAAACTCGGGTGGCTGAATGAACAAAGTCCCAAGGAAAAATACAAGGACCTTTTGTCTCCAGAATCAAGTACACCTTGTTAGGTCTTTGACCACTAATTAAACACAACTTGTTCTTGTCACCACTGCTCATTTAAAATGCACTACGTGCCCACTTCCAATGCAGTGCCTAAATACACGCGCACACACAAACGCATCGTTTTCAGAGAAGGAGTACATTGCGCACACCTCTGTGTACAGTTGTACCAAAAAGCATTTGGACACTTAAGTCACAGGGAAAATATGTAACGCTTCCTTTTACAGTACAGTACTTACGTGTACTTACAGTGTACTTATGTAGAAAGTACTAGCTAATATAATGTAGTTGTATTAGACATCAACCCAAGCGTCCTGCCCTGGAGAGGGTTTTGGGCAGAGGTTTGATCATACTCAATGCTTCTCACCATTAACCTGCAGCTCACTTTCCCTTCAATCATTTCATTTATGTTTTCCCCTCAAAGAGGCATGTGGGTTTCTGAGGTAAAAATACACCTCTCACCTGATATCTCTGACCTTCATTCCCCTGCCTGTCAGTCTGTCTCCTCAAACCGCTAAACTCATTACCATTTCCATTATTTGAGTGCTGAGCTCTCATATACACAGAGGGAGAGACCCTGCTGACATGACTGTCTCATCGTTTGATGAGAAACGATGGAGGTAGAAACGCTGAAAATGTAAAATGAAAATGATCTGCTCTCCTTTCTTTTTCTCTTCTGTTGTTCAGAGTGTTTTGTAGAGTTTTTCTTTGGAGTTGCTACAGTGTTCTGCGTAATTGTTGGTTTGCCCAAGTCAACCCCCCACGTCAGGAGGAGTCTCCGTTGTATTGTTATGATATGACAGGATGAATTTGCAGTCCAAAATTGAATACGCAGGGCTGGAGGTACAGTATGTTTCAATGGCAAAAAAACATTAAAAAAAAGTGTATCACTGAGTATAGTAACATTGTCAGTGCAATCGTTAAAGGAACACTTTTTCATACAGTATATGTTTTATGATCTTTACTATATCACCCTGCCATATCTTTCTGCTATCTTTCTCGTTGCTCTGGGATCTCATAATATATCTATTTAGCAATGTGGTGATTGTTGGTTACAGCTGTGGGAATTGTCCTGGGAAGTTGATGTATGTACAATATTGATCAAACCAATAAAAGATTGAGGCAGGTTTAATGATCGTGTCTTTGGCTGCTCATTATGCTTATGTGCATAGATGATCTCTGGTCTACTATGCAAGGAAAATATTTAAAAAAAATGATTTTACTTCTGCATATTTATAAGTAAATTTATTGAAACAACAGTCTCTTCTTTTGTTATATTTTGAATACATTTTTGATTTCCCTTTCCTTCTCTGATGGGCCATCACTGGTTACACACACAACTATTTGCATAGTTTGTAGACACACAGACACACACTCATACTCCTTCACACAACTAAGTTTCCTCTCTCTCTTCTCTTCAGGGTGCTTCCACGTGTCTGGTTAGGCAGCTGCCCTCAACGGGTCGAACATATAACCCTTAAGCTGAAACAAGAACTGGGTGTTACAGCAGTGGTGAACTTTCAGACAGAATGGGATGTCATAAACAACTCACACGGCTGCCGGCGTGACCTCAGTCAACCCATGACCCCAGAGACAATGACGCACCTGTACAAAGACTGTGGCCTTTCTTATATCTGGATCCCCACCCCAGACATGAGCACAGAAGGTCAGTTTGTGTGTTTAGCCAATACACCCTTGAATAAAAGACAAGTGAGCCGTATGTAACATATACTTATCACACGGAGGATATGCTGTACTGAACTGTAAACTTGATTACTAATGCAAGTCTCTAAAGAGCTTGCATTGCTGTATATGTTTATCACAGGTCGCACACGGATGCTGCCCCAGGCGGTGTTCCTGCTCTATGGACTGCTGAAGAACGGTCACACAGTATATGTTCACTGTAATGCAGGAGTGGGCCGTTCTACTGTGGCAGTGTGTGGACTCCTGATGTATGTGTTAGGCTGGAGACTCAGAAAAGTGCAGTACTACCTCACTGCCAGAAGGGCAGCAGTTTATATTGATGAGGACGCACTGGTAAGAGCAGAAAATGACTTTATCGTGAAGTTTGGGCGACTCTGTCCATTTGTTTGCAACCCAGAGACCTGAAAGCAGTGCCCTCTACTGGATAGGAGGAACCTGTGTTCAATAATGTCAAAGCAATTAACAGATATCAAAATAGATTTTAATCTTGTCACACAGAGCTACTTTGTAAAAAAAACTAAATAGTGACATCAAAATCTAAATATATTGATTATATAAAACATCGTGGGACATTAAATGTTCTTCTTGGAATCCACGAAATGAAATGAAGTGTGAAGTATCGCAAATAATATAAATAACATTGACTGCGTTTTTGGAAATACTCCATATGTTGTTTATATGTTATCCTGTTCATGAGTAATTCATTCTGAAAATTAAATGTATTATTAAAACATTCTGTCGCATTACAAAGTCTAATTCACACCAAATGAAGAGTGTAAAATAAACTCGGGTGGCTGAATGAACAAAGTCCCAAGGAAAAATACAAGGACCTTTTGTCTCCAGAATCAAGTACACCTTGTTAGGTCTTTGACCACTAATTAAACACAACTTGTACTTGTCACCACTGCTCATTTAAAATGTGTGGCCGAGCGTCCGGCGCCAGGCCTTTATCCGTTGAATCCCTCAGAACCGGGTCTAGGCTGGGTCCCATATGTGTGACCCTGCGGGGATCCCATATGTGTATTCTTCCACGGTTGCTCCTAAACGGAAGCCCGTGTCTTTCCCTTGGGCTCAGTATTTCATATGCAGTAAAACCTTCAGGTTAGTCCATATGTATATCTCCACATAACTCCCTCGGGGAAGGATGTGAGTTCTGCAGCGCCCTTCCTAACAGAAAGGGCTTGCTTTCCCAGTGTTATCCAAGAATCTCACTGTATGGGTTATCACGGAACAACAGTGACAGATATACTCTGTGTAAGCCGCCTCCTATCGTCTAGGCAAGAAAGGGGAAGGGGCTTGCACAGGGCACTGGATGGGGTCAGCAGCTGTGGCCCTTTGGTAGGGATTCCTATTCGTCGGTCTCGACGTGGCGTCGGTTGACCGACTGAAGAGGAACGTCTCGGTTACATATGGTAAACCTCGTTCCCTGAAGGAGGGAACGGAGACGGCACGTCCCGTCGCCACATCTGCTGCTGCCCGCCGGGGCAGCCAGCTCATCGACTCGGCTCCTCAGCAAAAAACTGAAGTGCAATCGCACCTGCTGCTCATTATATACCCGCGCTGGATGGCAGAGCAGCTGCTGCAAATGATTGCACACCAATGTGCATTGGCTCGTTTAGTTTCACTCGAAGTAGATTGGCCTCTGTAGCGAGATTCCTCTCGACGTGGCATCTCCGTTCCCTCCTTCAGGGAACGAGGGTTACCATATGTAACCGAGACGTTATGGCATGAGTGTATTGTTGTCTTTATCCTTTGAAATGTTTTCGCCGAATGCCAGTTTTGCCGAGTTATTGTTCATTCATTTTGACATGGTCTTCATTTGAAAAGGCACCTTGAGGCAATTGTCGACCGAACTGCTAATGTGATGGTTATTGTTTGACTATCTGCCCCTTTTCTCCTCTAACATTCCACTTTCATTCATTTATGAACGTAACTCAATATTCTTGTTATATATTTAGCACAGCAATTCCCCTGCCCTTGAAATAAGCTGCCATAATGAAAAGCGCTTTAACCTGACCTTTAAATAAATAGAGACTAGTGTCACCACATTGAGAGACTTTATGTGAAAAATGAAAAAGGTTTTGCTTCAGAAAATAAAAAGCGGTTCAGTGGTTTGAGCAGAAGGTAGCCTACCATTATTTAAATTTGATTCGAAAACAGGAATAAATCAGTGATTTAAAGAGAGACATAAATCAAAAAAATATAATGAAAATGACTGTGTACCACAAAAATAAGTAATTTTGTAACATTATAATGTCTTTACTGACACTTTAATCCATAATGAACCTCAATGAACTTCATTGGTTCTTGCAGAAGCTCAAACGTGCTGCATAACAAGAGAATGAAACTCATTTTTGGAGTTAGTTCGTCCAAAAAATTAAGTTGTCATCAATTACTCACCCTCATGTTGTTCCAAACCCGTGAGACTTTTGTTTATGTATGAAACACAAATGAAGATATTTTAAATTAATCAAAAAATTGTATCCCTTCATTGACAGTCTACGCAACTACCATTTCACTATGCTTCAAAAAGTTCATAAAGTAAATTAGTTGGTTAGTAAAACTAATCCATATAAATTGAAAGGATTAGTCCATTTTTTCTGAAGAGACACAATCACTTTATATGATGAACGGATTAAATTTAGGCTTTTATTCACATATAAACATGATCAGCGAACATAAAGAGAAGCTCAAACATGCCGCATAACATGAGAATGAACCTCATTGGTTCTTACAGAAGCTCAAACGTGCTGCGTAACACGAGAAAGAACCTGAACATCAGGTATCTTAAAAAATGGACTAAACAGCTCAATTCATATGGATTAGTTTTACAATCTCTTTATGAACGTTTAGCTGTCAATGGAGGGACAGAAAGCTCTCAGATTTCATATCTTTATTTGGCATGAGAGTTAGTAAATGATGACAGAATTCTATTTTTTTGTGAACTAACCCTTTAATGCATCCTTAATGAATAAAAGTATTTGTTCACAAAAATTAAATCTTACTGACATTACTTTTGAATGGTTTAGTGTGTTTAGATATTTCTACTGGAGAACATAAGACACAGATAAAGAAAAATATTTTTTTCTGTGTAGTCATCCAGCCCTATAGTTAAATTTGTGTTTGCCTTGAGCACTCATGCTCAAATAGAAGAGTCAAGGATGAGTCACCATGAACTATGGGCATTATTTCACACAATAAATCTCATCCTGATCCACGGTTAGCATCTCAATTCCTTGGCGCTCCACCTTTAAATAAATACAGCCTCCACGCAGCAAAACAAAACCACCTCTAAAGTGAATATACACAGTCAGTTAAAGAGCTTTGGTGTTTTGAGGATAAAGTTTTCTCCGGTTTCTCTGTGTCAGTGAATAATTGCACAGTCACGGGATCTTTTACAGAGAGATTGAGCTGGTTCAAAAGGCTAATATTATTCATCTTTATTTACGTTATTCTAATGCAGTCCTTTGTCCTGTGTCTCGCTGAAAGAATAAGTCTTTATCTGGACTGGAAAACAGAGATGAAAGATGAAATAAAATATCATTGCGGTTTTGCTTAAAAGCAGATTTTTTTTGCGGAAGTGTTTAGTAAATACAAAGTAAAGAAAGCGTGTGTACAGAAGATGACCTGTCACAGATATTTAGGTGTGTCTTTGATAATTTCACTGTGTGCGTCAGTCAGAGGTCATGATTTGTCATTATAGGAAGTGTAAAATCCATTCTTTTCCAGCTCCTCGCACTCCTTTCCCCATTTACAGAGCCGGTGCCCAGTTCTGGCCTGTCCCATACACTTCCAACACAGAAAAGGCAGATCTGGGTCTGGCCTTGCAGAACTTGCTGGTTTCAACCAACCAGGGGTGTGTTTTCCAAAAGCATCGTTAGCCAACTATGGTCGCAAGGTCTATTGTTATCAGCATAGCTCAACGAGTCTGTGTTTCCCGAAACCACCCTTCCAACAAACATTTGCAAACATCATTGCAAAGTTGTGTGTTTGGAACGACAGCTCTCGACCTGTGGTTAGAAGCAGTGATTCTTGATTGAAGAGATGTTTAGCACCGTTTTTGAAGAGTGTGGTTAGTACATAAGAACGAGCCTATAATTGAATCTGGAAATAAAGCAAAATAACTGAGAAAAATAAGAGATAGTCCTCAGATGCCATGTCCATAATTTATGGCAAAACATCTAGCGTTATTTCGATCTCAAACAGATTCATTAAAAGTAGTTATTACTCCACCTCTCTTCAGAGCGTCTCCAAAACCACGCCTCCTTCAAAATTCATGAACGCACACAGCAGAGTCTTCAAAGCATCTCAAGATGGCGTTAAATTACCTCATGTCTAACACATAACATTACAATAATAATTGTTGTGAGGCGGTGGAGGTAAACTGTTAACGAATACCAAATCGTATAGTGGTACTAAAATGACAAGCTGACTACGCCACCCCTTTTCAGAGAAATGGGGAAATAACCACCCAATGGAAATAGGGCACACAGGTTCGTTACCATGGAGGGCAAAGAGACGTGGATATCAGTACAAAAGTTAGTTTATTAGGTTCACATCAATAAATACAACTTTCAGGTTACTGCAAGGCAGAATGTCACTCAAATGACTAGTACAGCACCATTTATCAACACACACAATAAAATAAATTTGATTAAGATGGCTGAGGCTTACCCGTAGCGGGGTAGGCTAGCTAGGTATCTAATCCAAAAGCCACACACACACACACACACAACCATTGAGGTGTAAGCGGTTATAAGTGGCAAACCCCACCCCAAATGATACTAGCCACAAATAATTGGTGATGCCAAACACTCACCACAAAAGGGAGCACTGACTTGTAGACAACACAAAATAACAAAATCCCAGAGCAAGAAGGTTGCAAATTAATAAATTACAAAATAATCAAAATCAAAACTAAAACAAAAACAAAGTAAAGAAACATACAAATTAGCACACACGCGGCCAATTAGTAATATGACTAAAGGGCGAGCCCACGTACACAACTTCGGCACATGCAGCGGTGAACGGATCAAATGGTCGTACCGTTGAAAACGTACAAAACACAGCAGCAAAACAGCAGCGCCGTCTAAATGGCCTTTATGCAGAAAACGCCCACATTAAGACAGAGCATCCTCAAAGACATCAATATCCTGCTAAAAACATCAGTTGGTTAGCTCAATTGAGTAAAATATTTAATTAAAAGAATAACTTTACGTACCAGGTGATCATCACGAAGCCGCATAGGCGTACGGTTGCTCACAACAGCTTACACATATGAATGAAACATATGAAAACAGTCCAACTGGAATGAAGGTTAACGCAAACATCACAAGTCCACGTTAATAAATATTTAGCTATAGCCTACCTGGGGGAAAATAACAGCCTGCACACCACCGCGGAGCTGCCAACCAAGCCCTAGTCCAGCATTGAATAGCGCCGCGCCCGCGCCAAGGGGCGGAGCTAACAATGACGCATGACCAGGTGGCATAAACAGTCTTTAAATAGGCCAGGGACTGCGGCCAATAGGCTGTCACATCTATCACTCATGTGACAACCACAAATAATAGAGCGGGATCTAACCCGCTCTGCCACAATGAAAACAAATAACTCACTGAGCTCTAGCTGTTGACTGTTGCAGATTCATTTCAGCGTTGATAATGTTGGCATAGAAACGCATAAATCCGAGTCTAAGGAGGTGAACAGCTCCGGGTGAAACTTCACGGGTTGCCATCTCGTAATTACGGACCGAATGCAATGATTGGACGAACATGTTTTGGCCGTAAATTGTAATTTTTTAATATTAGGACCAATTCTATTATTGATTGCTATCACAACGTGAAGAGAATTTTAACCAGTATAACAAAAACAGTGTTTATTAAAAAATATATTTTTTTTGTCATGTGTGAGAAAACACTTCCACGCCACTGATGTAATTTTCCGGCTCTCCGTGTTTTTACTGTTATACGGTAGGGGGCCCTATTACACATCTTCTGAAAGAGTACTGAATCTCCTGATTAAAACAAATGTGAAGAAGACGCAGAAACAATGTAAGCATCATTGCAATCATCAACAGAAACAGATAACAGATAAACAGAACAGCATATAAATCAAAACGATCTTATGTTACTGAATGAAATGTCGACCCAGGACGAGCTACAGGACTGTGAAGCTCTGGGGTGTTGGTGGACTCGATCTACTCCATCTGTGTTTTGATCCTGATTTTGATTTTGATTTTTTAAAGCAGATGCTCTTGTTCTTTCTTTTGATAAATTGCATATTCAGATATTCATACTACAAAATATTTTGGGGGCCATGAAACTTTTGTGAAAATTATTGAAAATGCTGGCGGTGGCTGGCAACTTTTTTCAAACACTCTGTCGTGGAAAGAGTTAGCTATAATTTAATGTCACGGGTTGGTTCAGACCAGGAAAGTAAAAGCAAGGATCTATTTGCAGCAATTTTTTAAACAAAACAAGAAAACACTATAGATCACTGGAGAAATGTGACTCTGTCCCAATTTCTCCAGTAAACCCTCATTTCCTTCATGCACTCTTCTTTTCTTTTCTCTTTAATGAGGGGTAATTGTTTGTTTGTGAGTTTTGCAAGTCATCTATTTCCCTTTACTGTGTCACACACAGTTGAATATATAGATCTCTGGAGGACATATTTACTTTGTGCGCTCATGTCACAGTGCTGTGAGAAGCTGTGAAACTGTCAAATAACACAGGTGTCTCTCTGCATCAAATCAATGCTATGGGTTCGATGTTTTCCACAGTACTGCACTCATTTCATTTGTGCTTAGAGAATACATAAACGAATACACGTTTACTCACCTTCATGTTGTTCCCGCTGTTTGATTTGATACTGGCACATTATTATATTAGCTACACATCTATGAAAGAAGAGAACAGATTCATTTCAGTTGTTTGGCGTTTTCCTCCCTCATTCCATTCTGTAAATTCATTCCATGGCAGTGAAATTTCCCATAAATCTTTTTGCCCACTAGCCATTGAAGTGGACTGCCATTGATCATAAAGACAAACTTCTGGACTCACCCTGCCGACCGTATTTCATTTTCCCCTCGTGGTGCATTAACCCTTTTTACTCTTGTGTTTTCTCAGACTGCAGACATATTTTATCCGCCCATATGTAATTTATTGCAATCACATAAATGATATCCGTGTTAAATGCATACTCTATTCAGATGCACGGTCTTTTATAATACCAAGCAATTTTTAACATGATGTGTGTACCAAACATGAATACAATTGAGCCCAATTATCAGTCCAATTGGGAATACAGTTGTGTTTACAAGGTGTCGGGCTTATAATGAGCACTTTATTTTTTTAGAAGGAACTACTGTATTTGCCAACATTTTACTTTTTGCAGATGCTATTGTGAAATGTGTTTGTTCAATGCCAGCATGGTGGATTTCGATCTTCAAGCAGAAGGAGCTGGATGCAATATGTTTGAATTATTTCACAAATCTGACTTGTGATGCAGCCTGAATCATAATCACACAGTGTGTGTTCGTTGGCCAGAGGATAACTGGTCCCCCGACTAAGCCTGGTTTCTCACAAGGTTTTTTGTTTTTTTCCATTTCTGTCACCCGATGGATTTTGGGTTCCTTGCCACTGTCGCCTCTGGCTTGCTCAGTTGGGGTTTAAAAGACTCTTAATATTCAGTAATATTATTGATTTGGCTGCAATGACACCATTGGATGAGAACAAAACTTGAACTGAATTGAGTTGAATAATGACACTATTGAATCAAATTGGTTTTAATAGACGAATTGTGCAAAATGGACACTGTTATTGAACTGATTTGAGTCCATAGTGAACTGACTTGAGCTGTCTTCTTTAGAGCTGCTTTAGGCTACACCAGAATTTGAATTTGTCTCATATTTAATGAAGTTTGTATCATTGATTCTGTCATTTTCCTGTTTGTCGCTGTAAAGGCCCTGTTCACACCCAGGACAATTACTGTAATGATAAAGATTTAGTTCTAAAAATCACTCTAAATATAATAAAAATAGCAGTCCAATGACTTGTCATAGCACAAAATGTAAATGGCTATTGACACACACACACGCGCACACACAAGATTCAATCACTGGCAATATTTCCAAAACTAGCTTTAGACACACTTTTAGAGTTTAACATCTGTTACAAATCCCCAGCCTCAGACGTCATGTTCTTGTTTAGCTCTGACTCCTGCTGGACCTTAATTGCATGTAATCAGGAGTCTGAAAGTACTTTTCCCCTATTTGGGGCTGTCAATTTAACTAGTTAACATAGCAAAATTAGATGTTACACAATGACAAAAGACACCTGCCTGCTTCTTTACATAGACAAACGTTAAAAAAAAATAGTAAAAAATAACTAGTTAGTTTCCTTGGTTACTGGTTAAGTAACGCACATGTTGCAGTTTCTGTTGATTAGCCTGTAAGCCCTTAGGGGCTGTTTACAAGACACCGTTTTCAACGTAAAACGTTTTATGCGTTTTGGCCGTTCGTTTACACGGCAACAGTGTTTTAACACCCCAAAACGGATTTCAAAGTACAAGTTTTTAAAAAACGGCCTCCGTGTAAACGACAAAAACGTGAATCTCTGAAGGCGATGACGTCATGCACATGCGTATTACGTGTTCAGTCTATAGTGTTTCATCGCCACCTAATGGCCTGGCAGCAGAATACAGCGTTTTTAGTCGTTTTCCCGGATCCGTGTGAATGGGGATTGTTTTGACAATGGTGTCGTCTGTACGCTGAAAACTCAAAGAAAAAACTTCAGGATATTCGCTTTAAGCATATCGTTGTCGTGTAAACGTACCCTTAGTTTCCTCTGTTCATTGTTCATTAAATCTACCTTGAGTTTAGTGCTTTTGTCTGCTTCAATAAAACACATTTTGAATGATCATTTGGGGTCTTTCTTTATCAAATATTGCACTTAATTGTGATTTAAATGTATTCAATTTACCAGCATATCATGCAATTAATTTGATTGCAAGTTTTAATCGATTGATTGAAGTTTGTTTCACTATTGAGCAGTTCACTCAATTTATGAGAACATTTTTGATTTAAAATTCTGATTTTAATTATCAGCCAGGCGTTTCAAACTGCAGTTTGTTTCTTTGTTATTGTTTTGGTTCATTCACATTCATTTATGCAAAGTTCTGCTCTGTCAATTTAACCACCATTGTGCAAGTCCACACTTATCTCTCTCAGACAAACACACATACATTCAACACTCACGTTGTATTGCTGTGTGTGTGAAATGATTTCAATGGCCTTTATCTGATCAAAGGCATCTTGACAAAGTCTCTTCATAAGATTTTCTCTCTGTTATCTGTTCATGCACTATAAATGTGTGATATGCCCTTACAAACATTTGCAGTGTAGATCTCAGTATGACAGTGTGGCATCAGTATGCACAGTGTGTTATTATCCTATGGTGTCAAGTCATTTATATAGCACTTTATACAATAGCTTTAAGGCCTAGAACAATAACTAGCATCCACCGCAACAAATTATTTTGTTCTGATTATTTTAAGAGCGCACTGCAGTTTTGTCGTCTGCTAAGTTCTTTAAAGCGGGATGGATTCTGATTGGATGTCAAGTTTTTATCGTTCATCATTTGGGGAAAAAAAAAACATTGTGAATTCCAATATCCTTTCCCCGTGCCGCTATCATTATAGTTGTGGTTCATTTCGCAAATGTTTTCATTCATTTCCCTTAATATCACATTGGCTGAAGCATCATCATCCTGCAAATGCTAAACTTAGATTAAGTAAATGCTCATTGTTCTTAAGGGAGGCATCTTCCCCGTCTTACCCTATGCATGTGTGATGCATATAGTGGAGAATTATACTGTATATGTACACTGTGGATGTTTTTACATGCAGTCCATGCATGGTGGAGGTATGACATATCTGCCGCTTATCTCAGTGGGAGAGAGCGTAATTATCTGTAACTCTGAATGCAATTTTATAGGAATGAGTCTGATTCACTGACTCACTGACACTAAGTGATAAGAACAAACACTGCCGTTCACTTTCAATTGTATAATTTTGAATGACAGACAGACAGACAGACAGACAGACAGACAGACAGATAGATAGATAGATAGATAGATAGATAGATAGATAGATAGATAGATAGATAGATAGATAGATAGATAGATAGATAGATAGATAGATAGATAGATAGATAGAAAGATAGACAGATAGATTGGACAAATTTGACAAATTACAGAACAGTTAAGTTTAAAATCGAAATTGATACAACATTCTACTTATACAACATATTTTACTTTGGCTCAGTGAAATGTGTAAAACTGAGTGTGGTAGCGATATTAAATTATGGTATTCAATTCAAGTTGCCATGAAAAAAAACGTATTTAAAGCAATTTTTCCCTTGTAGATTATGGCGAGGTAAGGGCAGACTGCTGAGAAATGCTGAGCTAATTGTTCTTTAGCTGATTGCTTATTGAAAACGAATTAAAAGCCATCTGTGTTTCATTGCAAGTAAATCACTGGTGGATGTAATGAGGTTAATTATTCATTGTGCTATACATATAAAAAAAATGGAAGTGTATTTCTGAAGAAGATAAAATTAGGTTTTGTCTGGGAACATAGTGTTCAGATAACATTGTGAAGCAATAATCACAATAATGAAATTAAAAGCTCAAGAACTCCAAGAACTCATAAACCAAGTTTCACAGTGAACAAAACCACAACCCAAATTTACTTTTTTCCCCCCTTTCCTCCCCATTTTAATCAAACTAAGAGCTTTGATTTAAACTGAAGCGGTATTAATCAAAGCGAGCCGCTCCAAAGACGTTTGGCTGAATTAGTGCCGTGTATTTGAAGCTTGAACAGCTTGCTTCATCAAAGCATATTTACAACAAAATAAATCCAAGTGCCTGAATGTACCACAGGCCTGTCATTTAAAACATTATTGCTATCAACAGATATTTTCCAGCCAGCCACGCTAAACAATTAAGAGGATTTATTAAAACACACTGTCATCGTTGTTGAATCTTGAGAAAGAAAGAAAGAAAGAAAGAAAGAAAGAAAGAAAGAAAGAAAGAAAGAAAGAAAGAAAGAAAGAAAGAAAGAAAGAAAGAAAGAAAGAAAGAAAGAAAGAAAGAAAGAAAGAAAGAATTAATTGAGTCAAAGCGTTTTAGGAAAAACTGTAATTATTTAGTAAAAAATTATGAATTTTTCTCTGTAATAAGCATGCAATTATAGTGTTATAACTTGATAATAACATGCCTATGTCCGCTTCTTTAACAGGATTTTGCATGGCAAATCTAGTTAAGTTACAGATCTGTGCAGATTGTTAAAGATGGGAGGTCTGTTCCGAGATCTGACCCATCACTGCACTGCGATGATGAAGATGTTTCACTCTGCCGGCTGATAATAGCATTATAAAGTTTGATCTGTGGTCTCTACAAAGGCCGATCAGATGACGCATACTGAAGATACTTGGCAAGTATTCACTTAAACACCGTCGGTTATGTTTTTAGTGAACATAACTTGTGGCACGTATAACAGTATTTTGGATCCGTGCATTAGCTTTTAAAGTGACAGCAGCCTAATAACCCTGCTGCCGTCTGTTTCATTAATGATAATCAACAACAAAAAACAAAGAGAAAATCATTCATTGCTCTTTAGTAGGATTAATCTATAGTTCTATATAATAACGTATTAGACATGACTGTTAGACAGATCGTAAACTAATGAACACGGAGAATGTGAGCGCTGTGAGTTCAGGCTCTGGTTCTCAGCGCCGCCAAAATAAATGCCACAACAACAAGCGCGGCTCACGTCACTTCAGAGTTCGTACTGGCAGTGTGAATGCAACCAGAAAAAGATCTTACGGCAGCCATTGGTTATCTGGGAACCACCCTGGTGGCTCGTTCCTAGAACTGAGTCCCAGTGCGAAAGCCCCTATAATCATCAGCACCTGCAGCGCTCATCACCCTATATCAGCCCTCACTTCACCACATACCACTGTCTGGTCTCGTTGAGCACTAGCCTGTGAAGATGACTTGAAGATGGGATAAGAGGTAAGATGTAGTCTTCCAAACTATAGCCATTTTTCATTTCATTCTCATAGATGTGTCTTCTGTCGAAAATCACAAAGAAAATGTTGCTGTTACTTCATGACAAAAGCCACAAAGTTTTTGACGGCTGGCAGCACATTGAGGTTAGTTCTCAATAGGGGGCTCCTGAATTGTGAATGTCCTATATTTTCTTACAAAACTGAGTAAAGTTTAAAGGATTCATGAATTATTTGCTTCATAATTAAGTTTGCTTCTGAAGACTTGTCTCTTCGATCTGTCCTGCCAGAAGATTAGATGCTTCAAATTTACTTCACTAGATATCAAAATCTATTCTTTTCAGTTCATATTTTTATTAGAGGTATTTTAATGCCTCTTTTTAAAAATATAACATTTAGTTGTTGTCTTTAGTTATTACTGCGCCAAGTTTGCATAGTATATAGTTTGTAAATAGTATTTGAATAAATGTGTGCCCCAAATTGTAGTATGTTGAAGTTAGTATTTCAAAGACACTGGATGGTCTATTTTTCCCGGTTAGAATCTGAACTGCAGATCCGTGCACACACAGGATTAAAAGAAAGCTACAGGCAGGTGAGCTATATGAATGTTGGATAAACTCTGCAGGAAAGTGGGCCTCTGGGGCCAGAGTTGAGAACCCCTGTTCTAGAATGAGGATGTCCTCAATGTGTCATTCATTAGAGCATTTCCAAACCATTAATCTACAGGTTTAAGCAATGTAGGAACTCAACTTCTCAGCATGATACACACACAACACAATTTGACCGACAGCTAATTCAGTTATCAGTTTCTGATCTCTTAATTAAGCGTCTTGTCATACCCAGAATATGTTATTAATTTACAGTAAGGGTGTTCTGATCATGATTTTTGGGGCCGATTAGCGATCACTGATACTAGTCAAAGAATAAATAATACTATTCTTAACAACACTGTGTTTTAGGTATACAAAATTAAAGGGATAGTTCACTTCAAAATGAAAATTCTGTCATCATATACGCACCCTCAAGTTGTTCCAAACCTGTATAAATTTCTTTCTTCTGCTGAACACAAAGGAAGATATTTTGAAGAATGTCAGTATCCAAGAAGTTAACTGGACCCATTGACTTCTATAGTATTTTTTTTTCCTACTATGGAAGTCAATGGGTCCAGTTAACTGTCTGGTTACTGACATTCTTCAAAATATCTTCCTTTGTGTTCAGCAGAAGAAAGAAATTCATACAGGTTTGAAACAACTTGATGCAAGTGAACTATCCCTTTAAGAGATGAGCAAGTATCATGAATTGACAACTCTTTTTTTTATTGGTAAGTAACATATGCAACATATTTAATTTTCCTCTCTAAGAGGTGATTAGAGACAGCTTAGAGCTTAAATTCCCTGTGGTGAAAATCAAGCTTTTAATGTTGTTTATAATATGCTTTAAGACTAAGTCGACGGCATTGCTGAGTATTTTCTCCTTAAAACTGCAGTGAACCAAAGACACGGTTTGAAATCGCTGGTGTTTCTGACGTCACAAACTCCCTTGTCACCAATCAGATCAACGTGTGATCGTCATCGAGTGGATCTCTAAGCTGAGTGAGTGAGTGAGTGAGTGGAGGCGGGGCTCATTTGCATATTCATAGAACCACGCATACTAAATGAGGCAATGGTGTACACATGGGGACTTTAAATGAGTTTAAATGCAAGTACAAGTACACTCTAAAAAGTAGTCCATAGAAGCACAACACCTAAAAAATATACAAATAAATCTTTGAAGAATAAATTCTCATATTTTCAATCTCTGACTTCTTTGCATCTCATCAGCCCTGTTTGATTATCTTCCCTGTAACTTTTGATAAAGTTGCTTTCAACATTAAACAGTAAGCATACTAATGATTTTAAATATTATCAGAGGAAGCTATTTTCATCAGAGTAGACTTATTTTCTACATTTCTGCCGAACGCGAGTCATTTTTGAGCAGGCTGCATAAAAATACTGTAGTAAATTAAGTTGGCATGAATGAATTATGCAGATGGCTGTCTTACTGTTTATTTATTTTTTTACTGCTTTTACGCTGTTGCTGCATGAAAGATCATTTCAATTATTAGTCATGGGGTGATTGTTCAGAGCTCATCTTTACCTTATATTAAGGTCTATGAAATAAATAAAGAAAGAAAGAAAGAAAGAAAGAAAGAAAGAAAGAAAGAAAGAAAGAAAGAAAGAAAGAAAGAAAGAAAGAAAGAAAGAAGTTGAGGTCACGCAAGTTCGGAATAATAACAAGAATGTCTAAATGTTGAGAGAATTTTCATTTAGGTCAACTTTTCCTCTGATGTCTGGAGTCTTGCCAGTTTTGTTCTCTGCAGTTTTGAGTGCTGTTTTCTTGCTTTTTGACTCGCTATTTTCTTTCATTTTGTGATTGTTTTCTGACTTGGTCCTCAGTTTGATTGTTTGGTATTTTTATTGACCTACTGTTTTTGCTTCGTTTTACTGATGTTTGATTTATGTTAAAGGAGGCACGGTGTACATTTGTTTCCCCTGATGCCCAAAAAGTTTTTCTATTCCAAAACTTCATAATGTTGTTTTTTATGATCATTTCACCCTATCCGACCCTTATTCTCACTTCCAAGGCATCAAAAATAAGGCATGGTCAAGCACCCTAAGCATCACTAAAGGGACCCCTAGGCATCGCTATATTGACAAACTATGAACTCATTTGCCCTTACAAAAAAGAGAAGTTTGTTCATGTGTGCTATTAGTATACTTATTTTAAACTAAAAATTAAGAAAGTATACTTTCAGTCTTCTTTTTATGTACTTCTCAGAAATATACTTTATGCACTTCTCAGAAATATACTTAAAATTGCACCTAAGTATATTTGACTTTACTGATGGGAAAGTCGAAGTATATTTGGACTACTTGTACTCAATGTTTTCAAAATATGCTTAAAAGTATAATTAAGTATTGTAAGTATACTTGTCTTGTAGTTGTGTTTACTCGTTTGATTGAGTAGCCTATTAAATACTTTTTCACATCGTTTTACATACTGTCTCATAAACATACATCATTCTAAATAAAAAATTAATTTGTACAGAAAACAGAGTATGTTATTTTTTGTAAACTGTACACTGGTAGTGTACATAGGAATTTACCTCAAATCTACTTTACTCTTTCCCTGCCATTGACTGAAATTTCCGACAATGTTTTCACTGTTATACGGAATAGGGGGTGCAATTATGCTTCTTCTAAAAGAGTACAGGGGTGTATTCCAGAAAGCAAGGTTATCTTACTGTCAAACATACCCTGAACCCTAAACCAAACCTTGCTTATTTGAGTTATGCTGGTTCCAAAAACGCATCCGGGATTAAGTTCATCCAACTCAGAGTATGTTCATGATTAACACACCAGACATTCACAACAGAGCAACGAATCGACGAGTCACCATAGAAACGGATGCACTTTCCTCTTCTTCTTTAGTTGAATGCTGATATACATACTTAGTGCATATCACCACCTATTTGGTGGTTGTGCAATCATTTTTCAATCTTTTCGTTCAATAATCTTTAATCTCTGTGAAAAAGATCTATATATGTTTGTTTAATGCTAAATATTTAATAAAAAGAAAGACTGAATAAACTAAATAACAGTGTGCTTGCAAAGACAACATGGCTTTATGCGTTTATTTTTTGTTTAGTCAGTCCTTCAACATTGCTTGAAAGGTAAGATATACCATATATATCATATCATAACATATACACTCACCTAAAGGATTATTAGGAACACCATACTAATACTGTGTTTGACCCCCTTTCGTCTTCAGAACTGCCTTAATTCTACGTGGCATTGATTCAACAAGGTGCTGAAAGCATTCTCTAGAAATGTTGGCCCATATTGATAGGATAGCATCTTGCAGTTGATGGAGATTTGTGGGATGCACATCCAGGGCACGAAGCTCCAGTTCCACCACATCCCAAAGATGCTCTATTGGGTTGAGATCTGGTGACTGTGGGGGCCATTTTAGTACAGTGAACTCATTGTCATGTTCAAGAAACCAATTTGAAATGATTCAAGCTTTGTGACATGGTGCATTATCCTGCTGGAAGTAGCCATCAGAGGATGGGTACATGGTGGCCATAAAGGGATGGACATGGTCAGAAACAATGCGCAGGTAGGCCGTGGCATTTAAACGAAGCCCAATTGGCACTAAGAGGCCTAAAGTGTGCCAAGAAAACATCCCCCACACCATTACACCACCACCACCAGCCTGCACAGTGGTAACAAGCAGGGCTCAACAAAAATCCCCACTGGTCCCCGGGGCCAGTAGATCAGAGTTTTGCTGGCCCCTTCTATATTTTGACTGGCCCTGAAAGAAATACAAGGAAAAGCACTTTTCCATTAAACTGTATTTATTGTATACATTAGGATTAATCAAAACAGTGAAGGGAGTTCAGGAATTAAGAGAGAGCCCCTGCGGAGACATGCAAAAATAACCAAATTTCAGCATCCAGTAGATTATTTGTCAATACCTGCTCTCTCCTCATCTCGATCACTCTCTCTTTTTTTCTCAGTCTCCTCATCTTACTTATTAAAGCTAAAGTTATTCATTCAAGAGCTGTGAATGATTTTCTTTTTGCCTTTTGTTGTTTGATTCGCAGTAATGGCGCAATCGTCCGCATGTTTATTAGACTGCTTCCCCTTTAAGAACGAGTGCAGATCTAATAGTCTACTGATGCATCATATTTTCTCCCAACTATTTCCATAACTGCGTCCATTTTAGACACAAACTGTTTAAGTGAATCTCCAAGCCAGTCATTTTGACATATTTTTGTGTACATTTGATCGTTTAGACGCGCACATGAAGCCCAAAGTATAATTTACTTGTCTCGTTGTGGTCTGTTTCGGAGCGCGCGCCGCATTGGGAACAGCATCTCTTGCGCTGATTTTTGTGCTTTTAATAGCTCTTTTTATTATTAAACACGCTCCGCAATTTAGCAACAGAAGAGACTGCATTTTACAACAATCACCGATCGTGCTGATTCTGTCTTAAAGTTTGAGTTAAGGAGAAATGACAGTGTGCTACTGTACTACTGTGATGGGAAGGACGTTGCGCTAGACAGAATGCAGTTTTTAATGGTTTTACCTAAAATATATTCTATAATCTTTGGAAGCCGAAATCTAAAATAAAATCATACTATTATCACAGATCTAAAGTGTAACCATAACTTGAATGTTTAGTTCTGTCCTCCGTCAGGTGTTGTGCGCGCTGTGGCACCACGTGAGATCTCTCTCTCGATCTCTCTCTCTCTCTTCTGGACTGCGCGAATAGCAAAATGCATCACAGACAAATGTTATATTATATATAGAAATGGCTGGCGACTCAGCAAGATGGTAAAAAAAAAAAAAAACGATAACGTCTTTATAGCAATAATAAATGATAGCCTACATGTATTTCTCCAGTACCGACAGCAATAACAATAACGTCCGAGCTTATCGATAGAGCGGTCTTTCAAAATTCAGTCCCGTTTAATACCGGGTTTCGGTACCCATCCATCCCTCCCAGGTGTACTGTGTTTTCCATGACACTAGGAATGTCCTCTTTCTCGTATTAGCCTCGTAGTTCTTTGACATTTTAACATGTTATAAATATCCTGAAGTAACATTGACACTCTTCGCGCCACACTGTGTATGACGTTTGCTGTTTGTTTTGCTGATGGCAAGTTACTGGCCCGCGCGGGCAAGTGACTGGCCAATCAACTAGCCCGACATACTCTTTTACTGGCCCCGGGCCATCGGGCCATTGCTTATGTCGAGCCCTGTAACAAGGCATGATGGATCCATGTTCTCATTCTGTTTACGCCAAATTCTGACTCTACCATCTGAATGTCTCAACAGAAATCGAGACTCATCAGACCAGGCAACATTTTTCCAGTCTTCATTGTCCAATTTTGGTGAGCTTTGCAAATTGTAGCCTCTTTTTCCTATTTTTAGTGGAGATGAGTGGTACCCGGTGGGGTCTTCTGCTGTTGTAGCCCATCCGCCTCAAGGTTGTGCGTGTTGTGGCTTCACAAATGCTTTGCTGCATACCTCGGTTGTAACGAGTGGTTATTTCAGTCAATGTTGCTCTTCTATCAGCTTGAATCAGTCGGCCCATTCTCCTCTGACCTCTAGCATCAACAAGGCATTTTCTCCCACAGGACTGCCGCATACTGGATGTTTTTCCCTTTTCACACCATTCTTTGTAAACCCTAGAAATGGTTGTGCGTGAAAATCTCAGTAACTGAGCAGATTGTGAAATACTCAGACCGGCCCGTCTGGCACCAACAACCATGCCACGCTCAAAATTGCTTAAATCACCTTTCTTTCCCATTCTGACATTCAGTTTGGAGTTCAGGAGATTGTCTTGACCAGGACCACACCCCTAAATGCATTGAAGCAACTGCCATGTGATTGGTTGATAAGATAATTGCATTAATGAGAAATTGAACAGGTGTTCCTAATAATCCTTTAGGAGAGTGTATGTCTTTTATTATAGAAATACCTTATAGCAAAGAAAACGTCCTGTTTGCAAAAATAAAATAAAAAAAACGTCTGAATGCAGATCAACGATGTGTGAGATGAGAATTATATAGCTATGTATTAAAATAAAATGAACATTACCTTGTTTTAATAGCGCTTTGTATATCGATATAACTATATATATAATATTGTGTGCGGTCACGCTGACTGGAGCCTCATCAATAGATCACGCATGCGCTGAACACTGAAGTAAACTAACCCTGGAACAGACTGGAGCAGCTTATGTGAATCAGAGAGTAGGTGGCTATTGCTACTTACATACCCTGAAAGTTACCTCCGTTTCTGGAACCGAAAGTTGAGGTTATCGGCTTACTTACCCTTAAACATACCAGGGTATGCGACATAACCCGCTTTCTGGAATACACCCCAGAACCTCCGAATCAAAACACAGGGGAAGAAGAAGTAGAAACAAGCGATAGAAGCATCGCTTACTCACATGTAAAATAATGCAATCATCAACATTAAACAGCATATGAATCAAAACTGCCTAATGTTACTGAATGAAATGTCGACCCATGACGAGCTACAGGACTGTGAAGCTTTGGGGGTGTTGGTGGACTCGATCTACTCCATGTGTGTTTTGATCAGCGTTCTAAATCCGACCCAGGCGTAGTCTTTGACAAAAACACGATTTTCTCAGCTTTTTGTTCAAAATGTTAATTTTTTATTAAAAATTTACCAACATCGAAAATGCATTAAGCTGAAATTAAATATGTTGTTGTTGTTGTTTAAAAGCAGATGGTCTGTTCTTTCTTTTGATATATTGCATTTTCAGATATTCATACAACAAAATATTCTGGGGGGGCATGACATTTTTGTGAAAATTATCTAAAATGCTGGCACTGGCAGGCAAAACGCTGGCGGGAAAAGAGTTAAAGTACAGTTAAAGGTATATTTCATTCCATACCATCACAGGATGTTGTTGCCGGCTCACACGCCTGGCTCTGGCATCGTGGTGGGCTCTTGTTCAGTGATGTATGTGGCTAAGGTCTGGCTGGGCTCTCGGTCCGGAGTGGGGCTGGTGTTGTCATCTTCCTCAATATAGATGTTAAATGGCAAATTGTTATTAGCCAGCACACACTCCACAAATTCAGCAAATGTCCCTTGAGGACCATCACCAGGCAAGGCCTGTCTTCATGCACTCATTCAGGCCGGTCCAAAAAAACACCCACATGGAGCGATCGGGAAAGTGAGTAAGACTCACCAGGTCTAAAAAGTCACTTGTGTTGTCCTCAAAGGCACGATTGTCCTGCTCTAGACAGAGTAGGCAGTGGTTGGAATAATCGCACGACGAAGGAGCATATAAACAAAACAGTCCTAAATCTTCAATCCAACAGGAGCACGCAGGAGATAATGGGAACAATAATCATAGAAAACAACCACATTAAACAATGGCAACGAAAAAAACAGAAAAATGAACAGAAGATACTAAGGGCTCAAATACACAGAAATAGACGGTTGACAAAAATAGAAATAGATGTGCTTTTAATCAGTAACCATATACACTGATCGGGAACACAGGTAAACCGGAACAGAACAAAACCAAACCAAAATACAAAAAAAAATAAATCAACATAACAATAAACAACTCTGAAACTTACAGCCCCATTTAAGAATGTTTACATGAAAATGTTTACAAAAATAAACCGTGTTCAATTTGTATATATCGTTCTTGAATTATTTTCTACAAAAATTCTATAAAAATAGAAATTTCTTTATAAGGATTATCCGTGAATAGTACAGAAAATGTACTTTTAATATACAGAATTGTCCGTTTTAGAGTTGAAGGAACTGTCCGAAATTTAACAGAAAATGTCCTGGTAATTTTCTGCCAGTACATTATCCGTTTTTTTACGGAATTATTTTTTACAATGTAGTCACAGGCCAATAGAGTTAAGCCATTCGGCAAGCAGGCCCAGGCACACATACGCCACTAGAGCCAAGCCTTACGGCCCAAATTATTGTTGTGCATTTCATAGGATTTAGTTGGCTAGATACCGCGAGGGGGCGCCAACCCCAGGGGAAGAAGTTTCTCCTCTTCACCAGTCTGCATGTGTGGCACTTCAGTCTTGCCGTCGAGGTGTAGGTACAGGGAGGCGACAGATACTGCACAGACCCTTCTGTATCCCTTCCAGCATGACCAGGTCTTTGACAATCCATGATCCCAAAGTTGCCCATGTAGGATTGGTGGGTTATTATACAGCGCCCATAATCGCTGTCGCCAGAGCCTTTTAGTCAAAGCAGCAGCACCACGTGCAGGTGAGGTTGACATTTGGTTTTGAGAGGCTGTATCTTGCGCATCAAAACCCTTGCTGCCAATGCACAACAATAATGTATTTATAACCCCCTTGCTGGAAATGCACAACAATAATGTATCTAGTCATAATGCTACGGCGTACCCGGGAGGCGACGCAAATGCTCGTATAAATCTATTCAAAGAAGTACCATTGAATATTAGCGCTTTAAATGTACGAACCCTGTTACAAACTGGTCAACAAGCTTTATTAGCTACTACTCTAAGCAACCTGAACATTGATATTTGTTGCTTATCCGAACTTCGCATGCCTAAATCCGGCACTTGTAGAATAAAAACACCTGGCAAAACTGGCTATTTCACCCTGTATTATAGCGGAGAAGAGGCTCAACGACAGGGTCTCAATGGCGTGGGTATTGCAATTTCAAAAACCATCAACAATGCCCTAATGGAGTGGAATCCTATTAATGATCGTATTGCTAAACTTCGCCTGAAGGCTAAACCTGCTAATGTTACAATCATTGCAGCATATGCGCCAACAAATACAGCCACAGACAATATCAAGGAAACCTTCTATGAGGCACTTGACATTGCTATAGAAGATACCCCAAAGAATGATTATCTTGTGCTAGCAGGGGATTTTAATGCTCAGATTGGACCCTCAGTTCAAGGCCGCAAAGAGACCGGTCATAATTCCCTAGGAACATTGACCGACAATGGAGAACGCCTCCTAGTCCTAGCATCTAACCACAATCTCCTAGTAGCTAATACTATATTCAGCCATAAACGTCGACATCTTCAAACCTGGACTAGTCCAGATGGAAAAACCCGTAATCAGATTGACTTTATTCTAATCCGCAAACACTGGCGCCACACACTACTGGATGCCCGCTCCCACTGGGGTATAAACTGGGGTTGTCACAGACCATGCCCTAGTATTGGCCAAGATAAAGGTGCGCCCCATATGTGAAAAACGAAGGAAGCCACTTCAAAAGTTTGATGTCACACAACTAAAAATCCCAGACAAGAAAACTGAGTTTGTCTCAAAGTATAGAAGTTCTAAACCACAGCTCCTATCCTACTCAGTTGATGGGATATGGACACAAATCAAGCAAAGCCTCACCATTTCAGCAAAAGCTGTGCTAGGACATACAAAAAAGAAGAATGATGACAGGATTAGCACAAACACCATTTCCCTATCCAATCAAAGGAAGATTTCACGAAACAAGAACAATCATATCCTTGCTTCTGAATTAGCCAGGCAGATAAAACGTTCTGCCAAGCAGGACCGGGAAATCTTTTGGACAAACCAAGCTATAGAATTGGAAAATGCCCAAAATCGAGGGGATTGTAGGAAACTATTCCGATTGGTAAACAATCTGGCAAGGAAATATTCGAAACCTATCAGCAGAACCATATTAGACAAGCATGACCAGGTCATCAAAAGCAAGGAACAACTACATGACAGATGGTGTGAGTATTTTTCCGAACTGTTTAATCGAGATCCTCCACAGACAACCCAAGCCATAAACCAATGCAAATCTCTATTAAATTACAACATAAGTGAAGAGCCACCATCTTTGGACGAAATCCAAAAAGCCATTAAATGCCTTAAGAGCGGCCGTGCCCCTGGAGTAGATGGTCTACCTCCTGACCTCTTTAAAACTGACAACCCTAGCCTAATACAGGACGTATACCACCTTTATACCAAAATATGGGCGGTTGAAAACATCCCTATGGATTGGCAAACTGCCATCATAATACCTATCTTCAAAAAAGGTGAAAAGAAAAACTGCAAGAACTATCGCGGTATTTCCCTTTTAGCCAATGCCTACAAACTCATGGAGCGAATTCTAAATCGGATCCTACCCATTTGTGAAATGTCTACAAGAGAAAACCAAGCTGGCTTCCGACCAGGTCGTAGCTGCACCGACCAAATCTTTTCTCTTCGGCAAATAATAGAACTGCGACATGAATTTAGGCAACCAACAGTAGTCGCATTCTTGGAGTTTACAGCAGCCTTTATGATAGTGTCGACAGAGGAACCATCTGGTCTCTACTAAAAATGAAAGGAATCCCCAATAAGCTGGGTGCATCAATGTATGCAACCACAAACTGCATACAGAGTCAGAGCCTATGGCGAAGATGGCCATGCCTTTGCCACCAAAACAGGGGTGCGACAAGGGGGCATACTATCACCTTGCCTCTTCAACATTGCTATTGACCATGTACTCAAAAAAGCATTAGATGACAACCCACTTGGAATAACCATCTACCCCTCAGAACGACAGATCACTGATCTTACATTTGCAGATGATATAGCAGTCCTTGCAGTATCGATGGACTCCATGCAAATAATGATTGATCATATTACCCGAATGGCCGCCTCTGTTGGTCTAAAGCTAAATTGTCAAAAATTCAAATACATAACTGCTAACATTGACCCTACAGTTTCCATTGATAATCTAACCATCGAAAATGAACCAATGGAACATGTCACTTCATTTACCTATTTAGGAAGCAACATTACCCTAATAGGCAATACAGATGAAGAAGTCCAAACAAGAATACAAAGGGCCTCCTCAATCTTTGCGGCATTGAATTATTTTTGGAACAGACGTGACATTCGTATCAAGACAAAAACAAGAATTTACTGTCCTATAGTTCGAGCGACACTGCTGTATGCCTCTGAAACATGGCCCTTGAAAGTCGACCAACAAAAAAGGATGGAAATATTTGACCACCGTTGCTTGAGACACATAGCAAAAATTCGATGGTCTGATTTCATCTCCAATGAACAGGTCCGAGAACGTTGTGGGCTAAAGGAGCCCCTGTCCTCTGTACTTACCCGGCGTTGCTAGAAATGGATAGGACATGTCTTACGTATGCAAAATAGTCGCTTACCACTACTAACCTTTATGGCCACCCCTGGACCCTCTTGGAAACGCCCTAAAGGAGGTGTTCGTACAACAACAAAAAGATACATTTATAAGACTGCTGAGTCTTTTATCATGGTGCCCTTTGGACTGAGCAGAAAGAAATATGACCGGGATTGGCAAGAACATATTCAAACCTTGGCAGTGGACCGAGTACAATGGAAATGCATCACAGAGGATGTCGTCCATACCCAGTTAGGGTGAACAGGACGCTAACTAACTTACGGCCCAAATTACTTCATTTAGTGGCACACATACACTGGTGTGTACAGTAGGCACATGTGTAGAACACCACATTGGTCACTAGGGACACCCCTTAAAAAAAAGAGAAAAAAGGGGGGGGTACACTTGTACACATAGGGCTACACTGCGAGATGCTTCACGTGCTTTATCTCTTCGGTTGTCCATCGAAATCCGATGATGACCTCCACGCGTTTAACGGTGAGATCTTTGATGGCTGAACAGTCCTCTCCTGGACCCACAAGCTCTATTGCAGGTGGGGAATATATACTGTTTCCAACACTGATAATAACTGAGCATTAAATCATCATATTAGACTGATTTCTGAAGGATCATGTGACACTGAAGACTGAAGTCACTGAAGATGAGTAATGATGCTGAAAATTCAGCTTTGATCACAGGAATAAATTATATTTTAAAGTATATTGTAATAGTGTATATTTACATTAAATATATTCATTATTTAAAATTATAGTTCAAAATTCTAGGAGTAATAATATAAGCATAAATCAAAATGAAGAACCACAAAAGTCTGCTTTTGAGATTTGTGTGTAAGGATGTAGTATATCCCCCTAAAACACAATTGGCAAAAGACAATTAGCTAAAGAAAAATATCAATTTCTTAAAGAGGAAAGTGTAAAGTTTCACATGAGGAGAGATTTATATCAAACAAGGTTCCATTTCCTTTGAAGGCAGATGCCAATATGAGCAGTAGCAGCAGCAAAGTCTACTAGGTTTTGGAACAGAGCCTGTAGTATATTAGACATAGTTCAGCAGTGCTCTGACCTACCTGAAAATGAATATTGATTGAGAAGTGAGAAATGTCAACTGCTCACTTCAAACAGACTACCTCACCGAGGAATGCATCTCACCGAGTGTATCTCAGCATTATCATATAAAGAATTGAAGTCTGTTGGGTAAAAAAAGAGATGGCTGATGCAATTCCAACTGTTACTCCTGAACTGAGGCTTTTGGTAAATATTTTGTTTATAAGAGTTACGCTTCAACTAAGTGTAATGGTGCAACGCAAAAATATTAAGTAGTGCGTGAGTTGTAACTTACAAATGGCTGGTGCAACCGGCCCCGGCAGCATTTATTGCTGAAAAGTTCCACGGGGAAAAAAAACCCAGATAATGGGTAATTAAGAAGGGATGAAAAGGCAGAAGTGCTTACAAAGCTTGTTTGAGATTAAACCTCAAACAAGTGCAATACCAAGAGCTAATTGTTTCTCATATGTTACTTCTAATGGAAAGAACTGTAGCCAGATAAAGACAAAGAGCTGCTTTTAAAAAGTGGCATAAGAAAAGAAAAAGACATTTGTTAATCTTGAACTGGCCATATAGTGATTTATTTCAAGTTTGGCCAATGTGCATAAGCATTGTTCGCTTTCTATCACCAAAACAAATTGAGCACTTTTTTGTGTTTTGTCAGAGAACAGTGTGTGTGTGTGTGTGTGTGTGTGTGTGTGTGTGTGTGTGTGTGTGTGTAATCGCTCGGCTCGCTTTGGCTCTGTTTGCTTTTTCACTGCAATTTAGTACCGCTTCAAAGTGGGTGGAATTATAGACTGCTCGTTAAAGTTGCTGAAAAATTTCTGTTTTCAAGTTATTTTTTAATTTTTTTAAAGCAAGTAGTTTAATAAAAATTGTGCGAACAAATAATACTTACTATTTAAATCTAGCAGGTTTGGTGTCTTGTGTTGCAAATCCAATGATGCTGGTAGTGGTAGTGACAATTTTCTCTGACCAACCACAGTGATCTGTAGTGTTTTTACATTACCTTTTAGTATCAGTACGGTACGCTTGGAACCTCAACAGAGGTGGTACCATTTAAAGCGAGCCGAACCGGGCCGTACCATGCAGTGGAAAAGCGCCAAAGTGAGCCGTACCGAACCGTGCCATGCAGTGAAAAAGCGCCATAAGTTGTACAACCAGAGAACAGAATCACAAACATGGATCCATACAGTACTATACAGTATTGCAGTAGGTGACAAGCACTGCAATCAGAAATATTTCTTGCTTGCAAAAGCAGCTAAAAGAAGCCACTTAGTTCACCCTCTGGGTGTTTCTTGAGTTAACAACTTACAACTGAGTGATGTGAATAAAGTTGTACGTTTGCATATATCTTGGCAGTTTGGAAATGTCTGGTCTGTGCTGAGTGGTGCTATAAAAGGTTAATAATGTGATGCATTTAAAAATAATGTACCACCTACACTAAACCTAACCAATGTTAACAAAACAAACATGAGATTAACAGATTTTCTGAAGCATCCGTGGCACTTTAGCTGCAGAACTAATGACCACATGACAAGACATTAAATCAATCAGAACATGAAAATGCGATGAACAGCATATAAGCTAATTCTTCTTTTGCTCCCCTGTTTTTTGATACTCATCCCTTTGTAATTGGGATACAAATCTGTATATCTGTATATCTGGATACCGGATATCTGTCAGATATTATCGTTATATTGTAATCATTATGAGCACAAGTTGTAATGGCTTCTTTTATGCATTCACTGTGTCAGCTTAACTCAATACATGATGTTAACTAAGCACATAACATGTTATAGATGTACATCACTTCCATTTGGACATTACTTTGACACACTTATCTGATTACAGAATACTTCCTAAATTAGTTTGTAGCATCACTATTTTGACAAGACCACTCAAACATTACAAAACAAAACATTATCTCTTTACTCTCTCTTTCTGTAGTTTTAGTAAATCAGATTTATTATGTGAAGTCAGATACGCTGATCTGCAGTGAGTGGGCAGACATCAGATCCTCTTGCATGACAGCTTTGTTTTCAGTTTTCTTTCAGCACTGCCTCATTTAGTTTGCTATCCAATTTTACATTGCAGGGAGAAAATTAGACCTTGTTCATTTTCCTGTCTCAGTGGCTCCAGCAATAAAAATCCACAGTGAGATGGAAAGAGACAGTCATGTGAAAAACACACACCATAACTCACTCAATTAATTCAATGCAAATAAATGATAGAAATGAAGCGTCAAAGTCTGAATACACTAATTTCAAGATTTATACCAATAATTTTGGTTGAAATACAATTTCTGCATTCAAAGCATTGTATAGCATGTTGAAACATTTATTCTACACCTCCATAAAACATTTAAAGTCTTATATACATTTTTGCTTTAAAAAACAAAACAAAACTCTGTGTGAGTGAGTGAGTGAGTGAGTGAGTGTGTGTGTGTGTGTGTGTGAGAGAGAGTGAGTGAGAGAGAGAGTGTGTGTGTGTGTGTGTGTGTGTGTGTGTGTGTGTGTGTGTGTGTGTGTGTGTGTGTGTGTGTGTGTGTGTGTGTGTGTGTGTGTGTGTGTGTGTGTGTGTGTGTGTGTGTGTGTGTGTGTGGGTTAGGGTTAGGGTTGTGAAAAGATAACACCTCCCGCCGGACAACCTTGGATTAGGAAGGATGCAGGAATGCACTGGCCGGCGCATGATTTTGATGGGGCTGCTCCCCTCTTTCCGCTGATTTTACCTCCCCCCTCCCCTTTCAACAAACAATTCTCCTGGTTCTCTTGTTTTTAATCCCTCTTTCCATCGCATCAAATTCTCATATCCCACTCCCCCATCTGGAGTTAAACCTATCCCTGGGCTATTTCCCTTAGGGCCCGTCTATGGCCCAATCCCCTGTAAAGGGTAGGTTTAGACATGTTCAGATCCAGGGTTAGCCCAATTCAGTTCAAATTCGGTCCCAATCCCCTGTAAGGGTTAGGTTTTAGTGCTGGTTGCAGGATAGCCCAATTGCCTTAGAATTAAGTCTCCCTATTGTGAGGGGTAGGTTTAGGGGTATGTTGCAGATACATAGTTAGTCCAACCGGGCTTGGAATCGGTCAATCCCCCTGTTAACGGGTAGGCAAGTTACCCTTATGCCCTTTCCCTAGATCTATCCAGCCCCAGACACATCATCGGTGGTATACCTCAGGATCATTGGGTGTTTTCGGTTCTTTAAACACCAGACACCCTCCTCTGAGGCAGCCCGATCTGTCGTAGGCATGTGTCCCCCTAAAATATAAGTCTTCTATTGGTCATATGATCCATAGACAATTCAAGCCCCGTTTTATAAATCGGCCACTGTTCTCACAATCTGATCATCCCAAAATTATTATATCACGGTTAACACGATTGCACCGACTACCACCTTATTGATACCTCCACAATTACCATTACTATTCCACCAACCTCCACCAGATTCACATGACTACAACCTCATTAGTCAACCCCACGATTTCCATGACTGCCATGATTACCATTTTAATGAGTACCATGATGTTTGCTCCCATTGCCAAAACTGTGGTTTTTCCAAACCATCTAAAAAACTTTTTTCTATTGGATTTTAACCCGGATCTCCCCGTCCCCAACTCACCTCCACTAACCCCTGTAGCATCTTATCTTCCACCCTTCAAAATAGCACAAACTCTGTTATTGGGAAGTCTGCACACCTTGTTGCTCTGGATGCCGTCCCTCGAAATGAGACACTATTTGTCCCTTGCTTCGAATTCCTTTCCTTGCCGTGTACTTGTTGGCCTACATCCTTTTTAAAATGGAATTTCCAGTTTCCCCCACATACTTCATCCCACACGAGTGCACCTAATCAGGTAAATGCAGTTTTTCTTGGGGGACTGGGATCTACTTTCCCCCAACCATTCTTCCCTCCTCCTTAGCCACCCCCCTAAGAAACTGGCGTGAATACCCGCTAGTCCTAAGGGCCCCAAAAAGAGTTTTCACTGCCAGCACTCTATCTCCATCTCTTGTGCAGATCCTTCTAAACCGGATGAGCTGGGCTTTGACTATTCCTTTGAATACATGCGCATCGTGGTGAACACCCCGGTGCAAAAGGGCGTGTCTGTGGTCTTCAAGAAGACTTTAACATCCAGGCTCCCTGTATCCTTGAACCCCGGACCCTTGTAGGTGGTGGTGTCCAGAAAACCCCCAGTGTCCTGCTTTATTTCATATTTGATCCTGATGGAAGGGTGGTGGTGATTCAGGGTTTTTACAAATTCCTTAAACTTCTCCACCATGTCCTCCCAAACTCCCCACACATCATCCAGATACTTCCAGTATTTTGATGGTAATATATTGCACAGAGGCAACACTGACTCCTCCCACTGGGCCATGTAAATATTCACATAGGCTGGTGTAAATCTCTTCCCCATGGCCGTACCCTTTATCTGCAGATAGTACTGACCATTGATTTCAAAGTCATTTTTAGTTAGACTTAACTCCAGAAGCCTCAGTATGCTGTAATCCGGCCTCCCTTCCTCCGGGTATTTCTCCAAACAGCCCCTAACCGCTGCTAGGCCCCTCTGTCTCTATGTTCATATAGAGACTTTCTACATCCATCGTGAAGAGTGGCGTCCAATTTAAAAACCAATTTGATGGTTTTTACCTTATCTAGAAAGTGTTAAGTATCCTTTACATGGCTAGCATGCCTGGTGGAGAGCGGGTTGATATAGGAGTTAATAAACTCCGCTACACCATAGATCTCACTGCTACAGTCGGAAACTAAATGGCCAGGTAGCCCTTTCCTTATGCACCTTGGGTAATAAATAAAACCTCCTTATCCTTGGTGTGTCCTGCCCTTTCACATACTTTGCTTGCTTCGTATTTAAAAACACTTTCTTCTATAGTATTTCCAATTTTCTTCTAATCACCACCACCGAATTGGCTGCTCCAACTGTTTATAAAATTCTGTGTCTTGCAATTGCCCCATGGCCTCCCTAACATATTGCTCTCTGTCCATTATAACCACCATTCTGCCTTTATCAGCTGGCTTGATAACTACATCCCTCCTCAAGGCCTTTAAGTCCTCCCATTCCTCCCTCGATAGATGTCACGCTTTCCCCACCTGCTTTACCCCTTTCACAACCTTCTCGTCCTCCTCCTCTATCGTCCATACCAACTCCGCCACCTGACTCCTCCTCGGCCCCCACTTCGAACTCATCATAAACGGGACCCCCTGTCTCTCCTCCCCCTCCCCCTCTTCCCCCTCAAAAAAACTGCAGCTTTTAGCTGTCTATGATTGGCCGCAAGGCCGGCCTCTGCGTCAATTAATTCCAATGATTCTCCCCCATCCCTGATCCCCTAGGAAAACAGACAGACCCTTTTGCAGAACTGACATTTCCTATTTATTATTTAAGATTCTTGTCTGAGAGAGTTTCACCATGGTGCCCTGGCTTTGGTTTGCCTCTCCCTTAGCAGTTTAACTGCCATGCCCAGTGCTGCCACATTGCCCTCCCTGTTTCCTGGGTCCAATGGGTAAAGTCCAACTCTGTGCGAAATCCGTCATATGGAAGGACCTCCATCAACTTCCCGGTGTTGCTAATGTAGCCGTTTATCTCTCTCAGAATCATTCTCTGCTTTCTCTGTAGGTGCCAGTTAAAATTAATCAACGGAATGTGAACCTGGGCATTTGGGAAAGTCTGTTTCACCAAAAGATCTCCAAAGATTCTGGGTCGGAGGACAATTCTTGAACTTGTCCCCCTCCCCCCGTGATCCTGCCTCTCAAACATGCCCAAGCCACTGAACTCATCTTCCTTTTTCCTGTAGTCCTACCCTGTCTTGTTCCATCCTCTTCTTCTTTCTCCCATGTATTTCACCGAGATGTAGTACTTCCTTAGGATTTCAAGGCTCTCACACACACACTGCCTGGCACTGCCATACAATTGCCACCACTTTGTGGGTGCTGGGGTTGCCGGTACCACTACTGCTCCTAGCCATCTCGCCACCTGTTGCAGAGATCTGGGCCCTGATTCCTCCTCAGTCTCCCGTAGATTGTTTAAATGCTGTGTCATCTTGATATGCTTGTGCATGAGCCTAACCATGATCTTGAACTGCTCATCTCTATCCATATTTGTGACAGAAAACTCTTTTGGTAAAGTTCTCTTACTCCATAACTTATTACATCCTCTTATCCCATAGATCCTTAGCCCATCTCTCCCTACCCAGGAGTACAAAATCTTCCATCTGAATTTATTCCAGACCAGCAAACCAAACCCTATCCCCAGGGGTCACCGTTTGATGGTCCTGGACCAGCATCATACTCCCAAGAGAACTTCCTCTTTTCTTAGACTCCTTCTATGACCTAACCTTTCCATCCTATTTTACTCTTATCACTGATAGCCACTCTAATGTTAATAGACCTCCTCCCAACTACCAGCCAGCTCTCTTGCCCGAGCTATGTTGAATCTTATGAGAAAACGAAGTGAGGGAGGGTGGCGAGACTGCGTCATCCCCCCTCAGGAACCGGCTTGGTTTCCTTTTCGCTCCCCCACTCAATTCTCACCCGGATCACCCGGTTCAGAACCAAGTGAGGCAGTGATTTCCTAAACTACAATGATACTTCAGCTTTCCACAGCTCCCCCAGGCGGAAGTGTGTGTGTGTGTGTGTGTGTTGTCCTGGTAAACCCTATATTATGGGAACAAAATGTCCCCACATAGATGGCAAGTCAATATCCAAAATCCTTGTCTTTATGGAGAAATTGTTTGGTCGCCATGAGGAAAACAGCTTATAAATGTGGTGAAGTGATGTTTTTTGAAAATTCAAAAATGCTGAAAGTTTTCTGTGATGGGTAAGTTTAGGGGTAGGGTAAGGTTAGGGGATATAATATACAGCTTGTACAGTATAACAACTTTTAGTTATAAAATAGCTTCGGTTACATTGCTATTTTGAAGTAATTAAACTCACAATTTAAAAGAGAGAGAGAGAAACGCTTAACAGACACAAGTAGGCTACGCATCTCTCTCTCTGCCTCGATAATGAATCCAAATAAATGCTATAATTCATTAATTCAAACAAATGTAATCTCACGCACTACTTTATATCTGTGTCTGATTCAAAGCAGGTAGAATGCTGAATCGAACGAGCCGTAACTGATGAAAATAACCGTCAATGTTACCCTTCTAATAAAATATTGCGCTGCAAACATCCATAACAGCTTTAAGTTGTCAATGCTGGCAAATTACCATGGTATAAGTGGGATAATCCACGGCTAGCTATGCATTAAACAATTTGAATGCACTCCACTTCGCGTCAGGCGGTTCTTTGCCTCCATGTCCTGCATAAAACAGTTTAAAGCACAGCTAGCCGTCTATTATCCCTTACTTTCACCTATGGAGAGTCCCCGTAAACCACATATACAAGTGTGTTCTGGTTGGTCCATTGCAGTGTTCACTCTGTCAAATATTTCTGGTATTTACTGTTGTCCTGGGAAACCTGTCTGTATAACTATCCACTCAGCTGACAAACCTAATAACTAAAATTGTATGAGAAGCTTTAAACTAATCTACAAGATATTAAAATAATTGAATGTCCACCAATTTATTAAGTAGTGGGATAATGCACAGTAAACCAGAAATTAGTACAAATGAAACCCCTTCATGGTGACCAAGACCCCAACTTAAAGCCATTGTTTTATATATAAAATTATTGTTTGACAAAGCTATGTTCACTCCTATATTACTATTAAATTGAACAGCATGTTTTAAAGTAAGGATACACACAATACATAAAAAAATGTACAAAACGTCTCAGGTTACGACTGTAACCTATGTTCCCTGAGAACAGGGAACGAGACAATACGTCATTGACGCTTTGGGGAACGCCTCAGGCGTGACAGGTGTCTGAAATCAAGTATCAACTCCCGTGCATCATCAGCTCGAATGATGAGCAGGCAACCTGGATGTATAAAAAGGGTGCATTGAAACCATGACAACATCCTATCGTCTGAAGGGACTGTTGCTGGCAGGCCCCGGGGTATGGCAGGGAGACGTATTGTCTCGTTCCCTGTTCTCAGGGAACATAGGATACAGTCGTAACCTGAGACGTTCCCTTTCGAAGAGAACTCAACAATATGTCATTGATGCTTTGGGGAACGAAATGTCCACTCTGCCGTACTGAGAGGAGTGCATGCCCAAGGGCAGTGACAACTGTCAGAACCAGTAATTCAAAGAACACTGAAACCACTCACCCTTAGGTCACATTGGGCTGTCAGTGACAGCACTCCCTACCGGTCATAGCCCAAGCTAATGAACCAAGAAAACTACCAGAACATAGTTAATGGGGGGTATATCTGGGCCAGCTCAAGGGCTTAGGACCGCAACTTCCTAATGGAAGGGGTCACTTCTAGTGAGTGTGGCTAGGGGACCCAAGGGACTCCCAGCCAGTCACTATTCAGGAGAGCATGCCTCCTGACATGCCACTAGGCTGGCCTGGTGATCTATACTAAGACGCACAGTCTGGCCATTGCCTGTCTGTCCGAGACAGAGCCTCCGGAAATTTCCTTGGAAAAGGCATCCAAAAACCGAAGGCCTGCGAAACTGGCAGAAACCATTCAGTTCCAGATCACAGAGACAGGATCCCCCGGAGAGTGTGACTCAACCTCAAGAAACGACGGAAGTCGTCCACTCAATCCACGGGTCTACCCAGTGCTTGTTCTGAACACTGAGGAAGTAAGAGAGGGATCAAAACCAGGAAGGTCTGCTGAGGCCTAAGACCTGATGACCCCCTATGTGGGGAGCTCCAGTACATGAGGGCTCATATCAGGAAGGCCGGTGAAGCCTGAAACCTGATGACCACAGCATGTGGAAGCTCATACTCAGGAAGGCTGGTGAGGCCTGTAACCTGGCGACCAAAGTAGGTGGGAGCTCATATCAGGAAGGCCGGTGAGGCCTGAAACCTGACGACCTCAGCATGTGGAAGCCCATACTCAGGAAGGCCGATGAGGCCTGTAACCTGGCGACCACAGTATGTGGGAGCTCATATCAGGAAGTCCGGTGAGGCCTGTAACTTGGCGAACACAGTAGGTGGGAGCTCATATCAGGAAGGCCGGTGAGGCCTATAACCTGGCGACCACAGTAGGTGGGAGCTCATATCAGGAAGGCCGGTGAGGCCTGTAACCTGGCGACCACTGTGAGTGGGAGCTCATATTCAGGAAGGCCTAGTAAGGCCTGTAACCTGATACCCAGTATGTGGGAGCTCATTACCAGGAAGGCCGGTGAGGCCTGTAACCTGGTGACCACAGCATGTGGGAGCTCATAACCAGGAAGGCCGGCTGGGGCCTGTCACCTGGCGACCACAGTGTGTGGGAGTTCATAACAAGGAAGGCCGGATGAGGCCTGTAACCTGATAACCACAGTATGTGGGAGCTCATATTCAGGAAGGCCGGGTAAGGCCTGTAACCTGATACCCAGAATATGTGGGAGCTCATAACCAGGAAGGCCAGGTGGGGCCTGTAACCTGGCAACCACAGTCTGTGGGAGCTCACATTCAGGAAGGCCGGGTGAGGCCTGTAACCTGACATGTAGAAGCCCATCACCAGGAAGGCCGGTGAGGCCTGTAACCTGGTGACCACAGCATGTGGGAGCTCATAACCAGGAAGGCCGGCTGGGGCCTGTCACCTGGCGACCACAGTGTGTGGGAGTTTATAACAAGGAAGGCCGGATGAGGCCTGTAACCTGATAACCACAGTATGTGGGAGCTCACATTCAGGAAGGCCGGGTAAGGCCTGTGATCTGACATGTGGAATGTCATAACCCGGAAGGCCTGGTGAGGCCTGTAACCTGGGCTGGGCCGAGGACCTCCGCGGTATGCAGCTCTTAAACGCCCTCGCCTCCCTGAACTTATCGACCACCGTCTCGATGGAAGGTCCGAAAAGCTCGAAAGGCAAAACCGGCGAATCGAGGAGAAAGGTTTTTTTTTCTCTCCGATGTCAGCCTGGTTGAGCCACAGATACCTCGCCGTGGCCACCATAGCCGCCATCGCACGACCGATGGAAACAGCGGACTATTTGGTGGCCAGGAGAGCCAAATCCGTGGTGCGGCGCAACTCTGCGACCGCGTCAGGGGACAGGCCGGCCCCCTGATCGAGGTCTCGCAGCAGTTTGGCCTGGTAGGCCTGAAGGACCGCGAGGGTGTGCAGAACCGCACCTGCCTGACCTGCTGCCGTGCATGCTCTGCCATTCAAGCGTGATGTAGTCTTAAGCAGCTTGAATGGCAGGGTCGGAGCTCCCAGTGACGAAGACCGACCAGAGGCGAGATAGTTGGCCAACGTCTCGTCCACTGGCGGCATCGACACATACCCGTGCTCCGCGGCCCCATCCACAGCAGCGAAACTAGCCCGTTAATGCAGATGAAGACGCGCGGAGAACGGGTTCTTCCATGCCTTCTCGATCTCAGAGTGGAGATCGGGAAGGAATGGACGGCTCGTCCGGGCTGGTGGCTTACGAGTAGGGAGGAACCAATCGTCCAAAATACCACGAGCAGGTTCCTCCCGGACGCGCCTCCACTGCAGCTGCAATCTATTGGTGGCGCGCCCCATAGCGTCCACCAACTCAGCGTACACTGGGCAGGAGGGCTGAGATGGTTCAGTCCTAACCAGACTGACATCATCGGCAGCCGACTCCTACCTGGCCCGAAGAGAACCCGTTACAGACCCATCAGAAAGAGAAAGAACCTCCTCTACATCGAGCTGTAACTCACTCTCGTCAGCTGGCAGATCATCCGTGAGGTTAACACTCCTCTCCAGCTGATCTGCCAGGACCATCTGAGAGCCCCACAAGCTCAAGCGCCGCTGAGCCTCAGCCCGAGCGGGACCGACACCGTGGGTTTCAGATGCCGTGCCCACTTCCCTCGAGAAGTGGGACAGCCGAGAGCGGAGAGTTCTGATAGAAAAACTCACAGTTTGCGCAGGAAGCTCCCTCGAGAGCTTCCTGCGTGTGCTCTTCTCCCAGGCAGAAAATGCACAGATCGCACACTCGCAGAATTTCTCCTCTTCACTGTACGCTTCATCATTCATTTACTTCTCAAACAGACAAAACAGTCCCTGAAGACGAAAAGGATGTTGTCACGGTTTCAAGGCGGCCTTTTTATAGGGGAGCGCGGGGCACAACCTAACGCGGGGTTAAATGTAACACGGACCTTTTACATAGTTAGTCGGGATCAAGCCGGTTGTGTTTCCACTCTTTTTCTCGCGCTGCCAGAAGACGGTCTCCCGCGAATTTGCGGAAAGTTTTGATAAGATTTCATGAAGATGCTGGACAAAGAGTGTTTTGACACCATGCAAGTAAATTTTTTCATCATAGGTTTTTTTCGGTTTCTGAGTTGGGTGTGTACGTCACCAAATCTAACTTTATATTGCCTTAATAACTGTCTTGTTGGCTAAAACATAGCACCGTTTTGAAACATGTCAGCAACTCCTAGCAACTGTTAGCTAGGCTTAAAATATGTTTTACACAGCGGGGTTAGATGTAGCACAGTGTTACAAACAAGCCGCCAAGTGTACAATGATAATCAAATGAAAACAGGGAGCCACACAACTTCTAGGTTTGAGTATTTATTTATATATTTAACTTTGTTGGACTTTCACAAACAATGTTGGATTTTTTTATTTTTTTTTATTTAGTTTACTATGCATTGATCACTTGTTTCTTTTTTTTTTTTTAATATAGCCTGGTTTTAATGCAATAAACCCTTTAATTTTTTTATTAAAATTTTTTATTAAGTTTTTATTATTATTACTGTTATTATTATCAATAATAATAATTTTACATGCAGCTGCCACACATAAATGTAATTCAATTGCAATTACAATATTTGATGATTTTATTTATTTATTTATGTATTGCTTGCAAAACTGTGCAGCCCTTTTCTATGTCTCTATCCATGATATTGATCCATAATAGAAGGATGATTGGATGAAGGATGGATGTATGGATATCTATCTATACAGATGCACAAACAATATCAAACTATACAGATAAAATAGTACTGAATTATGTGTGTTACACACAAGTGTTACAACTAACCCCTCTGTCTGTTACAATTAACCCCACATATGGGGTAGGTTGTAACATTTGCACTTCTGTCACTTTCAGTGCAACTGTACGAAAATGGAAGCTCCTAGAAAAAAACTTTAAGTGTTCATATGTAGCAGAGATGTGTATGTTGCTTGTGTAAAAAAAAAGATGAATCTAACTTAATTATTTTTTAAATAATTGAGCCAAAACCAAAATGTGTTAGGTTGTGCCCCGCTCTCCCCTACATCGAGGTTGCGTGCTCATCATTCGAGCTGATGATGCACAGGCTGTCGCCGGTCAACATGATTGCTGTGAGTTGATACTTGATTTCAGACACCTGTCACGCCTGAGGCGTTCCCCAAAGCGTCAATGACGTATTGTTGAGTTCCCTTCGAAAGGGAAAAATACTTTTATTCACTGAAATGTATTAGCAATTCAATAACAGATAAAACAAAAAAGTTCAGTATAAAACAAATAAACTCTACCAATCTTCTGTCTGTAATTAGTTTTCTTTGCAAAGGCAACAGAACAGTTAGATAAGGTAACATTACCATCACACATACAGTACTAGAAAGGTAATTTGTATTGTATAAGTTTTTGTCACATTCAGTTTTAGGGTATGATACACGACAACGATGTGACTGCAAAGTTTTTCCTTTGCATTTTTGGAAAGTTTCACGTACAAACGACAACGTTGTTAAAACGATCCTTGTTCACACAGATCCTTGAAAACAACTAAAAACGCTGTATTATTGATGTCAGGCCAGTAGTTGGCGATGTCACTATGTAAACACTATGCGCCATCTGAACACAGATGCGCACATCACCCTTTTCATGTAGTTTACACGGAGACAGTAACACTATCGTTTTCAAAAACTTGCACTTTGAAACCCATGGTAACGCTTTAGATTACAGTACTGTGTACAGAAAGTACTGTGTAATTAAGAGGAATTTACAGAATAACTTTCGTTAATTATAGTGTACCTATAAAGTACTTGCATGTAAGTATAAGGGAACAATATGTAAAGTTTGGGGAATAAAGGGGTAACAACCAGGAGAATTAAAAAAACATGTATACTGTAAGTATTATAGAACTAAGGGGTACTTATTCTACTATTATGATACAACAATCTTACATTTGGGAGCAATTTAGCGAGAACAGACACTGCGTACCTTTTTGTAATAATTGTGTACCAATACATACTGTATAGGCTTTTTTTTTTAAATTACAGGGTACATATCTATGCATTTATACTTTTATTTTATTTATTTTTTGATAGCAAAAGTGCAGATGTTTAAGTTTGGGCTAACATGTTTCAAGGTAAGAAAAGCTAAGACTATTGCAATTTTTTAAATACTGGGAAATATATCTTGTTTCATGTGGTTACAGGGTAAGTGGTGCTTGTATAATAAATAAAGGTTTCCGAGTCAGTGATAAAAGATTGTGTGTATGCATTTTTATTGTACTTACCCTGTAACTACATGGAACAAGAGGGTAACAAGCTACACGAAACAAAGAGTATATTTCCCCAATATTTAAGCAAAAGTTGCAATAGTTTTCGTTTTCAGTGCAGTTTTGTAAAAAATATTACATTTGAAAAATGACAGGGTACATATCTATGCATTTATAAAGCCTATACAGTATGTACTGGTTCACCATTATTTCAAAAAGGTGTATGTTCTTGCTAAATTGATCACAAATGTAAGATTGTTATATCATAATAGTAGAATAAGTACCCCTTAGTTCTATAATACTTACAGTATAAATATTTTTTTAATTCTCCTGGTTGTTACCCCTTTATTCCCCAAACTTAAAATATGTAAGTACGTTAAAGGTACACTATAATTATCGAAGGTTACGCTGTAAAATTGCTTTAATTACGCAGTACTTTCCGGGCTGTAATCCAAAGCGTTACCAACCCCATTTTTTTAAGTTTGCATGTAAATGAACGGCCAGCAACACCATTTTCAACTAAAATTATGTTCCATGGATCATGTTATTTTGGTTCCTGTTTTCATTAGTCTTCATTCATGTTTCCTTTGTTCTAGTTGCTAGTTTGTTTCTATGGTTATTCATTTATCATGTTCACCTGTGTCTTGTAGTCCCTTGTTTTCTTGTATATTGAAGCCCTTAGTTGGATTATTTGCATTGTCCTGCATTGTCTATGCTGTTAAACCTACCTGTTGTGTTGTTTGCCTTCTATTTTTTGGTTTACTCTGCCTTATTACCAAACATTTTGGCTGGAAATCTACATCTCATCACCCTGCCTGCTCTGACCGTGACAGTTGTACAGCTAGCATAAACTCAGTTTACCTTCACAAATCAGCTTTATTCAAAGATGAGTCCCTAATCAAGACACATTTATCTAACATACTAAATCTTAACAAATGCTAGAGGTTTATTGCTGAAAACAATTTGGCAATATAATAAAAGGGTAACTTAATTCAAGATAGTCACTGAATAAAAATTGTAATATCCAAGTTTGAATAGTATTGATCTGCTTTTATGGATGTTTAGATATTTTTCCTGGAAAAATACTGATTTGGATAATGATTTTCGTTGTTTTGAACGTGTCAGATTAGCATCTGTCAGCTGATCGCCAAACAGTCCAGAAGATGAGTAATGATGATGTAAGTAGGAGTGTATGAGAGATAAATCCATATTTATCTAACACAATACAAACACCCTGTGTGTGTGGGACCAGCATATTAATAGCACAGTGATGTTCTCACTGGCAAGAGTATGCTGATCAAATGGAAATGATTCCAACACAGGTGCACACTGAAGTTACATGTTCAGAAGTACGAGAATGTAAAATAATGATAATTAATTAAATCTTATTTTTAGGTTTTGTGTAAAGAATGATTGGATGAAATCAAAATTGGAAAATAAATCCAAGCTTTCAGCCTACAGACTGAGGAGGTGGGAAAAGACTTAACAAAAGAAGGTGGGAAATGAAAGTTTCTGGCAAACACATTTGAGCCCACACACTCTCATTCTGAAGGTGTAAAGTGGTAATTTTTGTTGCATTACGATCCATGAAAAATGCACCAGCTAGGAGCACAAGATAGCCATGATCGATCACTGTCTGAATGCAGTAAAGAGGAATATCAAGTAAAAAAATAATAATATTGAAGTTTTATTTAACCTTTCACGCTTTACAAGATCATAAAAACAAAGGAGAAAACTAACAATATAAATATAGAAACAATACAGATGGATGGGATTCTAAGGATATTTCCTATGGAGAAGACCCTGAACCTGGGGACAGTGATGAGATAGAAGACGTATGTGTAATTGAAGAAGATAATTATTATTTTAAGTAAGGATGGCTGGCACGAAACAGACGTTCCAAAGCTTTGCGAGATCCCGAAGCAAAGATGATTCGAAACACTGATCCGAAGCGTGATTCAAAACACCCACGTCACGTGACAACGGCTAAATGAAGCGTCTGAGGCCCTGTCCCAAATGGCGCACTTCATGCGGACTTTCGGTCTCGTGGACTTAAATTGCGCGTGCTCGCCGAGTCTACGAGTCCGTAGGCCGTCCCATTTGGCATTTTAACGCTCTGAAGTGTGCTCAGCAGCGCCCCCTTTGTACCCTTGAAGCGGTCTTCCGCGAAGCCCGCATAAATCCAGGCTTCACGCACTTCAACTACCCAGGAGTCCTTGCGAAAGGCCAATCAGACAACGGATGGGAGGAGATTTCGCTCACGGACAATTGTTAACATGGCTGAGAAGAAAATATTTAAGTGTAATTATTATTACGGTTTTTATGACAAGTTTATACAAACATTATGATCATCGACCAGTGGTTGATGTCTCAAACATAGGCTAATAATAGCGAGCTGAATAATATGATCGCATTATGATTCATTAAATAAATAGAACAGAATGTCAGGGCTTTACTGAGTCATATGTAAACACAACAACAATAGGCAGCATATTTCCCCGAACCTGTAACTCCTGTCCATAACAACAATCAGACCGTCTTCCTGTTTCCGGCGTTACGATCGAGTCTGTCCCAAAAATACCTCTCAATGCGCCCTCACGGACTCGCGCTAAGGGCCCTATAGGTCTGCACTACATGACGTCAGGGGCGTCGGACTGGGGGTAAAACCAGTACTGATTACCAGGGCCCCAAGGGGAGAGAGGGCCCTTGAAAAGTCTGGAATATATTTTATTTGGAACATGGGGGCCCATCAGGACTGTCTATACATAGGGCCCGGGATCTTGTGCTACGCCCCTGCATGACGTCACCGAAGTGTGGACTCTGAGGAAGTCCACAAGTCCGGAGTGTGCCATTTGGGACAGGGCCTGAGTGTTTCATCAGGGGCACGTTCAAGATCACAACGGTGTGCAACGTTTTGCTACAGTTTCCGGGTTGAACGTCATGTTTCCTGGAAACGGCGTGCACCGGTGTGCAACGGGGTTTGAGATGCGTTTTCTCTTGTTTGGTGGGCGTGTCAGAACTGCAGTCCAATCAGCAGCAACATGTATATAAAGCACACGGTATTAAAGAGAACTCGCACAATGGAAGTAATTTACAAATGTGTTCGATACGCAACAACTGAGGATATTAGAAGACATGTTTGACGTAAGTATTATTGTAAAAATATAGGATATCAACATAATGATGTAGTTGTTTATATTTTTAGCTTCATTGCAAGTGTGTGACATTTGGCATAGAAATAATAAACAATGCATGTAAAGTGCTTTTCCTAAAAATGAGAAGAAAATACAGGGTATTAATAAAACAGTATGAACAACAAATAAAGTCAGTATGTGAGGCTAAATAGATGTGTTTTAGTCTTTATTAGGTAAGATGTGCTTCCATTTCAGTTTCCACAAATCCCTTCACTCTATTGGGATGTTCTCTTGTGTTCTGGGCGGCAAGTGCAGTAAATGTAACATCGGGCATATTTTGTAGTATTAAACACATATTTATACCGACTTCATCAGGCTCCGAAAATTCTTCACAAAGAACACAAAAAGCCTTCTCAGTTGCCGTAGTTGCAACTCTTGCGTCATCAGAACAGTGTGTTCAACGCATCACCGTTTCTGTTTAAAAAACGTTGTGCAACGTTTTGTCGGCGCTGAACGCAGCCCAGGTGGAGTGCTCCGCCGAATCAGGGTTTCATTGATTGGTCGGTTCGGGAACAAATCACACAATCACACAGTATAACAGTTTTGTCAACGCATTTTCATATCGTGGGTTTTTGTGAGAGGAGTTTGGTTTTGAGATAGCGGATTTTTGGTGATATAGTGACATTTATAGTGCGATTTGTTTAGTTATATTTAGGATTTAATTTTCATTTACACATTTACTTAGAGACACACAGAGTACATATAGTGACACATTAATAGATGCATCGATAGAAATATATATATATATATATATATATATATATAGATACATATATTACAAAAATACAATAATAAAAAAAAAAACCAACACATTTTTTTATTAGCTCTTTGTAAAGGTTGTTTCAGATCAACACCTGCAAGTGACCACTAGGTGTCACCGTGGAGACGGGTTTCGGATTGATTCGAAGCCTCGAAACAAAATGGCACATTTGCTTCGACTGTTTCATTGCTTCACGAAGCCTCGATCTGCCCATCACTAATTTTAAGGTGCAAGATTATGCAGGGTTTTGTAGGTTAATGGAGTTTTCTACTAACTTCTATAAAACAGGTGGACATGTGCTAAAGTATAGGTCAATATTGAAATGGTTAATAATGCATTTTTAATTAGGGACTAATTAATGTGGAACAAAAAGATAGAGATGCTGTAAGTGAGTGGTGCACAATCCTGTTCCTGGAGATCAACCAGCAGAGTTCAGATCCAGCCCTGATCCAATACACCTGTCTGTAATTATCAAGAGCTCCCGAAGATCTTAATTAGCTGCTTCAGGTGCATTTGATTATGGCTGGAGCTTTACTTTACTGGAAGATAGATCTCCAGGAACAGGATTTGGCACCCCTACAGTAAGTAAATGATAACACCAAGGAAAGGAACAGTTTGTGAATGTATAACAGTAAAACCTTCACATGCAAAAACTGAGTTGAGAAAAGCGAGGTGAATGTGAAAGACCTAAGTCAGATTTTGGTTTTATATCAGTATTTAGTTTGATTACCTGTGATCAAGTGGGTGAGGAGTGAGATGGAACTGGATCTGATATGTGTGTCGTCGGCATAGCAGTGACTTTGAAAACCATGTTTTTGCAAGATAGTACCAAAGATAACTATGTAGACCAGGGATGGGCAACGTCGGTCCCGGAGGGCCACTGTCCTACAGAGTTTAGCTCCAACCCTGAAAAAATCACCTGCCTGTAACTTTCTAGTAATCCTGAAGACCTTGATTAGCTTGTTCATGTGTGTTTGATTAGGGTTGAAGCTAAACTCTGTAGGACAATGGCCCTCCAGGACTGAAGTTGCCCATCCCTGATGTAGACTATAAAGAGCAGAGGACCGAGAACAGATCCTTGAGGAACATCATAAGTAATGGGAATTTGTGTCTTTGAAGAGTGATTAAGTATTGTTTATCTGAAAGGTACAAGGTGAAGCAGGAAAGTGTAGTACCTTAGATGCTAAAGGCAGAAAGACAGGCAAGAAGAGTTTTGTGATAGTATCAAAAGCAGAGCTGAGATCGAATAGTAGAAGAAAGGTAAGAAACCCAGAATCAGCAGATAAAAGGAGGTCAGCGACCACCCTGAGCAATCCAGCCTCAGTGCAGTGAAGAGGACGAAAGCCTGATTGAAGTGGTTCATGGAGATTAAGTTCTAAATGAGATTGAGCTTGTGAAGCAGCTACTTTTTTCAGAACCCTTAAAACAGGCCTGTCGTTAGTAAGTAAATCTGATAGGACCTGAGTAATAGAAAGACAGCAGCTCATCTGATATTTTGAGGTACAACCCCAGTGAACAGACTTCTATTGATCATATGAGAAATGAGAGCAGAGACATGAGGTAAGGCCTACAGAAGGGGTGACATTATTAAAACAGAGTCAAAAGTAGAGTAAAGTAGGTCTGTTAATTGCAAATAATAAAATGAAGACTTCAGATGCAAAAGCCTCTAAGTGCCATCTGAAATTTTCTTCTAGAGTGATCATTTTTTTCAAGCTTGTATGTTTATGTTCAATTTAATTGCAATGAATATCACCTATTGATTGTCATTTAAAGTGAAATTACTGAACCTAAATATACGAGCTTGATAAAAATGCAAATTTTAGAAGGAAATTTCAGATGGCACTTAGAGGCTTTTGCATCTGAAGTCTTCAAATATAACCATATAAATGTGCGTAATGAGACCAAAAAAAAGTCAACATTTAAAAGAGACAAGAAAATGCTCTGTATCTTTAGTTGTTGACGTGCAATCAATCATCACAGTATGTTTGCACAAATCTGTCATATGTCCTTGGTAGAAGGCAAATTAGGCAGACAGGTTCAGCATGGAAAGGTTCAGTGCATGCCCTCATCCACAAACCAATGAAGAAAACAACAGACCCAAGAAAATAGGACCCAAAATACATTCAGTAATGGTTTACTTGCAACAAGGATAAAACATGGATTGTGTGGACTACAATTTATCTAGTGTGGTTTATTATTTGCTGCAGAACTTCACGATAAACTTTTCAAACCATATTCATTCTCCATATTGCTGTGCCTTAGGCTATTTTGTGTACTATTTTGGTCCTGTGTTGGATTGGCAATGTAAAGTCTGGACCCTGAAGCTAAACCAGTTGCGAACCTACAAAAAAAGAGAATCGATGTACAGACTGGAAATGGCGAATCAACCAGTTTTAGGATGAAAGTCTGTCAAATTTGTCTTTGTATTGCCAGAGGCTCAGTTATGTTAGTCAGTGATGCATGCTTCAAAAATGGTCTATTCATTCCTCACAGCAACATACTAACGCAAATGGGATTCTCTTCATTACAGAAACAGAATTCCACTCACTTGATTTACATAATTAAATGTAACAGGGTGTAATTAACCTAAAATGTACAACAAAACAAAATGTGTCATATTCATTTCACGGTAAATTACAGACATGCAGAAAAACACTTCGTAATTACTGACTACAAATGACATCAGAGAGGATTTAACATCAGAGAGGATAAAGACATGAATTCATTAAACATTCCAGAGGTCAAAACAAGCAGAAAACTTAATACTTAAAGGAACAGTTGTACCAAAAACTCATTTCTGGTTTTGACTCACCCAACAACTCATGTTGTCCCAAATAGACCCAAATTTAAGTCAAAAGGCATTCTTGGCATCCACCCTATAGCTCTACTTTGCGTGTTCAAGAGAGTATGCGAGAGAAGTAGCAATTCGTAAACAAATCATTCTGTTGATTTAGAACTATTCGGTGAATTGGTTGATCTCATTCAAAGCCTGTCTTAAACTGAGCAAAACTGATATAAAAAACACAGTGACATGTAATTTCATGTTTCGACCACATATGGCGATAGAGAGCCCACAGTTACAAAAGTAACACATTTACTCTGTGAGGAGAATAAATATTTAAGAGATTTAAATAATTTAAGAGAGGTCGCTTAAATGGCTTTCATGAAGTCAGGTCATGCAATTCTTCAACACAAACATCTACAATTGCACAAACCCCTCAGCAAGCGGAAGATTAATAACACCTGGCTTTTAAAATGGAAACCTGTTCCACTCTACTGCACTTTCCAAAAACCTTTTAATTAGAACAGCGAAATTATCTCGACAGAGAGAACCTGCTTCATACGCAGAAAATGATAACACACCCAAATACTTTATCCAATATCCTCTGCTCCACACACTCCGTTTCACTCAGACAAAACATACAACATGCACTGAAAACATCAATCCTTTACATTCTTAATAAAAACCTGTCCTTCGAGATATCTTACTTGATTGGGTTGCAGTGACGTGTGGTAGGGATTTTTTTTTTATGTAAATTCAAGCCATTTTCTTTTGATTTTTAAAGGTCAAAGTTCGACTAGTTAGCATTAGCAGTTAGCCCCAGATGCTGTAAATAAACATTATGCAGGCAAAAATCTTTCTTTATTCGCAATTCACTATTCATAAGTAGACAGGTATTCTGCAGAAATAACATTTTTAGACGGCAACATATAAATAAAAAATTGCATATTCATACAGAGTAATGTTTCAATAGAGAAATGTTGTTTCGTTTTTGCGTGTAGTCAACCTAAAACTGAAAAATGATTTGACATATTAAGCATTTCTCTCACAAATGTCATGGTTCATTTCAACGCATTGTTCATATGCTTGACTGAAAGTGGTGATGTCCGAGAGGATAATTATTAGTAATTAGTCTTTTCCATTTTCATCCATTAGACCCATTAATTTGTGGATACATTGTGTACCTGATAAGTACCTCTTCAGGAAAAAAAAACAAAGAAAAAAACCCCACTAGTTTTCACATCTTACCCAGGCCCAAACCATCATTGTCTCACACTTCCAGAGACCTTTAAGCATTCAGCTTTAGGAAATTTAGGAGAGTTATTAGGACTCCAGCAGTGTTTATCAAAGAAAAGTTCCAGTGAAAAGAACTTGCAACATCTTTCACTGTACAAATAAAAAAAGAAAAGGGTAATTAAGAAGGAATGAAAGCACAGACGTGCTTACAAAGCTGAGATTAATCCTCAAACAGTGCTGAGAGCTAATTCTTTCTTATGTTGCTTCTAATGGACAGAACTGTAGCTGGATAAAAACAAAGAGCTGCTTTTAAACAGCCCATTATTCTCAAGACTAAGAGTTTTACATCTGCAATGTTATAGTGTATATGTCATTTCAACATTCCTATTGTCATTGACATGCAAGAATAAAGAATGATAACAATAGATTGCAAATGATCACAAAGATCTAGGCTGGGAGAACAATTTAACTCACAAATTATAGAAACATTCACAAAGACTGTGCTGTCAGAGGTCATGTTTAAAAGGATCTTGCAAATGACTGACATTGACAAAAATCCATTATTCCAATTCATTATTGTGCAAATTATTCAAATTCATTATGAGTTATTTTGGTACTTTTGACACATCACTTAAAGTTGCTTGGCATGAAATAGGCTCAGTGATTGATTGACACTGTGGAAACCATGGCGACGTCCTTGCGTCTGACATGTTTGGTATGTGCTATTTCAACGACCAAAGTAATATTACAGTGACCAGAGACTTGATGTGTTCTGCAATTTTAACTAAACGGCGTCATGTTTTGCATTGGAAGGCTGCCTCGCAGAGCACTATCTTGTTGTCACACTGTTGCTGTTGCTGTGGTTACAGAAAAGCACGATGAAGAGGATGAAAGCACAGACGTGAACCAATCAGGATTCAGAGAAACTTGAGTTTTCCCCATAAGCGTTTAAATGCGAGTGAACCATATCGAAAGGGAACAGGAAATAAGCACAGAAGAAAATACAGGAATACAGCAAACAGAAAAATAACAATCGTGACACTTAAAGTGTCCACTATAAGTGTTTTTTTATGCTTGTTGTTTGGGCTTGGCTCACTTTCCTGTAGATTTTTTTGTAAATGCACAGTGGTCACTGCCTGAATTATTTTGTGAGTTAATCGTTTTAGGGTTGTAGAATTACTCTACTCTTTAGCCAGGTACACACTGCAGCTAAATTCGCCTGTTAGTTCACCCTTTTAGTGCTTAATCCTGTTCTGTACACACAGTTCAGTCATTTACAGGAGTGATGACCATATTCTACAGCCGAATTAACAATGGTATGCTATATTTTGATGGTCCCATTTGAACATTCTGTTGACTATAAGTAACTTTGCAACTACATGTCAACTAACTCTCATTAGAGTATTAGTAGACTGTCTGCTTAATATCTGCTAACTCTTTATTGTGATGCTCCTCCAACAGACATTACTGACTATAGGTAACTTTGCAAATACATGTCAACTTATCCTTACCCTAACCCTACCAGTCTACTAATAGTCTACTAACACTCCAATGAGAGTTAGTAGAGATGCAGGTACAACGTTACTTATAGTCAACAGAATGTGTTAAAGGGACCATCAAAATAAAGTGAAACATTCAGGTAGTAACAACCGCATTTGCAAAAATTATGTGTAGTGTGTCAGTAACCGAACTGGGGTGCGTTTCCCGTACAACGACGTAACTCGCTGCTTCACTACTATAATATGATGCATCGTTGAAGAAATCAACTAGCTAGTCACGACTGTTTCCCGAAACCGTATTGTCATTAATTGGTCATTCAGCCACGTTGTTAATGATGGCGCACGTGGTGGAGTAATGACTTTTTTTTTAATGAATCTGTTTGAGATCGAATTAATACTAGATGTATTGCTATAAATTAAGGCATCTGAGGACTATTTGTCATTTATCTCAGTTATTTTGCTTTATTTCCAGATTCAATCATAGGCTCGTTCTTGCGCACTAGAGCACGTTCACACATGCGCACTCTCCAAAAACGGTGCTTTAAATCTCTTGACAAACTGAAAGACGTAAATGACATTTGTATGTTTTCTAAATAAAATATACAGATTGTACTGAATGTCAGCTTGCTTATTTGGCTCAAGATAAGGATTTATTGAGTCAACATGTCAGGTAAACAAGAAACTCTTCTAACCACAGGTCGAGAGCTGTCGTTCCAACCACACAACTTTGCGATGCTGTTGGCAAATGTTCGTTTGAACTATGTTTTCGGGAGACTACGACTCGTTGAACCATGCTGATAACGACGGAATTTGCGACCATAGTTGGCTAACGATAGTTTTGGGAATCGCACCCCTGAATGACTGATTGATAGTTTAGTTTTCTCACGAGATTGGGTTAGTTTTCTCCTTCAGGTCAAGTATTGTCATTACGAAGCAACAGATTTAAGACAATCATGTTGAGCAAGATAAACTGTTTACTTGCTCAAACACAACAAGTTTAATAGCACAGACATTTGAAGTTATCTCTATAGCCCCCTGAAGTGCTAGGGTATATTGAAAAATACAATGCATTTAAACCTACCTTTAATGCAGCTGAGTTACACTTTGCAAAACACTTTCAACCAGTGATGGACATCGTGTGACACCTGGCTGCAAGGAAAGTGTGACATCATACATAGCCTGCCAAGACTTTGATTTACAGTAGTGTTTGAACTACACTGGATTATTACCACTGCTGCAGCGTTCTGCTAATTAATGGGATACAATCTTCATTGATCATCTGAACTGAGAGGTGCTTTGTCTTTGGCACACACTGTTATGGAATGTAGAGCCGCTAGATGCCCATCTTGGCTTCAGCATGGATGGAAACGAGGACACAGTTCTTGAGTCATTTGATGAATTCATTGAGTCTTCCATTTTCTTGTGAGTTGTGAAAATGGATAATGTAAGAGAATATATAGGATCCGATCCGTCTCTCTATCTCAACTCTCCTTTGCCTATGTAATCTTGTTTTAAATTTCTTCTGACCTGCCATCAACTTATCGACTCTAACTTTATAAGAATTATCGGAAGACTTATCATAGAAGTATAAGAGATAGAAGGAAGAGTGAGGTCTGGGGTTTATTCACAAACCAAGAAAATGGGATTCGGAAGAGACATTTTTGATCAAATTATACAGGATTATTGTGCTCCACCTCTGCCAAGCAGGGTGGGGCCGAGAGCTGTGTGAACGGAGCAAGGCAGGTTGCGCAAGTGCTAATGAGCCCAAGGAGCTCCAGAAGGATAAAAGGAGGTGTGACAACAGTGAAGAATGAGAGAGGACCAGGCCTGGGACTTTAATGTTGTGTTTTATTTAGGGCTGTCAGTTAAACGTGTTATTAACGGTGTTAACGCAAACTCATTTTAATGGCGTAAATTTTTTATTGCGAGATTAACGTTCTTTTTGGCCTAGCAAACTTTGTATTTTTTTCACATGCTTTTGCAACAGGACGCAGCATGCCCATTAATTTCAGTCATGATTACAATGGCTTGCGCCGCGCGAGTACTTCAAAATAGTTCAACTTTTGCCGCTGCGTTTTGTGACGATTATCAGCGCGGCCAATAGAAACGGGGGCATCCAAAATGTTTTGAAAACTCGCCTACTTTGCTATGGCGTAGCGCAGCGCAAATCGAGTTGTATCTGAAGGACAATGCTGAACCCAGCGGCCAGCGCTACGCATTCCGCGTCCTGTCTGAAAGGAAAACTACAACACCACACCGGATCAAGCTAGACCGAAAACAACAGGCACGCCGCACACACTTGTTTGGGTCTGCGAGCCGGCCAAAGAGTAGTAGGCTGGGTTAACGTTACGTTTTGAGTGGATGACGAGTGCGAGACGCCGTAATGGATGCCAATAAGATTCTGAATGGAAAGTTTACTTGCCAAATGGCCAAGTTGACAAATGGTTCCATTGACAAGACCAAAGTGATCTCTGAGTTTTGTCGATGTGAACTGAGCTATCATCGCAGCGCGTCCAGTCTGAAATACCACTTGATGATGAAGGCCAAGCACACACACAGACAATGCGAATTCTCCGCCCCCTCGTCAATATCAGGACCTCGTCAATATTTCTTTCACCCTTTTATTGATGGACAGTGTTACATTGTGTGAGAGATTATTTACTCCAAGTGAGAATGTTAGTGTGAAATTGAACACAGTATATGCCAATGTTGTTTTCAATATAAAACATTTGCACAAAGCAAGCCGTTTTCCATGTTGATAAGAGCATTAAAATGTGAAAAATAATGGCACAAAAAGAAATGAAGAGATATTTAGAATAGATAAAAATGTGTTATTAATCACGAGATAACTATGACATTAATGCAATTAATTGCGATTTTTTTAATATTTTAATCGTTTGACAGCACTAGTTTTATGTTTATGCTGCTGATTAATATCCGTTTTGTTGTTTGTTTATTTTATGGTTAAAACTTTACATTGAACGTTCGCCGGTTCCTGCCTCCTCCTTCCCTGAAAACATACCCCCCTGCAGCACCTGCAACTCCAAGTACTTTATAAGAATAAAATTGACTATGATTGAAGTTTGAGCCGTTTTAGCGAGGTGCACTGCCACCCATTTATTTTGATATTTATTACTAAAATGACAGTTTATTAAATACTGAGAAATGTAATTAATATATCCTATAGCCAAGTACCCTGTAAGTCATACCTTAAGCATTCAAAAGTTGCTTAAATTAGAGACAGACATCACTGAAAGTAATGGTAAATCTGATTCAGTAGGTTATACAAAAAAATTATTAAAGATTCTAATACTCATTTGCTCACGAATGAGACTAAACTGGAAGCACCAAATGTTGTGAATCACTGAAAAGATTTGACTCGTAAGAGTCAGTTGCTCATGAATCAGACACTGGCTGTGCTGTCTGTTATTGGCAATCCAATCCAAATACTGGATCAACACATCAATGGCAACATTAAAATATCATCTTCAAATATTTGTGCGTAACCTAATTAATATTTATGAGGTAAGACTTCATCATTGATATCAAAACCAGCCCCAACTGCAACAACAAATCAAAGTGACACTCGTGTCCTCCACCAGACACGTATTTATATCTGCCACTTCTGTGTCTGGACTGAAAGTGAGTGATGTGACAAATTATTGCACTCTCATTATAATGTATGAAGCTGTCTGCACTGCAAGGGAATGTGTCGATTATAACACAGTGTAGACCGCCTTGTTGATTAAGATGGGAGTGTTCTGGTTTTGTCACGCCGCACCATGTCACTTCATTCCAGTGTAGACCGGTGTAAACTTACAGTAGTTGAAAACTTTACATCCTGGAAGCATTTATTAATCTTAGGAACACACTTGACATTTAAAAAAAGGTAGTGACATCACAAAGACACTGCTTCTTGAACCTTGCTGAGTAACACTTTATTTTGATAGTCCACTTTAGACATTCAACTAACTATAAGTAACTCTACAACTACATGTCAGCTAACTTGGATTAGAGTATTAGTAGACTGTTAGGTTAGGGTTAGGTGTTAGAATTAGGGTTTGTAGAAATAAAGACATGTCCTTGCAAAGTTACCTAAGTTAGAATGTCTAAAGTGGACCATCATAATAATCTGTTAACAGATATTAAGATGACAGTCTACTAATACCATAATGACTGGTAGTTAACATGTAGTTGCAAAGTTACTTTACTCAGTAGAATCTCTAAAGTGGATCATCGAAATAAATTGCTACTCCTCACTGTAACAACACATACATGACCTGAGCAAAGAAGCTCCGGAGGTGCTCGGGATCGGGGTGTTAAGCTGGAGCAGCTCTGCCAAGTATTGCAGGGTGAGATTATGAAGACCTTTGTAACTTAAGCTAGTAGATAATGCAGTAAGTCTCAGCTTCAGACAGCACAGTCATGAACCACACACAGTCTGCCTGATACATATCGTACACAAAATTGGCAATTGCTTCAGATTGCACAGGTTTTTCTTTCTGCTTGGAAACAAAGTTGTATGTAAAAGGTACAATGAACACTTTTGAGAAATAAATGTTCAGTGTTTAAAGCTGCAGTCCGGCGTTTTTCCTCTTTGTCGCCATCTCTGTTCGAAATCTGCAATTGCAGTCATTCACAGATGCAGTGGTCAAAATGTTGAAGAGATCACCAGAACTGATGCTCCTTATAGTGGAAACCAATTCATGACCCTGGAAAAAATGTCTAGCTAGTCACAAAGCTCGAATCATTTCAAATTGGTTTCTTGAACATGACAATGAGTTCACTGTGCTAAAATGGCCCCCACAGTCACCAGATCTCAACCCAATAGAGCATCTTTGGGATGTGGTGGAACGGGAGCTTCGTGCCCTGGATGTGCATCCCACAAATCTCCATCAACTGCAAGATGCTATCCTATCAATATGGGCCAACATTTCTAAAGAATGCTTTCAGCACCTTGTTGAATCAATGCCACGTAGAATTAAGGCAGTTCTGAAGGCGAAAGGGGGTCAAACAAGGATTGTTCCTAATAATCCTTTAGGTGAGTGTATGTGCACCACACCGCAGATGTTGTATCTCCATGTATGACATTCCCTTTATGGCCACCATGTACCCATCCTCTGATGGCTACATCCAGCAGGATAATGCACCATGTCACAAAGCTTGAATCATTTCAAATTGGTTTCTTGAACATGACAATGAGTTCACTGCACTAAAATGGCCCCCACAGTCACCAGATCTTCCTAATAATCCTTTAGGTGAGTGTGTATGTATGTATATATATATATATATATACACATATATACACTTACTCGTGAAGTTTACCTGTTATCTTGTGTTATCTTTATCCTGTTCGCTAGTGTGCCAGTCTTCTTGTCTTCCAGTCATCCTCATCTCTGTATTTCCAGTTGTATTCTCTGTATAACCATCTTTATCTGCAAAGACTGTATTATTATTCATCTGCACTGCCTCCGTTCATTTCTTCGCTGTTCAGTATGCTCCATTCTGTTGTCATCTCACCTGTTGTGTTAAATCCCCGCTGGGAGTCGACACCAGTCTTGTGCTGTTCGTGACACTTTGTGCATACAAAAATATTTTTCTAGTATTTTACAGTACAACTTCATGGATTTTCCTGTTATGTCTAAGGTAATTTTTCAATTGATAAATTAACATACAATTAACCAATTATTTGGTTTTTGATTTTATAATGTTTTTCTATTGAAATTATGATTTTATTTAAGTTCAAGCATCAGTTATAAATAAAGCTAATCCAGTCTGAATACTGCTTACATGTATACCACACAATGGGAATAAAAATCACAGTGAAATTGCAGGTACAGTCGACCAACAGCACAGGCAAGTATGAGCAGTGATCTATTGTTTTTTCCCCTCAAAAATAAGCAGGATCTTGCTTCATTAACTCTCAGGGCCCTATTTTAACGATCTGAAACGCAATTATCAAACGTGAAACGCAAGTAACTTTGTGGGTGGATCTCGGGTGCTGTTGCTATTATACTGGCGGGATAAATGACTCTTGCACCCGACGCAAATCTAAAATAGGTTGGTCTGAAGGAGCTACAATAATCATAGGTGTGGTTTGGGCGTAACTTGCAATAAGCCAATCAGAAGGTCATCTCACATTCTCTTTAAAAGAAGGCGCGCTTGTTCCATGGCGGATTGCTATTATAATGGAGGATTTTCCGAGTGCACGCCAGGAGCGGTTCATAGCCGAGGAGACCGACGTTCTCGTCAGGGCCGTAAAAGACAGAGAAGTGACATTGTATGGGGATGGGAGAACCCCACCCAAATTAGCTTCGGTTAAACAGGCGTATAATAATTTGGGTAAATATGTGTTAGTTAGATTTATGCCTATTTCTTCACATCTTCATGGACACCACAATGATTTCCCTCGTGTGGTAATATTTTTTCTCGTAATTATGTATGGTTTGCAAAATAGGGAACTGCTGCGTCTGTGTAGATGAGAGAAGCAAAGTGTATGCGCGTTGTGCACACGCTACATTATGGCCAAGAATGCACCCCTAAAATAGCATCTGAATAACGCGCCACTGACTTTAGACTATAGGTTTTTCCTGGTCTGTGGTGGAAATGTTTTCTGAAACTGCAAAATAGCACCAGGGAACGTTTGCGCCGGAACACTCCTCTTCTTTTCGCTGAACCGCCCCCTGAAGCGCAAATGCATTCCCTAATTTACCGACGTGCGTCTGTGGAGGGAAAAGTCCGCTGTGCGTCGGGTGCAGAATAGGAATGATACATGCGTCGTGTACAAAGTCAATTGCGCTGGGTGCAAGATAGGGCCCTCATTCTTTCTGTTTATTCATTTATTCATTGATTGACATTTCTCTCTCCTTTTCACTGCTGGTGCTCGGCGCTCTGTTCTTTCTAGACATAAATACATTGGAGAGCAGGTCAGGTGTGAAGCACTCTTGCGACTCCTGCTGCCTGAGGTCTGTGATTATTTCAGCACAGAGCAGCAGGTCAGAGAAATCCAATAGCTCAGCTTTGGGTGACCTTTAAGAGAGCTCCAGGCCTGTGTTCTCCCTACCAGACCTCTGCTGGGATCTTTCAATGCCGTTTTAATACAATCACCACATTGGACACGTTCTCAGAACTTTGTGAACTGGCAGTCATTAAACCTCTTTAAAGAATCCGAATTTGCATGCTTTTGAATTGATTAAGTAAAGACCTATTTAAAATCATCTATTTTAATCAAAAATATAAATAATTTCAGTAGGGCTTTAGGCTCCATCACAATACAGATATTGACTGGGCTTTGTTTTGTTTTAGTGTTAGTTTACATTAGTGCTGTTTTTGGTACTGTGTAGATCATATTCTTTTGGGCTTGAAAATCACAATTGCATTAGGGGAACATGTTTAGATGCTGTTTTATTTGAAAGCCTACTACCGTGTTGCTTGATGAGTGATGAGATGTCTGATTTTAAAGTGTGGTGTGCCACAAGTCTCGGTCTTGGGCCCATTATTATTTTCCTTCTGCTCTTTTTAGGTGATATCATTATGAAACGTAACATCAGTTATGCAAATCACAGTTTTGTAGCACCTGAAATTTGACTAGTTGATGTTTTACGGATATTAAAGAAGGGAACTGAAAATTGGACCAATCTAGAAGTAATCTGTGTCTAAATGTATCCCTTCTTATGACATGCTGTTCAGGGAGTTATGTTTGATTTTCATTTATCAATTGAAAAACACATTTCTTATGTTCATTTCAACTAAGGGAAGTATTCCCTGTGCTTCAGTGACTCACAGAACAAAACGGTCAAAACTGTATTGTGGGATGAACGTTTAAATCAGAGACTTTGAAAAAGCAGTATCAAAGTCATTCTGGTCCATGTTTTTTTCGAGGGATAGTGTTTTTATTCAACATTAGTAATACGATAAACCTAACATGAGTCATCAACTTTTATGTGTCAGCATTTGGAGGAAAAAACATTAACATAATCTTCAAAAGGATTTCAAGCGTGGGAACTAGATCTCTTTCCTGACGCAATCAAAAGTGTTGTGAGGGCATAATTTCTGTGGCAGGATGTTGAGAGAAAAAGAATTGACTCTTAAATGCATCAAGAACATTATTTTCTTTGAGGGCACACAGGAAAACATAGTAATTATATTGATGGAGAATATTTTTCAAAGATACTTTTTCTGTTTAGAAAAAGTAATTTAGCTACACCTAAGGAACTGTACACAACTATAGAATACATACAGTAATTTGAAAACCTATTTATTAGTTTCAAACTGAAAAACACTGATAAACAGCAGTATTCAATTTAATATTTACTCTGCCAGGGAAGCTGGTGTTGCATCTGCGGTCAGCTGGTTTAATCTGGTGTCAGTCACAGCGTGAGCTCATGTTTGTCCTGTTCCTGTCCTTTTGGCTTCCCGGCATATTCGTTCTTGTTTTTGTCTTGATTTGCACTCATCTGTGACAAACAACTGAACTCCAGTACAACGCATTTAGCATACAACGCACATTTGAACACTGGAAAAAACACAGTGCTATGAAACACAGATCTAGTTATGACTCTAAATTATGATTTAAGCATAAATTATAAAAATCTACTTACATGATTAAACATGTTCATGAGTGCATGATCATTGTTGTGTCGGATTATAAGAATATTAAACATTTAGCACACTGTTGGTTAAATGTAAATTACATTATGAACACACTGTAGTTGCTAAACATTTTAAAAATGGAATTCTTCAATTGAGTCCACCCATATGATTATTATTATTATTAATTTGCACTTCCGTGGAGGACTAGGCGTGCCACTTAAAAATGAAGGAATTAAGTTATAATTGAATAATTCTAAAAATAAAAATGGAAATGAATAAATCACTTTTCAGATGGCGAAATGAATAGATATGTTTAAAACTGTATTTAATGTTCACATTTTAAAATGTAAATAAAACGATACATTATTTTAAATTGAAAAAATAATTATGTTTAAAAAATTAGTTAATAAAATAAATAGTTAAACCATTTTATTTCATTTATTTGGTGAATCAATAAATCATGTTAAATGCAGAATTTAAACTGTTAAAATATATGGTTTAATTATTTTCAATAAATTGTAAAGCATTCATTAAATAAACTACTAATAGTCTATCATTTAAAAAGTGATTAATTTCCATGAATTATGAAATTGATAACTTATTCCTTCATTTTACTTTTAATATTCCCTCTTCGTCCTCCATACACTTGCATTTGATCCAGCAACTGAACAGTATGTCACAACACACTAACGTGAATAATATTGCCCATGAATGACACCATAAGCTACAGGCTGTGTACAAGCTCTAGGGGTCATTCAAACATCACTCTATGAGACGCATCTATGTCTTCCCTCCTCTGCTGTGAAATGAGTTGAATTACCTACATCTAGAGCTCAGTATAAACATCTTTTCTCTTTGTCCATTTCAGAGATTTGCAGAACGCCATAAAGCTACCTGCAGCGAAACCAATTTTGGCTCCAGTTTGCCAAAAGGCTTTGAGCAGCGAGTGAGACAATTACCCAGCCAGTGACAAATTTCATATCTGTTTATGTTTGTTCTGGAATGGGAGGCAAAACAAAACAATTTCCATCTCCGAAGCTTGTAGGCCACAATAGTGGTTTCTTCTTTTGGGTTTAAAGCCCTGTGTGAATCATCTGATATAAGCCTGGGAGTCAGTGTGAACTCAGACATTCATGAGTTTGACGTCAGAAAACAAGAAAACATTCCCAGGCCAGGACATGATGGAGAAAACAGAAAGACCACAATGCTCCAATCGTTGTTTGCACATCACAGACAACTTTTCCAAAAGCTTTTTTTTCAAAAACATCACTTAGTATGATCCTATATGCAGTTCTCCTCATGGGGACCAAAAATGACAATTACCAGGTAGGGTTTACCTAAAAACACACACACGCTTACATACACACAGAGACATAATATACTACCCGGCAACAGGTCGCAGGCCTGCTCTAAAGAAGATTAGCAACATTATAACCATGGCAACTCCTCAGTCCCTCTCACAAATACGTCATTAGATAAATAAGAGTGATATTTTCTTGCTTTACAATTTTTAAAGAAACCAAAGGACCAAATACACAGTTCAAAGTGTTTTGACTTTTTGACTCTTTCTCTGACCTGAAAGAAAGATATTTTCAAAAATGATGATGAGAAAAACATAAACAGCTAGAAAAGAAGGATAGAGTTGGTTACTGAGTCTCGTATAATGAACTGATGTGTTTTTAGGAAAAAACATCATGAAAAATATTAAACAAGTTGAATCGGTGAATACAAAAGACATGGGATGGAAAGAATACAGCAATAAATCGCCAATGAGAGCGGTTTTATTTGGCCGGGCTCCACAACGGTAAATTGGATTGTTTCGCTTTAGCGTGAGGGTTTCAGCCCAGCTGATCAAACACACAGAGGGAAATCAACAATAACAACAACAACAACAACAACAACAACAACCCATAATCCTTTGCTTTCAAAATAATGTGTGGGATGAAAAAAGAATACATTATGAATGCAAATAATAAGCTGGCTGTTTACCAAAATCCCACGTTGTATTTTCGTCTAAAGAGACAAAGAAAGACATTTTTTTTTTTTGGTTTGCAGTAGGCCTATTTTGCCTCATTGTATTTGCTCAGTGTTGCAGCAGGCAGTAATTATACCCGTTCCAGCGCTCGAACAGACAGATTTCAGATGAGTCGAGTCATAAAAGCTCTGTTAACACACATCTGCATCACTGTTCAAAACCGATCGCTGCATTCATACCGTTTCACAACCAAAAACAGCTTCATAAACGTCACACTCGCAGAAATGACTGCAATTTCATAGAACGGTAATCACTCTAAACACACAGTACAGATGAACATAAAGTGAAAAAGAAAGAGTGAAGGGAGAAGAAAAACTGGTTCGGTTATTCAGATATTTCGGCATTTAAAGAAAACCACATCATCATTAACTTGCCTTCATGTCGATTCAGACCTGTATGACTTTCTGTTCTTCTGTGGAAGTGGCCAGAGGCTGTCAAGCTCAAAAAGCACCATACAAGTAGTTCATATGACCTGTGTGCTTTTTTCCAATTCTTCTTTCAAAGTACTTTAAGTGAGGAAGGGACTGAAATTGAACACATTTCCCTGGAAAAAAAGATTCCCTTCCATCATAGTTTTCAAAACTCGTTTGTATTTACGCATATTTAGACTTGATGCACGGCCTAATGTTCGATTATGAGACACAAGAACCAATGGCCCTTGTGAAAGAGAAGTGCACTTAGTTTGATTGAATGCGTGCTTGTAGTCTACTTCAAATCTTAAAAGTATATATTTTTAAAAAACTGTACTTGCAGATAATATAATAATAATTCTATAAAATCCCACTTAAGTGTAGAGCACACTTTCATGACTGTTTCTTTAAAGTAACTTTTAATTTGGCATTTTGTGCAAAGCTCACAAAACTGTAAAGTACTTTTTAAATCGTGTTTTAATAATCTTTTGTTGTGATTTAAAGAAGTAGACTTATTTATAAAGTTACCATGCATGCTTATTGCTTATTGTCAATACATTCGGCAGTGCGCTTTAGTCATGTTTCAAAGACAACGGAAGTAATTATGAAATTACATATAAAGATGTGCTTAATCCTATTTAAGTGGATAAAAAGCAGTTTCAACTTATTCCCAGAGAGAACATAATGTCGGCCCAGATCCGGGCCACATCTGGTGCATACCAGGGGTCTCATTTATAAAACTTTGCGTAGGATCCTTACTAAAAGTGTACGTGCGCCCGAAAGCCCAAAAAGGCGTATGGCAAAAAATATTCCGTGCGTACGCCAGAACCTGCGCAAAATTCCCTTTATAAATCCCAGTCAGCGGAAGATTGTGCACACATGCGTCTCCTCCCCGAAAGAACCATATACGGAGCTGACAACGCCTAGTTTTTACTTTGCATATCCTCATCTGCATATCATTTGCATATGCTTATTCATCCACGTGATACCACGTTTAACGGCACAAGACATTAGGGAAATATGAGATACGGATGTGCCGTCACATTACATTGATAAAAATCATTTAGTAGCCTATATCCTTGACTTGTTTTTGAATAAATAAATCAAAAAGTATAAAATACATTTCAGAGAAAGTTTTTCTCAATCTTTTCCACTGGCCAAATAGTATTTTTAGTTGATTTATATTTAGAATGGAAACAGATGTAGGCCTTGTCGTGCATGATTTTATTTGCACGAAACTATTTTCTTAGGCAATTTGCTATTATCATGATAAGCAATTCTCTCTGCAGTTAAAACATTAAAACACAGGAAAAGTGTTCAAAAGCATCGCATCCACTACAAATATTTCTATTTATTGAATATAAAAAATGTTGTAACTTCTCAGTTAGAGAACGGTATATTTAAAGGATAATTCCGGTATTGAACTAGCCTGGATGCCAGCCCCAACCCCGCCCACAACATTTTTTGGTCGGGAAGTTCGGTCTGGACTCGATCCATTGAGGAGTAATTATGATCGGTCAAAAAATGTTCAGGCCAATCAAATTGCCAGGGCGGGCTTTATACGATGATGGACAGATGATCTGCAGTTACGTAATCACGTCCCAGTTGTCATTGTGGTTTCTCCTTTGGTCGCACTCATGGAAGACCAAGTAAAAGAAGCAACCGAAATGGGCATCACGGCGATGCAACTCATGCCAAAGCCATCGCTGCATCAAACAACGGTGACGCTTTGTTATACTACTCACACGCGGCACACCATACCCATACTGGTAGTCACTGTACCCGTTATAAGCGGTGAATTTCTTTTAATTATAAATTATTAGATGCTACTCATCATTTTGTATTTAAATCATCATTAAATACATCATTAAAACATCATTTTGGCTCCCGGTCTCTTTTCTCTTAAGACTCAAATGAACACGCTTCTTCAGCCTGGTGTCTTTCGTCGTCTCTCCATTTATTAAAATCAGTCAAGACGCGCTCCAACCGTGTTATAAAGTTGAGACAGGTCAGACAAATGCGAGCAGATTTGTTGGCTTTATTGTCAAGATCTTAATCCTAAACGGAGAACTTGTTAGTATATCCATTCACATTTTCTATTTCGTTCAAACTTGTTTTTGCAGTACTCCGCGAATCCTTAAATTCTTTTTGCAACACCGGCAAAGGTCGTTAACACTCATTTTCAGACTCACATTCTGAATAGAATATGAGTATGACGAAGTCAGGCTAGTATTGAACATTTTGAGTCTATTTTCTAGTTTGTTTTGGATGAACTAGAGTGGTGGACTTAGAAATGTTGACGATGGGTCCTGTCTCGACTTTTTGACTATTTTAGAATCGGCTCCGAGCGCTTCAGAGTGGCTGTCTATGGGCATGCTCAAACATGTCCTTAAAACAACCCTTATCCTTCGTTTTCAAAACTGTGCAACTCACCGAGTGGTTAGTGGTGTTCGTTGATGTTCCAAAACAAGTAGCGTAGCGAAATACAGTTTCTGTCGTGTTTTATTTGCCATTTTTTAAAATCGCATTGATGTCTGCAGGACTCAGTGCTCGTTGATATTACTGCGCTACCGGAAACGGAAAGCGGTCTGTTTACATTTGGTTGTAGTCTTTTCGCTCGGTTCTCCGTCTCTAGAAAGGCTAGCGTGAGCTGAGCAACTGCGCCAAAGTGGTTGTTGCCATCAAGTGGTCGGGAGTGTGTTAACGCTTCAGACTCAAATATCGAGCGGAAGTTTATACGCGGTTGTGAGGTATCTGAAAAAAAAGTTCCACTATAGCAAATAACACGGATTGAAAGCATACATTGCGCCGATATATTTGTTTTTAATCATCAACAAACACCACTAACCACTCGGTGAGTTGCACAGTTTTGAAAACGAACGTTAACCCTCTAGGCGCCACGGTCGAGTTTACTCGACAAGATGCGGCACTGAATAAAACGGCCGATTTTGCCAAATTGGGTGTCAAATTTCGTTCGACCTCCCCTCCACTGGATGGCAGACATGTCATACTTCATCTCAGACTCAAAAAAACGTCATGCTTCTGTACAAAATGTTCGAGTTAGAGCGCATTGAATCAGTGCGATCAAAAGCGGAGCTAGTGTGCGAGTGAGGCATTTTATCAGAACCTCTCCGTAATCGCGGCGACAGTATTGTGGTGGAGACTTTGTCTGTTATCACTGGGTATGTTAGACGAGGTCGAAGTATTCATAGTACAGTTAGGGGGCAACGTGAAGGCAGGGTGAGGAGTCGCAATGAATGTGCATACTCGGCGCGCGCGCGAGGCAGATCTGGCCGCGCTCGCGCTGCTCGTATCATCTCACTCATGATATGTGCCTTGCCGTCGCGAGTGATCTTTTGAACTAAACAGGTCTTGTCTACTTGTGTTTGTGTGTCATATGAATAATATATATGTGCCCCATACATGGAATCAGAGTGCTTACTGTATGTAGTAAATGGAAAATCTTTACAGCAAAAGGCCAACCACTACATGCATACGGTTTGTTCTACCATTTATTAGTAATTATTTACACAGTTTGTTTACTACTTCCTATATACCTGAGCATTCAGTATTGTGCAATATAGCATACAGAAGGTGATGGACATTTTGGGGGGAAAGATATGCTGCATTTTATCATTTAAACATGTGACTTTTCATGAAACTTCTATAATCCAAGAGTTCTGCCACCATATGACGTCATAATATGCAAATTAGATGGAAAAATGTAATCCCTAAATAAACTTTGGGTCATCCTTAATATTTCTCTAATTTACAGAAAGTCTCTATCTTTTTTCACTTTTAAGATATAGCCTTGTGAAATTAAGATGTCAAAATCGAACTTTTATGGAAAAAACCTCTGGCGCCTAAAGGGTTAAGGGTTGTTTTAAGGACATGTTTGAGCATGCCCATAGACAGCCACTCTGAAGCGCTCGGAGCCGATTCTAAAATAGTCAAAAAGTCGAGACAAGACCATCGTCAACATTTCTAAGTCCACCACTCAAGGTCATCCAAAACAAACTAGAAAATAGACTCAAAGTGTTCAATACCAGAATTATCCTTTAATCTTAATATTAATATCAGAAGTAATAAGCTACATAGTTTAAATTATTCTTTTATTTATTTAAACATATTGTGAACATGCACTGTATTTAGGATTAGGAGTCATAATGAGGTTTTACTTCATATACCGTTAGATAGTACTGTATAGGTTTCACTAAACGGCCCAACGCGCTCGCTAGCGCAGACATTTAAGAAGGGACGATATTTGCTTCAAGTGATAGGCTTGGTAAGTAAAATTATATTTGTATTGCATTTACAAATATGCCTTTGATGTCAAACAAGCATTTACAATATGTAAATGAGATTTCAGAGCAGAAGCAAACATTTTAGTCAATTGGACTACTACTTTTATGATTGTATTGTGTATTTTTTATTGTATGGAAAAGAAAATGACTAATGACTTTCTGACTAATGTCTTCTTTTGTGAAATAAAGTTATATGAGTTTGTATAATCATGGTGAATAAATGAAGCCAGAATTCAGATTTGTGCAACTCCTTGAATAATTCTCAGGGTTGAGCACATCCATATTTTTACTCTTCAATCACAGTAAGTGGCACATAATCACACATGTAGCCTGACGTTGCTGATTAATGATCATTAAAGAGGGTTATAGTAACTGCAATTATCCAGACACTATTGCATTAATTTGACGTTGTCCATAATGAGCTCTCAGAGGGAAACATCTGTTCCCACAGTTCAAAACTGACCGAAAGCACTGCGAGTCAATGTTGCAATAGATGTTTAAAAACCATCCTGAGATACAACTATCTCAGTCCAAACAGATAGAAAGATGAGAGAAACTCATTGTGTTGTATTCATTCAGCCAAAACTTGAGGAATAGTTCACCGGAAATAAAGTTCTGTCATCATTTACTCACCCTCTGTCAGGGTTATGTTCTGTTTTGTCTTCGTTTTCATTGTGTTCACTTTGGTTGTTCTCCTTTGACAGTTACATTTATTCATCCTATTCACCTGTCCCTCATTAATGATCTCGTTAGTTCATTTGTTTGCCCTTGTACTTAAGCCCTCAGTTTCTGTCAGTTCTTTGTCCTGGGGCCTGTACCATGATGGTAGTTGAACAAACTCAGGGTTGCAGGATTAGTTTCGAGTTGACAAAACCAAACCAATCCAACAGGCTTTATTGGTACCATGATGCTGATCATCAACTTTCTCTGTCAACTCAGGCTTTGATCCTGAGTTTATGAGTTTGGGTGTGACATCAGTAGCAAACAGCCAATCACATGCGGAGAAAGAGTGAAACTGCGATTCATTTCTCACGAGAGAAGCCGCGCAATTCACTTATTAAATAAAAGTATTAAAATATTAAGAATTTAAACAAATTTACACAGCAAGAAAATAGCCGTCTATGAAAGAGGACAACTAAAAGAAAGTCTCGCTACTGTATATCAGTGCTAGTAAAAGTTTTGAAGTTAGTTTATACAGTTGATAAAGGTATAGAGAGAATTGAACATTTAAACTCACATGTAGTCATTTTATAGCTTTATCTATTTATTTATTTATTTATTTTTATTAGGGACCATGTACAATCTATAACATAAATGTTGCCATTTGATGCATTGTACCAGAGTTAGCCATAGGCTATTTTACATCTATTGACTCTAAAGCGTATTTATATTACCTTTTATATATTCATTTAAACTCTGCATAATAATAATTGATGAACTAAAATTATACATGTATGATCAATTAAGGGTATAATAATTACATAAATAATATCTAAATCATACAAATGTATTATTCTAAATAAGCATAACTAAAAGCCAGACGATTTTGTCTTTTAAAAATAATTTGCTATGGTGACCTTTAATTTGGAGTGACTTTAGCGCATCAAACATGTGTCACTTTGCTCACAGCTGATTGGTCCAAGTTCGGTTTGCAACCCCTTACCTGGAACATAACCAGCCCCGGACCAGGTTAGCCGTGCAGCGTTAGTTACTTTGGTGATGAACACTGCTAAAAGCCAAACCACTTTCATGGTGCCTAAAACCCAGGGTTGGCACTAACTAAACTGAAACATACCAGGCTAGCCAGCTAAACCGCGTTCATGGTATAGGCCCCTGGATTGTTTAATGTCAATGTGTACGTTGTGTTTCCTTTAAGTATATCTCCTGTTTATTGTTTTGATTCTTGGATTAAAGTTCCATTTGAGTATCTTCATCGTCGTGCGCTTACATTACAACCACCCACCGGGACATAATCCAGTACCTAAGAAATTACTCAATGGACTTGCCAGCAGTACAATTCCTCTGCCTGGAACAACAAGGAACCCCACGAGGACCACACAAGGGATTTTTTGAGAGAAATTCCCGAGTCCGTTCCAGTGAGAAATTCCTGAGTCCGTTCCAGTGAGAGAAGTTCCCGATACGTCCCTGGCCATAGTGGCCGAGCTGATCCCCCGTTGTTCCCTGAACTGCCGCTCCCTCCCTGGTCTCCTGTACTACCGGCACCGTCCGTGGTGTAATGTAGGGGCGGAAATCTCAGGTTTCATTAAATAAATCTTCATTTGTGTTTCAAAGATGAGCAAAAGTCTGGAAAGGTATGAAGGCCTCTTTCGAAACATGCTTGACTTTCTTTGTTCTGTAGAACATCTTGATAGAATTTTTTGGCAGTGAAAAAAACTGCTTATAGTTGGTCACACAAAGCTATCACATAGCTTCAGAAGACAAAGTTGATATGAAATATGGCACATAAGTCGTACTTATAGAGCTATCTTTGTGAAAGTTTTTTTTGTGTGTCTATTTTGGATCTTGACAGCCCTTGGTCCCCATCAACTTTCATCGTATGAAAAAAAAAGAGCAGCATGAATGGAAAACAGAAGGTCCCTCTAGTGTGTATTCCTCCTAAACGTTTACCTGCACACAAAATCATGTCTGCTTTTATTTCATTCATTAGTAGATGCACACGACAGTGCTATTGTATCTGCCACAAAGCATCTTAATCGACTCTCTTTAGGAAACTGTGTGATGGAAGCAGAAAGGTAGGGAGAGAAATCGAATTTTGCAGAACATTAACCTTCTTCATCAGCCTCAAGACCAGCTCACCCTGAACACCTGCTCCAGTACCTCTGATCAGCTATTCACACTCTTCACTTAAGCTTGATTTGATCGAATTACTGGGTATGTGGGAGCTCCGCATTGCAAGTAAATGATGCAACACAATATAAAAACACAACATAAAACACCATAAATATATTTCCGCTTTCATCAAGTCTACAATGCAAGCGCAAGCAAGCAAAACATGGACAAATGGAAAGACGAAAACTAAAATGCTCCCATTTACATAATGGGAGCGTTAGTCTCATCGCTCAGTCTCGGTGTAGACAAGTGTTAGTTTCACTGGAGTGTGAAGAGCTTGTGTTTTAGTTAATCAGCTGTTGAGACGATGAATCAGGGCAGATTAGCACTGCTGCTTCTGATACTGTCAATCAAAGCTGTTCAATCTCTCATCCTCATCTCAATATTCATGTGATTTAAATTAATCAGAGAGACTCTTATCAAGAGAGAGATGTCTGAGCACTTCAGAATCACCACCACTCATCAAACAGCCAATGTGAGGGGGTTAAGAGAGAGGGATGTTTTAACAATCAGGATGAAGTTTTGAAAGTATTAGTTCATCCACAAATGAAAATGATTTACTCGACCTCACGTCCGGTATGCATTTCTTTCTTCTGCGGAACTCAATTTCCAAAATGCTGAAGGCCTACTTTTTTTTTCTTTCAGGTCTGGAGTGACATGACTACAGAACGTTCATTTTCGTGTGAACTATTGTTTTAATATCCAAAGCCGTTTGACTAACAAACAAAAAGTAAGAAACCAATATCCACACAGAGCAAAACACTTACACTCTTTGGCAGTGAATGGGCAGAGCGGGGATTGATATATTTAGTGATCCTCTATTTCACCGCATCTCTGAATCAACACAGATGGAGAGCGTAGTTTATGCATCAGAAGTTGAGAGTTATGGACTTCTATATTTCCATCATGCTAGCTCAAAATAATGAAGTCATAGCCTTTTATTTCTGGTTCAGGCAACTTTGGGGGTAACAACTCAATTTCTTAGTATTTTTTTACAGTAGTTTCCATAAGTAAATTATCTGAACAGATAGCCTATTTTTCACAGACACGGTTTAAGCCTAGTCCCAGACTAAAATGAGCTGTTTTAACTGAAAGCAACTTGCACTGAGATACAGTATCTTAAAGGGCACCTATTATGGAATTTTGAAAATGACCTTTCATGTATTGTGTCACATAGATCTAAGTGAACGAAAACATCCTGCAAAGTTTTAAATATGAAAGTTCACCGTATACAAAGTTATTGTCTCTCAAAAGTAAGAGTCGACTCTGAGTCGCTGATATGAATCGACAGACGAAAGATGCTTTTTCTCTATCTAGATGACGTCACCTTGACAAGTTATTTGAATAAGACACGCCCACTCATTGCGCGCGCAGACGCCAGGGTAAACTTGAAAACATCATGTCCACAACAAGACGCTGTGTTCTGAAGTGCGAATCAAAAGCGACCTTTTTTCACTGCTCAGGGAGGAGCATTTGAAGACTAAATGGCTACAGTTCATATATACAACTATACCACACAAGTATAGGCCGAACCTTGTGCTGTGTTCGCGTCATTTTAATGACGATTGCTTTACAAACATAAATGCTTTCAAGTGTGGATTCGCGAGCCGGTTGATACTGAAGGAAGGTTCAGTACCAAGTTTATTTGGATCAGCTTCCTCCTCCGAATCACGACCTGTAAGTATTATTAATAATTGTTGCTTTTATGTGTTTTGTAGCATGCTCAATAAGTATTTGTGTGTGTTGTGTAAGTTACGCTCAGCGCAGCTTCTAGGTCTCCAATGTCAATTTTTTTTTTAAATATGTTAAATGCATGTCGTTGTTATTTTGAGTTGTCATAAAGAAGAGATCAATACCTTGTAGTACTGCAGTGCTTTATCAATATGTTTATGCCTTGGGCTAACGCAAGCAATAACTGGGTCATCTGACCAATCACCGCAGATTAGCGTCACGTAAAGGAGGGGTTTGGAAAAATTAGTCGTTGAACGAATCATTTGGGAGTCGGTGAGCAAATCCGGTAAAAATAAACGCATATTATAAGACAACAAAAGTGTTTTCTGTCATTGCATGCATGTAAAACTGTTGTTGGGGACTCCCAAAACAATATTAGGAACATTTTAAATGCCACAATAGGTGCCCTTTTAAATATGTCAATGCCATTGTTTTGTCTCAAGATGCACATCAGTAATGTTTTTTTCTAAGGCACCTTTATAAAAGCTACTAAAATGTCCTAATTGAACTAAGGCCTGATTCTGATTGTTCAATTTTCTTTCATTCCTATACACTCCATTGTGTAACACACATTTGTGTCCTCATTAATACTTGTTTTTGACTGGTCAGTTTTTGGTTTGACATATTTGCTCATTAGCACAGGGTATGTCAAGAATAATTAGTCCAGCCAGTTGCTCAGATCCACGCCAAAGAGCATCTGCATCCTTCAGTCTCCAGCTCACACACACACACACACGCACACACACACACACACACACACACACACACGGGCATAAGCGTTTAGGCCATGTCTCTATGTTTGACTCTTCTAATGAACAGTCAACTACATTTAGAAAAACATCTCGCTTGCCTCTCGTCTCTTTACCGGCTATTTCTGGTGGATTCAATTAAAAATACCCAAGAGGTGAAAAACGAATCAGAGTAAAGAAGTTGATCATTTTCTCGGCAGTTACATAAAATAGTTAAGTACATGGTTCTCTGGAGTACATGATCTGGAGTCAGTGCATCCAGCATTACATTACCTAAAGTGGGTATATGTAAATATCAAGTATATATTACAAACACTTTCACTTACAACACTAATTAAATATCAGTGAGGTTCCAATAAGTCAAAATTACAAAATAAAACATTCGGTACACATATGACACAGTATGAGGTATGAGCATTAAGTACTTTATTTTGATATCAAGCACTCTTTTGAAAGAACGCTTAAGTGTGCTTTTTTTCACAAGTGCCATTTAAGGTGTGTGTGTGTGTGTGTGTGTGTGAGGACACTCTGGACATAAGCGCTATCTCCAGGTTGTCCTCTGGGTGATAAATAAAAGGTTTTCTATTGCCAAGTTACTCTGCTTTTCACTGCACACTGCAAAAAGGCACTTTTTTTTGGTAAGAGAAGTGGGTGAGAGGTTGGCTGTATACAGTGTAAGCCGTCAGCCTCTTCTCCAGCAAAACACGCAGGAGTGAAAGAGCTAATGATGCACATTAAAGTGGGTGATAAGAGACACACGATCCACATAAATCATAATATTATGTACATATGCTGATGGTCTCTAAAGAGTACACTCCAATTCAAGACTGATCCATAAACGTTATCAAATGAGTGGGAGAAAGAGGTAGATGCATTCATTTTTACAAATAAAGACTTTTATGTAAACACTCCTTTCACATGTGAATGAGATACAGCCGAGAGATGAGAGTTGAAGCCAAGGGCTCAAGGTTTGGCTAGATATCTGTCACACTATGTTGGTGTTTTGGTTTCGTTTCCATCGTCTTTTATGGTAGGTTTACATGACAACTATGTCGTAAAACGGAAACGTTTTTCCTTCGCGTTTATCGAGTAAAGATGACTACATTGTCAAACCGATCCCCATTCACACAGATCCACAAAAAAAACGATTAAAATCTCTGTATTATTCATGCCAGTAGTTGGCAATGTCACTTTGTAAAGAAACACAACTCGGTTATATACTGAACAGGTAATTCGCATGCGTATGGCGTCACCGTTTTTACAAATTTACGTTTTTGTAGGTTACACCGAGACGATAGCAGTATCGTATTCAAATCTTGCACTTTGAAACCCGTTTTTAAAAGTTTGTATTTTAAATGAACAGCCAAAACGCATAAAACGTTTTCAGTTTTTAGTAGAAAACGTGTGTATTACTTTATTTCCTGTATTTCCTTCCGTCATGGTTTCTAGTTTGTGTTCATTTGTTGTCATGGTGATTCACCGTTTCATTGATTAGTTCACACCTGTTTCTTTTTTAGTTCATTATGTTGTGTGTATGTATTGCCTTCTGTTCTCTGAGTTCATTGTCTTGTGTTGTATGATTAGGGCGCTTCCACCCAGATATGAAATGACATCTGTCCCAGTTGTGGCCCACATCTCCCACATTAATCTGCCCCACATTAATCTGGCCCGCATACTGCATGGAATGACGGCAATGACTCAACCTGAGTGTGGCTGGAAACAGCATACACATCCGTGCCTCATCTGGGCCGGCTATGGTACATATGGCTCAGTTCTGGCAGCGGCAATGGTCATATGGGCCGTCTGGGCCGGACATGTTAATGTATTCAGATTTAATTTGAGGATTTTATAATACGACCTTAATTTCAATAAATCTTTTAAATAAATCTCTGTCTTTTTGGGCTGGGGAGGAAATTAAAATAACGTTAAAACGCTGAAATTAAAACAACTGCATAATTCAACCATTGCAAATAAGACTTTCGGCACAAAGCAAGTAACATAATCGAAAACACTCAGTTAATAGTTTTTACTCATTTAAAAAATATCAATAAAATCTCTGGTTATTGAACTCCAGAAACCTTGAGCTGTTTTATGTTTTATATTGGCTATAATATCTGTAATATCTCAATGGGCAGCAGGTAAATTACTTAGCAGATGAGACAACCATATTTCCAAACAAATAAAACATCACACTTTATATTTAACCTCAGGGAGAAATATTCAGCAAAATACCATCAGAATATCCTCCAAGATCTGCGGCTGATGATAATGGCTGCTTCAGGGTAGAACATAATAATGTACGTGCTGTACGGTCACGAAGGATGATTTGAGTCAATTTCATCCTCAATAGCGGCAGAACACATTTACACTGGCGATGCAGAGATCTGACGTCAACTCACTGCTGGCATCCGTACAGGAGGAGAGACAGGCAGAAATACCCAGAAGAGCTGAACAACACGCTGACTCATATTAGATAGGGTTACGAATCTTGCTAAAATGAGGGGCATAACTAGCCTGGTTAAAATCAGACCATTCTCAGTTGTAACTGAGTTATGGTCTGGCAAAGCTTCATAGACAAATCAATTCCAAAGGGGCGTCACCAACGGATGTAGCTCAAATGCCTCTGGGCGCAATTGGATAGACCTAAAACCAATCAGAGCGAGGAAGGAGATGACGTATGCAGAGCGACGTTCGTCTGTTATAAAACTACTTAGTTTGAATAAACGAGCAGACACTGATTAGCTACTTGCTCTATTTATTATAACAGTAAGACAACTAGAAGTGAATGTGCTTTCCATTAAATATGAATCACACACAGTAAACAAAACCTTTACAAATAAAACTTTGCAATGAACTTTGCAATTTAAACTGGGTGCCGGTGCGGTGAGACGTACGGCTCGGGCAGATTCGGCTTGAAGTCGGTCATCCTCTGACGCCGCGTCATGGCAGAAAAAGCCGTGCACACAGCCAAGCGAAATGGGGTCTTGCCGTTCTTGCGCACCGAACGCGTCATTTTTGCCGCGTGGACCTTCGCGCTTGTGCGGACGAGTCGAGTATAAACAAGGCATTACTCCGTGTCATCGGTAAAGTGGCACAGACCTCTCCCGAATCATCTCCAGCAGTAGCAGCCTCCGATCGCACCACTAACTCCGCGTCCGTTTCCCTCGTAAGCTGATATTAGTATTTAAACATTCTCTGCGATAAAAAATGTTTGTGAAAATATATTTTAATAACATGGTTTTGGCGGTTATAGAGTTCTTATGACGGTGTTCAACTGTAACCGTCACACTCCTAGTTCCACGGCGGCATCCATCTTTGCAAATGTACAAAATCTGCTTCACCGTCGCTGTGCTGTCGTCATCGTGTAAAGCCCGCCCCAACGTTTCTGATTGGTGCCGCGATTTCGACAGATTAGAAATGGGCTTGAATCAAGCGTGCCGCACAAGCCCTCAAAAGTGAAGCCAAAACGTCTCGATCGCCCCCCAGTGACCGGTCCTAGTATAGGTCATAAACCCCGCCTCCCCATGTTATTCAACGGGATGTGAGACCAACTAAACAATTAAATTACACTTCACATATCCTTTTTCCAAAGATAGTTTCTGTTATTCACTGTAGTATCTATCACGTTGATGTAATTTCAAGTGTTTGTTTTTAATTAGTTATTTGATGCTATAAAAACGGTGCTGGGACATCATGATTGACAACTGTGATTGACAGGTTCTCTGTGCGAAGTAGTCCCTGAAGCACCAACTTTTTTTCATAATGTTGACTATGTGGTTAGTAGTTGTATTGACCTTATTTTAACGAGGTACTGCAATCAGCAGACATCATTGGAGAGGAACGGAGCAGACAGAGGCCACTTAAGAAAAGTGCAGGGGCGTGTACTTGCGATTGATTCTGCGAGAGTGAGGGCGGGGCCTTGATTTCGCGGCTTTACTTCCTGCTCACGACTGCGCATGACTGGTCCCGAAAACGCAAGTGCGCAGACTCAAGACCCAAGATGTCAGCTCCATATCGGGACATTGGCGGCTTCAGTTCTCTCCAATGGAAAAGAGCGAAGGAGCGCCGTCCATCTTTTTTTACAGTCTATGGCTTGAATGAGCTCTTTGCCAGACTAACTTGCAGAGCAAATCTAAATTTGCCGAAATTGTCTGGGTTTTCCCAGGCTAGGGCATAACATATATTTGATCAAAAATCCTGTTTAATAAACCATAAGTCTATACTGTTCTACAACAGAAATGGATTAATGTTAAAGCAAGGATCTATTGCCCATTGTTGGTGATTTTAACAAACACATTTCTACTCTGATATGCTACAGACATGAATGATTCCCTGTGGCTGGCTGATGTGTCATTACTTTTCTAAGCAATCAGGCTTATGATATTCTCTTCTCCAGAATATCAAAACTACTATGTGTACTTTAAATAGTGTGATTAGTGTGTTCACATAGAAAATGACAAAAACCCACTTTAAATACCTGGATGATGCACTTAATTAACTAAAAGAAATATTGGACACTTCATGCACTCATTTCATGGTCACTGTTTTCGTTGAATAGAGGAGGAGTGGCTATCAGACTCCAATGTTGAATGACAAAATAATTGTATAAAATTCATACACTAGACGATGTAATTTAACTATAGAGACTTGAGGACATGTTTTGACTTGGACTAGGAAACCACCCAGAACACCCTAGCAAAACAAATAGCAACAAGATAAAAACATTCAGATGAATTTTTGAAACCATGCTGCGAAACCGACTCATTTAGAAGTCATCATGATTGAATGCCAAAATAATGAGTTCATTAACATATAATCACCTATATTTACATATCATAATAATGTGATAACGACCAGCCCGATGAAAAACAATGTGCCCTGCATCAGTACGCCAATCATATTGAAATGTCACTTACATACAGAAGTCTTAAGAGTCAGAGAGAACGTTTATTTATATATTCTTTAAGACAGGTCTTATTTAAAAAGTTAATTGAGCTCTTAAACCTAAATGATTCACAAATTTCAGCTCACTTACTCAATCACCTTGAGTATCACCAGTTGCATACATTCCTCACACAGTTCAGGACATGCGTTTATATTTTGCGAGTTAGTGCACATGGACTGCTTTTATGATATATTATGTTGCTTTGGCTCCTCTTTGAGGCTTGAAAGTTTGAGTCTCTATTGACTCTCCAGTCTCTTCATTGTATTTACATGGATTACAAGAGCAATATTATTCTGCTTACAAGAGCAACCAGAATAATATTTAAAAGTTCTCTTCAATTTTGGGTGAAATAATCCATGGCTTTAATAAACATAGTAAACATAATTTCTACAACTTCGACTAGAACGAGGCTGCCTTCGGAGGACTCATTCCACGGTAGGAAGACATCAAGGCATCAACTCTGAATCCAATGCTTCACTTCCTGTCTCATGAGATGCCTTAATTCATTTGATGGATTTTTGAAGGCAACATAGATGTATCCTTCACTGCCTTTCATATCCCACAATCCTGTGCGTTCCATTCTGTGACCGTTGACCTAAAAAAAATAAAGATGGCGTCTAAAAGTTGTGGTTAGTGGTCAGTTTCTGTTGAAAGGTGCAATGTGTAATATTTCTGAGGATCTATTGACAGAAATGCAATATAAGATCCATAACTATGTGTTCAGTGGTGTATAGACCTTACTCAATGAACCGTAATGTTATTACCTTAGAATGAGACATTTATATCTACATAACCGCGGGAATCCCCTTCTATGAAGGTCGACATATTGTGACGTCATGTTTCTACCGTAGCCGAACGCGAACACACAGCGCTACAGAGCGCGTGTCGTCACTACCTTGAAAGAGAAGCCGCAGAAAGCTAGAAGCTAGCCATAAACACTGTGAGTAGTGACTTTTCCCTGGTCAGTGGTGTAAAATATGTAGTTGGATTGTTTCATGTAACTTAGTTCTTCTCCCTCGCCGTGTTATGGCTTTGACAATCAGCTGATTAGTACTATTGACCGTAAAACAGTAACGTTACAGGAGTCACCAACCCGTCGATCGCGGTCAACAAGTCGATCTTGGAAGCATTTTAAGTCGATCGCGAAGAGTTTTCAAAACCAGAGAAAAAAAAACAATATTTTTATTCGTTATTATTTATTAATTTGTGTGTAGTAAATGGTGTCTAGGGGATGCGGAGGCGCGCACGCTGTTACAATCATGTCATTTTTGCCGCGCGCACCTTTGTGCTCATGCGGACGCGTCGAGTTTAAACAAGGCTTTACGCTTTAACCAGCTCAGCCACAGAAACAGCTCATATTAGCCAGCTAAACTTTTACTACCCTGTTAGAAAAAAACATGTAGTTGCATAGTTTCATGTGGTTCTTCTCCCTCGCTGTATTATGGCTTTGCTATGTGGGGAGAAATGTGCTGGTTACGTTCGTGAGACAATCAGCTGATTACTATTATTATATTGTATATTAAGACCCTTGATCCTCACCTGACTATGGCTTTGTAAACTTTATCCATGATGTGGTTTATAATGGACTGTGGTACAGAAACAGTGACAATGTTACACACTCTTGGCTTACTCTGGTTATTCTCTGCTGTCTCAGACGACGATATTTTTGTCCCGTTTTAGCCACCGTAGCTTCTTCGAAAGGGAGGGGTGAGCAGTGGGCTGAGCCCTTAGTGCAACTCACAACCGAACCGCTAGATGCCGCTAAAATCTGCACACTGCACCTTTAAATGTACATTTTAACCAAAGATTTCCACGTTTGATGTAATTTCTAGCGAGAAATTACTATTGTAGTAATTAGGCATTCGCTTAGTTTTCACCAAAGCTCTCTCTATTTTGTTGTAGATCATTAAACCGTTATGCTGTCTGAAGTCAGTTTCATGAGGGACCTTCAAGTGCAAACGCTGCCTACAAAGTCATTGCCTGATAAGTCAGCAAGGCAACAAGTCAACTGCCTATGTAAGCTTTTGGATGCAACCAGTGGCTGCGTCCGAAATCACAAACTCTCTTTGGTAGGTACTTATTTTGAATAAGTTATTACGTCACAATCGCTAAAAAAGTATGTTCTATGTAGTATGAGTTTGTGTTGTATGAATGAATTCTGGATGTACTACATTCTCCATGTTGTCATTATCATGTGATCTACCAGCGTCAGTTGCTTCACTTCACTACCATTCACAAATCCTCTGCAGTGGCCTCATGGGATAGTGAAGTGTTCAGCGTATGCGCACTTCAGAATCTCGCTGGAAGTAGTAGGTTATACAGGGACTTTTTGCCTACTCTTTTATGAGTACTGCGAATTCGGACATACATCTTTTGTCATACTTTATACTGTTTTTCCCCTATATATCAGGGAAGTATGCGATTTCGGATGCAGCCAGTGTGTTTTTCACACAGGTCTGATCAGAGGTTGGTGTAGCCTACAGCCATGGACTTGTAGGACAGCTGACAGTATACTCTCCTGTGATTGGGACAAGAGCAGGTGCTCTCTCTCTCCTTGCGCTCTCTCTCAATCAAAGAAGCTTTTCATTTCCTCTGTGGATGTCACTTTCTCTTCTCTTCTCTTTTTTCTCTGTACCTTTCATTTCCAGCACGTAAACACATGTACAAGCGCATGACTCCTCATTTTACCTCCCACATTCACCACATGAAAGCTGCAAGGTGCATGAGAATTCATTTTTCTCTATTGATTTTCTCCTATCATGGATAAATCCGTTGCTCGGCTTGGCTCTTCATGCCTCATTCTATGCCAAACGGCACATGAGAGAGGAACAGAGGATGGGTAGGGCGCTGAGAATGAGGGCTGAAGGAAGAGAGTTGGTTTGCCAGTCTGCCATTCAGGAGTTTCAGATACAGCAGAGGAAACTCTTCACGCTCCAATCCCATATTCATTCATCCCTTGCCTCCAGGGCCACAGACACAATGCCAAATCCTTAATGAAACCAACACCGTCAAGAATCGACAAAGCTGGCAGAAGGACAGAGCAGCCATTTGGAGATTATTGAACCACTGTTCTCACCGTTTACATCAGTGACAAACACACACTGTAGTTTCCTAAAGAAAAAGGCAATTCACATGCTAATTCACTAGGACAGAGTTACACTATTCAGGTGCGATGCGACATCTGAAGTGTAAAAATATCTACGGCGTAAATATTAATATTGTTACTTATGCTTTATTTTACAACAGCTTATGACATGGCTCATCCAATGATAATAAAGCAATAAGCCCCTTGAAGCCGTGATTTACAGTGAATTTAGAACAGCTAAGGGGCGTTGTTTCTAAATTCACTGTAAAACACGGCTTCAAGGGGCTTATTGCTTTTATAAAACGATTACTCCATAAAAATATCAATTTTAATATCAATTGTATTCATATAATAAACACCAGCAACAAAAAATATAACGTTATAACCACTGTAATGTCATTATATAGGTCAGTGGTTATAACATTTATTTTTCACATGCAGCAATAAAGAATCACAAACGGCAGTTGCGCAGTAATACTAATGTAATGCGGTCACAGGTGTGTGTTTGTTGAGTAATTTACAACGGCTTCGAACGCGGCTCAACCAATCAGAATCAAGGACCGGAACTATCCATTTTATAAATATTCATTTTATAATTAATTAAGTGTGACCCGAGCGTGGCTGACTCCGAACCGAATCGACTACGCCACCTGGTGCCTCACACACCAAGATTTATGTATATTAGTACTTAACTACGGAATCTCTAATAGAAGGCAAACAAGTTCGTGGTTGTGCACCCAAGATGAAACTATACAGAGACGTGTTTTACGTACAAAAGGGAACAACGTTTTATTGAGCCATCATATAAAAATTCAAATCATCAGTAGCATCCGCATCATCCCATGGGCATGGGAAGTACAAGCGGAGAGGCTTGACCGCAAACGAGGAGGACCCAGACTGGTGTTGGCTGTTACCAGCAATGATGTATAAATTAATAGAAAAATGTTGGTTTGCTGTCAGGGTAGGTTACCTGTCCAGGAATAGCGTGGAACTCACCAACCGTGCTCTGAACGCTGATGCCTAAAGTCAACCACACGCACACATACATAGGCACCACCACTGCAAATAGTGATTCAATCAATATATGGTGAAGTGCAGTTTACCAATATAATACACCGTGCGCATAGACGGACCCAGGAACCTCTCGTGAACAGCCCCCTGGGACTCTGGCGGGTAAAGACAGAAAAGTTATTATCGCCAGCAAAATAGTTTCAGTGGACCAGATCCTAAAATGCTGGAACAGCCAACACCGCCTCGATCGAACAGAGCAGTGGGTGGAAATCACCACTGCGCAACTCAAAAAAACAAAACCAAGAAAAATATATTAAAGAAACAAAACTAATAATACATGTAATTTAGACAAGGCAAAGCAGCAGGAGCAATCTGCCTCAATGTTGACAATTGAACTGAAACAGTGGAAAAACAGCCCTTTGCGCCAATCTTCACAAACCTTCTTGATGTTGCTGCTTAATTGCGGTACAGCTACCTGGCGGGTGCTTTGCCCGAGACCTTCAGTAATACACAGCACGATTACCCGGAAGCGTCTGGCAATCAGTCAAACACCTACGTTGCACAGGAGAACCACATACCCAAGCAGTAACAGACTGAAAATGTCTCTAAACACCAGAGACTCTCTAAGCCCAACAGTGCAGACTGTTTTAAAGGAACTGGCCTAGACGCAAATGAGTTGCTTAGCCACTCACGGCTAACTGAGTGACGTCAGGGGGCTACCATAGCTGCAGAGGGACAAACTTCAACCAGAAAGCGACAACTCTGCCGGTTACATAAGCAGTGGAGTACATTTAATCACACATTATTGCTTTTATCAAAAAAAAAATTTAGACCCCGCAGATCATTTATTATTGCTTGTCAAATTTGCTCTGCGCCGTTTTTCACCCTTTAAATGCAAATGAGCTGCTGCTCCTCCCTCTTCAGTTGAAGGCCGATCCTTTACACAAGCTTCGGATACAATAACAAAACACGAATAATCTCACTCTTCCAAAATCTCAGAAATAACCAGTAGCGGCGTGTAGCGAGAGACACTCAGGAAGAGGTTGCAACTTTTAGACTGCACCTGGACGTTTCTGAATGGTAAGTGGATACATTTATGTAGTTGTTGTGGAGTTAGATTGATTCATCTGTCTCTGGGGGATTTCCTTGCTCTCTTGTCTCATCTGAGGCTGGGACTCTAAATAGTGTTCAGTGCTCGGCTGTGCAGCAACAACAGAACAGTTTGCATGCTTTTCTTGAACTTTTGCCATTGCCTTAGAAATGGTTACACTGTTGTCGATTGGGAAAACCAAATGGCGGCGCCGTGGCCCGTGGGTGGAAACGTGCAGATTAAGGGGCGGTTATAAAATCCCCTTCCTAAATCAAAAGGTGAGCGAAATCTGCTTATCTTTTTACATGCTTGCAGAGAAAGGCTTACTAAAACAAAGTTTCTGGGTTGGTAGATGCAACGGGGACCCAATTATAGCACTTAAACACAATGAAAAAATCTGATTTTCATGATATGATTTTAGTGGTAAAAAACTGCTTGTTATGTTGCTAACTGGTGCAAACTGGTATTTCTTACCATATTATTTTGTCATAACTACAACCCCAAATCCAGAAAAACTTTGTAAAATGCAACAAAAGCAAGAATCTGTTTTTTGTTAATTCTCCCTCAATTTTATTTAACTGACAAAAGTACAAAGACAAGATTCCCAATGTTTAAAAATTTTAATTGTATTTTGTAATGGAATATTGCAGCATTTATAATGAATGATTTTTGTATTTTAGCACAACTGATATACCGCATTGACCAATCAGCATTCAGAACTGTATCTATATGTTTTATATTCAGTAACATTACCAGCCCCTGCGCTTTATTTTCTGGTGAGCCGAATCTCTGTAGCCTGTAGTTCACTTGCTGTATGTTAACCAGAGACATAGATAAAAGTTACAGTGTTTGAGAGCTGAGGGGTCACTCAACAGAAACTTCAGTCACACGCTGTGCAACATTTTGCTCACAGTCTAGATTTCATCCTCACTAGCAGATGTTCCCCTGCGCCCTCCGGTTTCAGAAACTGAGAGAGCGTATGCTAGATTGTCAAGGGGCCTGGGTGGAGATGGGTCGTGCCAGCTTTAAATGAGTGTTGTATATGCATTATTAAAGAGCAGAGAGCCCAGATATGAGAGTGCAGCATGCAGGCTCACTGCCAAACCTGCCCACACGCTCAGATACAACAGCACTGCTGAAATCAATCAGGACCTGAGAAACAACACACAACATGATGTTAGATCAATGATCTGTTCACCAATAACACAATTATATGGGTTTAATAAATGCTGTAAGTATGAGTGAATCATAATTATGATTGCTGACTATTGAACCGGAGAATTTTATATTAACTGAGATCATGCTCTGCATTAGTTCTCATTAAAAACCTAATGTGATTGTGAAAGCTCTTATTGTGAATGATTCAGCGTTGCATCCTAAACGGCCTACTATCAAATATTCATAACTTTTTGTGGTATTTATTAATGGTGCAGTCAAGTGCTCCTGGGAAGTTCATATATGATTTGGGAAGTCGTAATTACGACGTCAGGTGCGTTCACGTCACTTCCGTTGGTGTACCTTCTCTTAACTAAAGGTGCTCTAAGCGATGTCGGGTGACGTCACTTCTTGTTGACGTTCGAAGTATTGTCAAACAAAACGGAGGCTAGCTAGACCTTCCCTCCTCCTCATCCCGTCCACTCCCCCTGTAGTTTTACTGATACTTCATTCAAGGTGTAATGTCATAAAATTAATGCTTTTTATATAATGCAGAACAGAATGCAGAAAAAGAGAAACATTACCAGAAACACACGATAAAACGTTTCGCCACCTGAGGTTATAACTTTAGCTCCCATACAAGGACACAATAATAGCAAGATAACGTTAGCTTCACGTTTCCCAGTGAACATAAACAACGTCTCCGTCGTAAACAAATTTAGTCAAAGTTGTCAATAGGCTATGAATGAACATTCAAATTCATAACAAACAGTTGGTGAAAACAATCATTCACACAAACTGTCGCCCTACTGTGAGTTTGCTTGATTATTTAGGATAGAGATCGATCGCTAGCTGCTAGAAACCTATATGTTGTATTCACCAAAGTTAGCGCTGACTGCATTGTTCTAGCTAATTATATCCTTGTGTTTGTTAGGCGAACACGAACGTCCATTTACAAAAAACAAACTGGATTTACCCTGTCCAGCAAAAACAGAGCTTGTGAATGTCAGATTGGAAGCCCTTCTGCCGGCGGAGTCCTCGCCACCTTTCGAAGGCTTTTCCAATGTAAATTCGGGACTTTGCGCGTTCCTTCTCCTTTTCCCTCTTCTTTGCATATTTGCAATCTGTTCATCGGAACGTCGTGTGTCGGCCATATCAAACTTAAAGAGAATATAATTCTAATTTCCCTCTTCATGCTTCTCTCTCCTCCACACCCCCCTTCATGTGAACGCGCACTAACCCCCCAAACCATTCTTGTCGGTTATTGGCTGGAACTGTTTGTTATGTTTCGTGGAGCGGGTCGCCGCAGTTTGTTTTTGTTGCTGTTTGTGGAGCGTTTTTTTACAGTGTGTTCAGGGGACAGGCAGCTAGCGGATAGTGAGGAGATGTTTGCTGTATGTGACAAAAAATGTTTGGGCCTAAAAAACGCGTGACATCGCTTAGAGCACCTTTAACGACACAAAAATACAGCAAGGTTTTTCGGTAACACTTTACAATAAGGTTCATTAGTTAACATTAGTTAATGCATTAACTAACATTAACAATGAGCAATGCATTTGTTAGAATATTTTTTAATCTTTGTTAATGTTAGTTCAGAGTGCTTTAACTAATGTTAATGAATACAACCTTTGATTTTAATACCGTATTAGTAAATGTTGTAAATGTTAGGATCTGCTTTGGGAGACGGTTGTTGGGCATGGGGATGGCATGTCCTGTCCATCCGAGTTGGTGCTGCATTATGGTGGTAGTGATGCTCCATACAGTAGAGTTGGGAGAATCACAGCTCTGTAAACCTCTTTGCTTTGAGCCCTCAGGTCTCGGTCATCAAAGACTCTTGTCCTAAGTTTGGCATAGGCTCCGCTGGCACAGCTCAGACATTTAACTTCACAGTCTATATCAGCTTTGGAGGAGAGAATGCTGCCAAGGTAGATGAAGTGGTCCACGTTTTCCAGAGTGGTGTTATCCACTTTGATAATGGACTGTAGTGATGGCTGGTTAGGTGGTGGTTGATACAGAACCTGAGTTTTCTTGATGTTCAAGGCCAAACCCAGGGCTCTGTATGCCCTATTTATAATGCCCTGGAGGTCTTCAGGGGAGTGTGCTGCAATGGTGTTATCATCGGCATTGATATTAGGAGTATATTAGGAGTGGTGAGTAGTGAACACACACACACTGCAAACCTCGAAGCAGTGGGCAGCCATTACGCTGTGGTGCCCAGGGAGCGACTGTGGGTTAGGTGCCTACCTCAGTCATTTCCCCCTGGTACTGGAATCGATCCAGCAACCTTTGGGTTACCAATTAGACTCGCTAACCATTAGCCCACGACTAGTTAGATGGTATGTGTAGGTACATAGGTACTAGGTAGATGTAACTGCCCACTTAGTGGTACGTTTTATTTTTTCTGCAGGCTACTTTGCTATGCAAGTAGGTGGTGAAACATTCATTTAATCATTCAATCAACCTGTTTGTTTGGAAACTCATTAATTCAGTAAGGAATTAAGCAGATGTCTTTATGAGTGAGTCATTTAATCATTTATTCATCTGAAAGCCTTGATTTATTCAGGAATGCCACTACCGTGTGTTGTTCAGAGACAAAGCAGTTAACTCTGCTTTGACTTTACTTATTTACTTTTTTTGGAACAACATGAGATATGGTTAAATTATTTATTTAAAGCTGCAGTCCGCAGTTTTTCCTCTTTGTCGCCATCTCTGTTCGAAATCTGCAATTGCAGTCATTCGCGGAATTATCAACTTTACGTGGTTTGTACTTCAACACCCTCGACACGGCACAGCGCGGATGAACACAATGTTTGAGGAGACTGTTTGTGTGTCTCAGGGTTCCCGCGGATCCTTAAAAAGTCTTAAAAAGTCTTAAATTAGATTTTTAAAATATAAGGCCATAAAAAGTCTTAAAAAGTCTTATTTTTACTTATGAAAGGTCTTAAATTTTAGATGACACTTCGACTTAGACATATCTAAACGTTTTCCAAATTAAAACTATCTAAATAGCGTAGTATTATTTTTTATTATTCTATCTTTGTGGATTTGCTTGTTCACGTGACAATTCGCATCACATTCGCGGCAGAATAACGTCTGAGACGTCGCGAGACCTGCACGCGAGAGAGGAGAGAAGAAGAAAGTTGGCAATGTCAGTTCAGTCGTAAGTTCATTCTTTATGTCCTTAGGGGTGTGCGATGTGTATTGTCTATAATGATATTGTAATCATTGTTTTAACGATGTATGAGGCGCTGTGAGCTGACATCGCATTTGTCTCTCATGCTTTCACTGCGTGATGTGTCAGTGCAGTTGTAGGCCTATGTCCTCAAATTAGTTTTTGTCTTATATTTATATCATTTTCTGTTCTTATATTAGAATATCACATCAGTAAGAGTGCCGTTTTCCCGTGCACAAGTGTGATATATTTATGTTATACAATAGTTAAATTAAAAATAAATTAACATGAGTTACTTTTTAGACACCATATTGTCAATATTGTTTGTTTTCCCTTTATTTCGCCGACTAGAATTTCAAAATGAAACCGTAGCAGAGTCTTAATGCTACAGACAGCGATGATTTCTTGACTGAACTCCACGTTTTGAACAAGCCATTTTAACGATTCAATGAACAATCACTTGTTTCTTTCCCGAATGAATCAGCCGTTTGAACAAATCGGTTGAATGAATGAATCCCTTAACTCCATAGACAGTATGGCTCAACTCGCTTACGGTATTAGGACAGTGACTTGCCGCCGCCTACTGGCGGTTTTAGTTTCATATTTAAAGTACCCTTTAATTAAAACGTTAAAATTAGAAATCATTTCATATTTAAATATTGAATATTGATTTAAAAAAAAACTCTCATAGCTTTATTTATGCAATTGTAAATGGAGTGTAAATATTAATGCCACTTCTGATGCCGCTTCTGTGTCACCTCTGCACTGCAAAGATGCATTTTGATTGAATGATTTAATTTGACTGGTAACGGTGGTACTGTATAATTATTGTGTAATTAAGTATTATTGTATAAATAAGTATAATTACTGTACAATTTAATTTGAATAATTTGAATGTTAGTAGGCTATTTGACATAAAAGGTGATGCATAACTCTAAATAAGTTTAGAAAAAATGTCCACATATAGGTGAAAATGCCCCTGGAAATCAATTTAAGGTGGCAAATATTGCACATTAATTAATCATTTCTGTCACTACTGTGAACAATTGACCACTGCATAGAATATGAAAAATATGAATATCTTCGTGAGTCTGCTGTCAACAACAGGCCTAAACCACCCAATGCACCAGCACAAAAACACAATCAGTAAAATATCATCTAATTATTATCAACAAAACTTTTAAAATATCGAGATATATTTTTGTCAATATTGCACACCCCTAATGTACGGTATTAATTTTGATTTCTTCAGGTCTTAAAAAGCCTTAAATTTGACTTTGAAAAGTGTGCAGGAACCCTGTGTCTGTCAGTCACCGCGCCGGTGTGGATACTGGCATTCAGAATCACAGATTATTCTTTTTGGAAGTGTGACCAACATAATCATTTTCACCGGAAAAAGTCATCAGAACAAGTAAGAAACATCCACTTTTGTTCTGTTTCTGACATTGCAGTAAATCACACTGATTAGATATAACAATCACTTATAAGTTTTCATATCACGCAAAACCATGCAAATTATACTTTGTTCTCAAATTGTTAATGTTCAACGTCAGCATTGCGTGACTACATGTAATGTCCTTCCGATATGTATCCTTGTTTTCGCATGGGCCGGTTGCAGTGTCTTTTTTTCTGTAGCTGCTCCGAAGTCCGAACGAAGTCTTTTGCATTTTACAGCGGGTGAATCTGTTGTCACTGGTGATTGTCGTTTGAACCTTTCTGGATCCGCCATCAAATTGATGTTTAATTATATCAAGTGCTGTGAGAAAAGGCTATAAATCTCCACCTCCAGCATCCTCACACGCAATATAGCCGACTAGCCGAGACTCTTCTTTATGTGTACAGATGTGTGTGGAGTGGACAGATGTGTGTGTACAGATGTGTGTGTACAGATGTGACGTAATGACGCAAAGACATGCTCGAATCTCCCGCGGAAATCCACCAGTCCCACTGGAATTAAAAACATCATTACAAGCTTACCGCTTTGAATCGAGCTATGACAAGCAGAGAGTTTTGAACACTGGCTGGTTATGTATTTTCTCAAATATGTATTTTGGATAATTTGTAACCCAAAAAAAGCTTAAAGCTGCAGCTTTAAGTGGTTTACGGCAACATTTATCACAGAAGTCAATTTAATGTTTAAGGTATATAAAGGTGATGTAATGGGCATGCAACACTGAGAAATATTGTCTAAATAAACATGTCAAATGGAAGATTAATCTTTGAGTTTTGCCAACAGACTCCAGGCTCTGAAAGTTGCTTATAATATCAGAAGAGAAATGAAGCTGTGAAGTCGTCCAGCAGTGGGACTAATAGATGGGCAGCAGCAATGCTGAGGTCAGACGGCCACTCTCTGACAGCGCCCGAGATGACCAAGATGAATCTGCCTCCCGCTTCCAACAACTAATGATAATGTCAAATCCCTTACAGAGGGACAGGCGTGATTTACTGAAGAGAAACACCAGAGTAATGTCTCGAATTCTTCCCGGGAACTTCTGGACCGTACCGAGGACGGGAGGAAACAGGCTTTGCCACTAATTAGTTTCCCTCTCTCTCATTCTCACTTAGTTCCAGTTCATTTCCTCTCTCTCTGCTTACAGTAAAACACAAACACCCTCAGAGATGAATTCATTTCAGGATAAAAAAAAGCTCTCTTTCAAAATGAAGACGATTGTCTTCGGCTGGTGATCGAAGCAAACGTTTTTTTTTAGTAGATGATGTTTGAGTCAAATAATGAATCACAAAAACAATTAAATATTAATGCAGGCTATTATTTTATGATAATGCAGGGGTCTAGATAGCACTGAACATGCATTAATGACACAGACGCTGTTTTAAAAATGAAATCTATATCAATTCTGTTTTGGGTACCAGACATTTAGTGCTTAATTTTTCGGAGGGGTCATAAAACATTTTTAGGGCTGTTGTTAACTCGTTAACCCACAATAATAATCGATTCAAGAGGCTAGTAGGCTTACATGCACTTTCAAGTTCACATTAAGGTCAGCTGAATCATGAATAGTGAGTGTCATTATCTTGAAAAGGTGAATTACATTTAATTAACAAGGATTTTTTAAAATCGAGTAATTTGATCAGGAATTGTTACTGTTTTTGATAAAGTGCAGGGTTTCTCAACTCTTGCCCTCAACCTCTACTTTTTTAATACCTACCTTGATCAAACTCACCAGCCTGTAACTTTCTAGTAATCCTGAAGACCTTGATAAGCTTGTTCGAGTGTGTTTGATTAGGTCTGAAGCTGAATTCTGCAGGAAAGTGAACTTTGAGAGTCAGAGTTTGAGAACATCTTGTGATGTTCAATGTTCACTCACCATTGGTATCATTGTGTGTAGAGTGATTGGTCAGATGACAGAGAAATCAAACACAGGATTCTCATTTCTCGAACTGATGCTTCCTCATCTCTTTGCTTTTCTGTCAATCTTCAATTATCTTTTTTATTCCGTGGCGGAAACAAGCATCCACTGTAATTAATTGCGCATTTAAATACGGTTGTCAATCCAGAAACTTTGCAATGTGTAGTTACTAGCAGCATTAAAAATATATATTAGAAAGCAAACAAAGATTGCTGTCAATATAGTCACTGAAACTGTCAATCACAGTTCAACGCGAGGTACACAAAGCTGCTCTCTTCTGAAAACTCCCGTTATAATAATCAACGAAGCTGAGATTAATCTCTTATTGACATCCTGTGTATACTTTGTTGATTATAATGAAAGGATTCGTGAGCATAAACGCTGCCGTTTTGAGCGGTGTTGAGAGGATTCTGAACAAACTTTGAGCACATCTGATTGGCCATTGGATTCACACGCTCAACAGATGGGTCTGTGATTGGCTACAAAGCTCAACGCTGCAAAAACACGTTCTAAATACTAGGGCTGGGTATTGACACAAATTTCACAATTCGATTCGATTTCGATTCACAAGCTTGCAATTCGATTCGATTTCGATTCGATTCAATTCAATATTGATTATTTTGGATATCAGGTACAATACATGGCAATTTTTTTCAAGGAAAACAAATCTCTTAACTAATGCTGTAAACTATGGGAGTCAGTTGTAGCCTACTAGGCTTCATTAGCCTACTATAATTTTGAAGGTAAAAATGAACTGATTTGAAGCTATACAAACACTTAAATTACACTTATTTATTTTTATAATAAGAAAGTTATATGAAATATAAACATTTAAATGGTGGCTGTCATAAAAACTTGCCAGATTTATTCAAACATGCATTAAATATTGAAGAACATTAAAAATTATAATGAATATGTAATATGGTGCATATATTTAGCAAAATTCTCCTCTCTAGAGTTATTTTTTCTAGCTGACTAAGTTACTAAGTTTAATGTTTTTTCTGAGGGAAATGTGACGTTACATGCCATTGTTTACTTAGGCCTACTGTTTAACTGACGTCTTTCCACGGATGAAACACTGATTGAGCGATACCACGTTACATGACACGGATTTCGAAGTTGTACTCTATCTTTTAACACGCTTTCAGATGCTCATTGATGTTTATTTGGCGCTGTAACTGGTATTATTAAGGCGGCAGAAGAGAATGAGATCATGTGCGCTCCGCGCTGCTGTTTCTCTTGAGCTGAGCCAGAGCGATCTCACGCCACAGCGCCAAAACGGTATTTATGTTTTTGAATTTCGTAAGAAAATGGACGTAATTCGAAATTTGAGACTTTATTTCATAATACAAAGCACAAAGATTATTTCGATTTATTGGATGGGATGCACGATACAATGTTCTACGCGATCATCAAATGAAAACAGGATGACTAATCGATTCTTGAGATTTAAGAATCGATATCGGTTCGTAAAAATTAGAATCGATTAATATCGAGAAATCGATATTTTTTACCCAGCCCTACTAAATACAAACTTTTGACACTCTTCACGATGACACAAATACTCAGCGTTTTAAAGCAGCCGGCTATCAGCGGGTACCAGTACTGCAGAACGGCAGGTATCGTCACATTATATGATCAGATAAATCTTTTTAATAAACAACGATTTATTTTAACAGCCGGCAACATTTTCAGTGCAGGAAAAACCCTGTTATATCAGTTTTTCCACCATGTTTCAAATCAACATGCTCCTTTTCAGCGTCACAACTCATGTATCGTCGAGAATTCAGTTTCCCATACATCTTTGCTTGGTTATTCTTGTGCATGGTATTCGTGATTACGATATTTCCGACTCCACTTGAAGGGCACAGTAGAAGGATCGGAGAGCTCTGCAAATAGACAAGTTGCATATTTCACGTCCTTAAAGGATCAGGTGTTTTGAGGAGAGCGATTAAAACAAAAAGAGATTTGTGATTTTAATATCATTTGGAATAATGTGCACTGATGAATATTACACAATAAGACCAGGGATGTATTAAAGTAAATAGGGTGAATTTTGCAGTCATGTTGTTTAGTTCAGTGATAGCTGACTCCAGCAGAGACACACTTCAACAATATATGGATATTAGACAGGTATTTTTCCCAATAAAATCACTCACCAGAGAAATGTGCTGTGAAAGAAAACGAAGCATGGTGAAAACCTTCCCACTGCGTTCAGCTCCGGTTCATCTGAAGCTTGTGATAGAGCAGGTTAATGTGAGCTGCTACAGCAGCCTGGCAGATTAATATAAATCTAGCCAAGATGGGTCAACAGTGCCACTTTTTATGTTCACAATGCAAACAGGGTAATAGTGAAATATGAAAAATCGCTTCTTTGAGTCTGCGGAAGCTTGTTTTGTATATACATTTGTAGGGGAAAAAATATTATCATTTTGTTTGAATGGTGGGCTTCTGTTAGCATTTGGCTGTGACACTCCTGCCCTCAAGCTTTTCAATTCACCACTGTAATAGTATTTCCTGCCTCCGGAGGCAAACACACTGGTACTATTAGTTGAGCCACTGACATTTACCTCACAGCAACCATTTTAAGGGAAACAAATGCTAATTTCAATAATTCATGGCTAATATTCTTGACATAAAGCAATTTTGTTCCTACCATGTGGAAATATTTTGACCTGCAAAATCCTTTTTAGTATAAAACATTTTGGGGTTGCACTTTGTTTTAAGGTTTCCTGATCGATTTCTCCTGTCTGCCTTCCTGCCTGCTGTGAGTCTGTTTGTGTCGAGGCTGTAAGCCTCGTATTAGCTTCGTATTTCTTTCTGTTTTGAACCATCATGTACTTTCATTTCTAGTTGTTTATATTACTAAATACATTTTGCCCACCATCTCAGATTAACCTTACATCGCTAGCTTCCGTTATTGTTAGCACAACACGCTAGTAACTCGCTAGCCTGTTACCGCGCCACCTGTGCGCTCATTTATTTATTTATTTTCTCTCGCGCGCCCGCGCCTTTTGAGTTCATAAAAGCCCAGGTAAGTAAGAATCAGTCAACAAACACGGTGAGTAATTTCTTGTCCTGTTATTGTCACCTGTGTCACATGTCATATGTTTAGTATAGCCTTCTCCGATGGCAATATAGGATTTATATTTGATAAATGCAAAGAGACAGTCAGGCTGACGGAGAAGATTTCAGAACTAGAGACATGCATCCAAACTTTAATTGAGGATGGTAAGAATGCTAGATCTTTACATAGTGTTTTGGATGTGCCTATCATAGTGAACTCTTTACATGATTCGGTTCCGGCTGAAGTAGAGCCCGTGCAGTAGGGCAGATGGGTGACAGTTAGGGATCGTTCTAGTCGCGGATCAAAGAACCACTCTTCCGTTCCGATTCCCATAACAAACCGATTTGCCCCACTCAGTGAAACACCCACTGAGAATTCTGTTGATTGTGCCCTGGTAATTGGTGATTCGATCACACGGAACGTGAAAATAGAGACACCAGCCACCATACTCACATGTTTGCCGGGAGCCAGAGCGCCTGACATCAAAGCAAATTTAAAAGTGCTGGCTAATGCTAATCGTAAATTCTCTAAGATCATTATTCATGTCGGCACTAATGATGTTCGACTCCGCCAGTCGGAGATCACCAAAATGAATATTTAAGAGGTGTGTGAACTCGCAAGTATGAGATCAGGCACTGTAATTTGCCCTGGCCCCCTTCCTGTACGCAGGAGTGATGAGATAGTTAGCAGATTGGCCTCACTGAATCGCTGTCTGTCTGAGTGGTGTCCGCATAATAATGTAGAATTCATAGACAATTGGAAAAGTTTTTGGGGCAAGCCTGATCTGTTGAAAAGAGATGGCATCCATCCCTCCTGGGCTGATGCTGCTCTTCTCTCTAGTAATTTGGCTCATAGTCTTAGAGATAAAACATGACAATCTGGGGCTCAGGTCAGGAAGCAGACAGACTGGTTAAACCGACCGTCTGCTAGCGACCTCACGTCACCAAGGTCAGATAAATCCCATCACATAGAGTCTCTTTCACCTAGATATCATCATATAGAGACTGTGTCTGTTCCCCGAATTTGGAAATCCAAAAAACGTCAGGTTAAAAATTTAATGTTCAACAAATAAAAAACAGATATAATACAGATGAGCAAATGATAAAGCTTGGGTTGCTGAATATTCGATCCCTTACTCCAAAATCACTCATAGTTAATGAAATGATTTTAGATTACAATCTAGATGTGCTGTGTTTGACAGAAACCTGGCTAAAACCAAACGATTATATTACTTTAAATGAGTCAACCCCACAAGATTACAGTTATAAACATGAACCTCGTCTGAAAGGCAAAGGGGGAGGTGTTGCTGTAATTTATAGTAATATTTTCAAAACCACTAAGAAATCTAGTTTTAAATATACTTCTTTTGAAGTATTGGTGCTTAATGTAAAAATATATAGTGTAAACGATAAATCGTAGCCAAATTATGCTGGCTACTGTATACAGGCCACCAGGGCACCATAAAGATTTGATCAAAGAATTTGCTGACTTTCTATCAGAATTAGTATTGGCTGCCGATAAAGTTTTATATACATGTATATGTATATACATGTATACATATACATATATGATTTTAATATACATGTAGATAATGAAAAAGATGCATTGGGATTGGCATTTAAAGATATTGTAAACTCAATTGGAGTTAGACAACACGTGTCAGGATCTACTCATTGTCGTAATCATACTCTAGATCTAATATTATCACATGGAATAGATGTTGATACCGTTGAAATTCTGCAGCAGAGCGATGACATCTCAGATCATTATCTAGTCTCATGTAAATTACATTTAGCCAAGGCTGCAAAGCCGACTCCGTGTTATAAATACGTTAGACCTATAACTTCTGCCACTAAAGATTGCTTTATCAATAATCTTCCTAATCAGTTTCATCATCTCAGCATCCCGGATAGCTTAGAAGAACTTGATATTGCACCAGAAACTTTTAACTCTCTCTTTCCAGCACTTTAGACGCAGTTTCTCCGTTGCGCTTAAAGAAGATTAAAGAAAATAGCCCAACGCCGTGGTACAGCGAGCACACCCGGGCCCTTAAGAGAGCAGCCAGAAAAATGGAGCGCAACTGGAAGAAAACTAATCTAGAGGTATTTTGGATTTCATGGAAAGAGAGCTTGATTGCTTACAGAGAGGCTTTAAAAGCTGCTAGATCTGCTTATTTTTCAACCCTATTAGAAGAAAATAAACATAATCCAAGGTATTTATTTGAAACAGTGGCTAAACTAACACAAAAGAGAGCTTCAAGCTCAGAAGTGTCCAAGCAACACAGCAGTGATGACTTTATGAACTTCTTCACTTATAAGATTGATAATATCAGGGACAAAATTATAACTATGCAACCGTCTACTACAGTATCGCATCAGGGAGTGCATTGTAGTCTCCCTGAGGAAAAATTTGATTAATTTGTTGCTATAGGAGAGGAAGAATTCTGCAAACTCGTTAATTCATCTAAATCGACAACTTGTATGTTAGATCCTATACCGACTAAGCTACTGAAAGAGATGTTTCCAGAGGTCATATATCCTCTTCTTAATATCATTAATTCATCTTTGTCTCTAGGATACGTACCAAAAACCTTTTAACTGGCTATGATAAAACCGCTTGTTAAAAAACCACAACTTGATCCTACAGAATTAGTCAATTACAGGCCGATCTCGAATCTGCCTTTTCTGTCAAAGATATTAGAAAAAGCAGTATCTTCACAACTGTGTTCCTTTCTAGAAAGAAATTATATCTGCGAGGATTTTCAGTCCGTTTTTAGACCGTACCACAGTACTGAGACCGCTCTCATTAGAGTCACAAATGATTTGCTCTTATCATCCGATCGTGGTTGTATCTCTCTATTAGTGTTACTCGATCTTAGTGCTGCATTTGACACAATTGACCACAACATTCTTTTAAATAGACTAGAAAACTATGTTGGCATTAGTGGAATTGCACTAGCATGGTTTAAATCATACTTATCTGACCGTTATCAGTTTGTAGCAGTAAATGAAGAGATGTCTTATCGATCACAAGTTCAGTATGGCGTACCACAAGGCTCAGTACTAGGACCGTTGCTGTTCACTCTGTACATGCTACCATTAGGAGATATCATTAGGAAACATGGAGTTAGCTTTCACTGTTATGCCGATGATACTCAGCTGTATATTTCTTCAAAATTCAACGAAACTTACCAATTCACAAAATTAACGGAATGCATAGCTGATATAAAAAATTGGATGACTAGTAATTTCCTACTACTAAATTCTGAAAAAACAGATATTCTAATTATTGGACAAAAAACTTCCACACGTAATAACCTAGAATACTGTCTAACACTTGATGGCTGCTCTGTTAAGTCTTCGTCGTCGGTTAGGAACCTGGGTGTGCTCTTTGATACCAACCTTTCTTTTGAAAGTCACGTGTCTAGTATCTGTAAAACTGCATTTTTCCATCTTAAAAATATATCCAAAATACGCCATATGCTCTCATTGGGAAATGCGGAACAATTAGTCCATGCGTTCATGACCTCAAGGCTAGATTATTGTAATGCTCTACTGGGTGGTTGCCCTGCACGCTTAATAAATAAACTACAGCTAGTTCAAAACGCCGCAGCTCGAGTTCTTACCAGAACCAGGAAGTATGACCATATTAGCCCGGTTCTGTCAACACTGCATTGGCTCCCTATTAAACATCGTATAAATTTTTAAATATTGTTGATTACCTACAAAGCACTAAATGGTTTAGCTCCCCAGTACTTGAGCGAGCTCTTAATGTATTATAGTCCTTCACGTCTATTGCGATCTCAAAATTCCGGCCAGTTGATAATACCTAGAATATCTAAATCGACTGCAGGCGGTAGATCCTTTTCCTATTTAGCACCAAAACTTTGGAACAGTCTTCCTACCATTGTCCGGGAAGCAGACACACTCTGTCAGTTCAAACCTAGACTAAAAACACATCTCTTTGACCTAGCATACACATAATACACTATAGACTACTATAATTCAATGTTAGGCTGCATAGATTAGGTCAGCCAGAACTGGGAACACTTCCCTTAAATCTTGATGTACTCGTTACATCATAAGAAGAATGGCATCTATGCTAATATTAGTGTCTTTGTTTATCCCGAGGTTTTCCGCAGCCTGCCGGATCCAGGCCGTGTCCAGATCTGACGAAGGAGATCCGCCTGGACCCGATGACAATGCAGTGCTGAAGTGTCAACTATCCTCTCCCTATGGAGGATCCCTTTCCCAGTCTACAGATAAAGCGTTGTTGAAAATCCGGCTCGCGTACCCCGAAGTGATAAAATAAAACAAAATTCTGTATCAAAATTTATAGGCAAGACAAGTAGTTTGTTTAGGCATGGGTTGCATGGAATTGCAAACCTGCGCACATATTTTCAAAAGTACATAACTATAGAATCAATTCTGAATGCGCATGTGAACGCATGTGAACGCCGTCAGGGTTAATCACAGGTTCGCGTTTAAAGTCTGTTTAGAGAGAACGGCGTCGTCTTAGTGGCCCCTAATTTAATAACAAATGATCATTTCAATGGAGGTGAATCAATCAAAACTAACTTTAGCTGGAAATATTATTCAAGAATCGCTATAAAGCCAAAACAATCTCTGTTACCTTAAATTATATGTTTATCTCTCTAAAGCTGCTTTGGAACAATCCATTGTTAAAAGCGCTATATAAATGAAGATGACTTGACTTAAGGAATCAGTGTTACAGTGTAATTGTGCATTTAAGAACTGAGTAATATTAACTACATGTACTTGCTATAGGGCTAGGGTATAAGATTAGGGTTTGGTTGCATGTAATTATGCACAGTGTATAGTAATTACTACAGTAACTAAATGTAACGTGTAACAAGGACACTGTAAAATAAAGGAAAATACCAACATGAAACAAAGCTGAGTTGTGCACAATAACACGCATTAAGAAACTCAGTGAATTATTATTTCATGTTGACAAACAAGACTTGAAATGATTATTCTAGTTTGACCAATTTACTCGTTTATATGAAATGTTACCGTTGTGTAGTTTGCATGCAAAATGTTGTTGCCAGATCCTCATTTTGCATTTTATGTTACTAAATTGTTTTGTAGTGTACTCAAACACTATTGTTGTAATTATTGTTGCTCACATTTTCATAGTTCACTTTAATTGAATCAAATATTTATATCTCATTGACTACTTTTATGATATTTTAGGTTGCTTTCTCTCATTTCTGGAACTTGACAGCATTTAATTTGAGCAGCATGTACATTTTACACAATATCTGCACAGACAGACAGAAAGAAATAATTATTTCTGTCTGCAGATATTGTAAAAGAAAGAACGAAAGAAAGAAAGAATGTCACGGTTCATGAATTCACTGTTTCCTTCTTGTCTCGTGTCTTTGCCCTTACGAAAATTAACCATGGTTTTACTATAGTAAAACTGTAGTTAACTATGACTGTGGTAACCGTGGTATTTTGGTGCAAACCATGGTTTTTAAAAACCATGGTTTTGATACTATGGTTTTACTACAGTAATATTGTAGTAATACTACAGTAAAACCATAGTAACCATGACTGTAGTAACCATGGTTTTTGGAGCAAACCATGGTTTTAAAAACCATGGATCATGTACAATAAATTGGTTGTATTGCCACGGTGTAGCCATTGTTTTACTAAATTATCTTGAATTACATTTAAGCCACTTAGTTACAACAAACATCTACAAAATAACAACAGAAAGAAGTTACCATATGATACAGACTTTATTACAGAAATTACATAATCTGAAAGAAAATATAAACTTGCATTTGTTCTCACATGTGAAAAAAACAAACTAAAAAGTTGTAAAAAAAATATTGATAACTTTATCAAAAAAAATTTTTAACAACTTTTTAGTTTGTTGCTGTGCAATGATTAAAAAATTAAATTGCTAATTTACAAATAAAAAAATAGTCATTTGTTCCAGTGTAATAATGGTTTATATACAAAAATGACATATTGTACAAATAAACATGACTTAGGGCAACTTTAAATACACAGGATCTACCTCCTCTAAAATGTCTATAACCTGTAAACACATGCCCAACACAAGCATGTTTGCAATTTATACTGTACATACATTAACAGGATTACAACAACATTACTTAACAATTAATTACTTCATTACTTAAAAACATTACTAAAAGTTTATTTTCTTTTAATGGAAAATTCTTACATATACTACAAAATAAATTCAGAAGAAATTAGCAGTTCTTTTAAGAATGTTTTAAATGATATCCACTCACAAGAGATGAAGACATGGGGTCTCCTTCATGGAGGCCGATGAAGGCCAGATGAATACTCAACACTTTAAATTCTAGGTGAAAAAGTTTTTGATCAAAAACATGTGACGCAGCATCCATGCCAGTAGGTGTCAGTATGAAGTCTGTCGGCCAGTAGGTTACAGTCCAGCTTTGGTTTGGTTGTCTCGACCTTCAGCCCAAATGGACGCAGGAGCTAAAATGAGAAGAATACACACCACATTAACACACAAGCTGGAATACTCAACTGCTATTGGTCAGTTGCACTATCTAGTAGCCATGTAATAATGTCCAAGTGTAATAATGTCCATTCAGCCAGTGTTTTCATAAATAACTCATACAGTATTAGGGCGCCAAAAGCCAAGCAGAAATAATGTACATTATATGATCAGCTGAGTGTATTCTCCTTTACTTATACATACTAAAAAAAATTGGTGCTAAACAGCACTAAAAGTGGTTCATTGGCTCGTAATCTTCAGAACACAGTTTAAGATATTTTTGATTTAGTCCGAGAGCTTTCTGTCTCTCCATTGAAAATGTGTGTACGGTATACTGTGCTTGTCCAGAAAGGAAATAAAGACATCATCAGAGTAGTCCATGTGACATCAGTGGGTTAGTTAGAATGTTTTGAAGCATCGAAAATACATTTTGGTCCAAAAATAACAAAAACTACGACTTTATTCAGCATTGTATTGTCTTCCGGTTCTGTCGTGGATCCGCGTTCAGTGACGCCGCTGACGTAAGACGCTGCTGACGTGTGTCTGGTGCGCCCGAGCTTCGTTTACAGTCTGAGGGAAACGCACACTGTAAACAAAACAATCTTCGCAAACATGTCTAAGGATTTCCACACAGAGGAAGACTCGCATTTTTTTGCCCAGCCATATTTATTTGAACCCGAATACACGGACACACCAGATACACGTCAGCAGCGTCTTACGTCAGCAGCGTCACTGCGGACTCGTGAACGCGACTTGACAACAGAACCCCAGGGCCCGTTTAATGTTTAACACCGGGTTTCGGTACCCATCCCTACATATGGGTGAGTTCATATGGATGAAGGCCTGTTGTGTTCTGTCTCTTGGTTTGTGATAGTGGCAGCTATTGCGAAACTCACCTTCGTCATGTACTGAGTGTGGATGGCATCAAGATCTTGTCCTGAAGAATCACAGGGCCAAACGACTATATCTCATCTGGTGACAAGAGCATAGCCATAACTTTAAGATCCCCTGAATTTAAGATCCCCTGAATTAAAGAATTTCAGTGTTTATCAGTAAAAAATACATACAAATAAATAAATACCTTTGAGTTGGACAGTATGTTGTCTGTCTCATTGGCCAAAATAATTAAAAACACACCTAGAGAAATAAAATAAAATATACCAATGACCATGATATCCTGTTGTCATAATGGTCAAATTAATTATTATAACTATGACCATTATAACATTTGCCGCCGATTATTTAGCTGATTATTTAGCCTACAGGCTTCTCAAGGACAGTCTCACTGAGAAAAAAAAAAGTAAAGTGTGAGACTTCATTCAAAAGCATAAATCATACAGACCCCCAACTTTTGAACAGTAGTGCACTGTATGTTTTAAGTTTTGCTTACTAGTCGAGTTCATAGCTGTGAAGATTTTCTTGGACAGGGGGTGCAGCAGGCTATCAGCATGATGATGATCTTCTAGAACATAACATGCAATGTGTCACAGAGCCAACAATGTTACATAGGATTTACAATAGAACATAGGGTTTATTACAATGAAGCAAGCTAGAGCAGAGATGAAATGCAGAAAAGAGAAATAATAAAAATAAATATATATATACACATCTTAAGGTAATATATATTGTGAAATAAATCATCTGGAATTATTATCATGATTAAACAATAATTTCCCCTTTGTTGCAGAGGTTTTTTTCTGTCCCTCCTGAAATCCCCCTTTTTTTAAATGATCAGTATTTGTAAGTGACGTCACTGATTAACAGTAACCGTTACAGTGAATTATTTTAGGCTAAATAGCTTACTTCCAATCACCCATTGACAAATTACCAGCAAAACAAAACTATCAAAAACTGTTATCAACACAAAGATTTGGTTAAAACCCCAAACTTATGTAAAACAAGAGCTCCAGGGTAACGTTAACTTACCTCTGAAAACAGTTGAGATGCTAACGGACTTTTTCGAAGACACAAAACCATTTCTGTAAAGTAAATGTTCAACAGAGCTTATTAATTACACGTAAGAAGGGTGTCAGGAACGTTTATATCTATTATTAGTGTGATTTTGTCAACTAAACTTACCTGAAAGCAGCGAAAACAACAACGAGAGACGTTAGTTTTGCTGTGTCAGTTGATGACGTTTCCTCGTTTCCATCTGTGATCGCGCGCACGCTCCTGTCTCTGAATGCGACTCGAATGTTTACGCGCACGCGCATTAAGAACACTTCAAAGACACGCAGCATTTAAATAAACATCTAGAATTATAACATTTTAAATCATGATTTTAAAACTCATTGTGTAGTTCTATGACCAATTCACTTCTATATTTTTTATACCATCACTTTGCTTTTGCTTTTATTTTTATTATATATACTATTTTTTCTCCCATTCCTTATACGAGCAACCTCCGGATAGATCCATTTTTCTGTTGCAGTTTTTTTTTCTTTTTTTATTCTGTGTTATAAGTGTTGTCACACTTATAAGGGGACAAACATGTCAAGTGCTGAGAATTCAGTAGGCTAAAAAATTATATTTAATGATAAATAGTGGGTGTATGAAAAATATTAATAGATGACCAGATAAACTCATTAGTAGACAAATTGAGGTCCAGTGTCAATATATACTTCATTTTATGGTTACTATGGTTTTACTGCAAAAACCATAGTTAAACTATGGTTCATTTTGTAGTTACTATGGTTTTACTACAACAACCATGGTTCATTTTATGGTTACTATGGTTTTACTACAAAAACCATAGTTAAACTATGGTTCATTTTGTAGTTACTATGGTTTTACTACAAAAACCATAGTTAAACTATGGTTTTACTACAAAAACCATGGTTAATTTTATGGTTACTATGGTTTTACTACAAAAACCATAGTTAAACTATGGTTCATTTTGTAGTTACTATGGTTTTACTACAAAAACCATAGTTAAACCATGGTTACTACAGAAAAACCATGGTTACTACATAAAAACCATGGTTAATTTTCGTAAGGGTGTTGTTATACGTGAGTGGGTGTGTTAGTAGGGGGCGTGACCAACCCATCATCGCTGATCAGCGCGCAGCTGGTTTCACTTTCATCACCAGCTGCAGCTCATCCACCTTACCCTTCTTATACTCACCGTTTTGTCCTTTGTCAGATCGTTGTTTGGTGTTGTCGTGTGTGTGTTCCTGATCCCGGTTGGCGTCCAGTTCATGTGCTTTGTTCCTGTCCTTGGTTTCCGGTCGTGTCTTCATCTCCGTGATCTGGATTACTCACCACAATCATTATCATCATCACCTCTTCTCATCATTCCACCTGCACTCTGTTGGCCATCGACGTCCCTGCGCCACTCCCCGTGTCCAGTCACCATCAGACGATACATTTATTAATCAAGAAGAGTTTTACTTGCATATTGCTGCCTTGCCATTATTGCCGTGACAAAGAAAGAAAGAAAGAAAGAAAGAAAGAAAGAAAGAAAGAAAGAAAGAAAGAGAAAGAAAGAAAAAGAAAGAAAAGGATTGGAATAACAACAAAACTTTTTTTTTTTTCAGAACTGTCTTCAGTTTAATAAGACAATATACGATTAAGACAGACTCATAAGAAGGACAAAAAAACCCCACTCATTATAAAAACTTTATTTTGAATAAAACGTGTGGAACCTCATTACATGTAGTGTGGCGGGTTTAATGGATCTAGCTCGGGTCAGAACAGCACTGCATCGGTGACTTCACTAGGTCAGAATCAGCTGGAGAACAATGTTTCGCAGGTGTTACAGTAATGTTAAAATCTAACACTTCACTGAAGGTAGCACACCACAAATACACCATGTAGAAAAATTAAAGGACTGCTGGGAAAACAAGGGGGGGGAAAAAAGCACAACGTAATTGTCCGGGCAGCTTCCTCACACAGCCAGTGTAGCATTGTGGAACGACTGATGGGACGATGTCCTTACTTTTGTTTTTGGAAACGGAGAGTGAAACTCAATCGACAGTCACACCAATGAACAAACCAATGAGTGATTGATAATGTCTGAGGTAGCAAGGCAATCATGGCTTTCTCTAATTTTATTATTTTTTTAAAACATTTATTTATAAAACTATACTACACAAAGATAAATCTTCTTGGGCCAAACATCCTGAAAATCCATAGTCCCTACATTTGTCTTTATAATATAATCTTTCTACATGATTTTGAGCAATCCAGCATCTCTCGGCCACTCGTCTCTCCTGGAATGGATGCTTTATAGGCACAAAAGGGTATTTCCGACGCATTGTAACGTTTGTGTCGTACATCATCTGTGCGTGCGCTCTAGAAATGCAGTGAGGGTTCGGATGCGCTGCTGCCAGTGGCACAAACTGTCAAAACGATGCTTTAAAGGGAGAATTCACGGCAAACACTGTCAAAACAGGCTAAAACTCGAACAGAATAATGCTGGGGGCAACATGAGCTAACAGTTTAGCATTACCAGACCGATTTGTCTTCATATCCACTGACGCCTACGACGTTTTCCGACTGAACGATTTGAACGGCAACTGATGTGAGCTGCATGTAAGATATGTGGTAGCAGTGTGGTTCCTCGGTGAACATAGAAATAAAAGCGTACAGGTTACACGATAAATGGCCCCCATAACCCTAAATAATCATCTGAGTATTAAAACGATGGGCAGATACACCTCACGTACAATCTACATGTGGATCAAATGTACACTTGCATAGTACAGACAGACGCAGTAGTAATATCAATTGAATGAACTGTGTGGTTCTGTTCCAGACTCTTTGGGTTTGAGGATAAACACCTCTTGTCTTGGGAACAGCCGGGAATCTGCATCTCTGGAATGGGAATCTTCTTGTCATGTCGAGTTAGACTTCTTGCTCTTCAAAGGGATGTTCTGCTGAAAACCTTCACATCACCTGGACACAAACATTAAAGCATTGTGTAAGTATCTATAATGCATAAACTGAATGTTGAACTTCATTGAAGTAAGTACCAACAATTCTGCCCTCCCATGAAACCCAGTGCTGCAGATATTGTGTATTTTAATGGGTCAACCCGGAAGTTCGCATCACCCCTGTTCCCTTGACAAAAAAAACAATAGGATTTATTTCATTGGCTTTTGAATTGTTGCAGAAAATAAGCTCTTTGACCAACACAAGTTTGATTCTTACAAGTTTTATTCATCAAGAATAAACGCAACTTCAATTTTGAAGCCAAAATACAATCATCAGTAGGCTTAAAACAAACTATATCACGGTTGCACAACTTTAGCATTACATTTAGAGCACGAGTTTAAACACAATGAGGCTGTAAAAGTGGACTAGTGAGTAGACAACCTCAGTAGTCCCTAGCCAAATGCCTTCTACAGACTGTGTGATTTCAGCAATCCTATAAGATCATTACAAATCACACAGTATGACGTGGATCTAATAAACTTGGGTACGGCATGTACGTAGACTGTACGATGATGACACCTGTTGAATCGTGGGATAGGACAAGTTAGTATAGAAGAATAAAACGTCATCAGTATGCGCTAGTTGTGAACAAATAGAGCAAGATGAATCGCACTTTGGCAGGTGTAGTTTTGTCAAGAGTGAAAGAGGAGATATGTCGTGGTTTGGGAAAAGAGGCCAACTTGGGATGCTAATTTTGCAAATGGACAATGCAAATGTACTCCCCCGTTTAGGAGCCACAACCACAGAAATCACCGCGATTGCTCAACTTTCATCTGGGACAGCCCAAAATCATACAGCGTGTACCGGGCATAAAAGTGAAAGTGTTCACCACTGACCTTACTTACGGCATTTAACTAATAACCCATTTAGAAAAAAATAAACTTGACTTCGAGACTAAATGGAACCATGAGTTAAAAAATGCAAACATTATTTCATGTTTAATAACTCTTTTGACTTGTACATTCACAGTTTGGTTTTCATGGGGTCACCAAACACAGTAACAGCTCATTTCAAGCTGGACATAATGGCTTGAGTGAGTAAGCAAGTGACGTCAGAACCGATAACAGAACCAAACCTATTGGAAATAATTTGGCATAATTTCTTTTTATTTGTTTAAACTTTCCTGAATAAGAACCGATTTTTAATTCACAACCTTTGATAATGCAAATGCTTCAAACCCAACACTTTCTAATAGAACCAGTCAATAAATCATCAGAGAAATGTAACATATGGAGATGCCAGACTATCGTCTGTGATGGATCTTCGCATACAAAGCTCATCACTAAGATTTCTCATTAACAGAAACTTGATTGATAGTGTTTCCATCTGAGCTGGTTCAAGCGAACTAATGGAACAAATATGTCCAGTGCTTTCAGAGACCTATTTGCAAGTAGATAGGATAAGAAAACTGGTGCAAAATGGTGTTACAACCTCAGCTATTCCCTTTCTCTTTGTGGTCAGTAAGAAGAGCTGCACGATACTGAATAAATCATCACATTCTTCCCCCTACGATTCTGAATATACAGCTAAACAAAATAACATGGTTTACTAGAGGTTCTGACAAAATGTTATTTGCTGCAGTCTGTTTAAAAATATTCAATTAATTTGAATTAATTACTGGATAAATCAGTGTTTTTGAACAAATCTCTTGAATTAATGATTCAATGACTCACTTATAAAGACTGCACTCGTTTCATTACTGGATGAATCAGTGTTTTTGAATTATCTCTTGAATGAATGAAAAAATTAAGTCACTTGTCGCCACCTACTGGTGTAACTATGTAATTGATACAATCTTTATTTGAGCATCAAGTTACTTTCAAATGATGATTTACTCTATTTTTATTGAACGATTAATCGTGCAGCTCTACTGTGGAGTGTTTTTACTGTGATGAGCTTACCTTCGGCCTTGAGGACACACTTGATGCTTCAGAACCCAGAAGGGAAAAACACAGAGAGAGAGAGAGAGAGAGAGTTAACATAATATAACAGCTATCCCAACTAAGACAGTCCTGACGAGAACAGCACATGCAGACTCTCCACAATGGCACAACTTTTAATATAGAGCATTGAAGCTCAGACTCGTGGGATTGCTCTTCTGAACACTGAGAGAAGCACTTTAATGAACTCTACAGGGAGACGACAGCAAACACAAGTGAGACGACTCCTAACCCTCATATCACCTGTGCCTCTGTCCTTCATTAAAACTTTCCCATCAAAGAAAGAACATGGAAATGGCTCCATATCTTCTCCCAGACCGAATCTCACCGCACACAAGGGCCCAATGCAGTAAAACGACAATGTGCCAAGATCAATATTCGACTGAGTTTCTAGCTAACAATGCGAGCCAAAGTCTGGGGGGAATTCAAAATGAAGTTCCACAATAACAATAAAATCTTATCAGTAACTTTGAGGTAATAAAAACACTCATAAAATGGAGTCTCTAAAGGCGTCAGAAACCGATTTTCTTTGAAACAACAGCAATTACAAACATAATACCCAATCAAAGCTCCCAGACTGAAGGAACAGGGGTTTTCAAAGGCGGAAGAGTGGCGTCTTTAGCCGACTGACAGCTGTAAGGTGAGGTCCCTGAGGGAGTCTGGGATGTCCGTAAAACACGGTTCATATAGAGGAACAGGCAACCAGATTGGAATGGATTATTGACTAAAATACAGCCATAAAGCCTAGTCCACTCCGTACGCTATTTCCATCTGAGACAAATATCTGAGATCACAAATGATTTCGGTAACACTTTATTTTAAGGTGCTTGTAATAAGCAGTAATTAACAGTTAATAAGACACTTATGAGACCTTATAAGATGCATATAAGATGCATATAAGCATTAACTAATTATAATAAATAAATTAAATAATACATTTCTCAAGTATTGCACTTTTAGAACAGCCGAACAAACATAAATGGTAACACAAACTCCCAGTCCCTTAAAAATTGACCTTCCCAAGAGGGAGTAGTTTCCCTGATCTCTTCAGGTCCTGGACCTTTAATTAACCCTTATATGAAGTAGTTAATGCTTATATGCATCTTATAAGGTCTTATAAATGTCTTATTAACTGTTAATTACTGCTTATTACAAGCACCTTAAAATAAAGTGTTACCGTGAAAGAGAACGATCATTTGCATGCTGTCCATCCTAAATACTAGGGCTAGTCTGTAATACAGTGCAATGCATTGGACAACTGAATGCCATCTTTAAGCATACAAATTTGAGATGTTATACAGGTTTCCTGTCAAAATGGTTGGTATGAGTAAAATTACCCTGCATTTGAACGGTGGCAGGTGATAATACCCTGAGTCGCTTTAGACTTTAAAAAAAAATGTTAGTACTGCAAAAAGAATGTGGGAAATGAAACAAACAATGTTGGACAATGTATCTGTTTTTAGAATAAAATGTAATATTCTGGGGCTATTTTCGTCTTTCAGGTTCAAACACGTCAGCGGCGCTTATAATTATTCATGTGATCGCGTGGCTTCATCCTATGAGAAGGCGCTGTCTCATAATTATTCATGACAACGAGCATTTTTCACGTGAGAGTTTCAAGATTCATAAAGCGGTGAACTGAGACAATCTCATGGACACAAACGACATCCACTCTCACTGTGTGTGTGTTCATTCATCAAACCACATCCACTGAGTGAATAACAGTTATTAAAAATGCAAATGCACATTCACATACTATATGATGCAAATGAAAGCGGCTTGCATATGCATTAAACTAGATAAAATGAGCTGTGTGTATTTGTGTAACGCACTGTGAACTCTCATAATACAGGGCATTTTGATGAGTGCAATTATGAATAGCAGCGTGCATTTATGAGAAACTTTGATGCCATTAACTCCATAAAAGTGAGATAAAACTGTGGATCAGACACATCTGCTGTGTTCTCTCCTCGCCTCCTACTCTTTTCACTGTGTTGAAAACTGGAAGGTTTCATAACACCACAAACCCAAAAGCGAAGTAAAATGATTGCTAAGATGCAAATGTAAATGCAGCCCCAACAATGGCATGTTAGCTTGTTCCAGGTCTAGCTTTGAAAATACTTACGGTGAAGTACATACTTATAGTATATAGTAGAGTGTGCACAAGAGGAGATACTTTTACTGATGACTTTATCAGCAGGCCTGGTGCTGGAAGTATTTTAATCATTCATTTTCTTCATAGGCATTCAAAAATAATGTATTAAAAAGTTGTAAGCCCTAGACCAAACTACTATGCTCACAAAGTAAACACTGACTACCGATTGGTCGATTTCTCTTCAGGATTATGGGTAGTGTAGTGCAGCATTTTAATTTAGCAATTAAATGAATTTGGCTGGAAAGTGTCTCTTCATTTAAAAATGGTTTCTCTATGAAGAAAATTGAATGGATTTTTAGTTCCAGACCCTGACTGTTGCGGTCTACTGGGACGCAGCCAAAGACTTCACTACAAACTGGGAAACAAAGGAAGGAAGGAGTTCAAAAACCCAGGAGACAGCAGAGTATTAGCTCGCATGCTGAGAGACGGATTGAGAGCGGGAAAGTCAGAGCGTTAAGACTTACGAGAGCATGCAGGAAAACTGTGGTTAATCTGTTCCATAACCTCAGCCAGATCAGAGTTACTGTTAGCATACTGACGGAGAAACTCATCTGAGAACACACACACACAGAATACACTCAACAGATTATAACATAAAGAAGTCAATCAGAGCCCTCAGCATAATCACCCTGTGGTGTGTGTGTGTACCTGGGAGCTCGGGATGTCCTGCTGTATCCTGATGGAGAGAGCCGGAGGACGACGTGCCATTTAACTCAGGCTAGAAAGAGAGATAGGCATGGCTTAAAAACTGATACAAAACTAGGGGTGCGTGATATGCATGTATTGCTTTTCTTGAGTTAATTTGATTGGTAACATCCTATAGTTTCTTATTATTTGAATTCAATTTATTGATTAAATGAGGAATATGAGAACCTTTGGGAGTCAGTTGTCCATGATACATATAAACCTCACAAAAACACACGTCATCGTCGAAATCCCAGAAAATATCAATACAAATACAATACAGCATCATACAGTATACATATCATCAGCAGTTCCTCACAGACAGATTTATTTGGCATGTGTGAGAAGTCATTACTGCTTATAGTCTTCCTCTAGGTCAAAGCAAGGCAGCCAGAAATGTCAGACTGGAATGCCAGTCTTGTTGGCCTTTTTGGATACCCAGTTATATTGTGTTTATTTAGCTAAGAGCCTTTGACAAGACCATCTGGCTTAACTGAGGCTCAGTGCAGTGAATCTGGCCCTCAGGAGACCCCATAAATTACTGTTACTCTAAATCAAGGCTCATTGAACGCCTGTGCTTGATTCACAACACTATTGGCGGCTGTTGGACTCCCTGGCATTGCCCGTTAAACCATGAAGGCCATTGAAGGATGGAACAATAGCAGTTTATACAGCGAAATAGAGCTGGAACTGAACCTGAGACAGGTGATGTTAGTCTCAGCTTCACACCACGGGGACGGTATGATGCATATTCAAAGAAATGGCACTAAGTGGACAGTTATAAGATGCAAGGCTTTAATTCTGATAGTCGAAAGTTTGGCTTCACAAGATTCAAGCTTTATTTCCAATAAAGCACTGCAGGGACGACATATTTGTAGGCCAGAATTGTTTATTTGACTTTCATTTTGGATTATTGAAGAAAATAAGCTTGATGTGTAATGTTTTTTACACATCAAGATAATCTTCACAAGTGAATTCAAGTTTTATGAATGTTGAAGCCGGAATTCAATAGTCAGAAGCAAAAAGCTAAAGTAGGCTACGAACGAACTACACCACAGTGGCACAACTTCAATGTCACAATCACTAAGCTTCTAAAAACTCGTTCAGCCTTTATTTAAAATCTACAAGGTGAAAAATGTGAGTTGGAATAGTTTACAAGAGCACGATTATAAACACAACAACTGAGAATGCGACTAGTGAGTAGATGAGTTCACCTGTTCGGCTGATGATGCTTAACGTCCATGTTGTATGTTGTAAAAGAAAACGTGAAAAAATATCTTGAGCTTGTTTTCACCACAGACGCATGACAAATGAAGCATGAATCGGCGCAGAATATCAAACATGTTTGATCAGCTCAGACTGGAATGAATCAATCAGTCAAGTCATCCTCATTTATATAGCGCTTTTAACAATGTAGATTGTTTCAAAGCAGCTTTACAGAGATAAACATATATTTTAAGGTAACAGAGATTGGTTTGGTTTTATAGCGGTTCTGACACGAACATCCATCTGTCAACTCAAATCTGAAGACTGTCTTTGACTTTCGGCAACTAGTGTTGACTCCTAAAGACAGCTCAAATCTTGGCAAAAGTCATGTAGTGTATTCCAGCCTTCGGAAGGCAGATGTTTGAAACCTCTGATGGCTTAAAATGGCGTCTCGGTAGGCGGCTTGTTACCTGATGCAGCAGCTGGCGTAGTCGGTAGAGCTGTGATTCCAGCTGCTTGTTGTGGTCCTCCAGTATCTGCATGCGGGCCTCCAGCCGGCCCTTGTGCTGTCGCAGGAGTTTAGCTTCAGCTAACAGGTCCGCTTCCTCAGGCGCTCCGCTAACAGCTGTGGCTCCTGTGCCGGACTGAACGTGCTGCTGCCGCAACTGCTCGTACTCCCTCTGCAGGCTCCTGAACACACCGAGGCCGAGAGTGTGTTTATATGCCATATATATAAAGGTGAGTTTGGGGCTTTTTGTTTGTTGTGAAAGGCAATGAAGAAAAGTGAACCTACAGGGACCCCCAGCCTATTGTTAGACGGCTAGAGAACACAGACCACTGCCAAAAACAGAACTATATATACACAACTAAACAGATGTGAATCATAACCAGACCTTTCTAATGGCGAAGCACTTTCACTGAATAATTGTAACTGTCACATGAACTAAATTAAAAGTGAAACAATTCATTTGTGTTCTAACAATGAGAAAACAATGCCTGCTCACACCAAGAATGATAACTATAAAAATAACGATAACTATATCAGCATCCACACCAATGCACTATAACGTTCTTTATTTAATTTTTCAAATTTTTCAAATCTTTTGCATTCTCCTGCAAAACTTTGCGTTTCACTGAGAAACTTTGCGTTCTCTCACAAAATGTTTGCGTTCTCTTGCAAAACCTGTTGTGAGTTCGGACAAACACCTTCTGTTTAATGTCCCGCTGGCAGTGTTTCAGACAGCTCTGTATGTTAACAATGTAGCGGTTCATAGAGTTTTATTTTTAAGTTTTGTTGTAAGTATAAAGAAATACAGCCAGTGCTTAGTTCAAGGGGATCAGTAAAGTTGGCAATATATTCACAGATTCGAATCTCCCGGATCAATAATTTGTGAGCTAAATGCTGTTAAAACACAAATGACACCTATTTCCAATCATAGTAACGTAGACAACGAGCTACAACCCAATTCTCCTCAAAACAAGCCTTATAATATAAGTTCATCTCTAAGAGCAGGAAGTCCGAAGGGACCGTCTGCAAAGAACAAACCCGAAAAGCGTTACACACTGTAGTGTCACCAAATTCAGTTCACACATCAATGGTCTCCTACTGGTCATACTACAACACGTAGTTTGATAAAATGTGCTTTTGTATATTTTTTGTGATTTTTTATTATGAAATATAACTTCAATAACTTGTTACAACCGATGAGTGACCTACCGCTGCTCCTCCTCCAGTCGCGCGATGATCCGCTCCAGTTCTCCGCGCTCCTCCCTCTCCACGGCCTGCAGGATCTGGGCGGGGCTCTGGAGCAGGTGGGAGGGGCTGTGGGTGTTGTGGGCGGGGCTCCTGGAGATGTGGGCGGGGGTTGGGGGCTGGCTGAAGGATGAGCCCTCCCCTCCCAAAGTCTGACAGTACTGCAGGATTAAAGTGTGTTCCTCATCCCTACAGAACAATACAGAGAATGAGTTAAAAAACATTCAATGTTTACATTTTCAGACGTAATTGCACAAAACTAGCCACTAAGATGTGTAAAAAAAATAAAAAAACCTCTTCAAAGTGTCTCAATATTCATACATGATTTTTCAGTTCAGTTCATCTTTATACATTTCCCAAAGGCAATTTGGTTGCAGCATACAAGTATGTCACACAAGACAACACAGGGGAAGGAAAAAACAAACAAGCAAAAAAAAAAAAACGATTTCCTTCCTAAAAAGTATTTACCTTAAATTTAAGAACTTTACAGCTGAAGGGGAAAATTATTTGTTTTACTCATAGGAGTTCTATACCGTCTTTTCTTGCCCGCATTCTCCACCATAAAAATAACAAAATAGCGTTTGCTTAGAAAAGTAATAGCATACCTATCCTCAACAAACTGAAAAAAATATTCATATTTCCGTAACATTAATGGAACAAGTGTAACCGGTCCTACTCGACCAGCTCCGAGCGGGACTCGAACCGGCATGGGGGGCGGACGCGCTAACAAGGACGCTAAACACCACAGTCTCTAGCGTAAGTCTCTCGGGGAGTGAGGTTTACACACACAGCTCTTTCTAACTTGCTTCCATTACACAAGTTATGCACCAAAGTGTAATACTTTGCTTTAGGGATTTGCACAAACCCTAAGCATAAGCAATAGTCACAGCAAGGCTGATGCTGTCACAGCATGTAAACTATAACAGACAGAAGCATAATTAACATGTTCTTACGCCGCAGCGGGATGCAAACGCTGAGATCAGAAAAGCCGACAGGTGAATGTGAGGCTGACTGTAGAAATATAGGAGGTTTTGGATGTGTGCTCTCTAAACAGCTCTGAGCACAATGAGTCTCAGGTGTGTGTTCACATGTGCTCTGATCCTGAATCCAACACTCATCTGGATGCACACACACAAAGACTAATCAGAGAGATTACATGGGCACTGCATCACAGGGTCTCTGCTAACAACCTGCCAACACCAGCAGATGCTGAATAAACCAACCCAACACGGCTGGGAGACAGCAGACGGAGGATATCTGCATTTCCTGAAGGAAAGGGTAGCGCTCGCAAGGCAGCAAAAGCTTTAGCTAAGATTATAAGAGTGACACAGGGGATATTAAAGTAGTTGCACACTTAAAAATGTATAACTTTCGTTGCATTACGAGAATATATATATATATATATATATATATATATATATATAATCCACTAACAAATGCTGCAAAAAGCTTTTCTCAATATTAGCTTCACTTTTCTGAATCAAACTGGTGGTTTCAACTGGTGATTTGTTAGTCTCCTCACATGTCGCAGCAGAGTAACCACAGTGTAGTTCATAATACCTTCGGGTTACACGTTATTTTAAGATGACAGTTACATTGTACTTACTCAAATAAGTACTGAGTAATATTAATAAACTACATGTACTATAGAGTTATAGTTAGGGTTAGTTGTAATTATGCATAATGTACTGTTATTACTATAGAAGTACATGTAACTACACGTTACCAACCTTTGCCTTATTTTTCAATACTAATCTGTTTAATCATTTCACAAATAAAGTTTAAGAATTATTTAGTTTGAAAAGGAGGCTTGTGTTTAAATAGGATTTGCTTTGATATTTTTATATAATGTAATGACGTTCCGACATTTTTAAGTGTGGCTTAAATGTCTAAATACTTGTTTGTACACAAATAAATATCAGTTACATAATTTGTGATTCACATGAAAATTGTTATGAAATATCTGGGTCATATTGCATTAAACGTAAACCTATTTTAAGGATCATTAGAGCTTTTTCACATTATTTTTCATGGCAATTAAGCACATAACCCCCCTGAGTTTTATTAGCGAATTGCAAAATAATCTCATTCTCAGTACAGCAATAAATAGTATAATAATAATAATAATAAAGACATATTTAAATTGCAACAGTATACATTAAGGTAGAATTTGTCGAACACACTGAGTACAGAATGTAACTTATGCTTAGTTTAGTAATAAAACAATATAAAAACAAAAGGCACAATGAAGAGAAAATTTAAAAAGGTCTTATTTATATGCAAAATAAACATTTCTTATTCCAGTCTTATTATATATTTGTTCATGATATTCACATAATGACTGTAATATATATCTGAGGAATATCAGTGCAGCAAACACTAAAAATAAGAGGGACATTTGAGAGAGATGCGGAAGTGCTTGTGTAAAGAGGAACAGATACTCTAGAGAGATGAAGGAGAAGGCCGAGGAGAGACAGGCCTGTGCGCAGGTGTCACATCTGTCTCCACACAGCATCAGTCACGAGTCCATGTCCCAGCCGTCACATTCAATCTAAAACACCATCACCGGAGAAACTCCCCCGACGGCCGGCGTCTACTTCCCCTTCATCCCTTCTTCACCTCCCCTCTCGCTCTCTCTGTCTGCCTTGCTTTCAGGTGCGATCACTTGAACGTTTCTTTGGCTTCTTTATTGTAACACTCAGTGTTGTTTATTTGAAAAATAACACGGATTCCGAAACTGCGTTTGACAGTCAAGGTTTCACAACCTCAGATGAACATCCAGACACCCACCTCTCATATTTCAAATATCTATCAAATATTTCCCTTATTTAGAAGGGAAAAAAAGCTATATTTGCTTAAAAGTTTGTATTTTTTTCCCTATTGACATTTCCATCAGTCACAGAAAAAGTCTCTACATTTTTTTTATTGTTAACTATTTATACATTAAAAAGCAGTGTTTGTTTTTTTTCAAAACTTTTTTGTTTTGATCTCCACACGTTTCTGCGATATATCCCCATGCGTGTACATTATGTATGACCTTGATCAGAGTAAATATCCGACTGCATATGGCAGTAATAGTTTCATGTTTGATCTCTAGTGTAGCATCAGTGCAGATTTGAGACTCAGACCTCCCTCTGAGGAGGAAGGCCAGGCAACGGCTTATTAGTTCTGTAATTATCATACGCTTGTTCTGTGAAGGACACCCGCTGAGCTCGCCTCAACACGTCCAGATCAGTATAAAACAACCTCGGAAGACTTTAATGATGAGCGCATGGTGTGCCAAACTCTTAAATGGGCATATTCTGCACTTTTGAAGCATTTCAAGTGCACTTAATTAACTCCTGCACCCCAAACAGACATACTTTAGTTAGTTTCCTACCACTGATCGAATTACACCAGCTGTCAAAATGCTACTGTGCCTTTAAGACTTCTATATGTAAATGACTAGTTCAGGTGGGCGGGCACATGCTAATGAGTTTACTGATGTGATGTCATAACTATGACGATTTTTGAACAGTTTGTTTTTGCAAGATTCAGATTCAGATGCAGGGGTAACACACTAATCAGACAAAACCCAATGAACGCGTGTGTTGCCGTTGGTTCAATGTGAACTGGCCTCTAACCGGCACACAATGTTGTCTTTTTGACCAAGTTCCCTTTTGACCATTAAAAGTAAATGTAATAGTGATACTTTCCTCGAACACCATTGATGAATAACCTTCACAATATTCTTCACAGACACACTCACTTCAAAGTTCCTCTTTCCTTATGAAACAATTGTCTCTCTTTCAGGGATGTTACTCTACTTTCACTTAGTTTCAACTTCCCAATTTTCTTCTGCCACTCGATGAATCTGTTGTCTTCATTTCTCTTCTTTTAGGTTTTCCGATCACGCTTTCTCATTTCACACAAAGGGTTTTTTCAGACAAAAAATTGGGGAAAAAACTAAACAATAAAATAGACTAATTTAAGTCAATAGGACCTGTCGAAAGGAGTGCGGCTCCAAGCAGGTCCATTAGCAAAACGAAGTCCCAGAGAGAGCTGGAATCACTCGCCGTCTCCTTCTTATCGGCCTATTACTCACTCTACCTGTCTAACTCTCACACCAGAGTGAGCCGATACATTTCACAACTCTAATAGCCCTTTACTACTGACACTGGATCTGTGAAGATCTCTTACGATAGGCATGTGTTTTCAACGAGAGACCAATCAACAAATGGCAACTAACTCTTAACCCCTTTAAGGCAAAGATTGCCAACGGCCCCAGATTATTGTTGCTCAACATTCTCTGCACTTTACAGCATCACACTCTTACTTGATCTAACTGTAGGATAAACTGTCCACAAACGCTAGCACATCTTTGGCCCTGTTTTTAAGATGCTTTTTGATCGATTGTATCACAAGTGGACGAGGGAGACACATTCCTGTTTACACCTGGTGTTTTAATCTGTCTCTTTTGTCCACTTTCCATCACCACTTCTGTCCTGATTTCTTCGAGGGGCGGGTAAATATGGGCTTGTTTAGATCTTTCGATCTAATTGGACAAATTGAGCTCACACAATTTACATATGAACACGACCAGACAAACCAAACAAACAAAAAGAAAACAGGAAATTATATCAAAGAGGACTGTCAGTGACGGCATGGTTTGATCTTTGGTCGCCCAATCATCGGAAAAGGTCGTTTCATGCCTGCCCACACGTGGAAGTCGAACATTCAAGCTGTTCATCCATTTTCTACCCCTGAACGAAAAATCAAGCCAAATTCATGTTTTTTTTTAAACAAATGTGACCCTGGACCACAAAACCAGTCACAAGTCGCACGGGTATATTTGTGGAAATAGCCAACAGTACATTGTATGGGTCAAAATTATCGATTTTTCTTTTATGCCAAAAATCATTAGGATATTAAGTAAAGATCGTGTTCCATGAAGATATTTTGTAAATTGCCTACCATAAATATATTCAAAAATATATTTTTGTGAGTGGAGGCTGCAAAAGTGCAAACATAAATAGACAATTTTAAAGGCAACTTTCTCAATGTTTAGATTTTTTTTACACCCTCAGATTCCAGATTTTTTAAAATAGTTCCATATCCTAACAAACCATGCATCAATGGAAAGCTTATTTATTCAGCTTTCATGTGATGTATACATCTCAATTTAAACAAAACAAAAAATGACCCCCCTTGTGACTAGTTTTGTGGTCCAGGGTCACATATAATTATTCTACAAATATATTTGGATGGACTATATACATTCACATATGTATCAAAATATTATATTTTTTTACGTTAATATTTTTTTTTATTCCAATTTATTTACAAAATATTGTGTCATCATACTTTAACCCCCTAATCTGTATGACTTCAAACCAACAGATTTTGCTAAATGAAGCGTAAACTGCTCAGTATGTATTGTAGAGAGCAGTGAATTGTAATTCAGCTACAAAGAAAGGTTCAGCCTGCCCAAACGCCCTGAAATATAACAGATTTAACTGTTCAGACAGATGGACCCAAGAGGAAAATCCTCTCCTCAGAGACCTCAGAACAGGAACTCAGTTTTGAAGGAGGAGAAAGAAGAAAGCTTTGTATTTGTTCTATTACACTGGAACAAGGAGAGACAGATCTGGAAAGCATTCAATCAGAGTGGAAAAGCAGTCTGAAGAACAAGACACTGACAGAAAACCACATCACTGCCTACATCTCCCACTGGACCGAGGGAGAGAACGGAAAGAGAGGCACAAATTGGAGACAAAGCGATCACAAGCTCCCCTTCTCTCTGTGCAGATGAGATTTCACATCAGGCAGCTGCTGTATATCGCCGCAGGGCCGAGACGAGATGAGAGAGAGAAGAGAGGGAGGGGTAAAGGAGACGTCCCGCTTGTGTCTGTGATTCTGCATCGGCTGCATTGATCAGCTGGAGTGTAAACAGAGTTCATAAGCTCTAAACCCCAGAGCCAACACAAATGGGAAATGAGAATGCTAACCTGAGCATGCATATAAAGAAAGAGAAAGGGAGGATGAAATTGAATGAGAAAGAAAACAGAGGTGAGAGCTGTGGCATAGTGGTTAGTGCATGTGGCCCAGATACGCTGAGCTGTGCTGCTCCTGTTTCTCTGCTTTCTCCTACAAATTCCGATTCTTTCATGATTAATTCTGTCATGATTAAGTGATTAAGTTCCATCATTATGCTTTTTCAGATAATACCTTTCATGTAGTGTGTAATACAGCTGTTGAATGTGAAAGGTCGGCAAAGTTTCAATGATTAAAGTGTACAACAAATCAAATTATTTGTATAATAATCAATATAAATAATCAATTCTGAACTGCTGAAATGAGTTGTCTATAATTCCAGTCTTACTTTCTGCTCGAACCTACGTAGGTTTGTACCAAATCTGCATAATGCCAGCCTATGTTCTTCATTGGCTGCCCGTGAACAACGTCTAATTTGACTCAAACACTGTAGTTGTAGCTGAGGCCTGGACAAGTTTGCTTAGTGTTGTCGACATGTTAATCAGAGCAGAGTACACCAATCCCAACACACTGGGTCATCTGACCAATCAGAGCAGAGTAGACGAATCACAACAGACTAAGCCATCTGACCAATCAGAGCAGAGTAGACGAATCACAACAGACTGGACCATCTGACCAATCAGAGCAGAGTAGACCAATCACTACAGACTGGGCCATCTGACCAATCAGAGCAGAGTAGACCAATCACAACAGGCTGGGCCATCTGACCAATCAGAGCAGAGTAGACCAATCACAGCAGACTGAGCCATCTGACCAATCAGAGCAGAGTAGACCAATCACAACAGACTGGGCCATCTGACCAACCAGAGCAGAGTAGACCAATCACAACAGACTGGGCCATCTGACCAATCAGAGCAGAGTAGACCAATCACAACAGACTGGGCCATCTGACCAACCAGAGCAGAGTAGACCAATCACTACAGACTGGGCCATCTGACCAATCAGAGCAGAGTAGACCAATCACTACAGACTGGGCCATCTGACCAATCAGAGCAGAGTAGACCAATCACAGCAGACTGAGCCATCTGACCAATCAGAGCAGAGTAGACCAATCACAGCAGACTGAGCCATCTGACCAATCAGAGCAGAGTAGACCAATCACAACAGACTGGGCCATCTGTCCAATCAGAGCAGAGTAGACCAATCACAACAGACAGGGCCATCTGACCAATCAGAGCAGAGTAGACCAATCACAACAGGCTGGGCCATCTGACCAATCAGAGCAGAGTAGACCAATCACAACAGACTGAGCCATCTGACCAATCAGAGCAGAGTAGACCAATCACAACAGACTGGGCCATCTGACCAATCAGAGCAGAGTAGACCAATCACAACAGACTGGACCATCTGACCAATCAGAGCAGAGTAGACCAATCACAACAGGCTGGGCCATCTGACCAATCAGAGCAGAGTAGACCAATCACAACAGACTGAGTCATCTGACCAATCAGAGCAGTGTAGACCAATCACAACAGACTGAGTCATCTGACCAATCAGAGCAGAGTAGACCAATCACAACAGGCTGGGCCATCTGACCAATCAGAGCAGAGTAGACCAATCACAACAGACTGAGTCATCTGACCAATCAGCGCAGAGTAGACCAATCACAACAGGCTGGGCCATCTGACCAATCAGAGCAGAGTAGACCAATCACAACAGACTGAGTCATCTGACCAATCAGCGCAGAGTAGACCAATCACAACAGACTGAGTCATCTGACCAATCAGAGCAGAGTAGACCAATCACAACAGGCTGGGCCATCTGACCAATCAGAGCAGAGTAGACCAATCACAACAGGCTGGGCCATCTGACCAATCAGAGCAGAGTAGACCAATCACAACAGGCTGGGCCATCTGACCAATCAGAGCAGAGTAGACCAATCACAACAGACTGGACCATCTGACCAATCAGAGCAGAGTAGGCTCTTGGGAAGGAGGGATTTAGAAAAAGTCTGATAAAAGAGATGATGATTAATTTGAATAGTTTTTGAGATTGGATGTTTGTGAACTTATTGTAAGGGACTAGGGATGTCAATTTTCACAAATTCCCATGATCGATCGTCGTTTAAATTAACGATCAATTAATCGATTAATCGTTAGCATTAATGGCTAACAGCACAGGGTCTGCAAATGCCGCTTAAAAAGCTATGTTACTCACCAAATTAATAAGAATTTTTTTTAATCTAAATAAAGGCTTAGTAGGATTGTAAAATGTTTTGATGTGATTGATAAATTAAATTAACTATTTAATATATAAATATAACGACAAATACAATGCGTCACCAACGCCGCCTCATATGCGTGCTTGTCAGAATATGTGACTGTTGTGGAAGTGCTAGAACAACGCACTGAAAACGGCAACTAAACCCAATGAATTCACAACCATTTAATAAAATAGTGTTCTCATGTTATGTAATATGAAAGTCCCAAATTAACCATCGTTATTATTAGTTGTGCATTCTGCTTGAGCGGCGCGCGCTGAATGAATAACCGTTGAGCACTTTGTTAGCGTTTATTTAACTCAAAGAAATGCATCCTATTTGATATTAATCAGATATATACAAAATAAGCAGAATATTACAAAATTATATCTGCACAAAATGACGTGAATGCACAAGTGAACTTAAACTAAGTTACGTGCCATTCAGAATGACTCATATGTTGTGGTGGACGCACTCAAAGTCTCTGACGAGCTCTTCATGGAACAACGCGACATGGCATCTAAACCCAAATAATTCACAATGTTTTATTACAATAGTGTTCTCTTTATAATCTTGTGTAATATGACAGTCCCAATAGTCATTATTAGTCGTGCATTGTCGTTTGAGCTGAGCGCGCTAAAGATCACGTCGATTCTTAACCAAATGCATCCAATATGAGACCAATCAGATATAGATAAGCGTACACAAAATAAACTATTACAACTTACATTTGCACAAAACAAAAGGCTGCGAATGCACACGCAAACTTATAGTCATGATGAAGGTGTAAAATAGTCCCAAACAACTCCGGGGTGTGTCATTCCGGTGTGTCATTCAGTGGGACTCACTTCACCACACCGGCGCGCTCGCTTACATGTTTCGCGGTTGAGAGCACGCACGCGCATGATCCTGCTTAATCGATGATCGATAAGTTTTATCGATTAAATGTATTATCGACAATTAATCGATCGTCGATTAATCGTTGACATCCCTATAAGGGACCTCCAAAACAAAAGGAATTTTAAAAATAGCATGGCACTTTAAGCACACATGCAGGACACGTCAAGCTGTGGTGCTCATGCAGGAGATTCAGGTTTGAATCTGGCATGCAACGTGTCCCAATCAAGTCTGCATAGATCTCTACCTGTGATATTTTGTGGGCGGGTGCAGTGGTCAGAGCACCTGCTCTGGACAAATTATGGTTTGATCCTATTCCCTCTCGCTGTTCTCAAGTCTAGAACAGCTGTAAAATAAAAATGAGGCAAAAGCCCCCCAAAAATAAATAAATAAATAAAACCCAGCAAGTGAGTTTTAATGGCATTTTTAAGTGGGAATTCTTCCCACCTGCACTCAATTAAACCCAACAGATAATGCTATTACACACCAATCCATCACAAACATTCTAATGAAACTTCCTCTCCCTTCTCTCTCTACATCTCAGATACACACACAAGCAAATATATGATGTTAAAGTGTGTGCTAATGCATTAGGTACAGAGATAAACAAGGTGTCAGCGGGACACCAGGAGGAATGGAATTAGTTCCATCTACTTAGAGCGAGCAGAAGAAGAACACAAAAAGAGAGACAGGGAAGAGAAAGAGACAGCAGAAGTAATTAGATTTATGAGGGATGCTAATAAGATTATTTTAACACCACTTTACAAACTGTCAGCAAACAGTAACTCGCTATTCATACAGCGGTAATGTCACAAATACTTGCGTACAGTTTTTTCTTCCTGGTAAAACTGACCATCATCTGACAATCTTCATTAACGTCATGGTTGCTATGCTGATGAAACAGTGAGCAACCACACAGATACACACGCACACTCTCTCTATGGGAAACGTGCTCCGAGAGGACAATATCCAGTTAGTGTTTGAGGAACAAGAGGACATTTGCTCATTAAAAGTCAGAACGCCTCTCTTCGGCTTTGAACAATAATCGCTCTAATGAACGAGTTTTTTCCGGCAATCCATGTTTTCACTGTTATCCGGTAGGGGGCGCTATTATGCATCTTTAGAAAGAGTACTGAATCTCCTCCAAAAACAAGCCAAGAAGAAGCAGAAACAAGCAACAGCAGCATTGCTTACGCTCATGTAAGCTAATGCGATCATCAAACGTTTAACAGCATATAAATCAAAACTCAGATATTCATACAACAAAATAATCTTCATATTCTAAATGTGCACATTTTGGGAAAATGATCAAAAATGCTGCCACTGGTTGGTAAAAAAAAATAAAAAAATGCTGGAAGGGAAAGAGTTAAATTAGAGTGTGTGTGTGCTTCAAAAAGTTCATAGATCATAAAACGAATCTATATGAACTTGATCGCTTTATATGATGAACAGATTTAATTTAGGCTTTTATTCTAACTTAATAAAACTAACCCTAACCATTGAACTAAACCTTTAACTACACTTTTTTTTTAAAGTTAATTTTAGTTTGTTTTTTATTTTCTGAGACTGTGAATATTGGATACACTGTATGAATCGGTTGATGTTGGATATTTAAATATGCTGATTTACCCTATTTTTACATTTGGATGAACCTTTTCAAAATCTAACACTGGCTTAAAGTTCCTTAATCCTTTTTTTATATATATATAATTTAATAACATCTTAAGCAAATCTCCAAATGTATATCCATTTTTCATTCTGTACATTCTTATTTTGTGATGCCTCCGATTATATAACTCTGATTGTGTTCGGCTGAAAGAAGAACTTCATATACACCTAGGATGGTTTGAGGGGATTATTTTCATTTTTACAACTTTCCCCAATTCCTTAAGCTGATTTACCACACTGTAAAAAGACATCGGTTGACTTAACCGAAAAAAAGTGAGGAGACCCATCGCCTTATAATTATTAGGTAAATAAACGTAATTGAAAAAATTAGGGTATGTGGAATTGTCAAGTTCACATAACTTAATTTTTCAAATTACACATGAAGTTTATTTACTTGATTTTCAGGCAACAGGTTTCCTCACTTTTTTTAAGTTAAGTCAACATTTCACCAATGTATTCAGTTCAAACATCGCCTTAAAATGAAAAGAAAAGGGGGAGAACTGATAAGAATGTAAATGTGTACCTTGCAATGCAATGGAAGTCACTTTGGATAAAAACGTCTGCCAAATGCATAAATGTGAATGTAAATGTAAAAGAATTGCATTTAGGATAAAGCCTCCCTACACTGTGTGTGTGTGTGTTTTGGACACTCACATGCTTCCAGTGGCCGAGCTGCTGTCGGTGGGCAGAGAGCCGTTGGAGCGCTCCATCTGGGCCAACCTGGGCGGACAGAGATCGACACCAATATGAGACCAACATGACAGCATCACAGTGTTTATTAGGATTAAAAGGAGGTAGGATATGGATTTGTGTACGTCCAAGACTCCACCATGGCTGAGCATGTTTATTCATGTGCTGGGTGATCAATGAGAATATAAAACTATAAAAATGTAAATTCAAAAAAGGCTACGGGTGTGACCCTCCAATTCTGACCCTCTGTGCTAGAGTAGAGAGAGGAGCACTATCTGCTTTCACTTTCTCTCTCTCTCTCTCTCTCTCTCTCACACACACACACACACTTGTCCCGATGGATTACAGTCTCATAGAGTTCCTATAATGGGATAGAGGCTTCAGTCGTAGTCTATATTCACAATCCCATAATAACTGCCTGTGTGTGATAGTGACATTGAGAGAATCTAGCTGACGCTGAAAATCCATTTTCGAGTCTTTATGGGTAGAAGGTCAGCACTGGAGGCAGTTGGTGCATTTGTGCATGCGTAGTATGTTTTCAACTTTTTTCTTTGAGCAGGTGTAAATCGAATTGATACGCGCCTAATATACTCTATGTGGCACCAGATTAAATTGGTTTCGGCAGAGAGCCAGAGGTCTAACGGGGCATGTGTGCATTTATACTGCTCATCTGTCACCGCTTTCACATGTCTGGCCCTGCGGTGATGCACTCTGACAGACTGAGGGCAGCGGATCTCAAATCATCACCGAATTACTGATGCTAATGATGACAGAGAACAGGAAATTATTCAGAAATTACTAAAAAATATTAGCACTTTAGTCATTGTCAATTAAAAAGTAGTTACTTTAATTGTAATTAATTCATGTATTATTAATCGCTCATAATTAATACAAATAACTTGTACTAATACTAGTTTGGTACTAATATTAGTTATTATTGGTGCTCATTAGGGAAGAATGGAACCATCAAATCAAACTTTTTTTCATGGAATATTGCTGTATTATTATAAATGATTTATCCATGCACATCATTCTTTATTTATTTATTTTTTATCTATGCCTCTCGTAATTAATTCATGTATTATTAATTGCTCATAATTAATACAAATAACTTGTACTAATACTAGTTTGGTACTAATATTAGTTATTATTGGTGCTCATTAGGGAAGAATGGAACCATCAAATCAAACTTTTTTTCATGGAATATTGCTGTATTATTATAAATGATTTATCCATGCACATCATTCTTTATTTATTTATTTTTTTATCTATGCCTCTCATAATCATTAACCAGAATATCTTCCCCTCCCTCTCTTTTCTTCTCTGATGGTGTGGGCGGGGTAACCTGTCACTCACATGAGATCAACCGAACCCGGAAGTCTAATTCGCCGCTGGTTACTGCAAGGTTTTCCGGTGGGGTTTTATAATGTGGTTTGTCAATTTATGAGTAAAATACAGCCTGTGGTAAACATAACTTGACTATACTTTGACGTTTTGATCTACAGCGTAAATTACACACACCCATAGCGGAAAAGTGGATTTTTGTTCATTTTTGCTTAAACGTTCATTTTTGTAAACGTACGATTTTAATAAGTAACTAGATAGACAATTTGGGGTGTGAGTGTGTGCAGTGTATGTTGAAGAGTATGTTGTAGAGCAAAACATCAAAGTATAGTCAAGTTATGTTTACCACATTTTACTCATAAATTGAAAACCCCCGTTATAAAACCCTATTGGAAAACCTCGAAGGAACAATTAGTCTTCGTCTTCTGAAGTCATCCCTGCAGATCTCTATTCACTGTACACTTTTAAAAAATGTTTTGGAAAAAATTATGATTGCTGTGTACTGTAGGCCTATGACAGACTTATGTTCAATGATATGAAATAAAACAGACAGTTTTTATACTGAATGTTTTCATTTAGAGAAAGAGCAGCTTCTAAATCCTCCGTTCTCATCCTGCTGGATCTGTCTGCTGCCTTTGACCCAGTTAACCACCAGATCCTCTTGTCAATCCTAAAGACGAAGGGCATCTCGGGGACCGCACTCCAATGGTTCAGGTCTTACCTCTCAGGTAGGTCCTTTAGGGTGTCGTGGAGGGGTGAGGTGAGGTGTCTAAGACCCAACATCTAGCTACTGGGGTGCCTCAGGGCTCAGTGCTTGGACCACTGCTCTTCTCCATCTACATGACATCACTAGGATCTGTCATTCAGAAACATGGCTTTTCCCATCACTGCTACGCTGATGACACACAACTCTACCTCTCACTCCAGCCTGATGATCCGACGGTAGCTGCTCGCATCTCAGCCTGCCTGACAGAAACTAACAGACATTTCTGGTTGGATGAAGGACCACCACTTTCAACTAAACCTTGCAAAGACTCTTGAGCTGCTTGTGGTCCTGACCAACCCAACACTTCATCACAACTTCTCCTTTCAGATAGGCTCGTCATCCATAACTCCATCCAGGACAGCCAGGAAACTTGGAGTTGTAATTGATGATCAATTGAACTTCACAGACCACATTGCTAGAACTGCCCGGTCCTGCAGATTTGCCTTATACAACATTAGGAGGATCAGGCCCTTTCTATCAGAGCATGCTACACAACTCCTTGTCCAAGCACTTGTTTTATCCAGACTGGGCTGTTGTAATGCTCTCCTGGCAGGTCTTCCAGCTTGCACTGTCAAACCTCAGCAACTGATCCAGAATGCTGCAGCTACAGTGGTCTTTAACGAGCCGAAGAGAGCACACACCACTCCTCTCCTCATAAATCTGCACTGGCTGCCAGTTGCCGGTCGCATCAAATTCAAGTCACTGACTTTTGCCTACAGAAAAACCACTGGCTCTGATCCCATTTACCTAACGTCGTGTGGTACCATCTCAAAGAGGCACTAAATCTCTTTCTCTGACCTTTTTCTGGTCTGTTCCATGATGGTAGAATGATCTGCCCAACTCATCCAGAGCTGTCCATTTTCAAAAAAACAGCTGAAGACGAATCTTTTTCGGCAACACCTGATCCATTAATACTAACACTTTCAAGGCACACGTGATCTAAGTCAGCCATTACCCTTTCTCAAGTGGTGGAGCCACTGAAGCTAGAATCTCAGAAGCTAGAATACTAAAAAACCTCCAAGCAAGTTGGTGCTTAACACTGCAGGACAGTGCCCTCCAGGAGCAGCATTCAATTGATAGCATTTCAATTAATTTGATATTTAATTGATTGACATTCCTAGTTTTCACTAGACAGACATCTGCAATTATGGTGCTTCTTAAATGACATGAGCACAGCCAAAGTCTCTTTAAGACAAGTCATTTCACACGGCGGCCATCTTTGAAACGCCTCTCAGGCAGCAAGAGCAGCTCCTATCTCTTTGAATGGGGAAACATCAAATGCTCCAAAACTGTTCACCAAGCTTACGATTAAATTTCCTATTTGAAATCACCAATTAAATCTGACAACAACTGTCTCATACATATTGTTTCTAAATGCTCGAATCATGACAGAAAATTACATTTTTCAGGCTAGATCAAGCTAATGCTAATGCACAGTGGAAGTACATCTGACTGTTTCTATAGGAACCGGAGCTTCTAACGGCTGCAGTGATGCGATGACTTTACCAATCGGTGATTGGCTCTTATTTAGAAGGCGGGAATTAATCCGTCATATTGAGCGTTGCACTTCCCCCCATTCAAAACAATACGAGTGACACGTCTTGTGTAATTCTATAGTCTTTGGCGCAGCATGACATCAGTGTGGTTTTGTACTGTGATGCTGACAGTGAGATATACTGACCTGCTGGCGTACTTCCCTATCTGTGAATGCGTGTCGTCATGAGGGAGTTGTGGCGACGGAGATAGCCTACAAACAAAAACACAAGCATAAACAAAAGCACACTCGAAAATAAATCAACGACAAACATATAACGTGTCTGAAGATCTACAGTGAAGGCCGTGTGTTATTGGGACGGACAAACCGAGGAAGAAGGTTAGACAAAAACAATGATTAAAAAAACAAAAAGGGGTGGAGGGGGCGTGCGAGGGTGGATCTGCCATTCTGCGCGTGCACTGATGTGAGCAGCACATGCTGTACTGATGCTTGACTGAAGATACTCACTCGTACTGCTCCGGACACATGCTGATGAGAGTGACCGGACTGCAGGAGGGAGAAACAAATACAAAAACAAGGGGAAAGGAGGGGTAGTGGGGTGGGGTGGGGGTGAAACAGATTTTTTAGGGTCAGAGGTCACAAAATAAGGAGGTCAGATCAGATCCAGACAACAAAGATGTGGAAGAAGTGTCCTGACTGAAATACTCCTCTCCGGGACTGTAGGGGGCAGCGCAGGATATTGAGATTTCTGTCATTCTGGATTCATAGACTGATTCATAATGTGTAACGCCATCATTAACTGACTGTCATGTCATTTCAAACCTGAATGACTTAATTTTTCTGTGGAACAAAAGAAGAAATTTCAAAGAATATCCAGGCTGCTCTTCTCTACACACTGAAAGTGAAGAGGACGCCATTGAACTCCAAAAAAGCACAATTAAACGCACACATATTATATAACTTTAACAGAGAGAGAGAGAGAGAGAGAGAGACTTTGATACCTTTATGGTGCGTTTTGGTCACTCTATGCTTCCATTGTATGGAAAAAAGCAGCATGAACATATTAGTTTTGACTTCAATTTAAAAAAACAACACATGGGTGATTAAATGATGATCCCTTTAATAAAGCCTCTTGCGAGGGTGTCAATCGCATCATCTTAGCGCGCACAGGCTTCAGAACTAGGGGGATCAGATTTCCAAACCAGTCTTTAATCTGTCATTTATTTTAATTCCATTTCCGTGTCTTTTAAAGTGAAAACTTGCTGCTAATCACACACAGCGCAAAGCACAGAAGATCAAACGCTCTGCTCTGAGTTTAATCAGTGGAGACCCTAGTGAACTTATGATGAAAACTTAAACTTAAAATAATTGTATTTTAAGAAGACCCATACATGAGGCCATAACTGCAAGAGGAGAAATTCAAGATTAGATCGGTTAATGTTCGACTTTTATGTGAAATCGTAGAGCAGGGGCCACTCATATCCATATCCATATTTATATCCATATCCAGCCTGGTCTCACTGTTAATATGTAGGTAGTAATACATAACATTTAAGTGTACAAAACACACTTTTTATACGTTTGGATAGATGCTGAAACGTGAATGTTTTGGCTACATTTAAACAAACATTATTACGTTTTTATAAAAAAAGATTTAGTAATGTGCATTTTATGGTTCAATAGTCAGTCACAGCATAGGACTATACTGAGAAAACACCTTTTGTGTCCTACGGCAAACAAAATACTAAATATCACATGATGAATAATGGTAAAGCGACTACAGAAATGTGATTAATTTTAAGGTTTTAAAGTATAGTCTTGTTTAACATTATGTAATCCTTCGAGCAGAAGTTAAAACAGAGCAACATATTAAGTAGATGAGTGAACTACGTTTAATAAATGTGACTGAAAATAATTGTATTGATGAGACAATTGAATGCAACGGAATCAAAACATTAATGTCAAAAATGTAATAATCATAAATAAGAATTCGTACACATTTGTACGTCTCTAGGGTTGTTCATACGCAAATAATTTACGCTTTAGTGCTGTCAATACTGTAGGTCTGTACGTTTCTATGCTAGCTTGTTTCCGCCACAGAATAAAACACTTTAAAAGATAATTGCGACTTTTTATCTCGCAATTCTGAATTTATTTCTCAGAATTGCGAGATATAAAGTCAGAATTGCGTAATATAAAGTCGCAAATGCGAGATATGAACACGCAATTCTGAGGAAAAAAGTCTGAATTGCGAGTTTAAATCCCACAATTCTGACTTTATAACACGCAATGGCGACTTTATATAACTTTATATATTGTGAGATAAAAAGTCGCAATTACCTTTTACCAATAATATTTTTTATTCCGTGGCGGAAACAAGCTTCCATACGTTTCAGTGTGTATGAAAGCGTAAGTAAATGTACGTGTGGTAGAACCACACAAAACATAGAAATACACACGAATACTCGTGAGATCACATCGTCAAATCCATCACACTGCAGGAATGAGGCATTGTGGCCTTTTTCACAATTGATGTGGAGACAAGAAGTCTAGGATGAGACTCAGACACAATGACTTACAAACTCGTTAGTTTTTTTGCAAGGTCAGTCAAGGCAATAAAAGTGTCTTTTTATATAAATTTTTAAAGAGCAAAAGTTAACATAAAATGGCATCCGCGGCTCATTTAACTTTAGTAATGTGACATACTTCTGAGGGCGGGACTTTCATCCAGTAGGAATTGATTGGATCTCGAGAACCTCGACACACTTGTACTAATCTATCATTATTTACTATTATTGCTGTATTTATTACAGTCATGTTAACGAACATTACGTAAGTGTGTAAACTAATGGCAAGATTTCAGTAAGTAAATATAAGAATTTTGGTTTCATAGGAACTTTAAAAAATGTTTAATAAAAAATTCTTCCAGTGAAACGACTCTGGCGAGGAATGCCGGACTTATCCAATTATTTAGTTAAAATAATACTGTGCACTGATGATATGTTTGACCATGCAAATGTATTGAGAAAGTAACAAGGATCCATTAGGATTTCATGTTGTTTTTCAGGACGATGGCTGAAGAGGGAGAAATATGAGCCATCTCAAAAATCAAGCGATCCAGTTATCTAGGCTGTTAAAAGTTTGGTTTGCTGTATCACTATTTACAGAGGGCTGGATTCTGTGAATTAGTGCTGACAGAGTCAACAAACACGAGCTCTCTGCTAAAAGTCGGTCAATATCCCTTGGCACTTCTGAATTTTATGAAAACCAAAAACTGCACAGTTTCATTTTGCTCTTGGGATCCTGCTCTGAATATATTTCAACCGCGGTCATCGCTCTTTGTTAAATCTGACAGGTGGCGATGCTGTTGCACACCGCAGCATGTCTGTTCAGAAACCTGAAAATCAAACGTTACATGAAATGGTCTGATGTCACAGCGAGCTCAGATGGGCTGAATGTCACGCTAACGTGGGACGGCAGTCATTCCGGCTCTGCTCGTGGGGATTTATAATCAGCACCAACTGAAGAAATGGGTCATCTGACGTTCCTTGCCATTTAGCAGAAGACTCTTTCAGACACAAATTCATGAAATGGTCCCAATGGAAAACCAGAAGTGCCTTAATCAACGATAGTTGACGGGAGATAAGGCAGAAGTGGGAACTGCGTAACTCTCTGCTTTCATAAATTGGCCACACTTGGGCTCTGTTCCAAAAACAGGGCTGCTTTTTAAGACATACGGTAGGACATAAGGCTGATCCAGATGACAGGCTGCTTAATCCTGCTGCCTTCCAAGACACCTTCTTTTGTTTATAAAGACAGCATCACATGTATCTTTAGCAGAAAATGTATTGCGACAAATTCAGTGAAAAAAAAAAAATCCACCTAATATGGCAGGCAAAATGAGAGGAATATTCACATTTCCAGGATTCTTAGAAGCACAAGTCATCATAGTTGGTTAAACTATCATTTTAGCATTCCCATTTGCCCAAATAGCAAAAGGGGGATAGAAATCACAATAACTTATCTTTGACTTTGCCTCCTCATTTTAAAACCCCACCGCACAACACGGCTTTATATGCATATGGTCAGACTCTTGCATGTGTCCTAATATTTGGTAACACTATTTCGATGGTCCACTTTAGACATTCATGTAGTTGCAACTACATTCCAACTAAGTAACTTTGCAACTACATGTTAACTATCAGTCGTTAGAGTATAGACTGTCTGCTTAAAGGCACACTATGTAATTTTTCGCCACCAGAGGCCGTTTATTCAAAACAAAGGCGTAGCTTGATGACGCCTTGTTTTTGCTGAATCATGGGAGTTGTTGTCTTCACCTCTACATCCGGTAGAGAATACGACGGGACTCGGGCAGAAATCATATTCATGGCTGACCGTTATTAGTTATGGTAAAACATAATACTCGCCGTAAATCAAGAAAACAAGATTTAAACAAAAAGATTGTTTAACTGTGCTGAGCTTTATAACAATTAGTTTTCTGTCAATGAATGTATACAAACAGTTGCTCACCTGTCTAATAAAACACATAATATATTAAAGCATCTTTAGTGTTTCCATGGTTTCTACACAATAAAACCGGAAATGGTGGGTAACGCGGGTATGATGTCATTGATAGGCGACGCACGGACACGGTGCGTGTCCTGGTTAAAACTGCTTATTTCTCTGGATTTAAACATTATTAGAAACCTTTGGGATAGTGTAGGTACACAAATCAACAAAATATATAACACTGTTCTAGTGGTCTTTGGATATTTAGATCCAAACATCTTACATACAGTAGTGTACCTTTAATATCTGCTAACACTTTATTGTGATGCTCCTCAACAGACGTTCTACTGACTATAAGTAACTTTGCAACTACATGTCAACTTTCTACTAACCCGAACCCTAACACCTAACAGTCTACTAATACACTAATGAGAATACACTAAGATAGTTGCAAAGTTACGATTAGATAGTAGAATGTCAAAAGCGAACCATCGAAATAAAGTGTAACCTTATTTTTCATATTATTAAGATCTTACCAAAATCATGCTGAGAGTTTCGAGTTACGAGGTTTAGTCACAAACTCTTTTTAATACCTTTCATTGGTTCAATATTTGCAAAACCCACACAGATTTCGCTCATGCTCAAGTTAGGTAACGCAACTGACCAACAGAAAGCTGACAGGTTTGAAAGTGACTTCTGTGTGAGCTCAACTATTGACAATGGACCTTTTTTTGCAAACGAAATTTTGCTAATGTACCGCACTTTTAGAAGGCTTATACGAAGGCAGTCGACGGCAAGACACCGTCTAGGTTTTGGAAGAGAGTTTGAATCTTTAGAGTAGAGGCTTGGTAGTGATATTTCAAGATATATCAACATTTCTGAACAGACAGAAAATCTGCATTATGAAGCGAGACATGCCGACAATATTTGACACACTTCTCGATAGTTCTTTAAACCCTGCACTGTGGATAAGCTTGTTGTGTGAAGACTGTAAAAGCTCCCCGCTGAAGAAAGTTAATGACTGGAGGTGGCAGAAAACCAGAGCCTGAGGACAGTCCAATTACAACAATTGCAACTGCAGATATCACATGCTTATATTCTCCTTCAAGATGCTTACGTTTCCATGTTGTCTCCTTCTAGGACCGTCTGGACGGGCAGGTATCCCAGGCGAGGGTGCTTCGCGAAATACTTCTTTGAGCGGAACTTGTTTTTTAAGACTTTGGTGAAATCCCGCATGTCTTCTCCTGAGGTGGTCTGAAAAGAAGAGGAAGAGAGATGATGGATGTGGAAGTGGATTTACTTTATTAACAATTGTTCAAAGCAACTTCAATACAATAAAGGCTAAGAGTCACTAGTGGTTTGAGCTTTGCTGTGTAGAGTCTATTTAGCAGTTTCACTCTGAATCTTTCACACTAAACTTTCAAAATTTTTGAGTTAATTACAGTACGAATTCTTCTTCTTTTCTAAGTACTTGCTGTTCCAGTGCAGTTACAAAATAAAATCCAACACAATTAAACAGTTACTAATATAAATGTTCAAAAGTTTGGGGTCTGTAAGTAAACAAATTGTGTAAGAAATACATTTTCAACATCCTTGCATCATTACATTACACATGATCCTTCAGAAATCTTTCTAATGTGATGCTTGGATGCTCAAAAAAACATTGTTGCTATTATCAATGTTGAAAACCCTGATTTGTTAGATTGGGGTTAGATTTATACAGTTGCCGGTTTGCGGTGGCAATACTCCATTATTTACTGCAAGGCAGGGCCCCAAAATTATCCTGCTTAGGGCCCCCAGATTTACAGAGCCGGCCCTGATGCCATAGAAGAACCATTGTTGTCTTGGCGTGAAGAACATTGTCAAAATCTATAAAGAATCTTTTCTGGAATGGAAACGCTCCGTGGATTTTAAAGGTTCATGGACCCATGAAGCCATTTAACAACCTATATTTGTAAGAGTATAAAGAGAGCACATAGAGCTCATTAGCCCATAACTTCTGCACTATTTTCTTTCACACACACACGTCCCTACAGATCCCACACTGATCCATCCACACGCATCTCATTCTCCATTTGTCTACTGAGCCGAGCTGAGGTGTTTCAGTCCAGGATTTCTCTTTCTACGTCTCCTCCGCACAAAGACTTCTTTATCTGCATATATTAGCAAACCAAATCCTATTTCTCTTGCAGACCAGAAGACCAACCGAACAACAAGGTTGTGACAGCCCATATATTACAGAAGGATTGTGTCTCCAACAGTGTGTCTTGTTGAACTCAAGTCAACCCACAGACCAACAGAACCCATGAACTCCAGATCTGACACTCTCATGAGAGTTCAACATGGCTGAAAACAAGACAATCTCATTGTTTAATTACAACTGCAAATAGGCGTTACATTTTTATTTAGATTTTCTTACGAGTTTTTTTTTTGCCTTTTGTGTGAGGAACATATCTCGTGCGCATATGCATATGTAAACATGGTGCAGAAAAACACACCAATGATAGCAGCATTGGTTTTGTGTTTCTCTTAAAGTCCCCTGTGGTGAAAATCAAGCTTTTAATGTTGTTTATGTGTCTATGTGGTGTTTTTTCAATATGCTTTAAGACACACCATGTGTAAGTTCATAAGTCGACAGCATTGCTGAGTGTTTTCTGCTTAAAACTGCAGTGAACCAAAGACAGTCTCAAACACACGGTTTGAAATCGCTGGTGTTTCTGACGTCACAAACGACCTTGTAACCAATCAGATCAACGTGTGATCGTCAAGGAGTGGATCTCTGAGCTGAGTGAGTGAGTGGAGGCGGGGCTAATTTGAATATTCATAGAACCGCATATACTAAACGAGGGAAGGGTGTCGAATTACATCCAAGCTATTTTAAGGCATGAAGAAAAAAACAATTCAAAGAAAAAACGTTTAAATATGTGATTTTGGTGATCAGAGATGAGTTTTAAGGGATAAAATGATTGACTACAGGGGGTCTTTAAATGCATGCCAAGCACCTAGTTATATGTAGAATTGCAAGTATGCTTTGATATTTTCATTAAATAATGATTTGAATTGGTGTCTGCTCCTCATACAGCTATCATATGGCATCAGACGACTTTAAATTAGGGCTGTCACGATATCCAATTTTCACTACACTATTACCACCTTATTATGTTATTTTGTGTCGTCTCTTTTTTGGCTAATGAGTCACATTTATAATAAATGTTGTAGGGAGGCGGAGAGAGAGTTTGTAACCATTGCTAAACAAAACATTGCTTATTTTGAGCTTGATACACCAAAACTACATGCTTTCAACAGGCCTTATTCAATTACCATGAGAAAAATGAATCTCGTCCGTAAACCATTCTTGAATGAATTTACACATTGTGTTTTTCGACGGAGGAAAATTTATCAGACAAATAAGGCCAACATGAGTAAATGGTGTTTTTCATGTTTAGGTGAAGTTTTCCTATTAAAAAGGACTCTGAAGTTCCCGCTGTAAGCGCGAGTTGAACACAGGACATTACTCATTTAGACTGACACTGGGATAAAGAAACTCTTCGTACCCCACAACTAATAAAAACCATATCGCAACAACAAAAAGCAATATCACCACAATGAAAAAGCAATAACAGTGTAACAGCCCAACTGAGGGCCACAAAAAGCATATTCTGTTCAATATTGATCTTCTGCTCTCTGAATTCTGATGACAATATTTGCTGTTGAATCGCAACGAAATGTGTTTTATAGACATGTGTATGCGTATTTGTGGAGTTTGAAAGGAAATTAAAGGCATTCTCTTCCTGTCAAGATGAAGTAGCCGGACATTTCACAACCGCTGGTGTGTGTGTGTGGTCGAGGTCTGACAGGAGTGATGGATTCAGGATCACTGCTGCCTCCTTGAATGCCAACAAAAAACAAAATGCCAACAAATGACAGGACAAAGATGATGATGATGATGATCCAAACAAAAAAATCAATAAATCAACCCGTTGAAAGTATTAAACAGCGGCTGGTGGCCTCCAGAAAGCAGTTTCTAGCTCTGCACTGTCAACACAATCTTATTATATAACAGTTAGTTCCGGCCCAGTAATTTAATAGGACGAGCGTTGTTGTCTGTGCACTGAAATGTTTCACTGCATCACTTCTCTTACCTAGAGTTACAACTCTATAGATCGCAACATTGTAAACCATTTTTGTTGGCGAAGCGAAAAAAAAAAAAAGCCGGCCACACTGGGTTGGAAATGTCACTCGGTATTAACTACTACTTTATAGAACTCTTTTATGAAAGTAATATGACACACACGATCAATATTCTTGGGCCTGTGGAACGTTTATTTGATGCTTCATAGAACAGCGCCATAAACGTATTACGGGAACGATCCACATGGAGTGACCTGGGGCTAAAGTGGTTTTGTTCTGGGTCACGGTGGTGCCTCACTGCTAGCATGGGTTGCACAATGGGGATTCTGGTTGCATGGATAACAAAAAGGCTATTTCTGGAATGCTACAATTGTAATATGTGCATATGCTAATGAGCTGTAGAGCCTACAGCAGTTGTGTTCCTCTTTACTGTGGATTTCAAAAGTCTTATAGACAACGGTTATGGTGCATCTCTGGACCTTAAAGTCAGCATGAAATTAAAATGCCAATAATATGCCCTTTTACAAAGTCTTGATTTTGTTTAGGCTCAACTGGAACAGGTTTTCATGCTTGAATGTTTAATAACCTATTATTTTTCCCATATTTGTCATTGTTGCGGCTCCTCTCTTCCCAGTCTGTCAGTAACGCTCTGTTTAGTTCCTGTCGCCATGAAGCCCCTCCTTCTGAAAAGCACAGTGTGCTCTGATTGGTCACGCACTTCGAGCGTGTTTGGGAAATGCCCCGCCCCTTACCATAACCCAGAGTTTCAACACTACTAACAAAGTCCCTTTAAGACAAGTCATTTCACTCGGCGGCCATCTTTGAAACGCCTCTCAGGCAGCAAGAGCAGCTCCTATCTCTTCGAATGGGGAAACATCAAATTTTCCAAAACTGTTCGCCAAGCTTACGATTAAATTTCATATTTGAAATCACCAATGAAATCTGACAACAACTGTCTCATACATTTTGTTTTTAAACGCTCGAATCATGACAGAAAACGGCATTGTTCAGGCTGCATCAAGCTAATGCTAATGCGCAGTGGAAGTACATCTGACTGTTTCTATAGGAACCGGAGCTTCTAACGGCTGCAGTGATGCGATGACTTTACCAATCGCAGATTGGCTCTTATTTAGAAGGCGGGACTTAATCCGCCATATTGAGCGTTGCACTTCCCCCCATTCAAAATAATATGAGTGACGCGTCTTGTATAATTCTATAGTCTTTGCTACTAACTAACTCAACCAGGCCCCGCCCCTTTATTCTGCGTTTGCCTTTGGCGTGAATTATTTAAATGAGGAATATTGTGACGTGTTCGTTACTGGGAGAAAACTCAAGGCACTTTGTGCTTAGTACCTTTGCAAAGCTTTTCATGCTCAGACACCAACATTACACATTAAAGAAAGTTGAACAGCATAGCAGTCCTTATTTTGAATGATTCACACATGTCTGATTTATTTTATTTTTTATTATTTTTTACATCAAAGTTTAATGAAAATGCCACAACTGGATCTTCTAGTGAAATCGACAGACTTGTCTCTGGTGACGTATGCCAGCTTCTCCAGTCAATTAGTCCACTTAAACCCGCCCCTTTATTTCCATCGTCTACAAAATCGCATTCATATTTAGTGCCACACCCGCATCTCAATAACCAATCAACAACTGATGTGTAGAACCGACTTTTTTGATAAACCATTATACTTGAATGTACATCACAATAAGGGAGAAAAGATATTTCGCTGCTTCAGTTTCATTGTGACTTTAACAACTTTCGCTGAATGGAAAAGAGCAGCGTGAACATTCTTCAAAATTTCTCCTTGTTCTTTCTCCAGTTTTCTACGGAATAACAGGTTTGGAATGACATGACGGTTCATTTTTGGGGCGATTCAGCTGACCTGTGATGTTCAGGGTCCCTCAGGGGGTCCCGTCAGCTCAACCCTCCAGTCAACCGTCTTTATGACTAATGAAAAAGGCAGCGTTTCTTCACAAGTGCGTCAATGAGTTGCAACTGCTCTCCATCTCGCCTGCAGCGGTGGAGGAGAAACTAACCTACTCTCGTACCGTGAGCTCCTGTTCACCAACCACACACTTCACAGTCCCAGCTGGAGGAACAACTATATAGATGTGCTCCTGATGCAAAGTCATTTAGCAGGATTATGCCTCCAACGAGAGCTAAGATTCAAAAGAAGCATTGCAGGTTTCCTTTACTTAAATAAAAAAGTTCCTTTTACTTAATATTTGTATTAAAGGTAGCTGCGTATGTAGGCAATAGATAGGAAAGCTGCTCACTAGGTATTGTAACAGAGCCATAGGTCTACCACTACTGAATGCCCACTGTAATATCCATGCATGCGAAATGTCTCTTTTATGAGCTCCAGTTTGCGAGCTTCATTACACATGTCTTGATGTGATGGGTAGAGAAAGACTGTAAGGTTGGCGATCATGCGCGGCTAACTCACCGGTGTGCAGTACTCCACCATTGGGTAGTTCAGTTTATGACCCTTCGCCGTGCGACCGGAGAAGAAACAACTCTGGCAAACGTCATAGTTGAAGTGCTTCAAACTGCGATATCTGCAAAGAGGGAAAGAAAACACTTACTATAAGTATGATAACACGCTTTCATTGTACGGGAAAGCAGCGTGGACAATGATCCTTTTCTGCCTTACAGGAGAAAGGAAAACATTGAGGTTTGGAGTGACGTGATGAGACAGAATTTACATTTTTAGATTATTCCTTTAAAATCCTTAATCCCGAAACAGCCGATAGTCTGTAGTGCCGTCAAACTATAATCCACTCGTTATTGAATTTGCCTGATATTCAGTCCTCTCGGGAATATTCATTCACGCCAGTCGCGTCACGCTTGATTCAATAACCTCATTAAAACACTGTTTAAAAGTATTTTTATTAAACAGATTTTCTTCATATAAATGTAAATCGAGTGCGGAGGAGGACAGCGCTGTTTGTTTTTGGTTCCTCCTGGTCTCTCCAGGAAATGAAAATTCAATAGAATTGAATTCCTTCAGTGTGCAATACTTCCACCGCGCTGCTCCATAAAGGATTAAATGATTTTATATTATTTTCTGTGTGATGTGGGTAAGAAAAAAAAAAGAAGAGAAAACCGTTATAAAATACAATTTGATGTAGTCACTTCATCTTTTATAACATGAGATTTAGGCCAAATTACACAAAATTGAGTACCAATGTAAGCTAATATAAACTTTATAGCCTTTGTGTAATGCGATGCACTTACTGCCGTTCTAATGACGGACAAAACACGCAAGTCCACATGAAACGCGTATGAAAATTCAAAATAAAACCATTTGATTAGGACTGTCAGTTGATAGCTAAGTAACTAAACAACTTGGTCCACACTTTATGGACTTAATGTTACATGGTGAAAACGTTTTTGCTCCCAATCTGGATGTCCTCCCCTTGAATTTGCATTTCTATAACGAACCGTGGCAAAATCACTGCAGCGCACAGTCTCTCGAGGATTTCTGCTTTAACAAATAAACAATTAATAACATTTGCATGGCTTTGTAAGTGAATTCATCAATGTAACAAAATTATGCCGCAGGATTTTTCTCAATAAATCCGGGTTGACTGACTCAGACTTTATTTTTCTCCGTCTCTCTCTCTCGTTCAACTTAGTCTTCTCTGCTATCTATCACTGACAAAACACAGAGCGTGTCTCCTCTGTCAAGCGTCCAGCTGAATCTCACCACTGAGCTCTGATGGTCCGGTCTGATGCGGTCAGTCCTCGAGAGATGGACGAGGTTTTCAGTGAGACTTAGCCAAAGCTTATCAATATGGCAGCATTATCAGTAATACATGGGCATAATGTATGTATGTATGACATTTGAAAAGGTCACCACCTATTGTGACAAGAGCACACAGTGTCTGTTTAAAATACAGCGTGGAGGCGCGTGATGACGAACCGACACACGATACACCCCTCAGCGCTCACTGCAGCCCTCACACACACCTTCATTAACTCTGAGCCTGGGAACATTGATCAGCATGTATTTATGGTGCTGTGCATGTGCATACTTCTGATATTAATGCTGCCCATAAATTTCAAAGCAAAGAAGAAAACTTTATATTATTAATATTTCATAACATAATAAAAACGTTGTATAGCCATAATTATTATTTACTGCAGTGTTCTGGTGGCTTTTGCCATTATTATCATCAATGGTGAGTTTTGCTTATAGCTACAATTATACATGTTGAGCTTCCATACAAAGACTGCAAATGGGAGGTTTTAAAAGTATGTTAAAAGTTTATTAATACATTAATTAGTTCTACATTTGAATTGCTCATTTATTATATATAATACTTTTACATATAATGAATAAGATATATTATATATTATTATAAATAGATTGACCCTGTTTTTCACCATAAACCATATAAATACATCTATGGGATTGCTGTGTGCATAACTATAAATTATAATCACTTTAATACCAAGCATGTTATTATTACTACATTATAACTAACAGGATTCTAAAAAAACACACATATACAGTACATATATATATGTATGAATTAATTTATTCATAATTAAATTAGCCATTAAGAATGCATTACCATTGACTGCTACACAGTCTATCGCAGAAGAACATTCACAAAGGCGAAGCAAAAATTTAGGATAAAATATTACATTTGTTGCAGTGAAATCACAAATTAAAATATGGCTACCATTACTAATATACATCTACAAACAAACAAATACAATTTTATTATTATTATCACTATTATATTTTATACCTCAGTTGAACAAGATTTGATCTTGAGACCTTTTGTACACAATACATATAATATTGAAGGGTAAATGTCTGAAACCCTAGAGTCCCCCCGTCCTGCTCAATGACAGTACACAGAATGAATTCGACTATGAATGCGTGAACATTGACAGGCCTTTCTTACAGCTGAACTTTGAAAAGTGTCAGAGCTGATCAGAGAACAGACTGAACAGCACCGACTGCACGTCTGTCCCTCTCACCAGTCTCTCTCTCTTATTTAGAGTGCTATCAGATGCTGACATTTAGATCCTCAGGAGCGAATCTAACCTTTGTGCTCGCAGACAGCACGGCGCGCACCCACATGTGTGTGTGTGTGTGTTAAATCTCTCACAGATCTGCTTGATATCACGCTTTGACTAGTGCAGGGGTGTCCAAACTCGATCCTGGACGGCCACTGTCCTGCTTGCCTCACACACCTGCCTGGACGTTTCTAGTAAGTCACTGATTCGCTGGTTCAGGTGTGTTTAATTGGGGTTGGAGCGAAACTCTGCAGGACAGTGACCCTCCAGGAGCAGGACTGGACACACACTTCTCACACTGAGGGAGAATCGCCTACTTCTCAAATCTGTCGCATTGATGCAAGAACCGGTACAATTTGTGCAGTCTTACTTTTCTACCTAATGTACAGTCATTATGTAAGAGATAATGTACATCCAGCCGGTTGTTATCTCACAATAACCCCCTGACAGGATGATCAGGACCCCAATGTGAAGCGGAGGTCTAAATCAGCCTGAAGGGGTTTATTCTGCGATAACAACCGGCTGGATGTACATTATCCCGCTTATTACACGGCTACTTGCCACGTACGTAAATAATTAGACCCGAAATATTGATCTGAGTTGAAATATTTTATTATGTCTTTAAGCGCAAAGCTTCCGCGGAGAGAGCAGTTGCAAGTTCAAACTAGACGGACATTTAAGAGATACGGTATACAGTCACACCACTTATTACACAGCATTTCACCATATAAATAATTATGGAGATAAGAGATATTGATTTCAGATTAAACTGTTTTAAAATCATCGCTGTTTTCTTATAATCCAACAGTGTACAAAACAATAGTAGCAAAATGGCAGCAGCTGCGTTTGTGTGAAACAAGAGAGAGCGTGTTCACGATGCTGGATGGCATAATTAAATAACTGTACACACAATATTTGTAATATTTTATTAGCTCGCCAAATGCAAAGCTTCCACGAAGAAAAGCCGCTCCTACCAAGCGTATAGCGCTGCTGACTTCAGTGACCCGGATGAGCCTGTGTTTCTGTTTTCAGCGGCTGTTATCTGGGAATAACTTACCGCTGGATGGCGCGATTGACCAATCAGAATCAAGTATTCCACAGAGCCGTGTAATAAGTCATAATAAACCTCTTCAGGGTGATATCTGCTTACATAAATGTGTGAGTGTGGGTGTGTACCTGAAGCCCACGATGGGGAACTCTTTACAGATATTGCACTTGGCCTGGTGTTTGGCCGTCTCTGCCGCAGCCACTCTGTGCAGGACCGGAAGCCAAACCATAGACTGCGGCTCCAGCCTCATCCAATCGACAAACTGCCTTGGCTCCAGCTCAACCTTACTGGGCACCTGAGGAAACAGCGCAAGCACAAACAGCCAATGAGGGAGGCATTTCAGAAAGCCCATAAATAGCACGAGTGAATAACTCGTAAACAACGCAGCCTGACTGAAATGCAGAACACTTCCTACCAGACCACCATAAATGACTGTCAATCGCACGGCTGCCTTTATAGAGATATAACAGCCTCGTAAATATTTCCGTCAAGAACGAGCATTCAGTGATGTCACCCTGTCGGCGGGTACTGGGTGATTTTTAACCAGTGCGATAGATGGAATATCAGCTAAATGTGAAGAATATTATGTCATACGTTTCATCTGTCATACAGCCCATCAGTAGCTTCTCTGTAAACCAGGGACAATACAAGTTCGTTGTAATGGACAGAATCTGCGACACTACCAAAGGAAACAATTTCGACAAACAACTAATGAAATTACAATGGAAGTCAATGAGGCAAGACATTCTGAAGGGTTTAAAAGCAGTAATGTGCTGCGTGTGTGTTTTTAAAGAGCCTGTATTATATTTTCTGAATATATATATATATATATATATATATATATTATTATTTGAGATTTAAAGCTTGTAAATCATCCTTTTAGTGGTGGGAATATGTTCAGGCTACTGAGACATAATTACTGATATAATTCCAGCGTAATTGAATTATATTTAGAGACTCTTTCTGGTATTATTGCACATATCATGTCAAAGTTACAGGGTTTACTGTCTTTACATGGTCATGAAGTTCAAATTTCACACAGACATGGTTTATTAATGATTGTAACACATTAAAGGGATAGATAACTTGACAAAATGACAATTCTGTCATTATTTACTTTTATTTATATATATTCCTCAATACCAATACTGTGTGTGTGTGTGTGTGTGTGTGTGTTCTGCAGAAGAACTTTACTTTATCACTTTAACCTATTTACTGTTTCCGTTTTGTGGCTATACTTTTAAAACAGCCTGTATTTGAATATTTATCCTGGTTGTGTATTCCATTGTAAATGCACTACTGTAAACCAGGTTTTTGTTTGTTTTTATTATTTTTTGTCTGCAATAAGTGTCTGTGGTGTGCGTCAGATGCAGCCCGTGGAGCTGGTTTTGAACCTGGAACGTTCCTGTAATTATTTGAACTCTGTGGTAAACAAACTTTCATTTTTCAGACGCACAAAACAAACAAGACAATGGCAAATAAATGATCAAATAAGACAATGATTACGTGATTTTGGCAGGAATTATGTTGTACAGCAGCAACAATCTTGGCAGTGATGTCAGCGGCGGGACACATAGCATTGAGACACGCGCATGCACGCGCACACACACACACACACTATGTTGAGATATGCCATAACTCTGAACTCCGACCTCGTGACATGTGTTGTGCTCTTAAACTTCCCATCAGACACCCATGAGCAACAAGAGAAGCATGCATTCATCGTTCGGGTGACTCCATCCATCAGCACTTTCAGGTGTGACACTGTCCTGTCTGTCTGCCATCCCTTCACTCATCGGTCTCTCATCAATCGTTTATTTCCTCTCTCAGCTTTCATCTGAAATGTCGCTCTGCAATCCGGCCTCCTCTTAAAATCACACCTAGCCTTTATTTCCAGAGTTGTTTTTCTGTCTGTCTCTTCCTGTCTGTCAGTTCTGATGGGACCTCTTCCTCCTCACTCATTTATAAATGACAATTTCTCTCTCTTCAAAACACTTCAGACTTGACAATGAGTGCAATCAAACCATACAAGACAGACAGACAGACAGACAGACTGAGAGACAGACAGACAGACTGACAGACAGAGAGACAGACAGACAGACTGACAGACAGAGAGACAGACTGAGAGACAGACAGACAGACTGACAGACAGAGAGACAGACAGACAGACTGACAGACAGACTGAGAGACAGACAGACTGACAGACAGAGAGACAGACAGACAGACTGAGACAGACAGACAGACAGAGAGACAGACAGACTGACAGACTGAGAGACAGACAGACAGACAGACTGAGAGACAGACAGACAGACAGACTGAGAGACAGACAGACAGACTGAGAGACAGACAGACTGACAGACTGAGAGACAGAGAGACAGACAGACTGAGAGACAGACAGACAGACTGACAGACAGACAGACAGACAGACAGACAGACAGACAGACAGACAGACAGACTGAGAGACAGACAGACTGACAGACAGAGAGACAGACAGACAGACTGAGACAGACAGACAGACAGAGAGACAGACAGACTGACAGACTGAGAGACAGACAGACAGACAGACAGACAGACAGACTGACAGACAGACAGACAGACAGACAGACTGAGAGACAGACAGACTGACAGACAGAGAGACAGACAGACAGACTGAGACAGACAGACAGACTGAGACAGACAGACAGACAGAGAGACAGACAGACTGACAGACTGAGAGACAGACAGACAGACAGACTGAGAGACAGACAGACAGACTGAGAGACGGATACGGGAGCATGACAGATGAGAAGACATATATAGAACAGTAGAATGTTAGAATGATAGAACGAAAGATAGACAGAATGGTAAATAAATATATTCAGAAAAGACAGACAGATAGAATGATATACAGAACAACAGATAGACAGAACAATATACAGAAAGAGCGAAAGAACGATAGACAGACAGACAGATAGATGGACAGATAGATGGACAGATAGACAGATAGATGGACAGATAGACAGATAGATAGACGGACGGACGGACGGACGGACGGACGGACAGACAGACAGACAGATAGATGGACAGATAGACAGATAGATAGACGGACGGACGGACGGACGGACGGACGGACGGACGGACGGACGGACGGACGGACGGACGGACGGACGGACGGACAGACAGACAGACAGACAGACAGATAGATAGATAGATAGATAGATCAAACGGTGGATGGATGGATAGATATAGAGAAAGATGGAGAGAAATAAAGGCGGGGAAACGGAGAGACAGAGGTACAGAGATAGATGGATGGAGCGAGTGTCCTGCAAAAATGTTCAGAAATAAAATTCAAGCAGCAAACACACAACAACAGGGCAACCCCTCTCTCTCTCTCTCTCTCTCTCTCTCTTTAAGTGTGTATTTAAACTTCTGGAATCACAAAATATATTGTGGTGCATTAATTTAATATATATCAATAGTATGTCAAATATTGTGTTGGGGGGCATTCGAGTCAAAGGCTGAGAACTGCTGCACCTCATATTGATATAAAGACAGCATTAACACACACACACATCTGGAGTGAGGATATCACCAGCAGACGACTTCAATCATTCACAACTGAATAACACACCAGTGTGTGTGTGTGTGTGTGTGTGTGTGTGTGTGTATGTTCACGCACGTGCTGGAAGCAGCTGCGGACGCTGGGCTCGATGTTGCTCCCGCCGAAGGCCGCCACTTCTCCCAGCTGTCTCGGGATCTGGATGACATCATGCAGCAGGAGACCCAACTGCCTCTGATCACACGTATCGCCCGCAGACGACACCTGATTAAACAGACCTGAGACACACACACACACACAGATCAGCCCTGACGTTTAGGGAACACTTTATTTCAATAGTCCACTTTAGACATTCTACTAACTATAGGTAACTGTAACTCCATGTCAACTATCAGTCATTAGAGTATTAGTAGACTGTCTGCTTAATATCTGCTAACTCTTTATTGTGATGCTCCTCCAACAGACATTACTGACTATAGGTAACTTTACAAATACATGTCAACTTATTCTACTAACCCGAACCTAACAGTCAACTAAGACACTAATAGTTCGTTGACATGTTGTTGCAAAATGACTTCTAGTTAGTAGAATGTCTAAAGGGCACTAGTGAAGTGCAATGCAGTGCTGAAGTGTCCACTATCCTCTCCCTATGGAGGATCCCTTTCCCACTCTACAGATAAAGCGTTGTGAAATCCGGCTCGCGTACCCCGAAGTGATAAAATAAAACAAAATTCTGTATCAAAATTTATAGGCAAGACAAGTAGTTTGTTTAGGCATGGGTTGCATGGAATTACAAACCTGCGCACATATTTTCAAAAGTACATAACTATAGAATCAATTCTGAATGCGCATGTGAACGGCGTCAGCGTTAATCACAGGTTCAGTTTAAAGTCTGTTTAGAGAGAACGCCGTCGTCTTAGTGGCCCCTAACTTAATAACAAATGATCATTTCAATGGAGGTGAATCAATCAAAACTAACTTTAGCTGGAAACATTATTCAAGAACCGCAATAAAGCCAAAACAATCTCTGTTACCTTAAATTATATGTTTATCTCTGTAAAGCTGCTTTGAAACAATCCATTGATAAAAGCGCTAAATAAATGAAGATGACTTGACTTGACACTATAGAAATAAATACGTTTATAAAATAATTTATTTTAATTTGCGCCCGTAAAATGTTAAGAGAGCAAAAGATGTTGAGATATGAGCGCAAAAGAGACGATATACTCAGAATCTTGACAGACATGAAGATGGAAGGAAATATCTATCTGTCTCGGATTGATGGATAGATAGCCAGAACGAGACAGGCAGAAAACCAGAACGATATACACAGACAGACAGACAGACAGACAGACAGACAGACAGACAGATAGATAGATAGATAGATAGATAGATAGATAGATAGATAGATAGATAGATAGATAGATAGATAGATAGATAGATAGATACTTTAGACAGACAGACAGACAGACAGACAGACAGATAGACAGATAGATAGATAGATAGATAGATAGATAGATAGATAGATAGATAGATAGATAGATAGATAGATAGATAGATACTTTAGACAGACATATAGACAGACAGACAGACAGACAGATAGATAGACAGACAGACAGATAGATAGACAGACATATATTGTAGACAGACAGACAGATAGATAGATAGATAGATAGATAGATAGATAGATAGATAGATAGATAGATAGATAGATAGATACTTTAGACAGACATATATTGTAGACAGACAGACAGACAGACAGATAGATAGATAGATACTTTAGACAGACAGACAGACAGACAGACAGACAGACAGACAGATAGATAGATAGATAGATAGATAGATAGATAGATAGATAGACAGATAGACAGACAGATAGATAGATAGACAGACAGACATATATTGTAGACAGACAGACAGACAGACAGATAGATAGATACTTTAGACAGACAGACAGACAGACAGACAGACAGATAGATAGATAGATAGATAGATAGATAGATAGATAGATAGATAGATAGATAGATAGATAGATAGATAGATACTTTAGACAGACATATATTGTAGACAGACAGACAGACAGACAGATAGATAGATAGATACTTTAGACAGACAGACAGACAGACAGATAGACAGATAGATAGATAGATAGATAGATAGATAGATAGATAGATAGATAGATACTTTAGACAGACATATAGACAGACAGACAGACAGACAGATAGATAGACAGACAGACAGATAGATAGATAGACAGACATATATTGTAGACAGACAGACAGACAGATAGATAGATAGATAGATAGATAGATAGATAGATAGATAGATAGATAGATAGATAGATACTTTAGACAGACATATAGACAGACAGACAGATAGATAGATAGACAGACAGACAGACAGACAGACATATATTGTAGACAGACAGACAGACAGACAGATAGATAGATAGATACTTTAGACAGACAGACAGACAGACAGACAGACAGACAGACAGACAGATAGATAGATAGATAGATAGATAGATAGACAGATAGACAGACAGATAGATAGATAGACAGACAGACATATATTGTAGACAGACAGACAGACAGACAGATAGATAGATAGATACTTTAGACAGACAGACAGACAGACAGACAGACAGACAGATAGACAGATAGATAGATAGATAGATAGATAGATAGATAGATAGATAGATAGATAGATAGATAGATAGATAGATAGATAGATAGACAGATAGACTGCATATAAAAAAATGTGACAAATGTGATCAAATCTGTCAAAGCTTTTCTAAAAGTTCTCTATTAAACTGTATGGATAAAAAACACACTGTAGTTCGATAAAATCATATTTCATATTCCTAAAATGTCATTCTCTCTCCACTCATATGAATTGAGCACATCAGGGAGTGTTTTTTAATAAACTTCTCAGCTCGCATCATTTATATAGATCATTTGAAAAGATCACTTAGCTTGTCTTTTTTCCATTTGATATTAAAGCAAAACCTTCAGTATTATTCATGTTTTAAAATATAAAATGGATAAACAGATTATACAGTAAAGAGAACTGAAAGTCCTTCAGTGATAAGTGTCATTTTCCATCATCATTCATCTCTCTCTCTCTCTCTTTCTGACCTTCAGGGATGGAGACGACCTTGATTACCACAGCAAGAGCAGACCCCTGCTAGAGCTGTCACACACACACACACAGCGCTGAACTCAAGACCTCTGTCCTGAGAGCGTCAGAGCAGTTCAGTAAACTCTATTCTCACTCCACACACACACACAGCGCTAAACTCAGGACCTCTGGCCTAAGAGCGTCAGAGCAGTTCAATCAACTCTATTCTAACTCCACACACACACACTCGACTAAAGTCACACAGACTGTGTTGGACTGTGCGGTGTGTTAACTCAAGGTCAGCGAACTAACCCGGCACTGATGCATCAGTGATTGTCTGTCACTCAGCACTGCTTTACAGATTGCTGACTGGGCCGAGGGAACCTCAAACTGCTGACCGGAAATGAAAAAAGAAAAATTCTTCATCCCAACAAGCGTGACGCATCATTTTCCGTCTGTCTACAGTGATACGGAGATCTCACACAGGAGAACGAACACACACAGGGATTCACCCGCTGAGAGTTTAGTTTTTAGTTTTGATCACTCAGAGGAGTAAAGACTCCTGAGATGAGGAGGAACTTAAAAGAGCAAAAAGCCCAATTACGCGGAGAGATGCATCATGGGAGTGCAGTCTGTGCTTTCAGGTGAAAACTGGACAGAAACAGGGGAAGGGCATCATGGGGTTTGTGCTGCTTCACAAACACCTTCATTAAAAGTGATACGGCTGGGATTTTAACGTGATCTAACAACACCGCAGGGCACAAACACCAACATATTCCTATTCATTCAAATGATAAGAAAATACATAAAAAACCTCAAAAGAGCAAAAATAAATATGAGTTGAATATGTTAAAATATGAGTGTTAAATGAACACTGAAGAGATAATTACATCGTGTCACCATTATGGTGATCAGTGTTTGCTTTAGTTGGCCTCATGCATCTTACATTTGGTTTATAACAGCCAGATGAACAAAGAAAAAAAGGTGATCTGATGGTGTTGGTTGTGTTTTGACAATCGTTATTTGACCTGAATCAATTAACTCATATAGAGTCTAATCACTGAGTTAGAATTATAGTGTGGATTACAGAAGCACTGAGATTCTACAGCATACGATCAAGCTTTTGATAATAATACAAAGGATGGACAGACAGACAGACAGACAGATAGATAGACAGAAAGATAGATAGATAGATAGACAGACAGACAGACAGACAGACAGACAGACAGACAGACAGACAGATAGATAGATAGATGACAGACAGACAGACAGACAGATAGACAGATAGATAGATGACAGACAGACAGATAGATAGATAGATGACAGACAGACAGACAGACAGATAGATAGATAGATAGATAGATAGATAGATAGATAGATAGATAGATAGGATATATAGATGACAGACAGATAGATAGATGACAGACAGACAGACAGACAGACAGATAGATAGATAGATAGATAGATAGATAGATAGATAGATAGATAGATAGATAGATAGATAGATAGATAGATAGATAGATAGATAGATAGGATATATAGATGACAGACAGATAGATAGATGACAGACAGACAGACAGACAGACAGACAGATAGATAGATAGATAGATAGATAGATAGATAGATAGATAGATAGATAGATAGATAGGATATATAGATGACAGACAGATAGATAGATGACAGACAGACAGACAGACAGACAGATAGATAGATAGATAGATAGATAGATAGATAGATAGATGGATATATAGATGACAGACAGACAGACAGACAGATAGATAGATAGATAGATAGATAGATAGATAGATAGATAGATAGATAGATGGATATATAGATGACAGACAGACAGATAGACAGATCTTACATTTGTATTTCTCCTCCAGGTGACCCTTACAGAGAGAGAGGAGACCAATCTTCATCGACAGAACTCGGATTTTCCCACTGCGCCCCCTGAGGATACAAGAACATTGTGGATAAGAGGAAACCGGCAGCGATAAGCACATGACAACAATATACATATGCCCATTATTGATTCCAGAATAGATTTTTGCAGTGTTCATTTAGTACAACACAGACTGTGGAAGCACTGCAGGTCTGAGCTTGAGGGTTTCGGCAATAACACACACACACACACACATCAATCAGCTCTGAGCTCCAGGCCAGCCTTCAGCAAAACACACACGTGTGTCTGTTTCCTGCCTCATTTACAACAGAAATGCACTGGAATAAAAGACATTCAGAACAGTGAAGCAACTTTAATGTTGTTATTCATAAAACTGCGTACGCACATGACTAGAATAATAATGCAATGTCAACGAGTAGACCAGAGACATCCTGAACTTACTTTTATGCAAGTCTGATGTTATGTAGACTTATAAGTTTAGCATATTTCTAAACCAAAACATCCGTTTTCAAAGCGGCTGCAACATGAACACACGCTGCGTTCTGAACCGGCAGTGCAGATCTAGTGTTGTCGTGCCATACGTACGTGTCGTAGACATTGAGCAGCCAGTTGAGACACATGTCCACACACAGTGGGACGTTGACCAGGTCTTTGTGTTCCTGCTCCAGTCCGTCATACACAGACGTCAGACAGTTGATGACCTCGGGGACCGTCAGCTGCTGCGAGTTCAGCGTCAGCTTGTGTTGCTGGAACATGGACTGAGCCACACTCAGATCCAGCAGATCCACTGAGACACAGAGACATGAGATCCTTCAGAACCGGACTGGCTTATGAGCTTTAACCCTATAAAGACTGCTCTATACCATAGCTGATGCGCACATTTATAATCATGATCAAAACATTCTCCTTCTGTCATCTGATACTGACAGATTATACTTTTGTAGCAAGTAAAAGGCTTTTTAGTGTAATTGTACAAACGTCCAACCTCAGTGTCTTTTTCCGTGAAATCTTAACTGATTTTATTAGTTATGTTTGAAGATGAATATTTATTGGACTGAAGCAACTTAGGTTTACTTAATTATCCATAATTTATCAGAAAAAATCATGAGTGTCAAATATGATCGTCAGGCTTTTGAGGAATCATCTCTCAATCATCATTGTATTGTATTGCATTATATATATTAAAACTACGGAGCTTTGATTATAAAACTGCGCATTTCAATATCATAAGACATTATTGGGTGTTATAGAGTGACGACTGATATTTACATGCATTTTGTGCAAGTATCTGCTATGCTGTTATGAAGATCTCACTGGTTTACAATATCAGCTATCAGAATTTCATCTGGGTTTACTTTTTGGCCGTATAAATAACATCCGCATTACAAGAAATACTATTTTATTTTGAGATTATGACTTTCTAGCTTCCATTTGTGGGGCATAGAAGAGAAATCTCTGTCCTCCACACGACATCAAGACTCGAGGCTCAGATGAAGAAACAGAGGACATATTTTAAACAGAAGTAATTAAATAGTCATTTAAGTCATTAAAAACACATTAAAGGGTTAATTTTCCATCAAGTGACTATGTAGCTATACGTACTCATAAACAGCGATATTTTATTATATTAAATATGTAAAAGAAACGCCTTTTGAGTACTTCAAGAAACAGTTCAGATGCTATTAAACCTCAAAACATAAGACCAGATAAGGTTATCATTATTATTATTGCAGTGAATACTGGAATATTATTATCCAAAACGTGTTTTAATTAATGCAATACAACAATCTTGATGAACAAAATGTGTAAGCATCATAATATATTAGCCAGTGTGAGCTTAATCATTGCATATTTTGTAAATACAGTCAAACCAAAAATTATTCAGGCACCAGATATAATTTTTGATATTTTTGTAACTGAGTTATTGTCATATTTTATCACCATTTTCAAAACGATAGCGAATAAACTGTGATAATGTGAGAAATGTTGAAGGTGTCTGAATACATTTTGGTTTGACTGTATTTCATACAATATCAGTCCACATAACTCTATCTTAAACATCACATATGCTCTGATTGCCTGTATATATACAGAAAGCAACAAAATAACAGGCAATCAGAGCATATGTGATGTTTAAGATAGAGTTATGTGGACTGATATTGTGGGAAGCATGACGACGCAAATAGAAACCGAGCTTCCGGGCAGAATGTCATGTTAAAGCAAACACCCGATTAACACAATTAACATCATGGCGTCTCTTCATGGCGTCACGCTCAGCTAGAACACGCGTCAGCGACTGAACACCATCTTTGATGGAGCGATGGATGACATATTCCCTGTTTACACTCTCTAATTAGACCTATTAACAACTCAAAAAACAAACACACGATGCAAATGACGAGGATGTGAGGTGGTGGAAGACATCACGTACACAGACACACACCTAACGGATTCTCTTTGTGCTGTTAATTGGGCCTCTCTGAGTTAATTGAGCCGATGGAGTGAGACGATGCAACGATGCAGCTCTAATCACACACACACACTTACAGCAGAGGGCTTTCTGTAGCCGGCGGATCTTCATAGCCGTCCTGTATGCGGAGAAGCGCACATTGTTGAGGTCAGCTGTATGGAAACAGAAGAGAATGCACAAGAAAAGTGAACACCACGCCGACTGTAAAGTGAACTTCCTGTGAACCGAGTCTGAAGCACAGAGCTGTGTGTGTGAGATCAGATGACAGATTCTTCTTACGAGTCTGTAGTTATTTTACATGATTCGTCTAAACAACAGTGTGACATGTTGAATCCATAAACAGTGGAACATCTGACACACACGCATCCGCATAATCCATTTGACCACATAAGTTATAAACAGCGTATTTCATTAAATATTTCACAACAAAAAGGACATGCAGATTGATACACTGTTTGACTTCATCTTTAAAAAAAGGTCTGTCAATGAGCGCGTTTACAAGTATGATCTGACACCGGTTAAGGTTAATAAGTGGGGGGGTGTAAAGGTCATGTAACAGGTTGAACTGTTCTTATTAAGAAAAGGTCAAAAATGGTTAACACAAAATATGATCAATACAGCGAGACGTCTGTCTTATCTGTCAACTTCACACACATCACGTTTGACATCAGCCGGAATACAATTTGATTTTAAAATCCATTCTAACATGGTTTTCTAGTGTTTTCATAACTATCAGTGTGTTGTTGTGAACGTAAACACACTCATTAGCATTAGCTGCGTAGAATTAACAACGAGAGTTGACGACCTAGCCTGACACAAAACTTGACTGATTCTATTTTCAAACCCACAAAAAGCTCATTCTGTTTTGAAATCATGTCTTCTTTTAGATGCATCGTGCATGCAAAATGAGTTAAAAGAACATAAATAAAAATAACTGTTTGACTGTTAACTTAAACTATTACAAATGTTTAGTTAAATAAAATAAAATATAAACATTAGATGAAATTTAAAACTGAAAAAAAATAAAAGGTTGGCATTTACCTGAAATAAAATATTATTATACAATTAAAAAACTACTACCTTAATCTAAAATTAAAATATAGAACATAAAATCTTATTCGAGACATTAATGAAATAACAACAGTATTAATTATTTTTGATATATATACGTGAACCAAACACAAAACTAACTCTCTCACATCTGGTTCAGTGCCGTGTGTGTGTGTGTGTGTGTGTGTGACGACTCTAGAGGTTTCCTGCCTCACACGAACACACACCTGCACTGACAGTGGGCCTCTGCGGACACTTGCTGTCCAGTATTTATTCATCTGTGTATTTTGGTGAGACTTGAGTTTCTCTCAGCGCATCTCTCGGGGCACAAAAGACGTATTCGACTCTGTGTGTGTGTGTTTGTGCATTTGTATCACTTACAAAGAGAATGATACAGCTCCGTCATCTTAGGATGGTCCCAACATGTCGTCTGACTGTGATGACTGCAGAAGAGGACAGAGAGGGAGAATTAGACCCTGACAAACACACGACTTACACCGTCTGTTGTTTTTGTGTGTGCTTGTGAGAGAGACGCTATCTTGGACACAAAAAGGCTTGCGGGGGTGAACGACTGAGCTGAATGAGAAAGAACCAAAGAAAAGAGATCAAAATCTAGAGCAGAAATGGAGGAAGAGCACACAGAAGCAGGGAGACGTGTCTTAAATACCCTGTGTGTGTGTGTGGACTGGATTCTTTGTGCTATCTATTTCACGTGGGTGAGGTCAGATGTGACCTGACAGATCCACCCAGGGGCCTGGAGAAGTGTCCACTCGGCTGACCTCACTAACACAGCTGCCATTACATGCTCACTGCTTCCCTTAGTGTCCGGCACATGCGCGCACACAGAAGAAGCGGGTTAGCATGGATATCGACAGGGTTTTAGCCAATCAGAAGTGGTCTGTAATTGGTCAGGTTCATGGGTCTAAATAATAACAATGTTCCTATTTCTACTCTTCACTGTTTTTCCAACTTAAAGGGATACTTCCCCGCTGGCAAAATGAGCTTTCAATAAAACGTGGCTGCCTGCACAGCAAAAAGGCTTTTTTTTTTTTTTTTTACAGAGTGTCTATTTACATAAAGTGCAAATCTGCCTTGCTGGCAGAGGCGATTCACACTAACTCCGCCCACTGACGTCTGGTTGGGCCAGGCAAAACTACGGAAGACACTGGGTTGTTAGTGTCTTCTTGTTGCATGGCAGAAAGTATTGACGCAAATCAACACGAGGTCAAATCCCCCTTTTGCCAAACTCCCTCTAACCTCTTTTTTTCCCATCACATATCAGATCGGAAAGGCATTTATTTTCAATAAAAATGACGAAAATATTCGAAAAGTGGAAAGACTGTCTAATGTGTGTTTAATAAAGTGTTTATCGGTTAAGGTTAGGGTTGGCTAGGGAGGGCTTTATTGTCCCAATAAGGTGGTATCCATTTAAAAATGTAAATAAATATAATAATTTAAACTCTATTTTATTATTTCATGCCGTTTAAAGTACAACAACACTAAGGTGCAAATAGTATCTGCAACTAATAAGTATAAATAAAATGTACACTTATCGCAAAGAAAATACTGCTATTTTTAGTGCAAATAGAATCCATTGCTAAACTTAGTTCAAATAACATCTATCGCTATGTGCACATTGTAAATGCCATCAAATAGCCTCAAAAAGTCATTTTGGTGAGTATTCTCGTAAACACAGTCGGTTTTGTCTTAAATGAATGTAAAGCGTTGAGAAAGAAAACGCATGTGCAACAGTACATTGGATCCGTGCATTCGGTCTTAAAGTGACAGCAGCATAATAATACTGATTCAGTCTGTGTCATTAATGTTAATCGAACAACAAAAGACAAAGAGAAAATCACTCAGTGCTCTTGAATTTATCTATATTTAATGTATACAGTGAAGACTATGCATCTTATTTTACATTTGATTACTTTATTCAGGCTAATCTGAATACCACTGTTGCTTTTTGAAGCTTCAAAGTTGGTCACCATCCACTTACATTATATGGACCAATAGAGCTGAAATGTATTTCTAAAATTACTTGTGTGTGCTTTCCAGAAGAAAGCCACACACATCTGGTATGGCATGAGGAGGAGTCACTGATGAAAATGTATATTTTTGTGCATTTTGGCTATTTCTTTAACAATCAGGCATTGAATATATCCTGCTAAATAATGGTTGGTGTTGTTATAGTCTTGAGTCCAACACCAGAATTGCTTCCCACACACACACTCCCAGGCAAACAAGGCTGTGTCTCACTGAGTTTCTGTTTGGGAGGGACAGACCGAGAGAGACAGATACTGTCAGCAGGTGTTAAGTGAATCTCCTCATCTCATTCACAGGTTGATGAGAGGTCCTCTCCGCTCCGCTGGCGTCGGCGAACGGCTCAAACGGTCTCAGACTGTCCATCTCAGCCAGACCCAACAGACAGAACGCCAGGGACGAGTGCAGCTTTAAATAGACCCAGATGGGCGTTCAGGGTTCAGCTTTACTGACGCATGCATGGAGCCAGGCGACGACGGCGGATGATGGTTCTGTCACACAAATTGATTTTCAGCCGTGAGGATCAGTGAGGGCCGGAGTGTGTGGAGGGTAATTCGGCTGGTTACTGCACACGGGTGAAATACGCAGCTTCACCTCGGCTCTTCAGCAGGAGAACAGCGAAGAAGTGTCATCTACTCGAAACTACAGTGAGCGGCCTCGCTGCCTAAACAGCTGCTTGTTACGGTGGCATGCTAACAGTCTGAGACACTCAGACAGCAAGTCCCCATGAAACCAACATTTTTTTTTTTTTGCCTTAAGGTTATCTATAAGCTAGTGTGCTCCAAAACAATGACAAAATTCGGATTTAGAAGATATAAGCATTCAAAACTAACAGTCTCTCACTTTCGTCAATATGGATCAATGATTTTGATTACATCACTCTGCACTTCAGCTTCTCGTCAGATTGTCCGTCCAATCAAATGCTCTCTAGAATCTGAAGCCCCGCCCCCTATATTATAAATAGACGATGAAGCTGTGGCTGAAATCGCTCACTTGTTCACACATTTACTGTTTTCTACATGATGAATGGCACATGGTGCACTATATAGGGGATAGGGAACGATTCAGACAGTGTAAATATGCTTTCTAGGGCTGTAACGATACACCAAACCCACGATTCGATTCCTATCACGATTTTTGACCCACGATTCGATTCGTATCGCGATTCTATCACGGGGGCGGGGCTTGAGGGGGCGGGGCTTGTGGTGAAAAAAAGAGATTTTGAGAGAAGAAAAAAAATACCGGTATTTTTATTAAATAACATTAGGAAAAACCTGTATAATCTAAACACCAAAGAACAATAATAACTATGCAAATTATTAAACTATTTAGGCATTTATCTTGCCTAAATGTTTACGCTCATTGCATTTTTACAATGGGGTAATATTGTTGTTAAGAATTTACACATCACAAGGAAGCTTGATTTAAATTGTTTAATTAAATTGAAAGAAGTAGCACAAACAAATACAATAGAATAAAGATACAAATAAAGACAATTAAAGAGAAAAGTTTTTGAATAGGTCTAACACTAGTATTCACATACAGAAACTGAATAAAGTAATCAAATGGAAAATAACACTGGGTAGTATTTTAGTCCTGAATAAATTAAATACATAGGCTATTAATCCTGATTCCTTTAACTTAAAGCCGTCTTTTGTTTTTTTTTACAACAAAATTAATGACAGACACATATGGCTTCCGTCACTTTAAGAGCTAGTGCACGGATCCTGTGTTCATTTACTGGCATGCGTTTTATGCCTATTAAAGACAAAACCGACTATGTTTAGAGTATAGCCTACTCACAAAGACCGAAATTGACAATTTTGCGTGTTAAAGCAATATAATCCGTGAAAAATAGTTACTGGCCAGCTGTTTTTGAGGCGGATTTTCTATGAATGTGCGCATAGAAAATAATCTCTCAGAGAGCGCGCGAGCACTGATTAGTTTAAAATTGCTTGAATGTTTAAACTGGTAAGACTTAAAAAGACTTTTACAGTCTATGGTCCCGACTCCAAAACGCGAGTGTGTATTATCGCCGCATGCAGCGCCTGCCTAGCACAACACATTATGAGAGAAGAGATAGAAGACGCGCGCGGCACCGCTGAACACTCAAGCTGTTTGTGAAATTGCGTCTGGAAGATAGTTGTTAAAAGAATGATTTGATTTTATCATCTGTGTGGATTACGATTGCGGGAATTTCCCGCATTATAAATGGGAGACCTGCGGGAATGATTAGAATTATGCCCAATACCCGCAATCCCGCGCCGAAATTCGAGCCCTGGTTCTGGACAGGAAGGATAACTCTGTTGGAAGGGGTGTGATCGCGATTCTGCCTTCTCACATCGCGATACAGGATCGTGGACCTGAGTATCGCGATTTCGATTTTATATCGCGTATCGTTACAGCCCTAATGCTTTCCATTAGGGCGAATTTACAGCGGCGAGTCGGTGCAGACCAAAAAACGTATCGGACCCATTTGAATTCTGCACAGAATGCTGTATTTTAAAGCAATATGGAGGAGATTCGGAGGAGAAACTGTTAGACAGACTCGGCATTAGAAACAGCACTGACGAGTGGAAGAGATAACACACCAACGAAAGTTTCAAAACGACATCTACACAAAGTACACTTTCAAACTACACATCCTCAGCATGATTATGTTCACTGTTTTGCTTTAGTAACAGTTTCACATTAAATCTAAAAGGGGAATCTATTAGACTTTGGCTGTCATAAGACGTCAAATGCGGCTTTATCAAGCTCAACAGCTGTGGCCGAGCTGTGATATAAACTAAACGCCATTGGCTGTTTTAAAAAGGGGAGGAGCTGCTCGATGTGATCAAAAATACAGTAAAAATGGTAATATTGTGAAATATTATGACAATTTAAAATAGCTGTTGTGATGTTTTAAAAAGTAATGTATTCCTGTGATCAAAGCTGTATTTTCAGCATCATTACTCCAGTCTTCAGTGTCACATGATCCTCCAGAAATCACTCTAATATGATGATTTGATGATCAAGAAACATTTCTGATTATTATGAAAACAGTTGTGCTGCTTCATATTTGTGTGGAAACGAATATATTTTTACCAGATTTTCAGTAGTGTAAATGTAGTGTAAATGTGCAAAGCACTGAAAACAACTAAGAAATAACAGCTTAGTTTCATTCTGCAGAAAGCAGGCGCTCATACGGCAGCAGGCACGCGTTTACAGTAAAGGATGCGAGATGTGTTTTATTCACAGCGGTGAGCTGCTTACAGGATTAGCTGCTGCTCTCTCATCTCAGCGCGCGCGCACACACACACACTTCTCTGAAGTCCAGGGAGCGTGTCTCACACACTGAGATGAATAAACATGAAGTCTACTCGACTCATTATATTCACAAAACAGTCTGAAGAGTTACAGAAATAAGCTTTTCTACAAAAACACTTCGTAGATAAAATACTTTTCTTTTCTTACGACCTCTCTCTGTCGCTCTTTACGCAGGTCCGACATTTGAGACATCGTCATCTCCACTTGACATGCCTTTAAAATCTCAGCTCATACTAACCAACACACACACACTCGAGTTTCAAACACGTTTCATCCCTTTGATGTCTCCAATTAATGTTTGACTGTACGAGTCGGCGTAAGTATTGGTGTGTGTTAGAGAAAGTTTGTTTCAGTGGAGAAGAGTCAGTGTTTCACTCATGTGAGCCGCAGGAACTATGACTTATATAAGACCGATCCAAATGAGAACAGACAGCCTTTCGGGGAAGTTAAGAAAGAATGACAGAAACATTATTATTATAAAATAATATTCAAAAAATGTGAATATGGATAAAAATAATGGTAATAATAAAAACAACAATAATAGTTATGGTTATATGCGCGCGCACACACACACACACACACACACTAACAGCTATTAAATACTATTCAAATAACAATAAAACCCTTTCACACATCTCTCTTCTAACAACACAATATTAATAATAATAAAAATCCATGATTTTTTATATTTCCTTTGTATTTATTAGTTCAGTAAGGTGCCATGCAATGAGCATAATAATGTTCTGGTGGGTAGGTTAACATAAACAAACAAACAAACAAACAAACAAACAATAGTGTGCATAGAAAGGACCAAAAACAAACAGAAAGGGATCTGAAACCACATTTGAGACCAGGAACAGTGTGAATGCTTAGAGAACTGGGTTCTTTTTCACTTTTTGACCACTTAAAGATGTTTGATTAATGATAGCCCAATGGTGAAAACACCTTGCCACACAAAAAAACCCACTTACTTTGTCGCAATTCCTTTCACTTTAAAGTTATTACACAGACAAATCAGTTGGTGCAGATTGCCCTGCGCGCCGAGCTGTGTCTTCAGAGGGGTCAGGGCATTCCCTCACAGCCACGATACAGAGAGTCAGCGGCTTTTAATTAGAAAGGCCAGTACGCTTTGCTAATTCACCCGGCCTCACGGCAGGAAGATCAATGAGCCGCGAGGACACACTGTACAGAGAAGCAAACGTTTGTTCTGGAGAGCAGCGCTCTAGATGTGAGAGCACAGAGAGTCGCACACAAGGGTTTTGTGGAAATGTAAGAAAGATTCCCTCAGGAAATGAAACGATGAAGGGGAAAATAGGATCTCTGGTGTATTCATGAATGCACAGCCATATGGGTGCTGTCAGAGCCATACGCGCAAAGGAAGTTCAGCTACCGGCCATTCCTCACAACACACCTGTCGCCCAGCGCACACACACAAAAACACACACACACACACACACACTGCTGTGTTCTACTTTAACTTTCACAGGCCCCTTTCATCTCCTTTTCTACACTACAAAACTCCAGGGATCTGGACGACACAATTCGGCAACTCAGTTTAGTGACTGCAGTAACCATGCATTTTAATGGACACTACATATACCATGGAGGATTTTCATAAAGGGTATTATTCTTTCTCTCGGTTACTATTATTTTTTCACATGTCATTCATCCTCCTCTATTACTGGATGATTTCCAAGCATTGTCAGGATGCTGTATGCCACAATCTCTCTCTCTCTCTCTCTCTCTCTCTCTCTCTATCATTGTCTCTCGAGGCTTGATGGACACTTGAAGGGACAATGTATTCAGGCAAAATATCTGTATCTGAGGGAATTGCCTGTCGTCTGCAGAGACGTTGCGAAATCACGCATGCATTTACTGAACAAATCCAGCTTGCCATGGTGGCTTGAGTTTGACTGTTTTTACATGACCGTTATAGTGAAGAACCAGACGCTGGGGTCCTAGATCAGTGAGATACATGCATAATGTCAGGATTTAGGATATTTATTTATCATGTAAGATTTAAAAATAATAATAATAATAATATTTGTATTCATCACGGATGCATTAAATTGATCAAAAGGGCTAGTAAAGACTTAAATTGTTACAAAAGATTTCGAATTCAAATAAATTGTTCTTTTGATTCACTTTCTATTCATAAATATTATAATAAAATATATCATAACACTAATAGCAGCACAGTTTAATGGTTTCCAACTTTGATAATAATCAGAAATGTTTCTTGAGCATCAAATCATCATATTAGAGTGATTTCCGAAGGATCATGTGACTCTGAAGACTGGAGAAATGATGCTGAAAATTTAGATTTGATCACAGGAATAAATCACATTTTACAATCTATTACAACAGAAAAAAATTTGCTTTCATTTTAATGATATTTCACTAAATGACTGTTTCTTACTGACCCCAAACTTTTGAATGGCAGTGCATGTGAAAATACACAATAATCTACTTCTGAAAGTTATGTGGAACTGAATAGAGAAGCACACGAGCCGGACATCAGTTCGCCGGGGCGTTTCTAAGTTCAGAAAGCGGATTTCACACCAAACGTGAAAAAACGCTGCCATCAAATAGAGTCGGTTCTGCTTCAACAGCTGCAAAGTGAAAGCGCCCTTAAAGAGATCAGTCCACGTGGAAACAGAAGTGTGAGTATGTCAGACACAGCACTTACTTGATGTAGTAGGGCACTTTATTCTGGGACACCGCTCTCTGCCAGGGCGTCTGCACTGAAGCTGCGGACACATAATAAAAGATTAGATGGGGTCTGCTCATGATGGTGTTGGGAAATGAAGCATTAATTAAGAACATCTCTCTCATATCAGAAGACTTGCACTCTTTTAATTTCTCCCGACACTGAACCCTCGTTCCAGAGGTACACACTTGATGATATATGTTACACATCTGCTCTCTCAGCAGAATTTAGTGTACGCAACACTGCTTTTGAAGCTAATGGCATGGGAAACGGGATGATACAACTTCAAAGACCAAACTCTAAAAGTTTGAATCGCGTCAGCATTACCCAATGCACTGAACTCTATGGATCGAAGCGTCAAGCTGCGGAGTGACTCCCAGCGCAGTCATGGGATGGATGGGAACGGACAAGATGGGACAGAAAAGGATAATGGCGGGTGTTGAACGATGGCAAGGTTAAAAAAAAAAAATATATGTGTGTGTGTGTTCATGACTGCTCTTGAGAGTCCACTAAAAAAGCAAATAGTAGACGATAAACCTCTGAATTATTAAACACAAAAGCTTCGCCACAGCTTAGTGTGTGTGTGTGTGTGTGTGTGGACTGTGATGTCTGATTTTCCACAGTATCTGACACTGGCTGCTTAATTTTACATGGCTGACAGTTATTATTTGTGCGCGAGTGTAAACTTGTGTCAATTAGAATCAAATGAATTTGAAGTAGAATTTGAATTGAATTTGAATCCCCTCAATAAGAGTGGCAAATGTCTGCGACAACGACACTGATTACATTAACAGTCTACACAATCAATTACATTGTACATTTTGTATGGACAATGAATATAAGAAAAAATGTAGAGTAACAACTGAAAAAACCCCCGCTAAAACACAATAATAAAAAAGACACTGGTTTCCATTCGGACCGAGTAACATCGGACCATTCTTCAACAAGCCGCATGATTTTATAATTTATGTCAAAAGGTGTGAAATGAGTTTTAAAACCTTTGTTTAGGGGTTTGATAATATTACTAACAGTAAGTATAAGCAACATCTTCTGAAAAGACCAACAAAAAGACCAGCACTAAACTAGAACTAACCATTGTAAATCCATGCTGGTCTTTTTAAAGGGATAGTTATATTTATGTATTAATACAAGAACCAGTAACTTTTTAGGCAGGGTTGAAGAATAGCAACATAACGTTGACATGATTATGTAAATGTATTCATTTGTTTTTACTGTTTAAATGTGGGTTAGTGACTCACTGGATAAAAAGTGTTGAGAGGAAGGTCCAAAATCCCTGTGTGCTTCCCGTAAGAGCTTCAACCTGTCCTCTACAGACGCCTGGGGAGAGACAGAGAGAAAAAGATAAGTTGGATAAGTATCACAAACATGCTGAAAAAATGCATCCGCACACTCACAGCAGGGTAAAAAACTCAGCATTTGAAAGACAGTAATGAACAGACCCACTCAGACTTTCTGCAGTCTCAGTGAGTGTTCGAAAGAGATCCTGTGGAAAACAGATATGGTCTCATCACAGCTCAAACAAACACACACACCAATTACTCTATTGAGAAGAGTATACACTCTCATACACATAGACTGGGCTAATTACACAAATCACCTTTAGAGAAGGAACGATTCATTAGAAGGAATAGAAAAAAGAAAGAAAAAGGGAAAATAAATGGAAGAAAACATACAGTGAATGAGAGAAAAAAAAAAGAAAAAAAAAAGTAGTATGCAGAGGACCTGCATGACAGGAACCGGATGGGAAAGGAAAGGAAAGGAAAGGAAAGGAAAGGAAAGGAAAGGAAAGGAAAGGAAAGGAAAGGAAAGGAAAGGAAAGGAAAGAAAAAGGAAAGGAAAAGAAAGGAAAGGAAAGGAAATGAAATGAAAGAAAAAAGAGAAAAAAAGAAGTATGCAGAGGGGACATGACAGGAACCGGATGGGAAAGGAAAGGAAAGGAAAGGAAAGGAAAGGAAAGGAAAGGAAAGGAAAGGAAAGGAAAGAAAAAGGAAAGGAAAAGAAAGGAAAGGAAATGAAATGAAAGAAAAAAGAGAAAAAAAGAAGTATGCAGGGGGGACATGACAGGAACAGGATGGGAAAGGAAAGGAAAGGAAAGGAAAGGAAAGGAAAGGAAAGGAAAGGAGAGGAAAGGAAATGAAATGAAAGAAAAAAGAGAGAAAAAGAAATATGCAGAGGACCTGCATGACAGGAACAGGATGGGAAAGGAAAGGAAAGGAAAGGAAAGGAAAGGAAAGGAAAGGAAAGGAAAGGAAAGGAAAGGAAAGGAAAGGAAAGGAAAGGAAAGGAAAGGAAATGAAAGGAAAGGAAAGGAAAGGAAAGGAAAGGAAAGGAAAGAAAAAGGAAAGGAAAAGAAAGGAAAGGAAAGGAAATGAAATGAAAGAAAAAAGAGAAAAAAAGAAGTATGCAGAGGGGACATGACAGGAACAGGATGGGAAAGGAAAGGAAAGGAAAGGAAAGGAAAGGAAAGGAAAGGAAAGGAAAGGAAAGGAAAGGAAAGGAAAGGAAATGAAAGGAAATGAAATGAAATGAAATGAAATGAAAGAATGAAGGATAGGACTATGTAGAGTACTTGCATGAAGGATGAGAAAGAGGAAAGTAAGAGAAAAGTAAATGAAGAGGAAAGGAAATAGTAAACAGGAAAATGATAGGAGCATGAAGAGGACTTGCATGCAAAGGTACAGGAAGAGGAAGGATGAAGAAAGGAAAGAATAGAAAAGGCAAGAAAAAGAAAAGAAAAGAAATGGAAGAAAACAGACAGGAAATGAAAAAAAAAAACGGAAGTAAAAGGAAAGAAAGGGGAGTATGCAGAGGACCTGCATGAAAGGAACAGGACGAGACAGGAAAGGAAACAAGAAAAGAGTATGCCGGGGAAAAGGCAGGAATTAGGATTAGGCAGGAAAGGGAAATTAAAAGGACGAGTAAAAGACCTGTGAAGGAAAGAGTGTAAGGAGTGGGCAGAGGACCTGCAGTAGTTTCCAGCGCATGTTGAGGTTGTCTAACTGGCGGCTGGTGGTGGAGGACAGCTGGACGTCCAGTGGGGTCAGCTGACCTGCCAGATCATTCACAGCTCGAACGTCCTGCTTCAGAGGAGCAGTCTCCTCACGGAACGCCTGGAACACACACATTACTATAATCACATCACCAGCTTTATCTCTGCATATCGCACAAACACACATTTAAATAAATCACCAGCCGGAGCCTTTGGAAATGACTCACACCATGTGTGAGAGGTGCAACAGCGTCATTTTATGATAAAACTACAAAAAAAATATTCTTTCATGGGATATGTTAAGATGGAGATGTTAAACTGGATGTTCACATGGCTCTTTTCCACACAATGGAAGTGAAAAAGACTAAAGGCTGTCAAGCTCCAGAAAGGAGTCTGACAACCCCCAGTTCACGGTATTGTTAGTGTAGAGAAGCATCCAGATCAACATCATCTGTTATGCTCCAAAGAAGAAAGAAAGACATACACGTTTGGAATGAAATGAGACGGATGACAGAATTGTACCAATTATTCCTTTAATATGCCATGATGACTTGGCTGAACTTTTTCTGATATCATCCCTAGCGATTAAGGAGCTCGGCCAGGACTCATCGTCCACCGGTTACAGGCCACAGTCGGGAATAAGCACAGTGATGAGCTCACCGTTGTCCTTTCGATGTGATCCTGTAGGGAATCTATGAGAAGGTCTCCCACGGGTTGCCATCCTGCCTTGAGCTCCTCGGCCTGGGCTAGACGCAGGTCCAGTTGGTCCATGGAGCTCTGGAGGTCCTGGAGTTTATCTAGCGCTCTCTCCACCTGCTCTTGCCAGGTGCCCGCGTGTCCCATCAGCCTGTCCCAGCGCTCCCCCACCTCTGCGGTCTGCTTACGGATGGCCTTCGCCACCTGCTGGGCCTTCTCCTCCGGGGTCGGCTCTGAGGAAAACCACGGACACAAACCCCATTCAAGTTACGTCTTCACTTCAGTTGACCTCATTTTAGACAAGTTCTCTGAAAGGATCTAAAAAGGTACATTTGGATTTTACAGTGCTAAACACTGAAACGCTAAAGCATATACAGATGCTCTGTCTCAAACTCTTCTAAACTACAGAGGAGCCTAAAAGGCCCATTCACACAAAGATGACTATATAAATAACTAGCAGTAATTATTTTAAATTGCCCCATTATGCTTTTTTCAAATATTACCTTTCATGCAGTGTGGAATATAGCTAAATGGTCTGCAAAGTTGTAAAGTCAAAAGTGCATGATAAATAAAGTTATTGTCTCCCAAAAGGAAGAATCGAGTATACGAGTCATCAGGAATTCCAGTCTCAGTTCTGTGAACTGTGAGCAATGCGGAAATACATTTGCATAATGGTTTTCATTGGCTGCCCACGAACAAAGTCTATTTTGACCCGCCCTCAAAAACTGTAGCTGGTTTGTGTTGTGTACATGTTGCAAATTAGTGCTAAATTCAGTGCTATTATTGCAGATTATCTGCTGTTCTTACTACTTTGAGGAAAGATAATAGATGGAGCTAGATTTGTTTTGCCAACTTTAATGTTATATCAGTCATTCATGTTAGTGCTGGGCGAACATATGCACTGCTATAGACACAGTTCCCGCATGTGCACCACAATACATTACAAATATACACATTGGTTTGTTGATGGACGTACACTTGTTAATGCTGATGGTGAGGAATTACATTTACAACATCTCACAATGTACCTCGAACTGAGTAGTGAATCACTGAGAAACATCCTGCTCGAGTCGTCCTTGTGATGGAGGTCCGGGTTGAATGACTAGTTCTTCCAATGTTTTATCGGACTCGCGCTCGGATTGATATGATAAAATCGACGCCATTGTTGATGTCTTTACAGTGTGTACAATCGCTGAAGACTGAGGAAGCCTCCGGAGCTGAAGTTTAGTTATGGTATTTGTTGTTTAGCTTTCCTCATGCTGTACGCTGTAGACTAATCAGAGTGGTGTAGACCAATCACAACAGACTGGGCCATCTGACCAATCAGAGCAGAGTAGACCAATCACAACAGACTGAGTCATCTGACCAATCAGAGCAGAATAGACCAATCACAACAGACTGGACCATCTGACCAATCAGAGCAGAGTAGACCAATCACAACAGACTGGACCATCTGACCAATCAGAGCAGAGTAGACCAATCACAACAGACTGGGCCATCTGACCAATCAGAGCAGAGTAGACCAATCACAACAGACTGGACCATCTGACCAATCAGAGCAGAGTAGACCAATCACAACAGACTGGACCATCTGACCAATCAGAGCAGAGTAGACCAATCACAACAGACTGGGCCATCTGACCAATCAGAGCAGAGTAGACCATTCACAACAGACTGAGCCATCTGACCAATCAGAGCAGACTAGACCAATCACAACAGACTGGACCATCTGACCAATCAGAGCAGAGTAGACCAATCACAACAGACTGAGCCATCTGACCAATCAGATCAGAGTAGACCAATCACAGCAGACTGAGCCATCTGACCAATCAGATCAGAGTAGACCAATCACAACAGACTGGGCCATCTGACCAATCAGAGCAGAATAGACCAATCACAACAGACTGGGCCATCTGACCAATCAGAGCAGAGTAGACCAATCACAACAGACTGGACCATCTGACCAAGCAGAGCAGAGTAGACCAATCACAACAGACTGGACCATCTGACCAATCAGAGCAGAATAGACCAATCACAACAGACTGGGCCATCTGACCAATCAGAGCAGAGTAGACCAATCACTACAGACTGGGCCATCTGACCAACCAGAGCAGAGTAGACCAATCACAACAGACTGGGCCATCTGACCAAGCAGAGCAGAGTAGACCAATCACAACAGACTAAGCCATCTGACCAAGCAGAGCAGAGTAGACCAATCACAACAGACTAAGCCATCTGACCAAGCAGAGCAGAGTAGACCAATCACAACAGACTGGGCAGTCTGACCAATCAGAAATAAAAATTATAGGGCTGTCAGTTAAACGCGTTATTAACGGCGTTAACGCAAACCCATTTTAACGGCGTCAATTTTTTTATCGTGCGATTAACGGTCTTTTTGGCCTAGCAAACTTTGTAGTTTTTTTCACATGCTGTTACAACAGGACGCGGCGCTGCGCTATGAAACCCATTCATTTCAATGGCTTGCGCCGCGCGAGGATGTTTTGTTGCTTCGTCGACCAAAGCGCAAGCGTATGGAGGACCAGCTCTGCCATATTTAAAAATAAATACAGAAATAAATAAATGCTCAATAAATAAATAAGCATACAATTAATTGCCCCAAAAAATACAATAAACAAATAAATGTAGGTAGAAATTAAATTATACAGTGATACATAAATGTATATATATCTTAATTAGGTTCTTAATTTATTCACCTTTGTAATAATTACCTTATTTATTTATGTGTATGTTATAATATGTTTGTCTGTTTTATTCTTCCTTTGTATTTTTTTACCCTATTTATTTCTTCAATGCTATTTATTTCTGCCTGTCGTTTTTACATTTCTGTATGCATTTCTGCCTCATTATGCAAATGAGGAGGGGCTGTCTTAGGGGGTCAACTTCTGCCCATTGGTTGGTTAGCATTTTACTGCGTCGGTCGAATCTACATGGCTTTTCCCCGCCATAAAGCATTGTTTAGTAATGTCGCTGTAAGTTTGAGATCTGAAATGTTTTTCTGTGGTCCTTTGAACATTCTTTTTAACTTTTACTTTACTTTTACATAAACAGCTTCCAGTTCGAGTATGAGTGGTGTGCAACCCGAGGAAACATTTCAGATCTCAAACTTACAGCGTTCTAATTCTTCCAGTCTATTACCAGCTTCCCTTAAGAGGTCGGACACTGAACGTCTGCCTGCTGAGTTTGACATTACTAAACAATGCTTTATGGCGGGGAAAAGCCATGTAGATTCGACCGACGCAGTAAAATGCTAACCAACCAATGGGCAGAAGTTGACCCCCTAAGACAGCCCCTCCTCATTTGCATAATGAGGCAGAAATGCATACAGAAATGTAAAAACAACAGGCAGAAATAAATAGCATTGAAGAAATAAATAGGGTAAAAAAATACAAAGGAAGAATAAAACAGACACAAATATTATAACATGCACATAAATAAATACTTAAAAAAATTAGTAATTAATAAATAAAGTTGAAGATTATAACGGACAATAAATAAATAAGGCAATTATTACAAAGATGAATAAATAAAGAAGCTAATTAAAAGAGATATATACATTTATGTCTCACTGTATAATTTATTTTCTACCTACATTTATTTGTTTATTGTATTTTTTGGTGCAATTAATTGTATGCTTATTTATTTATTGAGCATTTATTTATTTCTGTATTTATTTTTAAATATGGCAGAGCTGGTCCTCCATACAAGCGGATCTAGCTAGACCGGAAACAAAACAACAGGCGCGCCGCACACACTTGTTTGGGCTTGCGAGCCGGCCAAATAGTTGGTTAACGTTACGCTTTGAGTGGATGTCGAGCGCGAGACGCTGAAATGGACGCCAATGAGATTCTGAATGGAAAGTTTACTTTTAAAAAGTTGCCAAATGGTTCCATTGACAAGACCAAAGTGATCTGTGTGTTTTGTCGTTGTGAACTGAGCTATCATCATCGCAGCACGTCCAGTCTGAAATACCACTTAATGATGGCCAAGCACACACACACACACACACACACACACACACACACACACAGCTGATGCGAATTCTCCGCCCCCTCGTCAATATCAGGACCTCGTCAGTATCTTTCACCCTTTTATTAATGGACAGTGTTACATTGAGAGATTATTTGCTCCAAGTGAGAATGTTAGTGTGAAATTGAACAGTATATGTCAATGTTGTTTTCAATAAAAAACATTTGCACAAAGCAGGCCGATCCACTTTTCCATGTTGATAAGAGCATTAAAATGAGAAAAAAATAATGGGACAAAAAGAAAATCAAGAGGCATTTAGAATAGATAAAAATAATTGCGATTAATCCCGAGTTAACAATGACATAAATGCGATTAATCGCGATTAAATATTTTAATGGTTTGACAGCCCTAAAAAATTAGGAACCTTTAAAATAGCATAATAGGGGCACTTTAACATCCACATCAATGGACGATAAGGTTCTGGTTTATGTTCTGTAACAAGACTTCACTATTCTCATTGAATTAGAGCGATTATTAAAACTTCTCATTGTAGTTTTCATCCATATAAAACTACTGCCATTTTCACGCCTGACTAAATTTTTTCACTTTTTTTTTTTTTTTTTTTTTTTTTTTTTCAGAAGATGGTGTGTTTTCTTAGCCTGGGAACATTTTTTAGATTTGCTCTGAAAGTTAGTCTGGCAAAGAGCTCATTCAAGCCCATTTCCAATCCGTCGAAATCGAGGCACCAATCAGAAACGTTGGGGCGGGCTTTACACGATGACGACAGCGCTGGGATTTTGAAGCAGATTTTGTAGCCTACATTACAAAGATGGATGCCGTCGAACATCACTCGTTCGAATCAGCTATCGCGTCTGTTTTAAGCAATTTGTTTCCTTTTTGTTAAAAACCAAGCAAAGAACAGAGATGTTTCTCCGCCGCTCTGCATCCGTCATCTCCTTCATTGCTCTGATTGGTTTTAGGTCTATCCGCGAAGTCCAATGGTGACGGCCCTCTGGAAACAATTTGTCTATGACGCTTTGCCAGACCATAACTCTGGCCTGGTCTGGTTTTAACCAGGCTAGTGTTTTCTACCTTAGTTTGGTTAATTTAGGCATATACAAACATGGACACTCAGATCTGCAAAATAATCGGTCCGAGATCACCTGCACTAGTTAGTCTTGAACCGATTGAAAACTAACTCTAGAGTGGTGTGGTCGTGGTGAGAAAGTAATTTGAACCAACTGACCCCTAAACTAAGCTGCATCACAATTCATAATGGAAGATGCATTAGGTAAAAAGCAGCAGTATCTGATTCTGTGGGTGAGCACATTAGTAATCGTTTATCACATTACTTATTGAAAACCAAAGCGCTCCTCTTCATCTTGAAGTGTGCTATTGCTCTTCTCAGAAACAGGTGAACTGCAAGAATGCTCTCCTGACGAAGCATTAATTCCAGATCGAACTGATAAATTACATGTATAGAGCAGGAATCAAGGTGTGTGTGTGTATGTGTGTGTGTGTGTGTGTGTGTGTGTGTGTGTGTGTGTGTGTGTAACAAAAGCTAGTCTGCATCTTGATGAGAAGAATCCCAGAATATAAACGGATGCACCAATGAGAAGACAGTTTTACTCACATGACTTGATCAAAATCAAATCATGACTTGAATCCAATCAAAATGATAACCTTAGGTACTGATTATTTATAGCTTAGTATAATGTTTTATTTTCCAATATCATTGTGCGTTAAACAGCCATAACAAAAAGTGACAATAATTTACCTTAGATCTTGGAAATAAAGCACTATGTGAACAAGTGTGTTCCAGGGAAAATAATGATTTGGTATTGATTTAAATATTGATGTTTTAAAACACAGTCGTCATCATGTTTTACCGCAGGACAGCAATTGCGAGTGCATTTTCAGTCATCTTTGCAGCAATGCAATATGGAGACTGTACATAGGAACATTTATCTTTAGCAACACTATGAAAGTATATAGCAGGCACAACAATGCCGGAATAAAGATAGATATCTATGAGAACAATATGCGTCACAAAACCTCAGTTTTCACAGTCCACACTACAAAGCAAAACAACGTTTTCAAAGTCATCCACTTGGGAGAGCGTTTTTGAAAAAGCGCCGTCTTGGTTGTTAAAAATACTCAATGTGGAGGAAGGCCAAAACGGACAGAAAAAGATGCGTTTTCAAAGGAATGGACAAGGCCTTCGAAGGCAGTATCATTTTACCACATACTGTCTGGTACCGTCTCTAAGTTTGGGATAAGCGCAGAGTTGGACAGTAACAAAGTATATTTACTTGAGTACTGTACTTAAGTACACACTTTTTGAGTATCTGTACTTTACTTGAGTGTTATTTTTTCTGGAAACTTTTTACTTTAACTTCATTACATTTGCAAGACAAATATCGTACTTTTTACTCCACAACATTTCTGTCAAGGTCCTTGAGTAGAAAGTAGTAACGTCAGTCAGGGGATGATTTTGGTTTGGAAATGAAAGTCAGATTGACGTCAGAACCCGACGTCGGATTTTGGTAGGAAATGAAAGGTTGACGTCAAAGCCAAAAATCTTTAAATAGGGCGCTATTTGAGGGAACAGCCATTTGGGTGTCTGAAACCATTGTGGACGTTATTGAGTGCACTTATTCAATCTCACATTCAATCCCACTATATTGGAACTGTGTTCTAGAAATAAATTTGATATTGATATGAGGGTAGGCAGGCATAGATTCAGAGGCATAAGGTACTGTAAGTACTACATACAACAATAATAAAACAATGCATTGATGTTTACTTTTGATACTCAAGTACTTTTAAAAATGAGTACTTCTGTACTTTTACTTAAGTAAAAATCGGTCTTTATAACTTTTACTTGTAACGGAGTAATATTTGACCAGTAGTATATGTACTTTCACTCAAGTAAGGAAGTTACGTACTTTGTCCACCTCTGCGGATATGATCCCTAAAATGTTGCCAATGGGAAGCTTACTAGGTTTTTGAATAGTGTAATATAAACGGTCTGTTGTGAGCACCTCACATTTATCAATATGACCACAGCTTTTTAACTTTTCCACATTGCTTAGTGAGGGGTCAGTTAATAAAGTGTTTACTAATGAGTCCACTCAACTAATGAGCTAAAGAGAGGGAGGTTTACAGACGACAGGAGGCAGATGTTTGGGCTTTTTAGAGAGAGCCGAGGGCATGTCTACAGCATTAACATCTGCTCTTTCATTCAGCTTCCAGGCTCTTTTGAGGACGTGAGAAGACACTTTAGCACAAACGGCAGGGCTGATTTCTCCATTCCACAAATGCTCACCTCTTTCTTTCATCTTTATATTTCTGATTCAGCCAAGCGAGAACCAATTTACAATTCAAATGTGCTCAAGCGTTTCTGGAAAGATTTGAAATTCAATTAAGATCCAGGGGTTGAATGGAAATGAAAGTGACGGTTTCGCAGCGGCTTGTTTATGCTCATTTGATGACGAGCTGCGGAACAGATTGCTTTACATTTGAAAACATACAGTTCGATTTGGAAAACATGCCTTTGCGTGAACATTCGTTGTGTATGATTTTATCTCTGTAAGCTGCTCTTGCTGTGTGTTTGTGCAGGATAGCTGTTCAGATAGCAGAGCGCTGCGCTTTAATCGCAGGGATAAAGGAAGATGGAGATCGCTCAAGGGCTCGGAATGGGAGATCGCTTGAGGTGTTCGGAGGGAGGCATGCGGAGAGAAATCAGAAAACACTGCCCTTCTCCGCCCAGCTGACATCAATAGGAGTAAATGTGAATGTGAAATGTGTGGTAGAAATATTAAATAAGCGGCACGCTGAATCTGCGCCCTCAAAATTACAGAAAAAGACTTCCATAAATGTCAAAACTTTCATTTACAAAGTTCTACACAGCCATGGTTATTTTAGGGCTGTGAAACAAATGTATAAAAAAATGCATATAGATAAATATTAATATAAAATAATGTGAATGTAAAAAATATTAATAATATTAACTCAATAGAACAACAATTACTAAATACTATAACTAATCTTGATTAATCGCGAAGGAAGAGGCGGAAACATTAATGTACGCTCAAGAAGAGAAATCTTTTTTTGAATTAATTATATTTTAAAAATTGCATCATTTATTTTTTGCCTAGTTTGATAATACTTCCAGTCAAACACACACACAATTGCCAATACATACACGCCACGCTGCTGTACATTGAGTAAGAACCTGTCAGCCTGCGCCATCTAGAGTTTCATGACTTTATATTTTTCTGCTCTTTATATATCTAACCATTGTAAATCCATGGAACTCTAACCTCGACTGGAAACTGAATAACTTACTTTATCCCGTGAAAAACAAAAGATGATATTCTGAAGAATGTTTCAACTGTTTTTGTCCATAAAATGAAAGTAAATGGACCCCACGCATGTGCTAGTTGACAGTCGACTGGAGCCTTTGCGGTGTTTTCGAGTGCAGCTTTTGGGTCGAGAAGCAGCCGATAAGAGCTGACAACAAGGCTTTCGTCATCACTAGTTCTTTGAAGTTGGCTTAGTGTGACTTTGGCTTTGAGATGTCCTTCATGTCTGTAGCACAAACATTTGAGGACGAGTTATGCAGCGAAGTTTAAAATGTAGGCTTAAGTGAAAGTGACATATAAAGGCCAAGGATGGTAACCCAAACTCGGAATTTGTCCTCTGCATTTAACCCATCCAAGTTAGTGCACACACATTAGGAGCAGAGTAGTGAACACACACACACACACTGTGATACACACCCGGAGCAGTGGGCAGCCATTACGCTGCGGCGCCCAGGGGGTGATTGGGGGTTGGGAGCCTTCCTTAAGGGAACCTCAGTCATTTACTGCCGGTACTGGAGTCAAACCAGCAAGCTTTGGGTTACCAGTCAGACTTGCTAACCATTAGCCCACGACAGCCCTAATGGTTTGTTCAAATCCCTAACTCTCAGAATGTGCAGCAGTAATAGTTCTGCTTGCCTTCGCAAAAAACTTTCTGCACTGGATGACTTTGGCGTTTTCTGAAAGACAAGAAACATTGAGCTTCAGGAAAGTTGAAAAGTGGAGAGAGCCTGCAGTCTCTGATCTGCCAATTAACCCGCTTTCAGTGCGGGCATTCGCACACTCCTCCTAAACGCTTGCTGGAATCCGTGCGCATGCGTACGTGCTCTCACACACTCACTCTGCAGCTCTTCTTCTATCTGATGACTTCTATCTGATGTTTGTCCTAAATTAGCTTTTCAAGCGGGTCCCAGAGGAAGTGTCCAGAGAGCTGGGGAACTTCCCAGACATCAGATACCGCAGTTGAGAGCGTGTTGACAGGAGGTGTCCGACTTATCAGAGAGTCACTTACATCAAAGAGCATCCCTTAGAGAGTGTCAAAATAAACTCCGCTGGTCTATGTGTGTGTGTGTGTGTGTGTGATGTTCTCATACTGGTCTAAGTTTCTCAAGTCGTCCTTTTGCAGAGGTATTTTTAAGGACAATCATTTATTGTAAAAATTACTCTCTCCTTGCCTCATAGAGCACATGGATCAAAACTCACGTTATTCATGGTATAAATCAAGACTTGTGCATTTTATCCCTTTTCTCTTTCTTTTCTCTCTATCATTACACATCTGGGAGGATGGCAGGACAAAAGAAATAATGGGCTCTCACCAGTTTTGGGTTGCAGGTTCTTGCGTGGCTCTTCGGGTCCTTCGATTGGCTGTTCGGCCAGAAACATGTGTGCCTGATCCAATGAGCTGAGTACTAAATGCTCACGCTCCATAAGCTCCGCCCTCAGAGCCTGAAAACACAAACCAGAAACATCACATTACAACCCGTCAATCAATACTGGCATTAATGGAGCTTAATCATGGAAAACAGCAGGACAGGAATAATAAAAAATCCAGTGGGAAAAACAATTAGCATTAGGAAAACAATCGACCAATCATCAAAGAGATAGAAAGACAGATGGATGGATGAATTACAAAGAGAAACAGATCAGTAAAAATAGGCAACAGCATGAAGAAACTGATTTTCCACAACAAACCACATCTCAACTACAGATGAATCAAAGTTCCCTGAACTAGTTGAGGAGGACATTCTTAGACGGACAGACAGACAGCAGGTGAATGTGTGTGTGTTGTGTCCGACCTCAGCGTGTTTCCCTACTGTCCACCACAGTGACCCTCAGTAATGTGTGTGTGTGTGTGTGTGTGTGTGTGTGTGTGTGTGTGTGTGTGTGTGTGTGTGTGTGTGTAAAAACACTGTGGTATCAAATGTTCACAAGTTCTAATTTGTTACACTGTTTATTTAAATGTAAGTTATATTATAATATTTTATTATTATTATACTATATAATAATTAGCATTATTCTGGCAATATTTACAGACATGCCAATAAAGCAATTTTGAATTTGATTGTAGATAGATTACACAGACAGACAGAGAACTAGAACGACAGACAGATACGTACAGTAAATAGATAAAAAGAGACAGATATATTAATGATCAGTGAAGATTATGCCAGACTACTTTTGGTTTCCTCTTCATGAACTCCATTCTTTTAATCAGGCTTTTACCTCTATTATGTCTGTCGTAGTCTGTCATTATTTGATGTTATATCATTTCTTATGCAAGCAAGCGCTCCATCCAAAGAGACAGAGGGAAAGAAAAAGTGTGTGTTTGTGTGTGAGATCAGTGAAAGCAAGATGAAAAAACAAGTGTGTGTTTGTGTGTGAGATCAGTGAAAGCAAGATGAAAAAACAAAGAGATCAAGAAAAGGTGAGAATGAGGGCAGAGAAAGATTGATAGGGTGCACGTATAAAAACGGACACTGAAGTGCAATTGCAAGCACAATCTCGGAGGTCAAACCAGGCATTTCCGCAGGGGCGCACGCAAATTAGCCAAACTAATAGCCGTTCCCTAACTCAGACACAACTAATTCCTGCCTTCGGGCAGCTTCACGACTTCTGTACACACACACACACACACACACACAAACACACACACACACACACACACACTTAAATGAATAGCCAAATCTCAGCGGAGAGGGAAACTGGATTACCATTCCTCTGATAGCTGGGCCCCTAAGGCTCGACTGGAGAGCAGGGTCACGGCACCATTGCACACTTCTGAAACGGTCGTTAAACAGAGCCGGAGGAAGTGATAAGCCTTTTAATTACATCCTGCTACAGTAAACCTAGCGAACGTCATTAGAGGCCCGGATGAGGAGAGAGAGGAAGAGGAGCGGACCATTGAACAGCATTACTGAGACGTTCAGGGCCCATATTAAAGAACAATAAAGATTAGAGTAAGATGGACAAAGAGGCTCATATGAGGTCAAAGAAGAACATCACATTGTGCAGCTTGATAACTGGATAAACTGTGTTTCCCTATTAGTCAACAGACTACTTAGATAAGGGAGTAAACTACTGAATATCACCTATATTGTTTTCTCAGTGTTTCAGCTATGGCAGCATTAAACAGAAACTATTACACACTGTTGTTGCACATCAACTGAACTCACTATTGTTGTGTCAAGCTGTGATTGGCCTTGCAACCGTAAAAATTGCAACACTCCTTAAGTTTATCATGCTTTTCTTTTCTGCATTTTCTGTTCACTGAAAGCCCCAAAGATAAATGACACGGTGTAAACGCTTTAGCCTTAAACAGCCTAATTATACAGTTTCATTAAAGGGTCATCGTTTGCTCACCCGCATGTCCAACCCAGAAGAGATGTTCATTTTCGAATCCCAAATGAAGATATTTTTTATATTCTCTCGTAATTTTTGTCCATCCATTGAAAGTCCACAAAACCAAACCTTCAAAAAGTTTATAAAGAGACCAAAGCTAGTACTCACTAGTACTAAAAGTACTCACACTCATGTTGTTCCAAACCCATAGGAGAAAACACACAGAATATATATATATATTAAATGTATATATATACACTCACCTAAAGGATTATTAGGAACACCATTCTAATACTGTGATTGACCCCCTTTCGCCTTCAAAACTGCCAATTATTCTGTGTGGCATTGATTCAACAAGGTGCTGAAAGCATTCTTTAGAAATGTTGGCCCATATTGATAGGATAGCATCTTGCAGTTGATGGAGATTTGTGGGATGCACATCCAGGGCACGAAGCTCCCGTTCCACCACATCCCAAAGATGCTCTATTGGGTTGAGATCTGGTGACTGTGCGGGCCATTTTAGTACAGTGAACTCATTGTCATGTTCAAGAAACCAATTTGAAATGATTCGAGCTTTGTAACATGGTGCATTATCCTGCTGGAAGTAGCCATCAGAGGATGAGTACATGGTGGCCATAAAGGGATGGACATGGTCAGAAACAATGCTCAGGTAGGCCGGGGCATTTAAACGATGCCCAATTGGCACTAAGGGGCCTGAAGTGTGCCAAGAAAACATCCCCCACACCATTACACCACCACCAGCCTGCACAGTAGTAACAAGGCATGATGGATCCATGTTCTCATTCTGTTTACGCCAAATTCTGACTCTACCATCTGAATGTCTCAACAGAAATCGAGACTCATCAGACCAGGCAACATTTTTCCAGTTTTCAACTGTCCAATTTTGGTGAGCTCTTGCAAATTGTAGCCTTTTTTTCCTATTTGTAGTGGAGATGAGTGGTACCCGGTGGGGTCTTCTGCTGTTGTAGCCCATCCGCCTCAAGGTTGTGCGTGTTGTGGCTTCACAAATGCTTTGCTGCATACCTCGGTTGTAACGAGTGGTTATTTCAGTCAAAGTTGCTCTTCTATCAGCTTGAATCAGTCGGCCCATTCTCCTCTGACCTCTAGCATCAACAAGGCATTTTCTCCCACAGGACTGCCGCATACTGGATGTTTTTCCCTTTTCACACCATTCTTTGTAAACCCTAGAAATGGTTGTGTGTGAAAATCCCAGTAACTGAGCAGATTGTGAAATACTCAGACCGGCCCGTCTGGCACCAACAACCATGCCACGCTCAAAATTGCTTAAATCACCTTTCTTTCCCATTCTGACATTCAGTTTGGAGTTCAGGAGATTATCTTGACCAGGACCACACCCCTAAATGCATTGAAGCAACTGCCATGTGATTGGTTGATTAGATAATTGCATTAATGAGAAATTGATCCTAATAATCCTTTAGGTGAGTGTGTGTATGTGTATATATATATATATACACAGCATATATATATACAACCTAGAAGTTTTCAGTTCAGTCAATGCAACACTTTCAAGCTTCAAGTTCATAAAGAGTTCATCTTTTAGCTTTTTTCCCACCAGCGTTTTTGAAAAATAAAGTTGCCATCCAGCTGCAGTATTTTTGATCATTTTCGCAAAAGTTTCATGGCCCCCAGAATATATATTTGGTGTATAAATATCTGAACATGCAATGCATTATATCAAAAGAAAGAACAGAGCCTCTGCTTTTAAAAACAAACAAAAACCCTGTTTTATTCTTGCTTCATGCATTCTTTGTTTATCAACACTTGAATGTGGGTAAGTTTCATTAAAAAAGGACCATTTGGAGCAAAAAGCTTAGAAAAAATTATGTTGATTGATCCAGATTGGCTTCATCCAGATTCAGAAACACAGATCAAAACACAGATGGAGTAGTTTGAGTCCATCAACACCCCAGAGCTTCACAGTCCTGTAGCTCGTCCTGGGCTGACATTTCATTCAGTAACATTAGGCCGTTTTGATTTATATGCTGTTTAATGTTGATGATTGCATTATTTTACATATGCATATATCTTTTGCTTCTGCTTCTTCTTCACTTGTGTTTTAATCAGGAGATTCAGTACTCTTTCAGAAGATGTGTAATAGCACCCCCTACTGTATAACAGTAAAAACACGGAAAGCCAGAAAATTACATCAATGGCGGGGAACGATGTCTTAAAGTTTGGACATTTTGAAGCTTAAAAGTTTTGGTTGCCTTGACATTCAATGGATGAAAACTGTTAGCTTTAAATTTATCCTTAAAATATAATGTGTGCTGAAGACGAATGAAAGTCTTATGGATTTGGAACAGATTTTTTGATAAAAATTCGATTTTGGGGTGAATTAAAGGGGTCCTTGATTATCATTTCACTTTTTAACTTTAGTTAGTGTGTAATGTTGCTGTTTGAGCATAAACAAAAATCTGCAAAGTTACGATGCTCAAAGTTCAAAGCAAAGGGAGATCTTTTTTTTTTACAGAAATCGCTTTTTAAGGACTACAACAAACGGCTGGTAGGGACTACAACAAGCTTCTTCCCGGGCTGGTGACATCACTAACCCTAAAGTTCAGTAGCCCCGCCCACTGATTCGAGCACAACAAGTAGTAGTGGGTAATTAACAGATGTGACGCTAACACTGAATCGAGCAGCTAACAGATAAACATGCCTTTGAAGAGTGAATAAGGTTGCCAAAACTCCCGTTATAATCAACGAATCTCTTATTGGGTTTGCACTGTTAGTTATGATGAAAGCATTCGTGAGAGTGCAGAAATCGAATTGTAATGACGAGATCACTGCATTTATGCACTCAACATGTCTGTGATCGGCTACATGCTCATCATCGCTGCAACCTTTAATGCCACCATCTAAATATAATGCTATAGTAAACTGTTCACGATTAGTAAACCTTGAGAACTGTAATAGTAGTTTTCGAGAGAGTTAAACATGTAATACTAGCCATTTGCAAAGCTGTCAGCCAATCACAGCAGTGGGCGTTTACACTGAAGCCTCACAGACACGCCCCTTCAAACAGAGCGTTCAAATCAGAGGCTAAATCAGTTCATGACCTCTTAAACACTTTACGTTGGCACTTATAGCTGAAACATGTTTTAGTAAACAACCTTCCAACATCTACAAAAAAAATAAAAAATTCCTCTTTCACTAAGATGATGAGTTTCCGCTTTTAAAGCCAAAAAAGCATCACTATCATCAGCGCTCTCCCTGAGCACTTAAAACACTTCTGACAGACACAAACAGCCAAACACAAAAGCGCACTCCTAACATTCACAGTCCTAAATGGCACATAATGAGTAACTTCAGTGGCGAGAGTGAAGGACCATTCAAAACCATCAAATGGCAAACTACTCGACACATCCTGAACGCCTCTAAAAGACTCCCAAACAAGCACTCTAACGGCTGGGACGATGAATGCGAAGAGAGGGCGAGAGACTGTAGAGTCTGTCAGTTGTAGCAGCGTCTTGCCCTTGACTGAAGCTCAGGGCTAAGATTATGGAATTATGCCAAAGTGCCATTTATCGCTATAGCAACAAACAGCGTCATAGCAACAATAATTACCTCAGCGCTGCTCTCCCCAATTTAGAATAATGTCACCCTCGGTGTTTAATTGAACTATCTGTGCATGTTACTGAGTCATCTGTGGCATGCTGTCGATTACCGAAGAAAATGATTTCGCTAGTTTTGAAACAAACAGAAAACGCGTCTTTAATAAAGCACACGCAGTTGGAGTTTTAAAGCATTTATAGTGAGTCATCTGAACAAAAATGTGTCATTTAAAAGTATCAGAATTACATTTCCAGGCGGAAATAATTTTTTTGCTGCTTTCAAGACCTCATGAGAAGTTCATACACGAGCTTAAAAGTGTTGATATATTTTCAAATGCTCTTGTTCAACTTCATACTTATTTCTTGTACAAAGACAGGAAGCTTTTAACACCATGGCAATGAAGCCAAAGCCCAAGGAAGTTAAAATTCATTGGGTGTACTCATAAAAGTCAAGCCATATTTCGAAATAGTTGGACAATAGACTCTTTTTGAATGGCTTCTTTCAGGAGAAGCACACAGAAGGCAAAGGGTTTGAGAACAAATCAAATCATGAAAGACAGAAGCATTTGCAATGTTGGAGAATTTGTGCTGTGCCTTAAATAATGACTTTCCAATCCATTTAACAATGTGTAAATTGAAATCAATACTCGAGCAGCAAATAAAGAATATAAAAACAGATAAAAACGTACAGCTTGCCTCTCATCAGGCTGAGGCCGAACTCGTAAAGGCCCCCTGAAAGCAAAATGTACGTATTTTTTTTTTAGCTTTTAGTTTGCATATGTTAGCCTGAAGGTTATGAATAAACTGGTGTGTTCAAAAAATTACAAAATGTGCATTTAGGAGATTCAAAACTTACAGTCTCTCACTTCCGCTGAAATGGATGACAGATTTTTATGACATCACCGCGGACTTCAGCTTCTGTCCAATCAAATGCTCTCTAGAATCTAAAGCTCCACCCCCTAAGCTATAAACATCCCCTGGTCAAAGCGACCGTTGACACGTCACAGAGCAAAATGTGTTGGAGGTGTGTGTTCGGTTGCTCAAATTTTCCGTTTTCCAACTGTACGTTGGTTAAGAATGAAATGGCTAGAATTTATTCACACCTCTACTATTGAATCCAATGTATCATCAGCGCTCGGATTCGCTTCCATGGTGCTGTCAAGTACGACCTGCAGTCTGTGAGGGAAACTAAACGCTATTGGCTATTTGAAAAGGGGGAGGAGCCAATCAATATGTCCCGCCTTAGCTTATACAACGCATTATACAAAGCTGCGCGTTCCAAGGCACTTCAGTGGGTCTTTAAGTGTCTTTCATCTCTTTACTGCCTGCATAAAAGGATCTTCAGAGTGAATCGCAAGTGAATTTGTATTAGTCATAGTGAGGTCATTCTTTCCTGTCGCAGGTCAGAGAAAAGCCTGAGGCCTCGGGAGGCTTTAATCAGCCCGGGGATTCAAGACCCAAATGATCAGGATAAATCACACAGATGTTGCTATTACCAGCAATCAGTGCAAAGACACTTTCAAACTTTTTCCAACATTATTTCTCTTCTTGTGTGCCCAGACTGTTACAGTGATGTGACTAACACAGCACGATAGTGGTTATATAAGAGTTTCATAAAAAATTAGAAACTGCGTGCATATAAATTTCAGTCTGTTCTGTGCATTAAACTATCATATTCAGAGGACTAAATAGCAAGAGGCTTATGAACTACGTTTATGGCACATTTATAGTGCTTTTTTTTGTTTAGGTTGCCAGCCCATGGTCACTGTATGGATAAAGAGCAGCTTGGACATTCGGCTAAATGATACACATGATATGAGGGTAAACGACGATTTTCATTTTCAGAATTTTAGCGTGAATTATTCCATTAAAAGGTCGATAAAAATTGTCTCTGATATTACATAAGTCATTTGTCCTTGTTACAGTAAAAAGCTTTTTAGCATTACACCCTTTATCACTAAAGCTAAGAATAACACACAGTTTCCCACTCTCAGTTTTTTAGAGGACTTTCCTAAACGGTGATTGATAGTTTTAATTATGGCTGCAATAAAGGTGGCTTTTCTATTGGCTAATTAGATGTATGATTAATAAACACCATTACTGAGACAAAAAGATGAGGGAATTCAGAGGAACTGTCCTCAAGTACACCTTAAACTTTATCGCTAATAATCAAATGAATGCTGCGTGGGTAAAATTACATAAATTAATATGCTAACAGAAACCCACCACAAGAAGATACACATTCAATAACTATGAAATGGAGAGAAACTAGTGTTGTACACCAGCTAAGAGGAACATTTTCATGTAATAATGGTCTAACAGACATATATATTTATTTACAGGCTAATTTTACAAAACAGGTGCTAATTGTGCTTTTCATATACATCTGTGTAAATATGAGCTTTCTTATGTGCTTTTAGTTGAAAAATAATGACATTTTTGTCCCCAGATACATTTGTCAACCCTGTTATTATAATGTTTGGTAATAATCAATGCAATAAAGTAAGGTAAGGTAAGGTAAAGTAATAAAATAAAAATATATATTTGCAATCGAATGTTTCCTTTTTTTGCCAGATTGATCAAATCTGATATTACTTGTATTGTCAGAAGGAGATGAGCTCAATGTCAACCTTTTTACCATGATTTTGATTCATAGACAACAGATACAGTACTTTAAAATTGGGCATTTTATGGAAGTACCAGCAGACAATTATCCTTCGTAGTTTCAACCTTTGAGCACAAGGCTTGTAATGTCAAATCAAAATGTGAAAACTGTGTAAATTAAATTGAAGTGTCAACCCTGTTACCTTTCTAAAGGCATAATTATTATATCACAACATATATTTATTAATATATTAACCAAAATATATAAATTTAGTCTGAGATTGCACAATGCAATTAAAACATACATTATTTAATTCACTATCAACATGTACTTAAAAAATCACCTTTTCAAAATGGAAAAGACACTGTTTCAGTTTCATCTAATGAACTCAATTAATCTCGGGATAAAGGTCATTCCGATTGAGGCGTCTCTCTAACTGGCTCAGTGTCTTTATCGCTGGACGTTTTCAGACAGACAGTGTGTTCGCCTCTTTTTAGTCTCTCAGACCTCACACAAATTATTCATTTTCACTTCCATCTGGTGTTCTGGGGTGTTCTATCCTGGTCCCGCCCGCTTGGCACGGCACACTAATCAGCCGTGACGTGTTCAAAACGCCTGGCGTTTTGTCCCCACACGGCTAAAGCTCTTACCAGGGCAGCCGGCTCAAAGACAATCTATTATAAGAGAGCCCGAGAAAAAGATGAGGCTGCGAGAGAGAGAGTGGGAGAAAGTCAAAATGTGTGTGTGGGGGGGGGATCTTTCTCTTCGTTCAAGAGAATCATTAGTCAAACTGTCTGAGAAAGAGAGAGCATGACCAAACTGTCACAGACTCGTTACAGTTTCAACCTTCCCATAATTCCATGCAGTGCTTGTTCAGCGCTGAAGGTATTCTTACATCAAACAGCAAAAAGAAGTCAGAAAATGGCCATAATTGTCCATTAAACATGCCACAAAACCTCCTTAAACAGGTCTTAATTATCAGATGCATCTCTGGATCTGTGCATGTAAACATTTAAAAACGTTATTTGCGATGCTGGGTTAGTCAAACACTGATTAAAATGTTTTCCATTAAAGGTGAGATGGTAAACAGTCTGATTGTTCTGTTCAGGCCTGCTATCAGTTTGATTACTGTTATTATCTAGCAGACAGTTAATGACACATTTTGGTGATTTGTTTTTTCGGTGACACGCTGTACACACACTCTGTGACACATGATCCAAACACATGATCCGAATATAACTGCCCAATATGATGATTTAACTGAGTAGCATAAACACTCTAATATTCCCCGCAGGGTAATCTGATGAGATAATGAAATGCCAGAGAATGGAGGAAAAAATGTGTTGAAGATAAAAAGATGGAAAAAAGAGACAAGATGAAATAAAAGAGACAAAATGAGACAGGAGATGGGATGAGATGAGAGGAGAGAAGAGAAGAGGAAAGGAGGGGAGAGGAAAGTAGATAAAATGAGACCAGATGAGAGGAGATGAGAGGAAACAAGAGGAGAGGAGATGAAAGGAGACAATAGGAGACAAGAGGAGAGGAGACTAGCGGAAACAAGAGGAGAGGAGACAAAATGAGAGGAGATGAAGAAGATGAGAGGAAACAAGATGATATCAGACAAGAGGAGAGGAGACAAAGTTAGAGGAGATGAGAGGAGACAAGACAAGAGAAGAGAAGAGTAGTTAAGAGGAGATAAAGGATGAGATGAGAGGAGAGGAGAAGAGAAAGGAGAGACAAAGAAAAACAAGGAAGAGAGAAGAGACAGGATGATACAGAGATAAGAGGAGATGAAATGAGACAAGAGAAAGAAATATATAAAATTGGAGACAAGTTGAGAAGAGAGAAATTAGACAAGAGGAAATGAGAGAAGAGAAGAGACAATAAGAAGAGTGATATATGGGAGCAAAAGTTACAAAATGAGATGAGGAGAGAGGAGTTGAGTTGAAAAGCGAGAGAGGAGACAAGATGAGATGAAACCAAGACAAAATACACAAGATGGGAGGAGACAGGATAGCAGTGAGTCAAGATGAGAAAGGAGTCGTCGATCCGAGACGCTGAGCCTGTGTGTGTGTCCTCTCACCGTGCAGTGGATCTGCTGCTGCAGTAGTGTGGGCACGTCTCCTCCGATCGGCATCTGCTTGTTCAGCTCCTCATCCTTCACACTGATCCAGCGCCCCAGTTCCTCCAGTACAGACAGAAGCCTGTTCCAGCGCTCAGCACTGGCCTCCAGGTGAGCCCTGCGCACACGTTTCAACATTTAAATAATACAAACCTCAGCATCAGGATTTTCCTACAAACACAGTTAAACCGGAGAACTTTCCAACAGACTTTGAGTGCAACAGGTGAAACGGTGTGTGAGAATGCAGAGCGTTTCTCTCGCATTTGCGACTAAAAATAGATGTCTGCGAACTATAAAATGTACAGCAGCAACTCAGCCACAAAGCAGAAGACCACATAAATACACAAAGGTCACCCAGTGCCGAGGCGCATGCGTAAAAGTCACCAAAGCTCTGCTGATGTCATAGCTGAGAAGTGAAACTTCCACTGGCAGTAATATCAGCACAAAAACTGTGCGGCGGGAGCATCACGGAATGGGTTTCCATGGCCGAGCATCTGCAGGCAAGCCTCACATCGCCAACTATAAGTGTGGGAAGTGGAGTAAAGTATGCTGCCACTGGACTCTGGAGCAGTGGAAACATGTCCTGTGTATTGACAAATTACACTTCTCTGTTCGCCAGTCTGATGGATGAGTCTGGGTTTGGCGGATGCCAGAAGAACGTTACCAGCCTGACGATACTGTCCCAACTGTAGTTTGGTGGAGGGGGAATGCTGGTGTGGGGTTGTTTCTCAGGGGTTGGGCTTGGCCCCTTACTCCCAGTGAAGGGAAGTCTTAATGCTTCAGCATACCAACACATTTTGGATGAAAAGCTCTGTGCTTCCAACTTTGTGGGAACAATTTGGGGAAGGCCCTTTTCTATTCCAGCATGACTGTGTCTCACTGTACAAAACAAGGTTCATAAAGACATGGTTGGATGAGTTCGGTGGGGAGGAACTTGACTGGCCGGCACATAGTCCTGACCTCAACCCCATCTACACCTTTAGGATAAAGTGGAATGGAGGTTGTGAGCCGGGGCTTCTCGTCCAACATCAGTGCCTGACCTCACAGATGTGCTACTGGATAAATGGGCAAAAATACCAACAGAAAAACTCAAAAATCTTGTGGAAAGCCTTCCCAGAAGAGTGGAAGCTGTTATAGCTGTGAAGGGGGGACCAACTACATATTAATGTGTATGTATTTAGAATGTGATGTCATTAGAGTCTTTGTTGGTCAGGTGTCCCAAAACCTTTGGTGTATTATATAGTGTCCAGAAGGTCCTTAGAAAAAGCTTAATGCAATTTAAGATCATAAAAAGTCTTGAATATCTTAAATGGTATAACAAACATCTTAATTATTATTTTAAGAGGTCTTAAATGTGGGGATGGAAACACAGAATAAAGGTCTTCAGGATAATGGCCTAATCAAGGTCTTCAGGATTACTAGAAAGCTTCAGGCATGTGAGTTTGATCAGGTTGCCCCAGTTGATGCAGACGGTTGTAAGACAACACGTCACCGCCCGTTTCACTGTTATACGGTAGGGGGCGCTATTATGCATCTTCTAAAATAGTACAGAATCTCCGGATCAAAACACAGATAAAAAGGAGCAGAAACAAGAAATAAAAGCATTGCTTATGCACATTGTAGTCTGTGGGAAAAAAACACAATTTTCCCAGCTTTATGTTCAAAATGTTGCTTTTTTTATGAAACACACTCGCATACAAGTGTTGATAAAACAAAAACAAAAATTATACATTGCATGTTCAGATATTCATACAACAAAATATTCTGAGGGCCATGAAACTAGTGAAAATTATAAAAACGCTGGTGAAAAAAAAAACATTGGTGGGGAAAGAGTTAAAAGTCCTGAATTTTGATTAAAATGTTCTTTATTAAGGGGAAAAAAATATTTTGATACATTTACATCGCTTCTCTAAAAGTTTTTAATGTGCTCATAATTTTTCCAACTTGCACCTTGGGAAAAAAGTAAGTGTCAAGCCTTGGTGTATGTTAATGAACGCATCAGCAAGACTTGTAATTATGCATGTTCACTAATTAGTGCCTAATTAGATTGAATAAAACAGCAGACATTAGAGCACACAATTACATTGTTGTCCTCTCAAACACACATACACACTCTCCTGTTAGTCCATTTTACCCTTTAAAATGGCACACACATATACAACAACTATGCTTGTGGCACACACACAGCTGCTGCTCAATTTGACAAGATAACAGAAACGCGGTTCCACCAGTGACTCGTGTGATGATTTTCAAGTGACCTTAACATTAGCGTGTGCACTTGAACTGGAGCTGTTTGTGTGTGACTGACCGTATATTGGCAGATTTGGCCTTCAGGTCGCTCCAGCGCTGGTTCATGTCATCCAGTCTCTGCTGGAGAAATACTGCCTCCTCTGAGCTCCCCAGAGCCTTCACCATCTTCATCTTATTCCCCTCCACACTCCTGAAAACATCATTATGAGCCTCGATCTCCGCCTGGATGTCCTACACACACACAGAGGGAGACAGAGATTGCTTTAATTGCACCGTTATCACCTTCATTATGTGGATTCGTTAACGGTAAAGCTAAATAAATCAACAAAGGAAGAGAATCTTCCACACCTCCTCCGCCGAGAGAAAAATACGCAATTAAAGCTGTCAGTCTGATACTGAACCTCTCCACACACACACACGCTCATATCAAACTGAAGATAAATCACATTACTCGTGAAAGCGCACAAGAAGATACTGAGCACACAAACTAGTCACTACTAAGTCACTTGTTTCAGTTTAGTTTCAGTATTATGGTAGATAGATTTTATCTAAACATATTCTTAATGTCTTTTTTGTTTTGTTTATTTCATTTCAGTTTAGTTTTCATTCTCTTCATTACACAGCACCACACGTACCACCTACCTATGATGATAACACACACTTTATCACAGCCTGCATCATATTTAATACCAAATAGTAATATAAAAATGCCTTCAAAGTTTACTATTCAAACACTGCAGCATTTCCTGTCAATCAAACCATTGCTGCCACACAGCTAAACTGTAGCTAATGTCACTCCGGGTATCTATGATACATCAACATCGATAGATTGATTGGATGCCTGTGTGGTTCCTTTGCGGTTATTTCTGACAGGATACACTGATAGTCAAAGTAGTTCTTTAATGGCCATTTTTGGGGATTTTGGAAATACTGCACCATAGTCATGCTAATAAAGCTTGTCTGAATCTGCCCGATTGAGGCATGTTGAGTAGAGGACAGTAAAAGGAGGTTGGGTCTTTTCCAGTTCATTTGCAAAGTGCTCTCTGCAATTTAACAAACTCTCTCACTCTGTCACTCCTTTAAAGAAAACACACAAGAATACCAATCAATACACACAACAGCACTAACTGTATGCTGCTGCTGAGACAACACAGAGAGGTTAATGTAGTGTATTCTGCTGGAGGTCCCAATAGAAAGACCGATCAGTTCACACACACACCAGGAAATAAATAGGTAAACAATTTATATACAGATTTATTTTCGGGCCTGTGAACTTAAGATTGCAAGATTGTAATACACTGTTTGACTGATAAATAAAGTGACTTAAATTCTGACTTAAGTGACATAGACAGTTCTGTTCATGAACAATCGATATCACTTGAAACAGAAAGTCCCAAGCAACAAAACATTTAGTAAAACAAAACAAAAATAAATAAATAAAATAAACTCAACAAAACTCTAAAACGAAACAAACTTCAAATCTTACAAATATTTGATGTCACGAACCTCACACACAAACATAACCAAAACACTAAACACAGCTAAACAAAAAACTAAACCAAACAAAACTCTGAAACAAACTTGAAATCTTTCAAAGATTTAATGCCACAAACCTCACAAACTTTGGAAAACCAACACACTAAACAAAAAACTAAACAAAACAAAACTCCAAAAGAAACTTGAAATATTTCAAAGATTTGATGCCACAAACAAACTTTGGAAAACAAAACAAAAAACAAAAAGTACACTAAACAAAACAAACTCAAAATCTTTCAAATATTTAATGCCACGAACCTTACCAACGTCGGAAAACAAAACTAAACCAAAACAATCAACAAAACTAAACTAAAACCTAAAAACAAAACTCCAGAACAAACTTAAAGTCTTTCAAAGATTTGATGCCACAAACCTCACAAACTTTGGAAAACAAAAACAAAACAAAAACAATAAAAAATTAATAATAATAATAAAACAAACATGAAATCTTTCAAAGATTTGATGCCACAAACCTCACAAATTTAGTAAAATCCACTGACGTATGCAACAGATGCTGTCTGGTAAATGGCAAATAGGCTCCCATCCCCCAGAACATACATAGTCAGCCAATCAGATCCGAGTTAACAATTTTAGAAGATTATTTTCATTTATAACTGCAGTATGCATCAAGTGGTCAGTGGACAGACTGTAAACAGGTTATGCTGTCTAATCTTAGACTATGGGTAGAGTAACACGTGCACATGTTAGGAGATGGGCCTTCTTCACCAGCCCAAACACACACTGTAACCCCTCGACTGAAGCCTCAGCACACCGCATGTGTCTGGGCTCTGTCTCACTGCGAACTCTCCTTTCTACTGTTCATCTGTTACAGTTCTTAATGAAATATTTAACTGTGATCAATTCAACCACACACTAAAACTCCCTCATCTGGCAGTCTGACCTATTAAACGCGGCAATAAAAAAGCTTTTCTCGTTAATAAAGTTAAATAATTGCTTCTCGATCATAAAGACTCCCTAGAGCTCATTCATTTAACCAGACTTACCCACAAAACAGAGAGAGAGAGAGAGAGAGAGAGAGAGAGAGAGAGAGAGAGAGTTTGACCTTTCCCTGTTGGTTGAGGGAAGCATCCTCATCAACTAACACACACAAACACATAGTGAGAAACACTGTTCAGCATTACACACTTCCACGGGTGGGAGATGCTCTTCAGACTGAGAGTGTTTTGAAAGCCCTCTCTTTCCCAGAAGCTGTTATTACACAGATAGCACACACTTTTATCCGAGTGACTAACGGTACACTTAATGCTGTAGTCCCTCCAGAAACCTGAGGCCGAGTGTCTGATCAAGGGCAGAATTGGGATAGTTGACAGAATTTGTCATTTCTATATAGCTACATTTTAGTTTTAGTTTTTCTCCTGCATATTAGTGACAAAGAGATCATTGTGACACTCACAGCAACATATCCATGAGACACAACTGTCTAGCTTTAGCTTGTTTAGTGAACTGGCACAAAAATGTGATTTTGTTTTGTTTTAGTTTTAGTGGTTGAAGGAGAACAATTTTCCACACGTGCGTCGCCGGATTGAGTTCTGGAGGAAGAAGAAAACGTATGGCATTCTAGATGAACCTCTGAGGCTAAATGAGCTGCAACACATCTGATCTGGAGTAGAAGGGTTGATTTGACTCGTTTGAATGAGGGTCAAACTCTCATTCTGACTATTCAGTTTAGACAATCTATGGCATACATTTTAATATTACATATGTATTAGTCATCATGTATAAAAATGATCATTATGCCTTATCGCTATCAACTCGAATTTAAGAAACACTTTATTTTACAGTGTAAAACACTATAGAAATAACAAAACCCCAAATCCATGTTATTTTACTACCTTTGATACCATTTATAGATTTTGTTGCCATTTTGAATTCGATGTTATTTATATTTTCTGTTTTCACTTTAATTTTAGCAAAAAAATATTTTTGTTTTTGTCATTTTAGTAGGCTTTTTTAATATTTCTATATAGTTATAATAAAGTTAATTTTAGTACTTCAACTCAAACTAAACGACAGTGATAAATGTTGCCATGTCAGATAACTGCAATACATTCATTTTAAGAACATTTTAGTTACACTTTATTTTAAGGTGTCCGTGTTACACTGTAATTATACATTTGAGTACAGAGTAATAGTAATTAACAACATGTACTTACTATAGGGTTAGTATTAGGGTTTGTTGGTTAGTTGCATGTAATTATGCATAATTTACTGTTATTACTATGGTGAGTACATGTAAAAGATGTAACAAGGACAGAGTTACCAATTTTTGTAATTACATTAGTTATAATTCCATTTAATGATAATAACCCAGTAAAGTACATGATGTTAATTAACATTACTCCGTACTTATTTGTGTAATTACATTGAAACCACTTAAAATATTGTGTAACCAGCATTTTTATGTTATTGGTTCACTCCTAACGATCTATTATGTTGCAGTCCCTGATATAATCACCAACAAACCGATGAGAAACGGCCAGTTTGCACTTGGCTTCGGCACTTGTGGGATCGACTGTGGGATCCAGACCCGTTCAACTCAAAACAACCCAGAAGCAAACCTGAAAATACCTCCTCAAACTTCTCCAGCAACTCCTGCAAGCTGAGGTTCAGACCGATCATCATGATCCCCGTCTACCTCCACCGCACTACATTACAAAACGCCGAAGACGGAGAGAAGTCAGGCAGCGGATCGGTCTCCTCTGGAGGTCCACACGCGCACAATACAGCTGATTATATGCAGGAACATCTGTGGAAGAGCACGAGCACATCACGGCTTCAACATCTGCCAGCGTGGAGCAGAGCCTGAGCGCCTGTGCTGAAGATCCGGCGCTTTGAGCCGAGATCCGCATGCTCCAGGGTTCGAAGGGTCTGGGTCGGGGTTCGGGACGGCGCGAGCTGAAGGCCTGTGTGTTCAGTAGGAACTTAACCAAATATACAACTGTTGGTTCAGTGATCTGGAGATGACTTCGCTGCTTTAACTCGCAAAGATCTCACACGCGCTCTCGTACAGACGCACACAGAAAGAGTCTTGTTCCTCCTCTAAGTTCCTGTGACCCTCGGGCAAACGTTGGTAGTCAATTACCCGTGTCAAAGAGCCTCTGTGTGGGTCATGCTGGCGGTGAGGGGAGGAGAAGGGCGGCACTGCCGAAAACACAGAGTCAGAGAGTCGAGAAGAACGGTGAACATCTGATCGTGAGGAGAACATCTCCGTATCTAGACATAAGGACGGCCCAGAAGCAGAGCTGTGGATGTGACGGTCTTCATCTTTGCGTTGCGTTCACAAGTCCTCAACTAAGCTCTTCAAGAAAGTCCTGAGATGTAAGGATCAGATCTCCACAGGCAGCTCGAGACACATTTCCAGAAGTTCCCCAAAGTTTCCCTGAAACTCTTTCCGGCGGTCCACCTTTCTTCAGTCAGTGGCCTCTCCTCTTGTTCTTCTCCGACTGCTGGCTCACAGAGTTGACTTTTCCCTCTCTCTCTCCCTCTCTCCCTCTCTCTCTTCTGTCTTTCCCTCCAGTGGCAGCTGTTTATTATTTTATTCAGCATCCTCTGTTTCCCCTCCTCTTTCCCTCCACTCCAAACTAACACATACACACACACACACTTCCTGTAGGGCCCCACCATGAAAGAGAGGGAGCACAGTGTCGAAAATGAAAGAGAACAATGTTCGACTAGAAGGTGAAGGCGGGAAATCTTTCATCTGAAAGTCTGCAGCATATGAGCGAGAGATAAGCGCGTAACAACACAACGTGTGATGCGATCTAGAGAATCATCTTCCATTTGAAGTCATATTTGTGCACACACATCTGATAAACATCTTAATCACTAAACTAAAACACACACACACACACACAATCGCAAAGTCGCATGTTGAACTTTCTAACATTTTAGTGACTATACATGTATCGTGCAAAAGTTCATTTATTTCAGTAATTCAACTTAAAAGGTGAAACTAATATATTATATAGACTTGTTACATGCAAAGTGAGATATTTCAAGCCTTTATTTGTTATAATTTTTGATGATTATGGCTTACAGATTATGAAAACCCCAAAGTCGAGAAAAGGTTTTCATAAGCTGTAAGCCATGATCATCAAAATGATAACAAATAAAGGCTTGAAATATCTCACTTTGCATGTAATGAGTCTATATAATATATTAGTTTCACCTTTTAAGTTGAATTACTGAAATAAATGAACTTTTGCACGATATTCAAATTTTTCGAGTTTCACCTGTATATTGTGACTTACTGCAGTGACAGACATCTCTGCCAATATTGTGACTATTGTGACAAGGGACAGAGACATTTTGTGGATATTGGGAATTATTGTGACTTACTGCAGCAGCAAAGTGAAACATTGTAGATATTGTGAGTAATTACAGAAACGTACACATAAATAAATTTGCAGATATTGTGAGTTATTGGTGTGACATTAATGATACATTGCAGATATTGTTATCAATACCAGCAACATACCCAGCAACAAGCTGCAGATATTACGACTTTTTGCAGTGATGTTAATCACATATTGCAGAAATGTCACCAATTACTGAAACATCCACAATATATTTATGTATAATACATTTGTTATATTCGAATATACATAAATTTGTGATATTTATGTAAAGTCCAGCAAAACAGTGTCACACCTGCTTCAACGTTGGACCTCGGTTGTAACGAGTGTTCATTTGAGTTACTGTTGCCTTTCTATCAGTTGGACCAGTCTGGTCGTTCTCCTCTGACCTCTGGCATCAACAAGGCATTCGCAGAACTGATGCTCACTGGATATTTTCTCTTTTTCAGACCGTTCTCTGTAAACTCTAGAGATGCATGAAAATCCCAGTAGATCAGCAGTTTCTGAAATACCCAGACCAGCCCGTCTGGCACCAACAAACAAGCCACATTCAAACTCTCAATCCCCTTTCTTCTCCATTCTGATGCTCAGTTTCCATGACTACATGCCTAAACGCACTGAGTTGCTGCCTTGTGATTGGCCGATTAGAAATCAGTTGAGTTAACGAGCAGGTGAACAGGTGTGGCTAATAAAGTGTCCGGTGAGAAATATATTGTCTATCCAGTATAGAGACAAACTGCAGATTTTGCAACATGCACAGACATATTACAGATACTGCATCCTAAAGGAGGTCCACTGTAAAAAGTGATCAGCTGATTTAAAGTCCTCTTGTAGTCAATCATTGTTTCCCTTAAAACTCATCTTTGATCACCTAATTACATATTTAAACGTTTTTTTTTTCTTGAAAAAAAAATTCTTCATGCCTTAAAATAGCTTGAATGTAACTCGACATTTAGTATACGCGGTTCTATGAATATGCAAATGAGCCCCGCCTCCACTCACTCACTCAGCTCAGAGATCCACTGGATGGCGATCACACGTTGATCTGATTGGTTACAAGGTCGTTTGTGACGTCAGAAACACCAGCGATTTCAAACCGTGTGTTTGAGACTGTCTTTGGTTCACTGCAGTTTTAAGCAGAAAACACTCAGCAATGCTGTCGACTTATGAATTTGCACATTGTTTGTCTTAAAGCAAATTAAAAACACCACATAGACTTACAAACAACATTAAAAGCTTGATTTTCACCACGGGGGATCGCGCTAAAATTATTAAGTAAACAAACTTCATGCGTGATTGAAAAAATTAAGTTACGTGAACTTCACAATTTCACATAACTTAATTTGTTCAATTATGCATGAAAGTTTTTCATGCAACGGGTTTCCTCACTTGTTTTTAGTTAAGTCAACTGATCACTTATTACAGTGAACATAAGCATGTAGTGATGCCGCAGATATTGAAACGTACTCCAGCAAATATAGTGGCATTTAGATATTGCAGCAAACGCTCTCAGATGAACAGACTTCTGTTCGACACATTCACTCTCCTCTCAAAGGTCTCGGTTCATCATCGACCTTCGAGTTCAACTGAAACAAGTCTGAATGACAAATACAGTAAACATCACACTCTCATGTTCACATCTTTGCTTCTTTTTTTATCAATTGTCACCAATATTTCCCTTTTCCTTTAGATATCACCACCTACTCCTTTCTCTGCAGCGCTCAGGAGTTAAACAGCCTCACTCAGAGCTCCTCAAAGTGTGTGTGAGTGTGTGTTACGCTTCCTTTGAAATTCAGAATGTACATATGGGCTCTTTCGTGGCTTGTCTAAATACATAAAGTCAGCGTGTCAAGGGCCATGTGGTCCGAACATACACACACGCGCAGTCTAAAGAGGCCAGGAGCAAAGACAGAAGACAATTGCGAATATTCATGAGCGAACCTCTTTGAAGTGCCTTTACTTCATTAGTGCATTTACATAATGAATATCCAGAGCGGCACGTTTGATGTGCGAGTGTGTGTGTGTGTGTGTCTGAGAGAGAGAGTAAACAAACCCTGCTGGATTACAATCAAATCAGGATATGAATATGTGTATCACATAATAGTTCATGAGTTAATACATGGGAATGCTTGTTTACGCAAACAAAAGTAAGGCAGATGATTACGAACGAGTAGAACAAACACACTCGGAAACATCAGCGCTCAGTGGGGAGGCTTCAAGACACTGGCTGGAGAATAACACAGAACCGACTGAGGGCGAGGGGTGAAATAAGAGGGCGAGGGGTGAACGGGAACTGGGAATTATGGGAAGAGATATGCTGGGGAAAACTGAGCAATCAAAGTTTGAGCTGAAGAGGGTGGACTGACTCGCGGACACTCAAACCATGTTTCAACACGACCACCGTTCATCAACGCTTTAACTTCATTAGGAAAACATGTCTCCATAAACACACACACACACACACACACTTTAATCTTGTTAGCTGTGATGGAGCAGATTTATGTGCAGGTACTTCTAACAAACATCTGAGTCCAGTCCACATCTGTCCCCCACTGATAATGGTGTGTGTGTGTGTGTGTGTGTGTGTGTGTGTGTGTGTGTGTGTGTGTGTGTGTGTGTGTGTGTGTGTTAGTTAGCAATGCAGGGTTTCTGCAGGTTTTCGAAGACTTATTTAAGACCCTTTTAAGACCAAGTAACGGAAATTTGAGAAACGAATGGAAGGGAACTCGAAACATCGATATGTTCTCTAAATGTGTATGTTTAAGGAGAAACACTTCAGAGTTTGAAAATACATCTGCCAATGTGCTCAGAAAAATCAGCTTAGTTTTGAAGTTTAGACAGATATTCTTTAAGCATAAACATTAAAAAAAGCATAAAAAGCAGAAGCATAAAACTAATTTCTTTACGTTTTCCAAGACTTCAGTTTAAACTTAGATACCCGTATTGGAAAACTTGTACAAAAATACTGAGTAATTATTCATTTTTTTGCAATGCATGCAACATTTATTGCCATGACTTTATGAATGTATGACTTTCTGCTCTGATTTAAGACGACTTTAAGGCCTTAATTTGTGCAAGTGCAAATTAAGACATTTTTAAGACTCGCAGAAACGCTTGGCAATGTCCCTAAATCTGACAACACCTGAATAAACTGACTGAAACCGCAATGTATTTAAAGCAGTTTTCCCACATCTTTCACTGGTGTGTGACTAAACTGTATGAAGCAAACGCAGGACTTCAGCGACAGCAGATGCTCAACACAATCTATTAGTGATCCATCAGGAAAAGACTTGCAGATGTGTGATCACATGTATCTACAGAAACGACACTTCCAGAGGTCCTGTCCTCTGCTATTATCATATGCTATTCGAGGAAATGACGCGTTCTAGCAATCACTAGACAAGACATCACATTAACTGGTATAACCTCTCGCTAGCAACAGAGCATTACATATTCATGTTTTAAGGCAGTTTGTCTGAACGAAGCTCTTTTATATTTGGAAACAATAATCCAAAGAATTCACCATGACCAAAAACAACTTCCAGCAGCAGTAGAGTTTCTCTCTAACACATCTCTACAACAAACACACACACACTATATGATTAATCAGTTAAAGCCATAGGTAACACTTTATTTTACAGCATCCTTGTTACACATGCAGTGATAACAGTAAATTATGCATAATTACAAGCAACTAACCCTAAACAAAACCCTATTCCTAACACTATACTGCAAGTACACGTTGTTAATTGATATTACTTCATAGTGTAAACTTCTTTAATAACAACTATAACGAAAAATGTGGTTATACTTTATTTTAAGCGGTCTCTGTTACGGTGTAATTGTATATTTAAGTACTGAGTAATATTAATTAGCTACATGTGGGTTAGGATTAGGCTTGGTTTAGGGTTAGTTGCATGAAATTATGCATAATGTATAGGTATCACTGTAGAAACTACATGTAACAATGACACAGTTCAAATAAACCGTTACCAAAAATGTTTGTCGACCAGCTTTTTTGCCAAGACGAGACGGTCATTAAACGATAACTGACTATATCAACATGAATATACTAAAATGTAGTTCAAAAATCAAAACATTACCAAATTCTCTCTTTATTTTTGTCGGGGGGAAAAAAGAGAGTAAATATTACAGACTGCTACACGCCAATACTACAAGCTTTCATGTTTGCGGCTGCAGATGTCACGAGTTTGCATCCCCCCAATCAGAGCTTTTCTCTTCAAATGATACATTTGCTTTACTTAATCTTTGCAATCTGCCAAAATCTTTGCAAACCCTTTACACTGTAGAAGAAATCTCCATTTGAGATATTCTCAGTGATGAACCCACACATGAATCTCAACTATACCGTTTGCGATTGTGGCTGCTGAATAAATGCACTTACGCAGCCTCTGTTTGACGATACAAGTCTTTTTTGCTGTTGTTTTAATAGAAAAACATTAATGTCATTTGGAATTATTGATATTAATATTAGGCATTTCACCAGTTTGATTTCTGAGAGAAGTTTCTTTCTTTTTTTCACCAGTTTTCAAGTATGTGTTCATTTATGATAAATAGCTTCTAATAAATCAGTAGGCTACACTAGATGAGGTCAAATAAACCATGCGGAATACAGTATGAGTCGATATTCTCTTGATTTGTGCTTGTAGGTGAAAGTGCAATAATTCTGATGAAATGTAAAAATAAATCTCAAATGACTACAATCATTGCGATTGGTAACAATAGTGTGCCTTTAATCAAGACTGAGCAAAACTGACATCTCTGAGAGCAAGTGTAAGGCCTGTGTGAGCAGCATAATGCCATATGCACATGATTAATATCAATATTCCCATAGTCAGTCTAAATCATGGAGCTGCAAGACCCTCGACAGACTCTTTTGACGTTCTGTTTTCCCTTTATAATAGTGAAATATTTGATTTTGGACGCATCATCACATGTATTAGTATTTTTCCGTCCAATTCAAACACATCAATAATACATATAGTGTGGAATCTGGAGAAATGAAGTCTATATTACGTCTCTCGTCTGTCGAGAAGCGCTTGAACTGCTGTCAGACCGGCTGCATTATACATGTGCCGAAAACACAGTCAGATTCAGCGTGGAGACGTCTACTTTGAGCAAACACAGCGGAAATATCACCCTTTTTCAGGTCGTAGAAACTGCAGTAAAGTAGTATTTAGATCAGAAATTCTGAAGAAAAAAAATCTCAATTTTAATAATTTGCATATATTGTGCATGTTCAATACGTCTATTATTATCCGCTTTGTGTACCAGCTGAAGAAACACTGCTTTAGAGACATCAAGGATGAAAAATAAAATAGATGATAAAAAGAGTGACTTGGAAAACTGTTTAAGCAACACACACACATCAGATTTACAGTAATGCTTTTCTCTGGCGCTCTCTCGGATCATTTGTGTGGGTCTCTGTATCATCCCGCCATCACAGCGCCAAATTCCTCAGTAATAGAGGAGCTCGCCCCTCCCCTGCAGCACACGCTTATCAGACCCGTGTGGTTTCCTGCTGCGCTCCAACAACAGCTCAATACATGTGTGTGTGTGTGTGTGTGACAATCAGACATCAAGGCAACACCCCAGGTGAACAGGGTCAAAAAAACACTAATAAATATCACCATACTTCACCAGTTGATTGATTACATTAATATTTTCAAACATTTTTTGTATTACAAGTGGTCTGAAATGTTATGTTTAAACATGCAAATGAGGCGTTATCTAATCAAATATGCATTCATTTGCATACATTTCTAGAACACGAATCCGTACATCGGATCACAATTCTTGTTTCATTTTTTTGAGGGAATTTGGGATATTTCTGTTTCACTCAGAAAACACTGTCAACAGCCAAAAATAAATATATTTTCACAATTATTTTAGGAATAAAATGTATAAAATCAGGAAAATGATATATTAACAAACCCTTTTGTAAAAACCTTCAGAATACAGATAAAACTGTAGTTTGGTGTTTGCAAGTGCTACTGAAGTGGAGATTTCTGCCTCAATGTAGGAGGAAAAACTCAATTTGAGAAAACGGCCTTTAAAGACATATACCGTAACTGAAATCTACAGACGCAAATAGATAAAGTGCTCTAAAAATAAAGTTAAAAGTGTTTTCTTTCCACTGGTCACTCTATGAAAAGCCAAAAGCCCTAAATCTCAAAACTGACAGATGCATAAAAAAACAGTAGCCTGTGGTGTTAGACCAACTAAACAAACAAAATATTAAATAAAGCAAAAGCATAATTAGTTTAAGAAAAATTATTGAGGTACTCATGGCATACAACACACACAAATAATATATTCTCATAGAGAACAGCTTTGGTGAACATAAGAGACTTCTTTAAAAAAAAAAATCTTACAGACCCCAAATATCTGCACAGACTAAACCTACAAAATGAAAATAAAATATTCCAAAATACATTAATCTAGGACCATGTTGATTTTGAAGCATCAAGAACAGTGACTTACAACAGCTGACATTGTAGTGACATTGCAGACTTGTCAATACACACACACACGCACACACGCACACACGCACACACGCACACACGCACACACGCACACACGCACACACGCACACACGCACACACGCACACACGCACACACGCACACACGCACACACGCACACACACACACACACACACACACACACACACGCGCACACGCGCGGGTGCTGTAATGGTCACGTGACTGATGCTGTTATTTCCTGTCAGAGGTAACATCTGTGAAATGATAGTGATCTTTATTTTAAGAGCAGATGGACACAAACAGTCATGATTAAAGACTGTGGGCAGAGATCCCACAGAGATACAGTATAAGGACTCTCACTAACAACAGCACACTAGCTCTGCCGGTGTGTTTGGCAGATTGGTACGGTCTGCACAACATTAGATGTGTTTTGAGAGTGTATAGATAGAGCCATGTCGGAAATGGAATTGATTTGGATGCCTACTGAAATCAACAGACTTGCAGGATTTTACTGCAATGTATATATTAGGGCTTCTTTCACATGTGGTCTGAAAACTTGGCCCAGAAAGTTTGACAGCAGTCCTCACACAGCTCTGTTTTTACTGTATTTTTGATCAATTAAATGCAGCCTTGGAGAGTACAAGAAACATAAATAGAAAAAAAAAGTTAATTATTCCAAACTCGATGCCATTAAAAACAAATTAGACCCAAAACACCTGTAATCTGTAATGGAAGTGTGCCTGAGAGCCTCGTATTCAAACAAACAAACCACATTCTGATGTCAAACTCCTCCGAGGACCTTCCTCCAGGTGTCAAGACTACATGCTGCCCGAATCATGATGACTAAACAGGATTTCTGTGTGGATTAGTTTTCCTCTGAACCCCTCCACCTCCCCAGCTCCACCTGCCTAGATCTGCTACATATCTTACATGCTCACAGTAGTGTTGCTCAACATTTAAATAGTCTGGTTCCTTGTTTGCTGTAGGCTAGTCCTGCTATCAGATTAACTCTGAACCCCTCCACCTCCCCAGCTCCACCTGCCTAGATCCTCTACAGGATTTATGTGTATGCATTTGTATTTGCAGCAGCAGATCTTACATGCTCACAGTAGTGTATCTGTGCATCTATTAGCAGTAGCAAGTCTTGCAAGACAAAATACATTAACATTGCCATATTCAATAACATACTAAAATTATTTCGAGCGTTGTCATGACATGATTGAAATATTATTACAACTAAATGTCAGTTGTGCAGGAGACTAGAGGAAGGTATCTGAATCACGCTGAACACCTTCCTCATCTGTCTTGAGAGCAGCGTGTCTCATACTCTCCTGATCTTCATGAACACAGGAAATCCCTCATTTTAAACCGCAGGCAGGTGCCGTGGGAAAGAGGCTTTTCCAAAACATTCCCGTCCAATCTGCTCATGCCAAGCAAACACACACCCATATGTTTCCACAAACTATGTGTTAAACACCCTCGCGTCTCACATGACACGATTCAAATAACAACCCTCTAACAGGGAGATAAACCACATTCGACATAAGAAAATATTCAAAAAAATAAAAGACCGTCATCAAATGAGTTACGGAGCATCTTTACATCGCTGAAGATACAGGCAAAACACTGTAAAATATGCAATATACACAGTAGGTAGACTATATAATATAAAGCAACAAAACTGTTTTCAACATTGATAATAATAATAATAATAATCATAATAAGCGTTTCTTTAGCACAGGAATAACTTACATTTTAAATATTTAGTTCAGTCATAAAACTCTAGAGGGCACAGAATGATCTGCGGTCCTTTACATGCAATCTGCAAGCAATCACATCATTACTGCATGCCACAAGCTGATTGGCCTCTGCTGATCCTACAGCCAATGAGATTGCTTTCCTAAAGCTATTTAAATAGTCTGGTTCATTGTTTGCAGTATCAGATTAACTCTGAACCCCTCCTCCTCCCCCAGCTCCACCTGCCTAGATCTGCTACAGGATTTATATATGTCTATATATGCAGCAGCAGCGTAGCAGATTTAGTCCGCCAAGAGCAAATACATTAAAGTCCCTGTAAAGTCAAAATTAAGTATGTGTTCTGAGTTTGTCACACCACAGAAAAATGTGTTATTAGCCAACCAGCCAAATTTGAATGATCAAAAAAGCCGGCAAGTACATAAAATAAGCTATCAAAATCTTGAAAAAGTGAGCATTATTCTCTGCTCTCAAACGCTGGGGGCGTGTCCGCTGGCTGCGCTGAAACCACGCCCACTCGCGGGAAAGCTGCCGACGCTGATATGAGCTGATACTGCTTTCGGGACGGGGAGATGAAGGCCGAGACGGGAGATAGTCGGTTCGGCCCCGTTCACCAGTAACAGCGGATTATCAGTGAATCCCAGTTGTCTCAGACGAAAGTTTATAAAATAAAATGATCACTACAGAGGCGGGTGTTGGTGGTGATCCTCAGCTCTCCATCAAGGTTGGCTCTTCACAAAAATAATCCACCTCTTCTTGATGTGATCGTTTTTAGGAAATTTAAATAAAGACACCGATCTGTTTTGTACATGATCACATCCAGGTAGTAGCCTACGCATTTCCGTGTCGAAGGCATAGCTAGCTAGCAAACTGTAGGCTGTAGTAACTAATAGTACTGACAGTAACTCGCGATTGAGCGGCGAACTGATGCGAATGTGCTCTATTGTTAGGGGAGGGGCCAGCCTCAGTGCGTCATCAAGTAGGGGCGTGTCCACGAGCTCAGGGGCTCCAGTGCGTCATCAAGTAGGGGCGTGTCCACGAGCTCAGGTGCTCCAGTGCGTCATCAAGTAGGGGCGTGTCCAGGAGCTCAGGGGCTCCAGTGCGTCATCAAGTAGGGGCGTGTCCACGAGCTCAGGGGCTCCAGTGCGTCATCAAGTAGGGGCGTGTCCACGAGCTCAGGTGCTCCAGTGCGTCATCAAGTAGGGGCGTGTCCACGAGCTCAGGTGCTCCAGTGCGTCATCAAGTAGGGGCGTGTCCACGAGCTCAGGGGCTCCAGTGCGTCATCAAGTAGGGGCGTGTCCAGGAGCTCAGGGGCTCCAGTGCGTCATCAAGTAGGGGCGTGTCCACGAGCTCAGGGGCTCCAGTGCGTCATCAAGTAGGGGCGTGTCCACGAGCTCAGGGGCTCCAGTGCGTCATCAAGTAGGGGCGTGTCCACGAGCTCAGGTGCTCCAGTGCGTCATCAAGTAGGGGCGTGTCCACGAGCTCAGGGGCTCCAGTGCGTCATCAAGTAGGGGCGTGTCCACGAGCTCAGGTGCTCCAGTGCGTCATCAAGTAGGGGCGTGTCCACGAGCTCAGGTGCTCCAGTGCGTCAAGTAGGGGCGTGTCCACGAGCTCAGGGGCTCCAGTGCGTCATCAAGTAGGGGCGTGTCCACGAGCTCAGGGGCTCCAGTGCGTCATCAAGTAGGGGCGTGTCCACGAGCTCAGGTGCTCCAGTGCGTCATCAAGTAGGGGCGTGTCCACGAGCTCAGGTGCTCCAGTGCGTCATCAAGTAGGGGCGTGTCCACGAGCTCAGGTGCTCCAGTGCGTCATCAAGTAGGGGCGTGTCCACGAGCTCAGGTGCTCCAGTGCGTCATCAAGTAGGGGCGTGTCCACGAGCTCAGGGGCTCCAGTGCGTCATCAAGTAGGGGCGTGTCCACGAGCTCAGGGGCTCCAGTGCGTCATCAAGTAGGGGCGTGTCCACGAGCTCAGGGGCTCCAGTGCGTCATCAAGTAGGGGCGTGTCCACGAGCTCAGGGGCTCCAGTGTGTCATCAAGTAGGGGCGTGTCCACGAGCTCAGGGGCTCCAGTGCGTCATCAAGCCCCGTTTTAGCCCCGCCCAAAAAATCCGGAAAATAGCAATGGTGAAAAACTGTTTAACGGTCTAACTCCACAATCCAGTAATTCACAGTTCACAGTCTTTGTAATACATTTTAGCAATACATTTCTAACATTTATAATGGGTTTAGAATTTTATTTTAGAATTGCCTTTACAGGGACTTTAACATTGCCATATTCAATAACATTAACTTCAACTTTCAACTTTTATTTATTTATATAGCACATTTAATAGCAACGTTGTTGCCCAAAGTGTTTCACAGTTAACTAAAAACAGTAAGACATTCATGTATAAAGGCATATATGAAGGTAAGACCACACACTCTTAGACATACCCCCTCACATAACAGTATAGTTAGGTCAGTGTAGAAAGAATTAAAATAGTGAAAACTAAAAGAGAGTAAATACAATGTACAATGCACAATGCACTTAACTAAAAGCTAGGTTAAAAAGATATGGTTTTAATTGAGACTTTAACAGTTCTATGGTCTGAGCTAGCCGGATATGAGAGGGAAGACTGTTCCACAGCTTGGGAGCCACAACTGAGAAAGCTCGGTCACCTTTTGACTTCTTTTTGGAATAAGGGACTGTCAGCAGAAGTTGGTTCGTTGATCTTAATGTCCTGCCTGATTTGCACAATCCTAAAAGGTCAACAATGTAGTTTGGGGACATGTTATGCATTGCTTTAAAAACCATTAGTAAAATCTTATACTCAATCCTGTAATCAGCCGGTTACATGCTAAAACTGTTCCGTCATTGTTGTCATGATTAAACATTATTACAATTATTTTTGGGAAAAAATATATAAAAAACTTAGAGAACCCAGATTATATAACAGTAGTGAATATGGCCCTTATGATAACAGTAGGCTGCTGAGGGCAGTGAATGTATTAAGGAATGTTTACCAAACCTTACAAACCTAAAGGTATCATTAATGCACTGCAATGGGACCACTGAGAAAGGCCCTGATGAGTGTATGAGAAGAGAAACCAGCAGCTACTGTAAATTACAGAGCAAATTACACAAAAACACTGATACACACACACACTCTCTCGTGGCAACACACCGGTGGCACACTGTATGTGTATGTACAGCCAATCAGAAGATAAGAGGGTTACCACGACAACCAGAACATAACATTTAAGATTCTTTCTGTCTCAAAGGGGGAAAGGGCAGAGATTAGACGAGCTTGAACGGTAATCGTTTCTAAACATGAGATAGACAGAGAGAGAGAGATTGAGAGAGAGAGAGAGATTGAGAGATGGGGGGGGGGGGCTGGACGGTCAGAAGAGGACGGTGAAGAGGACGGTCAGACTGAAGTGGCTAAATCTGGGCTTGAAGATCAAACTTAGACAGACTGATGGAAGTTCCTGTGAAACACAATCACTGGCTCTCTGAACTCATTCATGATCCAGCCAAACTCATTCTCCACATCAGAGTTCTGAAACTCACTGTGTGTGTGTGTGTGTGTGTGCCGGCTCCGCTGCAGTTTTATGCATCACTAAGTGCTGATCTATCATTTCTGCTCGCAGACACATTAAACGCAGCATCTGTGTGAGCAGTAGATCAGGCTGACCTTAACCCTCCTGCTAAACTCACTTTATATAATCGTTTAGATCAGATCCACAGAGAAAGACGGCTCAAGAGACAAAGTGAGAGAGAGATTTTTATCAACTGATTTATTGTGTTTTTTAACTGTTTTCTAGTAATTAGGTAAGATGCTAATGTTTTGGCTATACAAATGGACAGAAATGTACACTATCCATATTAGGATCCTCTGGCTTATTAAAGAGCCGACAGGGCTTAAATGTCAAACTGAACGTAATTACAACCCACACGGTGTAATTAAACATTGTCCAACTGAGGACGAAAACAAATAGAAACACTGCAACTCCTAAATGAACAAAATGAGTAATCTGATACAAAAATGATCAGGAATATTATTATCAGAATTTGTGTCCTTTCTTCATGCGTCCTACTTAAGTAGGCAAGGAAGGATGATAGCCTATTCCTCTTTTCATCCGAAACATACGCGGCTGTTCTGAATAGTCACTCACCATCAACACTTGAGCGCTAAACTTCAAGCACTAGAAATACAACTACATTTTTTTAAAAGTTATCAAATGTACAAAAACAGTGCATGAACTTCGATTTAGTAAAGAGCAACGAGAGAGTGATTGATTAACATGAACGGCAAGGACAGCAGCAGCTTTATTAGCCCCACTTTAACACCGAAAGCACTGTTGACATATGATTGTGTTTACTAAGATTACTTGTGGAAACAGGCATTTTGACACACAAGTGTGTGTATTTGACTGTTCAAGCGCAGTAAGATAAGTACTCAGTGCTGTATGAGCAGGAGCTTTATGTGTGTGCGCGCGCACATGTATCTAATGATGTTTCACTGCGCGGCAGCGGCTTCACATCACCTGTTCTTAAATCGCGAGGCTTAAACACGCATTGTTTTCTCTAGACCGCGTAATAACTCCACACTGGTGATGACATGACTGCGGTAGTAAAGTCTGACGTCTTCAATTTGCGATCGTTTGATGAGATCGGCCTGTTTTAGTGATCGAGTCACAGAATGTGATCGACGGGCGATCGATCGGAGCATCCCTAGAAAAAAGTGTCAACGCTTTTGCATTCTCTCACAAATGTTTGCATTCCCCGAGAAACTTTGCGGACGACTCGCAAATGATTCAAACATAAGATCAGCTACAGTATAAATACGTTTATTTATTATTTAGAACTTTCTTTTTCTTTTGAGACTTGTTTTCTTTTAATTTAGACCAACTTCAATTTAACTGAAAGTGTGGCCTGGGGGGATTTATATTTCCCAGCATGCTTTTTTGTCCGTAAAACACTTTGGAGAGTAAACGCTACAATTAAGTGTTATATTATTTTTTTTTTTTTGTGTAAGATTAATGTTAAGTGAGAGATTAAGTCACGGTTAATGTTTTGCTATGCTAATTTAGAAGAGTTTTCTGGTGTTTTTTTTTGGGGGGGGGGGGGGGGGTATCATGGTGACGAGTGGAGCATGAGCTTGGTTTGAGAAAAGATATACGTGTTAATTGTTCTAAATTGCTGTACTCATTCAGCAAGCG